>OX638138.1:31117063-32457070 GCA_951805005.1 Othius punctulatus | reverse complement strand
AATTTCTGCACAGAAAATAGCATCCATTAAGTTAGTTACAATGAATAAGAGAGTTTATACGAATGGATAATAAATACATTTATTATTGTTTATGTACTCGGTACTTATTCCGGTCAATTTTTTTCTCAATGCGGGAAAGATATATGCTATTTATATACTCTTAACATCTATAGAATGCATTAGCAAGAACTGTTTAACAAAATTGGATAAACATTTTCAGTATATTCTGTCAAATAATGATAGTAACCAATTGCGCCATAGGTGGAGGAGTAGTAGAAATTATTTTTATTATTATTATTATACATTGGGTAATCTTGCAAATTGGGCAGCCTTAACTTACCGTAATACATAATTTTGAGGAAAGATATATGCTATTTATAAACTCTTAACAACTATATGTAGAATACATTCTCTTGCAGCAACTTTTTAACAAAATTGATACAAAATTTTCAAAATATTTTGTCAAATAATGATAGTAATCAATTACGCCATAGGTAGAGGAGTAGTAGAAATTATTATTATTATTATTATTATTATTATACTTTGGGTAATCTTGCAAATTGGCCAGCCTTAACTTACCGCGATACATAATTTTTGATTTTTCTTGGTCATTGCCAAATGGATTGGTTTTAATATTTATTAAATTGAAATATTTTTCGAAACTGTATATATTTTCAATAAATTATATTAGGTAGAAGAAACCAAATTCATTTTTTCACAAAAAAAAAATTGAATTCACTTCTAGATTTATTTTCTATTGCAATATTTGTTAAAAATATTGCATGTCTATTTTATTAATAAAACTTTTTTACATTTACACTCGTATTGAACATAGAAGTCGTAATATAATTCATATATTCAGTGAGTCTATTGTTGATGGTGATGAATGCAAGTTGATTTGCAAAGATGCGTATCCTTGCCTTGACGCAGATCTGCATGCTTTCTGGCCTAAATTGCTTAAACCAATAATATTTTGCCACGAAAACTAAGTCCATTTTTCGCACATTTTGCACTGAAAATGATTTCAATTGGTGCTAATAAAATGTTCTTGGCTTTGTTATTTTATTTGATACAATGATGCAACTACTTGCTATAAGTATGTACTATCTGTATGCGGATCTAACTGCTGAACAAATTGTTTGCTCGGAAGAAGCCTTCAAGAACCAAGAGCAGTCTTCGTTTGTAAAGACAGTTCTATGTCTTCGACGATTCAACAAGATTTGTACTTAGTTTTAATGTGGTTTGCGGATTTTTATCAACAACTGCTGTGCAAATTGTATCCTATGAAGAAGCCTTCAAGAAATCCAGCAACGAGATAAAGTCTCAAATGGCTGCTTCGTTCTTCGTTTGTAAAGACATTTCTATGTCTTCGGCGTTTCTACCAGATTTGTACTTAGTTTTAATGTGGTTTTGCGGATTTTTATCAACAACTGCGGTGAAAATTACTTCCTATGGAGAAGCCTTCAAGAAATCCTGCAACGAGATGAAGACTCAAAAAACTGCTTCGTTCTTCGTTTGTAAAGACTTTTCCATGTCTTCGACGTTTCTACAAGATTTGTACTTAGTTTTAATGTGGTTCGAAAAAATAAAAAAAGAGTTAAAAAAATATATAACTCAATAAATTGAGTTAAAAGAATATATGTATAACTCAATAAATTGATAAATAAATCAAATTTAAATTTATTGCATTATGACAACTTTTAACATGCAATACAATTAAATTAAAAAAAAAAAAAAATAAGAATAAGAATCAGAATTAAAAAAAACTTGACTGACAAGAATAAAAAAAAAATACAGGCGCTAAAAGCAAAGCGGCTTAAATATAAAATGTGTCAAATTCCAATAACAAATTGGCGATCAGTTTCAATGGCACTGTGGCCATATACATTTAGCTATAAGAAGATGAAATGTGAAATAATTCTATAACTTATTGTTATTTTGAAAATGAAAGAGTCATATAATTAATGTACATTGTAAATAGAATGATTTCATATTATAGTCTTAATGGGTGCTGCATTTAGTTATGCCTAGCCTAACTATAAAAGGCATGACAGCACAATTTTAAAATTTATTTCTTTAGGCCTAGTCTAATTATCTAACCTAGCCTATCCTAGTTAGGCCTAGCCTAACTATCATTGACATAGCACAATTTTTAGATTTCGTGCTTTACAGATGCTTTAAATTTTATTAAAAAAACTAATTTTCGCACCTGCACTACTAGTATGGTATGGATTATACTTTGAATCATTCGAGATTTATTTTACTATTCTTGGGAGTGACTTTTTAGATAAGTGTAACTAATTCCAATATCGCTAAAATAGCATTCAAAATATAGTCCATTTTGTATACTGCAATTTAGTTATAAGTACGCCCGAAAATACAGTTCATCAATACTGTACATTAGATTTTAATTATAAGGACATAAAACACTCTATGTGGAATATAGTATACAGTAAAGTGTGTGAATAAAGAAGTTTTGTAATTATGAAATGATTCCACCACATCAGAAACATGAAAGTTGGTTCCGTTTTAGATAAAAAAAAACAAACTAATACTGCACCGACGTATTTGTTCACACAGTTTATCAATACTATTTATTTGCTTTTAATTACAAGGACTTAAAATAGTTCATGTAAAATATAGTTTATAGTAATGTATGTGGATAAATTATGCAGTTCTAAAATGATTCTACCTCATCAGAAGCATGAAAGTTGGTGTCGTTTTAGATTTAAAAAAACTAAAACTGCACTAACGTATTTGCTCCCATAGTTTATCAATGCTGCGCATTTACTTTTAATTACAATCGCATAAAATAGTTCCTGTAAAATATAGCTTATAGTAATGTTAGTGGATAAAGAATTATGCAGTTGTGAAATGATTCTACCATATTAGAAGCATTAAAGTTGGCGCAGGTTTAGCTAAAAAAAAAAAAAACTAAAACAGCACTAACTTATTTGCTTATACAGTTCATCAATACTGTACCTAGCTTTTAATTACAGGGGTACAGAACAGTCCATACTGAATATAGTTTTTAGTAACGCATGTGGATAAAGAATTATGCAGTTTTTAAATTATTTTACCACATCAGCATGAAAGTTGGTGCCGTCTTAGATAAAAAAAACCTAAAACTGAACTAACTTATTTGCTCACCTGTTATACATATGTAGATATTAGAATTACTTAGTGGTATGTGCAACTTAAGAATAAATCACTAACCAAATCTGTGCATATTCATTTTCTTTTTCATTCTCATAAATGCACTAAAAGTCGATAGTGATTTGTTTCTTATGTTATACTCTAAAATAATTACTATAATTCTCTTCTAATTTTAAGAAAGTTTGCTCACGATAAGTGGTGCAGTTTTAGGTAAAAAAAAAACCGAAAATTGCACTAACTTATTTGCTTGCTCACACACGAGATTAAGTCTCAAGAGTCTACTTCGTAAGTTAAGATATGTCTATGTCTTCGACGATTCTACTAAGTTTATACTTAGTTATAATGTGGTTTGCGGATTTTTATCAACAACTGCTGCCAAATTGTTTGCCTTGAAGAGGCCTTCGAGTAGTCCTACAACGAGATAAGGTCTCTAGTGATTGCTTCGTTTGTAAAGACATGCCTATGTCTTCGACGTTTCTACAAGACTTGTACTTAGTTTTAATGTGGTTCGAAAAAATAAAAAATAAGAGTTAAAAAAATATATAACTCAATTAATTGGCCAAAAAAATCAAATTAAAAAATATTGCACAATAACATATGCAATAAAAAAAAATGAAAAAGGGTAAAAAAAACTGAAAAAATAAAAAAAAAAAGGTCTGGGGATAAAGAATTATGCCGATAGAAATTTATTCGGCCATATCAAATGCAATATAGTTGGTGCAGTTTTCGATAAAAAAAAAAAAAAACTAAAACTGCACTAACTTATTTGCTCACCTGTTATTTCGTGACATTAGTATTACTTAGTGATAAGTGCCACTTAGGGATACATCATTATACATATCTGTGCATATTAATTTTTATTTTCATTTTCATAAATGCACTAGAAGTATATAGTGATTTGTTTCTTAAGTTAAACTATAAAATAAATAATACAATTCTTTTCTAATTGTTAAAAAGTTGGCTACGATAGTTGGTGCAGTTTTAGTAAAAAAAAAACAAACTAAAACTGCACTAACTTGTATGTGCTCACACAGTTCATCACTTCTGTACATTAGTTTTTAATTCCAACGGCCCATATGGAACATATTATTTAGTAAAGTCCGTGGATACAGAATTATGCAGATAGGAAATGATTGCACCACATCAAAAGCAATACAGTTGTTGCAGCTTTCGGTACCCATAGTGCATACAGACGTTTAAATTAAAGCCAACAAAGTTTTACCTTGTAAATTATTGGCAACAAAGCCAAGAAATAATTAAGTCGACTAATAATATCCTGTATTACGACTTCTACTAATTTAAGTTTTGTACATAATTATTTATTTATGTTACATACTTTACTAATACTGCTATAGATATAACTGCAAATCAATTTGAATATCATGCCATTGATTTGCATTCACTTATAAAGTTGCAAAATGCTATCTCGGTTTAATGTACAATCATGCTCACATAAATCTAGTACAAGAAATTTGGTTACAATAGCAATTTTAGATGGAAATGTCAATATGTTTGTACTAGATTTATGTGAGCATGACTGTACCTACATAAAGATGTATTTTATATCCTCCCGATTACTTTGTTTATAAGCTTAGTAGTAGTAAATGGCCGACAGGAAGTAGAAGTTTGCTCCTGTCATTATTTAGCACTTTACAAATAGTTTCGAAATAGACAAGGTACGTGAAAAATATTTCAACAAAAGTTCTGCGAAAATTCAAAAAATTAACTCGACTTCTACAATTCATAAAAAAAAATAATATCATTTTATATCGTTAATATATCTCCGTCAAGTAATTTCTGCAACTGTGTAGAATGTTACAATAAATAATAATAATAATTATCATTTATGGCATATTATCTATGGGGTAATAATATGTATTATCCATTATCTATATTATTGTCTGCTTATTTATCTGTGGTGTAATTATTAGTTTCCATTGTTAGTTATTTGGGCAACTTCATTCTGATGGGCCAGTTTTGTGTTATTGGGAGATACTGAGAAAATAGGCTAACTTAATGGGCGTCAGAAAATCGATAAATAAATAAAGGTACATTGCTTTCCTAAAAAGTACGGAAAAAATTACATTTCGTAACTTATTGCACAAAGAGCTATTCTATTATTGACTACAATGTTTTTTGTTTAATGGGATTTTTATTGAATGGGATGTAACGGGATATTTCTGTTTTATAATGTCTCTTAACGTTAAGTTCAATTTAAAAACAATGAAAAAAAAAGTTTATAAATTGTGTAATAATGGCGTGGAATTTATAAACATTTCATTGATTTTATAGCATATTCATAGGATTTGATGTCAATTTACCCCTTAAAGTCAAAATAGCAATAATTAGGTACGAAATCTATGAACATTTAATTGAATTTGTAGCACATTTATAGGATTTTATGTAGGCTTGCATTTAAAGCCAAAATAGCATGTATTAGGACGGAATTTATAAACATTTCATTGAATATGTAGCATATATATATATAAGATTTTATGATTTTCATCTAATTAAAAAATAAACTGAATGTTATAACTTTCACAGCATTTCAAATTCTTATACAGTGTGTTCGATAAAAAGGGCCCAATGGTGTAGCGACTTCATTTCTTATTTAATCATCAACAAACCATATATATTATTAAATGAGACAGTCTTAGCTACAAGTTGGTGAAAAAAAAAACTTGTTTATACACCCTCATTTATTTGTTGTGATGTCACCGACGATTTTTTTATATGGCTCGATATAATTATTTTGTTGTATTCTTGTAGAGCATTTTAAGTACTTTTCATCAGCCTGAATTTTTAGTATTGTCATACTATAAAATATTTGTTATAGGAATTTACGATTTAAAAAAAATCTCAGAATTTGTTATTTTCCTAGAATTTATTTATTTTCTTGATAAATATTAGTAATATTTATCTATTTATTACTTTGATAGAATTTGTGAAGATTTCGATGACTTTATATATATATATAATATATATATATATATATATATATATATATATATATATATATATATATATATATAAGATATTATTTATTGAAACATTTACATATTTGCTGTTGTATGTACATTATTAAATTGTAAAAGAAGGTCTTGTTGTAATGCTTCAAATGGCCATCAGCCGCAGCCTTTCAATCGGGATTCATAAATTGAGAATGAATAACCGAGAAATATTTTTATATATTTCTTACATTTTTGTGCACAAAGAGGGGCGGAAGAACTTCCGGTCGATAGCCTTTTGCCAGGTTCAACACATTTAGTACTAAACAAATAAATATATTACGTTATGTATTCCCTGGCACTAACATTCTTATTCTATACACAATGAATTAAAGATAAATTAATGAAAACTTAGGAATTAAAACTAAACTAAATAAGTGTTCGTTTCTAGTTTGATTATATTTTTTCATTAATTTCTTCAGGTTTGTAGCAAGTTTCGTACAATTTCCTTCAAATTTGACTCTTTTAAAAATATAACAATAACATCTAACATTTGAGAAGGTAAAGTTAAAAAACAAGGAACCGTACAGTTTCTAAAATCAATTAGTTAGGTTATTAAGTACACTTAATACTACTAATAAATGCAAAAATCAGAATATACCCCATCTCTTGATATTTATGAATATTAATCTGAAACTTTTGAATCAATATTGCACTATATAAATTTCACAAGTTATAGAATAGATTTTTGTTTGGTAGACCTTTGGTAGTTTAATAACACTCAAATTTAAAACGATCATTAGGCTTAGGAGTATTGTAAAATGCAAAACTCAGAAATTGTTATTTTTATTATTTAATAAATATTTTGCTGCCCCTATGTTGAGTTCGCCATTCCTATCTGCAAACCAACGATATAATAAGCACGATTTTTTAGTGTCGATTTTGGTGCAACAAATTAGCGCTATTATTGGATAATACTAGTGTAAATTAATATTATGATTATAATTACACTCCAATTAGAATGATAAAGTTAAGTGGTGATCATTTTATATTCTGTACATTAATTTCTTGTTCAATTAGTAACGCGTAGATACGAGATCCGAATTAGTGCGCAGAAAAACCGCTTCTATAGAAATAATTCCTAGCATAGGAACACAGTTTTTGTGCTAATGTATTTATCGCTTCGAAATTCGTATCTCTGTGCCGAGGGAACACAAAAAATGCGGACGTGTCTGCTCTGCCGCACGAAGGCAGTTTTCGCCGATCCTTCCAGAGCGAGGAAGTGCTACACGTGCCTCAAGAAAATGACCACCAAACAGCGTTCCTGGGCTTCCAGATTTATGGTAGTGTTACGTCTGGAAGAGATGGTTCATCCGCTTCAGGAAGACAAGTTTGAAATTCGCCCTGGAGGTCAGAATTACCGGCGCAAAGGCTGCACACGTGATGAGGGATGATTTTCTAGGTAGGTTGTTTAATATTTCATTTATATTACGCATGCAAGTTATTGGAATACATACAAAACTCTACTAAGTATTTTTTTATAATGCAGGCGTTGAGTACCTAGTGTAAGTCCATATTTTTAAAATCTTTAAAAGTCTAGGAATACACATCAAGCGATGTATCTCTTGAAAAAAAAAGGACTCTGGTTTTCAACAGCTCAATTGCCACTAGGGCCGTACATAATATTTGATATCAAACTCTTTATTGAACACACAGCTGCTGAGGTCTACATACAACTCGTCAACTACTTTAGTATATGTTAATCCTCAGAATCCTTTGTACTTTGTTAGTGTTGAATTTCGATGAAATCCATAATTTACAGTTCAATCTTGCAGAAATCAAATAAAATAAATTGGTCAATGTTGGAGACATCTACTTCGTGATACATGATGAAATTAAATAAAACAAACTCTTTTCCTTGTTTATATCATACTGTTTATTAAAATTAGGCATTATAGTTTCGATCATTATCAAACTTTGTTTGTTGGGAAAGTTTGGTAAGTTTGGTAGTAAACTTGGTAAGTTTGGTAATGATCAGAACGTGATCGAAACTAAAGTCTCTAATTTTAATAAAAAGTGTGATATAAACATAAAAAAGTGTTTGTTTTATTTCATCAAATAAAATAGTTTTTCAATCAATGCAGATACATATTTGAAACAGATATTTCGGTTTTCTGGACTACTTTGTTTTAGTTGAAATTTGAAGAAGCAATAATAATATAATTGTGCTTAGAACTATGCAAATGTGAGTACAGCGCATTCAAAAATTATTTTTTTTACACAGGGTAGTACAATAAATATTGGGTTTTGGTTACTATTAATACAGAACTGACAAGTGAAGGGAACAAACTATTTTGCTCACTGGATTTTACCACTTGGAAACTTTAATACTCGAATATTTCGGTTTTTCAGTCTAGGTTTAATCTTGAAGAAATAAAAATTAAGTTTTTAAATCATTGCAGATCTATAAAAGAGTTATTCGATTTTCTGGTTTACGTTGTTATAGTTACTATTGTACTATTGAAGTACTATTGAAGAAGCAATAGTAATATTGTTGTGCGTAGAAATATGCAAATGTGAGTACAACGCATTCAAAAATATTTTTTTGTATACAGGGTGTATACAAAAAAATGGAATTTGATTATTAGTAATACAATACTGAGAAGTAACTGAAACAAAGTTTGTTTACTAGATTTTACAAATTGCAAACTTTAAATCCCGAAAATTTTGGATTTCTAATACGTTTCTTTTTACGTTGTCATAGTTCAATCTTGAAGAAATTGGACTTTGATTGCTAGTAATTTTCAATTCTCAAAAATTTCAGTTATCTAGTGTACGTTGTTATAGTTCAATCATGAAGAAATCAAAAATGAGGTTTTTAAATCTCGAAAACGGATAATTCGGTTTTCCACATCACTTTGTTCTAGTACAATCTTTAAGAAATAAAAAAGATAGTTTTTCAATCATTGCAGATCTTTGCAATAGATATTTCAGTTTCTGGTCTTCTGGTTTACGTTGTTGTCATTGAATTTTAAAAGCCAATAACAATATTATTCGTAGATAGATGCAAGTGTGAATTGACACCTACAACGCTTAATTTTTACAAAATATGTTTTTTTCATAATTAGTAATACAAATCTGACAAGTGAATAAAACTATTTTGTTGAATTGATACTTCAAAAGTTTAAATGACTATTATAATAATATTGGAGTGATTTGATTTTAGATATAATTTTTTTATAAGAAATTTCTTTCCAACAAAAAATATTTTGGTTAATATTTGTGAGACTAAATCTATATACCAAAAATAGTTAATTACATGCTGACTTTTGTCAAAAGTATATTAATATGCAAAGTTTAAATGCTGATATAATAATATTTAATCTTTCCAATAAAAAAGATTATGTTTAAAATTTGTGAAACTGAATAATAAATATCGATAATTCCATGCTCACTTTTGGCAAAGATATGTTGACATGCAAAGTTTAAATGATTACGTCATAATATTTGAGTGGTTTGATTTTAAATATTTTTTTATACACAGCTTTTATTCGGAGACGCTAAGAAATAAAAATTCTAAAATTTCTGAGACTGAATACCAAAAATTGATAATTCCATTCTCAATTTTGGGAAAAGTATGTTGATATGCAAAGTTTAAATGAGTATGTAGTAATATTTGAGTGGTTTTATTTTAGACTTTTTAAATACAGTAATTTCTTTCCAACAAAATATATTTTGGTTTCAAATAATGAAACAGAATTTACGTACCTACCAAAAATCGATAATTCCACATTAACTTCTGGCAAAAATATACATGCTCACTTTTGTCAAAAGTATACTAATATGCAAAATTTCAACTTTGCATATTAGTATACTTTTGACAAAAGTGAGCATGTATATTTTTGCCATAGGTTAGTGTGGAATTATCCATTTTTGGTAGGTATGTAAATTCTGTTTCATTAATTGAATATACTGATATAATAATATTTAAGTAGTTTGATCTTAGATAAAAAAAATTATACAGAAATTTCTTTCCTATAAAAAAGATTTTGTTTAAAATTTGTGAGACTGAATACCAAAAATCGATAATTTCATGCTCACTTTTGGCAAAGATATGTTGACATGCAAAGTTTAAATGATAACGTGATAATATTTGTGTGGTTTGATTTTAAATATTTTTTCATACACAGCTTTCATTCCAAGAAAAAAATTCAAAAATTTCTGAGACAATACTAAAAATTGATAATTCCATTCTCACTTTTCTGAAAAGTATGTTGACATGCAAAGTTTAAATGATTATGTAGTAATATTTCAGTGGTTTGATTTTATAATTATACAGAATTTTTTTATACAGAAATTTCTTTCCAACAAAAAATATTAATTCCATGCTCATTTTTGGCAAAAATATACTGACATGCAAAGTTTATAATATTTGAGTGATTTTATTTTAGATAATTTTTTTATACAGAGCTTTCGTTCCACGAAAACAAAATTTTTTGTTAAAATTTCTGAGACTGAATCGATCAAAAATCGATTATTCCATCCTCAATTTTTGGAAAAATATGTTGACATACAAAGTTCAAATGATTATGCAGTAATATTTGAGTGGTTTTATTTTTGAATTTTTTTATATAGAAATTTTTTCCAACAAAAAAAATATTTTGGTTTAAATTAATGAAATAGAATTAATATACCTACCTACCAAAAATCGATTATTCCATGCTCACTTTTGGCAAAAATATGTTGACATGCAAACTTTAAATGCTTATGTAATAATATTTGAGTGGTTTTATTTTAGATACATTTTTTTGTAGAGCAATTTCTTTCCCACAAAAAAATATTTTGGTGTCAATATGTGACACTGAATTTCAAAAATCGATTAGTCCATCCTCAGTTTTTGGAACAATATGTAGACATGCATAGTTTGAATGATTATGCAGTCATATTTGAGCATAATATATTATTGATTGATTTTCTTTCCCACAAAAAAAATATTTTGGTGTCAATTTGTGAGACTGAATTCCAAAAATCGATAATTCCATCCTCAGTTATTGGAAAAATATGTTGACATGCAAAGTTTAAATGATTTTACAGTAATATTTGAGCATAATATATTATTGATTAGCATTGAAAATCTTTTTGCTAAAATTTCTAAGACTGAATACCAAAAATCATAACTTCTTGCTCACTTTTGGCAGAAATATTTTGAGATACAGAGTTTAAATGATATGTAAAACTATTTAAGTGGTTTGATCTCAAATTGTTTCCATAACTATACAGAAATTGCTTTCCTACAAAAATGATTTTGGTTAAAATTTGAGACTGGATCTAATATACCTAAACTCATAATTACATGCTCACTTTAGGTAAAACTATATGTACATTTGAATTTGTGAGTCAACAATGAATCGAATTTCAGCCTTACTTTTGATTACAAATCACTACCATACATAAAAAGTTTATGTGATCATAGCAATCATATTTGAGTGGTTTGGTTTTATATCCAAATTTGTGTACAGAAAATAGGGTCCATTAAGTTAGTCCGTCCCACAATGATTACAAATCACCACCATACATAGCAAGTTTAAGTGATAATAGCCATATATTAGTGGTTTGTTTTTATATCGAAATTTTTGCACAGAAAATAGCATCCATTAAGTTAGAAACAATGAATAAGAGAGTTTATACGAATAGATAATAAATACTTTTATTGTTGTTTATGTACTTACTCAGTATTTACTCTGGTCAAATTATTTTTCAATGCGGGAAAGATATATGCTATTTATATACTCTTAACAACTATAGAATGCATTATTTAGCAAGAACTGTTTAACAAAATTGATTCAAAATTTTCAGAATATTCTGTCTAATAATGACAGTAACCAATTACGCCATAGGTAGAGGAGTAGTAGAAATTATTATTATTATTATTATTATTATTATATGTTGCGTAATCTTGCAAATTGGACAGCCTTAAGTTACCGTAATACATAATTTTGAGGAAAGATATACGCTATTTATAAACTCTTAACAACTATAGAATACATTCTCTTGCAGGAACTGTGTATCAAAATTGATACAAAATTTTCAGAATATTCTGTCAAATAATGACAGCAATCAATTATGCCATAGGTAGAGGAGTAGTGGAAATTATTATTATTATTATTATTATTATTATTATTATTATTATTATACGTTGGGTAATCTTGCAAATTGGACAGCCTTAACTTAACGCAATACATAATTTTAGATTTTTCCTGGTCATTGGCAAACGAATTGGTTTTAATATTTATTAAAATATTTTTCGAAACTGTATATATTTTCAATAAATTATATTAGGTAGAAGAAACCAAATTCATTTCTTCATAAAAAAATATTGAATTCACTCCTAGATTTCTTTGCTATTGCAATATTAGTTATAAAAATTGCATGTCTATTTTATTAATAAAACTTTTTTTTACATTTACCCTCGTATTGAACGTAGAAGTCTTAATACAATTCATATATTCAGTGAGTCGATTGTCGATGGTGATGAATGCAAGTTACGTATATACGTATCCTTGCCTTGACGCAGATCCGCATGCTTTCTGGCCTAACTTGCTTTAACCAATAATATTTTGACACGAAAAATAATTCCACTTTTCCCACATTTTGCAATGAAAATGCTTGGAATTGGTGCTAATAAAATGTTCTTGGCCTTGTTATTGTATTTGATACAATGATGCAACTACTTGCTATAAGTATGTACTATGTGTATGCGGATCTAACTGCTAAACAAATTGTTTTCTCGGAAGAAGTCTTGAAGAATCAAGAGCATTCTTCGTTTGTAAAGACATTTCTGTGTCTTCGACCATTCTATAAGATTTGTACTTAGTTTTAATGAGGTTTGCGGATTTTTATCAACAACTGCTGCACAAATTGTTTCCTATGAAGAAGCCTTCAAGAAATCCTGCAACGAGATAAAGACTCAAATAATTGCTTCGCTCTTCGATTGTAAAGACATTTATATGTCTACAACGTTTCTACAAAATTTGTACTCAGTATTAATGTGGTTTTGCGGATTTTTATCAACAACTGCTGTGCAAATTGTTTCCTACGAAAAAGCCTTCAAGACATCCTGCAACGAGATGAAGTCTCAAATGGCTGTTTCGTTCTTCATTTGTAAAGACATTTTTATGTGTTCGATGTTTCTACAAGATTTGTACTTAGTTTTAATATGGTTTTGCGGATTTTTATCAACAACTGCTGTGCAAATTGTTTCCTATGAAGAAGCCTTCAAGACATCCTGCAACGAGATGAAGACTGAAAGAACTGATTCGTTCTTCGTTTGTAAAGACATTTCTATGTCTTCGACGTTTCTACAAAATTTGTACTTAGTTTTAATGTGGTTTGAAAAAATTAAAAAAAGAGAGTTAAAAGAATATATAACTCAATAAATTGATGAAAATAAAATATATATATATATATATATATATATATATATATATTGCATTAACACTAACATATGCAATACAATAAAAAAAATTAAAAAATAAAAATATAAATAAATAAATAAAAAAGGATTAAAAAAACGGGCGCTAAAAACAGTCCTGTCGTACAAAATGTGTCAAATTTCAATATTAAATTGTTGATCAAGTTCAATTGCACTGTGGCCATATACATTTAGCTATAAGAAGATGAAATGTGAAATAATTCTATAACTTATTGTTCTTTTGAAAATGAAAAAGTCTTATAGCCTAGCCTAGCCTAGCCTAGTTAATCCAAGCCTAACTATCATTGACATGATAGCACAATTTTGAGATATCGTGCTTTACAGATGCTTTAAATTTTATAAAAAAACTAATTTACTCACCTGCACTACTAGTATGGTATGGATTATACTTTGAATCATTCGAGATTTATATTATTATCTTTTGGAGTGACTTTTTAGATAAGTGTAACTAATTCCAATATCGCTAAAATAGCATTCAAAATATAGTCCATTTTGTATACTGCAATTTAGTTATAAGTACGCCCGAAAATACAGTACATCAATACTGTACATTAGATTTTATTACAAGGGCATAAAACACCCCATGTAGAATATGGTATTTAGTAAAACCTGTGAATAAAGAAGTTTTGCAGTTATGGTGTGGTAAAAACGATTTTACCACATCAGAAGCATGAAAGTTGGTGCCGTTTTAGATAAAAAATAAATAAACTGAAACTGCACTAACTTATTTGCTTACACAGTTTATCAATGCTGTACATTTACTTTTAATTACAAGGGCATAAAATAGTTCATGTAAAATATAGTTTATAGTAATGTATGTGGATAAAGAATTATGCAGTTCTGAAACGATTCTACCACATCAGAAGCATGAAAGTTGAAAGTTGGTGCCGTTTTGGGTAAAAAAAAAAAAAAAAAAAAAAAACTAAAACTGCACCAATTTTTTGCTCAGACAATTTATCAAAGCTGTATATTTACTGTTAATGACAAGGGCATAAAATAGTTCATGTAAATACAGTTTGTAGTAATTTAAGTGGATAAGGAATTATGAAGTTTTTTAATTATTTTACCACATCAGCATGAAAGTTGGTGCCGTCTTAGATAAAAAAAAAAAAACTAAAACTGCACTAACTTATTTGCTCACCTGTTATACATATGTAGATATTAGAATGACTTAGTGGTATGTGCAACTTAAGAATAAATCACTAACCAAATCTGTGCATATTTATTTTCTTTTTCATTCTCATAAATGCACTAAAAGTCGAAAGTGATTTGTTTCTTATGTTAAACTTTAAACTAATTACTACAATTCTTTTCTAATTTTAAGAAAGTTTGCTCACGATAAGTGGTGCAGTTTTAGGTAAAAAAAAAAACGAAAACTGCACTAACTTATTTGCTTGCTCACACACGAGATTAAGTCTCAAGAGTCTACTCCATAAGCTAAAATATTTCTATGTCTTCGACGATTTTACAAAGTGTATACTTAGTTATAATATGGTTGGCGGATATTTATCAACAACTGCTGCCAAATTGTTTGCCTTGAAGAGGCCTTCGAGAAGTCCTACAACGAGATGAAGTCTCTAGTGATTGCTTCGTTTGTAAAGACATCCCTATGTCTTCGACGTTTCTACAAGACTTGTACTTAGTTTTAATGTGGTTCGAAAAAATAAAAAAAGAGTTTAAAAAAATATATAACTCAATTAATTGGCCAAAAAAAAATCAAATTTAAAAATATTGCACAACACTAACATATGCAATAAAAAAAATGTAAAAGAATTTAAAAAAAAACTGAAAAAAATAAAAAAAAAGGTCTGTAGATAAAGAATTATGCAGATAGAAAATTATTCTGCCATATCAAATGCAATATAGTTGGTGCAGTTTTCGATTAAAAAAAAACTAAAACTGCACTAACTTATTTGCTCACCTGTTATACATATGTAGATATTAGAATTACTTAGTGGTATGTGCAACTTAAGAATAAATCACTAACCAAATCTGTGCATATTCATTTTCTTTTTCATTCTCATAAATGCACTAAAAGTCGATAGTGATTTGTTTCTTATGTTAAACTCTAAAATAATTACTATAATTCTCTTCTAATTTTAAGAAAGTTTGCTCACGATAAGTGGTGCAGTTTAAGGTAAAAAAAACCCGAAAATTGCACTAACTTATTTGCTTGCTCACACACGAGATTAAGTCTCAAGAGTCTACTTCGTAAGTTAAGATATGTCTATGTCTTCGACGATTCTACTAAGTTTATACTTAGTTATAATGTGGTTTGCGGATTTTTATCAACAACTGCTGCCAAATTGTTTGCCTTGAAGAGGCCTTCGAGAAGTCCTACAACGAGATGAAGTCTCTAGTGATTGCTTCGTTTGTAAAGACGTGCCTATGTCCTCGACGTTTCTACAAGACTTGTACTTAGTTTAATTGTGGTTCGAAAAAATAAAAAATAAGAGTTAAAAAAATATATAACTCAATTAATTGGCCAAAAAAAATCAAATTCAAAAATATTGCACAATAACATATGCAATAAAAAAAAATTAAAAGAATAAAAAAACTGAAAAAATAAAAAAAAGGTCTGTGGATAAAGAATTATGCCGATAGAAAATTATTCTGCCATATCAAATGCAATACAGTTGGTGCAGTTTTCGATAAAAAAAAAAAAAAAACTAAAACTGCACTAACTTATTTGCTCACCTGTTATTTCGTGACATTAGTATTACTTAGTGATAAGTGCAACTTAGGGATACATCATTATACATATCTGTGCATATTAATTTTTATTTTCATTTTCATAAATGCACTAAAAGTATATAGTGATTTGTTTCTTAAGTTAAACTATAAAATAAATAATACATTTCTTATCTAATTGTTAAAAAGTTGGCTACGATAGTTGGTGCAGTTTTAGTAAAAAAAAACAAACTAAAACTGCACTAACTTGTATGTGCTCACACAGTTCATCACTTCTGTACATTAGTTTTTAATTCCAACGGCCCATATGGAACATATTATTTAGTAAAGTCTGTGGATACAGAATTATGCAGATAGGAAATGATTCTACCACATCAAAAGCAATACAGTTGTTGCAGCTTTCGGTACCCATAGTGCATACAGACGTTTAAATTAAAGCCAACAAAGTTTTACCTTGTAAATTATTGGCAACAAAGCCAAGAAATAATTAAGTCGACTAATAATATCCTGTATTACGACTTCTACTAATTTAAGTTTTGTACATAATTATTTATTTATGTTACATACTTTACTAATACTGCTATAGATATAACTGCAAATCAATTTGAATATCATGCCATTGATTTGCATTCACTTGTAAAGTTGCAAAATGCTATCTCGGTTTTATGTACAATCATGCTCACATAAATCTAGTCCAAGAAATTTGGTTACAATAGCAATTTTAGATGGAAATGTCAATATGTTTGTACTAGATTTATGTGAGCATGACTGTACCTACATAAAGATGTATTTTATATCCTCCCGATTACTTTGTTTATAAGCTTAGTAGTAGTAAATGGCCGACAGGAAGTAGAAGTTTGCTCCTGTCATTATTTAGCACTTTACAAATAGTTTCGAAATAGATCAGGTACGTGAAAAATATTTCAACAAAAGTTCTGCGAAAATTCAAAAAATTAACTCGACTTCTACAATTCATAAAAAAAATAATATCATTTTATATCGTTAATATATCTCCGTCAAGTAATTTCTGCAACTGTGTAGAATGTTACAATAAATAATAATTATAATTATCATTTATGGCATATTATCTATGGGGTAATAATATGTATTATCCATTATCTAAATTATTGTCTGCTTATTTATCTGTGGTGTAATTATTAGTTTCCATTGTTAGTTATTTCGGCAACTTCATTCTGATGGGCCAGTTTTGTGTTATTGGGATATACTGAGAAAATAAGCTAACTTAATGGGCGTCAGAAAATCGATAAATAAATAAAGGCAAATTTATGGGAGTGAATTTATGCTCCTGTCATTATTTACCACTTTAAAAATAGTTTCGAAATAGAAAAGGCACGTGAAAAATATTTCAACAAAAGTTCTGCGAAAATTCAAAAAATTAACTCGACTTCTACAATTCATAAAAAAAATATTATTTTATATAGTTAATATATCTCGGTCAAGTAATTTCTGCAACTGTGTAGAATGTTACAATAAATAATAATAATAATTATCATTTACGGCATATTATCTATGGGGTAATAATATGTATTATCCATTATCTATATTATTGTCTGCTTATTTATCTGTGGTGTAATTATTAGTTTCCATTGTTAGTTATTTGGGCATGCATATTTGGGTTATTGGGAGATACTGGGAAAATAGGCTAACTTAATGGGCGTCAGAAAATCGATAACTAAATAAAGGTACATTGCTTTCCAAAAACAAGTACAATTTTAGGCAAAATTTATGGGAGTGAATTTATACAGAACAAAAAACTACAATTACAAAGATATAATTTAACAGAATAAAAAAAAACTTAACTGAACAGAATTTAAAAAAAATACAGCCGCTAAAAACAATGCGATTTAAATATAAAATGTGTCAAATGACAATTACAAATTGGCGACCAAATTTAATGGCACTGTCGCCATATACATTTAGCTATAAGAATATGAAACGGTTCATCAACACTGTACATTTGCTTTTGATTACAAGGGCATAAAACAGTTCATATGGAATATAGTATTTGGTCGCTGAATAAAGAATTATGCAGAAAGGAAATAATTCTGCCACACCAAAAGCAATATAGTTGGTGCAGTTTTCGATAAAAAAAAACTGCACTGATTTATTTGCTATTGGTAATAGGTATTTAATTTTGAACTATTTAGACAAAAATAAATGTCAGTCTTGCAATGTCACAAACATCACAACTTATTATGTTTACTACTACTTATCGATTTCTTGTAGATATAAACAAATTTGTAAACAAAGAACGATCATCTGCAATAAATTTTATGTAATGATATTAATAAAAAGTTATAAAAGTTATATACAAATGATTCAAAATTACAATTGGTCTTACTGAACATGATGACTGATATAAACATTGTTAGGTTAAATCAAACACTTGGTTAAAGTTTCACTGTATTCATAGAATAAACCTCTACAATTGTTTCGGCCTCACGACCATTCTCAAGAGTACTCAAGAGTAGGCCGAAACAATTGTAGAGGTTTATTCTATGAATACAGTGAAACTTCAACCAAGTGTTTGATTTAACCTAATCATAATGTTTCACCAAGTAGTATCCACACATAGTTTCAATTTAAACAAACATTGTTTTCTTTTTAATTTACAGTTTTCTGTATTGCAATGTCACAAATATCAAAACGTACTATTTTTACTACTACTCATCTATTTTGATATACACAAATTTATAAACAGAAAAGGATCCTGTGCAATAAACTTTATGTAATAATATTAATAAACAGTCATAAAAGTTTTACACAAATGATACAAAATTACAATTGGTTTTACTTATACTGACAGTCATTGTAATTTTTTTTAAATTTACATTTTTTTATGATAAATTGTTAGACTAAATTTCTCCATATATCCAAATAAAATGTCGAACTTTTACAAAAATTATACAAAATTATAATTTGTCTTACTTGCATTGACAATCTCTGACTCTTCAGAATTTAACCATTTTCGTAAAAAACCTAACCTAACCTAACTTACCCATTTATTCTAAACATTTTGTTTCCAACATTGTACCTGCTATTAATAGGTCTTGATTGCATGGTGTACCATAATGCAAAGTCAAATGTAAATGTAAATGGACGAGAATAGATCGTGAACATTTTTTTAATTACATTACCACATGTTGTGATTGCGATTTTAATAGGTATTAATTAGTAATCAAAATCAGACTTCTCAACCATGTGACATTAACAGATAACTGCCTCATTTTTATTTCTGGCCAAGAATAGTTTTATTTTAATAATTTTCTAAATATATTTTAAAATTTGAATATTAATTAATAGTTCTTTTATTAATCATAATTATTAGAATACATTTACAACGTATTTATTCCAAATTTAACCATATATTCAAATACAATGTAGAAGTTTTAAATAAATTATGTTGATAGTGATATTGTATCTTATTAAGTTTGCATATCTTTTTATGACGTTAATAGTTAGAATATATTAACAACTCATTTAATCAAAATTTAACCATTTATTAGAAGAAAAAAAATGGTTTCCAAGATTAAAACCTGCTATAAACTTGTCTTGATCTATCGGTTTACCTCAATGCAAAATGAAATGTAAACGTTTTTAATCAAATTGAAATATTTTTTCATTGAAGCTTTTATAGGTAAAAATTAATAATAAAATTAGACTGCTCAGACTAACTTGACATATATCTGCATCATTTTTAGGTCTTCTCTACAATATTTTCATAATTTTTTATTTTTTTTAATAAATTATAATATTTTAATATTAATGAACAGTTATTTTTCGCATACTTGGATTTTTTTTTTACATAACCTAACGCAAAATATGCAAACATAAAAATGGGATCTATAAAATTCATAATTAATTGTTGATAATTGATAATTAAAAAAAATATATTTGAGCAACAAAAAGTTTCCAATTGTTTTTTTAAGACGTCTAGGAGGTTTAATAGTCTTTTTTCCATTATACTTTGATTAATTATGAACACAACCAAACTCACAATTTTAATTTGCAAACAATGTGATGTGTAATATTCACATATTATTCCTAGAGCTTTGTGAAACTATTTTTATAATCAATTAAATTACTTTTTCCTTTATTTTTCTCACAACTATATTTATACAGGGTGTTAATACTAAGATGTAACACCCTAAAATGGCAGTTAGAACTCGGCGAAACAAACAACTTTTCTTAGTTAGTTTTTTTTAATTGTAGCCCATGTTCATAGTTATTGGCGTTCTTTTGTTTTTCGAAATATCGTCATTACTCCCTTATTTAAGGAATATTTAAAAAATACAAAAACGTTCAACATCTATTTTATCAAATAACAAAATGGCGATCGATCAAAAATTTCTAAGCAAGATATTTTGAAAACCAATCGATCGATCTTTGAAAATAAAACATTTATAAAATCCTTGTACTATCTTATAACATTTGTCTGTTTTAATAATTATGCATTTTTATACACAAATTATGCAAAATACGCACACAAATGATAAACGCGACAGTAACTTTTCAAGATGAAGCAGAAATTTCTGAAGAACAAGATCAAAAAGTATTTAAATTTGAACATACAAACTAGAAAACACGTGCCTCAACTTGTTTAATGGCCTAACTTAAGGTTAGCTTACTTTGTTTTAAATGATTGTTGCAGTTTGTTAAAATTTATCTTGTCATTCAATTTGAATAATAACTTTTTTGGACAGATCGAAAAAAATGTTTCAGACAAATATTATAATATAATTTAACGATTTCATAAATGTTTAATTTTCAAAAATCAACCGAGTGATTTTCAAAATATCTTGTTTCGAAATTTTTCTTCGGTCGCCATTTTGTTATTTGATAAAATACAAAATAATTGTAAATACAAATGTTTTAGAGAACCAATAGCGCATGCTGAACGTTTTTGTATTTTTTAAATATTTCTTAAAATAAGGGAGTAATTACAATTTTTCAAAAAACAAAAGGACGCCAATAACTATGAACTTGGGCTCCAATTCAAAAATTTTAACTAAGCAAAGTTGTTTGTTTCAATGAGTTCTAACTGCCATTTTCGGGTGTTACAACTTAGTATTAACACCCTGTATATTTAAATATATAAATATTGTTCTGAAAATAAAATAATAAAATAAAAATATAAAATTCATAATTAGATAATATACTACTCAAAAGAATTAAAGCATATTTTGATTTTGTTTTGTTTCTACCTACAAACACGAATCACATCGGCAACTTAAGAAAAAAAAGTTGCTGATTTAAAAAAAATTATATTTGAACAACTAAACGTTTCCAATTGTTTTTTTTTCAGGACATCTAGAACTTTCCAAGGTGAATCATTTTCCAATTGTTTTTTTCAGGACATCTAGAACTTTCCAAGGTGAATCATAAGACATGATCATCCATACTTGCCAATTTTATGTTTTTTTAGAAAAGTGGTAACGTCCGAGTATGCTAGTACTTTAGGATAACCTTCCGAAGCCAAACGAATTTAAAGACTATCAGTGAGTGTCGATTTTCGGGATCGTTGTTGATGCCCTCAACAAGTAGTTAATATAAGTATCGGGAGTGTTCATCCAGATTACTTTCTGGCGTGTAACGTTTGCCTGCTTAATTAATTCTTGATCGTATAAGTCGTGCGTGAATTATGGGATTTATGCAGATATGGACTACCTTGATGAGGTACGGTGATTTGCAGAGGTGTTGAAACAGGTTGGTGGTCTATTCGTGTTTACTGTGCTTAATAATAAATTAACGTTATGTAATATTGATTATAACGTATATTATTGAGCACCAGATTAATTGATATAAACAACTCAATTATATTATTGTTTCAATATTATTTAATTTATTATTACTGATACTTCTAAACTATATATAATTTTTGATTATTGGCCTATTATGTAAATATTTTTAACGCAATTATAGCTAATGGTGCTGATAAAATCACATTTTAGATAATCATTTATCTACACCTTTCGCAATTGTATTTGGAAATGTTTCGTCAGATGTTTTTGAGCAAGTATCAGTGTAATTCAGAATAGTCAATTGTATATCAGAAAGAGTCAATTGAAATTCTGATTAATTAATTGTATATGAGAAACCATCAATTGTAATTCAGATTTGTGAATTGTAATTCAGAAAATATTAATTGCAATTAAAATTGATATATTCTATTAAATTCAATTCTACACGTACATAGTATAAAGCACAATTGTCCTTTTTACGACCTTATTTGAAAAAAGTATGGGATCGATTTTTATATGCGATTATTTACTTGAGAGAAATGTAGTTTTAAGTTTTGTTACATTGTTTTTAAATTTCCACCCTGATTAGAATCCACCAATTACAATTGACCTTTTATGAACTGTTATTTACACTTTCTGATTTACAATTTACAAATCTCAATTTCAATTGACGTCTTCTGAATTATCTACAGACAACTCGCTAATCTGAATTACAATTTTGTTTGTAATTCAGATTCAAATTCAAATTACAAAGTTTTTGTTTCACATTTTCTCGAATTTTCTTCAAAATTCAAAACAAAAGCTAAACATCTTCACAAAATTTTTAGAATTTCAGGTGTATTGCGTATCAAAAAACGTTAACAGAAATATGCACGTTGGTTGCAGCATCACAGTCAAATGTCAGAAGCAATTATAATATAATGTCATAATGCATTATATCATAATTGCATCTAACATCTGAATTAGATGTTGTCAACTAACGTACACGTTACTGTTAACGTTTTTAATACTCAATACACCTAATTGCCTACTTAAAAATGGATGTTGTCAACTAACGTATATGTTTCAATTAACGTTTTTAATACGTAATACCCCTTAATTGCCTAATTAAAAAAAAAAAATTAACACGATAAAATGTTCATGCAATTCACTACTCTTCTTTACCAGCAGAAAATATGTTTTAAGATTTCTTTGTTTTTGAAGAAATTTACATTTTTCTAAAATACGTTGTTTATTTAACTTGACACAAGAAAATCTTTCAAAGAATTTTCATGTTACTATTTTATGCCAGAAGTTTTTTTTTATACTATGTCTTGTAATATAATCAAATTATAAAAACTTTCGAACCTTTTATGATTACCTATTGCTATTTGTCTACATGATTTTTGCTTCAAGTATCTTCAAATATAACACACATAAAACACAATTTTACAAAAATTTAGGATAATGACCATCTGCCTTAAAAAGTTTGGTTAACAGTCATTGACAATTTTTCAAACTTCAAGGGTTTCTCAAACAAATGTACACGTTCGTTTATAAAATTCACTATTTTTATTTGCCAACATAAAATGTGTTTTTAAATTTCTTGAAATAACTGGAAAACCTATATCATATTTAATCGTTAAATTTATAAAATAATTCTCAACAGATCTACAAATTCCTTCAAATCAAACAAAATCTTTTACACTTTTACAAAAAATTCATAGAATTGACTGCTGTAATTGCCAGAGAAAATCTTTTTTAAGATTCATTGGTTTTTCAAGAGATTTATATTTTTTTAAATAGGCTTCTTAATTTCTATCAGAAAACATGCCAACACATTTTTATATTGCTGTTATATGCCAGAATATTTTTTCTTCATAATATATGTTGCAATATATTAAAGTTTAGAAAAACCTTCACACATTGACTGACTGATTATATTTACTTGAAGGATTATTTAATCGTTTCTCAATTTACCTTCAAATTAAAAAAAAATATATATAGACAAAACATTTTCAGATAGTCTACTTTCAAAAATTTAGTTCTTTAAAATAAATAAAGTGCTACTTGTTTCTTTTTCCGATTACTTATTTTAAATGTCTTCAAATCTTCAAATAACACACGTTAAACACATTTTTACAAAATTTTCGGATAATGTCTTCTCTACTTTCTAAAGTTTGGTTAGCAGTGATTGATATCTTTTGAAACTTTAAGGGTTTCTCAAACAAATTTACACGTTCGTTTATAAAATTCACAATTTTTATTTGCCAACATAAAATGTGTTTTAAGATTTATTGAAATATCTGGAAAACCTATATCATATTTGATCGTTAAATTTATAAAATAATTCTCAACAGATCTTCAAATTCCTTCAAATCAAACAAAATCTCTCACACTTTTACAAAAATGTCATAGAATTGACTGCTGTAATAGCCAGCAGAAAATCTTTTTTTATGATTCTTTGGTTTTTAAAGAAATTTATATTTTTTCTAAATGGGCGTTTTAACTTCTATCGGAAAACATGCCAACACATTTTCATGTTGCTGTTATATGCCAGAAGATTTTTTTTTATCATATATGTTGCAATATATTCAAGTTTAGAAAAACCTTCACACATTGACTGACTTATTATATTTACTTGAAGGATATTTTAATCATTCTTTAATAATAGTTTCGATAATTTCTCGAATTATCTTCAAATTAAAATAAAATATAGACAAACATTTTCAGAGAAAGTCTACTTTCAAAAGTTTAGTTCTTTAAAGTAAAAATTATTTAAGTTAAGTGCTTCTTGTTTTTTTTCTGAATACTTAGTTTAAATGTCTTCAAATCTTCAAATAAAACACATTAAACACATTTTTACAAAATTTTCGGATAATGACTATCTACTTTTAAAAGTTTGGTTAACATTTATTAGCATATCTGGAAACTTTAAGGGTTTCTCAACCAAATTTACACTTTTGTTTATAAAATTCACTATTTTTATTTGCCAACATAAAATGTGTTTTAAGATTGCTTCAAATCTTCAAATAAAACACACATAAAACATATTTTTACAAAATTTTCGGATAATGACTCTCTACTTTAAAAAGTTTGGCTAACAGGGTTGAGTGAAGAAGTTATAATTTTTTCGCGAATGTTATTATCCTAGTAATTCCCTCAAACAATAAATAACTATTATTATATGCGTAGAAAATACAAACTTCTAATCAAAAAGTATGTAAATAAAGATACATTTTTAAGAGACTAAGAAAAATAAATAAACATACTAGTTTTAGCGCAGGAACATAATAAAGATGAAAATCAGATGTAGGCATGTATGTGTGGCACATGACACTCGATATTAATATGTATGAATAAAAAGATAAAATATAAATTTCAGCGAAATTTTGTCCACAAAGCAAGACTGCTTTGAAAATTAGTTTTCTACAAAATATATGCACTTTAACTTTAGCTTCAACTCTTATTAAGACAATTTTTGAATATTTCTAATATTTTCGAAATAATTGATAAATAATATGAATTAAATGATAAACATTAAAAACGTTAAATTTCAACGCTGTTTTTTCTGCAAACCAGGAGTGCTATGAAATTGTGTGTCTTAGCTAATCATTTAAAGGTCATAAGTTTTTTTTGTTTACTATAGATTTTGCAAAAAAATAATTTTTAATGTTTTTTTTATATTTTTAAAATTCCACTTACCGAAACTAAATTTTACATTTCCTTTCGGGTTTCGTAAAAACTTTGAAGATGAGTCATTAGAAAAACAATACAGAATATTAATTATTTCTTTAGAATTTTTATTATTTACCTATCATACTAGATACCATATCACTGCATACTATCCACGTTTTTGATGCAAGGTGTTTTTTAGGACAAATATTTTTGAATGATAATTATTATTAATTTTTAAATAGCTTCAAAAAGCATGAATATACTCCTGCTACTATTTTAGTTCTACAAAAACTCTATAGGTGTTTTTTAACAGGGGCCTAATGATGAGAATTAATATTTAATAAATATATAGTATTTTTGGAAAATCAATTTCTGGTGATCAGGATTGGACCTTTAAATAATTAAGTAATCTAAAACTAACCCGCAATCAAAATATTGCACTAATTCAAATGAAAATTAGCACTATTTCGATTTTCATCATTTTAAAAACAGAAATTTTCTAGGTAACTTAAAATCACTCGGTACATCTGATGCCAATACGGGTTTTAGACGAGCACTAATTAATGTCATAATTTTTTTTTGAGAATTCAATAATAAAAAAAAAACATATGATACCGACTGTTTGGCGATCACTGTATGTTATATGGAGAAAGTAAATTTAGTTGGGGTTGAATATCACATTCTTTGCAGTAAATCGTTACTTTTGGATCATGTTTTTTTGCATTAAACCTTTCTTACCATAGCGTGATGTATTAAGCATTCGGGACCGCTGCGACTCCTACAGGGACAGCTAATAATTTTAAACAAATTACGTAATAAATGAAATGTTTATTAATTATTACATGTTTATTAATGATGTCATACAATGTATAAAAATAAAAATAAATAATAAAACAAATTTGGCCCAACTAACTTTTTGTAAAGGCATATATAGGAACAGGAAAGCCCAAATTTTCACAGACAGCCAGGAACGTCTTAAGATAAAATGCGCACCTTTCTACGGGGTTTCATTTTTTTTCCTTGCAAGTTTTCATGTATTTTTCAGACCACACATGTGCAACCATACATCGTATTGAAAAATGGATTCTTGATTCGTTTTCAGCATACATGAATTGATGATTCTCAATATTTAACAAACAAAAAATGGCTTTGCAAAAAAAAAATTCGAAAACCAATTTTTGAATTTGAAAAATAACTTAATATTCATGCTTAGCATATGCTTTGTACTGAATCCTCATGTAGAATTTGTCAATGCGCGTAGTTAAAAGTTAGTTTATTTTACGGGCAAATGTCTGTAATTCGGCTTCATCATCGGGTGCGAATGCATACAATTTAGCGTGAATTATTTCTGTATCTGCTCAGTTTTCTCGCAAACCACGCTATTATTTAATTATTCAAATGTGAGAAGACACTTTAGAAAATTGAATGTTCGAATTCATACCATAAATCTTCTTACGCTTAATTCTCACATAGCTGCGTCTCTTTACAAACTCATGTCACTCAACGCTAACAGTATTGACATTTCTTGAAACTTTAAGGGTTTCTCAACCAAATTTACTTTTGTTTATAAAATTCACTATTCTAATTTGGCAAACTAAATATGTTTTAAGATTTCTTGAAATATCTCGAAACTTTTATCATATTTAATCATAAATTTATTAACAGAAATTCAACAGATCTTAAAAAATCTTCAAATCAAAGAAAATCTTTCATAATATATCTTGCAATATATTCAAGTTTAAAAAAACCTTCGCACATTGACTGTCTGATAATATTTACTTGAGGGATGTTTTCATCGTGTATCAAATTATCTTCAAATTAATAAAAACCATCCAAAAATTTTTCAGATATAGTTACTTTAAAAAAAGTTCTTGACATTTCTTAAGTGATTTCTTGTTGTCTTGTTGATCTGATCTTGTTGATTGTTAAGTGATTTTCTTAACAATATTTACAATTTGTTCATAAAATTATTTATCCTGCAGAAAATGTTTCGAATTATCTTCTAATTTAAAAGAAATGTCAAGTTTGCTTGATATTTCTTACAATATATTTAACTAATACAATCTTCATTACTGACTGCAATTTGCCAGAATTTTTTCACAGTTTTATTTGTAAATTAAGCATCTTGTATGAAAGTTTCATTTAGTAATTTAAGTTGGCATAACATTACTCATCGATCCATCTTTGATCAGATTGTAACAATTATAGTAAAATACGATTAAGTGTTTTGCACAATAAAAAAAAGAGTAACTTGTATCTCAAATGAACTGTCCTTAAACTTATTATACATTCACGACCTTTGTGCAACAGAGTTGGCTCGGTTTTCTTTTTGTTATGTTCGACAAAGTGATTCAGTGATGCCACGGAAGTTAATTATTTTTTGTGTCGATGTCTAATTAGACATTTGCTTCCTACCACATTGTCAGATTTATAATTTTTTTCACTACTAGCTTTTAAAGATATCGGTATTTATTTATGTACTGCACCAAAATGCCAAAAATTATACAACTGCAACAAAAAGTATCTTAAACTCTACATCTGGCAACAACGTTATTTAAAAAATATAACCTATTTTTTTCATATCTTGCAATATATTCAAGTTTTAAAAAACCTTCGCACATTGACTCTCTGATGATATTTACTTGAGGGATGTTTTCATCGTGTCTCGAATTATCTTCAAATTAATAAAAACCATCTAAAAATTTGTCAGATATAGTCTACTTTAAAAAAAAGTTATTGACATTTCTTAAGTGATTTCTTGTTGTCTTGTTGATCTGATCTTGTTGATTGTTAAATGATTTTCTTAACAAAATTTACAATTTGTTCATAAAATTATTTATCAAGCAAAAAAAGTTTCGAATTAACTTCAAATTAAAAAGAAAAGTCAAGTTTGCTTGATATTTCTTACAATATATTTAACTAATACAATCTTCATTACTGACTGCAATTTGCCAGAATATTTTCACAGTTTTATTTGTAAATTAAGCATCTTGTATGAAAGTTTCATTTAGTAATTTAAGTTGGCATAACATTACTGATTGATCCATCTTTGATCAGATTGTAATAATTATAGTAAAATACGATTAAGTGTTTTGCATAATAAAAAAAAGATCATCTTGTATCTCAAATGAACTGTCCTTAAACTTATTATACATTCACGACCTTTGTGCAACAGAGTTGGCTCGGTTTTCGTTTTGTTATGTTGGACAAACTGATTCACTGATGCAACGGAAGTTAATTATTTTTTTGTGTCGATGTCTATTAGACATTTTCTTCCTACCACATTGTCAGATTTATAATTTTTTTCACTAGCTTTTAAAGATATCGGTATTTTTTTTTTCTGCATCTAAATGCCAAAAATTATACAACTGCAACAAAAAGTATCCCAAACACTACATCTGGCAACAATGTTATTTAAAAAATATAACCTGAAATTGGAACTAACTTAACCTAATAAAAATTGATTAAAAGTTCCATTGGGGAATTCAGTTATTTCTGAAACACTACCAACAGAATTACTAGATATTCATAGACTCCCTTGACGCAACAACATCGTGAATGGAGAGTACAGTCATGCTCACATAAATCTAGTACATGAAATTATGTTACAATAGCAATTTTATATAGCAATGTCAAATTTTTTGTACTAGATTTATGTGAGCATGACTGTACATTTATAATAATAATACTTATAAGTAGTTATACAACGAGAGTTCTGGATCGCCCCCCGCGAAGATTTCGATTAATTTAATTCGCGGTTTGATTCGCGTTAATCGGTGTACAATTGTAGCGATTATCCCATTAAAATGCGAATCCGCCACTTTAATGATTTAATTACCCGCAAATTCCGCCGATTAACGCGAATCAAACCGCGAATTAAATTAATCGAAATTCATCGAAATTCATCATGGAGCGATCCAGAACTAACTACTCTTATAATAATTAATCACAACATCAAATTATACAATTAATCATTAATTATACTGGTCGACAAATTTTGACGAATGTGTCGTCCCTTCCATTTAAATGCATTTTTCGGAAAGTACATACTATGCATATGCACGAAATGCAAAATAAGAAATTGGGGTCATTTAAAAAAAAAATAATTGCATAGTTTTTCCACTATTTACTTACAAAAACATGTTCTCAGTTAAAGATAGGTTAGAAAAATGATACCAGTTACTGCCAAACTGTAATTTCAATCCAGTATTGCCATAAAAAATATCAGATTCTGTCTAACATCCCGAAAAAAATAAATTACACATTTTGCAATAATTGAAATATTTCAAAAACCTGACGTCCTAGAATTTTTTTTGACGTTTCTGAAAAAAATCAGCAAAAAAATCTATCGGAATCAGATATTTATGTCTAAGGGACAAACATTGTGTTGACTTGTGCTATTATTCAATTATTTCCCTTTCAGAGAAAAAAAAATATGTACCTACTTATATTATTATCATCGTTTACTTTTACATTACCATTTTCAATTTTCAACTTCAACATACAGTTTACCAAAAACAAAGAATCCTACTACCCATATTTATAATAATAATAAATAAATAAATAATAATAATAATAAATAAATAAATAAATAATAATAATAATAATAGTTTTTAGCCTTCATTAGGTGTGGTCGCAAAATTGAGTGTAAAAAGTAAGGTTTTTCTAAATAACATTATGGATCAAAGTATTGGAGCTTGTGAACGTTTTTAAATAAAACTAGAAGAATAACATCATGTAGTAGACATCTTCAGTAGACTTACAAGTAATGAATAAGCTTCATTACTTGTAAGTCTACTGTAGATGACTGCCTTACAGTTGAAATGTACAGTTTGTATAAATAAATGTGTATTGTCTACAAGGTTATTCTCCTTGTTTAATTTAACATTATGGATATTATTTTAGTATTTGTATTAACTTGAAAACATAGATTCATAACAAAAATTTCGTTAGTAATAATCATTGGTAAGACGCCACTATTTATAATTTGGTCAGATTTCGATAATAATTTAGTTTGGTATTTCGAAATAAATTTCGAAAATAATTTATGTTTAAAATAATTTTAATTTTTAATTTAAAAATACTTCCTAAAGGAAGTATTAGTGATTTTTTAATTTTTTTTGTCATATAGAAACGTCCTAAAATGTTTGGAAACAGAATTTGTTATATAAATTTGAAATGTTGTAGTGCTTCATTATTATTAAAAAACATTTTATATATATATATATATATATATATATATATATATATATATATATATATATTCCTACTTATATTTATGATTATCATCGTTTATTTTTACAATTACCATTTGTAATTATTATTACAAATAATAATATAGTAAATAAATATCTTTACTAGATATTATTATTATTACCATAACTTGAACATGGAGTTTATCAAAATCGAAGAATCCCACTACCCATATTTATAATAATAAATAAATAATATTACTAAAGAACTAAATAATAATAATAAACAAATAAATAATAATAATTCTTTTTTTGTCTTCATTAGGCGTGGTCGCAAAATTGAGTGTAAAAAGTAAGGTTTTTCTAAATAACATTATGGATATTATTTTAGCATTTGTATTAACTTATTAATTATTATTGTCAAAACATAGATTCATAACAAAAATTTCGTTAGTAATAATCACTGGTAAGACGCGACTATTTTTAATTTGGTCAGATTTCGATAATAATTTAATTTGCTATTTCGAAATAAATTTCGAAAAGAATTTATATTTAAAATAATTTTAATTTTTAATTTAAAAATACTTCCTAAATGAAGTAGTAGTGTTTTTTTTTTTGTCATATAGAAACGTCCTAAAATGTTTGGAAACAGAATTTGTTATATAAATTTGAAATTTTATGGTGCTTCATTATTATTAAAAAAAAATGGGTCTTACAAAGCAATTAGTGAATATTTTGGAACATTTCTGAAGTTTATACAATTTTTAACTTGTTTTGGTTATTTTTTAGTTGTTTTTTTAATGTTTCTAACACATTTGTGAATTTTTTTTTATACAGTGGCGACTACCAAACTATAAGTAATTGACTTATTAAAATATACAAAACTTTGCATTGGTCTTATCTGATAACAACTTCGAAATTTTATAAAACGAAAAATATAAAAATGAACAAATATAACGAAAGTGAACTACTTTACATGCTTAGTTTTATTGCTATTATTAATCTATTCGATAATGTTGAGCATGCTATGCAGACATTATATTCACCTGCATTAAATTAACGTCGTTAAAATAGGAAATTCTATACAATGAATTATGTTGGATATATGTATTTAAAGTATAATGTTATACTTTAGATGAAGAGTAGAGAATGTAAAAATATTTCAGTACAACAAAATTTATTATGAAAATGTTCGAAATTTGTTATGTAATTAAATTTAAAAAATAACGAAAGTAAAGTCGCTTTACATGCTTAGTTTTATTGCAATTTTTAATCTATACGATAATTTGAAGCATGCTATGCAGACATAATATTCACCTGCATTAAATTAACGTCCTTAAAACAGGAAATTCGAAACTATGAATTATGATAGATATATGTATTTCAAGTATAATGTGAACATGTAAAAATATTTGAATACAAAACACTCGTAACAACTTATTTTAATCTAGAAAATAGACATTATTAAATGGTGTCATCCATGCACTTGAGAATGAAATTGAAACACGCCGTCTGTGCGTATAAACACTTAAACCATAATTTATAGTTTATTTTGTAGACGTATTTGCATGTAGTCAAACGCCAGCTCGACATGCGACGTCTGTAGATGTCAGCCGCTAAAAGGGGAGAAAATTTCGATTTTCACATTAACTCGAGCGAGTGATTACCGAGGAACGTGTATTTTTACACGAGCATAAAAACTGCTAGAAGTATTATGATAAATTTGAGTTTTATTACAGTTACACAAATAAACAAGGCACCACAGCAACATTCGCTTGGAAATGATTTCGTGTATCGACGAAATATCCAATTCAATCAATTTAACTGGGTAATGGATTAGATTAATAATTCTTTAAAAACTCAAAATTAATAACGACCGTTCCACTGATTTCAATTTGGTGGTGATGAAATTGTTTCTCATTAACCCGCTAAAACTTGATTGATTGTGTATTTCTGCCACAATCAGATATCAGTATTTGTATTGCGAAATCGTTTGGTTTGTATCGAATTAGAAACACGTGGGACACTTTAATCTGAACACTGGTATTGATTTAAGTCCACGATAATGATGAAAATGCGGATTAAGGCTGGTTATTTAAATAAAATACACAAAGGGGCTTCTATAAATAGCTAATAACCACAAGATTATCAAAGAATTGTGCATAAAATTTACATACATGTAGCTATTTATATCGAGACGTATGGTAAGTGTGCATTTTAGCGGTGAAAAAGTAAATTTCGTGAAAAATGTTCAATTTGTCTTGCCTCTATAAATATAGAGCTAAAATTAAATTGCATTCATGGTACAAATTTCTACCACCTAAATATAATACGTAATATTTCACGAGCAGGATTATTAATCATTACATTGCTAAAATGCGTTACGAAATTAATGGGTAAACTTCGGTTCAAACGTGTTATTAAGTTTTTATATAATACTACAATAAGTAACACTGCAGAATTCTTTGTATTTTATTAAAGGCATCGAGAGATGTAATCATTGTCGATTTATAAGCAAATTCTTAAAACCAATCATATTTGGAGGGTGATAATTTTCTATAGATACAGAGTACTGTACTGTATTTGTAGTGTACAGTACAAATGTCTACTGAAGATGACCACATAGTGGTTGAAATGTACATTTAGAGAAATAAATGTAGTTGTAAAAAGGATAATTTGTTATTTTTCTTTAAGTGTTAATATTTCACAAGCTCCAACCGATTATTTTACAGAGATTGTACTCAATATGAGATATATGTATTCATAATTATTTATTATATTACAATGTTTTTATCACTTTTACTTTTAATATGAGTATTTTGGTGATTTATTTGAAATACCTCTTGATGTGGTCAGTAGCGTTACCATAAGTAGATTTGTTATAATCCAGCCAAATTTAATAGTTTGCTAAGCCCAGATCCACGAAACTATTAAAAGCTTTGGCTGTAGATTAAAAATCGTAGTATAAACTCATCAGCCAACACTGGCTGTGATCAATGTTCTAAGTAGCTTTTAGCTACAAAAATTGTAAAAACCGAGATAAATTTCTTATTCACGAAATATTCAACGTCACATTATATAAGGATTATTAAATATCCTCACACTGCTGAATTGTACCTCTGACTGGGGCGATATATAAATGCAGAAATGCGCAAGCAAGCCATATCAGCCCTGAAATAAAAGTCTGAGATTGACAGAAAATTTAAATGGGTTTTACAAGTTGCACGTTTTCTATTTTCGTACGTGGGGATTTTATTTTCCATATTGCGGCAGATTATTTTGTCGTATTCTTTCTTATTACGATAGTACAGACGTGACGGGTTCTGGACGTATGGTAATACCAGTTACATGTTCCAGTTAAAATTAGGTGATTTAAATTTTTTTAACCGCCAGATAATCTTAACTTCGCTATATCTTAATATGCAAATTATTGCGTGCAATTAAACGGGATTTTAATCGGTGGCTCAAAAAACGTCTGCACATGGAGTTCCAATTATGGAGTAAAATTCGAATATGAAATTTTGTGGCCAAAATGTGTAAAAAATTCAGAAACTGCAGTAATATTACCAAATGTTTCCAAATTTATTTAAAAATCACTACGTTTTACAAATACAACAAAATTATAGAAAATATTACTAGTATGATCATTTCAGAGAGACGTACAATGTGACGACATTTCTCAAAGCCAGCAAGTTTAAAAAAAATATTACTAGTTACGCATTTAAGACACTTAAAATGTGGATCTAAACATTTCAACATTTCAATTACTTGAAAAGTATTAAATGAGGTACTAAAACATTTCAACTGCGTATACCTACCAAGCTGTGTCTGAAAATTTGAGAACATTTGTTCAACCAAAAAATCACTAGTATTAACAAATCATGAGCAATGGCTCAGGAAATCGCAAATATTCTGAAAAAATATATAGGTATATCCCCAACTGTTAGACTAATATACATGAAATGTTGTGAAAAATATGCAAATAATCCAAAAAGGCATAATCCTTCCTAATTTATTTCATTATTTTATATTACGTTTAAGGTTTTATCCATAAATTACCAGTTATATATTTAAGGTTGTTATATGTAGTACTTCCTCTTAAATAATATATATTTTTAATTTATTTTATGATTTATATCTTTCGCCTAACGAGTTTCGGCTATGAACAACCATCATCATCATTCAAATATATTCAAGATTAAATACATATGCCTCTGATGATAATTGTTCATAACAGAAACTAGTCAGTCGAAAGAATTAAATCTTAGAAAAATATTATTTACCAGTAGTACTACATATAACAACCTTAAATATATAACTGGTAATTTATGGATAAAACCTTAAACGTAATATAAAATAATTAAAGAAATTAGAAAGGATTATGCCTGTGTGGATTATTTGCATGTTTTTCACAACATTTCGAGTATATTAGTCTAACAGTTTGGGATATACCTACTTATAGTAGGTATATAATACCTACTATATAACTACATATAACAACCTTAAATTATTTTATATGTTCTTAACTGTTCTTTCTTGTGTACTGACTTGTGGATACATTTTTTATGTGCAACAGCATGCAAGATTTACGATTTCTCTATAATCCCAAATAAAAAATGTTTTTCGGGAAAAATATGCATTCTATTTAAATTTCTTTTGAAATATTTTTTAAGTGCCCATTCTAATTAACATTCTTTTTGAAAATATTTCACATACGCATGCATCCATAGACCACATACCTTATTTTTTCTGAATAGTTTTTTCGGGTTTTTTATGCACGATCACAATACTCACACTACATAGGATAAATTAAAATGTAAATTAATTACCGTTTAGTTTTGCTGGAAATATGCTTCATAATGCTAATTTAAAATACGCAAATTACACTTACAGAATTTAATCTTGCATACTAAAAGCCTGCAATTTCAGATCGCCTGTGGTCATTTGGACATTGATTGAAAGCAGCAACGTTGTCTGCGCGAATGTAATTATTAGTGCGGAATAGTTGATCATCAAAATCCCCGGTTAAAGCAGATTTTAAAAACTGAAAAACTTAAAAATTAATTATATATACCAAATTGAACAAAAATTCAACAAATTTGATCCAAAATGAACCGAAATTTAACTAAAAGTGCCGATTCTAGCACAATATACACATTACTTAAAAAATGTCTCGTGTGAATATAAAATAACTAATTTGAATATAGCTTTGAATAAAATAGCCAACAAAAAATTTGACAAAAATTTCATCTAAATCATTACAGGGAAATTACGACCGCCGAATACAGTTCTTGCCAAAATGTGTTCGAATAGATCCAAATCAAAGTAAAATTTGCGTAAAATGAAAAAAAAAAAATTTCGTCAAGAAAAATAAATGTTGTTGGTAAAATTGAGCAGAAATTCATCAAAATTGATCCAAAATGATCTAACATTTAACCAAATCTGCCAGTATTCTATATTGATTAATATTTGTTAAGCAATATAGAACAATATAGACATTTGTCTCACAGAAATATAAAATTGGTTACGATAACAAAAATGTGCTAAAATTCATTGAAACATTTGCTTAAAAAATGTCGCACAGAAATTTAATATTGGCTAGGATAACAAAAATGTGCTAAAATTCATTGAAACCCTTTAAGGAACAAGAATATTAAAATATTATACATTTAAAAAAATATATGGTTCGACAGCCCAAGTACAGTATGCGCCAGAATAACATATCTAAAGTTTAGGCAAAGTATGCTTAGTTGCCTAAACTTCAGTACTATTTGTTCTAGCGAATACTGTACAAGGGTGCCTCGTTTTGTCCCTTTTTTTCGGTGCGAGATGTAATACGCGGAAAAAGTAGCCCACCCATATGGAAATTACAGATATATATATATTTTTTAAATCGGATAATATCTTCTGTGAGAATTTTCGCCTCAAATTTTTTTAACTGAAAATACCAAAGTTGTAATTAATTTTAGGTTAGGAGATGTCTACTAAAATTATTGACAATTTTGGCATTTTCAATCAAAATTTAAAACCTGAGGCAACTGTTTTCATTTAAGATATTTTCCGAATCATCCGAATTAAAAAAAAATGTTTGTAATATCCATGTGGGTGGACCACTTTTGTCAGGTATTAGATGTCGACATCTTCTAACACAATAATGTGGTCACTTTAACTAACCAAACTTATAATATTTACTTATTATTTTCAGTTAAAATTTTAAAACGTTGAGTCAAAATATTTTACTTTATTGGTGCTATTGACAAAATACGTCTTACACATGTCATAGGTACTTAACCTAACCTAACCTAAAATGGACTAAAAATTAATTTATCTAATAGAAAATTAATCATTTGGGCAAAACAGAACAAATGTTTACCAAGTTTGATAAAAAAATTAGCCAAAATTTGGTCAAGATTGGATAGATTCTACCGGAATTTGCCCATATTGCTAAAATAATGTTGTATGAATATGAATTTGGTGATGTAAACAAAAAAATAACAAAACTCGCCCAAACACGGAAAGGAAGAAAATGAATTCGAATAGTACAAAAATAATTACACTAACATGGAACCAAATTAAACAAAGATTCACCAAAATTGATGCAAAATTCGCTAAACATTAACCAAAACTCGCCCAAAAATCTCCAAATTGTACAAAAATTGGCCCGTAGGTCTAAAAAAAAGATTTGCATGTGTATAAAACTGTTTGTTAAAATAATATGCCACTATTCATTTACAACTGAATTTACAGAAGCCTACTTATTTTAAATGTCAATAAAACAACAATTTTAGAGTCTCTTAGTATTCAAATTATATTTTTATATTCACAACATTTGGCCACAAATAAATATCACTAGAATTACGACATTTTAAAGAAATATACAATGTGAATCAAAAGGTTAAAATTTCGATAAGAAAACATTTTTGGAGAAAAATTTATTATAATATTGGGTTGGGAAAATTATGCATTAATAGTTGAAGCCTAAACTCAATAGGTACAGATCACATATCAATCTTCATTACTCTTCATATACATGGAAAATATGCTAAAAACAATTAGCAGATGTTTGCTCTGCACTTAATGATTTACAGATACTACGAAAGGTAAAATATACTGTAAAATATTTTGATGCCAATACATATTTACTTACCATTTTTTTGTACCTATATAAGATTTGTTTTGATGTTGAGATTTTCTACTGATTACGAATTTCCCTTCTTTGAGTTTTGACGCCATCCATAGTATTAATTTTTATTTATTTGACTTTAGGTGTCACTAATTACTGTTGTAACTGCTTTATTATCATTTATCGCCATAATGATACAAACAACATTATCATTTGGACTGTATATTCACCAATTTTATATTTGTTCTATTTCTGAGAAATTTCATCAAAATTTTCAATTTTCAAATTTTCAAGAAATGTTTCAAAATTCAGGTTTTGAGTTTTCCTTTTTTAAGTTTTGATTAAAACTCGTCTTATTTTTTGAGTTTAGTCCTCAATGTTTTCTTAACAGAAAATATGTTATGCTTTAAAGAAAACATTTTCAAAACGTGAATCATTGCCTTGGGAACAAACGAATAAAAAATTATACATTATAAGTTGCAGTCTAAACTCACAGGGCCACGTGTCAATTTCAGCACCTTCGTGTAAACTGAAAGTATTGCAATATTTATTCTTTATAAACTTTTCTGCACTATACTGCCAAATTTCAGTATTCCCGGGACTGTAATAGAAGAATTCACGTTTGTCTTGTTATTTTTTCGTTTTGAAAGCTTCCTATGACAGCTGTCACAATTTTAACTATATCGAATCAATGTCCGATTTATTTTGCACCATACTGCTAAATTTCAGTATTTCCGGGGCTATAATAGCAGAGATATTTCTCTTATTATTTTTTTGTTTTTACAGCTTCCAATGATCGCTGTCAAAATTCTGACCATACCAATTTAAAGCCCGAATTTTTCTGCACCATACTGCCAAATTATTCAGTGTTCCTGGAGCTATAATTATAGGTATGGTGCTTAAAAATTCGGGCTCTACATTGGTATAGTCAGAATTTTGACATATCATAGGTAACTGTCAAAATGAAAAAATAACGGGAAACATGTGAATATCTCTGTTAATATTTCTCCAGAAATAATGAAACTTAGCAGTGCGGTGTAGTTGAAATATTGACAGCTGTCATATGAAGCCGTTAACGGCAGAGATATTTACGATTTACTCGTATTTTTTATTTGATAGCTATCAAAATTCTTACTACAAAAAATTAAAGCGCAATTTTTTTGACTACAGCAAATTAAAGCCTGAATATCTCTGCACTATACAGTATTTTTATATTAAATTTTAGTATTCCCGGAGCTATAAAAACAAAAAGATATTTAGATTTTTCCTGTTATTTTTTTCATTTAACTGCGTCCTATGCAAAGTGTAAAAGTTCTGACTACACCAAATTAAAGCACGATTTTTTCTGCACTTTACTGATAAATTTTAATATTCTCGGAGGTATAATAGCAGAGATATTCACGTTTTCCTTTTTTTTTTTATTTGATAGCTTCCTACCGCACCTGATAAAATTCTAACTACAACGAATTGAAGATCGAGTTTGTTTAACGAGACCAAATAAAAGCCCGAATTTTTCTGCAGTTTTCTGCCAAATTTCAATATTCCGGGAGTTACAATAGCAGATATATTCACGTTTATTCTATTATTTTTACGATTTGATAGCTTCCCAAGGCAGCTGTCAACATTCTGAGTACGCCAAATTAAAGTCCGAATTTTGGTTTTTTTCAGCACTATACAGCCAAATTTCAGTATTCACGGAGCTAATTGCAGAGATATTAACGTTTTTCCTGTTATTTTTTTGATATGACAGCTTCTTATGACAGCTCTAAAAATTCTGACTATACCAAATAAAGCCTGAATTTTTTGACTACAACAAATTAAAGCCCGAATGTTTCTGCGCTATACTGCCAAATTTCAGTATTCCGAGAGCTTATTGGCACAGATATTCACATTTTTCGTGTTATTATTTTAAAAGATCTAACACCTATTGCTTTGTGTCGTTCTAAACAAAAATCACTACATATCGAGCGCAACTTCGTTTTTGAGAAACACTAATTATACTTACAGAGTTGTCAAAATGGAGAGCTTTTCTTGTAAACTCCGTTGTTTTATAAACATTATTTTCTGTCATTCTTTCAGTTTACACGAAGAGTGATCAATCCTCTTAAAATAAATGCCATTAATAAAAACAACTTTTTGTAGGTATATCTTTATATTAGGAAAGTACTTACATATTATAAGAAATATTTATTTTTTAACGTATTGGTTATTAAAGTTGCCTATCTTTAACGTTAAATCACGACAAAAGTACCTATATAGTTCATTTTTCCTGCAGAGAATAATCGAGATTCACGGATTACAAAATCTGAATCTGCAGCAGGACTAAATGTCAAGACATTGCTATGAAAAACGGCGCGAAATTTAAACTTATAGGCAAAATTCTGCTGTTATTATTTGTTTACAGTATATTTTGAAGGCAATTTCATGTGTGCAGCTTATCACAATTGATTAAAATCTCATATATCCGCCTACAGCTGACAGCTGACGGACAATTAAACATATCAAAATGTTTTGTTCAAATTATGTCAAACACTGCATCATTTTGGGTCCAGTTTTTGTTATGTTTTATGTAAATATTATTATGTTGATATTGATAATTCTGCAAACGAAATATGGCATGGCTGTATTTCTGCTAGACTACCGTTTAAGATTTATCTTCAATATTTCATGTTTTTCACATTCAAATGCAACAAACTAGCTCGTGGTGGAATTTACTAACTAAAATGTTGCACGTTTATACATAAGTTTATAAAGCATTTTTACAATACAAATTATTTCCCATCAATCATCGAAATTTGCGTGGTATGAACTGGTCCGAAAAATACCCAAACAAAATTGAGGGTTTTATATTTCTCATAACCGGATTATTCTCTGCAGGAAAAATGAACTGTAGTACTGTTTATAAATAATTATAATTCTATGGAGCCTGTATTTTTCTAGCTCTTTCTATCTCTCTTTATCGACCGATATGTTGTAAATAATAAATTAAGTTAATAATATTTTGCGTATTGATTATGAAAGTTACCTTTGTTTAACGATAAATCGTAATGAAAGTAGCCCTTTATATAATAATAACATCGAGTATTTCTCAAGAATTTAGAAACCCATTGGAGAGGCTCCTCCAACTTCCTTATAATTCCTCCAATTAAAATTTACTCTCTAGTACGTTAATGATAAAAATAAGGCATATTGCATTTTATTTTTAACGTCTAAACTTCTTCAAATAGTTTTACCAATTTGGGAAGTAAAATGAGGAGTGTAGAAACATTTGTTTAAAATAAATTTAAATGTTTCTACACTACTTCTTATACAGCCCAAATTGGTAAAACAATTTGTACAAGTTTAGACGTGCAAATCCGTGCGACTAATCAATGAGAACGGCACATAATAAATGCTGTTTATTTAAAACTATGAGTATTTAGGGCACGAACTTGACTTTCATGAATATGTGGCACATTTCTTTCTAATTATAACTCATTGAATTGCGTTCGTGGTTTTTCTTACATTTATCCTGAATATTGATAACATTTCTTTAACGCAAGAATACACATTTCCCGCACGAAATTTTATTAAACTCCAAAACTTTTTAATTAAGTTCCAAACATTTGCGTCCATGTCCTGAAAGACGACAAAGCAATCTGTTTAAGCTTGCGGCTTTCAAGTCGAGAATGTCGTCGTGTTAAATGGATCTATTATAGTTCAATCTCATGGCAGCGTGTTTCAAGACGTTAGCGTGCGTTGTTAGCTCACTAGTCTAGTCGTTAACTGTTAGGTTTAAGATTAAGAGAAGTAGTTGGTGGTGTTAATAAAATAAATTTTGTACATACGATTTCTCGTGGAAAGTTAATTTTGAAGACAATTATATAATTTTATCACGTCAAGGTTACATTTTTTGTTTCTACAAGAAATATAATACCGATAATTTTCAGCAATAAGCTGAAATAAGAAAGTAAATTTTGTAAATAATAAAATAATATAGAAAATTTACATTGACTCATTTCAAGAGCAATTCGAGGTTAATTTTGGAAACAAATAAATAATGTAGTAAATGTTCATTGATTTTGAAATGAGCCATTGTAAATTTTCTATATTATTTAATTATTTACAAAATTTACTTTCAATGGCTAATACAGTATATTTTGCAACAAGAGATGAAAACACCGTTTTTTTCGTAAGTGGACAATTGTTCACGAGCCGCGCAAGCGATAAGTGTGGTAAGTTCACGAACGACAAATAACGTATTTCATTTCGAGTATGAAATGCTATTTTTTGTACGATATTGCAGCTTATAAAATATTAGATATTAGAGAACTTTCAACTTCAAAACATTCGAGTTCAATTTAATTCAAAATGAACTGTCATGTCACAATGATAATTACTGAAATTGATGTTTGTAGTAAGTCGTTTCTATAGAAATTAATGCGTGCATCCTTTTAATTTTACATGTTCATTTTAGATCATCATTTTAGATTAGATTTCTAGATGTGAAAATATTTTCACATCTAGAGTAAAAAAGTATCACGTGCATGTATAGTAAGCTGTTGAAAAATGACTACCTACTATCACATATCTGTGATGGGTGGGAAAAACAGTATAAGTCAAGAATTAGCATTTTAAGGAAGCGTTGACTTATACCTTTTTCCCCTCCAATAATCGTAGCATTTAAAGTTGTACTAAAACTGCCAACCTATTTAAAAGCATTAACTGAATAATGTGACATATACTATTTCAAACACAATGTACAGCATCACTTTCTGAAATTTAATTTGACTTAAACTCATTTCCCCAAATTTTTGACTGTTTTTCCCACCCATCACAGATATATGAGCAGAAAAAATAAATACTCCTAATATACCTTAGAAAATTTTCATTGAGTTTGAACTGCTTTCCTCTTAACACAATAATCTGAATTAGTTGTAAATTATTGCAGATCATATTAGACGTACGAAATAATACAATAACATAACGAGCATAGAAAGTGACATTTAATACATTCATGAACACATTTTCCATAAAGGTTGAAGACCCAACTTTTGAAATAGCACATTAAATAACGAGCATGGAAAGTAACAATTCACATACGAGTGGAAATTTTCTATGAGTGAGTGTAATAATTCCCAATTTTTCATACATATTAAATTAAATTGATATGGAGGCTTGATTAAGGGAATGTGGGAACAATTATTTAACTTGATAAAAGTATTCATCAAAAAAAAATTAATTTGAGCAACAAAAAATTGCAAAATTGAACCGAATTGAACACGTGACATCATTGATTTACTTTTTAAATGTTTGCTATTAATTATCGCAAAATTCAAAGGAACGCATTTTTGTACAGATTAATTGTGGTATAAAATTAAGTTGCCAAGAAAATTTTCTATAAAGAAATACTTGATATTATTTTTTTAAATTTTATTCAAATTGAAAACGCAAAAACTCGTAAATACAACTAAGCAAAGAATTCAAACTCCGGTTTCATCCTATCATTATATAACTTATTACAGTATAATTCATTATTCATCGACGCAGTTACAAAAAATAAAACAGTAATAAGTTAATCAAAAAAGCAATAAATGAACAAAGAGTAGTTTTTTTTTGCTGAAATCACAAGGAAAGTTAGAGATACTCGCTGTAAAGTGAGCTGAAAGTAGCACTAAGTGACGAAGTACCAAGAATGTGGCATTGAAGTAATATGTTATTACACGATTGTGTTCATATTTAATTACCTGCCTATATAGCTTAATATGAAAAATTTAAATAGATATTTTGAAATTAGATTTTTTAAATCTCGTTCGGTACCGAAATCTTTTTTTAAATTTTCTTTGAACAGTTCAATGATATGACATCAATGATATATTTCCTATTGGTTATTGCGGGATTAAAAAAAACTGATTTTTGTATTTTTGTATAAATTGTGGTATAACATTTAGTTACTTTTGAATACTTTTGATTAAGAAATATTTGGAATTATATATTTTTAATTTCTTCATGTACCAAAATCCACGGAACTCATAAATAAAACCACGTAGATTTCACGTAGTAAAGTGCTCGACCATATTTTTGATTTTTGTATAAATTGTGGTGTAACATTTAGTTATTTATGAATACTTTTGACTAAGAAATATTTGGAACTATATTTTTTTAATTTCTTAAAGTACCAAAATCCACCGAACTCATAAATAAAACCACGTAGATTTCACCTAGTAAAGTTCTCGACCATATATTTGATTTTTGTATAAATTGTGGTATAACATTTAGTTACTTAGGAATACTTTTGATTAAGAAATATTTGGAATTATATATTTATTAATTTCTTCAAGTACCAAAATCCACAGAACTTATAAATAAAATCACGTAGATTATATGTACTAAAGGTCCCAACCATCTTTTTGATTTTCATAGTTAAAACTAAAAAATGTTTAAACTCGTTTTTATTCCTACCAATACATAATTAATTTCCATATAATTGATTATTGAAATACTATTGATAAATTAATATGTAATAAGTTGATCAAAGCAAGAAATAAATAAAAGAATGAATTATTTATAACATATTGCAGAATTATTTTCTAAAATCGCCAGTAAAGTAATTTATATAAGTATACTAACCAATAAAGCTCAAATTCCGTTGTCTTTGTGTTGATAAAATACTTATTACAGTATAATTGATTATTCACCAAAGAAATAATAAAAGAATTATTTTTCGCTTTTATTCCTACCATTTCATAATTTATTTCGGCATAATTTATTATTGAGCGAAGATGATTGAAATACCAATGATAAATTAATATATAATAAGTTGATCAGAGCGAGAAATAAATGAAATAATGAACTATTTATAACATATTGCAGAATTATTTGCTAAAATCGTCAGTAAAGTAAGATAAATCAGATATAAAGTAATTTATACTAGTATACTAACCAATAGAGCTCAAATTCCATTGTCTTTGTGTTGATAAATTACTTATTACAGTATAATTGATTATTCATCGAAGCAATAATAAAAGGATATGATACAAGTAGAATGAAATAAGTCTACCAAATGATGAATGATTTCTAACATAATGTAGTTTTTTCCTACTTCTAAAATTGTCAGTAAAGTTAAGCAATCGGCAGTAAAGGAATATTTTATTGTACGATTTTGTATGGGCGATGGCGGAAAGAACGTAGGTCGATAGCCATTACGATATTGTTACATCTGCTATGAAACATTTGAAAAATAAATATTTGAAATAAAAATAATTAAATTTCTTAAGTATAGAAATCCACAATACTCTTGAATATAAATTCTGCTAAAATTCTTAATTTCTGCCTTTTTCGTGTTAATAATAATAATAATACTAATAATTTATTTCACGGGAACTTCCCTTTTTTGTAAATATACAAAATACACAAATTTCACATGTAGGCTTTGTAAATGTACAAAATACACAAACTTCACATGTAGGCTTTGTAAATGTACAAAATACACAAATTTCACGTGTAGGCATATACAAAACAACACGAAATATAAATCACAATAGGGTTTATTAAGAAGATCGATGAGATTTATTACATTAAGACGTTTGGTAAATATCGTGTAGTTGTTAATAAATGGCGAAAAGTTGATATTTTCCTGTAATTAATAATAAATAATTTATTACAGAATAATTAATTATTTATCGAGGAAATAATTAAAGATAAACTAATAATAAGTCGATCAAAGAATAAATAATTTGCAACATATTGAATTAATCATAGTTTTTCTGAAATTGCCAATAAAATGAGAGAAATCGTCAATGAAGTTAGATGAAAATGGCACTAAAGTAATATATTATTGTACGGTTCTGTACGATTTGGTCGTCTGTATAGGGGAATATTAAACTTTTAAAAAGAAATCTTTGAAGTAAAATCGATATAATAATAGTATCTAATTCAAATATAATATTGAAATAATTTTTTTATCATTGATGCATCATATTGCTTGTTTAAAACATCGTGTAGCGTGCATAAAACAGGCTTTCAAAAACGCGCGTTTCCTGTAAAGGTTTCCATGGATACAAATGGAATGTATTGCCCACATTGTTGACGCCTTATAGCATGTAGACATTTTCTGCATGTAAGCAAGAATCATTCTTTCATCTACAGTTTTCACCTCCTGTTCGTCCATCCATTTTACCAATTTATCGTATTCCTTCTTATATGCCAATTCCGATTTTTGGGGAATTAAACGCCTCTCTGCTTCGGAGCTTAATTGATCAATGTTTCGTTGCATTTTCAACCAAAATCAAAACTGACGCCAAATTGAAAGATTGTTACATACGATATTCAACACTTTGACAACCAAGGCTAGAACGATTGCATAGTATCAGCCGCCATGTTAGCTAGTTATTTATTCAGTATCTTAGCAACGATACTAAAACTGTACGGCAAAATCGACGGCACATCAGATAGAAATTATAATTACAAATGTTTAGGCCAATTTACGGCATCAATGATAAAAAATAGCGTAAAGTATGCGTGGATATCTGGCCTTTCAAGCACTCACTCTATTCAAAAAACCTCCCCGCCTCCCCGCTGCGCGGGGAGCGACGGGTCGGTTTTTTGAAAAACGTTCGTGCTTGAAAGGCCTTGATATCCACTTATACTTTAATATACTAATTCGTAAACTTAAGGTATCGATATTCGTAAGGTATCAATTTTACAGATAAATGCAGACCGGCTTCGACCTATGGGATCTCATCTTAAGTAGATATGTTTAAATTTCCTTTAAATACTGTAATCCACAAAACTTATAAATACAACTAACATTCTGTTTTCTTCGTAATAATAAATAATTTATTAAAATAAAGACTATTGCAGTATAATTAATTAATTATTGAATCAATAATAAAATATAGAATAGTAATATGTCAAACAAAGCATTCATGATTTGTAACATATTGCATTAAACATATTATTTCTGATATTGTCAGTAAAGTAAGAGAAATCGGCAGTAAAGTGAGCTGAAATCGGTACTAAAGTTAAATTGCCTAAAATTATATTTCAAAGGATTCATGATTTGTAATATATTTCATTAAATATATTATTTCTGACATTGTCAGTAAAGTAAGAGAAATCGGCAGTAAAGTGAGCTGAAGTCGGTACTAAAGTAAAATTGACTAAAATTATATTTTAAAATATAATTTTAAAACTAAGAAAGAGGTAACATAACATTTCATTTCATGTTAACAAATAACATATTACAGTGTGATTAATTATTTATTCAAGTAATAATAATAGATAGAATAGTCATATGCCGATCTTATGATGAATGATTTGTAACATATTGTACTAAGCATTTTTTTTTCCTGAAATTGTCGGTAAAGTGAGAGAAATTGGCAGTAAAGTGAGCTAAAATCAGCACGAAAGTAATTTAATTTAATATTTATTTTAATATAATATAACATTATATAATATAATATCTATTTAATTCAAAAATCTAAACAAAAAGCAAATTAAATTGTAATGTCTTTCCTACATTAACTATTATGGGGAATTATAATTATAATTATGACCTGTGGAAGTACCTATGTACCTAAACATTAAAAAGTACAGCTGTCTGTATATCTTTTATTGTAAGATTTAATGCCAATTTGCGTTGCGTCTATAGACTACAACAATAGTTAGAGACATGCCTATTGTAGCCTATAGTCGGTTGAGAGCTGACAATGACTCATTGCTCCATATTTCCGGAATTCGACATACGTTTCATATTTCATTTCCTCTATTACATTTAAGCATGTGACGGAGCATAGAAAACACAATTCTATGATCGAAAAACCATGAGTCATTGTCAGCTCTCCTCGGCACTACTAAGCATATCTATCTTTAATTGTATGATTTAATACCAATTGGGTTGCCACCATAGAATAAAACCATAGTCAGACGTATATTAAAACATTATATGTATAATAATACATTTACAGTATGTGAAAAATGTGAATACAGATGTGATGTGGGAAATAATTAAACAAACAAATTGGCAAATTTGAAAATACAATTTGTGGAAATAAATGATTAAATATGCCATTTGACTACAATTTATATTTACGGTTCTTAGAGCGCAGTTAATGACCTTCGCCTAAAATCCGCTAGCATTGAAACCATCTACTTACATAAATCTCATAAATCTCTTAAATGTCTATTTTCTTGTCCGTTTAAATATATTAAGAACGTGATTAATTGCTAGTTCGGTCAGAATTTTAAAGGGACAGGGTTATAAACTAGTCGTCGATAATTTATGTGTTGACACATTTATTGCAGATATCATCAACCAGCGGCGACGGTATCAATGTTATATTAAGGTAAAGAGGATATTCAATATTTAATTTCCGAAAATTAAAATTTCAAATTTGCCATGTTTAATTATTTCTCAGGAGCCCGCAGAAAACGTTTCGTGCATGATTGTTGTAACACCATGTATAATATATGTAGATATATATTTTAGATTACTTGTTAATTTCTTTGTATAGAACATAGAAAATGATTAATTTAACGATTGCAGGCAAATTTTAATGTCTAACTCATTAAAATTATTTGTTTTCATTCACATGATTGTTTGCCTCAGTTGTCGCCTCGGCAACTGCCTCGGCAACCTTTTTACCCACATTCATGGTAAAAAATTAATGTTTTGCGCATTTTTACACAAATAATTTTAGTTTACGTTATGATTTGTTATTATGTGCCACTTATAATTGCGACTTTTGGAGTCCTTATGTTCAAATCGGTTACAATATTAGTAGATATAATAGAACATAAAAAATTTAGTAAAAAAAAACGTCGAAATCACCAGCAGGCAAAATCTCTCTGCAATTACATCGTCGCTATCTATATACTTGCCGAAAACTTTTGAGTACATCCAGGAAGTGAGTATTACGAAATATCGGTCAATACCCCACGCAAGTACCGTCCGTAATTCGTACAATTATAAACACCTTTAAGGTTAAATACGACACAAATTTGGCAGTGGCATTGGCGCAAGCGCTGCGTTTCAGTATTTTGAACACAGTCAAAGCAGTGAGTTTTCAGTCTAAATATAATTACTCCGAAACGTATCGCGTTTGCGTGTGTTTATTGTTAAATTTCGCATGGACGATGCAAAGAGTGTTTGGTGAGATATGCTTACCTTACGTTTGCTTAATTGGAATTTAATGCGATTGGCGTTGAATTTGTAAACATGGAATTGTCTAAATTAGAATATGTTACAATTGAGGTTACAAAATTGCAAATGATAATGATGCTGTGGAGTTTTATGTAAATTTTATAATACAATTTTCTGATAAATTAGTATTTTAATATGAAGCGATCTAGGGCAAGGTTTATGACAGCCATCCGCGCCTATTTTGCCTTGTTTTTAAAATGATGTAATTTCGCAGGGTATCGTGCTTAAAAGTTTTATAATTTGCATTTCATCGCAATTCTAATTAAAACAACTACTTTTAGAATTAAGCCATAGTCTGTAAATACATAATACTGCTTTCCAGGCCTCACAATGTAAGCACTGATGCGGGTATAGGTAATTTAAGTGCTATTAATTATTAACCTATAAATCAGGATGTTTTAAATTTATTTGATATAAATAGAATAGTATAACAAATTGAAGCACATAATTATTAATAATTAGTAAGTGGATTTGTATGAATTTCTGTGCTGCAAAATAGAATTATTTCAAATTGGATACGTAAATTATCTTGTGTGAAAATAACAGAACAAACGTATTTACATTATATTTTTAACCACGTTATGTCAATTTCTTAAATAGAATAGTAACCACGTGTTCGAGGCTCCAAATCGTCTGAATTATTTTATATGTAAAAAGGAAAGTTTGATACTATACTTATTATATTAAATACTCATAAGGTAGAAAATATAAATCAATAATCAATCAGTAGCTACGTGTTTGATGGCAAAAGTTATACAGTATGGTGATAAAGTTTGCAACAAAATTCCTAATTGCTGTTTTTTCAACTATTTTGTTGCTTTATTTAGCATCAATTATTCCTCAAAATAACATATAGGTATATACTTATAATGTTTTTAATCAACTTGGAACGGATCGTTACATTTATCAAAACTTATAATGTTATTGTGCGGGTAGAAAGACCATTGGTCGTTAGCACAATTAAAATCGTTTTTACTGTGTTTTTTTAGAAAATCGATCGGATAGGTCAATTTTAGATTTCAATGAATTATTTTCTGATGTAAAAAAATAATTATAAAGTTTGCACAATGACATTTTTTATGTCTTTCCTATTATTTTTTTTGTTTTCGACAGACCTTCATAGTAGTTTTTGTTTTATTAAAAACCACCGCAGAGAATCGGCATTGAAATAAAACAAACCAGCCCAGATATTATTGAATGCGGCGTTCTGAAATTGCTATTTTCTTATTTATATTCATTTTCCGTTATATTAATAATAATAAAGAATATTTATTAGCACAAAACGCTACATAATATACAAAATTTCAACAAAACAACAAAAGAAATTTACCATAAATTTCATTGCAATATTTGAATATCATATAATTAACAACTCTGCATTTTTTTTGTATGAGGGTGTATACATATACGATTTTGTTGTAATTTTAGTAGAAATTTTGTAGAAGATTAGTTAGTATTTAGTGTATGTCTTCAAATTTGTTTCTATTTAGATTTAGATTAATTTAGATTGTAAAACTGAATTTATGAATATTTAATTCCAAGCTCGGAAATAATGGTAATTATTTCAGTCTGTAGTGTGTCATAAGAATATAAAATTGTGCAGTTACATTTAAATATCTATGAGAATACTGATGATATTGTAATTCCAATCAATGAATTTTTATGGTTATGAAAATCTGGCCGGCAGCAAATAAACGCTTATATTTCCTTTACTTTACGTGACTCCTTCCAATATAGAAAGCATGTATCTTTATTACCACATTTTCATTTATTTGCGTTATTTGCCTTAACGGTTACCTTGGCACAGAAAACCTGTGCAGTGTACTCTAAATATACTACTTTACAAGCAATTTTTTTTCTAGTAGAGTAATAAAACAATACGAAGTATTTGAAACTAATTGAATTACAACTGGAATATTTTGCACATGTTTTTATCAACTGAAATTATTTGCATTGCAACACAAATAAATGTATTATAATAGTTTTTTTTTATGTAATAAGGGGCTAAATTAATTCATGATAAAAAATAACGATAGTTGGACATTTTTTTCTGAAATTTAAATGTAGGTTAGGTATATTTTAAATAAACAATTGAAAGGTATCCAAAATTATATTACTCTGTTGCGCAATTGGAATGTCAATTTCAATGTTAATTTGACTATTACATTGTTTTATAAAAATATGAAAATATGGTGTACATTTTAGATACTACCTCCGAGGACAACTGGAGACCGGTTTTGACCTAGTGGGTCTCATCAGGCCAGTGCGTCCGAATGTAGTTAAATTGTTTTAGTTGTACCAACTTGAATCGTCTTCAGTTGCTATTGATTGAAATCTAGGGATATTTATTGATTTGCCAACAGACATCAACAGGTGGTGGGCCTTTGGAATGTGAACCCACCTATATTAATCACGTAATCACTGTCACCAACATTTCAATTATATCAAAATCACAGGCTAGTACTTGAACTGGTGACTTCTGGAATTTGTATTCAAATATACTGTTCTGATTATAAAAATCAGGTGTCTCAAAAATGGTGTCCATCCATTATAAGGCTATATTATTACTACCTTTGGAGTACGAAATCGATTACAGAAACTGATTAAATATTTTTCAAAAGATTCAAAAAAGTTTGAAAATATCGGTATTTTCTCAAAATTTGTATTAAAAAATTGATTTCAGCAAACTTTATATTCAACTTTGACACCGAAATGTTTGTAAAAATATTATAAAGAGAGAATCTATATAAGCAACTTCATACGCTTATAACTTCAAAAATAAACATCACAGGAATTTTCTTTTATGGATTTTCATTTGTTTTGGTTAGTAGTATGTGATGCATAAAGAATGGATACCATTTTTGAGATACCCTGTATAATAAATTATACAATTGAATAGTTTTATATAATTTAATAATATCATCTAGTTCACATGACATGAGACATGAAAATACATTTATTATTTTATACATAACTACTTCCAAATGATAACAGGTATAAGTGCTTATATTATGCTACATAAGCAACAAAATTTGCACAAAACACGTACAGTAATGATTATTTTTGTGCCGATTTTGTCTTGCTATATCGTCGATTTCTCTTACTTACTGAAGATTTCAGAAAATAAAACAAGTATTATCGTAATAATATTAGGAAAGAGAACAACATTTATTAGGCTATTGACCCTCAACTATTTTATGTTATCATGATATATTTTTTGTTGATTGAATTGATTGTGTATTTGTTGATTGAGTTGATTGAAAGGGTAAATGTAGATCTGAATGATCACCAAGTTTGGAATGAAATTAAAATCTAATGACATTTTATAGCTGAAAAGTTGATTGCACACTACTATTAATTTTGCTGAAATGTTGCAATAATAACTAAAGATATTTAAATATTCAATAGTTATTAAATCCATAAACTCAGAAAGGATCTTTATATTCATATATTTTTCAAAACTAAAAATATGTTTTTCAATGGCAGCCATATTAAAATACGTATATAGTCATCGCGACAAGAGGTGACAATGACTCATGCTTTTCTGCACAAAGAATTGCGTTTTCAATGCTGGGTGCATGCTTAATATAAATGTATTAGAGTAAAATGAAATATAGAACGCATGTCGAATTCAGGTAATATGGAGCGATGAGTCATTGTCAGCTCTCGACGGAGCTACTACACATTTATATTTGATATATTTTTGAATATATTTTCGATATTTTCGAACATAAAATTTCAGCTGAAATATCTGTTAAGGCCACACGACTCCAGTAATACCATTCTTGGTAAATGTGTGTCAATTTCTTACAAAAACGTTAGTGGATATCATGATATATGTTTTGTTTATTGATTTGATTGTTAATTCGTTGATTAAGATAATTTATTGCATATTGTAGATAAGAATGATCATCAAGTTTTGAATGAAATTTACAAATCTAACGAAATTTTACAGCTGAAAAAATGGTAGTACGGTTCTATTAACTTTGCTAAAAGGTTGTAATAATAAATACAAAATATATTTTGTATGGCAGCCATATTAAATAGGTATTCCTTTTTTTAATATGGCTGTATGGATATTTTAGAATATAAAATTTCACCTGAAATATCCGTGAAGGCCACACGACTCCATTAATGCCGGAAAATGTCTGCTTGTATACTCTGATTTTTCTAAACTGGCGTGCACGTCATCAATCAGCTGAATATGCATAACAATAGTTTAAGAATCGAAATTAATCTGAGGATCATTTGTTACATAACACTTATCACCGGTGGTTATAAATAGGTAATCGGTGTATTAACCGCGGTCACAATTTTCGCCTGCCAATCATGTAATAAATTATGTTATGTTGGCCGACGTGATATTTTTTCGGCGACGATGCGAGATCTTTTTCACTAACACATGCTCATACATGTGTGCATAACCAAACTTCTTTGACGTTTAACTTGTTACATTTGACTTCGTTACATATTTCACGTTTCTTTTGCCTGCAGCCGGGAATCGAACCTAACCTCAAGATTTTTGTCGCTGTCAGTGTTGGACCCGAATACGGTGCAAACTCTTTTATATTTTGCCATTGTAGATGTTAAACCATAACCACAAGATTGATATCTGTACGAAACACGGCAGAGAAGTCGACGAATTTGATACGAACCGCGCACTGTCGCACAAGATTGCACGGGCGTAACAGCTGATTGCAGCCATTTTTAAATACCCAGGACAGCTGGCAACCTTGTAAAATTGTGTCGTCATTATTATGATTATTATTTTGATGACGTGCACGCCAGTTTAGAAAAATCAGAGTATATGCATAATTAGATAAAATTTCGAAAATAACATTTTTGGAACAAAATCTGTCTGTCTGTATGTGTGATAAAGCAAATTTCGATATTAAAATATGTCTAACAAAATTTTCTTGAAAAAGGTTCTTGAAAAAAACAAATTGTAACTTTGCTCTTATTATATGTATCATTTTCACTTATTATTGATATTTCGAAAATATTTACATAATACATAGTTAAAGATAATCCAGAACTGAATATTATGTGTAAGAACAAAATATAATAAGAAAAGTAGACTGGAAATTTACTTTTACTTTTGCTCTTTACATTTCACTTTTTCATTTTTACATTTTACTTTTACATTTTACTTTTTAAGTTTTACGTTTTTCGTTTTACTTTTTAGGTACATTTTACGTCTTACGTTTTAATTTTTACTTTTTACTTTTTATCTTTACTATTTTTACTTTTTTTGCGTAAGTGCAGATACTAATAAATAATGGTTACATGAACATTATGTAGAAAATAGTTGTAAATTACATCAAAATTAACAACTTCACCTTAACTTTAAGAAAAATTGCGAGATTTTACGGAATGTCTTCCAGAATGCTAACTTATTTCAAAACAAATCAGAGCATTTGGCAAAAACAACATATTTCCAGAAAATTTCACAAATATGAGATTTAATGTGTAAAATTTCACAATATTAACCAAGAAGCTAAAAAAATCACAAGAAATCTGTAGTATTTCTGAATTTCTCATCTCAAAATTTAACTAGAAGGCAACTAAAGAATTTTAAATTGGGAAAGTTATTGGTAAAAGTTTGTAACTGTAACTACAGAATCTTCATAAATATTGCATCATTTTACTAAATATCTATTAGAATTCTATCTTATTTAAAAACAAACCAGAGAAACCGGCAAAAACAACAAATTTACAGAAATTATCACAAGAATTCCAATAATTAATAATAATAATATTTATTTACTTCCAACAGGAATGCATCTTCAATTACGGGGAAAATTTCAAAGATGCTCACAATGTGAAGATTTTAATAACTTGAAAAATGTTAAGTGGAGCACTTACAAAACATTTGATAGATGATTACGATGTGACTTAAAATATCTGAACATCTCTATAACTTGAAAAATTTGAACTAAACCACTAGTAGGATTGTAAAATAGCATACTAAGTACTATGTCTAAAATTTCACAATATTTCCTAAGCTGAAGAAATCACAAGAAATCAGTAGTGTTAATGAAATTCCAATTTTAAAATTAAACTAGAAAACAACGAAGCAATTATAAATTGGGTCAGTTATTTGTGAAAATTTGCAAAAACTGCAGAATCTTCAGAAATATTACAAAAGTTTATCAAATGTCTTTCAGAATTCTCACTTATTTTAAAACAAATCGAAGCATTTTGCAAAAACAATAAATTTCGAGAAACTATCACTTTAATTCCAACATTTAATAATTAATAATATTCATTTACTTCCAATAGAGATGTATCTTCAATTACAGGGAAATTTTCGAAGAAGCTCGTAATATAAAAATTTTAATATCTTGAAAAATATTAAATGAACCACACAATTCACACCTTTAATGTCATTAAACTTACAACATTTTATACAATATCAATAATTTTATGATTGACATATCACTTCTATTTAGATAATGGCTACGTAAATAAATGCTTATTATTATTCTAGAAAGTATATTATGTGGGATGTGGATCAAAGCATGTGAAAATCTCTACAACTTGAAAACTATGAACTGAAACACTAACAGCAAAATAACAAATAGCAAGTACTATATCCAAAATTTCACAATATTTGCTCAGAAGATATAATATTTTACAAGAAATCGGTAGTATTTGAAATTTTCAATTTCAAAATCTAACTAAAAGACAACAAAACAACTTTAAATGTCGGGGTATTTTTGAAAAATTTGCTAAAATACAGAATCTTAAAATATACTACAAGCTTTACCAAATATCGTTTAGAATCGTAGCTTATTGACAAACAAATCAGAAAATTTGGTAATACTAGCATATTTTTAGAAAATATCACTGGAATTCCAACATTTCATAATAATAATAATATTCATTTTCCTCCAACAGAGATGTATCTTCAATTTTAGGGAACATTTTAAAAAAAGCTTGCAATTTGAAAAGTTTAACAACTGAAGCACTAACTTAACCTGTAATATTAACTTAAGCACTGAAAAAATTCCATAATTTTAATTTACTAGAATTTCAACATTTATAGCAACTTAAGATATAAAATATTGCAAAATTCGCAAGTCTTTTAGATCGCTAATTCATATAAAAATAAATCAAACCCTTGGCAAAAACAAACAAAAATCCAGAAAATATCACTATCATTTATACAATTAATAATAATAATATTCATTTACATCCAACAGAGATTCATCTTCAATTATAAGGGAAATGTCATTGATGCTCGCAATGTGAAAATTTGAATAACTAGAAAAATATTAAATATTTCAAATTTACTAAATTTTCATTTCATTACATTTTATAGAGATTTAGGATGTGAATAAAACCATGTCAAAATCTCTTTAACTTGAAAAATATGAACTGCAACACCAAAAGAATTGCAAAATCGGTTCAAATATCGAAAGTTTTACAAGATTTACTCAGAAGATAAGAAAAATACGTAAGACATAAAAGGTATGCATAAATTTACAACTTCAATGTTAGAAGCTTATGAAGGTGTAAATCAACGCACTTGAAAATCTGTAGAACTTGAAAAATCTGAACAAAACTGGTCCACTTGTCCAAAATTTCACAATATTTATTCAGAAAATAAAAAAAAAACAAGAAATTAGCAGAATTCATAAATTTGCAATATCAAAAATGAACTAATTAGACAATCAATTTCAAGTAATTTGGAAATAATGAATTGACAACGTAAAGGCTTTCGACATTGATTAATTCTGTATGTATTTATTCTCATTAATGTAATTAATAATAATAATATTAATTTACATTCAACATAATATTAATTTACATTCAACAGAGATCCATCTTCAATTATAGGGGAAAAGTCATAGAAGCTCGCAAATTGAAAATTTGAATAACTTAAAAAAATTGAAATATTGAAAATTTCGAATGTACTAAAATTTTAACATTTTATAGAAATTTAGGATGTGAATCAAGCCATGTGAAAATCTCTTTAACGTGAAATATATGAACTGTAACACCATCAGAATTGCAAAATAGGTTCAAATATCCGAAATTTTATTAAAAAAAATATGCAAAATTGCAAAAATATCAAAGATTTACTCAGAAGATAAAAAAATATATAAAAATGAAAAGTATTCATAAATTTACAACTTTAATGTTTGTAACTTAAGTGTGAATCAACTCACTTGAAAATATCTATAACTTAAAAAATATGAACTGAAACACTAAAAGAATTACAAAATAGGTCCAAATGTGCATCATTTCACAATATTTATTTAGAAGAAAAAAATCCACAAGAAATTAGCAGAAATAATAAATTCGTAATATCAAAATTGAATTAATTAGACAATCAATTTCAAGTTATTTAGAAATAATTAATTGACAACGTAACGGCTTTCGGCATTGATTATTTCTGAATGTATTTATGCTCATAAATCATGATAAATCAATGTTAAGAAAAGAAAAATATCAAATATTTCAAATGTCGAATGTACTAATATTTTAACATTTTATAGACATTTAGGATGTGAATCAAACCAGGTGAAAATCTCTTTAACTTGAAAAAATATGAACTGCAACACCAACAGCATTGCAAAATAATTTCAAATATCCAACATTTTCAAAGTAAGAAACTTGGGTGTGAATCAACGCACTTGAAAATCTCTACAACTTGGAAAATATGAACTGAAATTCTAAAAGAATTACAAAATAGGTACAAATAATACAGAAGATAAAAATAAAATCTACAAGAAATCAGCAGTATCAACAAATTTTGCAATTGTAAAATGAAACCAGAAGACAATCATTTTCAAGTGATTTGTAAAGAATGCATTGACAAAGTTACGGCTTTCGACATTTAATATATCTCTATGTATTTATTTTCATTAATCACGATAAATTTATGTAATTATCATAATTATTCAATTACATATTATTTCTAAATATTTATATGGTATTTTGAATGGTGGTGGCGTCTACTTCGTGATACATTTTATTAATTATAAATATAACACATTACTTTGTTAGTATTACACAAAATTATTTATTGATTTGTTACTAGTTTCGACTACTCAAGTAATCATTATCAAACAGAGTATTTACTAGTAGAAACTAGTACCAAATCAATAAATAATTTTATGTGATACTAACAAAGTAATGTGTTTTATTTATAATTTATATGGTATTTTGGGAATCATGGTACTAATGATGTTTGGCAAATTTGAGTCCAAAAAGATACTAAACTTCTTTAAACAAACAATGAGAACTCATGATTGACTATAGAATTCCTAGTGGAAAGGGTTGGAGGGCTGCGGAAGCCTCAGAGAATTACCAGAAGTTCTTCTGCGTTATCAGCTACCCAAAGCTCTTCTGCGTTACCAATTACCAGAAGCTCTTCTGTGCCAGTAATAACTTGAAGCTCTTCATAAATCTAACATAACCTAACCGAGAATTACTAGAAGTTCTTCTGCGTTACCAGTTACCCAAAGCTCTTCTGTGTTACCAATTACCAGAAGCTCTTCTGTGCCACTAATAACTTGAAGCTCTTCATAAATCTAACATAACCTAACCGAGAATTACTAGAAGTTATTTTGCGTTACCAGTTACCCAAAGCTCTTCTGCCTTACCAATTACCAGAAGCTCTTCTGTGCCACTAATAACTTGAAGCTCTTCATAAACCTATCATAACATAACCTAACCTAAAGCTCTTCTGCGTTACCATTTATCACAAGCTCTTCTGAGCTACAAATATCTTAAAGCTCTTCATAAAGCTTTGTTATATTCAATTCATAAGTAAGTTATTGTTAATTATTAATCTTGTAGTACTATAAATATCTACTTGCATGTACATAACATTCAACGTATTGGTTTTAAATGGTTTTAAATAATTCCGTAAATTTATTAATCAGTGCATACAATAAAGTGAATTGTAATTTAGTTCCAATTTAGTAACAACCCTAGAAATGCCGTATACAATTACCTGCAGTGGACTTGACTTTGACCCCTGCGCAATTAAAATATCCTTACCGTCAACATCGCGCGCATTCATGAATACTAAGCGTACATAAGGGTGATTTATCGTGCATAATTTATTCGCCGTAGTAAACAAAAACTGACTATATCATGAACGTATCTTTTTGCACGTAAATTTCGCTCGCACAAAGAAAAAACAATAAACGCGTTATCGGACAGGTAATTAGCAACTTACCCTCGGACACGTTTTCGCAATCAGCAGCGGCATTAATTAGTTTCCTATTTCCGACGGTGCACCATTGTTGATGTAATTAAATGGTTAATTCCGTTCCGAGGCGATAATGCGCTTGATTAACTGTATAACCAGGATTCGATAATTGGAATGCAGGCTGTAATAATTTGCTCAAATATCGGCAAGTGCCACGTGATTATTGCATTTCCGATTGGTTTAGTAAACATTCGGCACAATTTGAAATACGCAATTTGCAAATTCTAAAACGTTTAAATACAATAATACGTAACGTATTATTCATTGACCATTAATTAAATGTAAATACAATCATTTGCGGATTGCCGGAATACAAAAATATAGCAACGAAAACGTATGTCTCCATAAAAATGGAGATTTAGATAAAAAAACTGATTACATTATTTTGGTATTCTAGACAAAAGAGAGCAAAAAGGAAATAGAAACAAAGGAATTTTATTTATAAATTTATTGTATGAATTATTATAATCGAAGAATTACCAAAAACTCGTTTTCGAAAACTTTGTTTTCAAAGAACTTGTCGATTGCTATTTCATGTATTGTATTTAAAATAATTAATCAAATCAAATTATATGTAATATACATATAGTGGGATCCTTAAAAATATCGATTTTCGTAAAATATAATAATATTTACGCTACATTATTTATAGATATGACGTGATTTTATGGGATGTTAGTACAGTAAACTTTGCGCTTACTGCTTGAAACTGTTACGAACGAGCCTTCGGCGTCGAATAATTCATAAAGCTCGCGCTGCAATTTAGATAAGGACGTTTCGCATTACTGTGCCTTACACCACCAGCCTAATTATACGGCGTTTATTGCACGCAGATTAAGCTGGAGTGTGAATTGAAATGATTATCTAAAAATAATAACCAAGGGATCGGTACGGGGCAACATATATATGCGCACGTTCGCGTGCACCGCTTTCAGACACTTTCCACGTGTTTTCACGAGCTTTTAAAAGCTCTCGCAGTCTTGCGCGATCTGCATCTGAATTCGCAGCTCGACCGGCGAGCTGGCAAAGTTCGCGAACTCGTTAACCCGTCCGGGTTTCTATTTCCGATTTATTTTCCACGAACATTTGCTGTCTTTCGACCTCAACAACTTCGGGTTCTGTTCTGTTGTAGGCAAATGGTGATCACGAGGAATGGGTGCGTGGTGCATCCTGGCATCAAAGAGGTAATATTCGTTGTAAGTGTTGCTATTATTGTCAGTTATTAATTTATTAATGTGTAAATAATTAAGTAGTTAGACTTAAGCTTATGCCAGCTAAAACATCCTAAATAAGGCCTAATTATACTTAATGCTTACAACTTTACGAATTTTAACAATTATATCCTCGTTATAGAAAATGGCTTTCAGCTTCAGCAATACATGATATAAATAATAAAATGCAAAAGAGATGTAATGTGAAGTATATGTCAACTGCTATTATTGTACTGCCACATTATAACATTTAAAAATTATTATATTATTTATTAATTATAAAATTTAATTCGCACTTGAATAACTTTACATTCAAAAACTGATCTGATATTTATAGTTACACATAAAATTTATATAATTCTATATTTACACCTGTGAAGTAAACATCCACGATATAAAATAACAAATAAAGTTAGAAATAATATTTGATGACATGTACCCAAACTTTTGCATATTTGCATTTATCTTTCCACTACTTCCGCGTGATTTAGATTTACATTAACTCCATTTGATTTACAACATTTGCCTTCGGATTACTTCAGTATAATTTATATTTACATTTATTTATAATATTAAAGCAAATATAAATAATAACAAGTGATTTTAGTCCTCACAGACAACCTTGACTAATCTAGCGTCCAAATCAAATAGCATATAAATATTTAGAAATAACATATAATTGAATAATTATAATTATTACACAAATTTATCGTGACTGAACGAAAATAAATACATACTAATATAGTAAAATCAATGTCGAAAGCTTCGTTCTTTCAAATCACTTGAAAATGATTATCTTCCAGTTTAATTCTGAAATTATAATTTTAAGAATACTACTGATTTCTTATGAATTTTTGTATCTTTTGAGTAATAATTGTGAAATTTTTGAATTAAAATGCTTACTTTATTGTGATTAATAATTGTGCGTCGTTTATGGTAATTGTGATTGTCTTATGATAGTATTTTAGTTCATATTTCCACGTTATAGATACTTTCACATGCTTTGATTGACATTCTAAGTTTCTATAAAATGCTTGAATTTTAGTGAAATAGAATTTTGGAATTTTGTTAATGCTTCGTTTTTTCATATATTAAATCATAAAATATAGCGGCTCCATCTTCTATAAATTTCAAATTTAATTGTATTCAAAGAACATTAATGAAATGAGTGAATTAGAGAGTGAAATAGAATTTTTGAATTTTGTTAGTGCTTCGTTTTTTCATATATTATCATTATTTTTCAAGTTTTTGGAATTTTCACATTGTAAGCTTTTTCGAAGTTTTCCCTATAATTGAAGATGCATAAGAATTCGACGATTTTTGTTAAATCATATTTTATGAGCTCCATCTTCAATAAATTTAATAGTGTTCTAAGAACTTAAAGAATATTGTTATTATTAAATGTTGGAATATTAATAATATTTTCCAGATTTTTTTTTTTCGGGAAATGTTGATTTGCTTTTAAATAACTTTATCTGAAAGACATTTGGTAAAATTTTGCAATATTTCTGAAGACTCGGCAAGTTTAGTAACTAGTAAGTTTAGTGTTTATGTTATAGAGATTTTTACTTGCTTTGATTCACATCCTAAGTTTCTACAAAATGGTTGAATTTTAGTGAAATAGAAATTTGAAATGTTGTTAATGTTTCGTTTTTCATATATTATCATTATTTTTCAAGTTATTGAAATTTTCACATTGTAAGATTATTTGAAGTTTTCCCAATAATTGAAGATGCATAAGAATACGATGTTTTTGTTAAATCATAAAATATAGCTGCTCCATCTTCAATAAATTTAATAGTGTTCGAAGAACATAAATGAATATTGTTATAATTAAATGTTGGAATATTAATAATATTTCTAAAAATTTATTTTTGTCGCGAAATGCTTTGATTTGCTATTAAATAACTTTGTCTGAAAAACATTTGGTAAAATTTTGCCATATTTCTGAAGATTCGGTAAGTTTTGCAAACTTTCAGAAATAATTGGAATTTTTTTGATGGGATCTGCACTTGACCGGAGTACTGATTTATAATGATTTTATTTATATTCCGAGCAAGTATATTATATCATGTAAAATTTGTACATACCACTTAATATGCTATGAGATTTTGCAATCCTGTTAGTGTTCAAGTTATAGTGATTTTCACTTGCTTTGATTCACATCCTAAGTTTCTACAAAATGCTTGAATTTGACCACTGATTTATAATGATTTTATTTATATTCCGAGCAAGTATATTATGCTGTGTAAAATCTGTACATACCACTTAATATGCTAAGATATTGTGCAATTCTGTTAGTGTTCCAGTTCATATTTTGCACGTTATAGAGTTCACTTGCTTTGATTCACATCCTAAGTATCTACAAAATGGTACAATTTTAGTGAAATAGAGTTTTTATCAATTTTGTGAGTACTTCATTTAAAATATTTCAAGTTTTAAAGTTCCACATTCTGAGCTTCTTTGATATTTTCCTTATAATTGAGGATGCATCTCCGTTGAAAATAAATGTTTTTTTTTAATTATTAAATGTTGTATTTCTAGTGATACATTTTGTTTTTGTTTTCTTTTTTTTTTGCCAAATATTAGTGCTGAAGTTAGTATTTTTTCGGATATAGAGATTTTCACTTGTTTTGGTGCACGTTCTAAGTTTCTACAAAATGCTTGAATTTTAGTGAAATAGAATTTCGAAATAATGTTAATGCTTCGTTTTTTATATATTATCATTATTTTTCAAGTTATTGAAATCTTCACAATGTAAGCTTTTTTGGAGTTTTCCCTATAATTGAAGATGCATAAGAATACGATGATTTTTGTTAAATCATAAAATATAGCTGCTCCATCTTTAATAAATTTATGTGTTCAAAGAACATAAATGAACATTGTTATTATTAAATGTTTGAATATTAATAATATTTTCTAAAATTTTTTTTTTGCGAAATGCTCTGATTTGCTTTTAAATAACTTTGTCTGAAAGACATTTGGTAACATTTTGCAATATTTCTGAAGATTCGGTAAGTGCAAATTTTCTGAAATAATTGGACCAATTTAATGGGATCTGGACTGGACTGGACCACTGATTTATAATGATTTTATTTATATTCCGAGCAAGTATATTATTATGTAAAATTTGTACCTACCACTTAATATGCTAGAAGATTTTGCAATTCTGTTAGTGTTCCAGTTCGTATTTTTCAAGTTATAGAGTTTACTTGCTTTGATTCACATCCTAAGTTTCTACAAAATCGTGGAATTTTAGTGAAATAGAGTTTTTATCAATTTTGTGAGTACTTCATTTAATATATTTCAAGTTTTAAAATTTCACATTGTGAGCTTCTTTGAAATTTTCCTTATAATTGAGCATGCATCTCCGTTGAAAATAAATGAACAATATTATTATTAAATGTTGTAATTCTAGTGATTTTTTTTGTTTATTTTTTATTTTGGCCAAATATTAATGTTCGAGTACTGTTATTTTTTGTTTTTTTTTGTTTTGGCGAGGTAATAATGTCCGTGTTCTGTTTTTCAAGTTATAGAGATTTTCACTTGCTTTGATTCACATCGTAAGTTTTTTAAAAATGCTGAAATTTTTGTGAAATCGAGGTTTTTATTAATTTGATTAGTACTTCATTTAACATATTTCAAGTTATTTAAGTTTCACACTGTGAGCTTCTTTGAACTTTTCCTTATAATTGACGATGCATCTCCGTTAAAAATATATGAAAAATATTATTATTGAATGTTGCATTTCTAGTGATATATTTTGTTTTTATTTGTTTTGGCCAAATGTTAGTGTCCCTGTTCGCATTTTTCAAGTTATAAATATTTTCACTTGCTTTGATGAACCTCCTAAGTTTCTACAGAATGCTGGAATTTTGATGAAATTGAGTTTTTATTAATTTTATTTGTGCTTTATTTAATATCGCTTTTTTTGTTTTGACTAAATTCTTTGATTTGTTTTTATACAAGTAAGAAGTCTGAAAGATATTTTGAAACATTTTGCAGCATTTCTGAAGATTCTACAATGTTTAAAAATTTTCAGAAATAACAGGATATTTAAAATGGTTCTGTTGTCTTCTAGTGTAATTTTGAAATTGAAAATTTCAAATACTACTTTTGTAAATTTTTATATATTCTTAGCAAATATTGCAAAATTTTGGATAGAGTACTTATTACCATTTAGCTGTTAGTGTTTCAATTCATAGTTTTCAAGTTATAGAGATTTTCACATGACTTGATCCGCATCTCACATGATATAGTTTCTATAAAATATTGGAATTTTTAAATATTTTTCAAGATGTTTAAATTTTCATATTGTGAGCCTTTTGAAATTTTCCTAATAATTGAAGATGCATCTTTGTTGGAAATAAATGAATAATATTATTATTAAACGTTAAAATCAAAGTGATAGTTTCTCCATATTTGTTGCTCTTTCCAAATTCTATGATTTTATTTTAAATCAGTTGGTATTCTGAAAGATCTTTAGTAAAATTATGCAAATTAAAAATTATGTAATTTTTGCAAAATTTCAGAAATAACTAGATACATTTGAAATTATTTTGTTATCTCTGGTATAATTTTGAAATTGAAAATTCATGAATATTACCGATTTATTTTATAATTTAAATATTGTGAAATTTTGGACATATTATGTACTTAATGTGCTATTTTGAAAACACGGTAGTGCTTCAGTTAATATTTTTCAAATAGAGATTTTCATTTGGTTTGATTCAAAACATTAATAATATAATAATTAATAATAATAATAATAATTAAATGAAATATTTGAGTGTTGGGAGATCAAAATTAACGAGTTATTGATGATTCCTAAGTTTCTATAAAATGCTGGAATTTTAGCGAAATAGAATTTTGGAATTTTGTTAGTGCTTTGTTTAATATTTTTAACGATACATTAAAATGTTCAAATGAGCTCCTTTGCATTTCATTTTCCCCGACACAGAAGATACATATCTGTTGGAAGTTAATGAATATCATTATTATTAAATGTTCGAATTCTCGTGATATATTTTGAAAATATGTTATACCCAAATGCTCCAATTGTTTTTAAATAAGTCAGAATTCTGAAAGATATTTAATAAATTACAATATTTCAGAATTGTAAAAGATATTTAGTAAACTACAATATTTCTGAAGATTCTGCAATTTTGCAAATTTCCACTAATTTAAAACTGTTTTCTTATTTTCCAGTTAAATTTTGAAATTGGAAATTCAGCATTTTATTAATTCTACTAATATCTTGTGATTTTTTCAACTTCTTACTAAATGTTATAGTTGTTCTTTATATTAAGGTGAATGTAATTATAATTTTGTTGAATTAGTTGTACTACCTTAATGTTAAAAAAAAAAGAATAAGGAAGTACCAATTCAAGAAAATTGTAATTCTTAGTAACTATTATGAAATGTTAGACATAGAGATTTTCACATGATTTTATTCGCATTCTAATTACCTATAAAAAGTTTTGTTAGTGCTTCATTTAATATTTTTTAAAATCACAAAATTCACAATTTCGACACAAAATTATATGAATTTTTTTCTACGTGCCATTATTGAAGAAGGAAATTTATCTAAGCAAATTCGCATGAACAAAATTAAAATTTTAAAAAGTGCCTTGACAGGATTTGATTCTAAAAGTAATCCTATTCTCCAAGAACAGTTTTTTGAAAAATGAATTTTACTTTTACTTTCGAGAACTATAGAAAAAAAAAGTGGATTTTCAAGAACACAAAGTTTCAGAATTAACTGGCTCAATTTAAAATTGTTTTATTGTATTCTAGTCATTTTGAAATTGGACATTTAGGAATACTAGTGATTTTCTGTGATTGTTTCCAGTTATCAGTAAAAATTGTGAAATTTTAGACATAGTACTTAACATGCTATTTTACAATTTTAGTACCTAGTACTTAGTGTGAAATTTTACAATCCTGGCAGTGTTTCAGCTCATATATTTGAAGTTGTACAGATTTTGACATGCTGCTTTGATGTAAATGAGAATATTGAAATTATGTTAGTGCTTCAGTTAATATTTCAGTTTCAGTGACTGCTTTAGTAATGAAACTTTTTAAATTGGAGCTTCTTTGAAAATTTCCCTATAATTGAAGGTGCATCTCTGTTGGAAGTAAATAAATATTATTATTGTGAAATGTTGGAATTCCAGGGAAATTTTCTGGGAATATGTTGTCTTCACCAAATTTTCGATTTGTTTTTAAATAGCCTAGATTTCTGAAATATATTTGGTAAATCTTGCAATATTTTTGAAAGATCTGTAATTTTTGCAAATTTTTAAAAATAACTAACCAATTTGAAATTGTTTTGTTGTCTTCTAGTTTATTTTCACAATTTAAAAATTTGGAATAATACCGATTTCTTGTAACTCTTACCTTTTACTTTTGTAAGCAAACATGAATATACAATTTTGCAGTATTGTTAGTAAAAGCATTTTGTAAGCTTTCTAATCTGATGGATTTCTTGTTATATTTTCTATAAATTTGTTGTATTTTCCAAATATAGTGATTTATTTTTAAATTTATTCGAATCGTAATAAAAAATTTAGCAAAATTTTGGCATATTTCCGACGTTTCTGAAAATTTTACATATTGTAGTCACAAACAGCTGTGAAAAATGAAAATCTACTTTATCATATTTACATTCAAATTCATTTATTGGTACGAAATTGTAAATAATGCAATAAGAGTGATATCTGTTGATTTGATTATGAACAAGTGAACAATTTGAAAGTGAATATATGAAAATATGCTGCTCATTCTTATATGTTCATACAAAACGTTTAATTAATTTTTAAATCGTTTAAAAACAATTGAATTAGGGGAAACTTTGAAACTTGTAAGTACTTACTTCACATCATATCCTAGTTTTTTATATTAGTTATAAATTCCAAGATTCCAAGATTAGAAAATATATAATTTCCAATTCCAGATGTAATATCCAATAAATACGACTTCTAGTTACTAGAACTAGTTAGTAGTTACTATTGGGTATCCAGAAATTTGGCTCCGATTTTAAATTTAGAGTTCTTCAATTCTCTTATCATCCTAAATCTTAATTTTAAAAGACATTTAGCAACATTTTGGCATATTTCCAACGTTTTCTCCCCCTGGGCTTTTAATATTTTCAGTTTTTCTGAGAATACGATTTTTCTATTGTAGATGAAAATAATTGGCAATGCTCAGTCCAGTGGTCACAGACAAAAAAAACCTCTACCTTTAGCAAATGCATGTCGTTGCATTGAGTCAATCTTGCATTTATGATTTCTAAACCTATTACTCCAATAGTAAAACTTTAGTTATATAATAGGTTATATAAATTTGTGCAGCAACACAAAATGTGAAAAGTAGCACGATTTGATACTTTTATACACATAATTGAAACTAAAATAATATTTGGCACTAAACTACTGCCTTTGTCACCACTTCTTAAAATCTCGCCCAACTACAATTTTTGTTCGTCACTTGCAGAACCGTGACGACAATATTTTTAATACACATGTTACAGTGTGTCCGAAAATTTTGAAAGTCCACCTTAAAATATTATATTTGGATTTTGGGGAAAAATGCGAGCACAGGTCAATTAGTACCAACTTTTGTAAATTTACATTTTAGTTGTGCCTACTTCTATTTTTTGTTGACCTTGAAATAGTTCAACCTTCAACAATTTAAATGTACTTTTTGATGCTCGGAATAAGTCTAAAATTATTACATTGCAGTTTTTTGAAATATAGCAAAAATTGCCACATTGTTATATAATTTCTATTATAATATTATCTATAAAAATAATCGATGTAGAATATATACTAGTATAAAAATATTTGAAAACTAGTTTTGTGTGCGATATATTACAATATTATTACGGCAAGAGGAAAATTCCATTTACATTATATTTGTGTACGATATGTTACAGTATTATTTTTCTAAGAAGCAACATTTAATTTACAGTATATTTAAATATATTACTTTAGAAAAGTTTCCTATATTTCTTATTCAAATATCTCAAAAGGAGCCAGTATTATATATTAGGTATAGTATTATTATCGTAAAACATTCCATTTACATTATATTCATATCTACTATGCCCTATTACATTTTCTTTGCATCCTACAAAACCTTTTCACATACACAAAACGGCACTCCAGGAAGTAAGACAGGCAATAAAATAAATGCTTTATCGATCGACAGGCTTCGGGGGCTTAACTTTTGATGTAGGTTTTTTGTTCAGGCAAATCAATATTTGCCCTAAATTTTTAATCTATTAGTCGTGTAATAAAAATCGTTACGTTTTTAATTGCTTCCAATTTAACGCCCTCACTTGTTTGCTTACATAATTGGTTATCAGGCTTACCATTGCACATACATAATTTAAACAAATACAATCTTTAAATGCCAAACTGATTTACAAAATTAGATTATATTTTATTATCAATTATAAATAAAAGTTATACTTTACTATCTCTTACAATAAGTTATTTAATAACCAGCAAATATGACTTATTTTTTAACTTAATAATGTGATTAGACATATTTTTTTAACCTAATAGTATGATTAGAAATTTGGTTTCATAGTGTTATCAATGTTTTATTATTGTTCGATGAATATAAAACCTGCCATTAGATAAAAACGCCAACTTGAAAATTGACCCTTTTCCAATTTAAAAATAAATTTTAAAAACATAACTGAGATAATCAATGATGCAGATTAATATAATTAATTCTTGCGAATTCTTGCTACTAATGATTCGTATTCAAAGTTTATGATTGTTGATTTGAAACTTTTTACAGTCCTGCAGATAACCGATTTATTCTGCTATGGCTAGTTACTGTTGCCGTGAAGCGATTTAATACAATGTGTTTGATTGTTGATTTGAAAGCTTTTAAGTTTTGCAGATAACCTATTTATTCTTCTATGGCTAACTACTGTCGCCGTGAAGCGATCTAATACTTACAATGTTTTTGAATGTTGATTTGAAAGCTTTTAAGTCCTGCAGATAATCTATTTATTCTGCTATGGCTAATTAGAGTCGCCGTAGAGCGATCTGTTACACATTTGCTTGTTTACCACGATTTTTGTTAACATTTATTACATTTACCTACTTCAGGGCAGTTTCATTACATGTCATATATGTTTTTTTATTGAACTTTATAAGATACGACGATGATGTGCAAAGTCTGGTGAGAACTTCTATTGAAGTTACATAAAATTTACATATAATTTTGCATTTCTTTTATCAAAAATGTTGAACTCTCTCTTCTATAAGAATATTCAAAAATATTTTTCTTTCTTCGGCCTTACTACTACTTACAGCCTATTTACAATGGTAATTCTAATTTTCATAACACAATATATGATTTCATTAGAAAATTAGATTAAGAAAGATCTTCGTTGTACTTGGTTTCCTTATATCAGCCTTGATGGCATGAATTAAACACGCGACATAAAGTAATGCGACTGATATTTTTTAAAGCTCTGATAATAAATTAAGTACTTTGTGCACAACGCAAACAAAGCTTTCTAATCGTGGCCAATCTATCGTACAACTGAAATTACATGTTTTGCATATTTAATTAAGCCTGCAAAGGTCAACATTGCGAATACAATCTGCGTATGTCTACAGTTGGGTAACTATATCGCTACAAAATGTATTAATCTACTACCCAAGCTGGAATTAATTTATTATTTCAGTGCTTCTCAAACTGTGTGAATCTCATTGCGTGATTTATCTTATCTTGAATATCAATTTACTAATTTTTCATGTAAAAATAGTAAGTTTATCTTATTTCGTGAATAAAAGTTAATCAATATTGGTTCATTTAAACTACGTATGATTAGAATTTAAAAGTTTCGTTTTCTCTAGTTATGATGGTATGTCTCCACCAGATGCAGCATTACCTGAAGCATTGCAAAATTACAAAAAAAAAAAAATAGAATAACTGCCCAAATATGAAAAATATATATACAGGGTGAGTCGAGAGAAACGGACCAAACTCCAGGAGTGTATTGTACACGTGAAAATAATTTAAAAAAAAATTATATGTTGTTATCCGATCTTCATTTGTTTTCAGCATTTGTCATACAATTATAATTTTGCTATTGAGTTTTATTTAAATTGTGAACAGTATAATTTTTTTTTAAATTCATAATTTAAATTTGGATGTGTGACATAACGAAACCGATAAAAAATATTTATTTCATTAAGTCTAATACAAATACAAATCATGAATAATAACAAAAATAAAAAAGTCTCGCGCAATTTGACAACTCTATCGACTTATTTTTTCAGCAGAACAAAGTTATTAGACTAAAAGGTTTTGAAAAATCTGAATATGCAGCACTCGAGTTTCTACATTCAGTTATAAAGTTATTATATGATTTTTTTATGGTTTTGGGAAAAAACTGTGATGTGAGTAGCATAATACTTTTTCGTACAATTATATGAAAAATATTGAAACAAATTTTTACCATATTTAGTTCTTAATACAGTTAAGTTTATTAGTTTTTTAAGCTTAGTTATGCGTTAATTAATTAAATGATTTTGTGTTGATAATTGGTTTACAAAATAAAATCATATGTAGGTACAACATTGTATATTATTACTTAACAAGTTTTGTACTTTGCATCCACAAAACATGTAACATAAAAATAATAATTTCATTTATTATATTTAAATTCACAGAGAACATTATAGAGTCAAAATGTACAAGAACAGTATACAAAAATGTTACACTGTCAAATAAATTAATTTTAAGTTAAGTCAATTTTGAAATTTATCGACCATCCTCAAGATTTTTACTTCATTTGCATCTTGAACTGACGACTTAACTATAGAAAATACTTAAAAATATAGCAGAAATAATCAATTGAAACAATATCTTGAGTTTATTTTGAACTGACGATTGAAGTTCTAAATTTCTAACAATATAATTTAATGGAGATTTTGAAAAATTTTAAAGTTATCTAGAGATTTTTGGTTTGCTTTTTTCTGAAATTATTACATAACCAGATAAAAACGCATAGAAAATAGATCAGATAAATCGCCCATACATCTAACAAAACATCAATTGAATATGTTCCTACTTCTGAATTTTCAAACTTTTCTATGAATATGTGTTTTTAGTAATATGTTTTTAGAGGTCCATGGTTTGTTTTTATATTGCATATATGATTTAAATCGTATAATAAACCACAAAAATCGATTCCAGACAAAAATCACACAAAATAAAACAAAATATTCTAACAGAAAATAAAAAAAAAATATGTTTATTCTTTAATTGATCGATTGATCGATGTGGCTTTTATTTGTTGAAAATTCATAATTACTAATGTATGAAATAAAGTTACGCACTTTTTTAAAATTACAATGAAATTTCATTTCTTCACCTGAAGAAGCCACAGTGTGGCGAAACAATTGTCGTGAACAATATAAACAATTTTGAATTTTTTTAAAAAGTGCGTAACTTTATTTCATACATTAGTTATTCTTTAATTGTCGACAATTTTTCTTGAAATTCTTTGGTTGTAAATAAATCGGATTTGTTTTTAGGTTGAATATTAGATCTAATTAAAAAACCATAAAACGTAACCACATAAATGATAAAAAAAATTGACATATCTCTTAAATTTTTAATTTTAATTTAATTTAATACAAAAATTCAAAGAAAAATTCAAATAATAATGTTCGGAGAAATAATGATTAGAATAAATGTCCAACAATATAAACTTAAAATGTAATTTTTGCTACTGAGTTTTCTTTAATTATCAACTTTGTCATGTTTCTAGAGCTTCACGGATCATTTCTTTACTTGGATGTAGGACAGTAGAATAAACCATATAAACGATAAAAAATGATAAAAAAACAGATTATAAATTTAAAAAAAAAAAACTCGATTAATTGACTATTTCGAGAAATTGTATTTTGTCATGAATTTAATTTGAAGGGAATTTAATTTTAAAAGAAAAGAAAATCTTGTAAAATTAAAAAAAATAACATAAAAATGAATTATATACAGTTCAGCTGACTTATCCCACATTAGCATTACATGCATTTCTTCATTCGTCAGTTATATGAAAACTTATTAGATGTTTTGCGAAAAAAATGGTTTGTGAGTAATTGTATAAAATATTGAAATTTATCGTCGGTTTGGAGGTGAAACTCATTAAGTAACATTTTAAACAAACATTAAGTAAATATGTTTACATATGTTTTCATTGTTTCTCTTTTTGATAATAAGTTTACAAATACAGGTAGGTACAAATTATACTTTTAATGTTCATACTGAAAGACATTTTTGAGTAATTTCATTTTATTTTTATATACCAAGTTATTACTAATGTAATCTCAGAAATATGAAAATGCAAAATTCATCAGGCATAAACTATAATACACGTATTTCAACTTAATTTTCTTTATAAACGCAGATTGTTAGAAAATGTTGTGTCCAACTTTAATATTCCAGCTAATGGTCATCTTAATACAATAATCTATGACAAAATTAATGTACTTTGAATAATTTTCATTAAACTAGTATGTGTTTATATTTTCAGGAACAAAATATTTCATCATAATATTTTCCACAAACACAGAATTAATCAAATAGGCAATTTGATATTAAATTTTGTGTCCAACGAAACATATAAAAAATAACTTCTTGAAACTATAGTCTATTAATATTTATAGGCATAAAACTGTAATATTTTCATCATTTCCTCCTAAACGCAGATTGTCATGAGATTTTGTGTAGGTACAATAAGAACTGTGCAGTTTTAAATCATCTTTTAACTATTTGTTAAATGGTTTATATTGAAAGACGAAAGTCGATAGCCCATTCCATATAGCATATCATATACTTCATTATCACCATACCTGTGATGTAACAATGTACAAGGCTATATAGAATAAATGTTCTTACTACTACTAGTTTATATCTTTCAAAAATCTGACCGATTTTCACAATTATTGATAAGCAACAAAAAAATTGTAATAGTAAACGAGTACCAGTTGAAAACCATAGGTAAGTAACCAAAGGTAGTTTTTAAAAAATAGTAACTCCCGGTTGTCCACTTAATCCAAAACTTTTTAAAATCTAAATTTAATAATTTGATTATATAAATTGTACAAAATTGTATTTCATGGAGATTTATTGAGGTTGAGGTCCTCAAGGATATTTGAGTATAAGGATATTTCCGCAAGAATCTGGAATTTTCACAAAAAAAAAATCTATTAAACTAAGTAGATCATTCTTATAAAATAATAGGTATACTATTATTGATCTTTGAATAATTTTCATGGAACTAATGTGTTAATATTTACATGCATAAAAGTATAATAGTACTTAATTTCTCCCGTAAACGCTGATTGTCATGAGATTTTGAGTACAGTAAAAACTGTACTTACAGTTTTAAATTATCTATAACTTTTGTTAATAATTTATATCTTTTAAAAAGCTGACTGATTTTCGAAATTATTGATAAGAACCAATTATTGATAAATTATTACTAACTGAAAGTGGTAAAAGTGGTTGTTTAACGTCTGGCTATCCACATTTTCCGAAAACTATTGAAAATCAAAATTTGGTAATTCGGGATTTGGTTATAAATTATAAATATTAAATCAAATAAAACAAAGTTTATAAACAGCCGTTGAAAACAACAGTGGTGTAAGTTTATTGGTGGTGTTTATTTTTCTTGTAAATTCAGATAAGTCCAGAAATATTCGTTTTATTTGTGATATACATTGTAATTGCAGTGATTATTAGTACTACTCTGGACATTTTTAATCATGTATTTCAGAATAGTCAAATGTTGAGTGAATCGAATTCTTTGACATTGACTTTTCTGAAATATATTACTGAAAAATTGTCAGTTTAGAACACATAATCATTGCAATTAGAATGTATATATACTTCATAAAACATTAAGAGCATTTTGTCATGAAAAGAGAATCAATATTTTAAAATATTTTTTACTCCAAAATGAAGGTGAATTTGAAAATTTTCATACAAGAAATCCTCGATTCGTTTTATTTAGGATATGCAATTTTAATTGCAATGATTATTAGTTCTAAACTGACCATTTTTCAATAATATATTTTTGTTTTAATTATTGATAAGAACCAATTATTGATAATTTATTCTTAACTGAAAGTGATAAAGTGGTTGTTTAACTTACGGTTGACCACATTTTTCGAAAACTATTGAAAATCAACATTTTGTAATTTGGGATTTAGTTGTAAGTTACAAATCTTAAATCATATAAAATAAAGTTTAAAATCAGCCGTTGAAAACCAGAGTGGTGTAATTCCATTTTTCTTGTAAATTCAGATAAGTCCAGAAATATTCGGTTTATTTGTGATATATATTGTAATTGCAATGATTATAACTACTACTCTGGATATTTTTTAATAATGTATTTCAGAATAGTCAAATTGGGAGTGAAACGAAAAATCGAGATTACCTATAGGTAATAAAATTGATCTGTTTTTTGACGTTGACTTTTCTGAAATATATTATGAAAAATTGTCAGTTTAGAACAAATAATCATTGCAATTAGAATGTAACTTCATAAAAGTAAGAACTACATAAAACATTAAAAAGTATTTTTTCATGAAAAGAAAATAAATTCCAGAAATATAAATGCGATGTTGATGAAAATAAATGGACTTACATCACTATGGTTTTCATTGGCTCTATTATAAAAAAATATAAATAAAGGTTATAAAAATCTTAAATTCAAAATTTATTTATTTGGGACCGGACCTCAAGACATATTTCCCCTAAAATTTCGATTCGATTCAATTTTCACAAAAGCAATATGTTGCTTTCCTCATATGTTTATTTCTGCTTTATCTTGTAATTCATCTGCATTTTTTGTTTATAACGATGATGAATATTTTTTGTCTCGGTGGATTTAAACCCCATTTATAAAGTTACACTTTTTAGAAAGTATAACTAGTTATACTTCAAAACTAGTTTAACTAGTTCTATAAGTTAGAAAATGGCAACATGAAAAAACTTAACACAACTCGATTTTCCCACGTGTGCAAGTAAGTAGGTATATAAAATAGAATTTTCGTCAAATTTTCAGAAACCTTCTAATACTCATTTTATTTGAAGGTTTGAGGAATATAATTATGCTGGAAAAGAGTGTCAAAGTTGATACGAGAAAGTAAAAATTATCATGCTAGTAAAGTTGATTTAATAGTACATTACATACCCAGAGGGGAAACGGATCATTACAGCTAAGTGCTTATTTAGATAGGTAGATTAGGTAGCTATAAGCAGGTGCCTGGAATAATCTTTTCCGCGAGGTTTGTATACTATTTCACTCACAATCTAACATGGTTTATAAAAATTTAACAAATTATTTCTTCAATAAGATCTGTGAAATTGTTGACACAGGGAAATAACAAATTTATAATTTTTACAGATGCAAATATTTTCTCGATAAAAAAATCCTTCGATATTATTCAAATATGTCGGACAGTGAAATCGAATGTACTTCACCTGATCTGCTGGAAGTTGCAGCAAAAGCAACAGACACTTTAATTCCCGAAAAAAAACAGCACGAGGTATGAAAAAAATTACGCTTTTTATAAACATTGGTACGCAAATAAAAGAGCGCAGGAGAATGACAGTGACGCTTGCTAACTGGGAAAATGTATTCCCGGCTAGCCGGGAAATAAAACGACTCGCTTCCCGCTTTAAAAGGCATAAATGCACATATTTTCAACTGATTGTGGGTAAATTAAATTTTCGCTTCTTCTGAAAAACGTTTGAGAACCACTGCACTATTCAATTAGTTAATTCTACTAATGTGCCAGTTAAAACGTCCGCACCTCCACGGTGTCATTACACGGGTAGATGTTGTCGCGTTGATGTAGCGTCTGACACGAATAATATTAGCAGCACTTCATTAACACATAATTTCATGGAACATTGCAAGCGCTAAGGTCATTGCCGTTTATTTCGCAACATCTAAACGTGCGGCAGAACCGATGTGGTATGCAAAGTAATATTCGCGAAAACCGTAAAAAAACGCATTGTAATTGCAAATTGAAATTAAACTGCGCGGCAGATTAAATGACTTTAATAATACTAATAACGTTTATTTAGCTCTTACAGCTATACACTTACATATCAAATGGGCTGTTACATTTAATAGGCATACAATCATTTATTAGTTATTCTTATTTATTATTTACCTACTAAGTATATTTTCTTAATTTTAAGCTTAAATTGTAAAACATTTTATTATATTATTTACAAACTCTATATTATTAGTATTGTTATAGTTTGTAATATTAAGCATTTTTGATATTTAGTAGGGTAATTTATGCATGCCCTCGAGCAATTTTGATGTTTAATTTGGTAATTTATGCATGTCAACTATTTAAAATACATTGTTCATATGAATCGTAAGCGTGGATTGTATGCTTTGGTGATGGATACAAATGTTTTTTGTTTGATTGCTAAAGCACGGGAGGTTTTTTGTGTTCCTTTCGTGATTTCTTTTTTGCCTTCTTGTGATATTGACGAGCATCTTACGTGCCGTTCGTGTTGGCCCAGAATGCCTTTTGTGCCTTTCGTGATAGATAAAATGGTCTCTTTTGTGCCTCTTGTAACGTTAAGAGTTACTTTTTGTCTTTCATGATGCACAAGAGTGTAGTTTCCTGTTCTTACAAAGTACCCTCGATGCCATGCATAATATATTCCTAGTTTTACGTATAAATGTACAATTTACGAATCTAATTATGCGAAGGGTACGGAGGTAATTTACCTTGGAATATTTTAATATATAGGGGCTGATTTGGAAATTTAGTTTTTATTATAGTGCACCGAAACGCTGCAGTTGCAGCGCAAATGAAATTTATAAATAATTGTTGCGTATGCAGGGCTAAACAAATCCGCATAAGTGTTGCACGTGTAATCTGCACGTTAAATTAGGCAATAAGTTTGCGAATAATGGACAGTTTTATTATATCTACATCTCAAATCGATTTGCAAATTAAACGGACCCTATTAAGAACGTCCAATGGTGCCAAGGCTAGGTGACCATAGCCTCTTTTATACTGTACTTATAATTGGATGACATTTGATTCCGATCATTCACTTTCAAGCAAAAATTGAAAATTCATTCATAACCTGCGGCGCACAATCGCTTCTAATTTTTGCAATAACTAAATTACGCGCGATTTATTGTTTGTTTATTATCCGTAATTGTTACTGACCTTCCGTTTCATTCTAATTCGGGTATTTATAGAATTCTATACGGGTCAAGCAACAATTCTCGCACCGAACGACTTTCCTCGCAGTCGGCAGACAATAAATCTCGCGTTATAATATTTTACATGTGCCGTAATTGATTGTAATAAAATCGCGACGGTGAATTTTTGATGTTGCCGAAGCACGAACGCCCCCCACGAAATGTACGCCGATCCATTTCGGGGCGTTCGCTTTGATTTTCCTTTTTCAATGGTGCACATTACTCGTGCTGAATGTGTAATTCGCCAGAGTGCTAAATCAATAGCAATTGAAAATTTAATCAAGCGAAATTGTTTCGGAATCGTTTCCAATCTGTTTTATTTTGCCCTAATGCAGTTGCTGGTAATGACATACAAATTCATTTGAATCACCTCTCGAATCAAAAAATAGACGACCCTCTAATCAAAAACATACGACTATAAATTTGCCATTTGATATTCAAAGTATTAGAAAGTAAAAGAAGTGCAATTATGATAGAATAAATTTGCCATTTGATATTCAAAGTGTTAAGAAGTAAAAGAACTGCAATTATGATAGAATTAAATGCTGCAGAAATTCGACGAAGAAGGAAATTTCGAAAATTTTCTAGAACAACTTACTTACTTCATTTTGGAATAGCTTTGTAGCTATTACCTATTACATAACTTACTACATACAAATTTGAAAATTGAAAGTTAACCCAGAATATTATGAAAGAGGCTTTAAAAGCATAAATTCCTCTAATAACAACATTTCATTGTATCATAATCTTTAATACCATGCACAAAAGTGTAAATTACACACAAAAAATTAAAGTTTAATTTTAGCAGTTACAAGATACATCATTGACACGGACCTAAAGCCTTTTTGAGAATATTCTGGGTTTACCTTCAAATTTCAAATTTTTATGTAGTAAATTATGTAGTAGGTGATAGCTAATAGGCAATAGAATAATTCACAATAATTCACAATAAATTTTAAATGAAATTTCAAAATTATATGGATATTTATTATAAAATTTTGGTAAATGCTATTTTGTATTAAATTATGGAAACATTTCTGTGGTCACATGCTTTAAGGGTATAAATCAAAATTCATTTTATTGGGAATTTAGGAACCCAAATGTATAATTCATTACCTGCAAGAAGGATATGCATCTACAATGATCAGAGTAGGAGAAAACTGGGGGGTCGCAAAAGAAATAAGTATACTTATCTTTCTAGTTTTCACGATTTTTGATAGAATCCCAAATTTTGACATACTATAAAGGAATATGTCGACTTGTTTTATTGTTGTCGGAATTAGATGCTTGCTAAATAGGTATACAAGGTGGTCACTTTTACGACGCCCACCATTAGGATCTATTAAACGGAAATACATACAGAGTTGGTCAAATGAGATAAAAGTTTCTTATTGTTGTGCCTTTCAATATACTGAAACGAAATCCGGGATATCTTGCACAGTTTCTGAAATATCGCTGAAAAACTGAAAAAGTGCACTTTCATTTTCCTTTTCGAACTTTTTTACTTTTGAAGGAAATTTTACGAAACTTGGCACGCTTACATTTTTCGATGTGAGCTTTCTGATGACATTTTTTGCGGGATCTAGATGCCCAAATTTTCATAGTCAACTTTTGATTTTCTTATGGCCGCAATATTGGATTTTAAAAGCATTCAAAAGAGAGAATAAATCCAATTTCAACCATGGGTAATACACATGGGTAATCTGATATTATTTACCACCAAAAATCGATTATTTAAAAATTTGTTGCAAAAATCGAACTGCTGTGGACTGCTCTAAAAATCAAGTTGCCATGGAATAACAAATTACCATTTTGACATTTCTTCATACAAAGAAAGTAACTTCTGAGTAATTTTATTGTGTATAACGTGCAAAAAGGAGATAATATCTTTGATTAGTAAAAATGGCAAGATATTATCCTCAACATGAAAAAATTTACATGTAAAATCTCTATACTGTAATATCTTACAATATGTTTCCCTCGCCGAGATTGTAAATCATAAATCATATTGTATTCATTAAATAATCTGACCTAATACCATTTTTGAATTAAAATTTAGGATATTTAATTATTGCCATTTTTACTAATCAAAGATATTATCTCCTTTTTTGCATTTTATACACAATGAAATTACTCAGAAGTTATTTTCTTTGTATCAAGAAATGTGAAATTTGTTATTCCCTGGCAACTTGATTTTTAGAGCAGTCCACAGCAGTTTGATTTTTGATACAAATTTTTAAAATATCTATTTTTGGTAGTAAATAATGTCAGATTACCCATGTGAATACATACATGAAATCGGAATTTTTTGCTCTTTTGAATGCCATTAAAATCCAATATTGCGGCCATAAGAAAATCAAAAGTTGACTATGAAAATTTTGGCATCTAGTTGACGCAGAAAATGTTTGGCACTGTGATCAGAAAACTGACGTCGAAAAAAGTTTCGTAAAATTTCCTTCAAAAGTAAAAAAGTTATAAAAGGAATAGGAAAGTGCGTTTTTTCAGTTTTTCAGCGATATTTCAGGAACTGTGCAAGATATCCCGGATTTCGTTTCAGTATATTGAAAGGCACAAAAATGAGAAACTTTGATCCCATTTGGCAAACTTTGTATATATTTCCGTTTAGTAGATCCTAGTGTTGGGCGTCGTAAAAGTGACCACCCTGTATATGTAGTAGGAGAAAACTGGGAGGTCCCAAAAGGAATAATAATACTTATCCTTCTAGTTTTCAAGGTTTTTTATAGAATGCCAAACTTGATTTGTAGAGCTGTCCACAGCAGATTTTTTCATCGATTTTTTGTAGTAAACAATATCAGATTATCCATGTGTTATACATAGTTGAAATCGGAATTTTTTGCTCTTTTGAATGCCATTAAAATCCAATATTGCGACCATAAGAAAATCAAAAGTTGACTATGAAAATTTTGGCATCTAGTAGTTGGCGCAGAAAATGTTTGGCACTGTGATCAGAAAACTAACGTCGAAAAATGTAAGAGTGCCAAGTTCGGTAAAGTTTCCTTCAAAAGTAAAAAAGTTATAAAAGGAAAAGGAAAGTGCACTGTTTCAGTCTTTCAGCGATATTTCAGGAACTGTGCAAGATATCCCGGATTTCGTTTCAGTATATTGAAAGGCACAAAAATGAGAAACATTTATCCCATTTGACCAACTCTGTATATATTTCCGTTTAATAGATCCTAATGCTGGGCGTCGTAAAAGTGACCACCCTGTATATTGTTTATTTAAATGTACAGGTACATATGGATCACAGTATTCAACGATATAAATAAAAACAGTACATTAGCATATCATATTTGTTCTTATATAGCTAGAAAGAACACGCTTAAAACTATACAGACTAGGTACATTTTTTATTTAAACTTGTAAGTTGTTGAAGTCGTTTAAACCCTTAAAAAATAATGAATTCCTTGTGGATGCTTTATTTACCTTAGGAACATAAATATTGGTTTTGTTACGGGTTCCATAATTATGTATATCTAAAACTAGTATCACAGAGTCTGTAAGGTACGTAGGTAGTAGCTGATTGCACAATTTATGAATAAAACACATATTAAAATAAAACAAGTACTGTCTCACTGACAAGAAACATAAACAGCTTAACATATATTGGACATTTGTATATCTATCACATTTTAAAATTATTCTCAAAGCTTTTTTTGCAGACTTTGTAGCCTGTTTAGATCACTTTGGTTCACCTACAGACAGTTTACAGACTTGACGAAAATAATTTATTTTTTGAGACACTTTATTAATTAATCTTTCAACGTGAATCTTAAAATTCAATTTATTGTCAATTATGACACCTAAATATTTAATATCGCATACATATTCCACTAGTTCCCCACCCAATACTATAGGAATACGCACATATTTTGTTGTGCCTAGAACCATGGATTTTGACTATTTTACATTAATCAGCCCATTATCCGATAGCCACTTTGCCATATTAAGTAATGAAACATTGGATATTTTAATAGCTGACTCTACATTGGTATCTACTACAGCAATCAGAGTGTCATCAGCATACAAATTAATGAAAACCCTGTCACCAACACTATCCACAATATTATTTATGTACAGTATAGATAACACGGACCCCAAAATGGTTCCCTGTGGTACACCAAGACTGTTACCAACTGATTCTGAAGTAAATTCTGTTTTATATTCTATTTTAGTTACATGAGACCTATCGCTGAAGAAGGAGCCAAACTACATAAGTGTTTTTGGTCGTATTCCCAATAACATTAGCGTGTTCAACAATATTTCTCGATTGATGGTCTCAAATGCCCTTTTGAAATCTAAAAATACAGTGACAATAATATTCGAGCTTGTATCCAGTAATTTTTTCCACCTGGAAACCACCAGTTGCAAAGCTGTTTCACAAGAATGCTTGTGTCGAAATCCTGATTGATTTTGAATGATAATATCATTCTCAGTTATAAATTGAAGTAGTTGCTGATATACCAAGGATTCAAAAACTTTTCGAAATACGGCAATGTATTAATAGGTCTAAAGTCGCTTGGGTTGTTTGCATTGGCTACTTTTGGTATCAGTATTATTGTGGACTGGTTCCAGATAGTAGGGAATATACCAGTACTTATGGATTGTTTAAATATTTCAGTAAATGTAGCAATTAAAAGTCTACCTCCAACCAATATTACCTGCCTACACATGAAGTCTGATGATGAGTCTTTCTTCATCTTATTAATAGCTAGTTCAACAGCGTCTATAGAAACTGGCTGCAATTGAAAAACAATTTAATTCACAGTTGTAAGTGGATATCAGCCGTTATTAGTTACATTGGGCGGGGCATTTACAAGTTCATCTATGCTAGCTGCAACAAATGAATTATATTTACCAGCTATAACATGTGGTTCCGTAGATAAAATATCATCAAATTTCATTCTAGTGGCAACTGTACTCTGACTACCATCAACAGCTGCTTTAAGTAATTTCCACATTTTTTTGGATTGCTTTTATTTTGTTGAATTTTAGATATAAAATATCGTTTCTTTTTGTCACTTATTACACTTGTGACCTTATTCTTTCTTATTCTATAAATTTCCTAACGTTCCTCATCATCTGTCAAAACAGCTTTTTGGTATTTTATCCCTCTCGCTCTTGCTAGACTTTTAATTTCAGTATCATGCCATCTATTAGTCGGTCCTCGTAGACCCACTTGAAGTGGTATCAGTTCATCTAAAATAAATTCTACATTGATATACATTTGTTTGACTCTATTATATATTGCCTATTCTCCATTCCATTCCATTTCTGCCAGCCTTTGTTGAAATCTATGTAATTCCAATTTCCTGTAATTTCTATATTTAATTACAGAGACAGTATTATACAATGAAATACTATTGATACATTTACGATTAAAACTTATAGAAACTTCTAGTATGGAATGATCTAAAAGTCTTGGAGTTTCACAAACCACAGCTTTGATATTATTAGCTGACACATTGGAGAATACAAGGCCTATTATAGTTTTACTACATTTGGAAATACATGTGTAAGACTTAATACATTGTTTATAGCCCTTTTCATTCATATCATTGAGTAATTTAGTTTCATAATATGTTGTCTTGCAGATAACAACGTTAAAATCGCCCATTATAATGATTTCATTGCATACCAGCTCCAGTTCCACTGTAACACCAGGCATTAAATTGACAAATTCTGATAAACTTGAAGAAGGGCATCTATATACAAATACAACATTAATTTTACAATTATTTTCAATTTCATATTGGATACCCAATAACCAAATTGGTTTGAGTGTAGGGCAGAGTTGAATTAGGGTAGTGACTCATACTTTATTTTTTGTGCTGAAACTGAAACACAAGAATCCCCACTTGCTGTACCCACTGGTTTCACTTTCTAAAATATCATACAAATATAGTAACCATAAAACACAAGTTTGTTCTTGCTGGGTATATGCATATGGAATGCGATTCAAATCATGCAATTATAGAAAAGAAGAGTAAGCATTCTCCATTTCCCATTTATCTGCCACAAGACTGGTATCTATTATAACTTTAGCTAAACATTTAAAAAACTCGAAGTGAAGATTATGTTACAAGAGGATTTTTTTTTCACTTTACAGATTTGGGCACATAAAGTGGCTTCGTTCACATAAAAATTTGGTGCCTCCGAATATAAGATCACACTAGATAATATTTTGATTTTCAAATTAATGAGTTACCACAGGGAAAAACATCAAAGTATCCCAGATGATCAGGAACTTCCTCAATTAAGATTGATTACACGCAATAGCTATCGATATCATAGAAGAAAAAGGGAAATCTTCTAGAATTATTAGATAAAATTGAACCAGATGCCAGTAATTTATACCGGAATCTGCCTACCAAAAATATGACCAGATTTAGCTAAAAATTTTAAAAATCGAAGTGAAGGTTATGTTACAAGGGGATTTTTTTCACTTTACAGATTTGTTTAGGCACATAAAGTGGCTTCGTTTACTTAAAAATTTTGTGTCTCCGAATATAAGATCACACTAAATAATAATTTGATTTATAATAATTTACCACAGGGAAAAACATCAAAGTATCCCAGATGATCAGGAACTTCCTCAATTAAGATTGATTACACGCAATAGCTACAGATAGCATAGAAGAAAAAGAAAAATCTTCTAGAATTATTAGATAAAATTAAACCATAAACCAGTAATTTAACTGGAATCTGTCTACCAAAAATATGCCAGATTTTGACCGACTACAGTGCGACTAAAAATTATACAATTTTTTGTATATATTACCTATTTATTTAATATAATTGTTTTTAATGAACAGTTCTTTAATTAATTTTTCTTTTACCCATTTATTGTTATATTATTTTTAAAATAATATAAAAATATATTAATGGTTTAATTGTTTGTCCAGCGTTATTGTAAAAAAATCCGTTGTGTTCCAAGTAGTAATACCAGAACAAGAATACCTTTTTATATGCCAATTTGTAAGGCAGATTATTATTTGTACTCGTCAGTACCGAGAATGATCAGCTTGGATAATTCTGTAGAAACCGATTTATTTAACATTCCCCTTTCTGCACCTAAGTCACAGTTAAAACTTAGATAAACTCTATTATAATATGTATGTATTGTATTGGCATGGCTTTGCCGTTGACAAACAAACAAACAAACAAAAATAATCATATTTCAGTGGTTTTTGTTGAAAACAAAACTAGATACTATATATCGGCAATAACGGTATAAGTAGACACATCAGCTTACTGCTTAACGCAATTTTTACTTTTAGTGCACTAAGGAGATAAGTCTTTCTATTAATAGTGTTTTCAGGAAAACAAATGATTTTTGTTATTCCAATGATATACCAATAAATATAAATGGGTCACAAAAATGTGATTTCACTTTCATTAGCAAGAACAAAATGAAAATAATAAGCAGGTGCAAAAAGACATGTCTCCTGAAAAACTACATATTTTTACTTATCCCCTTAAAGCATCTGACAGATTTATATGAAAGTTTTTTGAATTTAGAAATTATAATATTGTTTCCAGAACTTTTGGGGAATTATAAAGATAGTTTTTTGGAAATTGTACAATGGTATTGAAACCATGTTCACGTTCATTAGCAAGAACAAAATGGTGCACAAAAACTTATCTCCTGAAAAACTACATATTTTTACTTATCCCCTTAAAGATCTGACCACAGATTTATATGAAAGGTGTTTTTTGAATTTAGAAATTATTATATTGTTTCCAGAACTTTTGGGGAATTATAGAGATAGTTTTTTGGAAATTGTACAATGGTATTGAAACCATGTTCATGTTCATTAGCAAGAACAAAATGAAAATAATAGCAGGTGCACAAAAACTTGTCTCCTGAAAAACTACATCTTTTTACCTATCCCTTTAAAGCATCTTACCACAGATTTATATGAAAGGTGTTTTCTTTAATTTAGAAATTATAATATTGTTTCCAGAACTTTTGGGGAATTATAGAGATATTTTTTTGGAAATTGTACAATGGTATTGAAACATTTTGAAAATATAAAATTATTCCCCGAATTTTGGGGAATAATTAAAATTGTCATTTGGAAATTGCAAAAAAAAAATGAAAACTGTAAATTTTTTGTAGAAACTATCAAAGCAATTTTGCTTTGTGTATAGTATTGTGTATATTTTTTTAGAAATTTTACAATGGTATTGAATCCATGTTCATGTTCATTAGCAAGAACAAACTGAAATTAATGAGCAGGTGCACAAAAACTTGTTTCATGAAAAACTACATCTTTTTACTAATCCCCTTAAAGCATCTGACCACAGATTTATAAGAAAGGTTTTTTTAAATTTAGAAATTATTATATTGTTTCCAGAACTTTGGGGAATTATAGAGATAGTTTTTTTGGCAATTGTACAATGGTATTGAAATATTTTGAAAATATAAAATGATTCCCAGAATTTTGGGGAATAATTAAGATTGTCTTTTGGAAATTGCAACAAAATTTGAAAATTGTACATTTTTTGCAGAAAAAATCATAGCAATTTTGCTTTGCTGACAAAACTACGTTGACATTTAATTTTTATCGCTTTATTCCTAGTAGTAATACTTCATTTTTATACGTATTTTCCATAATGTTTAATATTTAATTTTTATACACGTGAACCAATAATTCACAAGCAGTGCATTAGTTAATTAGCCCATTCGCTTAATTAACGTTTTTGTTTTTCCTTGATTCTTTAAAGCGCCATTAGTCGGTGGTTTTAACTTAATTACGGTCCCCTCGGTATAATGTGCATTGGACGTGTTGATTTGTTGACCTCGCCTACCAATTCTGCGCGAAATTACGCCCGCCGAGTTGCCAATTAATTAGCTAATGATATTAAAACGCGAAAACTCGCACATGCGTTCTCTGCGTTCAAGTTCGCTGCAGTTTTAGAGGTAATGCGCCTCCAGGTCTTGGCTGCTGCCCAAATTAATTCCAGCGCAATTATTGTTGGATTTGTGATAATATTTATGTTACGGATTTTGGAGGTAGTCATTATTATGATCCCGACTATCGTTAGCTGTACAATTTCAAATAATTTGGCAAACAGTTCAGCAATGTATAAATGTTTTGAGTTTTAGGATAAAACTATTTATACATACTGTATATATGCGTAATTGTGTAGTTAAACGAACTGTATGTATAAAAAATTGATTACACTTTACACTCCAAAGATTACAGTTGTCAACACTGACGTTTTGGCAGTTTGGATGTCAATGTGACAGTTTGCAGTGGCGTGCTGATAGAATTATTAAAAACCGGCTTCTTGATTATCCCAAAATGTTTACACCTGAACAAGATGCGTACATCAAATGTCCCATTTTAGGTAACCAAAACCCAAACGGATCATGGGGTGATTCTATTCAATCCAGTTTTTATTTGATTCCCAATATTTGTTGGTTATGTTATCCGACCCCGTTGAAATTCCCCCGTCACGCCACTGAACAGTACCAGCTGAAGAAAAAGAAAATCCATGATACCAACATAATTGGCGTATGTTCTTTCCAGACACCCGATATTTACTATATGTATTAGCAATTGAGTTTTCATACATACTGTATGTATAAGTAATGAACTATTTATACCTCCAGTTTATACATTCAATCCAGCTGTTATTTGATTCCCAATATTTGTTGGTTATGTTAGCTGACCCCGTTGAAATTCCCCCGTCACTCCACGGAACAGTACCAACTGAAGAAAAATAAAATCCAAGATACCAACATAATTGGCGTATGTTCTTTTCCAGACACCCAATGCTTGCTATATGTATTACCAATTGAGTTTTCATACATACTGTATGTATAAGTAATGAACTATTTATATATACCTAACTTAATCTAATTTGACCTAGCCTAATCAAACGTAAACTAAACTAACGTACATATACACTTATGTATAAATAGCGACTATATATAAAAAAGTTAATTATGTATTTAGGATCTATTTTTCACGTTACAAATATTAAAATTATAATTATTTTTCAGACTCTATAGCATCGTACGTTTTAAGAAGAACCATACCACAACATATAAGGCTGTAACTTGCATGATGTCGATGAGTTAATGTTGAAATATAACTGGCCAGTTATTAAAGATGTAGTGAATATTTTAAACATGTCCTTGTGGCATTTTATCAAACGTAAAGTGAGTACTGGAGTGATTTGGTTTTCAATTATAAGCCATTTGTTGGCATACTTCTTCTACTACTTTCACTTTTTTTATTTGCACATCTTCTATTTATAAATTTGCGTTTTATCAAACGTAAATTGAGTACTGGAGTGATTTGGTTTTCAGTTATAAGCCATTTTATGGCGTACTTCTTCTACCACTTTTACTCTTTTTATTTGCACATCTTCTATTTATAAATTTGCTGCAGTTTCCATTAGTTATGCACATTTTTTTTGTTAGCACAGAGTTTTCACTGCGTCTTATATTTTAGTGTTAAATTTTAATATTTTAAAGTAACAGCAGCGCTGAAGTAATTAGAAAATCAATGCCAATGAATCACTTAAACTATGATTATTTATCAGTATGATAAAATAAAATGCTTTCACTTTATTCCATTATCACTGTTTAAATAAGTAATAGTAATAAAGTAATACTAATAAGTAATAAGATTATTTTAGTAATAGTAATAAAGTAATAGTAATCAGTACTAATAATAAGTAATCAGATTATTTTATAATAAACTGATAATGTTTCTTAAGATGGAAAACTTAACGTGATTAAATTTACTTCTAATCGCTTAAAAATTACAGATTTAGTGTTTAAATGATAGTGGCATTAGTTAAGTTATTATTAATTAATAAGTAAACATTAAATTAAAAATAATATAAATAAATAAAGCAATTTTTATTTTGTTCGTATCACACATTATTATATTACCTACGGTGACTATAGATTCGAACGCTTAGTTGGTCATTGTCGGTCATTATATCAATTATCACTATTGGTCGAAACTATCGTCCACCGTAATAAGTGTGAACATAATAAAAATCGCATTATTTATTTATACATAATGGATCACGCAGTAAAAACCTCCAGTGTTAATAAAATGATAAAATAATTTTAATTGGTTTATTTTAAAATTTACATAATCATAATAAATGTCAATATAATATGAAATCTATTTATGTACGAGTTTCCCACAATTCAGTTATTTATAGGCATTTCAAAACGAATTCATGAATATTAACAATTATAGTAACAGTACATTTATTATATTAGTTATTAAATTTATAATATTACAGAATTTTGCAAATCCATCTAAAATTTGTAGAAAAAAATGAGACGTGCAAAAATATTTAGACTCTACATTTTGCATATTCATCTGAAAGTTGGAGTTTCAATTGTAAAAAAATAAACGCCACTAGTCATAAAAAATATAATAAAGATATGATATGAATAATGGTATTAATAATAGTAATAATAATAATAATAATCGTAGTAATAATAATCTCCACTGCTCATCCAGTAAAATTACTGAATAGTTGAAGTAATAATTAGTAATCATGATAATAATCATAATAATAATAATCCGTACTGCTCCAGCACTTGAAGTTTGCACTATCTTAATTGGACTAAATTTGACGGTTACTGAATCGTTACATGTACGTAAATGTAAACCTCCAGTGCTAATAAAATAATTTTAATTGGGTAATTTTGAAATTTTCATAATCATAATACATTTCAATATAATATGAAATCTATTTATGTACGAGTTTCCCACAATTGAGTTATTTATAGGCATTTCAAGTTCATTGCTAATGTATATAATGAAAAATAATTTAATCATGGGCACTTTGCGTTAAGATCTAAGTACGGATTTGCATGTTTCGCAGTTTGTTGTGCAAAGCACACAATAGCAGATAAAGTTATTTTAATCAATAGCTCCAAGCTTGTCCAGATTTTTTTTTATAAATGGTTGTTTCATTGATACATTTTTACATTATGAACTTCAAAATGAGGCTGATTTTGAAAATTTTCATAAAAATTGATTGATTGCCTGATCCATTTTATTTGGGATATACATTGTATTTACAGTGATTATTAGTACTAGTGTGGCCATTTTTTAATAATATATTCCAGAATAGTTAAATTTGAAAACTAGTCATAAAAATAAGATTATAAAGATAAGATATGTATAATGGTATTGATAATAGTAATAATTATAATAATAGTCACAATAATAATAATAATAAGAATAATAATCATAGTAATAATAATCCCTAATGCTCATCCAGTAAAATTACTAAATAATAGTAGTAATAATTAGTAATAATTATGATATCCGTACTGCTCCAGTACGTGAAGTTTGCACTTCATCTTAACTGGACTAAATTTGAATGCTATTTGTTACTGAATCGTTCCATGTAGCTGCAATTTGAGAAAACAAATTTTATTGTACTATTATTATCTACTGTACCTGGAAATACGGTGGTTGGGGCAATGTGCCAGCTCAGTTATTATGTTTACAAATCTCCACATCAGAAAAATATTACTCTGCTAGCGATCGTAACTTATTATTCAAGACTGCAAATACATTGAACTTGAATTGCATTTACCTGCAATAGAAAAGTAATGCTAAAAATAGTTTCTATTGTACATAACTTACTTAGGATTTTTGTTAGTATTCTATCCATTTAAGTATTTTTTTTAAATTATAAGTACTTAGAATTATAAGCATTATTTCAATTTTACTCTGAAACCGAAGAAACAATATGTCTATTTGTATTTTCAGTAGACGTAAGTTTCAGTTAACTTATTAGTACCAAAGTTTTGATGGGAAATATATATTGGCTTGAAAAAATAGGTCATTTACACGCCAGGAAATCAACTTCAAATACTGAAAACGAACAGTTTTATACGAGGCCAGCCTATGCACATCCAAAACATATGACGCACAGTCAAAGTGTGAGTTTTAAAACGTCAGCCAGAACGGTATCTTCTTGGTTAGGTCAGGTCTAAGGTCAGGTTAGGCAAACATATATTGCTCTATATTAGATCAGGTAATAATTAGTAATATCGTATCGTATCGTATTAGGTTATATTTTTAGAGATAAAACATGAATTTACTTTGCAAGGTCAGGGCATGTGTCTAGAAACCAAATACTAATTTCTTGTTTCTGTTTAGTGTAAGGTTAGGTTATGTTCCAATAAACGAAAAGTGTATTGCTCTGTGTCAGGTCAGGTGCAAGGTCAGGATATATTTTTTATTAACAAAAATGTATTTACTTTGTTAGGTCAGCTGCAAGGTCTGCTCATGAATCTATAAACAAAATAAGTATTTTCTTGATTACTTTAAGTGCAAGGTCAGGTTATGTTTCTATAAACAAAAAAAGGTTTGCTCTGTTTGTTCAGGTGTAACGGTCAAATTAAAATTTTATAAACCAAAAAGTATTTATTAGGTTAGGCGAGGTGCAAGGTTAGGTATGTATTTATATATAAAAACCATACTTTCTTGGTTACATTAAGTATAAGGTCAATAAGGTTTATGTTTCTATAAACGAAAAATGTATTGCTTTATGTGAGGTCAGCTGTAAGATCAGGTTATATATTTTATAAACTAAAAATGTATTTATCCTGTTAGGTCAGGTGTAAACCCAGGTAATGAGTCTATAAACCGAAAAAGTATTTCCTTGGTTAGGTCAAGTATAAGGCCAGGTTATGCTTTTATAAACCAAAAATGTTAGGTTATTTTAAATTACTGACAGTAATCATTGAAAATTAGACAGCAATCAATGGCATTTTGAGGGTGTTATTGAAAATCCTATAATCGTCCTTGAAATACGATGGAATTATTGATTTTATCAGAATTATTTAAAGATTTGACAGCAGCTATTGAAATCTTAATAAAAGTAATTGAAATTTCAATATAAATGATTGAAATTTTGACAGTTATTATTGCAGTTTTGACAGTTAGCATTGCAATTTTGACAGTTATAATTGTAATATGACAGAATAATTGATTTTGACAGCTTAAAACAGTAGAAACAAAATTGAATACTCTGTTTTATAACAAGCTATGGTTTTCAGACTTCAACTTTACTTTTCAAACTGTAACAGTTTGTAACTGGTATTTGTTTTAGAAAAATACTAACACAAAAGTGATTTAATTAAATTTTGTGTTAGACTACTTCGAAAATAACAACCAAATTTCAAGAAATTCTGCGAACATTTTAATGATATCTATGAAAATTTCAACTCTTCTGTTAACTACAAAAAATCAAAACTACAAAACTCGGTGAGGTTTTTTTTTAAATAAGGGACAGTAAACACTGAATATTTAACATTAATCAATGCATTTTTAAAGGTGATTGTTGAAAAATTTGTAATGGTTGAAATATGACAGAATAATTGATGTATTATCATAATAAATTGAAAGTTTAAGAGCAGTTATTCAAATCTCTAGAAAGATAATTGAAAAGGTAATACAAATAATTGACATTTTGACAGATATTTGCAATTTTGATAGTTATAATTATAATATGGCAGAATAATTGAGAGTATGACAGCTTAATAACATTAAAAGCATTGTTAACAAAATGAAATGTTTATAATAGATTGTGGCTTTCAGACTTCAACTGCTGATTTCAAACTGTTCAACTGTTTATAACTGGTCGTTGTTTTCGAAATATTTTGTCACAATTGCAAAAACTATATCTGTCAAAATTTCAAGAATTTATGTCAAAATTTTATAATTTCTATGAACGATTCAAGTTTTATGTCATAATTTCCATTAACTACAAAAATTATGATGAAAAATTTATAGCCATCATTGAAATTTTCATAGAAATCACTAACAATTTGACTGTAGTCATTGACAAAATGTCAATTTTATAATTCCTATAAAATATAGGAATTATGACATTCTGAAAATTTTAATGTTTTCTATGAATAATTCAATGATTATTGTCAAAATTTCAATTATCCTGTAAAAATGTCCATTAACTTCATTCAAATTTGGATAGAAATCACCAAAAATTTGACAGTCAATCATTGATATTTTTATAGAAATTATTACAATTATGACAGAATATATGATATTTTGAACATTTCCATGATTCAAATGAATGATTTTTATGAAAATCACTAAAAATTGGCCAGTAATCGCTGACATTTATTGTAATTCTGACAGAATATTTGATATTCTGTAAAAACCATTAATTTCTATGAAAACTTCAATGATTGATTTCAAAATTTTAATTATTTAGTAAAAATTTCTATCAACTACAAAAATTCTGGTAGTGCTAATTGAAACATTGACAGCAATCATTGAAATTGTAATAGAACTTACTAAAAATCTGATAGTAGTCATTGATCTTTAATGACTTTTATAGAAATTATTGACAAAACGTCAATTATTCTGTCAAAATTTCCATTAATTATAGAAATTTTGATAGTAATTATTGAAAAATTGACAGGGATAATTAAAATTCAGATTGAAATCACTGAAAATTTTACAGAAATCACTGACATTTTTATAGAAATCATTGCAATTGTGACAGAATATTTGATATTCTGTACATTGTGATAGAAACCTACTAAAAATTTGAGAGTAATTATTGATCATTAATCATTTTTATAGAAATTATTGATAAAACGTCAATTGTTCTGTCAAAATTTCCATTAATTATAGAAATTTTGATTGTAATTATTGAAAAAGTGACAGGGATAATTAAAATTTAGATTGAAATTACTGAAAATTTTACAGTAATCACTGACATTTTTATGGAAATCATTGCAATTATGACAGAATATTTGATATTCTGTACAATACAATGATTTCTATGAAAATTCATTGATTCCTGTCAAAGATTTAATTAATCAGTCAAAATTTCCATTAACTACAAAAATTCTGCTGGTGCTAATTGAAACATTGATAGCATTCACTGATATTTTGATAGAACTTACTGAAAATCTTATAGTAATCATTGACAATTTTATAGAAATTATTGCAATTATGACAGAACATTTGATATTTTGAACATGTCAATGATTTATATAAAAAAATCAGTGATTCTGCCAAAATTTCCATTAATTATAGAAATGTTGATAGTAATAATTCAAAAATTTACAGGAATCGTTGAAATTTAGATGGAAATCACTGAAACTTCTGCAGTAATTACTGACATTTTTATAGAAATCATTGCCATTGTGACAGAATATTTGAAAATCTGAAGATTTCAATGTTTTCTATGACTAATTCAATGATTATTGTCAAAATTTCAATTATCCTGTGAAATTTTCGATTAACTTCATTGAAATTTAGATAGAAATCACTAAAAAATAGTTAATCATTGACATTTTTATAGAAATTACTGCAATTATGAGAGAATATTTGATATTTTGAACATGTCAATGATTCCTATGAAAAATTGAATGATTTCTGTCAAAATTTCAATTATTCAGTCAAAATATCCATCACCTACAAAACTCCTAAAAGTACAAATTGAAACATTGACCAATCATTAAAAAATTTGATAGAAATCACTGAAAATTAGACAGCAATACTTGATATTTTCATAGGAATATCAATTTATTGTGACAATATGTGATATTCTAGATATTTCAATGATTTTTATGAAAAATTCAATGATTACTGTTAAAAATTCAATTATTCCATCAAAATGCATAATTTCGTTGTTTCATATTTTGTTGAAAAACTCCTTTAACGGAACAGATGATTCCTATGAAAAATTCAATGATTTCTGTCAAAATTTCAATTATTCAGTCAAAATATCTAGCATCTAAAAACATTCTGACAGTACTAATTGAAACATTGACAAATCATTGAAATGTTGATAGAAATCACTGAAAATTTGACAGCAATCATTGACATTTTTATAGGAATATCAAATGCGACAGAATATTTGATATTCTAGACATTTCAGTGAATTTTTTTGAAGAATTCAATGATTACCTACTGTTAAAAATTCAATTATTCCATAAAAAATTGTAAGTACAGAAATTTTGACAGTAATCATTGTTAATTGACAGTAATATATGAGATTTTGACAGTACTTTATATTCATCGTTGAAAAATAACTGAATAAATGAAGTTTTGACATAATTATTTGAAATGTTACTAGGAATTTTTGAAAACCTCAACTCTGTGGCTCAATATACGTATAACAACGTACGACACAATATAAGTGGTGATCAATTATTGCACAAAATTCATAATTTGCTGTAATAGTCTCGGCATGAAAATAGAAAATTTACTCTACTCGATTGCCGCAAATTGCTGAAAATATAAGCATATTAAAAATATAATGGTCTCGGCAAGAAAATAGAATATTTTAGGCTCTAAGTGATTTGTTTGAACACATGTTTTTGGTAGAATAGTCTCGAAATTGTTTATTTTGACAGTAATCATTGTCAATTGACAGTAATCAATGATATTTTGTTGACAGTAATTATTGAAAACTTTAGATTCATCGTTCAAATATAACTGAATAATTAAAGTTGTGACGTACCTGAAGGGCAATCAGCGCGTTAGGCCGTGGAGCGAGTGGAGGGTCCCTTCGAAGCAGTGACGAGGGCCAGGCTCTCGGTGTCAGAGAGTGGGGGGGTTAAAAAAGGCTCCACGTAATTTTAACCTCGTCGCTACTTCGTCGCAAAGGGTGGCTCCACCCTACCTGCGTGGGTGGACGGCAGACAGTCAGCGAAGTTCAGAAATCACGAACTGTCACAACGCTGACCATTTGGCGCCAACACCACCAGATTTAAATCTCGCAGTGAGAATTAAAAAACTGAAACTGAAATAAATGCCCGATCGAGAAAACGTGGGGGGAACAAAAAATAACAGGTGTGAGTTTTGTAGTGTAAAATATCGGCGTTTATTCACACAAACGACGGACACCGTGTCTGCGCTCCTGAAATAAATACCTCCGCACGCAACCCTTTCACGCAGGGTTCACTCTATTCGGCCGAATATAGCAAGCTCCTGATCGCGCGATTCAAAGGGCCGACGGAGCGACCTTTCTTTTACACAAGCGCAAAGCACGTACGGCACGCAACACGTAAACGCAACTCTTACACAAAAGAATAAACGATATATCAATAAGGAATTAAACGGAGGTCTGGCTCAATTGAGACCACAAAAAAATGTATCAATATCTATATATATATATCTCTGGATATCTGGCCTGTGTTCCTGGTGGTCTTCGCTGGCGGCTGGCTACAGCTCCGGAAGGGCGGCGGTTTGCGTCGTGGACGCCTAGCGCTCGATTCCGGCCTCCAGCCAAGATGATCGCGGCCTCCAGCCAAGAATGGTTTGGCCGAGCTACTTAGCCCGTAACAAAACGCCTGCAAAGCACATGGCCTTAGTAACAATGGCCGGACACGTGGCTTCACGAAAAGGAAAAGAAATATCGGGCTTAACTACTTACTCAGGTGTTATGAGCGTTTGGAAGTCCCTTGCCCTGTACCTGGTGCCTCAATCCCCTCAAGGGTGGTTAACTGAGTCCCCGTTGGTTATCCCGTAAACCGGATGGTGGTACACCTTATCTCAACGGTTCTTCTGGCACGGCCGTACTGGACACGAGGTAGCTGAGTTCTGCCCATGGCGGCTGCTCGCCGGAAAATTTAAAAATCGCACACATGGGAAACGCGTCACCACAACAAAAAAGTGCGAGCACGGTTGTCTACAGTGCAGGTCTATGCGCCAATTAATTATTAAAATGCAGTTTCTGCCAAAGATATTTCTGGACCGTTACAAATTTTTGACATAATTTATTGAAATGTTAATAGGATTTTTTTTTAAATATCATCCCTGTGATTCAATATACGTATAACAACGTACGATACAATATAAGTGGTGATCAATTATTGCACAAAATTCATAATTTCGTTGTTTCATATTTTTTCGAAAAACTCTTCTAACGGGACAGCTGTAGTTCATTTAATTATAAATTAAATACTAACATTATTCATTAGGTTTCTCATATTAAGGTTTTTATTGTAAATATCTTCAGGTGAAATAAATTTACTTCTTTAATTATAAAATATTTATTTGATATCGGTTTCGGTCTGGATCGAAACCATCATCAGGCAAAACTAAAATAACACGAACAGTATAAATAAAACTGTTGCCTTATTTATTTATACCGTGTTTGTTATTTTAGTTTTTCCTGATGATAGTCTAGGTCCAGACCGAAATCAGTGCCAAATAAATATTTTATAATTAACGATGGAAGTTTCTTTATTTCATTAACACTGGAGGCTTTTGTGCGGACTCCAGAATTATAATTGAGTTATTTTTTTGACTGCCTGTTACTTTTTCTACCTGTGCATTATTTATGATTTTAGTTATTTCACCTGAAGATATTTACAATAATATTATTATTTATTTGAATAATAACATTATTCATAGCAGACCAACTTTAAATTTGATTTAAAAAAGAAACACCAACTTTAGTCAATAAGGATTAATTATGGCACAAATAACTATCCTTTGCCATTGACCCAAATAGAGCTACAATCAATTGTGCAGTGAACATGATCACAAAGTTTATAGACCGATCTAACTTTTCGGTCATGACCATATTATATTACCCACTGAGTTCACCTAAACATAGCATCTAAACAGCAAACTCCCGATATCATCACGTTTCGTGTGTGTATTCACATTATTATTATAATAAAGCATTAAGGTAACATGTAAATTCGTAACCCAAATCTTTGAATCGGCATGCATTAGTTTTAGGAGCTCCGCAAGAAATCATGCATTTTTTTATTAAAGTAATAGTAAATTATTAAATAATTTAAATCATATTTTATTATTACTGTATTAGTGGACGTATTATTGAATTATTTTGTAATTGCACGTAATAATTAAATTAGTCTTCAATTATCTTACTGAGAATGAGAGCATGTTAGAAAATTGTTCACGAAGATCACAATCGACATGGATTACTTTTAAGAGCTCCGTAAGAAATCATATAATATTTTAATTAGCGTATTAGTACATGTATTATTGAATAATTTTCTAAATGTACGTAATAATTGAATTAGTCTTTAATTATCTTACTCAGATTAATGAGAGCATGTAACAAAATCCTTAGAGATTATCACAGAGGGCAAATAAAGTAGGGAACAAAATAGATTATGATTCAAACAAATATTATAAACAAATACATAATATTGAGTAGATATTTTTAGATATATAATATTAAAAATTAATGTGACATGATTAACATTATTGAGCCATGGAAATGTAATTGGGTTTGTTAAAAAAAATACAGCAGGTGTACAGAAAGGACAATTTCCAACAAATGTTGTTGTTATGTTTTTATTAAAATGTATAAAAAGTTTTAAAAATGCACAAATTTAATTTTTGATTCGTAATTTTGTCCAAATAACCGTATGACTGACGAACCATTAAACATTCGCGAAAATCGATTCGACCTACAGTTGGTTTGCAAACAAATTTAGCGCACAAACAGGCCCTGCATCGTTTACTCGCGACCAACAAAGACCTAAAATTACACATTATGCATAATGATAATAATAACACGGGCATGTTGCGAGGAAATTGCCTGATGCAGAAATGTGGTAAATTGACTGTTCCATAGAGTGGTGCTAGAACGATTGTTGCCAAGCCTGCGAGTGCCAGGCGCCACGAACTGGAGTTTCCACTTTGCATTTACGTACGACTTCGACGGCGTGAAGGCATTGAGCTATCACAAACTTTTCTGACTGACGTGAGCTGTTTGATGGTTTCATGCGTGTCGTGTATATTTTAATTACCTTTCATTACAGCAAATATATATTTAATCATACAATCTATTTTAAGGCTAGACGAATATTTAACATTTAATTTGAAACGTCGAATGTCTTTATTTAAAATTAGTTAACCCAATTTATAATTACTAGCACAACTTACTGTCTAACATAAACTTTTCAAGAATCAATATATTTCCAAGCTCTCAAGTAATTGTGCTGTTTTTTTTTGCTATAATAATCTCAGCAAGAAAATAGAAAATTTTAGTCTCTAAGTGATTGCACTAAATTTCTTCAAATATATTTCTTGGCTGTAATAGCCACCGCAATGAAATAAAAAATCCAGGCTCTACGTGATAGCGTGGAACTGTAAAAAATATTAACAATATTTTGCTATAATAATCTTAGTATAGAAACAGAAAATTTACTCTACGTGATTGCCCTAAATTGTTGAGAATGTAAGCATATTTTTGTTATAATAGTCCCTACAAGAAAATAGAAAATTCCAGGCTCTAAATATTTGCACTGAATTTGTTTAAATATATATTTGTTTGCTATAGTAGTCTCGGCAAGAAAATACTCTTTTTACTATACTAGTCTGAGGTCTGAGCATTGTTTAATATATATATATATATATTCAATCTATATTTTGCAATAATCATTAAATTTTTCATAGAAATCATTAAATTCTTCATAGAAATCATTAAAATATTTGGAATATATAATATTCTGTCACAATTGCAAATAATTTCTATAAAAATGTCAAAGATTACTGTTAGATTTTCAGTGATTTTTATCAAAATTTCGATGATCAGTCAATATTTCAATTAGTACTGTCAGAATGTTTGTAGTTGATGGAAATTGTGACTGAATAATTGAAACTTTGACGGGAATCATTGAATTTCATAGAAATCATTAAATTCTTTAAATTTTTAAATCTTTAAATTTTTTAGAGAAATCATTAAAATGTTTGGAATATAAAATATTCTGTCACAATTGCAAATAATTTCTATAAAAATGTTAAAGATTACTGTTAGATTTTCAGTGATTTCTATCAAAATTTCAATGATCAGTCAATATCTCAATTGGTACTGTCAGAATGTATGTAGTTGATGGAAATTGTGACTGAATAATTGAAACTTTGACAGTAATCATTGAATTTTATAGAAATCATTAAATTCTTAATAGAAATCTTTATATTTTTCATAGAAATGATTAAAATGTTTGGAATATAAAATATTCTGTCACAATTGCAAATAATTTCTATAAAAATATCAAAGATTACTGAAAATACAGAGAAAAATCAAATGATTTTCATATACAGTGTGGAAATTAAGTAGCGGAGAAATTCGGTAACTTCGTTAATGTGTATGAGAGAGAAAAAATTGAAAATGGAGATAGCGATATAAATTACTGCGCATATGAAAATATTTTTTTTAGATTTAAAAAAACAAAATTTTAAAAGTTATGACGTCATTAATGTTTTTTTTAATGACAACCTACATTTTTTATTTTTTTATTTCGGTAGAGCTTTTCTACAATCAACTTGAAGCTTCTAGCGCAAAATAGATGGGAAAATAAAACGATTTCCGCCATGAACTTTGGTAGAATATAGAAGAAGAAGATTACAACAAATTAACTACAATCAGCTTCAAGCTAACCCATCAAGCGCAAATTAGATAGGACAGTTGAACGATTTTCGTCAAAAACATTGGTAGAATATAGCACAGGAAGAAGATTACAACAAATTAACTTTAATCAGCTTCAAGCTAACCCATCTAGAGCAAAATAGATAGGACAATAAAACGTTTTTTGCTTAGTTTTGCTTTTTGCAAAGTTTTTTGATAAACTTTGGTAGAATGTGGCACAGGAACAAGATTACAACAAATCAGCTACAATGAACCTAACCCATCTAGCGCAAAATAGATAGGAAAATTAAATTATTTTCGATTTAATCTTTAGTAGAATAAAGCACAGGAAGAAGATTACAACAAATTAACTACAATGAACCTAACCCATCTATCACAAAATACATAGAAAAATCAAATGATTTTCGTTATAATCTTTGGTAGACTGAGGCACGGGAAGAAGATTACATCAAATTAACTACGATCAATCTAGACTTTGGTAGAATATAGCACACGAAGAAGATTATAGCAAATATCAGCTTCAAGCGAACCCATCTAGCGCAAATTGAGAAAAAAATCAAACGATTTTCGCCATAATCTTTGGTAGAATGAGGAACATGAAGACAATTACATCAAACTAACTACGATCAATGTTAACCATCTAGAGCAAAATAGATAGGAAAATCAAACGACTTTCACACTAGTTTTGATAGAATATGGCACAAGAAGACGATTACATCAAATTAACTACGGTCAGTATTTTTTTGTGACTATAATAAAATTGCAACAAATCGGAAAATTGAGTTGAATGTTTTCGATGCACATTGAATGTGCATTCAATTGGCTAAAAAATGAGTTTAGATATAGATAATATCGTTTATGAGTGATGTTGGTAAATATTGGTAGTTAATGTGCGAAATTATTGGGAGATGACTTCCAGATTTGGTGTGATGTTGAACAGTGTTTGTAAGGGTTTATTTGCCGAGGATGGCAATGACTTGGGCTCATGTAAAATTCTGAGGGCGGAATTTTAATTGTAAAATGTAACTGCGGAGTTCTAATGAACGCTACTGAATAATTGAAACTTTGACAGGAATCATTGAATTTTATAGAAATCATTGACTTTTTCAGAATATCAAATATTCTGTCAACACTGCAATGTGTTCTATAAAAATTTCGGCCATTGCTGTCAAGTTTTTAGTGATGTCTATCAAAATTTTAATGATTCCTGCCAATTTTTCAATTAGTACGGTCAAAATTTTTATAGTTAATGTAAATTATGATATAATATTGAAGTTGTTTACAGAATCATTGAATTATTTATAGAAATCACTGAAATGATTAAAATATCAAATTTTCTATCATAATTGCCACAATTTCTATAAAAGTGTCAGATATTACTGTCACATTTCAGTGATTTCTATCAAAATTTAAATGAATACTGTCAATTTTCAATTAGTATTGTTAGAATTTTTTAAGTTAATACAATTTTTTGCCGAGTAATTGAAATTTTGACAGGAATCATTGAATTTTTCATAGAAAACCATTGACTTGTGCAGAACTTTCAATATTTTATCAAAATTACAATGATTTCTATACAAATGTAAGTGATTACTGATTACTGTAAAATGTTCTGTGAATTCCAATAACATTATAATAGTATTATAACATAACATTATTTGTGGCAATTATTTAATTAGTACTCTCAAAATTTCTATAGTTAATGGACATGTTAACAGAATAATTTAAGTTTTCACAGAATCATTAATTTTTTCATTGAAATCAATGAAACATTAGAACTATCAAATGTTCTGTCATAATTGCATTAATTTCTTGATTACTGTCAACTTTCCATAATTACTGTCAAAATTTCTATACTTAATGATAATTTTGACAGAATGATTGACACTGTGACAGTAATAAGTGAAATGTTTAGAATATTTTGCTACAATTGAAACGATTCCTTTAAATATGTCAATGATTAATGTCAAATTTTCAATGATTTCTATCAAAATATCAATGATTACTGTCAAGTTTTCAATTAGTACCATCAGAAATTGGGAAGTTTTGACGAATACTTAAGATTTTGACAGGAAACATTCTTCATAGAAATGATTTACTTATTCAGAATATCTAATATTCAATCACAATTGCAATGATTTCTATAAAAATATCAGTAATTACTGTCAAATTTTCGGGAATTTCCATCAACATTTCAATGATTCCAGTCATGTTTTCAATTAGTACTGTCAAAATTTCTATTGTTAATGGAAATTATTACAGCAATTCATACCAATTATTGAAACGTTTAAAATATCAAATATTCTGTAGTAATTGTAAAAATTTCTATGAAAATATCAAAAATTACTTTCAAATTTTCAGTGATTTCCATAAAAATTCCATTGAAAACTGCCAATTTTTCAATTAGCACTGTAAAAATGTCTATAGTCAATGGAAATTTTGATATACCAATTGAAGTTTTGACAGAATAATTTAATTTATAACAGAAATCATTAAAATGTTGAACATATCATATATTATGTCATAATTGCAAAAATTTCAATAAAATTGTCAATGATTACTGACAAATTTTCAATGACTTCTATGAAAATTTCAATTATTGCTGTCAATTGTTCATCAATTTTTGTAGTTAATGAATATTATGATTGAACAATTGAAAATTTGATAGTAATAATTGAACTTTTCATAAAAATCATTGAAATGTTCAGAATATTTGATATTCACAATTCAAAATCAAATCTAATTCGAAAAACAAATTTTTAGTGATTTTTATCAAAATTTCAATTACCGTCAATTTTTCAATCAATAGTTGTCTATGAAAATGTCATTGAAGTTTTCATAAAAATCTTTGAAATTAAATGACAAAAATTATTGAAATTTTGACAGATGTAGTTAGCAATTGTGGAAAAATATTTCGAAAACGACGAGATATGTGACAACTGCAACTGTTTATAGTTTGAAGTCTGAAAATCGCACCCTGTTATAAATGCATATAGTGGATTAAAATTTGTTTCAGCTGTTTTTAAACTGTCAAACTTTCAAATATTCTATCCTTTTTAACTGAAAAAATTGCAGTAAAAACCGCCCGCCGAAGTTTCAATTATTTGCATTGAATTTTCAATTACAATTATCAGGACTTTAATAACTGCTGCTAAATTTTTAACCAATTCTGTTTAAAATTTAATTGCTCTAAGTAATTGCACTGAATTTGTTTAAATATATATTTGTTTGCTATAATAGTCTCAGCAAGAAAATACTCTTTTTACTATACTAGTCTGAGCATTGTTTAATATATATTAATACTTTTTTTGCTATAATAATCTCAGCATGAAACTAGAAAATTCGAGGCTCAATATCATTGAATTTAAAATAATAGCTGTTTGATAAAACTTAGAGCCATTCAGTTTGTTTTGGTCTGATTTGACGATGTGAATAGTTCGCGTGGGCTGCATTGATTGTGTTTTTCACTCCAACTACGGAAATTACCAATAGTCATGAAATGTCACTTATAATGTATTGATTTGTTTAGTTCTATTAAATATTAAACCGTATACGCGGAATAATTACAAATATATTTACAAGCATTTAACACTGTTCTGAATAATATTTTCACACACGGAAAATAGTACGTCGTTAAGTAAACAAACAAACACATGAATAAATATACCAGAAGAAAATAATGCATTGGGTTAATAATATTTTTCCAAGTCTCTGGGGATACAATTCTGATCATAACGAAAATATAGTGTTCGAATTATTACGATTTCGCAATTTATATGAACATTTCTTATCAAAACCAAGCAATCTTCAACTTTATATTGCCAAAGGTGCAACGCAATATTAAACAATCTCTGCGGGCAGCAATTTAAAACATATATATTTATGTTACAAGAATTACGCCAGAGATTATGCAAATAAAACGACATTAATACTTGTATCAAAAATGATACATTTATAATTCAACATGCCGCTGATAAAATCTCGCACAATGAAATGAATGTAAAGGTGTTCTATTAGAGAGTCTTTTGTGTGCATTGAGGGTCACGATTTTTGTATTTATAGTGCACGCAATTTTAATGTAATCTGTGAGTAATTAGTCATATAAGTGACAGAGGCACATTATATTGCGTGCTCGTGCTCTGTTTTGATTAAAATTATTTATTTAATTACCGCCTAGGTGGCTAATTCGTTGCCAATTTGCTGATATCAGGTAATCAGCCTTATCCTATGATCCAAGGGCAAACCATGGCAAATGAAAATAATTGTTGTTTGGTTGGGGTAGTATTATTTATATATTTTTTTATTACAATTGGGGGTGTCTAATATAAAGCAGAAACTTGCACATGATAGGTCAATTAAAAAGATGTCCAGCAGCCAGAATATGGTTTTAATTATTATTTTTTAAATAGAGAATTTATAGAGGACAGAAAATGAATATAGATAAAAACTTGGCAGTTTCAATTTTTCGTGTGAAAGTTTAATAATAAAGAATATTTATTGGCAAAAAACGCTACATAATATACAAAATTTCAACAAAACAACAAAAGAAACAGGGAAAGTTTTACAGGGAAAGTCTGGACGAATTAAAGTCCTAGGCATGTTATTGGAAATTAATAGCTTATTAAACGATCTTTGGAGTCTTTATATGTTCACAGAAAAAATCTCGAATACATCTCACATCAACTGCTAAAGGTTCCTTCCATGTCCTTGTAAATACCATAGCAAATGAAACTAATTTTAGTTTGTTGTTTTGCACAAATAAATAGGAAAAATCTATTGCCTTTATGCAGAAATGGTAGAATGATCTATAAATCCCACCATCTAAATGACCTAAAATGCATGGCAACTAGTAAATACTAGTTGCCATGTATGAAAACAATACACAAAGTTTTGGGAATAATAAAACACTTGGTTGACGTTTCACAGTATATATAGAAGGAACTCTACAATTGTTTCGGCCTCTCAGCCATTCTCAAGAGTATTTTTCTCAAGAGTTTTATTATTCCTATACTAATATGTTTCACCAAGTCGTAACCACTCACGCATCCAATTTAACACAAAGTCTTTTTCCCCTAATAAGGACCTTGATAATAAGTGGTCAAAATTAGACGAGAAAAGTTGAAAAATTGCAAATTTGCAAATTCAGCAATTGAAGATGTGGTTCCATGTAAAGCAAAAACAGTTTATGAAAAATAGTTCGACGAATTTCAGAAATGGAGCAGCGAGAAATGAGCAACTAATAACTTTGGCGTAAAGACTTTTACTACTGGGATTAATCAAAATATTCAAGTGCTGTAGTTTTTTTTAAATTTTATCAGACTAAAGTATCGCCTGCACACTGTTGGTTATTATATTATAAGTTGAATGCTAAAGCGAAGGCCAACGCTCAAATTGAAAAATAAAATATATTGGTATGTACGCCAAATAATTGCCCTAAAAATTCAAAAATCCAAATTAAACCAAAAAAGTCAAAGATTCTGGCTATGGTATTATTTCTGGCAATTTAGTGCAATGCTAAAGCTAAGACCAAAGCTCAAAAGATATTGGTAAGTACGCCAAGTAATTGCCCTAAAAAATCAAACCAAAAAAGTCGATGATTCTAGCAATGGTATTATTTCTGGCAATTTAGTGCAATGCTAAAGCTAAGACCAAAGCTCAAATTGAAAAATAAAATATATTGGTAAGTACGCCAAGTAATTGTCTTAAAAAATCAAAAATTCTAATTAAACAAAAAAAGTCAAAGATTCTGGCAATGGTATTATTTCTGGCAATTTAGTGCAATGCTAAAGCTAAGACAAAAGCTCAAATTGAACAATGAAATATATTGGCAAGTATCGCTAAATTATTGCTCTTCGTAAAATAATCAAGAATCCAAAATGAACCAAAAGGGGCACAAGATTCTGGCAAAGGCATTTCTGGCAATTCATAAAATTATGATGAGCAACGATAAAAGGGGAACTGATAACTTTCGGAAAAAGATTTTGTTGGTTTTTTGTTAAAAAATGTAATTGAAATAAAACTTATATTCTGTGCTTATTAGAAGTTCTATGTAAGCACAATGTTCAAATTGAAAATAAAATTAGTAGTAAGTACTCCAAAATATTGGTCTTTATGAAAAAATCAAGATCTGGTAATGAAACAAGTGGATGAAAATCTGAGCAAGACTCCCAAAATTTGCAATGATTAAAGTAATGTAGATATTAAATTATTGGCCTTCATAGAAAAACCAAAACAAACAAAAAAATAAACGATTCTGATAATGAAAGCAGATGACGAATATCTGAACATGGTTCCTGATGAAGAAAATAATACTTACTAATTATAATTTTTCCAATTTCAAACAATATTAATGATATAAACGAAGCAAAATTAATAGATTCAAAATTTAAATACGCTTTTAATTATTTTAAAATATTTTTTTTATACCGGGTGATTCAAGTGTTACTACCAAGCCAAAAATGGCGACTCCTAATTGAAATAAAAAATCAAAAATAAGTACACATGTCTAGATATTGATGAAGCCCAATCTGACGAAAAAAAAAGTTTTAACCATCCGGTAATTTATACGTTATTTCACAAAGAATTCGTAATTTTATTTATATAGGTTTTGTCAGAACATACTTTAATGCTTTTCCAAACATTCCAGTGTAATCCATGTCAAAAAAATTGCACCAATTATTGACTTAAATGAATTTTGATATTGCAACAGTAAGATTTATTACTAAATAGTAAAATATAGCGGCTGCTTCCAGTAATAGTCCATATAATGGATTTTATGGGTTTTATGATAGGGCCATACCCAATCCCTCAGCCTGCTGGGTGGATACCGACCCATTTCTTCAGGGCCGGAGCTGAATATTTGCTTAATAATAAAGTCATAAAACGTTCCAACCGCACCGGCGTGTTCAATGCTTTGTAGGGCTCTTGACGTACAAAATCATAAATCACACCGAGGAAAGGTGGTCAGTAATGTAAAAAATGCGTTAATTTGAAATTTAATCATTTTCGTTAATTTTTGATTTCATAAATGGGTTCTATAAATAAAATAAAACAGTTTAAATTTCCAAGTGTGGTGTATCGCTGCAATTTTTATATGGCTATTGGTATCGGTAATTATCTGTAGCAGTAGAAATAGACCATCGTTAATTAATCAAATGTAAAAATTATTAGTTATCAATTCAATAATCATTTGGTTTTTCAGACTAGTAGACCCACATCTAGGCGAATCCCCGAGCTTCCGTCACTTCGCTATGGACCTATAGGTGCCAAAACTGCCACATCTGGACCACTGAGAGTTACGAACCATTACCACTATGACACCATACCCAAAGTTTCTACCAAGAAAAGCAACCTGCCATCCTACACTTCGGATGATATCAGTTTTAAACCAATAAGACAGGTACTTATAAGTATTACTTAACAAATTTTCATGCAATACTGGCTCGATAATACACAGACCAACAAAAATAGAGCGCAATTTTGTTTCATCTTATCAAAGAATTTTGAAAATTTATCGCCGCATTACTTATTGTACCTAATATTATAATAAAAACACGACAAAAAACACATAATAAATATTATAACACAATTTTAATTAACATAATTTTTTACACAATTAACGCTTATTTAATTTTTTTTTTATTAGTTTTCAAAATTTAACGGCGGATTACTTATTATACGTAATAATATAATTAAAGGTCCATAAAAAACAACACATAATATTTTAACAAAAAAGTGGGACTTAAATTTTTTCAATTTTTTTAAAGAATTTTTGAAAATTGGCATGTTATTTATTGTACGTATGTACGTAATAAGCACCATTTAACAAAACATTTTAAATATTTTAATTAAGGTAAACTAAAACGAAATTCATGATGTATTGAGGGGGCTTTGTAGGACTATTGATAGCACCCAAACATATCCCCAACGAAAATCGTCAATGATATTAAGGCAGTAGTTTCCAAACGTTTTGCATCGACTACATACATCTGCTGCTGCACACATCTGCTGCTGTTATTATTATTCGATAACTATTATACGATTTATCAGGGCCGCGCCTAGGTAGTTGGCCGCCCGTGTGCAATAGTATTTTGGCCGCCCTACACAGAGTAGCTATCCATTCTAAAGACAGGTCGGGGAATAATAATAATATAAAATATATTTTTTCGCAATGATAATAACATTTATTCAGAATATATTACAAATAATAAATTACATTTTTATCACTAATCACAATATAGGAAGAATATTGAAAAATCTACAAGCAAAAAACTACAAAAAATATGTGTTTCGCGTTTTGCGCAGACCAAATTCTGATATTAAATCGTGCATGACTAGCTGATCCAATATCTCATGTTCAATAGATATCATTGATAAATTTACTAACGTTCTTGTGACATTATAGATCGTAAGTATTTTTTTATAATCTTTAATTTCGAAAAAGATCGCTCACGAGATGCTACGGATACTGGCAATTTTAACAAAATTCTTATAGAAATAAATATATTCGGGAACGTTGCCTGCAGATCATTTTCCAATATGTATTCAAGAATTCTTTGTGGTTCTGTGACATCTTTTGATGGTAAATGGTTTTTCAAGGATAAAATTTCTTGAAAGATATCTATCCCATCAATATCAGACTCTTTTCTTTGCTCATCTCTTAGTTTAATTTGCAAATCCTTGCAAGATTTTAACAACATTTCATTCAAAATGCTATTAATATTGGTCATTATGCCAAATAAATCGTTGTAATACACAAGTGTTTCAAATCTGGTCTCGATAGATGATAAAGCTTGGTTCAATACACAAAAATAAAAATTTACTTTAAAATTGGTTTTTGGATCTAAAATTGGCTCATCCGCAGATTGATGCTCAAAAATTTTGGGTGTTCGCTTTACTCTTATATTTTCCACTGTAGAGAAATTACATTCAACCTTCCTATTCCATAGCTAAAGTGTTAACTGCAACAATAATGTCTTCAAAACATTTATCGGTACGATATTTCTTTAAATGGTTTGTCAAATTTGTTAAATACGTCAAAGAGGATCTTACATTTAGTTTTGGGTTTTGAAAAATGACTACGTTGATTTCAAATAAAATTTGATGCCAAATCACAATTGAGCATAAACATTTTTGAAACTCGATATATTTAATAGCAATGAATGCGCCATATGTACAGTTTTAAAGTATTTAGTTTTATCTACATAAATTTTGTATTAAGCTTCGTACACTTGTACAATTCGATATCGTAAAGGCTTTATGGCATCGATTCTACAGGACCATCGAGTATCACTTAGTGGTTTTAAATTTAACTATGTTATATATTTTTTAAGAACTATCCATCTTTGTGTACTTCCAGAAAAAAAAAACCGTACAATTCTTGAACAAGATAAAAAAAATTACAGTTTCATGTGAAATATTAGCTGAATCATTTACGACCAGATTTAAACTATGTGCTGAACGTGGCACAAAAAACCACGAGGGTTTATGTTTAATTTTTGTTTTTGTAATTCATTGTGCTTTCCTCGCATATCTGCACCATTATCATAGCCTTGCTCCATCATATCAAAAATATTTAATTTCAAATTCGATAATTCTTCTAAGAGAAATTCAGATATACTTTCTCCTGTACTTTTTGTTGTTGGACTGAATCCAAGTAAATGTTCCCTTACTTCTACCCTTTTCTCATCTAAGAGTACAAATCGTACGATAACAGTAATCTATTCTACATGGCTTAAATCCGATGTATAATCTAATATAATGGAAAAATATCTCGACTTTCTGAGCAAATCCAATATAGCACATTTAATTTTTGGTCCAATTAGATTAATAATTTCATTTTTAATTTTGTCGCCCAAATAATGGGGAATTCGTTTATTGCTATCTTTTTGCTTCTCAATACGCTGGATATGTTTAGTTTTTCTTTCCGACATACTAAATAAATGAAAAAGTTGTAAGTTGCAACTATTAGTTACTACTAGTTTTAAATATTTTTTGTAGAACTGACAGAAGTGTGGGCATCCACTGTATTTGGTTTGGGGCGCTGCTAAGCACAACGGCAAACGGCCGCCCCCAAACTTGGCCGCCCGCGTGCGCCGCACGCGTTGCACGCCCGTCAGGCGCGCCCCTGCGATTTATACCTCCATCACAATGTGGAAATATAGAGACACATTTATATTCATTTTTCAAGGTTGGTACCCGTAGATGTTATTTTTAATCATTGAGGGTTGGCATTTGTTATATCAATGTCATTTGCTATAAACGTCAGTGTCATCAACGAAATTCTGAAGGTTGAAACTGCCAGTTTCCAAATAACAAATAATAAAGAATATGAAGCTTCTGGTTTCTGGCTTTCGGGAATTTCCAGCAATACTAAATGTACATTTATTATTCATTTGAATCAAAATTAGTATTACCTGACGATTGTTGATCAAGGTTTGTGAATAAATGTTTGGTTACTAGGCAATTTTAAAACATGCCGTGCTAGAAAGGCGGCATTCTGGAACGCTTGTTAGTTCGATAACAAAAGATTGTGATGCAGGAATGATAAAAATTAATGAATAAAATTTTTAGAAAATTCTGTACCTTTTTATAAACAAGTGACTTGTCTTGACTTTCTATTTGCAAAATGTAATAATTTAAAAAAATATATCATTTAATATTTTTACCTATTAGGAAATTTTCGAATTTAAATTTTTATATTAGAAAATTAGCTAAACTTTTCTATTATTTGAATAAACTTTTATTATTTATTATAGTTCTAGAATTGTAAGTGTTGATTTATTAATATCATGTGCAGATATAGGTAGAAGTAGAGTCAGGCACGTCAAAAATTTACAACATTCCTATACAGCCCTTCTGCCAAAAAATTTAATATTTATTTTAGAAGTTCAAAAATTTCAATCAAAACATAAAACGTATTAGTGGGCTAATTTACAACAACAAAAAATGCAGGCGTTCTAATATAATTATTTCTTTGTTTACTGTATAAAAATATTACTTATTTGTACTTAGATAATCTGAAGAATAAAATATTCGGAGAAAGTGAAAAATTACAAACATTTTTATTGAAGTTCTGTGGAGATTCAAAATGCATTGAAGTTTAAGATTTAAAGAAAGTAGAAATGTCCAGAAATTTAATAAAAATATAAATAAATATTTAGAATGTTCAGAAACTTCGAATAATAAATTAATTATTAAATTGCCAGAAGAATTAATTGCTTCCACGTCTCAACTACTGCAAAAAATTTGCAAAACATGATAAAAATATTAAATTCATCAAACTGAGAAACTAAAACTCCAAACAGCTTTGAATTTAGCAATATTAAATGGATTTTTTTTTTAATGTAATATATTTTTGAGAATATGAGGTATATTTATTCAGAATTATCAATTTATCAGAAAATTGATAAAGTAGCAACAAATCTGCAAAACTTAAACAAAAAAAATAGCAAACTGAAAACATAAATTCCAAATAGTTGTGGATGTGCAAATTTAAGTGAGGCATGATTTTTAGATGAAAAAAAAAAATGTTACGATTGTTAGTTGTTAATGAAAAACTGCAGAAAACATTTTAAGAATCTATACCATTTAACATATAATTGATTCAAGAATTAGTATTAATTATAATTATTTCTGTGTTAACTATACCGAGTATCTGGGATAAAGGGTGAATATAGGAATTTAACATGTAAAATTAAATATGTGTCATTATTAGCTCCTCTATTAATTTGAGAGAAAAATCGCAAAGGAATATTTTTTAGAGTATTAAAAACTGTAAGTGTATTATCTATTTAATATTCTTTTGTACCAGAATCCACCTCAGAAATAATAAAAATAAGTTGCAGCCTGTTGCAGCCAGAGCGTAGCGAGTAGAGCCATGCTCTACTTGGCTCGGTAGAGTAAATCCCGTTTCCTTCCCTTGTAATGTAATATACTATTCACAATAATATGACATTTGTCAAACTGACGGCATTTTATGGTACAATGTTCAACTTATTTTGATTATTTCTGAGATGGATTCTGGTACATACGAATATTAAATGGATGATAAATTTACAGTTTTTAATACTCTAAAAAATATTCATTTCGATTTTTCTGTAAACTTAATATGGGAGTTAATAATTACACATATTTAATTTTACATGTTAAATTCCTATGTTCGCCCCGTATCCCAGACACTCGGTATAAAAATATTGCTTATTTGTTCCTAAGATAATGAACAATAAAATATTTAGAAGCCGGGTAAAATATTTTTGTAGGGTAGCTTTTAATACTGATCAAGTTCTCTTAAGGTTGGGATATTTAATGAGTAAAATCAAGCATTTTAGACTTTACCTAGGCGAAATCAATTAAATCTTTGTTTTGTATATCGAATTATTCTTAAAAGTACATGAATACTGTTAACATTCGTCATAATCTGTCTGGGAATTTTTGCGGATTTTGTGATGTAAAATATATCAAATTTAAGGTTTTATCCATATTATCAGTTATTTATATTTAAGGTTGTTATATTTAGTACTTGCTGGTAAGTAATATTTATTTTATTTTATTATTTATTTCTTTCGGTTGACTAGTTTCGCTTTTTTAAAAAACCATCTTCAGAGACATGATTTGTATTTCAGTATGTATATATCCTGATATTATTTTTATGATAACTATTTGTTATTAATTTGAATTTTGAAATCTGAAAGAAATAGAAATAAATAATAAAATGAAATAAAAATAAATATTACTTTTTTAAATGGGGCGCCCCATATATTATTACGTTTCTGGCTTTCCCGTTTAATATGCAACATATTTTGTAAAAATGTGTGTACAACTATATTTCTTACTTTGTGAGATAAAAGTTAAGTTAAGCAAAAAGACGTTATGAAAAATGGCTTCAATTTATCTTACAAATAAGACAAAAACCTACAAGGTACCTCTTCTACAAGGTATCTGATATAAGTTGTAGCTGAAAATTTTGACAATCATTAAAAAATGTCATTTGTTAAGAGCCCACTTAAAGTAAACGTATTTTTGTTTTTAAATGGAATGACATACTTTTTATCTCATACAGCAATTGGCACGACAATTTGCTACAAAAAAGTATTTTAAAACCATATTCCCAAAATAATTAGTTTTTGATATATTTCGAAAATTAAATTTCTGCATCCTATAATTTCATCTATACTGTTTACACATGCATCATAGTTTGCGAATTATACTTATTTTTCGTCACTATGATAACCAATATTAACAAAGAAATTTCTTTGAAATTTTCATGTAGACAGCTTTCACTGTTTCTACTAGAGATCGATGGCCTACTTATCTCATCTTCACATATTTTTCTCCTAATTTTTTTTTCTTGATGAGCGCGGGTAAATCAAAGAACTTAAATTGTACTGTAATAGTTAATAAATTACTAATTATGATTATTCAAAAATTCAATTATCTTTAATCATATTCTAAAATTAACGACAGAATGAGAAGTTCCATATCTTCAGTGTGAATACTATCATCGTTAGTATGCGGCAAAATCCAGGGGCGGCAAAATTTTGGAAAAATACCAAAGGCACAAGTCACAATAAAAAATTAATATATAAATACAAGAAGTGAAGCATCTAGCTATCTCCTTCAACTTCAAAGATTAGAAACGACTTTATTGTCAATTTTATGGTGAGATATGATATCTCGATTTAACGTATGAAGTAATAAGCTATAATAGTCTGAGATCGATCTATCAACCATAATAGCATACAATATATAAGAACAAAATTTAACATTTATGAAAATTGATCACTAATGAAAGCGAAAGTAATTTAGTATGAAGATGAAACGAACAGAAAAAAACGAAACATCCTGTCAGATGAAACCAGAGCAGGAGATGTAGAATTGATTGGTAGAGAAAATTTCAGAATCAATCAAGAGTACTAAAATTCTTTAAAAGTTCAACGTCTTAGAAGCACTTTGACAATGTGTGCAAAGCTTCAGTAGGTACCCTTAGAATATATTACTTTTTCGAAGAATTTCACTTTAAATTCTATGAATATTTTATCTAGTATTTAGTCGTAAATATTACTTCGAAAATTAACTTAGTCATTTGAACAAGTACCATCATACTACTAGAATGCTTGCAATGTTTTTGAACGTTTTCGTTTTCTTGACGCTGTTTTATCTCTTTCATTTAACTGCAGTTAGAACTAAAATTTATTTCTGTGATATTTCTCTTATTAAGGTTCATTAATTCTATAATTTAAGTTAAAAGTTAAAGTATAATTTTAGTGCCACTACAGAAGTCAACTACAAACTTCAGAGTGTCAGATGATACAATCAAAGTTTTAATACTAAGAAAAGCTTTAGATGAGTGAAACTTTTCACTCTGAAGCAATTGATGAACTCCTGAAGCGACTTCAAGAATTTGTTCATATATAAGAACAAACACAAAATAGTACATTTTTTATTGAGCAAAGCGTCTAGAGAGTTTGCTGTTGCATCAGATTTTCTTTAAAATATTCTAAAATGTCGGATATGTTAATTTAACTGCCTTAATAGCATAAATATGATTTGCCATCATTCGTAATGTATCTTATGTTCTACTATCATCGGCCATACCAGCAAAATAATATGCATCAATAGTTTCTTTTACAAACATATTCAATTAGCAATTTGCGGTACTTTCTACAATTCCATTTAGATATACATCATCTAGACACAATTTTCGGGAGGATTGTAACTTTGTAAAAACGTTCTTTTTTAAACTTGAAAAACTTCTTCTATGCCGTTTCCACGATTTGTACTTTTGGCTTTTCATTATGGCCTCTAAACAAAACAAATTTGGTGTTTGTTATGATTATATGTTATTAATCATATTTGAGAGAGCTATTAAAAAGAGACCATTTTTGCATAGCGCTAAATGATACTCAAGATCTCGATGTACTTGAAATTTTCGCAAGCTGTCTTCCAATTTTTAAAGCCTAATAAGATAAAAACTGGTAATCGTAGAGTTTTTTTGAAAATAGCCTGTACAGGAAGCATAATGCCGAATTTTGCCGTACACTGTGTATTCGAGCCAAAAATATACCGAAACGATTTAGGTACTTTGGAAGCTTCTTTTGATTTATACATCCTGCTGAATACGGATAATAATAACTAATGTTTAGGTAAATTAAAACTTTACCACCTCCTTGCTGGTTCCATTGTCAGTAACAATACTTACAATATTAGCAGCCAGGTATGTTATGGCATAATTTTTACGCGAAATCTAAAATTCAAATTCACAGCTTGCCGCTTGGCGGCGAGCTTGGAAAACTCGACCTCAGACACGCAGCGCCCTCCTGAAAAACCCCGTACACTCCTGAAATTTCCTTTTCAGCAACGGCGCGTCAGGTTCACGCTTCCTGCGGCAGATGGCGACCGGGGGGCGTCGGTCGTCGGTGGCGGGAGCGTCGTCAAACCGACGGCGGGAGACGGCTGGCTGCGGACACGAGGCGGCATCAGTCGCCGCCTGGAGACCCATCACTACGACGGTGACGGCAGTCTTGAACGCACCACCTTCACGGAAACCAGTCGCACGTATGCAGACGTGAGGCGCGACCTGAACCACTCGAGCGCGGTGATCGTCCCGGTGACGGCGTCCCCAGGAGCAAGGTCCAGGATTCAACCCACCGGGCGCTACGTCCACGGCACGCTGTCTCCCACCGCGAACGCGACGGCGCCCGCGGCGCCCACCCCCGGGGGGCAGGTGCTGATAAGGGCCGCGAGGGACGGCGAGGACTCGCTGCTGCGGGACATCCTCCGGAGGGCGGCGATCGTCGGCATCCCCGAGGTCGACCTCAACGTCACGGACAACAGCGGCAGGGTGAGTGGAAGTTTGCGGGCGATGTTGTTTTGAACTTTTCTAGATGTAAGGAAAACCTGTGAGCGACGCTTTCGCATCGTAACTTCATCGCACTCCAGAGAGTAATTGCTAATTACTTGATTAGTCCCGCAAAGTTGTTTTCATCCTTATTAAATCACGAGGCACTTTGTTATCTTCATAGTAGATCAAAATCTACTTGAATAAAGGAGCGCACCTTTATGGAAGGCCAAAGGGCCAAATCTAATAGAATAAAAGAGGGGGCAAAAGGCCAAATCTAATAGAATAGACGAGCGCACCTTTTTGGAAGTACAAATTAAATATTTTTCAAATTATTGCACATATAATATTTTTGTTTATCATCACTCATTTTTTATTATTATCTCTGATTTGCCAAAAAAAAAAACAATTTTCTTAAAAAGTTTCGCTTAATTTCGGATGTTGTAAACATCTGTAGAGAGATAAAATAATCTCGATAAAAGATAAAATCATTAAATGATTCTGTCAATATTGTAATTGTTTCCATAACTTCAATTATTTTTATCGAATTATCTACCCACGAAATTGGTAACTTTTTACTTTTCAATCAGTCACTTTTTACAAAATTAGTAACCTTCTTTCAAATGATCAACGAGATTATATAATTTTTGTATAATTGCGCATATAATATTTTTGTTTAAAAGACCCTAAGAACTATTTTTTAATATTTATTATTTTTCGGAATAATATCAGTCTCGATAATGTTTTGATTACATTCGAAACGATAACCTATACCTAAATGTACATAGTTTTGAAATAAAAATTCAATTGATTTTGTCAAATTTTCAATTCTACCAAATTTACTCATATGAAATAGTAACCTTGTCTGAAATCAAATTTTCGGTTGTTTTTCTGATAAATTTTCAACTGTTTACGTAAATGTTCAATTGTTTTTTTTATTAAATAAACACAAATTGATTAGTAACCTTATTTTAAATGAAATGTTACTTGTTATAAATATTCAAATTTCAATCAACCATTGCAAAATTAACTAGTCTGTGAATTGAGTTATGAGCTTCAGTTTTTTTTTTGCTTTCCTCTTGTACTATAAATAACATTGCGAAATTAAGATTTTTTGTACAAAATTTTCATTTCATTTTTTTAATATTTGATCAAATTATTTCTGATGTAGGTATTCCGATATAAATGTGATGAAATGGAAAAAAGTGCGATAATTTCCATTATTATGGAACTAGTTTAATTATGTACAATTATGTCGGCGTAATTCTTAACAAAATAGAAATAATTGCGGAAAACTCAGTGGGTGTCCTTTTCACCTAATTAATTTCACATTGACTACGTTTTTTTCTAAAATTCAAAACTATTAATTAATTTTGATCGTTTTTTATGGTGGATGCGCCGGGTAAATCTATTTGGTTTGTGACAAAAATGATTTTTTCTCAAACCTTAAAGAAAGTACACACTTTCCTCTCTTATATGAGGGATGAATGTCCTAAAAGTACATACTTTCCTACCTTATATGAGGGATGAAAGTCCTGAAAGTACACACTTTCCTCTCTTATATGAGGGAGGAAAGTCCTACTTTGCTCCCCTAGGGAGGCAAACAAGTAGAAACTTTAAATAGCTATAATTGTAGTGTACAGTTTTCTTTTAATGATAATCAAATATCCAAAAAATATATAATAATGCATTTCATTTAAACAGATTCGTTATTAGTAGTTTTTTTTTATTTATAAAAATTCTTACGTTACTTAAACTCTGTTGGAAAAAAAAGTTTTATCGTGTACGAATTTGTACACGATTTTTCTCATACCTTAATAGAAAATAAACACTTTCCACCATTATATTGGTCCAATTAAAATGTCAAACCATTTTTTAATCTCCGTCAAAATCCAACAATTCTACTTCCATTGAGTTCAAATTTCCCATAATTATAGAGAATTTAGAGAAGATACGTTGGAGATCATTCATAAGTGGTCTTCTATTTCAATCCATTTTTGAATCAAAACAAACATCCAATGGTTCTACTTCCATTGATCTCAAATGTCCCACAATCACAAAGAAGGTAGTGAAGATAAGTTATAGATAATTCACAACTGATCTTCTATTTTAAACCGCTTTTGAACCCAAACTAAAATCCAACAATTCTACTACTGTTGAGCTCAAATTTCCCATAATTACAGAGAAGGTAGGGAAAATAGGTTAGAAATAATTGACCTTTGATTTTTTAATTCCAACATTTTTGGAACCTAAACAAAAATCCAACAATTCTGCTTCCATTGAGCTAAAATTTCCTATAATTATAGAGAAGTTAAACAAGATACGTGAATAATAATTGCAAAATCTACCAATTATACTTCCATTGAGGTCATTTCTCACAACTATAGAGAAGTTACAGATAATTCACAAATGGTCTTCGATTTCAAATCATTTTCTAACCCTAACTGAAATCCAATACCCATTAGGCTCAAATTTCCCAGGATTGGAGAAAATCCTTCAATCTACCAGAAAATACAAGCAGATGCGATTAAAAAAATCTGTTTTTCAAGTTTGGGGCCTTTGTTAAGTTTCTCTTTATTACTTTAAGTATTTGTTGGGCAATAACTGAATTTATTGTGCTATTTTTATTTTTATCGTAATTATTGGCTAACAATCAAAATTGCATACATAAATTGAAGGATGTATTGGTTAATAACCAAAATTATCTTGAAAATTTGCTCAAACAACTTTTGTTAGAAAATAATTTAATAAAATTCACACATTGATTAAGTTAAATTAAACACTTAAATGTTACATTTCTAAACATTAATTTACCGAATCAATTTTATAACTTTGCTAGAAAACTACTACTCACAAAAAGCTTTAAACTTTCCGAGGTTTAAGTTGGATAAATGCGTTGGAAAATTATAAATATAGCCTTTTAGTACCTATACGAGTTTTCCACAGAATTGTTATGTTCATCAAGTTTATTAAAATTATTGAAATTTTCCACATAATTGTTATGTTCATCAAGTTTATTCAAAGTTTTGAATGTAATTTGTCACAATTTTCACCAACTGAGCTACATAATTCTATTTATATCACCAATAAGTTATTAATTTTCTTATAATAATAGTATTAATTATTATTTTTATTATTTACTAATAATATTTCTTTTATACTCTGAAGGTGTCAACCATCTCTACACAATATTAATTATTATTATTTGTTTTCACATTAAACATTTTGCCTGGAGCTCAGCTGATTGGCTAACGTAAAAATCAGTGGTCATCACTATGATCATTATCATTACTATTATTATCTTTTAGTTTTTCATTCGTATATTTCTTTTGAAATTTATAAAATTGACCAAAATTACGCTACTAAATTTTGACCAAAAATCAGTAATTTATTCAAGAAATTTTCATTCATCAGCAAACCCCAAATGACTGATTTAAAATTGTATCATAAATACTTAGGCGGGAATAGATCATGAATGGTCAATATGATTTACTATAATTAGTTATACTGAACATTGAAATAATATTTAAATATGTATAACCCTCATAATAACCAAGTATAATTATTCACAGCAAACCTAAAGTCAAGCACATGATTGTTTTCAAGAAAAGTGACATAACTAAACAAACGAGTTCTGCAGGAAATCTACTTTAAAATGGCATTAACGGATTTAACGTTAATGGAATAGAAGTTTTTGATCACCGTATTGAGTATTATCCACATTTCGCGTTCTCTTTTAGCAACACTTAAAGTTTCACTTGTGACGCTTTTCTGCATAAATATACATTCTGTAGTTCTATACATGGACATAGTATAGACATAAAGTATACAGTATAGACAGAAACTTGAAAATTGTTGAGTAATATTTAAATTGCGATGGAAAATATTTGGACTGTTTTTCACATAAAAAAAAACATCGCAAAATTAGGCCATTGACCTTTAAATTTCGACGAGAGTTATTTTCATTTACCAACTGAAATATGTAGTGATGAAAACCAAATATGACTCGTTCAATATTTTCATTATAATCACGTATCATAACATGCCATTCAACTCTTGAATATAAGAAATATGATTTTGATTCAAATACTGATTGATAGCATTGTTTTTGTTCACATTATCATTATATTTAACTATTCGGGGTATATTAATATCGTTCGTTATGATTTCAACTAATTAAATACTAATCTATAGTATTTTTTTAATATTATCATTTTAAACATTACTATGCACTATTCGAGCATTATATGTGGAAATTATTTAATTGTTGTATAAATTAAGTAAAGTTTTTATAATATCCAATTTATTATTATTATCATTATTATTGTGTATTATTTTCGACTACATTGCATTTAGAATTCATAACGAATACTTTCAAGCCAATGTACAATTTCCACCTGTATAATACCTTTCATTGTCGAGCTAATAATACACACATTATGATAAAATAAACAATAGGTGCAGTTTCTGAAGCTAACTGGTTGAAATTGCAAACATTATAATTGCTTTCATTAAGGCAATTCATTCTTTTCTAAATTATTACGCCGTGGGCTGCCTTCCATGCATACCTAACTATCACATTGTTTTCTTGGTTTGTATGTCTGTTCACTTCATGCACTTGCATCTGCATACTGAAACCAATTGCAAAACCTGCAAATCGATTATTTGCAATATGCTTATTGCGGAAGTCTGATGCCAGAGTGTTCCTTTTGATGTTGAATTAAACGATTGCATCTCAGTTCTGACTGTTTGCAGATTGTTAATTTTAATGTAGATCTTTGATGTGGCATTTATTCACTGCGGCTATTAATAACAGTTAAATTTTCAGCATGCGATGCAATTTGTTTTGACTTATGGTTTGGTAGTATGTTATGTTTCCAAAGTAACCCACTTCTGGGGTGATTAATTGAAACCGGTATGAAATTTTCGATTAATAAAAATTGTGCGTAAAATATGTTTGAATACGCACTCAGCGCATTGAGTATATAATAAAATCGCTAATAGCTTAAAGTTAAAACAAATCCGTAATTTTCCTAATTTAGGTAATTTACTAGTAACTATTTTTTTTTCGAAAATTTATGTTGTATTTATGTCTACATTTGAACTATTTGTCAAGTAATTTATTTGCCTTTAGAGCTTTATAAAACAGTTTTTTTTTCTGTATCTATTGAGTATTTATATAGTTATACATGGTGTTTCGTGACAAACCTTCTATACGTTAAGTATGTAATGCTGAGGTCATATAATTAAATAATTAATTATAATTAAAAAAATAAATTAAAAAAATTATAACATTACACTTAATAAACCACAGATAAAAGACCAAAATATCTGAACTTACTAAATTATATTAATAAAAAACATTAAATTCATAGTTAACTATATTTTATTTACGAAAAATTATCAATCAAATCATAATATTACTTAGAATTCAAATTGCATATCAAAACCTATCAATCATCATCATACCTAAAATTATTTATAACTCAAAATGCACATATTTCTGTAATTAAGGAGTTTTTGAAATAAGTTCGTAAGACATTTTGACTTGAAGTGGCTTCAGCGTAACACCATTAACGCATGACACGATATACTCTGTATATTATATCAAAGTATTTATTTTAGAATGTTTTCTGGACAAAGTAGCACTAATTGTATCATTATTGTACCTTATTTTGTAATGGTCATTAGACATTTGCTTCCATCCTCTCTTCAGATAAAGCAAATATATGACAAAAATAACAAAAAGAAATATGGTAAAAATATAAAACTAAAAAGAAGATTAGAAAATTTTGGACGTAGTAACAGTAATTAGTAATTATTTGTAACTTATAAATGTTTATAACTTAATTATAAACAGTATTATTATATTGTGTGATGGTCATTAGGAGTTTGCTTCCATTCCCTCTTTAGATAAAGAAAAAAATATGAGAAAAATAATAAAAATGAAAAGGGAAAATATTAAAACATTTATAGAAAATATGAAGAATATTTTACTTATTTGGAGTGACCTATTTGAAGTGTTAAATATGGTATATCTGTAGCTAAGTAGTAGTTCTTTGGAGTGATAAATCTGGTAAATCCATGGCTGAGTAACAATTCTTTGAAGTGTTAAAGGTGGTATATCCATAGCTAAATAATAGTTTTTTTGAAGTGTTAAATCTGGTAAATCCATTGCTAAGTAGTAGTTCTTTGAAGTGATAAATCTAGTTACTCCATAACTAGTATTACTTATTTGAAGTGATAAATCTGGTACTTAAATCCATAGCTAAGTAGTAGTTCTTTGAAGTGTAAAGGGTTAAATCTGGTAAATCCATAGCTAAGTAGTAGTTCTTTGAAGTGATAAATCTAGTAACTGAATAGCTTAGTAGTGCTACTTTGAAGTGATAAATCTGATAAATCCATAGCTAAGTAGTAGTTCTTTGAAGTGTAAAGTGTTAAATCTGGTAAAGCCATAGCTAAGTAGTAGTTCTTTGAAGTGATAAATCTAGTAACTCCATAGCTAAGTAGTACTTCTTTGAAGTGTTAAATCTGGTAAATCCATAGCTAAGTAGCAATTCTTTGAACTGGTAAATCTGGTAAATCCATAGCTAAGTAGTAGTTCTTTAAAGTATTACATCTGGTAAATCCATTACTAAGTAGTTGTTCTTTAAAGTGATAAATCTAGTAACTCCATAGCTAACTAGCAATTCTATGAAGTGGTAAATCTGGTAAATCCATAGCTAAGTAATAGTTCTTTGAAGTATTAAATCTGGTAAATCCATTACTAAGTAGTAGTTCTTTAAAGTGATAAATCTAGTAACTCCATAGCTAAGTAGTACTTCTTTGAAGTATTAAATCTGGTAAATCTATAGCTAGGTAGTAGTTCTTTGAAGTGTTAAATCTGGTAAATCTATGGCTAAGTAGCAATTCTTTGAAGTGTTAAATCAGGTAAATCCATAGCTAAGTAATAGTTCTTTGAAGTATTAAATCTGGTAAATCCATTAATAAGTTTTAGTTCTTTAAAGTGATAAATCTAGTAACTCCATAGCTAAGTAGTTCTTCGAAGTGATAAATCTGGTAAATCCATAGCTAAGTAGAACTTCGTTGAAGTGTGAAGTCTATATCTGGTAAATCCATAGCTAGTAGTAGTTCTTTAAAGTGATAAATCTAGTAACTCCGTAACTAAGTAGTACTTCTTTAAGTGATGAATCTGATACTTAAATCCATAGCTAAGTAGTAGTTCTTTGTAGTGTGAAGGGTTAAATCTGGTAAATCCATAGCTAAGTAGTACTTCTTTGAAGTGATAAAACTGGTAAATCCATAGCTAAGTAGTAGTTCTTTGAAGTGTAAAATCTTGTAACACCATAGCTAAGTTTGTACCACTAATAACACTAATAGAAAAAGTGTTTTGACCTTAAAGCGTTCGAAATTATATGATGAAAGCCAGATGTAAAGTTTTCAAATACTCTAAATGCAAGAAACGTTTAATTAATGAATTTGTTTATTGGGTACAATTGCAGCTTTTGCAAACATTCATTATGATCTCATAAAATGTTCACCATTTAAGTTAATTATTACTTTCAATCATTACAAGTCAATGATTTGATGTTTTCAGAATGATGCACCACTAGTATCATTTTGGCGCTTGCTCCACGAAATGGTTAGTAAGCTGCCCACGTAAAATACTAATTAATTAGTACAGATTGTAATAGAATAATAAATCTAGTAACTAATAAGACAAGCAAATATTTAATCACTTGAGAGCCAATTTGCGCTATAATATGGCCAAATTGATGTTTAACAATAATGGAATAATACAATTTAACAATAATGTTATATTATAACACCAATTATGGTGTTTTATAGAATCAAGTTATTAAATATTAAATTTTATGTTGGATTACAAATCATTCTCTTTAACTGTAGAAAGTAGATCTTCACAATATTTTTCTGCATACATATTTGCATTAAGAATGAATGCTAAGTGTACCTATACTTAGCATTAATTCTTAATGTTTCCATTCTTCCAAAATTGTTAAAGTTGATTTTACAATAGATTTGCAACTGAGTACAGGAATATTTTATTTTACATAGTTTTACATATAATAATAATAAAAAAACAAACATATATAATATACATTTATGTATCATATTTTTTATGCAATGAATAATTGCATACATTAGAAATTAATCAAGTTATTAAATATTAAATTTTAATTTGGATTACAAATCATTCTCTTTAACTGTAGAAAGTAGATCTTCACAATATTTTCCTGCATACATATTTGCATTGAGAATTAATGCTGAGTGTACATATACTTAGCATTCATTCTTAATGTTTCCATTCTTCTAAAATTGTTTAAGTAGATTTTACAATAGATTTGCAACTGAGTTCAGAAATATTTGATTTTACATAGTTTTACATATAATAATAATAAAAAAAAACATATATAATATACACTATACATGTATGTATCATTTTTTTCATGCAATCAATAATTGCATACATTCGAAATTATGTGGCCAAAGCACTAAAGTCAAAAAACTTGCATAATAATCGGTAAACTAAATTTAATTTAATAATAACAATTTAGATTTACTAATGTGAAATCATAAACTGCAAAGTTATTTGAAATGTTCATCTGGAAATTACGAATCTGGCTATATCGGACTGATGAGTTCTAATAAGAGCGAAACCGGTCTCGGATTGCTTGAGGAAATAATTCCCAGATGTACATTTTAAATAACTATGCAGTTTATTATTTTACATTAGTGAATCTAAATAGTTTACCTGAGATAGTTGCGTATATAGATTTACATCAATTTAAAATTAATTTGACTTATTGTGAATGTCATTTTAGATATTTCCTAAAAAATTCATGAAATTTCTTGATGTTTGTGGATATATTATTCTGTTTTATTCAAATTTAAATATAAATTCAAATTTCAATTGAAATAAAAATAAAAATTAAAGTTACGTTTGCTAAAGAGATCGTCTTTTTGTATACTCATTGATTTTACGGGAATATTTTTTTATAAATATTTATGTTCTCGATTTCTATTCGAGAAAATCTATATTCTATTATTTTGGAATTCTCTCAAAATTCTCAAATATTCATGACTTTTTTATTAGTTTGAGTTTATTTTGCTGAAATAATCGTCGATCAACAAAAATTCTATACAACCTACTACCATTCAATGTATGTTTTTGTTTATTTTGCTGAAATAATCGTCGATCAACAAAAATTCTATAAAACCTACTACCATGCCATGTACGTTTTTTTTAGAAATTTCATATTTTTTATAAATATTGAAATTTTCTCGATATCTATATGTTTTTAATCAATTTAATGTTCTCTGATTTACTTGAAATTTAGCTTTCCCAAACATGTATTAACAGATTTTTGTTCAAATAACTTATATATTTTTGAAATACTTATCGGATGTGTCGATTATTTTCGATTCCTTCACAGATTTTGGGGATATTTTGTGTAGATTTTTGCCGAATTTTATCTACAATATTTTGAAAAGTAAACCGTTAAAAAATGAAATCTCTGCCTAAAATGATGTTTTTAAGGTTTTCGACATGTCTTGTTTATGGAATAATTTTAAGTTTTTAGATTCTTCTTGAAAATTTAGATTTTTGTATGTATAGTTTTGTTATGAATTTTTTTATTTGATTTATTTTATTGTAATGAAAAACATCGAGAAACGTTAAAAATTTAAATTAAACAAAATTCTGGCAAAGGTAGGTAAGTTTCGTTAAACAGTTTAATGAAAATTAACCTCAATTATAAAATTCCATTTAGACTACCATCAAATTGCAAAAGAAAATATCCAAACTTTCATCAATTCCTTAAAATTTAATCAAATATGTCAATTGAATTGATGGACTAATTCAATTCAATTGACATGGATTTTCAATGAAGATGATGAAGATATTCATTACATGCGGCGTGTGATTCATCGTGAGAAATGATATGATAACAAATTATGATTGATAAAACATGGAATACAGAGTATACAATATAAAATATACGATGTAAGACACAGTATATAAAATACAAACATAAAAAAGGACAAAGGATATAAAATAGTGATTGAAATTGTAATAAATTTTAACATTATTATTAAAATTACTAATATTATTAAATTATTTAAATTAAATTAAATTAAAATTATTATTAAATAAGGCACGTATAAAATATGATGGGGCGTTTTATTAATATTAATGATCATATATGAAATATTTAATATGTATATAAAAACATTTGATTAATATTTAATGATCATGTGAAGTATTTATACCAGCTGCTTTCAAATCAGTTTATCGTAATTAAATATCAATAATTATTGAATAATAAAGTAGAACTTACAGCAAACGTGTTTGATTCAAAATCAATTAATTGTAATATTTTAAGATACAATTTAAATGCGAAACTATTCTTCTAAAATATTTTTTAAATGTGCTATTGTCTAGCAATAAAGTAGAACTTACAGCAAACGTGTTTGATTCAAAATCAATAAATTGTAACATTTTACTATTCAATTTAAATGCGAAATAATTCTTTTAAAATATTTTTTAAATGTTCTATTGTCTCGTCTTCTATACAAATTCATATATTTTAATAATGGTTAGGCAATAGTATTTGTTGGAAATATTAATTAATTTTTCGATAATTCACATAATATTTAATGGATTTTCTTATCACTCTTTTTTATTGTTATTAATATTATTGTTATCTTTATTATTATAGATATTACCATTGTTGTCATATACGTTAATGCATTAGTGATAAATGTATATTATTGTATATAAACACAATATGTTTATTAAGACAATCGATACTACGCTCTTTTAACCTTACATTGATCCATTAATATTATTTTACAAATAGTAACACCACAATACTATTTTTTACACAATAGACCATTAAATGTTTATGGGGTTCCCGGTAAAATATATTTGTTTTAAATTCGTCCAAATATGGCTATTTCCGTTCTCCTCAGGTGAAATACTTTCAACCTTCTATCACTTCCGGTTCTACACCCTCTCTACAAATGGAACACCCTATATATTATTATGTTTCTGGCTTCCCCGTTTAATATGAAATATCTCTTGTAGAGATGTTTGTACACCTAGCATTTTTACTTCCTGAGATAAGAATTAAATTCCAAGTTTTTGACCTTAAGAAGACGTTATAAAACAAGGCTTCAATTTCTCTTACAATTGAGATAAAATAGGAAAAATTATCTTTAATTGTACCTGAAAAGAACATATTCAACTGATATATGTTGCAACTGAAAAATTTGACAATTAGGTATTCAAAAATGTCATTAGTTAAGGGCCCACTTAAAGTAAGCGTATTTAATTTTTTTTAATGGAAGGACATACTTTTTATTCTATAGAGCAATTGGCATGATAATTTTCTACAAAAAACTTATACAACCATATTCCCAAAACAAGTAGTTTTTCGATATATTTCGAAAATTCCAATTTCTGTATCGTCATCATACATCATTCCCAAAAGAAGTAATTTTTGAAATATTTCGAAAATTCCAATTTCTGCATCATCATCATTACATCATCATGTAATTTCGTCGATGCTATTTACTTATAACACCAGATGACACCAAATGTAATTAGTTAAGTGCCCACTTAAAGTAAGCGTATTTCATTTTTTTAATGGAAGGACATACTTTTATCCTATAGAGCAATTGGCATGATAATTTTCTAAAAAAAAATTATACAACCATATTCCCAAAAGAAGTAGTTTTTGAAATATTTTGAAAATTCCAATTTCTGCATCATCATACATCATTCCCAAAATAAGTAATTTTTGAAATATTTCGAAAATTCCAATTTCTACATCATCATTACATTATCATGTAATGTCGTCGATGCTATTTACATATACCTCATAGTTTGCTAAAAATTCTTATTTTTCGTCTCTGTGATGACCAATGTTAACAAAGATGTTTCAATTTTAAAAAGTTCACTTTAAATGGTAAACTTTCAGGTGGAGGATTTATCCCTTAATATTGAAAAAGCTTGAAAAAAATGTCGTACTTTTATTCGTATTATTTTTCTTATTTTCCGCAGTCATATCGTAAACAGTGCACGGCAAAAAATATATATTGGGCAAAGTTGATGACAACTAAATTTTGAACAAAAATTATATTACACGGTTTGCCACGAAGGCTATAGTTCGCAACGTATAGAGGCCGGAAATAAAATTATCCAGTAAATCCAGCCAATTCGACGTTTTGGCGGAAAAAATGTATAGTTTTGAAACTTTTCAGGCGTGAAATTTCTGTGTTAACATTGGTTATCACATTTACGAAAGATAAGCATGTTTCGCAAACTATTATGCATGTACAGACAGCTTAGGCGAAATTACATAATGCAGAAATTCGAATTTTCGAAATATCTTAAAAACTACGTATTTCGAGAATATAGTTGCAAAATACTTTTTGTAGTGAATTGTCGTGCCAATTGGTCTATAAAATAAAAAGTAGGTCATTCCATTTAAGAAAAATTGAAATACACGTAATTTAAGTGGGCACTTAACTAATGATTTTTTTGAATGACTCGTCAAAATTTTCAGCTGCAAAATATATCAGTCATAGAGGTACCTTTCAGGTACAACTAGAGATAAATTTTCCGATTGTTTCTTATTTGTAACAGAAATTGAAGCCATCTTTCATAACGCCTTTTTGAAGTCAATATCTTGAAATTTAATATTCATCTCGGAAGGTAAAAAATATAGATATACATTAGGGTGGGCCTTAGTTACTTGCTGAATTTTTTTTTTCTATTTTTTTTCTGCGAAACCCTTTATTTAGTGCTATTTGTTGAGAAAACATCTTGTGTCCATTTTGAAAACGACAAAATTAAAGGAAAACGTGCCGTTTTGCTATTTAATTTCTACTATTTCATGATTTTCTTGAGTGCATTAAATGTTTTTTTTAAATCGTATCAATTATTTTAAATAATTTTATTATTTTACAAGAATTTAAATATTATATTTACCATAAATTTAAATCAAACATCTCTTGAAAAATCTGTCTTGGAAATAAAGTAAAAGAATTAAACACTTAGAGAAGCGGCAATATCTGATTTATTACTACAAGATCGAATATTTTTTAACCACAAATTTTTCAAAAATCTGGAACTAGAAGATGATTTTCTCCGACAAAATCCATTAACATGGAGTGAAAACTGTAATTATAATGAAGCAATAGAAGTTGTGACGAAGCTACGAGTAGTAAATGATACGGCACGAGGAATAAAACTTATTGTGGTATATACTTACCAAAATTTCAATTATTCTGTCAAAATATGAATTATTACTGTCAAAATTTCAGTTATTCCTTAACAATCTTAATTATCCTATCAATCTATTAGTGCTTACTGGTAAATTTTTGATGATAACTATAAAATTTTCAATTATTTCTGAATAATATCAAATAATATTCTGTTAGTTCTGTTAGTAATCTTATTCTGCTAAAATTCCAATGGTAGCTGATAAGTTTTGGATTATTACTGCAAAATTTGTAGTCCTACTTAACAAAATTGTCATTATTAAACATGAAATCATTAATTGCTGTCAAAATTTTAATTATATCTACCAAAATTTCAATTATTCTGTCAAAATAATAATTATTACTGTCAAAATTTCAGTTATTACTCGAAAATTTTAATTATCCTATCAATCTATTAATGCTTACTGGTAAATTTTCGATGATAACTATAACATTTTCAATTATTTCAGCATAATATCAAATAGTCTTCTGTTAGTTTTGTTAGTAATCTTATTCCGTTAAAATTTCAATAATTGCTGATTAGTTTTGGATTATTTCTCCAAAATTTGTATTCATATTTAACAAAATTGTCATTATTCAACATAAAATCATTAATTGCTGTCAAAATTTTAGTTATATCTACCAAAATTTCAATTATTCTGTCAAAATATTAATGATTACTGTCAACATTTCAGTTTTTTCTCGAAAATTTTAATTATCCTATCAATCTATTAGTGCTTCCTGGTAAATTTTCGATGATAACTATAAAATTTTCAATTATTTCTGAATAATATCAAATAATATTCTGCTAGTTCTGTTAGTAACCTTATTCTGTTAAAATTCCAATGGTAGCTAATAAGTTTTGGATTATTTCTCCAAAATTTGTACTCATATTTAACAAAATTGTCATTATTCAACATAAAATCATTAATTACTGTTACAATTTTAATTATATCTACCAAAATTTCAATTATTCTGTCAAAATAATAATTATTACTGTCAAAATTTCAGTTATTACTCGAAAATTTTAATTATCCTATCAATCTATTAGTGCTTCCTGGTAAATGTTCGATGATAACTAAAAAAAATTCAATTATTTCTGAATAATATCAAATAATATTCTGTTAGTTCTGTTAGTAATCTTATTCTGGTTAAATTTCAATGATAGCTGATAAGTTTTGGATTATTACTCCAAAATTTGTAGTCGTACTTAACAAAATTGTCATTATTAAACATGAAATCATTAATTGCTGTCAAATTTTTTATTATATCTACCAAAATTTCAATTATTCTGTCAAAATATTACTCATTACTGTCAAAATTTTAATTATATTTACCAAAATTTCAATTATTCTGTAACAAAGAAATGGCACGTGTGATCGTTATCCAATTGGGCTCAAACTTTGCACAGACTAATTATTCACAAAATGGTGAATTTAGGGGGTACCGCGAAAAAAAAATACCGCGAGAGTAGAACTGAATCAGCCATATTTTGATGATTTTTTTCAATTATTTATTATTTCGGGAACCTCATCGTTTAAAGGTCCATTGGCATGGGACACCCTGTATATGTGATGAAAGTCCTTACCATCCTCATATTGATTATTATTGTTGTTATTTCGATTATTATCGTTATATATATTGCTGTACGTTGATATACAAATGATGTACAAATGATGTACAATTGATGTACAAATTGTTATTTTCCACAAATTATAAGGATATTGAAATTGAGTCTCGACTATTAAGGTATATCTCTCGAATTATTAATAATTATTAATAGTTGGTTGAATTTCATATTTATTTCATATTTAATAATCTAAGTTAAACCAGTTAAACCCAAAAGGCCAAATTTGATAAGACTGATAATATTTCTGACGCTTCGTCTTAAGTTATTAGAATTTTCCAAATTCTGTACATTTACTACATTGTTTCATGTATAGATTTATAGTGTTTTCCCTGTACTTTTGTAATTAACAAGTATACTGCTAATAATGTTTGCATTAAAATGTAAATAAACAGCAATACTGATTGAAATGTGTTACTGGAAAATTCCATGTTTACGTAATTAAAGTTATAATTAATGATATTGGTTTATGAAATTTGCGGGAATTAATACCAGACATGCCATCTATTAGACCTATGTAAATACAACAAATCTGGTGAAGTCATCATTTGCTAATGGGCTTTGTATTTATCCATCCATGCATAATATTATATATATTTTGAGTTTATCTGAACCATAAATATTATGTGTCACGAGTCGTAAATCAAATTCTTATTTTCGTATATGAAACGCGTAGAAATGAATTGATATGTATGTACATCTAGCCGTGTATAGATACAGTTTGTGCGAGGAAAATTACATTCGACAAGTATCTGATGGGAATGATGGAAATGTCCCACTTATAACTTCCTCTGGAATACACTCGCAAAAAATATATCCACTGCCTTGATGTACTATGCACATAAATGTGAGTTTTAAGGGCTCGCCAAAATAACTTGCGAATTCCCAATGCAGACATGTTACCGTGAAATGCGGTGACATACGCGTCAACGTAATTGTTATTAATCACTGAAAAAACCGAAGCCCAATTTTTTTTCGGAGAAATTTGCAGTCACACGTTTTCCACGGGAAAACCTGGCCAGTGCGTTATGGATTTCTCTTTGTGGGATGTATTTTCCGAAAGCGGGCTTAGCAATGTTTTTATTTTTAGACGCACGAACTTTTCATCGCCCGCCCTACAAATGAATAAATCCGCCGCGTGGACAAGCACGAGCAATTAATAGGCGGACAGGTGCTATTATTTAGACGTTTTCATATCGCAATTATTAATGATAACATTGATAACTATATGGTTATAAGAGCTGTGAAAACTGTGAACAGTGGGTAAATACTTGGTTTACGCACTTTCGTAGAAAGAAGCATTTAGTACAAGATGTATCTAAATGCTTGTAATTACGTCACCATGTAAAATATTTTTGTTCCGCTCCAGTAAAAATAGTTCTAGTTTTGACATAGGCAACTTCATTTACACACATTAGACATTAATAAGGCAATCAAAGTTATCTTCATGCTATTCCAATTTCTATTGTGAAATTTCATATTTGACTGCTAAAATTCGAAATAATTATTAGTTTCAGCAATATTTGTGGCTTTCAAACACATGAAATGACAAAAATGAAGAATTATTTAAAGACGCACGAGACATTTCACTTATTTCTCATGAAGATGGCACTAAGAGCTATCTTCATGCAATTCAAATTTCAATTGTGTCACCTTGATATTTACCTACTCAAATACTAAATTATTATTAGTTTCAGCAATATTTGTGGCTTCCAAGCACATAAAATGACTATAATGAAGAAATAGAAAGTCATTTGTAAACTGGAAAGTCATATGGCATATTGTGATACACGATTGTTAAAATTGGAAAAGAAAAAGAAAATACTATTACTTATTATTTCTGTGACGGATTTTTTTATAACGAAATTAATCAATACTTTTCAGAAAATCCTGAAACATAGAATATATTTAGCAATTAAAACTAGTAGACAAAAAACAAGTACCGTATGGCGTTTGTCTACTACTTTTAATTGCTTAATAAAATTCCTCATTTCAGGATTTTCAGCATGTAAAAAATATTCTGAAATATGTTCTCGTGCTTAATAAAATAAGTTGCTTGAAGACGTATCGACTGTGTGCTACGTCAGAACTGGTCAGTGTCAGCCCCTCAACGTGGGTGTACTTGTATTCTATTTTACATAAATAATACGAATTTAAATGGCGAGCAAATTTCTCGTGTGTAGTTTTAAGTTATAAGCGGATTATAATTACGCGTTCGATTTTTCTGCTAAAAATAAGAGGCAAATCCAACTGCTGCGTGTTATTTCTGGTTGGCTCGCACGAGCGTTTTGAATAATGCAAATCGTCCGAAAATGATGCAATAAACTGTCATTTAATCAGGTTTACAGCTTGCACCTGCAGTTAAAAGGTGGACGCACTACAATAAATTCTCGTCGACGCAATTAAACGACATTTATTATCTGTTGTCACATTCGTTTGCTTTGTTACGAACAGGGCGGCCTCTGTAATTTTAGTTTATGCATGTGCAGCACTTGCAATCGCTTCTTTTTTGGCGAAATTTACGGTACAATTTCCTTTTAAGGTGCAGCGTACATGCACGAACAATTGAACATATCGCCGAATTTTACAGTCTTCATAAATAATGATAGTTATAGGCTGCATTGTAAGGTTCTGCGATAATTTGTGTGACACTGTACGTTTCAGGGTAGCCGTAAATTATAAACGTAACTGTATTGTAAATAAAATTGCAAATGTTACACAAGAGCCAGTATTGAGGGAGCTTTTAATGAATCATTATTGAAAACTATTAAATGTACTTAATAGTACTTAAATAGGTATAACATTACATACAGCTGAATTTAAAAAAACGGTAAATATCAATTAAAATGTTACGTTTTTGTCCACTTTTCTTATAGTTTGAAAATGTTTTTTAGAAATAGTTTAGTATTATTTGATGGTAAAATATCACTTTATAAATAAATAGGTTAAATTTCAACAAATCATATTTGTATATACCCTGTAAAATAACGATGCAGAAACAGTAAGACCTATAGAATACAACAATGGGTGTTACTAGTAATGATTACGTTTATTATTAATTACCCATGTATCGAATTAAAAAGTATTTTGATACATATTTATGATAGGTACTGTCAATTACCTAATTGTCAAATACTTAAAACCAAATTTACCGTAGGAAAAAAATAATTTCCCATTTTTTTAATTCAGCTGTATGTTGAAAAATAATTTATGTAAATTTGAGAAAATTCCAAAACTTAATACATATATAAATCTAGAAAATATCTCAATATCAATTCCCAATCAATCCCAAATATCATTGAATGTTATTACAAAAATAACTAAACAAGCAACTGAACTTTGCTGTTTCAAAACTTTGCGAAAATTCGAGAAAATGAGTGAATTATAAAAATATACCTACTTACATCCAGAAAATATTAATATTGATATAAAAAATATTTTTAAAAAACCCTACAAACCAATGATTATGCAAAAATGACGATTATTTTAGAAAATTGCTCGTTCTTTTTCAAAATTTTATGAAAACTTGAGAAATTAAGAGAATTTTAAAATAATTTCTAATAATCCAGAAAACATCAATATTTAAAAAAAACATGGACAATAATAAATAATAATTAAGTAGGTTCTTATATTTAAAAAATCCCAGTAAATTAATTAATACTCAAACGTTTCAAATTAGCAAAGCTTTGATTTGAAAATTTTCAATTTTCCATTTTGATTATGTAGACACCAATTTCGTAAAACCATTGAATATTTAAAACCAACAACTACATGAGCAACTAAAACTTTGCTGTTTCACAATTTCGTGATAATTCGAGAAAATTAGTGAATTAAAAAATGTATACCTACTTACATCGAGAAAATACCAATATTGATTAAAAAAAAACCTTCAATACCAATGTAAATGCAAAAATGACGGTTATTTTAGAAAATTAAATAAAAAAAGTTTGTTTTTTTACAAAATTCAGCAAGAGCATCGAAATTATATTTATTTATTTTCATGATTTAAATATTCAATTTTCCATTTTGACAAGGTAGACACCAATCTCACAAAACCATCGAGTATTAAAAAAAAAACTGAATGAGAAACAACGAAATTTTTCAAAATTTCATGAAAACTTGATATTATTACGAGAATTCCATTCATAATAATTCAAACCGAGAAAATATTAATATTTATAAAAAGACATTGATATATAATTAAAGTAGATTCTTATATTAAATAAAAATCCATGAAAATTAATGAATACTGAAACATTTTTTAGTAAAAATATTATTTTTGACAAAATTTAGCAAAAGCATCGAAATTACATTTATTTATTTTCATGATTTAAATTTTTAACTTTCCTTTTTAGCAATGTATGCTCATGAAACCATAGAATATTTAACAACTACTAAATGAGCAACTAAAACTTGGCTGTTTCATAATTTCGGGATAATTCGAGAAAATATTTGAATTAAAAAATATATACCTACTTACATCGAGAAAATACCAATATCGATAAAAAAACCTTCAGAACCAATGTATATGCAAAAAATGACGGTTATTTTAGAAAATTAAATAAAAAAAGTTTTATTTCTTACAAAATTCAGCAAGAGCATCGAAATTATATTGATTTATTTTCATGATTTAAATATTCAATTTTCCATTTTGACAAGGTAGACACCAATGTCATAAAACCATCGAATATTAAAAATAAAAACTGAATGAGAAACAACGAAATTTTTCAAAATTTCATGAAAACTTGAGATTATTACGAGAATCCTTAAATAATAATTCAAATCGAGAAAATATCAATATTTACAAAAACACATAGATACTTATATTAAAAAAAATCCCTGCAATGTTTTAAAACATTTTTTAGCAAAAATATTATTTTTGACAAAATTTAGCAAGAGCATCGAAATTACATGTATTTATGTACTTTCATGATTTAAATTTTCAACTTTCCTTTTTGGCAATGTATGTTCATGAAACCATACAATATTTAAAAATAACTATTAAATGAGCAACTAAAACTTAGCTGTTTCAAAATTTCGTCAATATTCGAGAAAATATGTGAATTCAAAACATATACATGTTAGCCATGCAATTTTTCCAAAAAACAAAAAGCTCATGAAATTGAACTCTTAAAACTGCAATTCTTTCCCCATTTAATCGTCCCTCTATCTCCGCTAGTTTCCGAGATCCCCATGCTAAACATCCGAAAAAACTCCCTGCATAAACACAAAAAAATTTAATATTTATATAAGTAAATGAAAATCCTGTAAAACCAATGAATATTCAAAAATTGACGATTATTTATTTTAGCAAATTCAACTAGAACTTTTACAAAATATCTTGAAGACTTGAGAATATTAGAGAATTCCAAAATTATGTAGCACTTAAAACTTGTTCCAATAACTAGACATATGTGGAAAGTAATAGAAACATCATTACGTGCATGGACATATAAATTTCATGTTCTAAATATGTTAATTTAAATCGAAATAATGTTTATAAAAAAAATATATTCCTACAAAATCAATACACAGAAAAGACAATCCATTTAGCAAAAGTAACTTGGATTTTTGACGAAATTTAGCGAGAGCATTGAAATGTTATTTATAAATTTTAATTAATTAAATTTTCTGTATTAAAGTTGACACCGATAAAATAAAATAAATCCACAAAATTCAAGAAATTACAGTTTTTTTTTGTGGCAATATCTAAAATCTAGAATTATTTAACAAACTTAGCATATGTTAAAAACATTAAATATATCATTACAGGCACAGATATACAAATATAGTTTTTTAATGGTTTAGTTTGAAACTATTATGAAAACGAATCGACAAAAAGTATACAATAATATCACAAAAGTTGCAAATTAACAAAACTAAAACTAAAATTCAGAAAATTCTATAAATCCGACAAGTGTTTCAAAAATAAATCAGTATATAAAAAAAACCATTAATACATATCTGCAAACGCTAACAAAATTTCGTAAATCAGAGAAAATTGAGTGAATTAAAAAAATACATAAATCGAGAAAATATCAATATTTTAGCCGTTGAAAATCAAAGTGAGGTCAAAGTAATTTTTTTTTAATTCAGTTAGGTCCAGAAATACACAAAGGTATGTTCTCTGTTGTATATTGTTGGACTTCTTTCAATTAAAAAAAAAGACTTACCACACTTTGATTTTGAGAGGTTCATTTGTAAAACAATACGATTATCCTACAATACCATTGAATATACAAAAACGACAGAATTTTCAGCCAAATAAATCAGACAAAAATTTATACAAAATATCACGCAAATACCGCTAACTCACAAAAGTAAAACTAAATTAGATTGTATGAATCTATAGTTAATATTTAGTGAAACATCTCTAAATTGATATAAATAAAACACTTGCTTAAGTTTCACACATATTTTTATAAAACAACTCTACAATTGTTTCGGTCTCACGACCATGATCAAGAGACAAATAAGAATTAAATTAAAGTAAAACTAAAATTGAGAAAATCCTATAAATCCGAAGTTTTCCAAAAACAAATCCGTTATTTAAACAAAAGAATCAATTAATACATATCTGCAATACCTATTTGTTTTTAAATAAATACAAAACCAATGAATATGCAAAAATGACTATTATTTCAGCAAAATAACTTAAACTTTTTTAAAATTCCACGGAAATTTACATTAAGAGAATTCCAAAACAATAATATGAATCGAAAAAATATCAATACTAAAAATTAAGTTTCCTGAAAACCAATGAATATTCAGAAAAGACAATATCAGAGTCAAGACAATATCACAATCAAGACTCAGAATATCGAAATTTTAAGTGTTTCTATTCTCTTCCATTTTAAAAATATGAAAGTAAAAAGAAAACACAAGACTACAAACGTGTTTTATATAAAATTAGTTTTAGATAGATTAAAGAAAAAAACAGATAGCAGATATAACAGATAGAAAAAGCAGATAGAAAAATCATTAATAAATACGTTAGTATGTAAATCACAAAAGTCATATGAAAAATGAGAAAAAAACAATTTTTATGTACTATTTAAATTAAGGTATGTATATTACAATTTTTTATGTATATTATTAGTAATATTATTTGTACACATAAATAATTTTCTCAGGAATATTGAGTGTAAAAATACATTGTAATATTTAAATGACTTATTTATTACAGTTTGGCATGAAAAATTCAACAAATTGGCATTTGTTGTTTGCCGTCGAAAACAGCAGAGCTTTTTCAAATCTATACGTTTTATCTAAAAATATTTTGTCTACGACACATAGTACTTGAGATATTTAGAATGATGTTTTTTTTTAAAAAAAAATGAGCCCTTCGAAGTATTTCAACATTGCGCGAATTGAAAATTTTCGAATGGCTCCTTTTTATAAAGGGCAATAAAAAGCAGCATCTTTCTAAATATCTCTGAATTATTTATTATAGTTTGGCATGAAAAATTCAACAAATCGGCCTTTGTTGTTTGGTGTGAAAAGCAGCAGAGCTTTTTCAAATCTATAAGCTTTATGTAAAAATATTTTGTCTACGATACATAGTTCTTGAGATATTTAGAAAGATGCTTTTTTTGCAAAAATGAGACTGCGAAATATTTCAACATTGTTCGAATTGAAATGTTTCGAACGGCTCCTTTTTGCAAACAGCAACAAAAAGCAACATATTTCTAAATATCTCAAGTATATGCGTCGTAAAACGCATGAAAAAACGCAAAAAATGCAAAATCTTGGATTCCGCCCAATCATGCCTTAAATGTTGTACTTTGAATTCGAGTATTGCATTGGTTCCTCGGTAAAAATTCCTTTTATTTTTCTAGAGTAGACAGTTTAAGCATGAAAATATTGCAATTTCTTAATTTTCGCAAAAATATGCTTTGCTATTTGCAGAACACACATGCATACTACATACATACCCATAACTTAAATACATTAAAGATATAATGGTGGTTTAGCGGAATTATTCATTTAGATAGTAGGGATCCTTATTACACAAATGCTAAAATATTTGACTTTTTTAATTTTGCAATAGGTTACACTAGAGACCATCAGATTACGTACGGCTACAGGTTCATAGTAAAACTGTTTAAAAATTGTAAAAATAAATCTTTTAAAGGATTGTATTTTTTACTAAAATTTGAAAAAGCAAAAAAAAAGAGTCTGGAACTAAAGGTTTTTCCGGGCGTGCATGACGTTTCCTGTGTGAGACATAACGAACACGGGAAGTTATGCAAGCACGGAAAAAACATTTCTGGACGTGTAATGAACGATATTTTTTATTATACCTATTTTTTTAAAATTATATTTATCTGAAATAACCATTTCGTTTTGATAACGCTTACCCCATTATTTTTTATTTCACTTGTCAACACGTCTCACTCGCTCTCACATAACCTCTCTTTTTTGATGAGCAGACAAATTATCCGTCTCACATATATTGTGTGGTATGTCACATCAGAGAGCACTTACGGCAATTATTCTCTCATATGACTCCTGTAATGCACCACCTAATTACAAAAGCTAGTGAAAACAGTTTATAAATTCCATGTAATAAACACTAACACGGATTAATTATATTTACACTGGGCGCAAGTTGATAAATGGGATTCCTGAAAATTCGCTCCTTTATTCCAGAACCGCTCCATTACGAGCGATTGAAAGCAGACCACATTTATTTATTTAAATATGCATCGCGCCGTGGCAAATTGGCATGGTAATTGACACTCTGCGTACACACGTGAGGAGCGATGAAGGCAGTGGCCATGCAGAATGCCACGTTAATGCCCCGCGCATAAACCGCTCATTGACGAAATTAATTACTTCCAAGGCGAACACAGCTCGTGAATTTCGATTATTAATAACGTGTAATCGGAAATTATTAATCTTAATAAACGGTTTATGAAGTACCCGAAGTGGCAAATAAACAGCTGTTATTTAATTGCCATATTTAATTCCCTTTAATTGCCTCTAGACTTACATGTTTTTAATAGTAACTTTCAATGTATTAACTCTGTAATACTTGTCTGGCAAGTCTACTACAATAAACATTAAAATTATTATTATTATTATATTTAAGGTTTTATCCTTATTATTATTATCATTATTATTATTAATGAATTAAACATTACTTGATTAAGTTGAGTGATTTAAAGCGACGGCCGTTAATTATGAAGAAAAAAGTGATCTTTGTAACACATCTACGTTTCTAATTTGCATCCCGGTGCTTTTATGAAATTTGCATTCATGCAAATTAAAAGGCTGCAACAATTGCACGTGGAACTCTAAAGGATTTAATTAGGTTTTTTTTCAGGGCATTCACTGTTCGAAGTTCTTATGCAGAAACTCGGATTCATAGTTCGTGCTTATTACGTTAATTAAATTCAACCCGATTGCATAAGCAAATTATGAAGCGGACACGTATTTATAGACTATCTATATTGCTAGCTTTATATTCGGAGTATGCTAAGTTTGTAGCAGCAAGTATTTTGGTCTTCATGAACAGTTTATTTAAATTATGTTTGGTATGCTAATTTATGTATGCTATTTCCTGAGTATTTGCATGTAAGGTATTCAAATTTCTATTAGCAAATAATTATTGATTGTACAATTAATAAATTATACAAATCGATAAAATATTTATAATAAACTGAAAATCCTACAAACGTACTGAACATGCAAAAAAATTTCAACATATTGGTAAACGAAACTTGAACTGTTTCATGAAAATTTGAGATTATCAAAGAATTCCCAAATAATAATATAAATAGACAAAATATCAATGTTGATAAAGAAACATTCCCAGGAATCCAATGAGTTTTCAAAGATTTAAACTATAAAATTGAGATAATTTTTCGTCGTTTTTATAATAGTTAAGATGCCTTGATTTTTTTAGGTTAGGTTAGGTTAGGTTAGGTTAGGTTGAGTCAGTATATACAATCCGTTCAGCAAACGTAACTTTAATTTTTGACAAAATTTAGCAGGAGTATCGAAATTTTATTTATATATTTTAATAATTTCAATTTTAAACTTTCAATTTTGAAAATATGAAAGTAGGTATAATACACCCATAGAATAAAATAAATTCATAAAAATCAAGAATTCTAAAGTAGAATATTTCAGTAGAATCAAAAGATTGAAATATTTCTGAACAATGTACCGTTATTCCAAATTTCTGTTAAACTTGGGAAATTGCACAAAACTGTAAAAATTCATCAAAACATGAAATCCAAAAATTTCTTAAAAATAAAAAAAAAATTCAATGTAAATGTCAAATGTAAATGTCAATCGTAAAAAATAATTTAGTATAATTTTTATTGTGAAGCAATGGCATTTGAAGGACTTTTTAATTCATCAAAATTTCCTGAAATTTTTTTAAGGATTTTATTTTTTAAATTGTGGTCTTGGCTAATTGAAGTTTGTAAGTAATTTATAAAAAAAATATTATGAAAATTTTCATCGAATGATTCATAATGAACTTAATGAAGTTATATGTTTTAAGAAGTCTTGAACTGTTTTATTTTTTAGAAATTTTAGATTTCAGATATGAAATTGAAAGTTTGGATAATTTTATGCAAAATTATGAAAGTGTAAATCAATTTTAGAATCAAGGTTAGTTTTCATGATGGTTTTGATTCAACTTATTTATTTTATTAGAATTTACTACTTGCAATTGCAATTTTTATCAATTGGCGATAAGTTTTTCAATGTTTTTCATCATGATTAACCGTTTATTTTATGTATGTATTTATATACTACTACTACTTATGTATGTTATAATACATTTTATGGACGTTTTGCAATTTTATGCAAATTATTTAAGTTTAGATGGAATTGCGGTTAATTTTTAAATAGACCATTTTGATGATTTTTTTTTCCATTTTTACCAGAATTTAGTTGGCTATTTTTTTTCGCAATTTTGGGCTTAGCTAATTTAGATTTATACCTAATAATATATTTTAGAAAAATAACATGACATTTTTTTAAAGGAATTTTAAGACATATTCTTGATAGTTTTCATGAATTTTCCAATTCCACGCACTTCCCCGGGTTTGAACGACATTTTGGAATGGTTCATTTTTAAGAAACAGATTTTTGAGAAAACTTTTCTTCTTCTCCCAAAATATTTTATATGTTTCTCGATGTGATTTATCATGATTACCCTATTTATATAAAATTTTATGCAAATTTCCAAATTTTATGCGATTATCTAACTTGAAATGCAATTTTGGAATTGCGGTTCTTTTTTAAGTGAACTATTTTAATGAAACTTTTCCATTTTCAGCAGGATTTAGTTTATTTTTTATTGTAATGGAATGGCTATTGAGGGCAATTTTTATTTTATCATTTTCGTGAAACTTTTAGGAATTTTTCCACAATTTTGGGCTAAGCTAATTAAAATTTAGAATTATTGAAAATATTAACATGATTTTTTTAAATTAATTTTTAAAAGACTTTTAAGACATATTCTTGATAGTTTTCATGATTTTTTGCCAATTGCGGGCAATTCCCTTAGATTAAAAGAAATTTTGGGACTATGGTTCAGTATAAGAAACGTTTCAGATTTTTGAGAAATCTTTTCCACTTCACCCAGATTATTTTTAATTTTTGATGTGTTTTATTGTGATTTACCCTTTTTTATATTAAATTTTATGTAAAAGTTGCCAATTTTATTCAATTATCTAAGTTTAAGCTTAAATGCAATTTTGGATTTTCGATTCATTTCTAAGAGGAATCTTTTGATGAAACTGTTCTACTTTTACCAGAATTTGGTTTAATTTTTATTGTTAAAGAATTGCTAGTGTGGGCAATTTTTAATTTATCATTTTCGTGAAACTTTTAAGGATATTTTCACAATTTTGGGATAATCTAATTGAAATTATTGAAAAAAAAATTAACATGACATTTTTGTAATTTTTAAGAAATTTTATATGTTCTTTATAGGTTTGGAGAATTTTTGCAATTATGTGCAATTTTCCAAGTTTAAATGAAATTTGAAATTCAAATTCAATATTAAGAAACATTTCAAACTTTTAGTGAAACTTTTTAACTTCTTCCTTATACTTATATTTGCATCGATCTTCATAGATTATTTATACATTTTTTAAATTGTGATTTTTACTTTATCTTCAAAGAAATCATCTATATAGTTTTTATAGGGAAGGAGATTCATAGAGATATTTATTTACAATTGCCATCAAATACAGTGTATCATTTGGGTATGCAATTTTATAAAATTTAAAAATAATTATACAGGGTGAGTCGGGAGTAACGGACCAAACTCCAGGAGTGTATTGTACACGTAAAAATGATTTAAAAAACTCAAATGTTGTTGTCCGATTTTCATTTGTTTTCAAGTGATAGTTTCGAACAGTTTGTTGAAAAGTCGGATAAATACATTTTTATCCAGAGTTTTCTGATGTGGAAACCGTTGACGATATCTTTCAACAGCAGCTGTAGCACTCCCATTACAAAAACCATAGACAAACACCACATTTGCATATTCAAGATTTGAGACTATAACTTGAAAACAAATGAAGATCGGATAACAACATATGATTTTTTAAAATTATTTTCACGTGTACAATACACTCCTGGAGTTTGGTCCGTTCCTCTCGACTCACCCTGTATATTATAATATCACTTTTAAGCAGCGTAGGAATATTGATGAAAAAAAAAAAAAACAATTCATCAATCATACAATATTTTTTAAATCAAATAAATCTTGATTTATTTGTTTGTTTTTATATTTCAAATAATATTATATATATATTTTTTAAATAAATTCTTGAGTTTGAATAAGAATTGTTGATTAAAAAAAATAATGTATATATACTAGGTCAACGGTGGGCAAATGCGGCTCTTAGAGCCGCATGCGGCTCTTCGTTACCTAAATTGCGGCTCGCCAACTCCAACTTACAAGAACCAGTCAAACCGTGCGGCGCAGCACCGGTGGTGGGGGTTTGCAATTGCGTACTGCACAGCGCTGCACAGCCACAGCATCTTATTTGAAATAGTAAACTTTTAACCGCTTGAGTGCAAGGAGCAATTATTTTCTATTTTGTAAACCGTTTGATTGCAAGAAGCGATTATTCTCTATTTTCTAAACCGTTTTATAAGGAGTGATTATTCTCTATTTTGTATCTAACGTAAGTAAGAAATTTTTGCGTACAAAAGTTTTATTTTCACGGTGTGAATTGAAGTTTATCTAGATTTCCGATTCTATTTCAGATGTTTATTGAAATTTAATATGTAAAAACATGACGGAAAATGCGAAAAAACGAAAATACGAAGATGAAAACAGAAAATTTCAAAGGGAATGGACAGAAAAGTATGCCTTCATTGACAATAATGGAAAGTCATTGTGCCTTATTTGTAAAGCAACAATTTCAAACTATAAAGGTGGTAATTTACGTAGACATTACGAAGTGAATCATGCAGATTTTCCTAATCAATATCCAGAAAAATCAAACTTGCGGACAGAGAAACTTAAATCTTTACAATCTAGTCTTCAGAAGCAACAAGGGCTTCTACTTTCCTTTAGCAAGGAAGATGACAGAGTGGTTGAAGTTAGTTTTAAGGTAGCTTGGAACATTGCACGTGCCAAACGTCCTTATGGAGAGGGAGAATTTATAAAAAAGAATTTGGAAGATTCAATTAAAATATTGGATCCTGATAATAAAAAACTGCATAAATTGATCGAACAGGTTCCATTGTCACGTCGTACAACTGAGCGTCGTATTAGTGAAATTAGTGCAAACATTGAAAATTGTCTTAAATTTGATTTGAAAAATTGTACAGCGTTTAGTTTGGCTCTAGATGAATCGACAGATATTCAAGATATTCCACAATTGGCCGTTTATATTCGTTACGTATTTGCAGACATACAAATAAAAGAAGAATTATTGGACCTAGTACCTCTTATCGAAACAACCCGAGGTGTCGACATTAAAAACGCACTTGACAACATAATAACCAAATTTGAATTACCCACAAATAAATTGGTAAGCATTGCAACTGATGGAGCTCCTGCCATGGTAGGAAAAATCCATGGTTTAATTGGACTTTTAAATAAAGATCCAACAATTCCACGCTTTTTACCTCTCCACTGCGTAGTGCACCGTGAGCACCTAATAGCAAAATATTTTAAATACGAAAATGTGTGGAAGACAGTCCTTCAAATTGTCAATTTAATTAAAGCCAACGCCAAAACGCATCGGCAATTTAAAAATTTCATTGACAACTTGAAGGAGAAGGAAGATTATTCAGATGAATTGCCCAGCGATCTATCTTTTTGGTGCATGGTAAGATGGTTGTCGATGTTCAATGTTTTGAGCCGCTTTGTAGAACTTTTAAATCCAATTAAAGAATTTACAAAACAAATTGGAAAAACATTTAATGACTTACACAATGACAGTTGGCTTTCCGATTTAATGTTCTTCACAGATACGCTGGAACATTTACAAAACCTTAACTTGGCTTTGCAAGGAAAGGGAAAAAATATTATTGATTTGTCGCAAACCGTATTCAGTTTTAAGGCTAAACTGCAACTTTTTATTAACGATTTGAAGAATAAAACATTTAATCATTTTCCAAAAATAAAAGCGAATGTTATTAATATTAAGGAGGAAAAGTTAGAAGAATATGAACAAAAATTAATTGAACTGCAGGAAGATTTTCAACAAAGATTTGAAGATTTACAAAATTTGAAATCTTCATTTACATATTTTTTGAACCCATTTGCTTGTAATATTGTCGAGGATGGATTTTCAATTTCTGAAGTATTACTCGCAGAAAAAGCCTCAGGGGAATTGGAATTGTTAGAGATGAAAGAGGATCAGGCATTGCAGATTCATCACAAATCTGTTCCGATGTTAGAATTTTGGCAACTTGTACCAGAGTCGAAATATCCATCCTTAAAGATAGCTGCTTGCCGACTGTTATCAATTTTTGGCACTACTTACAATTGCGAGTCAACATACTCCACTATGAAGTTTGTGAAGTCAAAATACCGCTCACAAATGACTAATAAGCATCTTAGTGAATTGATACGAACGGCTACGACAAATATCGAGCCAAATTTCAAAAAATTAGTTAAAGATAATCGCTAAAAATTGTTTCAAATTTTAAAAATAAATTTTTTCTATTTCCAAAAAAAAAAAGGTTTTTTATTTCTTTTTATTTACACTTTTCGGATAGTTTTGTGCGGCTCCCGAAATAAAATAAAAAATTAAACGTGGCTCCCAATAGCTCCGTGTGTGCCCACCTCTGATATATACAGTGTTATTCACAAAAATTTAAGTCGCGGTTTAACGGTGGTTTAGTCTTAGTATTGCCTTGATAACCCTATGTAAAACACCGCTAAACCATCGCTAAAACACGGTTTAAATTTTTATAAATAACACAAATAAAAGTTTGAATGATTGTTTAATTTTGAGAAGACTTTCGATAAATATTTAATGAACATGCGAAATTTTCAAGTAAATCTGCAAATATCTTCATTCTGAAAGTTTTAATTCATAACTTTTTTTAACGCCTCAAACGATTATCGTTTTGTCTCATCAATATTTACAGTATTGTTGGATTGCAATATTATTTCATTTATATTTGAACGTTTTGAGAAATATTTTCGTCTTAATTCTATAATTTCTCAATACTTTCAATAATTTTCTTATGTAGATACCAGAATTTATTGAAAAAAATATTGAAAGCATTGAGAAATTATGTGTCATTTTAGATTTTTAATTCAGTCATCTGTCCAATTTTGTAGGAATTTTTACATTTTTTTAAAATCTTATGAAATAGAAATTCAATAATTTTTTTAAATCTTATGAAATTGAAACTCAAATAGAATTTGAAAGGCGGAAAGACCCCATGGGGTCGATAGCCCAATAAAGATTGTTTATATACAGAAATTCATAATCGTCAAAATATTTATTGCTCTTATGGAGTTGTATTACGTGCTATGAATACATACATTTTGATTAACATGAAAAATGCGCAATAAAATGTGAAGTCTTGATATTTCCTTCTTGGGGTTCGCAACGTCTAGTAATTCATGTTTTAATGTATGTATTCGTACCGAATCAAAAACCGGGCATTCCGTCTTAAGGGACAAGGTTGGAGTAATGCGTGTGAATGAAATCCGCAAAAAGTAGCACAATCTTTGCATTAAATGTACCTTCATCACAGAATATGTGCCATTCGAAAATATTCAATGATGTGCCACATAAATAGCATCCGCCGCATTGTTATCACAACTTCGCTTGTTATCGCATGATAGGTGGAATAAATCCTTTGAATTTTGTATTGATAAGAGGACGTGGGGATCCAGTTCACGTACCCTCGTATTCCCCTGAGTCCTAGTAATGAATTGTAAACTATGGGTGATTTATCCGCTCCGACTTGTAACTCCAAGAGCAATCTCCACCACAGAAACTTTTGCGTGTATTTTCTCCTAGAAAATTAAAAGTTTCAATGCTAGATAATTTATAATATCGGACATAATTTATTACGTACAAGCAACAGGTGACCTTTTCCACTCTTTATATAATAATGTTTACTTTTGCCCTACTTTCAGCTTCACTCCTGAAATGTATTGATACTAGTTAGTGCCCAACATCAATGACCTACTCACGTCTACTATTGATTTTTTCGCAGCCGTTTTATCACGTATTCAATCCTCAATACCTGACCCTTTGTGGAGTACACCTAAATAATTTATGTTACATTGAAATATTAATTCCGCTATTTTTTTTCATTTTTACTACCAATGATTTTATTTATAGACCATAAAACACAAACCAATTATTATACACAGCACTTTACTGGTACTAAATTAAGATTACTTTCTAGTTACGACGCAGTAACTAATATTTTCGAGCGAACATAATTAGAGATGTTTGAATGTTTATATTTCGACGGGGATGTGTCAGAACGATCCGTTGGCGCAGTTAAAATTGAAACGCGTGAAAAGTTTACTGCTGCACGTCGCTGAAATTTGGATTTATTACTTTTTAGCAAATTAAATTCCGAATGTAGCACGTTTGGTTATAAAGTGTGACGCGTTGCGGCAACAAGTAAACTCCTATATCCACTGAGCTCAGGTGTCTCGTCAAGTGGAGGTCAATATTTCAGTTTTATCACGATTTTCTGCGGAAAATAATTACTAGCCGTCTGTTGCATTGAAAACTTCTTGCATTTCTGAAAATTACTGTAAATATTCTGAAATATGCCTATAATAACCAATATGCCTATAATAGACCAATCCTCTTAAAAATGTACCACACTTGAATTGTATTTAAACTTGAAACTATATTTTTTTTAATAAAATTTAAATTGATGAACGATTCATATTATTATATTATTTATTATTATATTAAGATATGTCCATTGTTTAGTACTCCTTTACGGGAAATCTCTATCAGGACTGGTGCCTGAAATCAATTACGTCGCTCAGCTCCCCCGTAAACGTATCAATTTATATGCATTACTTACTGGCATGTGTCTACTGCAAACAGCTTTCGGTGATATTTTATGCCAAATCTCCAAGATAGATTGAGTATAACTAAAAAGTATTTACCTATATACTTAGATAAAAAATATATACAATATTATAAATAAAACACATTACTTTGTTAGTATCACATAAAAGTATTTATTTATTTGTTACTAGTTTCGACTTCTTAAGTAATCATTATCAAACATAGTATCAAGATACTAGTAACAAATCAATAAATAATTTTATGTGATACTAACAAAGTAATGTGTTTTATTTATAATTAATAAAATGTATCACGAAGTAGACGCCACCACCATTCAAAATATACAATATTTTTCGCTTGTATTAAATTATTATCTATTATTAGATTCATAATAAATTTGCAAAAAATGTACGACTAATAAGCATTAGTTAAACTTAAATACAAAATTTCCTCTTGCTTTTTAAACGCATTTTAGGACTAGGACTATCATTGTAAAGCTACATTTTAGAAACAAACTTTTATAAAGATATATATTGAATTGTAGAGCGCTTCGTTTTTGAGATAATGCATTGCAGACTTTAGCAATGCACAACAAACACAGTGTTCAACAACTAATGATAATATGCATCACGAATCTGAAATTAGTTCTATATAGTTTCTCGACAATTTTACTTGATGCTGGTTATATAATATTAAAATGAATAGAACATTAAGGACGTACAGGAGAACAATCTTTTCCCATATAATAAAAAAAATATATAAAATTTTGCAAAATGTCTATTCGGTGGTTTTTATTTATGTGGACATTTTTTAAAACAATAATTGAAACATTTATACAAGTTTCGCTAAACATAAATGCCTTTTAAATCTTTGATAATTCTCACCAAATATTTTCATGACTTTCAGAAAAAAAAAATCTTAACTTACATAATTATCTGTCTATTCCAGGGTTGGTGTTATTTAAATCAACTGATTGTTTAAAAATAAATTATTGATTTATTATTGGTACCATGGTGATGGTCCAAATATTGGACACATAAAGGAAAAAATGGCACAGATAGACTGAAATTTGTTTTAATCACCAATTCTTGTTCAAATTCAAGAATATATTAAAAAATATATATGATTAAAGTCGTGATATAAATAGATTGATATAAATTACATCTAACCTGGCAAAAACTGATCAGAAATATAAATAAATCAAATAAAATCATATAAATCATGATTTCAAAAAGTCATTGATTTTTTGATTTTTTTTAAATCATGTTTTATTAAAACCCTCATCTATTCTCGCTAAAGTTAGCTATAATCTATTAAACTGTGCGCAATTGTTTATCGAAATGACTAATTTCTTATTAATTAAATGAGCATTTTGAACATTTTCGCATTTTTCTATACATGTTGGTTTATAATAGTTGTAATAAACTGTTTCATCTTGTTCAGGAAGTAGTTTTAAGATAAAAATGTCATATGGACATTGGTCATATTCGTAGTTACAGAACTACGACAGATTTAAATTTATTGAGTAAATAATATGAAATTGTTTGTTTCGGTAATTTCAAGATTTTGTTATGATTTGTTATTTTTTAGTTATGATTCCAACACAGATTTTTTTATTACTTTTTTTTATATTGTTCTTGTTCTTTAACTAATCGGAATATGACCTACGTCCATATTACATTTATATCTTAACATGACTTCCCGAACAAAGTGCCAAACTTTTTTCCACCTATTATAAATCACCCTGTATATGCTCATACAGTAAGCAACGTAACTTGTATTGAATATAATTAAATCCTGTCATAAGTTTATAACTATCAACTTAACCGCGTTTATAATTAAGTTCATTTAGTATCATTATTTGCCTGTTAGTGTGCTTGTTATTATTAAGTTATGGCTGTTTCTAACTCTGGCTAAATACCATCGATAAGGAGCGATCTAAGTACAGATATCGTTTGATCCATATGACATTTTTATCTTAAAATTACTTCCCGAACAAGATGGCTAACTTTTTTACACCTATTATAAATCACCCTGTATATGCTCATACAATAAGCAACGTAACTTGTATTGAATATGATTAAATCCCGTCATAAGTTAATAAGTATCAACTTAACCGCGTTTACAATTAAGTTCATTTAGTATAATTATTTGCTTGTTAGTGTGTTTGTTATTACTTAGTTATTGGCTGTTTCTAACTCTGGCTAAATACCATCGATAAGGAGCGATCTACTGAGAATGTAAAGTACAGATATCGTTTGATCCATATGACATTTTTATCTTAAAATTACCCGAACTAGATGGCAAACTTTTTTACACCTATTATAAATCACCCTGTATATGCTCATACAGTAAGCAACGTAACTTGTATTGAATATAATCAAATCCTGTCATAAGTTAATAAGTACTAACTTTAGACATATTGAGATATATTCTATAAATATACTTACATATTATACCACTTTAGAGTGACGAAGTTTATTTAATATTGCTTCTTACTTTTGTTTTTGTGTTGACTTTCATCATGATTGTTTTTATTTAGTCAAGCTGGTGACTTTTTGATTATATTGTTTTAGATTCCAATATGGTGTTGGTCTTGTAGAGGTGTTGATTAGGGGTTTAGTCGATTTATTTACGTAAGTTATAATAGAGAATGGATGATTATGTATTCCAAAATATACTTTAATGCAAATTTTATGAATTCAATGTAGACGAACTTCAGTATTTTGTTTTATAATTATATATACTTGCTAATATTAATGTATACGTTAGTGGTTGACTGTAATCTATAGTACATACTACTGTACTAATTTATAGTACATATTAATGTTTACGTCAGTAGTTGACTGTAATCTGTAGTACATACTATTGTACGAATTTATAGTACATATTAATGTATACGTTAGTGGTTGCCTGTAATTTATAGGACATACTCATATGGTTAGTTTTACAATTTTTGTTATTATTATTATGAGAAAATAAAGCACAAGTGACATTTCTTTAATTTATTGCTGCCCTGTTTTATAAATATTTGGTGGGAATGAGTAAGATAGAAAGACCAGGTCTTACAGTCTCCAATTAACTTTAATCCACAGTTAATTTCCTGTTGTTAAAACTGTTAAATCAATTTTTAAAAAATACATTTTTATGAAATTTATATTTTAATCTATGTGCCTAATTATTACCAAGAACTTTAAAGCCAACTATTAACATTTAATTTTTAATAAGCCTTTGATATATTAAGCGAAATATACTTATTAAGCTAAAGCAGTATGCAACCAAGAAGAAAAATGTTTTTGCGCTTAATTACCACAATAGTATTATATGCAACCGTCGATTAAAGTTAATCGGAGATTGTAAGACCGGGCCCAAGCCACCTGGTGTTGTGTACGTCAAGTTTCAACTTCCAATCAAAACTCACGGATTTGAATGTCGCTGCTGGAAATGTTAATATAAATAGTTCACCAGATCAAAAACCTCACAGAATGACAAGTCTGAAATGGGAATTATATAAAAGTCTGAGCTAAAATTTGATGAGGATAAATTTCCTAAAACCATAAGACCATATCGATTCTATCTTCAAGAATGCAAAAATGCAAAAATTATAAGTAATAAAATAATTACATTTCTTAGTTTTAGTTAAGATTGGATCTTTAGATTTTTCTACAAATACAAAACTAATCACATCAAATAATTCAAATCACATCAAAAATGGGAAGCTGTTTTTCCATGAAATTAATATTTTTTCTTCTTAATAATTTTCATATTACTGTGAAACAAACGCAAAAAAATTTAGAAACTTTCATTGAATGTTTTTTTAGGATTTCCAGTATTTAAAAATTTCAATAAATATGACTTGTAAAACATTATTGCATTTTTTGAATTTAACTTATTTGATTTTAATAATTGGCTCCGATTTTTTAAATACTGAGAATTGCAAAAAAAGTGATTGATCAAATAACTATACAGTTTATGATTTCACATTAAGTGAGTATAAGTTGTTTACCTGAGACAGGTGCATTAATTGTTTTACACCAAATCAACTTAACTTATGCTAAGGATCGATACAATTATTAAAATTATTATTATATTATTGTATTTATTGCAAAATATCTACATTTTGCAAAATGTTGTAAATTACAAATTCATTCAAGCTTTTGTCAGTTTTCTTACAACATGTACCTCAGGTACACTATTTTTATATTTGATTCTAGATCTTCAAATTTTAATACAAAAACCAAACTGATACAATATACAATATCTCAAACATGTTTCTATAAAATTAATAATTTTTTATGTAATTTTCATATTTATGTAAAACAAACGCAAATAACACAGAAACCTGCATTGAAATATTTTTAGAACTTGAAGTACCCAAAAATTTCAATAAATTTGACTGTTAAAAAATTATTCATTTTTTTAATGCATTCCAAAATTTTAATAAATATGACTCTTAAAAATAATTGCATTTTTTGAATTCTTATTTGATTTTAATAATTACTCCTAATAATTTGCATCGATTTTTTTAAATCTGAACATTGCAAAATAAATATGTACTACATGTAAGTTCTGCAATACACCAAAGCTTTTGTCAGTTTTGTTAGAACATGTATGACTAAAATAATATCGCATTTATTGCATTTTGGATCCTTTACCTATTTGATGTTAAGGAATTGTGGAAGTTTTGAAATTCCAAAAGAACTTGTGAAATTATGATTACTAAATATTATTTTTAGATATTTTATAATGGTTTTCTTCGTACACAATATTTGAAATATTGGCAGAAAGTTTATGCATTTCATTTTAAAATACTTATCCGTACTTACCTACTTATCTGGACTTATTTATCTGTAATTCTTCAAAGCCTTAGTTAGCAGTGTACTTGTTTAAATTATTTTATTTTGTTCAATTTTTTCAGGATTTGTTTTGCATTTTACAGAAATTTGTAATATTTGCTCCGTTTTTGTTTAACTTGGAAATGTAATAAAAACATAAGCGAAGTATGTTCAACTATCTATATTTTTCATTTAATTTCTCCAATTCATCGAAGCTTTCGTCAATGTTTGTATACAGCATACTCGAATATGACTCGCACAACAATCGCACATATTACATTTTTGAATTTTGAAATTAGATATTAAGGAATTATGAAAATTTTGAAAATCACGAGTAGGTACTTAATATTACTATTTAGATATTTTAGAATAGATTCTTCTTACAAAATATTTGCAGAATGTTTACAAGTTTCATTTTAAAATACTTACTTACAAATATGGACTTACTTGTGTGTAATTCTTCAAAGACTTAGTCGCCTATTTGTGGAATATCTGGAAATTGTATAAAAAATTAAGTTTGAAAGGAATTTTCTTGAATTTTACAAAAAAAAAAATATTTGCTTTTTAAACTTTTGGAAATTACATAATAATTTAATCGAAATATATTAAGGTTGTACAAAACTAATGCCTAATTCAAGATACCTCAAAAAAACTGTTAAATATCTATAAAAATACAATTTTTCCATAAAATTTTATGAAATATATTAAATTATCTACAATTTCTGTATAATTTCTGCAATTTGTGAAAGCGTCGTATATAATTATAACATATATGAGATTTTTATTATACCCATTTACCCATAATATCCATTTGGGTATTCAAAGGCATTTCCGATTATATATAAACTAATAGTAGTAAAAGTGTTTCAACTACTACGTTTGGAAATTGAGTCTTGTTCTGAATTTTGAGACTTCTCGACTTTTGCTTAAATAATTTTCTATTAATTATTAATTTTCTATTCTATTTTCTCTAGTAGATACAAATTATTCAACTAAAGAACTATTAATTATTTAACTGGCTTATAATTACTACCTATACTATAACTAATGTTAAAGTTTTAGAAAGTTTAATGAAGGTTTTAATAAAATTGCACTTTTACGAAGTGTTAACGAATTTCGGTAATTTTCTGCAACTTTTTTGTTTCTTATTTGTCAAAATATTTTGGATTGTAGATTATTTTGAATTTAAAAATTGTTCAATTGTTCATTCGTACATTAATATTAATTAATCATTCGGTTACGCCTTAATACAAGATTTAAGTTCTATTAAAAAAAAAAAACGGAATTGGCATCTCCAGAGCGAAATGAATTTATTACGCCCTCTTATTACGCCATGGTTGTTATGGAGTTACTTGCATGAAAATACACTGCAGGGCGTAATGAATTAACGAAGTTTTGACGAATTTCAGTTATGTTCTGCGACTCTTTTGTTTCTTTTTTGTCAAAATATTTCGGATTATTGTGGTTTATTTGAATATAAAAAAATTTCATAGATTTGCGTTTCTTTAAAGCTTTTATGAGTAGTAACAATCTTAGTTACGCTTCGACCAGAGGTCTATCTGCATTTACATTAACTATATTAGCTATTTATGGCCAACAAGGGTATTAGTACGATAATTACGCCCGGAGAACTGTGAAATCCAGCTCGAGGGCTTTAGCCCGATAGATTGATATAGTTCGATGGGCATAATCATTCGGTAACGCCTTAATGCATACAAGATTTCAGTTTTCTTTAAAAATAACGTAATTGACATCTCCAGGGCGTAATGAATATATTACGCCCTCTTATTACCTCCCGGTTGTTATGGCCTTGTTTGCATGAAAATCCACTCGAGGGCGTAATAAATTAACGAAGTTTTGACGAATTTCAGTAATTTTCTGCGACTTTTTTGTTTCTTTTTTGTCAGAATATTTCGGATTGTTGTGGATTCTTTTGAATTTCAATTTTTTTATAGGTTTGCGTTTTTTTAAGCTTTTATGAGTAGTAAAAATCTAAATTACGCTTCGACCAGAGGTATCTGCCTTTACTTAAAGTATATTAGCTATTTATGCCCAACAAAGGCATTCGTACGATGATTACGCCCGGAGAACTATGAAATCCAGCTCGAGGGCTTTAGCCCGAGAGATGGATATAGTTCGGTGGGCGTAATCATTCGGTGACGCCTTAATGCATACTAGATTTTACTTTTCTTAAAGAAAACGGAATTGACATCTCCAGGGCGTAATGAATTTATTATGTTCCGGTTGTTATGGACTTGTTTGCATGAAAATACACTCCAGGGCGTAATGAATTAACGAAGTTTTGACGAATTTCAGTAATTTTCTGCAACTTGTTTCTTTCTTTTTTGTCAAAATATTTCGGATTGTTGTGGATTCTTTTGAATTTCAAAAATGTTCAAAGATTTGCGATTCTTTAAAGTTTTTATGAGTAGTAACAATCTTAATTACGCTTCGACCACAGGTCTATCTGCCTTTACATTATTTATATTAGCTATTTATGCCAAACAAGGGCATTACTATAACCATAAATACAGCTCGACGGCTGTAGCCCGAGAGATGGATATAGTTCGATGGGCGTAATCATTCGGTGACGCCTTAATGCATACAAGATTTTATTTTTCTTTAAAAAAACGAGATTTGCATCTTCAGTGCGTAATGAATTTATTACGCCCTCGTATTACGCCCCGGATGTTATGGACTTGTGAACATGAAAATACATTCCAGGGCGTAATGAATTCATTATGCTCTCTTATTACGCCCTGGTAGTTATGGACATGTTTGCATATATCGTATCCTATTGAATGGTTTTGTATTAATGAAAGTGTTCATTGCTTTAATGAACAGAGATCTGTTCAATGAACTCTTTCATTAATACAAAACCGTTTACATTGCATCAATGAAATCAGTTCATTGGGACAATGAATGAAATTTTTAAACCAATGAACAAATTTCATTGATACAATGGATATATTTCATTCCCGCAATGCACCATAATCATTAAATCAAAGATTTTTGTGCGTTAGTATAATGAAATTATGTACATTAATATGATGAACTCGGTCATTGCTCTATGAACGACAAATCATAATAGTAATGAACGCGTTCATCGGACAAAATTGATTGCATTTATGTATTCTCTTGGTTCAGTGTGCAGAATTAAAAAAATATCATAATACAATACAATGCATAAAACAACATCAAGGGCACCGCAAGCACAAACCACAACTAGACAATATCTACTACATGGAAAAGAATCCTGAAGTCAAACAGAGAACGTCCAGTTATCGGTAGAAGTATAAACGCTTTAGTTCTCATAGAATATCTGCAATTCTCCAACGGTTTATGCATCTATTTTATTGATTTGTTTTTTATGTTTTAAAGTGTTCGGAAATGTATGATATTTCTGAAGAGGAATCTGAATTAGTTTCTGGATTTAATGTAGAATATAGAAGAGGAGGATTTGCTTTAATTTATTTCGCTCTTTTCGCTCTTACTTTTGTTAATTTTCGTAAAAATTCTGGCATTCTAAAACCATATAAAACATTTTCTTAATGCATACATTTTGGTGACGGAAGAAATCTATTTTTTTTAAGATTATTTATTTATCTACTACAAGTCTATCAAATATTAACTCAAAATATACTTAATATAAGTAAGTACATATTGATATTTGAAGCAGAGCTGATAAAACAATGTCTTGTATGTTTGATATTAATTTAATGACACAGAATGACGAAAATTAAATCCAAAACTATTTTTCTGTACAATAGCAACAATATTCTGTTCTACATATTATATTCTACAATAGCAACAATTATCTATTTTACAATAGTTTTCCATAATAGCAATATATATTTTTTTTTAATGTAGGTACAAAATATCAACAAATGAGTCCCAAAATATTAATATTTGATGTCAGCAAGAATCGGAACAAATTTCAACAACAAATACTTGAAAATGGAAATACATAGTTATTTATCTCTTACACTATTTGCAAGAATTATTACTTGCATTTTATTGCAAGAATATTAAAAAAGAACTCAAATATCTAAAATCCTGAAGATATACATATTAATCGATTCATAGAGAATCAAAAGTTTTTAGTTATTTAATGTTGACTGTCACATCCGTTAGGGGATGTAAATAAACTGTACACGCGGCGATGTGATTAAAGCATTATTATTATTACTATCATTATCAATTAAAATGTGTTTGTTACTCTCATTTTAATTCATTAAGAAAGTTCAAAATGTTTAAAAAGTCTTTCCTCAAATTCAACACAATATCTTTCCAAAATAAAAAGCTCACGAACACGTAGGAAAAAAATGTTTGACACATACACAACAATGTATTTAGTTTTATGGGAGTAAATGATTAGTATTATTATTATTATTTTTACAAATATTATTTTATGTAATCAAGAAAGGGAACAAATTTTCACAAACGAATACTTGTAAATGTATAATAATACATGCAAGTTCATACAAATGAAAATAGTTATTGACGCAGGCACTTTCATACGACCTAACAATACTGCGCCACGGATTTATATCATGTTATACGATTAGGAATCCACGCTCGGTTTAAATCTCTCCCGCAGAGTCGACACTTGTTATGCTTCACAATAATTAATAGTTTCATTTTTCAAGCCGATCGTGGGCCTCTGTGTATTACGTGCGTATTTATAATGGCAAACGCCAAGTTATAATTATATTAAAACGCAAATTTGCTGGCGATTTTTCAAAAATACGTCTCCATATTGCGTGCTTTTTATTCAAAATCGATTGTCGCATTTATCCCCAGGATTACAACTTATCTGTGACCAAATCGCAGATAAATTTCATTAATTTTTCACGACACGAACATTTGTTCAACGATTTGTGAATAGTGGTAATGCAATATTTGCTAAGGCTGTCGACCTTTTGGTGCTTCCGCCTTTTCCATGAATCTTTAATCGCATACATTAATTCTGTCATATTTACGTAGTTTGTTACTGGATAAAAATATTAAATAAGTATGTTCCTAGTGGTCACCATTTAAATAGCTGCTTTATTAACATTGTTGGATTTCCTTAATATTGCGACCTTCTCATAGCGTATTTAAAGAAATTGGATCCATTAGGGTAATTGTATAACCTAACCTAGCTGGCTATGTTAAAATTGTTTTTTTTTTAATAGTGGTGCTTCCACAAAAAGATGAGGGTTTTCAGCATGCCAGCACCTATAGTTTTGTGAATTAACATATCCTGATAGGTGGAACCAAGCCTCATCACTGAAAAATGTTAAATTGAGCAATCGATCGTTATTTAAATTTTCCATAAACCATCAGCAATAACTCAATCGGCGTTGAGAAACTACTGGCAACAATTCTTGCACCACTGAGACCCTAGAAGGGTGTAAATTCAACCTCTTTCTCACAATTCTATGGCAGGTGCTCAGTGGAATTCCAGATTGCATAGCCTATTTACGAATTGACTTTTGAGGGCTTACTTCGAGTCGTTCATGAACTTATGCAACAACCTCTCCTGATACTGAGGATCTGCCTGAGGATTTCCCTTTCTGAACACTACGAGTTTCCCTAAAACGGTGCACTATTCGCGAAATATATATTGACAAAACCCAGTGTTCAAATTGGTGGTCAGGAAACTTTTGTTGGAATTCCCGAACGCACTCTGGAATTGAATAAATCCATTCTCCATTTTCAAATCGTCCATTACGAAGGTAAGCCTCATCAATAAAAGTATTCTTCTGATCAGTGTACATTTTAACAAATTACATGTTATTGTGTTGTCTGACAGTTGACAGGTTGACAGTGACAGTTCTCAAACAGTACGGTATACAAATTTGAAACGCGGTACAATTGAGTTGAAGTGATTACATAACAACAATCATTTAGGTACACCTTGTATAATGTTATTATTATTATTATTATACTTTCACAAACATAATAAATTGTACCTTGATTTGCTGCCGTACAGATTTAATACTGTATCAAACAAATTTGTTGTTTATGAACATCTGGTAAATAAATATCGGGCTTTATCTTGATTTTGCACTTCTTTACATCGCACACATAAAGAAGCAAATATTTGCTTGCTTTAATGTTTGTTTACATTTCTCGGATCTAACAGTACTTACCAGACATCAAAGAAAACACGATGGATAAAGAATGTATATATTTTTTCCATTCGATAATGAGCTGTTGCCAGTAACCCACGAGTTTTATTTTTAATATTATTGCGTAACATATTTATTGAGCTGGACTCGCGTGTTATTACATCTGCAAATTTTGGGATAAACGATAATTGCACGCCCGAAATTTGTTCGGTTAAATAATTGCATCCCTTTGTAAATGTTCAGTGATATATAATTTAAATCTGTGCCAGATTCTACATATGCAAAACATTAATTGGTTTTGAATTTTTTTTTTAATTACATTTAATAATAATAATTGAAATGGAAAATTTACTACTTTGTATAAAATTGGAATTTATTAAATTCGAATTATCAATCTTTGTTTTTCGTAATTTGATGAAATATCAACATTTTTTGTAAATATAAACCATTTAACAAATATATACCTACCTACGTAATATTTTATGCAATTTTTTTAATTATACATGCCACAACAGTTCTATTTCTAAGTGAGCTGCATTAATGAACCTTCAGCTTATTCTTTTTGTACCTTTGCGTACAATTTATGTATGCAAAACCGCATCCGTAATAGAAACATCCACCTTAATCCCGTGCAAGCACGTCACATATACAGACCATAAAACTCAGTTTGCCTCGAGCAAATGCCAGGAAGTAAAATAAACTTAACCTTTACCTCAGATCACTGAAATTAAGATTTACATATTGGTTCTGAAATCAGTCGTTAGCGGAACATTTCGTACGTAGTAATACTAATATAAGCTGTTTTTCACACTTTAGTTTGAGGCGTAACGACGTCGTTATGGGCCGCAAACTTTCAAAACAAAAACACATGTTTCATTTTCATCGCCTTTCGTACCGATTTTCGGCTATAAATACGCCTTCGACACTTGCAAGAGCTCGAGGATGTAAAAATTACGGCTCATTTACGAATGGAGTGCGTCGGTTATTTTCGGATATGCGTGCGAGAGATTGTACGTTCACGTGGCTAAAATTAGATGAGAATTATTGCATACATCTGTATAATGATTCCCATCTAAATAAACCGATTCGTTACGCTGCGATATGAATAGCCTATCAAATTGGAATGTATTTGTGGCAATAATGCTCACAAAGAAGTGGCTGCAGAGGTGACCTAGTGGTAGGAAAATTGTCACTGACGGAATGTGCGCAATCGATGAAGTTTATTACCAGGAATAAAAGCCAGTGAGAGAAATGCATATAAAATAAATATATTTTTTCCAATTCGCATTATTAAAATACTCATTATGTATATTGAATCTCATCGTTAAACTACACTTCAATCGAATGGGTGAATAAAATTTTCATTCATTTTCATATTTTCACTTTATTCACTATAACCATTGACAACGTGAATAAAGTAAAAAAATAGGTAAATTCGCACTATTCGTGAAATTTTCTTTCTCACCTGACAATGTGACACTTCATGCAAATTTTTCAGTTCTGATGACGAATTGGAAAAAATCTTGAATGATACACGTGAATAAAGCAATTTTATTCGCTCGAAAACATTATCGCACTTGGCTTCGCCTTTTGCCCTAAACTGTTTTTTCGTAGATAAAATTCGACTGTATTCACTTATACCATAAATAGCTATTTATTCACTTTTTTCCTTATCAATTTTATTTGTTTATTTATCTATTAACAAATTTAACGACTAAAATTTTATATAATATACCTATTTTATATTAAAGTAACTATTTACTTTTAATAGACAGTATAATACTTATAAATACATGCTCCATTTTAAATTCACAATTCAAGGAATATAATTATTTATCTAAGATAAAGCTGAGGCAGTGACTTATGTCACTGCCTCAGCACTGATGTTTATAACAAACAACATTTCTCAGGTCAAACAAGTCATACGAAATAATTAAACTTTCATTGATTTTTCTTTAATTTAATTAAAATACGGTGTGCATTTAATTTCAATGAACATTATAATACTTGTAAAGATATGCATAATTTTAAATTTCACAATTCTAGAAATAGAAAAATATAATGATATATCTAAAATAAAGACGAGTAAGTACTAATGTACAAGACAACTGTCCGATCCCGTTATAACATCATTCATGTGAAAGTTTTGATACGGAGTAATGTAAGTACTGTAAGTAGTGTAAGTAGAGTAATGTAAGTAAGAGTAATGAATTTTAACATAAACGAGGATCATAATTAATTTAAAAAAAAACAATTTGTATCAAATAGTTTCTAATACATCTAAAACAATAGTGGAGTTAAAAAAAATTTAAAAAACAAAAAATAAATATACAAATTGCAGAAAATGTATTGAACATATAAAATATTGAAAGTAAGTAGTATTTTCTGAAAATTTTATTAGTTTTTTACTAATACTTACATCTAAATCTAAAAAATTAAAAAGCACAGACAATTTATTGAAAATATCAATTTTACAAGTTGTCTTTTCAAAACTATGAATTTTATGTCTACCATAAGTTTCGGAAAAGTTGTTCAATTGAATGAAATGTTTACTTGATAATGTGTTAATACATCAAGCACACTCAATGAAAGTGTAATAAAAAAATAAGAAAACCGCATAAAATGTATTCAAACTGCAAAAAATATATGTTAATTTAGGAAAATTTATTGAAAATATCGCAGATAATATAAGAAAATTGCAGAATATATAGGTATACAGATTTCAGAACATTTAATAACATCGGAAGTTGTAAGTAAAAACCCATACAATTACAGAAAACGTAATAAAAAAATCAAAATATGCTACAAATCAAATGAATGGTATTTTTATTAAATAAATTGTTAATATATCAAGAACACTTAATGAAAGTATAATCAACGAAAAAAATTGAAAAACTCAGATAAAAAATCAGAAAACCGCTGAAAATTTATTGAAAATATCACAGAAAATCTCAAAAAATATCAGAAAATGTATACATATTCCAGAATATTTAATAATAATATAGGAAGTTGTAACTAAAAACGTTTACAATTACAGAAAATTTAGTAATAATCAAAATATCGCAGAAAATTTATTGAAAATATCAAATTTGCAAGTACAAAGACTACATGATACTTTTATGAACCTACCATAAGTTTCTGAAAGGTAGTCCAAAATTCAGAAAATAAATTCAAATAATGTTCTAATACATCTAAAACAATAGTGGAGTAAAAAAAAATCTAAAGGAAACGAAAAATTAATGTTCAAATTGCAGAAAATGTATTGAACATATAAAATATTGAAACTAAGTAGTATTTTCTGAAAATGTTATTTGTTTATTATTTAAAATGTTTTAACTCGTTATAAAACAAATGCATATAAAAAAAATAATTAAGAAGCACAGATAATTTATTGAAAATATCAATTTTGCAAGTTTACTTTGCAAAACTATGAATTTTATGTCTACCATAAATTTCTGAAAAGTTGTTCAAATGAACGAAATTTTTATTCAATAATGTGTTAATACATCAAGAACACTTAATGTTAGTGTAATCAAAAAACCGCAGAAAATATATACAAACTGCAAAAAAATTATGTAAATTGTGGAAAATTTATTGAAAATATCGCAGAAAATATAAAGAAAATGCAGGTATACAGATTTCAGAACATTTAATAATATCATCGGAAGTTGTAACTAAAAACCCTTAGAATTACAGAAAACGTAATAAAAAATCAAAATATTGCACAAATCCATTGAATCATATTTTTATTAAATAATTTGTTGATATATCAAGAACACTTAATCAAAGTATAATCAAATTAACAAAAAAAAAAACGCTGAATACATTTTGCAAAAAAATTGCAAAAAGAGTATGTAAATTGTTACTAAATTAGGAAAATGTATTGAAAATATCACAGAAAATATTTTAAAAATCTCAGAAAATGTATACACATTCCAGAATATTTAATAATAATATAAGAAGTTGTAACTAAAAACGTTTACAATTACAGAAAATTTAGTAATAATCAAAATATCGCAGAAAATTTATTGAAAATATCAAATTTGCAAGTACAAAGACTACATGATAATTTTATAAACCTACTATAAGTTTCTGAAAAGGTGCCCAACTGTGTAAAAATTGTATTAAATAATTTGTTAATACATCTAAAACACTTAACGAAAGTGTTAAATAAAAAGTGTATTAAAAAAATAAATCAAAATAGAAAAATTATTCCAACTACAAAAATAATTATGTAATGATGTAAGTTGTCGAAAATGGATTGAAAATATCGCAGAAAATATAAAACCATCGTGAAAAATGTCTGCAAATGTCAGAAAATCTCGAAAACTTATCAAAAGCGCAGTTAACAAAATAAACCAGAACCCGAGAAAAAATGCATATAATTTAATATTTTTGGTACTATATAAATGATTCACAATGATTGTGAGTTTCACAAAAATATTTAATCAAAATCAGAAGTTACAACTAAAAATGTTTTAAATAAGAATTCTGAATATCATAAAACACGCCAATAAATCTGGAAAACTTAACAAAAGCGCAGGGAACTGAAGAAACATAAAACCGCGGAAATTTCAGAAAATTGAATTATTTTTTTAATTCAATTCTAATACTAAGTATATAGTATAACACTTCTAATACTCAATAACACTAATACTTAATTCTAAATACAATTGTTACTAAGTTTTATGAAAATTTCAAGAACTACAATCGATAAATTAAGACAGGTAAAAATTGCAAAATTTTAATCTGACGACTCGGAGGAAATAAAGTTGTGGCAAATGTATTAAAAATATCGCAGAAAATATTAAAAAAATCCAGAAAATGTCTGCAAATTTCAGAAATTTTAATAATAACATCGGAAGTTACAACGTAAAATTTGTTAAATATGAATTCTAAAAATCCTGAAAGACGCCAGTAAATCTCGAAAACTTTACAAGCGCAGGGAACTAAATAAACAAAAAACCGAGAAAAACACACAAAATTTTATATATTTTTTAATATATAAATGAATCACCATGAGTGTGAGTTTCACAAAAATATTTTTATGTATACTGTATTTATTTAAATTTAATTATAGATAATATGTATAAAAATATACGCATAAATATACAGGTTATAACAAAAAAAAAGTGAAACTCACACTCATTGTGATTCCTTTATAGAATCACAATGAGTGTGAGTTTCACAAAAATATTTGTATGTATACTGTATTTATTTAAATTTAATTGTAGATAATATGTATGAAAATATACGCATAAATATACAGGTTATAACAACAAGTTCAGAAATTGTTACAAAGTTGTATGAAAATTTCTAGAAATACAATCAAGGAATTATAACAGGTAAAAAGTCGAAAATTTCTATCGGAATATCTGAAACCTAAACAACGAAACGAAAAATGTTATTGAAATTACGAAACACTTTCAGCAGTTTTATTAAAATAATTAATAAAGTAAAGATACATTTTAAAAATTGTCAAAAATGTTTATGGATTTTGAAAATTTCCAAAATATGCCATAAAAAATCAAAACGGTTAAAACGTCCAGAATTCTAACAAAAATATTAATATCAGTATAGAGTGTGTTCGATAAAAAGGGCCCAAGAGTGTAGCGACTAAATTTATTATTTAATCATCAATAAACCATATATATTTTTAAATAAGACCGTCTTAGCTACCAATTGTTCAGTCCAGATAATTTCGGATTCAACAGCCTACTAGCTCATATCAGTTTTTACATTTTTTGCAAATATTTCATAGTATAACCCTGCTAAAAATTTAGACCGGTGAAAATTACTTAAACTGCCCTACAAAAAAACACAAAAAAATATATACCGAGCCATTTAAAAAAAATCGGTGACGTCACTACAAATAAATGAAGGTGTTTAAAAAAGATTTGTTTTCACCAACTTGAAGACTGTCCCATTTATTAATATATATGGTTTGTTGATGATGAACAAATGAAGTCGCTACACGCTTGGGTCTTTTTTATCGAACACAAGGTATATGTTCAGAAACTTTATTACAAATGTTAATGTTAAACAAAATATTTAATTACCAGAACATATTCATAAAAAAGGACAAAATCTCCACAAACATTGTTTCAAAATATCTCAAATTCTTAGAAAACTTCATGAAACTTTTAACAAATTAAAAAAAATCAGGTATCTTGCGTATTAAAAAACTACTCACCATTAAATCACCAGTCTCGCCTTTCTTATTTGCTGCGAAATGTCGATTTGTTAGCAACACATACGTTACTAACATTGGTGTAAATTCGTCGTAACATATTCGTTGTGACAACATCACATTTAAATATCAAATGCAATTTATGAGATAATACCATATGATATTTGAATGTGATGCTGTAAAATAATGTACATATTTCTGTTTTTTTATTCGCAATACCCCTTATTAAAAAAAAAATCAATAGTTTTAGATTTAGCAATATTACATAAAATATTATATTTAGAGAAATTTATTTATAATTGTATTGTAAATATAAGTAAAACGCAAAACTTTCTACATTTAAGTTCGATTTTAAGAAAAGGTGCTAAACATATTGGATCAATAGGTATGCACTACTCAACAAAATTATCGCGTATTCTTATTAATGATATTTATCTATAAGTAATTTAATATTTAAAAATATATAATTAAAAGTCAATTTTTGATTAATTATTAATATTTTTGAATATGCGGTAATTTTTTTGAGTAGTGTAGGTACCTATATATTTTGTTTTGTTTGGTGAGGACCTGTAGTTTAAAAAATCTAAATTCTGTGTTTAATCAACAGCTTGAACATATGACTGATTTTAAAATTAGTATTAAAAATAATATTTTTTGTGTCTACTGTATAAAAAATATACTGTTGGAACTATGGAATAAATAGACTAAATTTATGTAACTAATCTGAACAAAAACAAAATTAAGGGCCGGATAACACCCTTTGGTGGGTTGGATCATGCCCGTGGGCCGTAGTTTAGACACCTGACATAGAGGATTAGTTACTTGTGGGTTAATTTAAGCATTGATTGTAAGTTGCAGAGTGCACAAGGAATGACGTGCACTGCTCGAGTATTTGCCTTTCCGTGGCGAAACCCTTGAAAAACAAACAGTGGGAGAGGATAATTGAACCATGCCCTAAATTCAAAATCCAGGCGAACATTTCATGCAATTTACTAGCTATTTAATTAAATGAATAAAATATGTCATGCCATCCCGATTTATGCTTCGTAGATACATTTTAATGAATAGTATAGTGTTTGGTTAGTACAGGAAGTGATATATTCCCGGCCGATGCGATAATTTATGTCTGAGCCATCAAGCGAGGACAGCAAGCCGAAGAGACCGGAAAGGCACTTCATGTACTAACCGCATATAATTTTTCCTCTCATATTTTTGCAAGTTTCGTAAAAATATCGAAAATCTAAAAAAACAAAATAATAGTTGTTGATCTCCAGGAATAATTCATTGCCGGCCAAGGCCGGGAATGTTATATTCCAGTACTGTTATTTTTCCGTTACTTAGCAACCGTCAGCACTAAAGGAATCATCCATTTTCTGGCATCAGTGTAGGCTAGGAAATGACATGTTGAAAGACAATGGGAGAAAAACACATTTCATCTACTAACGATTAATTATTATCATAAATATAATTATAATATTGACTATAAAATTATAATAATTAATTAAATGATTAATTATAATTATAAATATAATTATAATATTTACTATAAAATTATAATAAATAGTGTGATTTATTTTATATTAGGATTTAATTATAGAGTGTGTTTCACTTGAAATGGTAACACCTCAGTAACTTAATTTTTGACCACAGTAGGCTAGTTATTTACTAAAACTAAAATGTAGTTTACCCATTCAACAAAACTTCACAAGCGTCACGTAATGAAAAAGTGTATTATAAAATCCACCTAAAAATATAAAATTACTGAGGTGGTACCATTTCAAGTGAAACACACTGTATATTTTAGGTGCATCAGTATATAATGGGGGTCAATAAGTCAATAAAAGGCTTGTTATTATTATTATTATAATCATTATTATTATTATAATTATTATTATTATTACTCTGCATATGAGGCAAGTCTTGTAATTATGTTATTGATATATCTAAGGCAAACTTAAAAGTGTGTGCATATGGTGAAGGTGCCGGGTACTGACATTTTATTAATAATATTTTTTATGATTTTAATAATAATAAAGGTTTTTTTCACTGAGTTTCGGCATTAATCTCTCATCAACGGTAATAACCATAAAAATTGCCAAAACTAATTAGCGTGCTAATATGTTATTAAGAATTTTGTAATAGAATCAAAATGAAAAATTGTGGCGAGGAAAAGTATTTTGTAAACATAGTAAATGCACTATGTATTTAAATACGGAATTTTTAAGTTTTAAGTTTTTCAAAAACTATGTAAAACTTATTTTAGCATAATGAAAATTAATGTAGTGTTGTGTTTACATGAAATATTTCATTCCAAAAATACAAAACGGTTGCATTTTTAAATGAACGTAATGTGTAAAATAAATTTTTAAATAATAATAGGATATTTGTAAACAATTTGAATTATTTCTAAACCTTTAATTTTTTTTTAGTATACGCAAAAATCCATTTTTTGTTTTAGTGACAACCAAATGAATGAATCACTGAAAAATGGCAAACTTTTAATAAACAAACATAATGGTAAACATTTTGGTAAACAAATGACATTATTTTCCGAAATGTATCATATTTTAGTACATTCCTAATATTTAAAAAAAAAATATCTATACTTGTAAATGAAATATATTTCAAAATTTTGAAAGCTGTAACACTAGCTGCTTCTATTTTGGTGGAAACAATGTTTTATAGGTACATGGTAAACTTTTAATCAACAAACATAATGGTAAACATTTTGGTAAACAAACGACCTTATTTTCCGAATTTTATCATATTTTAGTTTTTCCAAATATTTAAAAAATATTATACCTGTAGGTAAATGAAATATATTTGAAAATTTTGAAAACTGTAAGACTAGCTGCTTCTATTTTGGTGGAAACAATGTTTTATAGGTACATGGTAAACTTTTAATAAACAAACATAATGGTAAACATTTTGGTAAACAAACGACCTTATTTTCCGAATTTTATCATATTTTAGTTCTTTCCAAATATTTAAAAAAAATTATACCTGTAGGCAAATGAAATATATTTGAAAATTTTAAAAGCTGTACGATTAGCTGTTTCTATTTTGGTGGAAACAATGTTTTATAAGCACATGGTAAACTTTTCATAAACAAACATAATGGTAAACATTTTGGTAAACTAACGACATTATTTTCCCGATTTTTATCATATTTTAATACTTTCCAAATATTTTAAAAAAATTATACCTGTAGGTAAATGAAATATATTTGAAAATTTTTAAAGCTGTAAGATTAGCTGCATCTAATTTGGTGGAAACAATGTTTTATAGGCGCAGACATTTTTTATTTTATTGTTTTTATTTGTTTATATGATTGAATCCGCCAACCTTTTAAAATCATATAAATATTGCTTATATTATAATTGCACTGCAACTAAATATGATAAAGTAATGTGGTAGCTTGAAGGACATTGATGAGTGTTATTAATTTATTAATTTTATTGATGGTACATATTAATTACATTGCAAATTAAAACCATTGGTGTGTACACAAGATAATAATGCACGCTTTCAGCTGTGTGCATACTACGAGCCACCTCTTTTTTTATTACAGCAGTTCATTAACCTTAATTCGTAGTCAATACAAAAACTTTGAAATGCGTAGACCTATTTATAAAAAGTACATCAATAGCACTAAAAATAATCTACTTGATTGTCGCGCCGAAGAATTTTTGCACACTTGTTTGCCTGCAGCTCCTTTGTGAACCAGCTCTTTCAGAAACCTAATATTTTAACAATGTTATCTGGCCGGAATGACCATAAAAAAGGTGTGTATACTAGAGGGTACATAATGCAAACAGCTATTAATTATAAAGTACCTTGAAATTGTAGATGCTATCGCATCACGTATGCACGGCGTTTTGATTTCAGGTGGGATTATGCTGGACAAGGGGTTGATTAAATTGAGTTTCAGGGCAAGGCCTTGGAGATATTCAGTTTTCTCATAGTCAGATTCTATGTGCACAAATGTGGTAAGTGGTAAAATTAAACTTTCAATGTTGTGTGTATTTTACACATTTTTGCATAGTATTAAAGACTATTATACAATAAAATTTTGTTATTAGTGGAAATAAAGTATGATTTTAAAGGAAATAATTGAATTTATCTTATTTTCTTATCAATTATAACATGTTTCGCATTTTACACATTTTACCGAAAATGTATTTACAACATTTGTGCACTACACCATCGACATTATCGTTACATATGATAATAATAATAATATTATTTATTGTATCTAGATTCAGACAAACAACGTACACAAAAATATTGAGCTGTCATAATAAGAACAAAAAATGTATGATACTTAAGATATAAAGGTGTCTTCACTTGATCATGGACGGAGAAATGAATGCAAATATGAGGCTTTTTTGTTAATAGCTACACCAATAACGTATCAATAAAGAATTACATTCGTATACACATTTGCAGTAGCTTAAATATGTAGATGTGCAAATTATTTGAGCTATATGCAATGCTTAAATTTATATGGTCTATTAAAGATAATAATAATAAAAAATCCTTATAATTATTCCATTATTAATCAACATGATTAAATACGTGACCCTTTAATTAAAAATCAATGCTACCTGCCAATAGGTATCAGCCAGCTCAAATGTTATGTGCAGAGACCAAAGAAGACGTGATAGCAGGATATCTCGTTAAGAGGAAATGGGCTCTAAAATGATACAGCAAAAGTAATAGTTAATATAAATTGTTCCCATCGATATATGAAGCCCAGTCTCTATAATTAACGATAAAGAAACTGGCAAAAAGTAATCATACATTGTAGTTAACCCATATTATAGGCTAGATTTACCCATGTAGAACCGGTTTTACAATCGTGGAACATCCTTATTCCTGTTTTAATTACCTACGATACAATTTTTACAAGTGTATCATAGGTAAATGAAATAGGAACAAGCATATTCGATGATTGAAAAACCGGCCTTTAGTGATTTGTCGACTATTCATCTGAAAACTATATGTTGTATCAGTAGAAGAAGCTCCCATACCTCTATCATCACTTTCCGATTAAAAAATTTCAAATGAAAATATAAAAAAAAAAAATTCAATAATCAATTAAACAACTTTAAAAATAATTATACATAATTATTTCTATTCGATAGCTACGAAGGATGACGAATAAACATGGGGTATGTGCCATATAAAAAGCAAAACAAAAATAATTCTATTCAAATTCAAATTCAAAAATAATTAAACGATGAAATTTACCATATCTACCACTTTACTAACATGCAAAATGGACATCGGCCGTCTTATTTCTAAGGTACAGATTATGATAAGATACTGAAGTTCAAATAATTCCATAATAATATTAATTACACTTTCAAATTATATACACAATTTTGGATTTTTTGCTACATTTTCACAAGCTTAGTGTATCCAATTTTTTGAAAAATTCCGTCAAATTTTCAATTTTTCTGGAAAAAGTTGATTTATGTTTAACAATTATTATTTGTGTCACATTTATAATTATCTTGTCAAACTAGCATAATTACTGTCAAAAACTATTATTGACTTAATAATTTTAACATTCATGGTCAAAATTCAAAAATTACTGTCAAATATTCAATTGTTCTGTAGTGATTTTATTCATTTGTGTCAATATTTTAATTATTCTGTCAACATTTCAATTATTACAGCGTTTAAAAATGTCACTACAATTATACTTATTCTATCAAACTACAGACAAACGATCTAACCATCTGTTGATTTTTTACAAATATCACAACAGTACACCAAATTTCTTACGTTGAGACTGCATTTTTTATTTATATTTGCAAAATAGAATAGATTGTAAAGAACACTCGTATCAAAGCGCACGTTTTTACACCAAATTTTGTTTTTAAATATTTATTAGTAGTAATTTGTTTTACACCTTCACTACAGAAATTTGTCAAACAATAATTATTCTATAAAACTTTCCAGAAATGCTGTAAAATTTCAATTATTCACATAAATAACATTAAAAACCTTATTAAATATGGACAAATTTTAAAGTATACTGTACGAATTTGATTTATTTTCTAACAAGTATTTAATGATTTCTGTTCTCTCATTTCTTAAGTTGAGACTGCATTTTTTTATTTATAGGTGCAAAATTGAATAGATTGTAAAGAAAACTCGTATCAAAACGGACGTTTTTTACGCCAAATTTTGTTTTCAAATATTTATTAGTAATTTTTTTACAACTTCACTACAAAAATTTGTTAAACAATAATAATTCTATAAAACTTTCCAGAATTGCTGTCAAATTTCAATTACTCGCATAAATAACATTAAAAACCTAATTGAATATGGTAAAATTTTCAAGTATACTGTACGAATTTGATTTATTTTTAACAATTATTAAATTATTTCTGCCACAATTATAATTATATTATCAAAGTTTGCATAATAACGGTCATAAACTATTTGTGACATTGTAATTATAAACTTTATTGTCAAAATTCAAAGATTACTGTCAAATTTTCAATTTTTCTATGAGAATTTTAACCATTTCTACCAATATTTTAATTATTCTGGTAAAATTTGAAGTGTTACTGTCAAATACTAAAAGTGACTTACTCACATAAATAACATTAAAACCATTATTGAATATGGTAAAATGTTCAAGTATACTGTACGAATTTGATTTATTTTTAACAATTATTGAATTATTTCTGTTCTCTAATTTTTTAACTTGAGACTGCATTTTTTATTTATAGGTGCAAAATAGAATATATTGTAAAGAAAACTCGTATCAAAACGCAAGTTTTTCACACCAAATTTTGTTTCAAATATTTATTAGTAGTCATTTTTTTACTTATCTTAACTTCACTACAAAAATTTGTCAAACAATAATTATTCTATAAAACTTTCCTGAATTACTGTTAAATTTTAATTACTCACGTAAATAACATTAAAAACCTCATTGAATATGGTAAAATTTTATTTTTATTTATTTTTAACAATTATTTAATTATTTCTGTCACAATTATAATTATATTATTACACTTTGCATAATTACCATTATAAACTACTTATAACATTGTAATTTTATACTTTATTGTCAAAATTCAAAGATTACTGTCAAATTTTCAATTGTTCTATAATAATTTGAACCATTTCTATCAATATTTTAATTATTCTGCTAAAATTTGAAGTATTGCTGTCAAATACTAATAGTATAGTGACTTACTGTTAGTATGTAGTGAGTACATATTTATTGTATTACTCTTACTTAATGCACATATTTAAAAATATATAATTAAAAATCAATTATTGATTAATTATTAAAATTATGGAATATGCGGTAATTTTGACATGAATTATTTCTACCAAACTTTTCATGCTCTAAATGCTCTAATATGCTCTCAACATTTCAATAATGATGTCTATGTATACAAAAAACAAGCAACTACTGTTAAAATTTCATTCTAATATTATAAATTATAATATCAAAATGGTAAATATCAAAAATTAAGCTTTAATTTCATTATTGATACTGAATAGATGTCAAACCTATTATTTTTACAATTTTAATTAAAAATCTGCCAAAATGATAATTATGTCAAACTCTTTAAGATTACCATAACATTTTTTATTGATTCAGCAAAATTGAAATCATTTCTATCAAAATTTTATTTGTTTTTTCCAACATTTAAAAATTTCAGTCACAATTATAGGTACTTATTCTGTCAAACTGAAATAAAACAATCCAACCATCTGTTGAATATCACAATGGTGAACCAAATTACAAATATCACAATAGTGCACCAAATTTCTAGTGGACCCATTAATAATATTCAGTTTTACAGGAACTCCTGACAGTAATATGAATCACTACATTAGTCATGAACTTTCAGATTTTCTCGGGAATCTTTGAACGATTTTTGTAATTGGACTATATACAAAATACAAAAATCGTTCAAAGATTCCTGAGAAAATCGAAAATTATGCACGAATTTTCAAAATTTTATCATATCTGGATTGATTCATGTTGAATTAGTGAGGATTCAAAAATTTGTAAATAAACTTTCAATACAATTTCGGAAGAACACTTTAAACCGAGGCGTGGGGCACGAATCTATTCAATGTTATAAAGCAGCGTGAATATATATATTTTTTATTTTGGTATTCATATATGTTCCCAATTTCGGTAAAACACTTTTAGATTTCCTAATACAAAAATTGGCGATAAATAGTACCAATTTTGATAATTTGTTCATTCCAAATTTTATGTTTGCCAAATTATTCAAAATATTGCGGAAATTTCTGGCAACTTTGAGAAGACAGGAATCAAATTTAAGAAAATGTATGCAAAACCTATTTTGTATTTCTATATTTTGAATTTTGTAAATCTATAATATAAATCTGCGTGAACATTTTTTTATTTTGTCATAAATGTTCCCAATTTCTTTAAAACATGTCTAAATTTCCTAAGAATTCGAAAATTGGTGATTAATAGTACCAATTTTGATAATAAACATTCCCCGTTTTAAGTTTGTTAAATTGTTCAAAAGAGTGCACAACTTTCTGCCAACTTTGAGAAGACTGAAACCAAATTTTATAAAATATATGCAAAACCTATTTTGTATTTCTATATTTTGCATTTTGTAAATCTGTAATATGAAGCTACGTGTACATTTTTTATTTTGTTATACATGTTCCCAATTTCTCTAAAATATCACTAGATTTCCTAAGAATTCGAAAATTGGTGATGAATAGTACCAATTTTGATAATAAACATTCCCCATTTTAAGTTTGTTACATTGTTCAAAACAGTGCACAAATTTCTGCCTATTTTGAGCAGACTGAAACTAAATTTTAGAAAATATATGCAAAACCTATTTTGTATTTCTGTATTTTGTATATTATAAATCTATAATATATTTTGTATAAAGAGTATTTGTATGTATAAATTTACAGAATCGTGCCAAACCGTATTTTATCAAAATTTTACATATTCATGCCAAATTATCAGAGATTAGTATAAAATTTAAGAGTGTTAGCTAGATAGATAGATAATATTTATTTACTTAAAACATAAACATGTGTGTAAATACAGAAATAAATATTATTTAAAATATAAAAACATGCTAAAAATCTAGGAGTGTTCACAAAGTTAAGGTATTTCATAATAATATAATGCATAATTATGCCCCATCTTAAAATTCGTGCATAAATTTAAAATGCCAGGTCAAAATTGGAGTTTTCTCCAAATTTTTGCAATTTCTTATATCTAGCTTGAATGAGTTTAAAAATTCAGTCAAAATTTGGGGATATTATTATCTGGGGATATCTATCAAAATTAGGTGTCTTCATGCACAATATTGCGACTGTTGGTGAAACTGTTGGGAAAATATTTGCGATGATTGTAGACTCATACCAACTTCAAATATTGGTATCCAAATTAATCCAGAAATTGCTGCAGAAGATTCTGTCAACGTTAAGAAGATTAAAACCAAATTCTAGAAGATTTATGCGATATCAAAAAGCATTTTTAAGTAAATTGGGAATATTCGACTAAATTAGCGGATTCGCCTTAAATCGACAGCGAATTATGCAGATTTAAATAATCACTTCCAAGTTTAAATTATATCCACATAATTGCAAAAATTACTTAGAAATTTTGAAATTCTCGCGAATTTAAATTGAAACAGTCCAAAATTAGAAGATTCATGATAACTGTATATTTCATTCATCAGGATGGTTTGGACCTTTACTACGTGGGAGTCTATATTAAGAAACAGAGAAACAACTTGCAATTTTTTTAGCACTAAATGTGTTGTACATTTTGTGGTAAAAACATAGCAAGTTGTTTCTCTATTTTTTAGTATATTTCTGAGTCTGAAGATAAGGATTTTGCCGTGCGCTAATGAGCAATTCTCGTGTAAGGCGAAGCCTAACACGGTAAGTCATGCTTCGCCTTCGCCTCACATGGTAAGTGATACAAGCACGGAAAAATACATTTCTGGACGTGTAATGAACGATATTTTTTTATACTCATTCTTATGACTACTCTAATTGATTTTTTTTTAGATTTAGACTTAGATTTATTAATAGTTTTATGTACAAAAATGTTTACACACATCCATACATGCACTTATTAAGCGCACGGAAAAAAATCGCAGAGTGGGAAGTTTTCTGTGCGCTGTTCTGAAAACGCCACCTTTACGTCATTGTAAAAACGGACGAAAACAAGGTGTTTTCAGAATCGGAAAAAAATCACCGATCGGAAAGTTTTCTGTGTGCTGTTCTGAAAATGCCACCTTTACGTCATTGTAAAAAACGGACGAAAACAAGGTGTTTTCAGATTTTCAGATAAGTAATATAAAATTTTTACTACTTACAATTTACAACAATTCCTTCAAAATTCTATTATTATACAATACACGTACATTTGTGCAAATTTAAAAAAAATCCATCACCACACAAAACGTTAAGGTACTTTTAGGAATTTCCTCCACACAGAATCAATTTGACCAATGGCTGAGTGTTAGTTTTCCAATGCATTCTGACCACTTCTATTCATGCCCATAATGCTGCTTATAGGGGTTAAGTGCTTATCGGCACCCACGATATTATAAGAGAAGTATTATTGATCTAAGAAATTCATAAAAGCAGTTACAAATACGTTCACTTATGTTTAGATCTGATGTGTGAAATCGAGCTGGAAATATAATAAATTCCGTATTCATTGATTTTTTTATATATTGTGTCTTAAAAATTATACTGCCAACTAATTCGTAGTTTCAATAAATTTGATATTATATAGTCTTAATGGGCATAACGATTATTTTTGTAAGCGATTGTGAGTATTGATAATAAGAATTGATAATTGTGATCGTAATAAATAGCCCTGATTGTAAATTATATGATAATTAAAATATATATATATATATATATATATATATATATATATATATATATATATATATATATATATATATATATATATATTTTAAATTTAAAAAAAATGTGATTACAATAAATAGCCCAGTATTTAAGTAAAGAACCTCTTAATTCAATAGCTCATTTATTCATAACACAGTGATTATAGCATCGACCATGATATAGTCATTTACTAACTACAAGTCTTAAACTTGTATACTTGTGAATCATTTATTCACATTTCACAATTCATAATTCACAATTCATATTCCAATAAAAATGAACGATTATCGAAATATAATCGAATATTTTATATAATCATCGATTATCGAAAAATAATTTTGTTTTATTATTATTTTTGATTATTGATTATATTGATTATTTTATGAGAATGATAATTATACATACCTAATCATATACATATTGTCTTACCTAAGACTGTAACACCCTAATAATGTTTATTTTAGTTATAATCCGATTTAAACAAATTAGTCTCAAAACAAAGAAATAATTAAAACAAACTTATGACCCCAACATATTACGAAAGTTCGTTTATTAATTAACAATACTAATAATAATAAATATAAATTATTACCAAAATATGAAATTTTATGGGGTCGATAGCCCAATAAAGATCGATTATATATATATGAAATTTTAACATTAAACTTTCGGGTGAAATTCAATTTACCTACATGTATCTATTCTCCATCAAGATATTGATATATTTTTAATTGGCAAAGTTAATTTACCAAACTTTCATCTTAATGTCTGTTTGGACGCAATTGTTCTACGTGCATACGTTAAATACAACTATTTTATATATTTAATATTTGAATTAGATTAGAGTTATGAAAAAAAATGCAACATCTGGTTTGCTTTCCCATTAATTTAAAGAGAATCCGCTTTCATATAATTTCTATTCTTCCAGTCTGTAATTATTGATTTAAATAATTCATTTATTGTGGCTCGGTATTTGAACTTTACTATATTTACAGCTCCCATTGTTTTCGATATCCCAATTAGTATTTCTCCAATAAATGGATAAAGGTATATACAGAAACTGAATGTACACAATTTGTCAGTAATAAGAATGGTTGCGACCGTTGAGACATGGAAATAATTTTTCTACCGTATTTATTATCAATGTTATTATCACGTGCATTTGTGCATTAGTGTGGCAAAATAAATACATTAATATTAAAATTCAGTAGCAATTTCCTTAATGCATAAATATTGATTAGGTACTATAATTGAATATGAATTTAAAATTTAAGTTAAAAGGGCATCGGTCATGATTTCATCCGTTTTGGTTTTTATAGCGTTTATTGTTCTTCATACAGCTACAAACTGATGTTAAAAAGCATCAGTTTAATCAGGCTAAATATTGTGTTAAGAATAAATAGAAAATTAAAGAAATATACGTTTTAGATGTACATATAAACAAATTAAATAATTGTTTTTATAAATTTCCCAACAATTAGATTTCATGACTCGTAGCCTTATAACAAATTCATATTCAATATTAAAGAAGATTTGTGTATCTTTTGATTTCGTTAGGTTAGGTTAGGTTAGGTTAGGTTAGGGGTTATAATTGTAATGGTTATAATTGTATTGTGTAATGGTTATATAATTGTAAACCTCATTAACTCGTAAGCCAGTTAATACAAGTATTGGAATAATAGCAAGAGCACAGATAAAGGGAAGTGGATTAAGCATTCGTGTGGCGCCCTAAATATTTTAGGTAGTAAAATATTTAGGGTTGACTTTACGGATGCATTATAAACGATTTCCCTTAATTAACTATTAAACTATTCATCATACATTACCCTGATTGTAGTTGCTGAATGGCTTATGAACAATGTCCAGTAATTCGCTTTGGAGGAATGTGACTTGGGCATTTGAATATGTAATACGGCCTCTTTAGAGATGTACAGAAAAAAAAAACAGCAAGGGTGGTAATGTAAAGTTTTATTTTTGTTATAAAAACAATCTTTATATTTAAACTACCAGTAAGTTATATATAACTACTGCAATTAGGAACGAAAAAAACAATAAATAAAATGTAAAGTTTTATATTTTTGAAATGGATTATTTTAAAATTACGAATCATTAAATTAGTTAAATGACTCTTGCCGATATATAATTATTGATGGGACACAAATACCTAATAAAAATAAAATAATGTTGTAAAAATTTAATAATTTGATTAGACCAATTATAGTAATTATAGCTCTCTCAATTTTATAAAGTTACGTTACTATTTTCAAATTTTGTCATACATATTCTCAATTTCGGTAAAATCATTTTAGATTTTCTTTAGAATTTGAAAATTGTTTTGAATAGTAATAATTTTTATAAAATTCAGTGAGAATCGCCATATTTAGAAGGAATAAAAGTGTTTGTAACCCTGTTTTAAAAAAATTGCTAAAATTTGATAGGAATCTACATAACTGATCATATTTGGTTGACAAAAAGTTGGCACTAATCTTCTGAATTTAGAAATATTTTTACAATTCTTCATAAATATGCTCAATTTTGGCATGAATATTTTTAATTTTTATACAAATCTAAATAACTGATCATATTTGGTTGACATAAAGTTGGCACTAATCTTCGTCATTTTGAAATATTTTTACAATTCTTCATAAATATGCTCAATTTTGGCATGAATATTCTCAATTTTTATACGAATCTACTTACATTTTGCAAAACATCTTTATAGAGAGAAAGATAATTAATCTTTATTAGACTTTCAACACCTCAAGAGGTATTTCCCTCTTATGTTTATATTTTGCAAGAATCCATAAATTGAGCAGGAATTTTCCAAATTTATTATAAACACTCTTAAATATTGTATGATTCTTCTTACATTTGATTTGAATTTTCTTACAACTGTGATAAATTTCTTCGATTTTGAAATTTATTGTACAGACCAATAACAAATCTATAAATATCGCATTGATGATGCTGATACATGATGATGAAACTCCATGTTGATATATATATATATATATATATATATATATATATATATATATATATATATATATATATATCAAATATCTATAAATTTTAGTTTCTCCAATTACATCACAAATTATCCATTTTATAATATATATTGATCTATATCTTTTTAAGGAAGGATTTTTTTTAAGTTGCAAGAAATTAAATTTATTAATTAATCTTCAGTGCTTCAAATTAAATTTGCTTCCCAAATTTGTAAGTAATTTTGGCAATTTTAATGGAATATTTTTAACTTAGTACGGACTATCCAAAGTTTAGCTTAGCTTTAGCTTCTTGAGGCTAAATAAACAGCAGCTTGTTTAACCTTACACAGCCTGTGTGAAGTTTAGCCTCAAACTTTAGCTTTGGACTTAATTTTGTCCCCAATTTCTTTAATTTTATACCTGCCGATTTAAAACGAATGCTCAAATTGATATGATTATTCCCAACTTACTTACACATACTGTTGAATCTTATATAAATCTTCTAAAATTTTGTTTCGGTCTCGTTAAAGTTGATAGAAATCTTTGCAATTTCCGGAAAATTTTCATACTTAGTTACCAATATTTAACTTACCCACGTATGAGGTTTAGCCTCAAACTTTAGCTTCAAGCTTAATTTTGTCTCCAATTTATTCAATTTAATACCTGTCTATACGAATGCTCAAATTTATATGATTATTCCCAATTTACTTACAAATACTCTTGAATTTTACATAAATCTTCTAAAATTTAGTTTCGGGCTTGTTAAAGTTGCCAGAAATCTTTGCAATTTCGGGAAAAAAATTATACTTTGATACCAATATTTAAAGTAGACTTGAATCTACAATTATCTCATATATGTCCGCAACAATATCACCAAAACTCACTACTTTATGCACGAATATGGCGAATTTTGATAGGAATATTCCCAAATTTTACTGATTCCGATTAGATATTAGGAATTTCTAATATTTTGAAAAAACTCTACTTTTGGTGAAACATTTCAAACTTATGCACGAATTTTCACACGTTGCATAATTCTGCCATATTTTGACATGAAGTGCCTAAATTTTACTGTGAATATTTTTAAATTTTATACGAGTCTTTGGAAATTTAGCATGTATATGTAAAATTTTTATAAAACATTTGAGGATTTGGTCCAAATCTGCAAATTTAGGGTGAATATTCCCAATACTGTCATATTTCTAATATATTGTCTAAATTTTGGTTTCAGTCTCTTTTCATACGTTGCATAATTCTGCAATATTTTGACATGAAGTAGTAATTTGCCTTGTATATGTAAAATTTTGATAAAATACTTGACGATTTGGTGCGAATATTAATATTAATATTAATATTTAATATAATATTCCAAATACTCTCAGATTTCTCATATATTGTCTAAAATATTGTTTCACTCTCCTCAAAGTTGGTAGAAATCTTTGCAATATTTTAAATAATTTAACAAACTTTAAATTAGGAAGGTTCATGAAATCGATTTGGTGTAAATCTGCAAAGTTAGAGCGAATATTCCCAATACTGTCATATTTCCAATATATTGTTTAAATTTTGGTTTCAGTCTTCTTAAAGTTGTGAGAAATCTCTGCAATATTTGGAATAAATTAACAAACTTTAAATTGGGAAGGTTCATGATGACGATTTGGTGGGAATCTGCAAATTTAGGGCGACTATTCCCAATACTGTCATATTTCCAATATATTGTCTAAAATTTGGTTTCAGTCTCTTTTCAAACGGTGCACAATTCAGCAATATTTTTACATGAACTGCCTTAATTTTATTGTGAATATTCTGAAATTTTATACAAATCTTTGGAAATTTGGCATGTATATGTAAAATTTTGATAAAATACTTGAGGATTTGGTGCGAATCTGCAAATTTGGGGCGAATATTCCCATTACTCTCAGATTTCCGAAATAGTGTCTAACATATTGTTTCAGTCTTGTCAAAGTTGGTAGAAATCTCTGCAATATTTGAAATAATTTAAAAAACTTTAAATTGGGAAGGTTCATGATCAAAATTGGTACTATTATTCATCCTCAATTTACGAATTCTCGGTAAATTTAACAATATTTTACCGAAATTGGGAACATTTATGAAAAAGTAAAAAATATTCACGCAGCTTTATAAAATTAAGTAGATTTTTGCCTAATTTAAGGAATTTCGGATGGGTTGTAAAAGTGTTCTTCCGAAATTGCATTGATAGACTATATATTTTTGATTCCTCACGAATTTAATCAGAATGAATACAGATAAGGATCTTTATAATTATCTTCGCAATAATTAAGGAATTTCGGATGGGTTCTAAAAGTGTTCTTCTGAAATTGCATTGAAAGACTATATATTTTTGATTCCTCACGAATTTAATCGGAATGAATACAGATAAGGATCTTTATAATTATCTTCGCAATATTTCGAAGAATTTCACAATATTATGCACGAGCCAAGTTTTTGATCCACAACTTTGCACTAATCTAATTTCATTTATGAAATTCCATAAATTTGTGAGAAACTTCAATTGTGATGTAAAATTGTTAGTCAGGATTCTTCAAGTCTGGTATATCCTGTTATAAGTATTTTACGAATCGCCTTTATTTTGTTTATAAATATTCTCAAATTTTATAAGAATTGTCTTAAATGTAACGTGTAAAGTATAATCAGATTTTTTTTTAATATTTATATTTTATTGGGTTTAAAACTTAATAATTATTAAAAAAAACAATTTATGTTCAGGCCGAATCAGCAAAATTAGCATAAATATTTGCAATTTTATTATTATAGATGTATACACTCCATTCACGATGTTTTTGCGTCGTCTATAAATATGTAGTAATTTTGTTGGTAGTGTTTCGAAAATAACTGAATTCCCCAATGGAACTTGTCAATTTTTGTAGGTTAAGTTGTTTTCAATTTGAGGTTGTTAATTGTAATGGGATGGTAATTGAGTAGTGGGCGAGAGGTATTTATCTGCGCAACATGTAAGGGTTTTATATCTGTCTACTATTATTGATTTTCAAATATAGTTTATCAACATTTGGAAATACTAGATGCAAGATTAAAAATGATTGGAAATAACATATCAGTACGACATTGCAGTCAGAAGTGCCTTCATTTTATTGTGAATATTCTCAATTTTAGGGGCGAATATTCTCCAATTTAATGTGAATATGAATATGACGATATATTTAAGGGCGTTCAGCTAACATTATAGAATTGAGTAGATTTATAGTAAATTGAAGGATTCACGGATTTATTATTAATCTAAACTAAAAAGAAGGGAAAATTTAAAAAAACATGCATCTCAATTTTGGAATTCTGAGCAATATTACAAAAAGTACTACAATAAGTTTTTAGTAAAATTAAACTTTTGAGGTAAAGTGTTTAATCATCTTTAGTTTTTAATCATGCGTAGATAATGTGAGCTAAAGTATAGAAGATTTGCGCGAAATTTAACTATATTTGTAATAAAATTGGGAATTTTCATATTAAATTGCCGATTCTTCAATTGTGTCTATTAAAATCTCTCCTAATCCTTTTTTTTTAAGAGAAAAAGTACAAGATCAAGAGCAAAATATAAGAAAACGTACAATATTTTTTTTGGTAAAATTAAATCCTAAATTTTGAGAACAAATGTTCTATCTATTTTGTGTTTTTAGAAAAATAATGACTATCAAAGTGTGGGCAAAACATTAGAAGATTTGTACGAATTGTATTTGCAATAAAATTGCGATCATTTATGTTAAATTTTGTAACGTTGTAACGTTATATTTTAGCGAGAGTCGAACTCACGATTATGGATAACAGGTTAAATTTATACTATAATAATGTATTGTAATGTTTACTCTAGAATAATATGAAACTTTATACAATACATTCTAGTATTATTCATGATATTGAATAAACAAGTAAATATTTCATATGCGAATATGCATGAATAATGCATCGTATATGAAAAATTATAATGAAAATTAAATTTCACTAAACGGCGTTCTTTCGTGATTTTCTGCTCTAAAAATAGCCGGGATAATTAACTCCGCTGACATTGTCCCAAATAAATAAATTTAATGGTATAATTGGATACATATTTGCTATAATACGTGAAGCGAAGTGTGATATCGCTTTACAGGCTAATATGATTGATATGGCAACTTTTACTTATAGGAAACGCGTTTCTTGCTGTTGCGTTGTTTGGGGCTTAATTATTTTAATCCTCCATTGACACATATACCGCGAGAAGAGAAGGGTTTCTGTTAACCTCTAATTAACTACGGTTAATTAAGGCATTGGATATGAATTATTTAATAAATTATTACTGATTTACACCCACATCACCTTTAAAGCAAAATGTTGCTGGTAACAGAAGATTGTTTGAACAATTTAATCTATGCAAGAAAATACTTTAACAAAACATATAATTCGAAACTGCCGAATTTTCGTATTTTTTTGACTTTCTCGAAAAATCAAAAAAATAGTAGATATATCAATGCCCGCATCCGGGAATTCAAATATTTAAATAACTATTTTAATAAAAAAATATAATTAAAAAGTGCTATTTTTGTATAGTGCAATTGTCACACAAAATCAAAAAAATAGTAAATTTATCAGTGCTCCATCCTGGAATAATTTTTTTCAAGAAAACTATAATTAAAAATTGCATAGTTTTTGTAATAGCTATTTTCTGGTAAAATCAAAAAAATAAAATTTATCAGTGCCTCATCCGGCAATTCACATTTTAGTGACCTCACCTACATGTCCAATAAATGTATATTATTATTAGGTTATACAAATACGTAATAAATTAATGCGCACATGTATGTATGCCTAGAACCTGGAAAATTTCTGCTTGTTCTTGCTGGCGTTGCGCGAATGAAAATTTCATCTATTGTGTTACATGATTGCCTTATCTATGCATTAAATTCAGACTGGAATGGATGTAAATGAAAGCTTTAATGTAATTCCCTTCCAACCGTATATGTGTTTCGCGCGCTTTATATACGTGTGCGTATATACTTGTTGCTCGTTGCCTATATAAACTTGTCAGGACATCGTTCTATATATTAAATAAGTGAGTTTCCTGAAATCCATTTATGTATCCTCCGATGCACCGGGCTATACAGACTCAGTGATATTTTAATACTCCGGGGACGTTGGTGGATATAATGGGATACGGTGTTTATCTTGAGCGGGAAATCCTCCACATCCCGGAAACTCACAATGGTGCCACACTAATCACGTTTTCGCACGTAATTTCATTTTTCCGCGCACGCGGATGTACCTGTTGCAAATTGCGTTTGTAATCGAAAACCCGCCCATGCAATGTTATAGTTAAGTTATGAAAGTTTGCACTTATATTACAGCAATCTGAAAGCTCCACGAGAGCAACTAGGATTTAAGGATTACCTTCTCATTTATGTATTATTGGCTTAGATTTAACTTCTGCCCTTTCGCTCGTTCGTTTCATAAAATATAAGATATTTTCAAGACAGTCAAGTTACTTTTTTTTAATTAAGTTTAAACTTTGCAACTCTGAAGATGAAGCTAAGGTCTAATCAAATAATATTATAATCAATAATATTTAATAAAATGGGGCTTTCAGTAAACCTTTTAGTTGTATATTCAAATATTGCTACTAAGCTCTAGTTTGTTATAACAGTTGGTATCCCAACCAACTTTCGATGCATCGACATTCCTTTTCTCAGGTTGGCTGTGCTGTATAGGATAGACGCTGTGTAGCGCAAAGTTGCAGCTCAGCTATTGACCTTGATCCAATTCTATGCTGATCTGCTCCAGCCGAATCTCTGCTTCCGCTCTCTGTTCACTGCTCTCTGTTCTCTGTTGTGTTGTCTCTGCACTATCTGCTCTTCTCTAGATCAGCTATAGCGAACCTTTTTTTATAGTACGTAAAAATTAAATTTATAAATTTTTAAAGTCAGTCGTGGGTCTGCTATTATTTGGACATGTAAAATAAAGGATTGAAATATTATATCTTCTATTTTAAATTATAAAACATAGAAAACCAAGTAGAGTTTTTAATTCTCTTTTTAATCTCTCTTTAATAGTCACTGTTATTTTTTGTGATAATGCTTATTATTTCCTTAAAAAACTAAGTTTTTAATAGCAATTTTTATTGGAAAAACTTTTGCAGATTTATTAGAAAATCTGCAGAAATTTGATCATTATTGCAAGATCTGTAGAGATCTCAAATATAATGGAGAAATCAGAGAAATTATTGAAAAATCTCTCAAAATTTGACATTACATATTAAGAAATGTCTTGATATTCTTTTAATTATCGACAAATTTGGAGATTATAAAAATGTCAGTAATAATAATGTCATGCCATTTTTTATTTTTATGATCTCGAAATGATCTCTCAAATTTTAAAAAATTATTGAGATATCTCTATAAATATCGAAAATTATTAGGAAATCTTGGGTGTTATTAAAAAATCTCTTCAATTATTGATATTTATGAGGAAATCTGTGGACATTTCGAAAATTATTGAGAAATTAAAAGATAAGAGGTATCGAAAATACCAATTTGCATTTGTTTATTTCGAAATTATCTCCAGAAATCATGATAATTATTGGGAAATCTTCAGAAATCTCTAAAAATATTGAGAAATCGTGGAAATTATAGGAAAATCTCTTGGAATCTTGCTAAAATTTAAAAAATGTTTAGATATTTTAAAAATCATCGAAAAATTTGTAGCATGTAAAAAAATCTAATAAACAGGTCATCGTATAAACCAATTTGGATTTTCTGATTTGAATGATTCCGAAATCATTGAAAAATCTCTCAATATCTTGAGAATTAATAAGAAATTGAATACAAATTTTTATTTATGCTTGTCGTGACCCGACTTGCACAAGTCATACAATTACAATACTTTATTCTGTATAAATCTCAAAAATTATGAAAAATCTTAGGAATTATTAAAACATCTATAGAAATTTCGATAATTATTGAGAAATCTTTAGAAATCTCGAACCGCATTGAAAAATCTTGGAAATGATTGAGAAATTTCTAGAATTTTTGGTAATGAAAAATATTGACAAATCATTAAATATTAATTAAACTCTACACTTCCATCATATCTGATGTATTTCGTTTTTATTTCATTTTAGTCACGGTTATTTTTATTTGTGCTTATTATTTTCTATAAAAAAACTTAAAAAAATTGTTTTTAATAGCAATTTTTATTGAAAAATCTCCAGAAATGTGATCATTATTGAAAAATCTGCAGAGATCTCAAATATAATAGAGAAATCAGAGAAATTATTGAAAAATCTCTCGAAAGTTGACATTACATAATTAGAAATGTCTTGATATTTTTTTTAAATTATCGACAAATTTGGAGCAAATAAAAATATGAGTAATTATCATATCATGAGGGTTTTGATGTTTATGATCTCGAAATGACCTCTCAAAATCTTAAGAATTATTGCGATATCTGTCGAAATCTCAAACTTTATTAGGAAAGCTTGGGTGTTATTAAGCAATCTCTGGAATTATTGATATTTCTTAGGAAATCTGTATATCCAAACTCTCGCCAATTATTGAGAAATTAAAAGATTACAGTTATCGAAAATACCAATTTGCATTTCTATGTCTCGAAGATATCTACAGAAATCATGACAATTATTGCGAAATCTGCAGAAATCTCCAAAAATATTGAGAAATCGTAGAAATTATAGGAAAATTTCTCGCAATGTTGCTAAAATTTAAAAATGTTTATATGTTTTAAGAATCACTGAAGAAACTATTATAAAATCTCTCAAAATCTTGAGCATCAATGAGAAATAGTATTTTTTATTTATGCTTGTCATGACCCTACTTGCACACGTTATACAATTACAATACTTTCTTCTGTATATTCGGTATATTCTTTATTCTGTATAAATCTCGAAAATTATGAGAAATCTTAGGAATCATTGAAACATCTATAGAAATTACGATAATTATTGAGAAATCTGTAGAAATCTCGAACTGCATTGAAAAATCTTGGAAATGATTGAGAAATTTCTAGAAATTTTGGTAATGAAAAATTTTGACAAATCATTAAATATTAATTAAACTGTACAGTTCCATCATATCTGATGTTTGTTTCGTCTCAATTTCTTTTTAGTCTGAAGCTTAAAAATGATTATTATTTAAAAAAAAACTGTAAAAAAATGTTTTTAATACCAATTTTTTATTGAAAAATCTCCTGAAATGTGACCATTATTGCAAAATCTGCAGAGATCTCAACTATAATGGAGAAATCAGACAAATTATTGAATAATCTCTCGAAATTTGACATTACATATTTTGAAAGTTCTTGATTTTTTTTTTAATTATCGACAAATTTGGAGAATATAAAAATATGAGTAATAATCATGTCATGTCAGTTTTGATTTTTATGATTTCGAAATGATCCCCCAAAATCATTTTTCATGAAATAAAAAATAAAATAAAAAAATCTTATAAATATAGCACTTGGTTAAGTTTCACTTTTTTTTTAAATATAAAAGAATATTTATTTGCAGAAAAGCTACATATTATTTCAGTGAATGTATACGTAATGAGTCCCATTCTCTCAATATAATGTTCTCAGGTATATGTCCTATTAATGCGTCCTTATTCTCAATTTGGCTTTGAAATTCTGTTGATAGATTATCGAATTTGTTTTTCCACATAAAAATATTTTGGAATTTCATCAATTCCGTTTCGAAATTATCAAGTCCCAACCAAGTGAACATTCCAAAAACAATCCAAAATTAATGGTAATGTATTTTCCAACTTCATAATTGTTGAAATATTTTCCAGAATCTTCAAAATATTTCGTTTCTTGGAAATGTTTTTGTAGGCTTGGAAAATATTGCATTACCTAATTTCATTCTCAAATCATTACTTAAAAACATTAAGTTTTGTCATAAACGTGTTCATATTTTCAAACATGCTCTGTTTTATTTTATGATCCATGATTGTTTAAACCTGATTTCTCTGCAATCCAGCCGATGATGTCTTCAAAATGTTTAGATTTTTGACTGAAATTATTTAAATCAGAAAAATTTTCAATAGCAATTGTCTCAACTGTCAAATTGTAAGCTTCATAAATCATACAATTTAGACAAATTGTACAAATCTGTCTAACAATTGGTACAATTGAAAGTGCCAGCTGTGAAAATTTTACAAATTTACAACCGAAAGTGCCGAACTTTTCGATATTTTTAGGTCTAAGTATGAAAATGTGATATTATGTAAAATTTACATACGTGCTTGTTTGATGATGTAAAATTTTCAATTTCAACTCCAAAATCTGTCAAATTTTTATATGGAAGTATTAAAATCTGTCAAATTTTTAAGAGCAAGTATCCTCAGTTCTTAGATCTTTGACCGATATTTTCCAAATCCGACAAATTTTCAATAGCATTTGTCAAAATTCTGATATTTTCAAAATTTGGAAATATTTTAATTTTTTTTCTTAAGTGTGCCGATTATGACGTAATCAATTAGGCACACATATTTTAAGGGTGAATTAATTGTTCTTGAAATACATATACATATTTGAGTAATTAATACCTACAACATGCATCGAACGTATTCATAATTCAAAGTAGAAATTATAGTGCCGCGTCAACAATAATCTAACCAGGCGAAACTGGAACTCACTAATTATTCATTAATTAGAGGGAACTCGACAGATCAGGTTAATATTGCCACATGTGTGTTTGCGGGAGCCGTTAATTAGACATGCCATTCAAGTTGATGATTGCGTTTCGAATTGAAAATCTGCAATCTAATATGAGCTGCTGTCTAATAGAGGTACCAAACGCAGGCATTTAAGAAGTTAATTTTAAATCTAATTGTTAAATTTTTAATCCTGAATTTAGTATTTAAATCTTTGATTTATAATTTAATTAAATTTACACTTTCAAGCTACACACTTAATGTGTTTGGAAACAAAATCACAATATTGTGTATCATTGAAGTAAAACTCTGGTAATGGTTTGTGGTTGTATATCAGCTTCGGTTTATTACAACCATTTTCAAAGTATTACTGATTTGTCTTTACAATGAATCGTATTATGAGTTTTACTTCAAATATATAAAATATTTTAATGTAATTTTTACATCTGTGATTTTTAATTTAATCTTTGCATCTGTGATTTTTCATTTAATCTTTACATCTGTGATTATTTATTTCATTTTCAAATCATCGATTTTTAATTTTATTTTATATCTCAAATGTTAAGATCAAACTTAAAACTTAAGGTTAAATAATGTTGAAAGGAAAAAATAACAAAAAATCAAAGGCAACAAAGATGTACCACAGCCATGATTCCCAAATTAACTTAAAATATAAATTAGCTTGAAAAGATGCACATTTTTTTTGTTATTTTCAAATTTGTGTTGCGAGTTATTGCGAGTTTGTATTTGTATAAGTGACCAAGTACTAATTTAATGCAGAATTGACTTAGTTTTTTATTTTATAGACGTATTGGAAAGTTCATTCAGTGAATCAACGATCGTCGTGCTATTATAATTGACCCAATTATTTTTTTTCGTTACGTATTGTATGAAACATGACCCACTGAATGAAAATTGAGCCCTTGGCGTACATAATGGAATCAATAAAGACTTTTTTTGCGATTGCAATCTATTACCGGAATAACTTTTAATTAATATCTATTTCAGGGTCTTATAATTTTAAAACTGTATGCTATGGGGAGAAGATTTTGAGACTTTTATTGCAATCTATTACCGGAAAATAACTTTTAATTAATATCTATTTCAGGGTCTTATAATTTTAAAACTATTATAATTATAAATTATAATTATAAAACATTTAAGCCAATTGCACAGTAACCTCATTATTGCTACTTATTATTATTAAAAACGTTGACCATTTAAATCAATTGCACGTTAAACTCAGTACTATTACTTATTATTATTAAAAAAGCAGTATTCTTTCTTTCTTCTTTTTTCTTCTCCTCGACACCCAATACGGGTTACAAGAGGATAAGGATTAGGAAAGAAAGTATTAAAAACATTTGTTTTTTCAACTTCAAGGGAAACTGTTAAGTCATGAAAAGTAAACTAAAATTAATAATTAAATAAAAATTGCGTCTAATAAAAAACAAAAATCAAAATGAATAATTTTTTTTACAGAATTTTGGAGACATCATATTTTAGAGCAGTAGGTAATTTGCGCCAACGATACAAAAACAATTGGCAATTTTGATCAGTCAATTGTTGAAGTTTTACATTTTTCACTATGTTTTATGAAATTTAGCAAAATAATGGACAATTTTGACAATAAAGTTTCAATTTCAAACATTCCTATTGAAATTTTAGTGTCAATTTTTTATATCAAACTTTTCGAAACGAAAATTAAGTAAGATATTTATATTTTTGTCGTAAATAACAGACTTTTTAATTTAAAAATTTCAGTTCAAACTTTTCTACACGAAGTATGTAATTTTCAACAAGAATTTTTACGTCTATCATACTTTTTAATATATAGTTTCAACTTTCAGTGAAGGAGTTTGTAACTCCTAACAAACTCCTTCACTCAACGATTTCAGTCCAAAATTTTCAATTCGATATTTCGAAGACATACTTTTTTTAGAGGCAAAATTTTGATTTTAAACTGTTCAGTATGAAAATTCAACATTGCACATTTCGACATATTTCATTATCTACCTAGCTATTTTATACACACATTTTAATGCTAATCTTATTACTAATAATGTTTCAATTTCAAAGTTTCCTATTGCAATTTTAGTGCCTATTTTTTTTTTTAACTTTTTGAAATAAAAATTACGTAAAACACTTATAAACGTAAATTGCGTAAATTTCATTATAACGTAAATTACCGTAAACAGATTGTTTATTACAAAATTTCAGTTTCAAAGTTTCTAATACCAAATTTCTATACCAAATTTAAATAATAATGAGATAGCATTCATTCCAATAGATCAGTATACTGTGTACTTTTCAACAGGATTTTTTAATTTATATTACACTTTTTAATACAAAATTTAGTCCAAAATACACTATTTCAATAAATAATTCTTTATGTGCAAGATTTATTTTTAAACTTTTGAGTGATATGCAACAACAAATTCTAGTTTCAAGCTTGCAACATAAAATTTTAGTTTTACCATACTTTTTTTCAATTTTCAAAGCCAAAGTATTTAGTACTAAATTTCAATATCGAGCTTTTCAATACGAAATTTCAATACCTGCCAAACTTTTTAATACAAAATGTGAATATCAAATTTTGAGGAAAACTGTTCAGCTTTTTAATACGAAATTTCAATGCCAAACTTTGTTATACAAAATATTAATATTAAATTTTGAGGAAAACCGTTTAGTTTTTCAATACGAAATTTCAATATCAAACTTTTAACACAATATCAAGTGATATGCAACAACAAATTCTATTTTCAAGCTAGCAACATAACATTTTAGTTTTACCATATTTTTTTAAATTTTCAAAGATAAAGTATTTAGTACTAAATTTCAATATCAAGCTTTTCAATACGAAATTTCAATACCTACTAAACTATTTAATACAAAATGTGAATATCAAATTTTGAGGAAAACTGTTCAGCTTTTCAATACGAAATTTCAATACCAAACTTTGTAATACAAAATATTAATATTAAATTTTGAGGAAAACTGTTTAGTTTTTCAATACGAAATTTTAATATCAAACTTTTAATACAATATCAAGTGATATGCAACAACAAATTCTATATTCAAGCTTGCAACATAATTTTTTTGTTTTACCATACTTTTTTCAATTTTCAAACCCATAGTATTTAGTACTAAATTTCAATATCAAGCTATTCAATACGAAATTTCAATACCTACCAAATTTTTTAATGCAAAATGTGTATATCATATTTTGAGGAAAACTGTTCAGCTTTTCAGTACGAAATTTCAATGCCAAGCTTTGTAATACAAAATATTAATATTAAATTTTGAGGAAAACTGTTTAGTTTTTCAATACGGAATTTCAATTTAAATTTTTTAATACAATATCAATATCAAATATTGAGGACAACTGTTCAGTTTTTCAATAGGAAATTTCGATATAAAACTTTTTAATACAAAATATCAATATTAAATTTTGAGAAAAACTGTTCAGTGACGACTAATTTATTAGTCGTAATTTATTATATTTATTAGAATTTATTACATAAATTCAATTTATGTAATTCTTTAAAATGATAAACTAAAATTAATAACCTATCAGTATGAAATGCAACACTAAATTTAAGTTTCTCAATTTCGTATATTTCGATATATTTCATTATCAACCTAGCTATTTTACACACACATTTTAAAGCTAATCTTATTACTAATAATGTTTAAATTTCAAAGATTCCATTGCATGAAAAGTTTACATGAAACTTTGATGGCATACATTGAATTTTCATACTTTATAATATAAATTTCAGTATCAACTTTCACTGCCAAAATATTTAAATTTTAATATCAAGCTTTTTATTACGAAATTTCAGATGCAAACTTTAAAATATTACATCTTAATAAGAAACTTTCCGATCCAAAATGTTAAAACCAAATTTCAGTAACAATCTTCATCTTCACATCTTCACATCAGACGTTTCAATACAAAATATCAACATTAAATTAATTACGGAAAACAGTTCAGTGAGGTCCAATTTTATTTTCAATCCCCATACTAAAATTAATAATTAAAATTAAAATACGTCTAATCATTGTTATTAAATGACATCAATTCCATGTTTTTTTTTCTATTGCTGCTTATGCTTATAAATAATTCTATATTTTGTATTGCTCAGTTGCTCGTGCTTTGGTTCATAATTCATGTACACGAGCTGTCAACTGTTCACATTTTGTCGTGTTAAGCTTTATCTATCATCAATTTCAATCAAGATTTACTATATTTTTGTACATTTTGATAAGCATTTTTTTAATAATGAAATAAATTTATATAAATTAATGTATAAAAATGTACAATTTCGCAGTAATAAAGTAGGGATATCTGCTGCTGCAGGATCAAATTAAAGGATTTTTATATTACGGACCAACCCACTAATCAATCTAAATTATATGCAAAGTGTAGTAAAATATCTAATTTTCTACATTGATTACAAAATTAATCATATTATAATATGGACCAGATAAAGTTAGCCGTGTGTTTTCGAGTACAGTGTTTTGTTAATACCTATGTAAAACAACATTTGTTTCGCTTCACATTGCAGACGCATTAATTATGTAATTTTCTACGTAGTGCACTAATAATGGGGAGTGAAATTAAATGATTGATACTAACCAACTAACAGCGATGGCTCCACAAGTTTATCTGGTTCATACTATGATTGATGCCTCAGTAGTTAAAAATTATCTATATGTGCCACTGAATGCTGAATATATTATCAATAATTGGTCGTATTTTTATTTTACTGAAATACATTTGAGACTCAAGTTTTATTCATTATGAAAGAATGCTTGGAATTACAACTTTTAATTCCTTAACCTAAATAGGTACAAATCTCAAAATTTGTTTCATGTTTTTAATAATTGTATGATAATACAATGATAATAATTTAAGCTCAATGAGAGTACACAAATTGCAAAAAAATGATTTTTTTAAACAAAGAAGCAAATTACAATATAAGATGCTTTAGAACTTCCAGTTTAGAATACAAATTGTGTCAAATCCATAGATGAAGTGACGAGAATGTATCGAATTAGTTTTATTAATAATACGAAATATACGCTTAATGGTTCGCAAATAGATGAAGAAGGTCATAGTAGATTTTTTTTAACGAAAATGCAAAATTTTTAAGAATGAGGATGTTTTAAGTGACAATTATACAAAAGAATGAGACATTTATATTATTCGTTTAATTATGAAAAATATTATGAAATATTGTTACATCTTTTATAATATTTGTCATAATTTTACGACATTATGCACATTTTCATATTTTCTAATATACATATTGAAGTATTTTTAATATACGAAATATACCAAGGTACATAAATTGCATATAATATGTTGTTAACAAAGAATCAACATTGTTCCAATTTTGAATGTAAATTATGATGTAAAAATCATTTTTATTAATAATACAAAATTTGTACTCAATCGGGCTGTGAAAATTAAATGAAAAGTATTTTTTTAGCGAAAGTGAAAAATTGGTTGCCTTGAAAGTTTATAAGAAAATTAAGGAAAAAATACGATAAGAATTACGAAAATAACAGCTATTCCCCACATTTTAATTTTTAATACAGTTAAGTATTTATATATAAATTTGGATGCCATTTGATGGAAATTTGGTATCATAGAAGTACAAAAATTGCCGCAAAGTTAGGTTCTTAACTTAAATTAACATTTGGAAAATACTGAAAACGGAAAACAGAAAACGGACAAAAACGAGAAACGACAAAGAACAACAAAAACGACAAACAACAAAAAACAACAAAAACGACAAACGACAACAACAAAAACAACAAACAGGACAAACGACTAACAACAACAAAAACTACAAATGACAATCAACAACAAAAACGACGAAGGACATCAATGACAATAACAAACGACAAACGACAACAATCACATTAACAGACGACAAACGACAACAATCACAATAACAGACGACAAACGACAACAATCACAATAATAAACGACAACAATAACAATAACAAACAAAAAGGACAACAATCACAATAACAGACAACAACAACAAACTGCTATTTCAATTTCGAATACCTTTGCCTCAAGATCTAGATATGGGCTAGAATTTTACATACGAGCCAGTGAAATGCGATGATTTCATTGACTTTCTATTGATACCTATTACAAAAAATAAAATTGGATTTATTTGTTAGCCAATTGAAATCTTCCCATTTTACTGTCTCAGCGGTATCTATAAGTTATCGTATATTGAAGCATTTTTATTATTTTATTTAAAGAAAAGTTTATTTAAAAAATATGAAACACTAGATGAAAATTGCTGAAAAACTAGTGATAATCGTGGAAAATTTGAGGTGTAGAAAGAGACAAATTTGTGCTTAATTGTACTAAGATAAATTAAATAAACTTCGAAAAAATGTCATTTTATCAAAGAAGCAAATTACAATAGAAGCGGTTTAGACTGTTACAATTAAAAAAAAATGATAGAATGGGCACATTTTTAAATTTATTAATTCTATGCATACACATATTTGAATTCACGAAGCAAAATTTGTGCTCAATTCTAGTTTTATAATTGACAGAAACTTTTAACGAGAAAACGAGTTCATTGAAGAATTTTTATTATTTATGTTAAAATTGTGATTGGTTGCGAAGGTGGAAAATTGGAAAATGGAGAAAAATTTTTTAAGATAAACATAAAATTCCAAATTAGATGGAAATTGCTGAAAAACTGTAATATACTAAAACTAAAATACCTTTTGAAGGAAAATTTGAAGTGCATGAAGAGACAAATTTATGTCAACTTATTGTGCAAATACTTACTAAGGTAAATAAAATAAATTCGAAAAAAAATGTGATTTTATCAAAGAAGTAAATTACAATATTCCGATTTTGAATTAAAAAACGATATAATGGGCACATTTTTAACTTAAATTCTGTGTATAAATTTTTTTTAATTTGTATACACAGAATTTTTTTATTGAATAATTTTATTTGTGTACACAAATGTGTTCACTTCCTTTCAGGAAGTGAAATTTGTGCCCAATTTTAGTTCGATAATTGACACATACTGATTTGCAGAATTTTTTTAATGAAAATGCAACATTGTATAAAATTGGTAAAGTAAAATTGTATGGAAATTGCTGATAAATTAAGAATAAAGTATAGCTATATTTTTATTGTGTTTCTAGTAATTATGGAAAATTTGAGGTCAATCAAAGCAAAAATATTGGCTAGAAAATTATTGCTTTTATAAAAACAGAATGCTATATTGTACTGAAGTGAAAATTGATATGAAAATGCGAAACAAATATAACCAAATATACATTGCATTGATATATTGATTAAGTGTTTGTAATAAGGATTGGAAATTTGCGATAATCAAAGCTTGCTTGAAAATTATGGTTATTTTTTTTTATTATAGAAAAGAGTGAAAATAAAAATAACACATGCTTAATAAGGAACGTTAATTTGTATGGGATTTTTCTTTTTTATATTATTATTTAAATATTTCTAATCAATAAAAAATTTACAACAAAGAAACATAGTATAATTGTTTTAGATTTTCCAATTTTGAAGGCAAGTTGTGAAACACGAAAGATGGGGTACTTTTATTAACATAAATTCTGCTATTCGATGGTTGCATTTTAATTAATAATTTTCGCTCAATTATAGTTAGAGAATTCAAAGAATTTGCAACTAAAATGCAAATATTATACAATTGGTAGTTATGTAAAAAATGCGAAAATACATTTCTATATATTCTAATATATTCAAGTATATATAAATACTAATAAAGTTAGTTTAAAGTTGTAATAACTACGAAAAACATGAGGTCAATGGAACCTCACAAGTTGACTGAAAATAAAAGGTTTTTGAAAAATAGTTAGAAAATACTATAACCAAAATATCTACTTGGTATAACTTTATATTACATTCATGCTAAAACTATGGTTCAGTATTTTGCCAAAATGACCACAAAATCTGGGTTTTTCCACTTTTGGATAATGTTTGGATAATGAAAACCTAAACATTGGGTAAATTACATTTCTGTATCTGTTGTTAATAGAAAACTTAAATAGGAAATTATGGAGTTTATAAATGTAGCAAATTTCAATAGAAGTGGTTTAGATTTTCCAATTTTGAATTTAAAAAAACGATAGAATGGGCACATTTTTAACTTTATAAATTCTGTGTACAAAACTATTTTTATTCATGAAGTGAAATTTGTGCCCAATTTTATTTCGATAATTGACAGACACTGATTTTAAGATTTTTTTTAATGAGAATGCAGCATTATATAAAATTGGAAGTTTGTATGGGAATTGCTCAAAAATTGGGAATGAAGTGTAGCTACATTTTTATGGTATTTCTAGTAATTGTGCAATTGTGCAAAATTTGAGGTCAATCGAAGCAAAAATATTGGCTAGAAAATTAGGGCTTTATAAAAAGAGAATGCGATATTGTAGTGAATTGATAGTTAATGTGAAAATGCGAGAAAATTAAAACTGAGGATAGATTGCATTATTATATTTACAAATATATTGAAGTATTTGTAATAATTGTTCGAAATTTTGCGACAATCGCAGCAACACTTGTTTAAAAATTACGGTTATTTTTTTAAATTTTGGAAAATATTAAAATTTTAATACCATATGCTTAATACGATAATAAGTAACGATAGTTTGTATATGATTTATCATGTTTCTTCTTACTTAACTATTTTTAATAAATAATATGTTTTCAAGGAAGGTACTAAGTATAATCGTTTTATATTTTTCAATTTTGAATGTAAATTGTAAAACACGAAATATGAGGTATATTTTATTTACATAAATTCTGCTGTTTAGTAGCATTTTAATTAATAATAAGAAATTGCGCTCAATTGGAGGTGAAAATACAACAGTTGATGCTAAAGTTGGAAGTTATGTAAAAATTGCGGAAAATGCATTTCTATATTTCCTAATATATGTAAGTGTATAGTAATTATAATATAGTATGAAATAATTAGCTATAGTAAAGCTGTAATAATTATGCAAAATTTGAGGGCAATCGAAGCAAACAAGTTGTCTGAAAATAATAGGTCAAAAAATATTTAGAAAATACTAAAAACAAAATAACTAGTAAAAGTTAAATTTAACCTAAAACTATGGTTCAGTATTTTGTCAAAATTGCCACAAAATCTAATTTTCTTTAACGTTAATAATAATATATAATAATAATAACGTTTCAAGAAAACCAAAACATGGAATTAATTATATTTTTCCAATTCGTATTATTAAAATGCTCATTATGTATATTGAATCTCATCGTTAAACCTACACTTTAATCGAATGGGTGAATAAAATGTTTACATTTTCACTTTGTTTACTAAAGCCATTGACAACGTGAATAAAGTAAAAAAAATAGGTAAATTTGAACTATCCTTGAAATTTTCGTTGGCGCCTGACAATGTGACACTTCACGCAAATTCTTCAATTCTGATAACGAATTGGAAAAAATCTGATATACGTGAATAAAGCAATTTTATTCACTTATGCCATAAATAGCTATTATTTATCTGTTAATAAAAAAAAAGTCATTAAATCCATGCTTCGTTCGTAATCAATCAATCAATTATGCTCTATTTCTGTCCATTTAAGTTTGGGGATGATTTGGGTAAGGGCCGAGTTTCAACACTTCTCATAAATAGTAAAGCAACAAGTTGCCTGATAATTCAGGATGACAAAGTTTTCTTGTGGCAGCCCACACACGAAGAAGTTTTATCTCTTAACTCTGAGCACAGTTCGCAGCGGCTTTCTTTTATGTCAGCTTAATTCGCACTATTGCAAGTTGGGGCGAAATTCCAAATGTCCCAGTTTTGGCGAACTACTTCATGTTTTTATCGAATTTAGCGTTAAGTGCGCCTCGGACGGTTATAGGCCAGGACAGTATGACACAGTGGATTGCGAACAAATCGAATCCAATTATAGCGAGTAAATCGCCTCGCAGCACAATGCAGGTGAGAACCGGGGCTTTCAAATAATAATAAAACCTTTTGCCCACCGAAATAATACGCGAATTTACTCGTTGCGGTGTATGATAGAGTAATCAATTGCCACCGGGAACTTTGATATTTACAACATTGGCCTGCCTCGGATGATTGCAGTCATCGACCGGATTGGACTATCCACGCTGTTGCAAACCACGGGTTATGGATTCATGAACATCGCGTTGTTGACCGAAATTAGATTACCCACCGGACAAAATCACCCTTAATTAAACCGCTGATAGGCATAGAGCAGTGCCATACAAAAAGATATCGTTTCCATTTTATGTCGAGCAATAACAGTTTCACCAGACTATAGAGCAGTTAATTCGAAATGTTTGCAGCTCAATAAATATTTATTACAATCCCATAATTAAATTAAAAGGAAATGGAGAAGGCAAACCTGCAGATACTCGCGATAACTGAAACAAAAAAAAAGGACAAGGTACGATAGTATTTCAGGGAGGATATGTACTATACTATAGCGGAGTGAGTGAAACGGAAAACGCAAGTGCAGGAGTGGGAATATTACTGCCGGAAGAAAAAGCAAAAGAAGTAAGCCGGAAGAATGGAAATACATAACAGAGAGAATTATGGTGATAGAACTGGAAAAAAACCAGGAAGGGAGAATGGGGATAGTAATAGTGTACGGCCCGAATGAAGACGACAGCAAAGAATCTATGAACAAATTTTTGGCAGAATTGCAGCAAACCGTAGAGGAAACTAGAGGACAGACAATAGGAGCAGTAGATTTTAACAGTAGGGTGGGTAATGAAACGGAAAGGTATGAGGGGATAATCGGAAAGCACGAAGAAAAAGTAAAAAACAGCAATGGGAAAAGAATGCTAGAATTCTGTCTAATAAACAACATGGTTATTGTAAATACCAGATTTAGGCACAAAGAAATCCACAAATACACGAGAGTGATGAAAATCAGAAAGGAAAAGTCAATAATATATTATATACTGGTAGAAAAGAAGAACAGCAAAAATGTTATAGACGCAAGAGTGAGAAGAGGACCGGAAATAGGAAGCGACCACTATCTACTGACCATGACAATAACGGAAACACGAAAGGATAGGACAATACAAAGTAAAGAGGTGAAAAACAAAGGGAAAATAACTGTCAAAACTCACGAGCTAAAAATGCAGGAGGTACGGAAAGAATACGGAAGACTAGTACAAAGGGGATACAAAGAGGAGACTTACAAGCAAGTAACAAAGGTTGAATTAATATGGGAAAAGTTAAAAAAAACGATAAGAATAGCACCGAAAGTAGCGTACGGGACAACATATGTAGCAGCAGGGAGGAAGCAAACAAAGTGGTGGAACAAAAAGGTAAAGGAGGAAGTAACAAGGAAGAAAATAACATAGAAACGGTACCTGCAGACAGGAACAGAAAAGGACTACAAAAGATACAAGAAACAGAGAAAGAGAGCTAAAGAAGAAATACAAAGTGCCAAAGCAAAAGCCTGGGAGGAGTTTGGATCTTCTCTCCAGATAAGAAGAAGCTAAGAAGATAGCAGAGGGAACCAGAAACTTTTCTTTAAAGTATTAAAAAATCTCAGAACAGAGAAAAAAAAACAAGCCAAAACAATTGAAGAGTAAAAAAGGAGTAGTACTGACAGAAGAAGCGGAAGTCATGAACAGATGGAAAGAACACTTCAAGGAGCTGCTTGAAGGAGAGGATGGAAAAACGGAAGAACCCAAACAAAGAAACGAAAAAGAAGAGGGATGTAAACGTCAGTCAGGAGATGAGGAAACAAAAACAGAGGTAGAATTAATAAAAGCAATACGCAATATAAAGCTGGGAAAGGCAGCAAGCCATGATGGTATTACATGCGAGGACATAAAATAGATGGGAAAGAAAGGACAACAACGGCTACCAGAGATCTGCAAAGTAGGAAGATGGAAACACAAAAGAATACCAAAAGATGGGAAGTAGCAGTGATAATACCAGTGTTTAAGAATGGAGACGGCAGACAATGTAACAACTACAGTGGTATATCACTACTGAGTGTACTAAAAAATATTTGAAAGAATTCTTGAGACGAAGCTAAGGAAAAGAATAGAACACCAATTACACGACTCCCAGAACGGGTTTAGACCAGGACACAGTATGCAGGACCAAATTTTTACCATAAAGCAGATAACTGAAAAAAATCGAGAGTATAAAAAATAAGGATACCTATGTTTTGACAGTATATCACGGGAGGAAATATGGAAGGGACCAGAGGAAAAAATGGTAGGTGGGGAATTTATAAAAGCAATCCAGTCATTGTACAAAGAAACGAGAAACTACATAAGTACCGGAAACAGACAGACAGAAGAATTCAGGACAAATCACGGAGTGAGACAGGGAGGAATACTAAGCCCACTGTTATTCATATCAATAATGAACGATATAATAGAAGAAAGAAGACTGAGTACCAAAGGAATATAAGTAGGATACAGGAATATAATAAATATAGAAATAAAACTGTGTGCATTTGCAGATGATATAGTGATATTCGCAGCAATAGAAAAAAACTGAAAGAAAATGTGGAAATATAGAAGGAGGCTCTAAATAAAAGGAATCTGAAGATAAATAGAGAAAAAACAAAAGTGATGGTGATAACAAAGGAGAACAAAATAACCAACATACGAATAAGCGCAGATAGAATAGTTGCAAGAATTTAAGTATCTAAGAACAATAATAGACAGTCAAGGAAAATATGAAAATGACATCAACAACAGAGTAAAAACAATAGGGAGACTGTATAGTACACTAAGAAGAGCATTCATAAGCAAGAAAGAAATATAAAAAAATACGAAGATGACAGTTTTCAGAACAATCTTTGCACCAATACTTCCTTACGAGAGTGAGACGTGGGTCATTGACACAAGACAAAAATCTAAAATACAAGCGACTGAAATTAAGTACTTAAGGAGAGTGGAAGGAGTGACACGGAAGGACAGACTGCGCAATGTAGAAATTAGGGAGAGGTTGGGAACCACATCGATAATGAAGAAAATAGAAGAGGGGCAATTAAGATGGTTCGGGCACATACACAGACTGAGTAAAGAGAGGCAAGTTAAACAAGTGTGGGAGGCAAGAGCAAACGGGAAGAGAGCAAGAGGAAGACTACAGGAAACATGGAACGGTACAATAGGCAAAACGCTGCAGAAAAATGGGAAGAGTTGGAAGCAAGAAAGGAACTAACAGACAACAGAAAAGAATGGATGAAATTCTATAAAAAAATAGAATTACACCTCAACCCCCAAAACGGTAAAAGAGGGAAAGATTAAGAAAGAAAAGAAATAATTAAATAGTTTCGCGATCAATATCAATAAAAAAAGTTAGTTGAGATATTTTTTGAAGATTTAGGGTAATTGGGTAGAGTTAATAAGTAGATGAACGCAGAAGTCTCGAATCCCTGTAATCAACCGGACGCTTTGTTGTCCTATATGCATACCTCCTGATCCTTCGAAAGGATGTCGTGGCACCTCACTTTCGAATGACTTATCTCCCTGTATCCCTATTATGAGTCACTTTGTATATTCATAATAAAATCAGTAAAATATATAAATCTTCGTTATAAAATCACGAACAAATCGTTCTAATAATATGTGTGTGAATTAAGATGCGATATATTAATTGAAACGTAATACGCATATTGCAAAATTTATTATTTGAAAAATGTGCACGGACAATTTCCAATATCAATTAAACCTAAAATATTATACATTCACTGATAAAAAAAGACTGCGCTCTTAAAAATCCCAAATCCATTATTAATATATTCAAATTCGCAGCCCCTGAACGTTGCAAAAGTATTGAAGGTTCGCGCCTTGGTTTTCGCACGTACTGTCGAACGAACATTGGAATATTCTTACAGCAAAGTAACAGATTGAGAAAATATTTCATTAATTTTTAATCACTGTTAGCAAGGGAATTCGCCGCTCAGCGAAAAATCCCCCTATAAAAATCATCGATTAGCAGGTATACAAATGATTCGTAGAAATATGACCTGACCTATATTTGCAAATTTGTATCGATTTTGATCACAATAATGAAGCAGTTGACGAGACAGGCAAATTCGTTTAGTGGCGAGGCCAGTCATCATTCATGTAGGTTATCGGGTAATTTTTAATGGAAGTTAAAACGCCGTTGCGTTTTGAATTAATTCCGATTGCGTGAAAAACGGTGATAAAGCCACGTATTTTATTTCACCAATTAAGCCGTGCTCGTGGCGATTTATCGACAATTTTATATATAATATCATTTATTCACACAATAGAGCCATTAATGCGCCAATCAAACAGCTACAATTTGATTTATTTATACACGTGAAACTGTGTATAAATAAATTATAAACAGTAAATTTTAATCTACTAAATTAAAAATTACGTGATTAAAAAGTACGCTCTAAATTCTCGCTCTACTCAATCAATTTATAGTGAATAACTTATAAGCGCATGGATTTTGTCGGCGATAACTGTTAACGGTGTAATTCGGTGACGTTTCATAAATCCGAATATACCCATTGGCAGGTGTCTAATTTTACCATGGAACTAATTCCATGCAATATTTACCGCCGTTTTAATTGAGTGCAAAGAACTGGAATTCTAATGTTCGCGCTAACCCAATTTTCTTATTATATATGCGAGACAGATTTGAATCGAGGTGACTGACCAAGTGGCTCGCAAGAATATTTTCTGAAATTTAATATCCCTGTGCTCTCGCAAAGTTGTGCTTTATTCACCTTTAGCATTTTACATTTTACTCTGGCTAGCTCAGGTCTCCAGTTTCTACCTGTTTGATATCGATAGCCCTTTGAATATACGATCGCATATAATATAATTCTATAAAATAATGGATATGATCAATAACTAAACTCAATACAAATTAATTATCATAAAAAGGGGAAATATGCAATGCTTGTTGTAAATCCAAGAATTTATGATTCCTGTAAACTGTTTCGTTTTTATAATTCGAAGTTTCATAATTCTACAAATATTTACCTTAAATACTGTAGATAGAATAATTAAAGAATCCGTGGAAAACAATGTTGGAAATCATTAATGTGTAATCGTATACTATGATGAATTGATATGATACACTATGATATTGTATACTGAAACTGCAGTAGAATTGTGCTATAAAATACAGAGATTTCAATTTATTTCCATTGTCATACATTTTCCGATGTGTGTTGAGAATCTTACCACTTATCACAGTAACAATCACTTATCACTTATCGCTGATCTAATATTTGTTCATTTTCAAAATTATAGGTTGTGTTTCAACAAAAACAGCAACACCATGTTCTGCTTTCAGCTTCTGTTCAGCAGAAGCTAGTGTTTTTATGTGACTTTTGGGTTAGCTTTCATTATGACTGCTTAAACACATATGCAAGTAACTTATATAACTCAAGTACTTTCACGTAATTAATAATTGACAAGTCCCGTTTCTTATAGTACAGTAAGACAGGAGACAGAACTGTACTACTGTCTCCTGTCTTACTGTACTATAAGAAACGGGACTTGTCAATTATTAATGACATGAAAGTACTTGAGTTATATAAGTTACTTGCATATGTGTTTAAGCAGTCATAACGAAAGCTATAAGCGAAAGTATGTAAGTTAAGTATTGACATACTTCATAAATCGTGTCAAACATTACATTTTTTTTGTTTTTAGACACTGAATATGCAAGGTCGTTATATTATATTATTCAGTTAACAAAGTCATGCAAATCATAACTTGTAATAAATATAGCAAATCGTAATATTTTGAGATAATCGATATATTTTGTCGAAATTATCATTGAGATTGTTCATTAAACTCTGATATTATCAACAACATTTGTTAAATTTATGCCGTCGGCATTTTCTTTTAATATACGATGGCATCGACAATTTTTATGAATATTGGACAAAATTAGGATATTTTCAGAAATTCTGGTCTAGGAATAATCGACTTAATTTTTTCTCAATCATGATGTAATCAACAGTTCTTGATGTAATCAACAATTTAATTGATTTGAGTTCATAATTGATCATATTTATTGAATTATCAATAGTGTTTGTTTAATGATTGATGTAAACAATATTTTTGTTGACAATAGGTATAGAAGGTGTCCCACCACTTTGTGGTATACATCTAGGAGCATGCTAAGAAAGGCAAAATTAAATTAAAATCTAAATAATTATTGTTTTCTAATCGCTTTTGTTTCCAAAATATAGGTCCTTAAAGTGTTACTTAGCAAATCAGTTTTATTATTAACATTTCTACTGCAGTAGACTTTGAAATCGGATATTTAGCGACGAGTCACGAGCCATCATTACACATATTCACAAATAATTACAATCTGATTAAACACAGTGCCGTAGAAACAGGGGTTCTTGTTATAGTTATTGCTACGTTAGAATTTTGAGGTTAAGATTTTTTTTAATCATATACCATTTTTCGGTGAATTAGCTTTATTTTCATAAAAAAAGAATAGTTCTTGAACTTCGAAGATATTCGATTAGCTAAGTAATACTTTAATGTCCTATATTTTGGAAACAAAAGGGATTAGAAAAGAAACTATTTACATTTTCATTTAATTTATTATTAAAATTATTATATTTACAATTATTAAAACTTATAAGTAAAAAAAAACGGATTACCGTCAGAAACACATAACTGTGGAATAGACATTAACGAACATTATCGTGTTTGATGGTTTGTTACGAAAGTTTATATACATTAGGTTTGTTCCAACAGAAAGTTTTGACAAACTTTTCCAATGTGTATGTTTCGGTGCAAACTGGTTGGAAACTGATTCTGATCGCTGTGCAACAAACCTATCATTACGTTTCAGTCAAAAGTATCGTTCTTCTATTTATGACTAAGATAAATTCCTGCCATGAAAAAGCGACTATCAACAAATAACCTTAATAACCTAAATAACACTTGGTTCGGCCACAAAAGACAGTAGAAATCGCCTTAGCGACAAACAATTGTAGAAATTGCGTCAGGGGTAAATGACAATCGAAATTACATCAGAGTTTAATGATAGTGGTCGCATCAGTGGCATACTTTGAGTAGAATTAACGTCAGCTATGATCAACAGTAGAAATCACTTCAAACAACTGTAAAAACTGCTTCGAGAACAAATGGCTGTAGAAATCACGTCAGCACGAACTGTTGTAGGAATCAGGTCATGACATTAAATAGTGGAAATAAATTCAAACAAACAATTGTAAGAAAAAGATCAGAACTGAAGCAACTGCTGACTTAGTTTCGGTGACAAACAATAGTATAGATCGCATCAATAGCAAATGAAATTACATCAGCGACTAGCATTTGTCGAAATCATTTTAAAAACACAAGACAGTATGAATTATGTCATCGAAGAACAACTGTTAAAAATAAGTGATAAATCAGTAGCAACACGTTATGGACATACCACTATCAGCGACAAATGACATTGGAAATCTCATCATCGACAAATGACTACAAATCGCGTGAGCGACAACTTCTGAGTGAATTCGCAGAAATCGAGTCAGAAGTTCAAAACTTGTACCAGCGATAAAACGCAGTCTAAATCCCGTCAGCTATAAACAATTTGAATAATCGGGTTAGCAATAAATAAGAGTATGACTTGCATTTGAGATAATGGACATAATATCAACATATAACATCAATAACAAAGTTTGAGTAAAGTTTACGTCAACGACAAACAACAGTAGCAATCGCAACTAACAACTGTAAAGACGCCTTCGGCGACAAAAGTCAGTAGAGATCGCGTCAGCGACAAACATTTGTAGACATCGTGTCAGCGACAGAAGAGAGCATAATCTGGTCCGCGACAAACAATTTTAAAAGTTGTGATACCGATAAATCAACGGCAAACAATTTTAAAAGTCGTGACAGCGATAAATGACAGTAGTGTTTGCGTCAGCTATAAATGACAGCAAAAATTACAAATAGGCGATAAACTTAGAGTAGAATTACGTCATCGATAAACAATAGCAGAAATAACTTCAAACGAACACCTGTAAAAAAAATTTAACGACAAAATACAGTAGAAATCTTTTCAACGAGAAACAATTGTAGAAATTGCATCAGCAGTAAAAAAACATTATAAATTGGGTCAGCGATAAATGATAGTAGAAATTGCATCAGCGATAAATGATAGTAGAAATTGCGTCAGCGATAACTTAGTAAAAATGTCGCATCAGCAACAAACTTAGAGTAAAATTCACTGAAGCGACAAACATCAGTAGAAATAATTATAGAAAAACAACTATAATAATTGCACCAGCGATAAATGATAGTAGAAATCGCGTTAGGAATAAAAAACAGTATAAATTGCGTCTGCGATAATTAACAAAAATTACCCCATCAGCACTAAAGTTTGAGTTTTTTTTTATGCGTTACCGAGAAACAACAGTAGCAATCATTTCATACTAACAACTGTAAAGACTGCTTCGGCGGCAGTAGAAATCGCGTGAGCGACAAAAAGTTGTAGAAATCGTGTCAGCGACAAAAGACAGCAGATGGATTAGCGACAAACAATTTTAAAAGTCGTGACAGCGAAAAATGATGGTAGAATTTGCGTGATCCATGAACGACAGCAGAAGTCACAAATCGGTAATAAACTATGAGTAGAATTGCGTCAGCGATAAACAGTAGCTGAATTAGTTTCAAACAAACAACTGTTAAAATTGCATCATCAATAATCAGCATCAGCATCAGCTATAAAATACAGTAGAAATCGCGTTAGCTATAAACAATTTTATAAATCTGGTCAGCTATAAATGGCACTATGAATTGCATCTGTGATAATTGACATAAAAAATCCCTTCAAAACAACGTTTGAGTACAGTTTACTTCAACGGCAAAAAAGCAATAGCAATCTCTTCGAACCAACAACTGCATAGACTGCTTCGGTGACAAACGGTAGTAGAAATCGTGTTAGCGACAAACAGTTGTAGAAATCGTGTCGGCGACAAACAGTTGTAGAAATCGTGTCGGCGACAGAGGGCAGCATAATCTGGTCAGCGACAAATAATTTTAAAAGTCTTGATACCGATAAATCAACGGCAAACAATTTTAAAAGTCGTGACAGCGATAAATGACAGTAGACTTTGCATCAGCCATAAAGGACAGCAGAAGTCCCTTCGACAAACTATGAGTAGAATTCATTTCTGTGATAAACAACAGAAAAATCAATTTAAATAAACAACTGTAAAAATTACTTCAGCGACAAAATACTGTGGAAATATCTTTAACGACAAACAATTGTAGAAATTGCATCAGCAGTAAGTAACATTAGAAATTGAGTCAGCGATGACAAACTGCAAATGTCGCATAAATGACATATTTTGAGTAGAATTCACTACAGCGATAAACAACAGAAAAAATGATTCAAATAATTGCTTCAAACAAACAACTGTAAAAATTACTTCAGCGAAAAAATGATGTAGAAATAGAATCACCTATAAACAATTGTAGAAATGGAGTCAGCCATAGGCAGGGTTGGTGTGGTTTAGATCAATTGATTTAAATCATGATTCAAATCTTAAGGCATGATTAAAAACATGTTTTGTTAATAATTACTCTTGTGATAAATGAGTCAATTTCAATATAAACTGATACTGATGTTATTTATGTTATCACTTGTCGCTCTTGTATTAATTCGCAATATCAGTTTTTTATAGCATTTTTCTAAATTTGGAGAAACAGCGGCTATTTATGTAAAATTGTGGATAAACTAGAAGATTTTGTGGCAAATTACTACAATTTTGAGTACCTACAGTGATATTTTTGGAAAATTGTGGATACGTTAGTAAAGTTTTTTATAAACTGCTACAACCATATATATATATTGCTATATTGCATTTATTTTCATATATTGCTACAATTTTGCATAAATTACTACATTAAATAAATTGAAAGAATGCACGGTATATGTTTTTAATTTTGGGATAATTATTTTTTTCAGTTTCAGGGTTGGTGTGATTTAAATCAATTGATTTTTTTTTTTTTAATCTATCGTTGATTTAAATCGAGTTTATTTTTTAATTAATCATTGTTTTTGCACTGTTTGTGCATTCCAATGGGTGAACAATGAAGCATTTAATGTAACTAGAGAGTTAGCAGACATTGAAGTAGATAATTGTAAAGTATTGTATTGTAATATATTACGATACAATGTATATTGTATACATATGTATATTGTAAAGATAAGTAACATGTTTTTTGGTCCATCACATGGTACAGATACACAGTTTATGTTTTATACATCAATTCCTGCTGAAAATTTTATGCCAGATCTGTATACAGTATGCCTGAAGATTTAACCTGTGAAAATGTAACGAAGGTTATAAAGTAAATAAGTGAGAAAATCGAACATATAACTTCCCCAGTTGACAGGGATTGCTATACCTGTCAACTTCCCCAGTTGACAGGGATTGCTATACCTGTCAATGAAATTTCAAAAAAATTGTCGAATGGATATTTTGAAAATTTTATTCCAGATTTGGATACAATATGCCTAAAAATATATCTTCTGAATATTTGACGAATGTAATGAACTAAATAAGTGAGAAATTTGAACAAATAACTTTCCCAGTTGACAGGTATCACTTTATCTGTCACTGAAATTTCTGAATATTTTCCCAATGGATATTTTGAAAATTTTATGCCAGATTTGGATACAGTATGCATGAAGATATATCCTCTAAAAATTTGACGAAGGTTATGAAATAAATAAGAAAAAAAATCGAACATATAAATTTCATTGTTGACAGATATCGCTATATCTGTCACTAAAATGTCTGAAAACTTGTGTAATGGAATAATTTGAAAAATGTTATGCCTGATTTATATGCAATTTGCCTGATGATAAGTGAAAATAAGTGAGAAAATCGAATAATCAACTTTCCAAGTTGACATGTATCGATTATTATCACACTGAAATTTCTGAAAATTTTCCCAATCGATATTTTGAAAATTTTATGCCAGATTTGGATACAGTATGCATGAAGATATATATTCTGTATATCTGTCACTAAAAATTCTGAAAACTTGTCGAATGGAATAATGTGGAAAAAAAATATGCCTGACTTATATGCAATTTGCCTGATGATAATTCCTGTGAAAATTGGACGACGAGTATGTCTAAAATAAGTGAGAAAATCGAATAATCAACTTTCCAAGCTGACAGGTATCGGATATCAGTCACTGAAATTTCTGAAAATTTTCCTTATGAATATTATGAAAATTGTATTCCTGATTTGTATACAGTATGCCTGAAGATAAGTCCTCTGAAATCTTGACCACGAGTAAGTTAAAAATAAGTGATAAAATCGAATAATCATCGATACATATAACAGTATATGTGATCAGTCTCTGATATCTCTGAAAAATTTTCTAATGGATATTTTGAAAATTTTATGCCCGATTTGTATGGATATTAAAATGCCAGAATTGCTGCATACATAAATATTGAAACAAATTGTTTGAATTTCAAATCTTAGTGATAGTCATCTTAGTTCTCATAAATCATTATTTATATTTCACATAAAAAATGTATACAAATGTATACAAACATGTATACATACTATGTATACATAGTCATGACCTATTACAAAGGACACTTAAAAACATAAATAAAATTTAAGAATTTATAAAAAAAACCATATGATTTAAATCGCGATGTAAATCAATTTATAAAAATCAAAACTGGCAAAAACTGATCATGAATATAAAAAAAATCAAAAACATATTTAAATCATGATTTTTTCCAACCCTGACCATAAATGACAGTAGAAATTGCGCCAGCGATAACTGATTGCAAATGTCGCATCAGCGACATACTTTAAGTAGAATTCGCTGAGCAGAATTCACTCGGCGATAAACAGTAGAAAGTACTTCAAACAAACAATTGTAAGCACTGCTTCAGCGACAAAAGACAGTGGAAATCAGGTCAGCGACAAACAATTGTAGAAATCGCGTCACCCATAAATGAAAGTAGAAATTGCGTCGGCAATAAATGACAGTAGAAATCGCATAGTAATGTAGATTGTTTTAAAGGACCAGAATATTATAAAAAGATAAAGTTGAGCATTACAATTATTGAACAGACTCCTCTAAAACACAAAAATGTAAATCTTCCTTTTTCAGATAAGCTTTCCTAAATAATGTTAATTTCCATTGATACCACTATGACCACAACGGAAATTTTGGAACCTGCACATGGTACCAAGGATGGCATTAAATTAAAACTAATAAAATAAATAGACTTTAAAAAAACAGGACTTATAGATGAAAGTTGAATCTGCAGGGGAAAGAACAAAATGACTCTAAAAGCCAAAGTGCTGAGGGGCTTAAAGAACCTACCCAGGAGGAAAAAAATGGACGTAATAATGACCATTGAAAGTATCCTTCGAAGAAAGTTAATTGGACACTGGACTTAAAATGTTATATGGTTAAACTATAGTTTTACAAATTTTTCACTACATCGGAAAATTTTACATGATAGTGAAAATCGGATTAAATATATAGAAACTGTACTCTTAGCTATATTACAATTATCAATTTAGGATTCATTTGAGTTCCAATGAGTTTGATGTTAATTTACAGTTAATTTAATTAACTTGATGGAAACATTTTTAAAACCCTTACCATTGATGGCTCTTTGAACGTTCTGGGCACAAGCTTGAAGCACCTGAGGATGTTTCCGGTTCGGATTTTAGGTCAGTTATTGTTAATTCCGTTAGTCAAATTTAAATATATTAAGATTTTAGTGCCGAATTCGCAAAAGTGCAATAAAATTAGAACGTATCCTGCACCAATTCCGCAATCGCGACCGATGCACATTAATTTTAGAACGGCTTCCGCGTTTCTTCGCCAGGACAAACGCATCTCGTCGTCTCGAACAATGCACCCAGAAAAGCCGGTTAATAATTAATTCCTAGCATGACGATGGGCGAAACGCAATTATGGTAACGTTATTTACGCACTCGCGTCGCACCCTTCAAGTTTCGCACTCCCTGCTAGAGAAAGCCCTTTGCTTTTGCAGTTATTAATTTGCTCCGTAATTTAATTGGGAGGTAACTTGCCGTCGCCCTTTTTATACATTTTAAGTTATTAGGGCTGCGCTCTCTCGTCGCTTATTATTACACCGGGGGGTATGAATTTATATGATATGCAGTTTGAAATAAATAGGTCAGGGTGTATATTAACATCGCGGAGTTTATATTTAATATAGCGGGGAATGTGCCGCGTACAATATTAATAAGCGATATTAATGTTCTAGATAATAAAATGTATATGTTATAAAGTCTGCACAAATAGCTACCAAATGGCATAACGGCCTAATGCGTATTTATACGTACGTAGAAATAATAATTTTCTTATAAGATATGTAGCAGTAAATCAATGGTTATTAGATTTGTGGAATATTCTTAATTCGTTTGCAAATGTTGCGATATTTTGTCGATTCTCCGTTACAATACTTTAAAGATAAACGGTTAATAAAATGAAAATTGTATATCTCAACATAAAATTATATTTCCAATGTTTGCCACATATGTCAAGTTTGAGGAATAACTTTTAAGTTTTTTGATACTTCCTAGAAACTTCATGAAAACTTCTTGACTTTTGCGGATTTTTATTCTATCGGTGTCTATGTTCATATTTCTATAATGGAAAGTTGAACATTGAAATTATTAAAACATATAAATAAAATTTCGATGCTCAAAACGAAAAGTTACTTTTGCTAAAAGGATTGTCTTTTCTTCGTATTCAGTGGTATGGTGAGCATTTTTTATTATTTTGATATTTCCGCGATTTATACCATTCTTTTGGAATTCTCTTTATATTCTCAAATTTTCATTAAATTTACAAATAGTTTGATTTTTTTTTGTTAAAATAATTGTTTGAAACAATACAAAAGATATGAAAGTTTTCTGATTGCCAGTGCTGCTATTTTTAGAAGATTTTTGACTACTTTACTTGAAGAGTACTTGAAGAATCTTACAGATTAGTTGATTTTTTTTTTACTAAAATAATGGTTTTGAAACACTACAAAATATTTGCAAGTCAACTGATTGCCAGTGCTGTTACTTTTTAGAAGATTTTTGATTACCTTACTTATAAGATTTTAATCTTACAGATTTGTGTACGTAAATTACATGTCCAAATTAAATTGTACCTTCGTTCTTCGCAACGCTTGCACAAGTGCAGCTTGTCTGTCTGTATCCTGAAATAAAACTCGCCCAACACTACGACGAAATGTTCCAGATTGCACCCACTGCGCTGTTGTGATGCGGCCAGCAATTTCACGTTAATTATTTCCACGCTGGTATCGCATTTTCTGTCGTCCCTGAAAAATTGCAGCAATCCAATGCGCGAGAATTGCTGCCCCATGAACTAATGGTTGATACAATACAGCGCGCATATTTGATTTCTGCAGGGGTTTGCTTTTAATTGCTTCGGAAATGTTTTAAATGCTTTTACTGACGAATGTTTAATTGTTTCAGACCGTCTTGAGTTACATTGTCTCAAATGGGTCAGTGGATGTCCTGGAACAAATACTTCTCCTTCCTGGAATAGACCCGAATCGCCCGGATAACGAAGGAAACACCCCTTTGCATTTTGCAGCCCAAGCAGGTAAACACTGCCTTTAATGTTTATCAATGAGTATTGATCATTTAGCAAGCAGCTTTTATAAACATTCATCTGTATTATTTATTGTGCTACAATATAATATTTATAAGAGTAGAAATTCATATTCACATCTGATGATATTATGAAAATAAGTAAGATCGAACTTCTAAACAGAATTATGGCAAGTTAATCGAATTGGGTAATTGCCAATATTTTTTACAACCTGATTTTAAACTAAATATTCATTTTTGTATTTCAAGGTACTAAATATTTACCTACATTTATAAAGATCCCATATCATATTTATCATTATTATCGTTATTCATCATATTATCAATTATTTTTTTCCATTGACTTTCCATTTATAGAAAAATACCAAAGAAGAAAAACAATACCAAAAGGCTAGATGCGGTTATCTAACCATGGAATAATTTATCTATATCCTACATTTTTATTGAATTTGTTTTTAAATGACTGTTGTATTTAAGAGAATAACTGTCATATTTTAGAAAATAACTCTCATATTTTAGAAAATATATATATATTTTTTTAAATAACTGCCATATTTTCGAAAATACTCATATTTTTGAAAGTAACTGCCATATTTTCGAACATAGCTCATATTTTAGAAAATAAGTTTTATATTTTTTAAATGATTGTCTTATTTAAGAGAATAACTGTCATATTTTAGAAAATGACTGTCACATATTTGAAATATCTCGTATTTCGAAAATATTCATATTTTTTCAAATAACTGCCATATTTTCGTAAATAACTCATATTTTCGAAAGTAACTGCCATATTCTTTAAAATAGCTCATATTTTACAAAATAACTGTATATTTTTGAAATAACTATCATATTTTCGAAATTAGTGTAATATTTTAGGGTTAAACTGGTATATTTTACAAAATAACCTTCTATTTTAGAAAATAACTTTTTTTATTTTTTATATGACTTTCTTATTTTAGAGAATAACGTCATATTTTAGAACATAACTGTCATATATTTGAAATAACTCTCATATTTTAGAAAATATTCATATTTTTTTCAAAAAACTCCCATATTTTTGTAAATAACTGTCAAATTTTTAAAATGACTGCCTTATTTTAGACAATTACTATCATATTTTAGAAAATAACTGTCACGTATTTGAAATAACTGTCATATTTGAGAAAATGTTCACATTTTTTCAAATAACTGCCATATTTTCGAAAATAACTCATATTTTAGAAAACATCTGTCATATTTTTTAAATGACTGTCTTATTTTAGAGAATAACTGTCATATTTTAGAAATAACTGTCATATATTTGAAATAACTCTCATATTTTAGAAAACATTTATGTTTTTTCAAATAACTCCCATATTTTCGAAAATAACTGTCAAATTTTTAAAATGACTATCTTATTTAAGATAATAACTGTCATATTTTAGAAAATAAATGTCATGTATTTGAAATAACTGTCATATTGGAGAAAATATTCACATATTTTCAAATAACTGCCACATTTTCGAAAATAACTCATATATTACAAAATAACTGTCATATTTTTTTAAAATGACTGTTTTATTTAGAGAATAACTGTCATATTTTAGAAAATATCCGTCATATTTAAAAAAAACTGTCATTTTACAAATAACAGTCTATTTTAGAAAGTAACTGTCATATTTTTTAAATAACTATCATATTTTTTTAATAACTGTCATGTTTTAGGGTTAAACTGACATATTTTACAAAATAAGTGTCTATTTTAGAAAATAACTGTCATACAGCTAAATTCAAAGACGGCAAATAAATTATTTTTTTTTAAATCCCAACGTAAATTTGGTTTCAAGTATTTGTCAATTAATTGTCTACTTGACAGTATCCACATATTTTATCAAAATCCTTTTTAATCAGATACATAGTAATAAATAATAAACGTATGAATTATTAATATCACCCATTATTGTATTATGTAGGTCCTACTGTTTCTGCGTCGTTTTGTTGCAGAGTATTTAGAAATATAATTTGTTCAAATTAAACTTAGGTATTTAGAAACTGACTGACTGACTGACTGGGTCATTTTTATTGATATTTTGGGTTGTTTTTTAATGCAGCTGTATTTTAGAGAAAAAATGTCATAATTTACAAAATAACTATCTATTTTAGAAAATAACTGTCATATTTTAGAGATTAGCCGTCATATTTTAGAACATTGTGATAAAATAGCATGAGAAATATTTTTCTTCTAATCTAGAATGATAAAATGTTTACAAAAATAATACTTATATTTACCATAGAACATACAGTAACAAATAGTTATATGTATATGTAGTAAAATTTGTATCCATAAGAATAACAAGAAATTGTACGAATTTAATAATAATGGCTTTCTGTATACGAATATATTTACAACTTACAACTTTCTATACAATCATTCAAACAATTTGTTGTACTAAATATTTAAAAAAATTAATTTTTAATTTTTTTCATTTATAAGTATTTGATATAATTATGAAAGTTAATGAAAAATGGTGGAATTATTCAATTATTCTTATTTTAGAGAATAACTGTCATATTTTAGAAAATAACTATCTATTTTTGAAAAAACTGTCATATATTACAAAATAAGTTACTATTTTACAAAATAACTGTCATAAATAAAAAAATATTTTTTAAATAACCATCATATTTTTAAAGTAACTGTCATATGGGTTAAACTGTCATATTTTTGAAATGACTATTATACAGCTGAATGAAAAATAAACGGCAAATAAAATTTTTCCGAACGAAAATTTTGTTTTAAGTGTTTGTGAATTAATTGTCTACTTGACAGTATCAAAATATTTAATCAAAATCCTTTTTTCTTAGATACATGGGTAATAAATAATAAACGTATGAATTATTAATATCACCCATTATTGTATTATGTAGGTCCTACTGTTTCTGCATCGTTTTGTTGCAGAGTATTTAGAACTATAATTTGTTCAAATTTAACTTAGTTATTTAGAAACTGACATACCTTCAAATAATTCTAACCATTTCTAAAAACCATTTTCAAACTGTAACAAATGTAGAAAAAGAATGTGTCATTTTTATTGATATTTTCGGGGTTTTTTTTAATTCAGCCATATTTTAGAGAATACATGTCATAATTTACAAAATAACTGTCATATTTTAGAGATTGGCCGTAATATTTTAGAACATAGTGATAAAATAGCATGAGAAATATTTTGCTTCGAATTTAGAATGATAAAATGTTTACAAAAATAATAGTTATATTTACTATAGAACATAAGGTAACAAACAGTTATATGTAGATGTTGTAAAATTTGTATCCATAATAATAACAAGAAATTGTACGAATTATTTTAGAGAATAACTGTAATATTTTAGAAAATAACTCATATTTTAGAAATTAACTGTTTATTTAAAAAAAACTGTCATATATTACAAAATAGCTGTATATTATAGGAAATACCTGTCTATTTTAGAAAATAACTATCATATTTTTTAAATAACAATCATATTTTTGAAGTGACTGTCATATTTTAGGGTTAAACTGTCATATTTTACAAAATAACTGTCTGTTTTAGAAAATATCTCTCATATTTTTTAAATAACTATCATACAGCTGAATTAAAAATAAGCGGCAAATAAAAAATTTCCCAACGAAAATTTTGTTTTAAGTGTTTGTCAATTATTTGTCTACTTAACAGTATCAAAAAATGTAATCAAAATCATTTTTAATTAGATACATCGATAATAAATAATAAACGTAATAATTATTAAGATCACACATTATTGTATTATGTATGCCATACTGTTTCTACATAATTTTGTTGCAGAGTATTAAAAAATATAATTTGTCCTGACATACCGTCAAATAATTCTAACCTATTTCTAAAACTAATTTTCAAACTATAACAAAAGTGGAAAAAGAATGTGTCATTTTCATTGACACATTCCGTTTTTTTTAATTCAGCTGTATTTTAGAGAAAAATGTCATAATTTACAAAATAACTGTTTATTTTAGAAAATAACTCTTATATTTCGGAGAATAGCCGTCACATTTAAATAAATAGTGATAAAATAACATAAAACATATTTTTCTTCAAATCTAGATCGATAAAATCTTCACAAAAATAATACTTATATTTACTATAGAACGTAATGTAACAAATAGTTATATAAAGATTTGTATTTATATTAATAACAAGAAATTGTACGAATTTAATTCTGGTTTTTTTTATACGAATATTTTTACAACTTACAACTTTCTATACAATCATTCAAACAATTTATCTCACTAAATATTTACATACAAAACACTGTGCATTTATATTTGATATTATTATGAAAGTTAATGAAAAAATGTGATAATTATTCAAGCGAGTTGAATACTGAATACTATAGCGATTTATAGTATTGGAATTTTTCCAAATGAATTGAAAGTGGTCTTGGAATTGACACCGAATTGTTTATTATCTCAATTTGTTGTTTTTAGAGCAACTGCGCATTTGAGGATGAAATTTATTTATACAACGTCGTAATTGTTTTATCTCTGGTTTAAAATTACTAACTTTGTATTTGTTATTCCAATGGTTAGCTTCAAAATTAACTGGATTATAATAATAGAATTTTCTGGATTTATATTTTTACTACGTATTTCGTAATGTAAATCGATACTATTTTGAAGCTTCTGTGGCGTAACGAGTTAAGGCGCCGACTAATCAATTGTTGAGGCATTCCATTCTAGCCAGCTGATTTTACCAGGGTTGTTTATTAATCAATGAAATTTCCAAAAATATTGTTTGATGTATTTTTCAGGGTAATACCATGCATTGAAAAAATCATAATTCTACAGGAAATTGAAAGTAACTGAACCTTAAATTCTCAAAAATTGTGATACGTGGTATTAGTATAAGGGTATCTATATATGACTTACCTAAAACGTGAAACCCCATAAATATCCTAAAAATTCTAAATCCTTTGTCGATTTTGTTTTTTGATATTTTTGAGTTATCTTTGATTTCAATTTATAATTGATAGATAAACATAAACCAAATCTATAAAAAAAATCATACAAAGTACCCACCATAGACAATCTCTTATAAAATTTAAACAAAATTACAAATAAACCAAAAAACCGCAGCAAGTGCCTTAAATTAGGAAAGTTTAAGAGAAAATTGCGCAGAAATAATTTATTAACACAATTACTGTAAATATTACTTTTGCCACTAAATTTTCTTGAATTGTCAACCATTTTCTAGAGATGTTATGAATAATTTTATGTCTCTGAATATTTTTTAAATCAGTATTGATTTTTTTCAAAGTTGTATGATTTATTTTAATTTAAACGTATGAAACCACAAAATAAAACCACAAAAAATAATGAAAAACTCATAGAAAAAATTAAAATCTGAGTATTTAATGAAATATTCTAAATCTTTTATCAATTTTGTTTTTTGGATGTTTGTGAGTTGTCTTTGATTTCAATTTGTGATATATCGATAATCCCAAATAAAATCGACACAAAAATGCATACAAAGAGTAAAATAGCTCAATAAAAATATATATAAAAGATCAATTTTGTTTGATCAATTTGTGATTTATAGACAATCCCAAATAAAATCGATACAAAAATGTATACAAAGAACCCTATAAAAGCTCCTAGAAAAAAAAACTTAATTAAACCACCATTAACAATATTACTGTAAATTTTACTTTTTTATTGAACTGAATTTTATTTTACTGAATTTTCATTGTCAACCGTTTTCTAGAGATGTTAAGAATTCTTTTATGTCTCTGAACATTTTTTTAAATTTTCATCAGTATTGATCTTTTCAAAGTTGTATAGTTTATTTTAATTTAAACGTAAGACAAACCACAAAATAAAACCACAAAATAACAATAAAAAACTAATAGAAAAAATGAAAATCTGAGTATTTAATTAAATATTCTAAATCTTTTATCAATTTTGTTTTTTGGATATTTGTGAGTTGTCATTGATTTCAATTTGTGATTTATCGACAATCCCAAATAAAATCGACACAAAAAGGTATACAAAGAGTATAATAGCTGAAGAAATATATATATAAACGACCAATTTTGTTTTTTTTTTTTTTTTTGGATATTTCTGAGTTGTCTTTGACTTCAATTTGTGATTTATAGACAATCCCAAATAAAATCGATACAAAAATTTATACAAAGAACCATCTAAAAGCTCCTAGAAAAAAAAACTTAACTAAACCGCCACAGAATTTTAGAGAAAGTTGAGCAGAAAAAATATGACCAAATATTTAATAGAATTGTAAATATAATATTCCTATTGAATTTTATTTAATTTTCAACTGAACCAATTTATCTAGAGATGTTTAGAATAATTTAAAGCTTCTGATTTTTATTTTATTTTCACCAGCATTGATATTTTCCAAAGTTGTATGCAGTTGTATAATTTTATTCATTGTGATTAATGTTTTGACAGAAGTGAAAATTATTTCTGGGAACTTACTTAGAATATGCAGTAAAATTAAATAAATAATGATATCTTTAAAAGCTAGTAGTGAAAAAATATATAAATCTGACAATGTAGTAGGAAGTAAATATATAATAGACATCGACACAAAAAAATAATTAACTTCCGTTGCATCACTTAATCAGTTGGTCCAACATGACAAAAAGAAAACCCATCCAACTCGGTTGCAAAAAGGTCGTGAATGTATAATATCGTACATTTTTGCTACAAAATTTTGCTTGATTTTCAATTGTAGAGCTTCATGTGAAACTCCGACGAGCCACATGACTTAAATTATTAAAACATTGCAAATTATTCAAATTTTATGATTCGCGAAAAATGATCAAATAGTGAAAAAACTGGCAACTTTTATTTTTGAAATATTAAAAAATATAAAGAATTTCTTGCTACATAGTCTTGCTTAATTTTCAAATAATTTTCTCTAGATTTATTATAATTTTGAATCCATGACTCGGTAATTCACAATGACTAAACTATTCACTATAAATTCACTATAATATATATTCACTATAAAAATATTAGAAATATCTATCAGAAAAATCTATCAGAAATAAATAGATAAGAACAACTACACTCGAAAATAACAGAGAATTACTAATGTCTTTCTAAGGATTTTTTTTAAATTTTCAAATGCATCTGTACTTCAGAAAAATCTATCAGAAATTAATAGATAAGGAAAATACACTCGAAAATAACAGAGAATTACGAATGTCTTTCTAAGGATTACTGTTTAAATTTTCAAATGCACCTGTACTTTTAATGAAAATGAGTTTGTTTTAGTTTTAATATTTTAATTAACGCGAGAACGAAGCACCAAAATTCACCAGAGCTTTTTTTTTCTACTGGCAAATAAAAAATATCATTTTTACTGGATTTTTGTTTAAGTTAATTTTTTTTAAATTTATTGATTCATTTTATTTATTTCATTAATTTCATTCAATTTTATTCATTTTTAATACATTTTTCATATTATTATTATATATTATATATTATGATACCTTAGTGGATATCATTATAGTATATATTATTATTTTTTAGTATATATTGGTATATTTTATGACTTTATTAACTATATGTCAAACTGTAATTATTATTTCTTTATTCCTAATGTGACAGTCACTTCTTTAGCGAAAGTAATTAGCGATAGTAACAAACAATGGCCAACAAATTAAATAAACAAATAATAATAAAGAGTCTTCGCCAAATTATGCCAAATTTGACGACCACAAATATTATAAATTTTAATTACTAATCACAGTACAAACAGTATTGCAACAATACTTTCGATATTGTATTATTTGTTTGGGAGAAAATTTGCCAAAATTAATCGTTTTTGTGATTTATTTGGATGTAATTGGAAAATTATAATTACCTAAAGCAGCTTAAATTGGCTGATAGAAACATAAATAATAATTGCACCCATAAATTGGGCAAGACATTGAAGAAAGATCTACAGGTTTATTATTTGTTTTCAATATTATTAAATAGCGCAAAATACATTTGACATTCCTCTAATTTTTCCATATTTTTATGATACCTGAGATATGCTATTCTCATATCTTTTTTTTTGTTATCTTTAGTAGAAATTTTGGTGCTTTCATTTCAATTATGATAATACCTGTATATCGAAAGCATGCAGCCTATGTGATAAATACTAATCTTTATTGGTAAAATATTAAATATTAAATTAAAATACTATAATTATAAGTTACAATTATATATAATCAATCTTTATTGGGCCTCATGGGGTCTTTCCGCCTAAAATTATAATTTACAAAATTATAATTATAATTTAAGTTAGATGCTCTAAATGTAAATGCACTAATGCATTAATGCATTCCTAATACGTTTGCATGTCTCCTGCTCATACTTCCAGCATAATTATACAGATTGTACTTCAGAAACAGCGAAACTCTCGAAATAGATTTCGTGCTTTGCTTATATTTGCGTCATTTTTTTACTATGTTTAAATGGACACGTTCGCTTACTTACTCATTTTTATATCAAATCAAATGTAGCGTATATCTGCTGAGCGAACATAATATTTACGATTCACAAATAGAATCCATTTTGAAACGAATCGCAATTCATTTTTCAGCAAAGGCACGTGGAAATCATAATTTTGACCAACCAATAATAGTTCATGCAGATTTAGGTTTCCTGAATCGTATGTCTATATGGTGAATACCATTGCCATTATGTAACAGAAAAAAAATGTATTTGTATTACTTTAGAGAACATTTTGAAAATCTTCAAAATTCGACGTGATATGAATTTTTGCACAGTGGTTATGTGACATTATTGCAATGGTCGTGGAGAAATCGCGAAAAGCTACAAAATAAAAATATATATATACCTATTGACTTAGTGGAGATGTTTTAAAAATTCGTTAACCCAATTCATAGCAGCAAATTGTGATTTATATTCTGTACTGTTTTAAGAGTAATTGCAAGTATCGTTGACTGAAAGTAACAATTAAATGAAAATAATACATTGTCTTTTGATTTTATCAGTTCTAATTAGATACAGCATAAAAAATAGGCAACATTAAATAAATAAATGACACTTAAATTTAATATGCATTGCGTTGTGTAAATAACCCTTTAAGGTGAAAAGTTATTTCTGCCGTCACCCAAAGTAATCCATTGGTATTGTTGACCTTTGAAAGTATACTTTAAAGTAATCAATCCTTATTGTTTGTTTAGGACAAGTCGAATGTCTCAACTGCATGCTGACGAGATGCAGAGGAATCGAGATTGATTCGAGAAACAACCTGGGATTTACGCCATTGATGAAAGCTGCACTCCAAGGGAGGAACAAATGTGCCAAACTTCTCCTTTTTGCCGGTAAGTCAATAACCTACTGCTTTTTGGTGGTAAGCCAACAACCTTAGTTTAAAAATTGATTCATCATTTAAACGTAAATAGAATGTTTACGTTTAAAAATGTTGCTAACATAATATTGTTATAATTATAAGCCAGTAGCTTGCTATATTTTGCGTTTTCCTTTTATGGCGCAGCATTTAACTCAATAAAAGATCAGCTCGTAATTCGAAATTGATTGATAATGTTTATTAAACTTGACGTCAGTGCGAGACATCGAAGACCGATCGTCTTATTGAGTGTCAAACCAATAAACCAGTGGCCTCATGCTAACATTTATAATTGGCATTAATGCGCAGATATGGATCAAACCGAACTGATTCATACAAGTATGAACGGGAATGTAAATATTTATACGTTTTCAATTGATTGAAATAATGACGTAAATGAATGCGCTTGAGTATATATCGGTGAGTCAGTGCATAAGTGGATCAAGTAGAATTGGAATTATAACTTCCCGGAAAAAAATAGATGCGAATGAAAAGGCTGTGGGAATAAATCATGGTCATTGTATATTTAAATCGATAATATTTGTGTATAAATAACCAGAAAATGTTTTGTTGTATTGAGGGGACAATCTTAAAACTTGAATTATGCTTGAAATTTTAGCTTCGTAATTACTTTATGAATATATTACAGGCAATCGTAAAACTTGAAATTATGTTCGTCACGAAATTTTTTGAATTTTTCACAATTTAAGAACTCCTCTGCAAATATTGTATTTTAATAGAATTTATGAAGAAATTACATAAGTAGACATATCATATCATATATCAGTATATCACTAATATAAATTTCGTCATTTATCATTTACTAATTTTAGTTTGCATAACAATACTCATTGATCCATCTTTGATCAGATTGTAATAATTATAGTAAAATACGATTAAACGGCTGTAATATAAATGGCTATATAAAGAAAATATTTTTGAGTATTTTGTAAATTAACATCCCAAAAAAATGACTTATATAGTATATTTTAGAAAAATAATAAAAATAAAAATTTGCATTTCTTCACGATCTAAGAAACGGCTCAGTTTTGCTTTTGCTCAAAATTTTGAAAATAGCATGTTTTATTTTCTAACTGAAATCGTCATTAAATTCAAAGAAATCCACATTGAATTAAGCGGTGTGTCAAAACTTTTTTTATCATGTCAAATTTGCAAATCGTAATTTACAATCGCATAAATATGCAATATGGAAATCGCATACATACAGTCATGCTCACATAAATCTAGTACAAACAATTTGACATTGCCATATAAAATTGCTATTGTAACCTAATTTCTTGTACTAGATTTATGTGAGCATGACTGTACATAAATATTTGTTATAATAATACATCAATTGATAATGAGTTATTATCCGAAAATTTTGTTTCAAATGATTGAATTTCTCGATTTCAGACTACAATTTTTTAACTGCCAGTTTCTATGATAATAATTGTTATCAGAATGGCATTCATGGAAACTAACTGCCAATTGAAGTAAATCGGAGCCTTAAACTGGGCCCGATTTATTTTCGACGTTTACTTGCGGTAACATGAACATTTCTCATAAGAGACTTTCATCTGATAGCTAACCCTCGAATTAGCTTTCGATAATATCAGATTTATACAATTTTCTCGAACATTATCTTAATGCGGATCGTGAATCTTACATCTATAATGGAAATCTCTTATCCTTCAGTCATCTGTCGATCACTTAAGGATTGACACACGAAAGAAACGTGTGCGGTTTTATTTAAATTGATTGAAACTTGTATGCTGGTTTTTATATTTAAGGTTTAGATATTTGGTAAAATCATGTGTTATATCTATATGAAATTTTGTTAATAGGAAAATTTTGATGTTGTTATCTTCTCTAGCGAAACTGCTGATTTATGTTTGAAATCAAACTTAAATAGAAATATCGTTTTTGAGGGCTCTCGAGCCTATGATTAAACTAATGTATGTGTGTAATAACTTCTATGATATACATAAAAGTGACAGTAAAGTGAAATGTGGCCCTTTTATATGTTGTTAATATAAAAAATTCTAATATATTTCCCAGATTTTTTTTAACAATTTTGTTTCAGTGGATGAATTTTAAATATGGGATATAATTGCGAACTAAATTTTTTTTAGAGATTATTTTTTTCAACAAGCGAAACGTTGACAAATAATGAAGCTGAATTTTTGACAGTTCTCCTATCAAATAGGAAGAACATGTATATGTCAGTTATTGTCACTACGAAATAATTGAAAAATTGTCAGTAGGAATGTGTTGAAAAATATTCGAACAATAAATTAGTACTTAATTCTAGGCGCTGTCAAATCGGAAAAACTTCTGTATTTCTGAGCTACTTATTATTACTGCGAGAAGATTTACAATGGGCAGCATCAGACAGAAAAAAAAATGAGCTGTAATATGGTGTAATCAGGTTTTTACAGCGATCAAATCGGAAAAATGTGAATTGCTCAGTCATAAATGCGGCAAAATTAAAAAAGTGGCAATATGTAGAAAAATCAGGCTTTTATAAAGGATGTGTGACAAAATATGTAAAATAAAATATATATATATATATATATATATATTCCGGTTAGTGTACTGCGGAAAAATTGAAAACTGGCCTTACAGTATAGAAAAATTTTGTGTACAGTTTCAGTGTTTCTTGAGTATTGCATTTACAGTTAGTTTGGATGTGCCAATGTTATTTGCAATTTCCCAAATAGCTGTTTGTCTGATGTCTAATTCTACATTTCCGCGAAATATTCATTCCTCTGTATTCGATGTCTTAAAAGCACGATACTTTCATGAATGTTTTTCAAGTCTTCCAAATTTTCTAGGCTCAGTGACTTCTCTGTTCAGAAGTACAGTTCTCTGTTCTCTGTTCAGTTCATGTACAGGAGCACTGCATGATCGCAAGTTTTATTGCATTCAAAATACACTTGTAATATGTTGTCAGTCGATGTCAGTCGATTGTTAATATTGTTAGCTATTATAATTAGCCATTTCACAAAAATTGACAAACAAAAAAGGGAATTTGACATACTATCAGTTAGATGACGTTCACTGTTTTTGTTTTCACTTTATTTTCCACGGCATATTGGAAAAACTTACATAAGAACTTGTACGATTGTTACTTACAAACTTATAGAAAAACAACTTACTGTTAATAAACATTTTATTTTTTTCTGTATGAATATTCCATCTAAGCCAACTTGTTGGACATGTTTGGATTCAGAAAAATAATTTCTACCAGAAAAAAAAAATGGAGTATACGTAACCATTTGGAAAATAAAAGTTGAAATCGCTGAAATGAAAATAGATTTTGCAAAAAACCAAAATTAGAGCCTCTTTGTAAACATTTGGTTGAAGGAACTATGGCCAGCAGAGTTTTTTTAGGAGACACTCTGTATATATCACATAAAGCTGTCAAATCTAAAAAAAACATGTACCTATCTCACCTATTATCACTGCGGAAACATTGAAAATACGCAGAATGGTATAGAAATAAAAATCAGAAAAACAAAATTAGAGCCTCTTTGTAAACATGTGGATGAAGGAGTTATGACCAGTAGAATTTTTTAGGAGACCCCTGTATATGTCACATAAAGGTGTCAAATCGACAAAAACATGTACATATCTCACCTATTATCACAGCGGAAAAATTGAAAATACGCAGCATGGTATAGAAATAAAAATCAGAAAAACAACATTAGAGCCTCTTTGTAACATGTGGATGAAGGAGTCATGACCAGCAGAGTTTTTTAGGAGACACCCTGTATATGTCACAAAACAGTGTCAAATCGACAAAAACATGTACATATCTCACCTATTATCGCTGCGGAAAAATTGAAAATATGCAGCATGGTATAGAAATAAAAATCAAAAAAATTAGAGCCTCTTTATAGACATGTGGATGAAGGAGTTATGACCAGCAGAGATTTTTAGGAGACACCCTGTATATATCACTTAAAGCTGTCAAATCGACAAAAACATGTACCTATCTCACCTATTATCACTGCGTAAAAATTGAAAATAGGCAGTAGGTATAGATAGAAAAAAAAAATAGGTCTTATTTTCGTGTCAGATTTTTGACAGCTGAATTGTTATTTTAAAAAACTTTTTTTAATTTGAAATTTAAACACTTTTGTCGCATCCTACGTCCGAACAATTGATGTTCGACATATGCCCCGAAAGAGATTTTTTATAGAAATTTTAATCTCTGCATTAAAATTTCTGTACAATTTCATTTTACAATTTTCAGTATTTTTTTTTTAGTTTTGATATATTTTTTTTCAATAATCTGAGCGGGACTCATCTATACTCAATAATTGTAATTCTATTCGACTTTAGCCGATCTAACACGTATAACGCAGAGTTTTAGTTTAAACCTCTAAAGGGTACAGTACGGTTTTTACTCTATTTCTCTTCTCAAATCAGCTTTTCATTGTTTGATCTTTTTCTTTTAATTGATCTGATGATCAATGATCAATTGCATTTTCCACAATTTGGGCGTATCCAGAAACGTATTTGCTTTATTTCAGTTTAGAGCTGGATATTTTTCAATTTTGACAATTCTTTCAGTTTATAATTTTTTTCAATGAATTATCATTTTAAATTGTTATAGAAATTGTAACCATCGATTTTACGAAGAACTGATCAACTGGTCTCGCAAATTAATTCAATTATTAAAACTCATATTTCCTTTATTATTGTTTAAATGTACATTTCGTTGCCATGCGAACATCTTCGGTAAGAATATAAAAAGTCGACTATGCAACTAGACTTTGTATATTCTTACTGAATATGTTCACATGGCAGATTTCCTTTATTATTGTTTAAATGTACATTCTGTTCGCCATGCGAACATCTTCTATAAAAATATATAAAACTTGACTATACAACTTGAGTTTGTATATTCGTACTGAAGATGTTCGCATGGCGAACGAGATGTACATTTAAACAACAATAAATGTCATTTCTGAAAAAGGATATGTGAGTTGTAATTTAAAAAGTCTCACACGCTCCCATCACAAAAAAAATCAACTTCATTTTACATATTCTTTACTGCATTTTCTCTTCTGGGTGTATTTTATTTAATCTACTATTCTTCCTTGTCCATTATTAAAATTCTGTATCATTTTGAATCAATATAACATTCCAACAAATATTGTTTTCAATAATCTATCTTCGTTTTTAAAGAACTCATAGATGATCAAGTATTTAGTTGTCTCGTAAATTAATTCAACTCAGTTTTATAATTATATTTTGAATTTTTTTTTTCTGGGTGCATTGCTTTTAAATCTATTACTTTCCTATTATTCAAAATTGGTATCATTTTGATTATTGGAAACATTCCGACAAATGATTTTTCGAAGAATTTATCACTATAAGAATTCGTTTTTGAACTAAGATGTTGTTGGTTAACAAGTATTTACTAGTGTCATAAATTATTTTCATTAATTCAACTCGGTTTTGATTATTCTTGAGAATATTTCTATCCCCTCTTCTGGATGCATTTTTTTTATATTTGTTACGTTTTCTTGTCCACTATTAAAATTTGATATTATTTTGATCAATATAAGATTCCAACTATTCATTTGTCAATAATCGATCTTCGTTTTTCAAGAACTCGCAGATTATTAAGTATTTCATTTTGAGCGAAGATGTTGTCGGTTAACAAGAATTTGCTTGTCGCGTAAATTAATTCAACTCCATTTTAAGTATTTTTTGGAGCACTTCCTCTTCTGGATGTATTTCTTTCAAATTTTTAACTTTTCCTTGTCCACTATTAAAAACTGGTATAATTTTAAATTATTATAAATATTTCAACAAATGATTTTTTTAAACATTCTTCATTATAAGTTTTTTTACGAATATTTCGTTTCATTAACAAGTATGTAATTGTCTTAAAAATGAATTCAACTTGATTTTAATTATATCTAAACGATCGTTATTAGGCTATCGACCCCATTTCGGGTCGTTCCTCTTTGCATTACATTACAATTGTACCATCATTTAATAATATATGTATATTTTATGGTGATTCAGTATTAATTATATTTGTGAAGTCACTTGAAACACTTATTACCTTTTCCAAAAAAACAAACTATTTATTATCTAAATATACCTATTGATAGCAATGCGATCACTTTCAGTAGGTGATCGATAGAAATTAATGAATCACACTCAGAAAAGAAAGTATTTCAAAATACTCATCATCTCATCATCTTAATATATTTCGATCGCGATACAATTATCTACGGTAGGTGGTTGACAGGTTCATTTATATCAAAATTTGAAAGATTTATCGGGATAGCGTGTTCGCATATGATATTTTTATATCAGGGATTCATTTGAATTAATCAAATTAACCATATGTGTCATCAATCAAATAAAATTGTAACACATATAATCCTTTGAAAATGACCGAATAAGCCAAAACATGTGCGAGGAAACTAATAAAATATACATATTAAACAATACAAGATTAAATATACTTAATTTACATTTATAATAATAATAAAATGTTTCATCAAGATATTATCAAAGGAAAGTATTAATTTTAATTGTATTTCTATGCAATTTCAGCATTCTGTTTGCTAATGCAAAAAAAACAATAATGCATAATCAAAACGAACTCTTCCAAGGCAATGATATTTTTATATCAGGAATTCATTTGAATTAATCAAATTTATCATATGTATCATCAATCAAATAAAATTGTAACACATATAATACTTTGAAAGTGGGCGAATAAGCCAAAACATGTGTGAGGAAACTGATAAAATATACATATGAAAGAAAACAAGATTAAATATACTTAATATACATTTATAATAATAATAAAATGTTTCATCAAGATATTAGCAAAGAAAAGTATTAATTTGAATTGTATTTTTATGTAATTTCAGCAAGGTTTTCACAGCGTCTCACTTTTAAGCAGGATATGTTACAATTGTCACATTTTCTTTGACAATTTTTATTTTATTAATAATATAAATTGAACTTATCAATTTTCAAGAATTGTCTTTCTAAGCAGTTATTGTTACATTTCAGGTTAAAGCTGGAATTTGTACAATTTTCACTATTTCTTCAATGATCTGAGTCTGAGATGGTATTTCTTTGCAATTTCAGCCTGGCATCTGGCACGGTTTCGCAGAGTTTCAGTGTATAACTGGATATTTTACAATTTTCACAGTGCTTTTCAGTTTTTGACTTTGAACTCAGCCTGACTCATTAATTCTCGGCCATTACATTTTTACGAAATTTCAGCTTATATAGCAAGAGTTTCAATTTTAAGCTGGATATTTTACAATTTTCCCTAATGTTTTCAGTTTTGATTTTTTATTTCAGTGATCTGAGTCGGACTCATGAATTCACAATAATTGTAATTCTATGCAGTTTCAGTTTATCTGGTACGTTTTCGCTGAGTTTTATGTAAGCTGGGTGTTTTCACCAACTTTTTCTTGTTTTGGTCTTTTTTTTCTTTCAATAAGTTGAGTCAGACTCGTCTATTCCCAACAATTGTTTTTTTATGCAATTTCAGTGTATTTGTCAAGGTTTTCACAGAGTTTCAGTTTAAAACTGGGTTTTACAATTTTGACATTTTTTTTTTAGTGTTTATTTAATATTTTCGATGAACTGAGTTTGACTCCTTAACTCCCAGCAATTTTATTTCTGCGCAATTTCAGCCTATGTGGCACGTTTTTCGTTGAGTTTTCACAAACTGGGTATTGTTATGAAATTTGTTGTTTATTGAAGGTATTAGTTTGTACTTACTGGTAAAGATTAAAAAAATATATCAAATTTTCACATTTTCTTTTACAATTTTTATTTTATTAATGATATAAATTAAACTTATCAATTTTCAAGAATTGTGTTTCTAAGCAGTTTTTGTAACGTTTCAGGTTAAAGCTGGAATGTGTACAATTTTCACTATTTTTTTAATGATCTGAGTCTGAGATGGTATTTCTTTGCAATTTCAGCCTATCTGGCACGGTTTCGCAGAGTTTCAGTGTATAACTGGATATTTTACAATTTTCAATATTTGAGTTTGAACTCAGCCTGACTCATTAATCTTCGGGAATTACATTTTTACGAAATTTCAGCTTATCTAGCAAGATTTTTGTAAGAGTTTCAGTTTTAAGCTGGATATTTTACAATTTTCCATAATGTTTTCAGTTTTGATTTTTTATATCAGTGGTCTGAGTCGGACTCATTAATTCTCAATAATTGTAATTCTATGCAGTTTCAGTTTATCTGGCACGTTTTCGCAGAGTTTTATGAAATCTGGGCGTTTTCACCAACTTTTTCATATTTTGATATTTTTTTCTTTCAATAAGCTGTCAGACTCATCTATTCCCAACAATTGTTTTTTGTGCAATTTCAGCGTATCTGTCAAGGTTTTCACAGAGTTTCAGTTTAAAACTGGGTTTTACAAAAATTTGCCATTTTTTTTCAGTTTTTGTTTAATAGTTTAATGAACTGAGTATGACTCCTTAACTCTCAGCAATTGTATTTCTGCGCAATTTCAGCCTATGTGACATGTTTTTCGTTGAGTTTTTTACAAACTGGGTATTGTTTTGAAATTTTCACTAAATGTTTCTTTAAGTTTAAGGTTTTATCCATATTACCATTTGTTTATTGAAGGTATTAGTTTGTTCTTACTGTAAAGATAAAAAAATATATATATAAAATATATCTTTACCAGTAAGTACAAACTAATACCTTCAATTGTTTCTTTGTTTTTACCTTTTTTTCAATAATCTGAGTCGGACTCGTCAATTCCCAATAATTGGGATTTCACTAGGAATGAAGACCAAATTACAGTTTTAGGCTCGAGTTTATTCCGATTCCAGGAGCAATAAATATCTACATAATATGACTGGACTATGAATTCACTATTCTCATTAATTGCAATAATGTAATAACAGTAACTAATTAAGTATGTAATTGGTACATTTCCTTCTACAGTCTTAAAATTTTATTTGGGTTACGTAGTGGTCCACGTGAAATCGGGAACAGGCTCAATAATTTCGATCGATCCGGAAAAGCACAACATCAGTCAGTATTAAGCAGCTCGCATCGCCGTAAATAAAACCTAATTTGTCGCAATAAATCCGTATTATGCAAAAGATGATGGAAAATCTAGATCATTCGCGCTGCAGTTCTTATGGATTATAGATTCCCTGCGAACTTAATTTTCCCACGGCTTCCTCGGCACTCGCACGCTGCGATAATACAATGTAAAATCTTTGAGGACACATTTACAATTCAAATTGCGATTACACGTTGTAATACGTATGTAAAACTCTGCACGTCGCACTTCGAACATCCACGTCCATCCCAAGCCGACGGCCTAACTTTGACCTTTGTTTTACAAACCGTTCCAAGGATCTGACCCAATTAAAATAAGTACTATCTTCTATCGGTGAAAGGAAAGGATACGTTATTGTGCTGCCTTTGGGTTTATGTGTTTGCCATGTCAGAACGCAATACGAGACGGGGATAAACTGAAATGTGTACTGCCCATTTTATGCGCCCCAGTGAGGATCGTGTTAAATTAAGCCGGTTATTTTTGAACGCGCGGATGCTTCACCATTTACCCTTGATGTGTTACAGTATATTTTTCTCGTGTTTGTCTGTTTAGTTTGTCAAACATGCTATTGCATACCAAGTTCGGGCAACAGTATTTTATTCCGAAGTTTCGTATTGCCGGAGCGCGAAACTTTGCGTTCTCGTAGTTTACAAACACTTCGCGAATTTGCCCTGCTTCAGTTAATTGTTTGCGTTCTACTAAGTACAATAAATTGTACTGATAATTACGCAGCGTTATATTGTCGCCGATATTAATTATTATATAATTGTTTGATTTAATGAACAATACAGTTGTGACGTAGTGAGCAAAGGCTCCAATTAATCAATAATTGTCGGCTCTCAATTATACTAACATTGATATACCGGGTGGTCCATTTAAATGACGTCCTCTCAATTAAATGAACTTTCACTTATTTTTTTTCGTACGATGATTATTTCTTTAGATATTTCGATGTCTTCATTGTATGGGGCAGTGGTTACTTCTTGGTGAAACATTTTTATTAGGTTAATAAAGAAAACACTTGGCAAAGTTTCACAAGTTTTATAGAAAATTCAATTCAATTAGCTAATAATATTAAGAATTCAACGATCCCGTCAAATAGTAAATTAATCTCCTTTGATGTTTCAAGTCTATTTACCTCAATCCCCCTACTAGAATTAAATCTCATTTTAAAAGACAACATTAAACTTAGTAACCTAACCGAAAAAGAGAGAATAGAACTACATAATTTACTTTTATTTGCATTCAACAAAATTATTTTAAATTCCAAAACAAAATTTATATTCAAACGGATGGTCTGCCAATGGGTTCCCCTCTATCCCCACTGTTGTCAGAAATTTATATGGCACATTTCTAAAAATTAGTCTTCGAAAATAATAAAAATTCCAACCAAGTAAAATTTTGGACCAGATATGTAGACGACATTGGTTATTTGGGCTGGCACAGAGAAATTCACTATGGAAATGGAGACCAATAACTCACTCAACTTTTTGAACCTAACAATATCAAAAATAGACAATAAACTAGACCTAAAAATCTTTAGGAAAAATACTTATACGGATACAATCATTCCAGCCAGCTCTTACCAATCAATTTAATGTAAAATGTCAGCTTTCCTCAGTTTCATTCTTAGACTGTTACATGTTCCCATGTCCACCATAAATTATAACGAAGAGGTGAAAATAATCAATCAAATTGCCACAAATAACGGATACGATAGTATAATAATCGATCAATTAATCAAAAAACACACAACAAACATGTCTAAGAAATTATTGTATAATGTTACGAATATTAATAAACCAGAAGAAAACTGGTCGTATATAATTTATTTAAATATAGTAAATGTGAATATTAAAAATAAGTTGCATAAATTAGGTATTAAGTGTGTAAATAAAGTTGTAAATAAATCTAATCTAAGCAATATTCTGAGTAACACCAAGGACAAAAAAACTGCAGGAGAACAAACTGGCATTTACAAGTTACAGTGTTCAGAATGTGACGCTTTCTATATAGGTCAAACGGGGAGGAATTTGAACATCAGACTTAAAGAACACAAAAAAACAGTTTTAGACAATAAAGAGTCCATTGGGATTGCTGACCATTGTATCAAATATAACCATTATGTACATAAGGAAGGATTATTGCTGCTCCATAACGGCAACACAGGAAGTAGATTAAATCTTAAGAAGAATTAAGAAAATATTGGACTTGGAATAAAATTGCGATTCTCAGTTTTTTTAGAATAATATTTAAACTGTTCGAATTTTTCAACTTTTTCAATACTCAAAACTGCAATACTGCGCAACACTGCAGAAAACTGCACAAACTCAAAACTAAACTTTCTCAATCTGCAAAACTGCAAAACTGCTCAAAACTGCACAACACTGCCCAAAACTGATATTTGAAACTTTCCCAATGCTTAAAACTGCAAAACTTTACAACAGTTCTCAAAACTAATTTTTGAAACTTTCTCAAAACTGAAAACTGCACAACACTGCCCAAAACTGCTCAAAACTGCACAACACTACTCACAACTGATTTTTGAAACTTTCTCAACTCTGAAAACTGCAAAGCTGCACAACACTGCTCAAAACTGATTTTTGAAACTTTCTCAACGGTCAAAACTGCACAACATTGCCCATTTAATCGAATCTCTATCTTTAATAATGAGAAAGATAGAAAGATACTCATGATAGCCCCACTTAATTTGGGACATCCTGTATATATACTGTGTGTCCATGGATTGCCCGCCCAATAGGTATATTTGACAAAAAATGTTTGATTTAAGAGACCAAATTCTGGAGTTTCTGAGTAAAAACTGTGCAAACTTAGTAAAATCATTCATAAATTTATAGGGTGTGTAGCTCAAAAAATGTCGATGACGTAATAACTAAAATTTTTAGATTTAAAACAAAATCTGTGTTTTAGAGTAATTAATTCGATTAAATTAATATTGGAAATCCTCGAAATCAACAAAACTACGGGGAACATCATTAACGACCAAGTGTGCTTTGAAAACACGCAAATATTTAACGGCATCCTGGAAAGCCGTGTAATGAATGAACGAGCAATCCCACCACCATTATCAGTTAAGCGCGTTTAGTATTTAAGTTACACAATATGAATTTTTATTCAGTTTTTCTCTCTTGAGAATGGCCGCAGTGCCGAAACAATTGTAGAGCAATTCTATAAAACTTGTGAAACTTTACCAAGTGTTGTCTTCATTTACATGGACCACACGGTATATATAGGTTCCTTACGAGATAAACAAACCTTTCAGCGTTTATGGCAAAATTTGTAATATCTAAAATTTTAAACTAATTGTTAGCTATTACTATTCCAATGGGTAGTTCTGTTTTTAACACATTCTTTTAAATGAGTATAAATCTTATGGATTTTATTTTATAAGGTATAAAATTTTAATCACGCATCTAGAGATAATTGTATAAAAGCACGGAAATGTGCCATATTGTATTGTACCCAAAAGATAGCGTGTGGACTGTTCTCATAAAATAAAATCGATTTGTGTAGTCCACATAAAGCAGATTCTAAAAATGAAATAATATACAGGGTGATTAATTTTAAATAAATACCAAATTTTGTGTCCCGGATTTATGGTACTCTCTGTATACTAGAAAATAATTTTAAAAGGTAGTACATCAAGTGTCCAATAACTTCCAATCAGATGTTTTCCTAAATTTTCATTCTAGCAGCAATGGTCAATAAGTGGGCCACCCTGTATATTTAACAGTTTATTACGAAGTTTCATTTGTGAATTTTAAGAGAAAATATCAAATATTTTATGTGTTTTATGGCTATTTTGTTATCAGGCTGCAATTTTTATTAACATGTTTTACAATTTTAAACTATTTCGTGAATACTGCAGAGAATTTGATGGTACACAAATATATTTTTTATTTAAGTATTTCTTAAAATTATGATTAGCTGTAATGTTCTTACATAATTTTTAGATGGTTTAAAGATCAAATTTAGAGTAATATTAGTGTAATTTCAAAAAGCAAAACATGTTAGTTGAAACGTTTTAAAAATAATGTAAAGATCTTAATTAATGTCAAACTATTTTTTATATATTGATCTGTGCTAATGCTTTTTTTAAATTAAATTTCGTGATGATTTATAAGATCAAATTTGCTTTTATTTAAATTTGCAATTTTTGAAATATTCTGATTAAAAAAATGTTTTCTTAATATTTTTTTCTTAATCTGATTTCAATTGACACTTATGTAATTTATATTATAACTTGTTGCTCTTGTAATAATTCACAAATTTGTTTTTATAGCATTTTTCGAAATTTTGAGATACGGGCTATTTATGTAAAAGTGTGGATAAACTAGAATAGTTTTTTGGAAAATTAGTACAATTTTCAGTACCTACAGTGATATTTTTGTAAAATTGTGGTTAAATTAGAAAAGTATTTTATAAATTGCTATCATTTTGCACAAGTTTTTATTTTTAAGTTAAATCAGAGTTAGTATGATTTAAATCAATTGATTTAAATCAAATCATGATCAAATCATCTTCTAAACTAAAAGATATTTTGGAAAATTAGTACAATTTTGAGTACCAACAGTGATATATTTGAAAAATTGTGGATAAATTAGTAAAATATTTTATAAATTGCTATCATTTTGCACAAGTTTTTATTTTTAAGTTAAATCAGGGTTGGTGTGATTTAAATCTATTGATTTTAATCAAATCATGATTAAATCATCTTCTAAACTAGAAGATATTTTGGAAAATTAGTACAATTTTTAGTACCAACAGTGATATTTTTGACAAATTGTTGATAAATTAGTAAAGTATTTTATAAATTGCTATCATTTTGTACAAGTTTTTATTTTTAAGTTAAATCAGGGTTGGTGTGATTTAAATCAGTTGATTTAAATCAAATCATGATCAAATAATCTTCTAAACTAGAAGATATTTTGGAAAATTAGTACAATTTTGCGTACCAACAGTGATATTTTTGAAAAATTGTGGATAAATTAGTAAAGTATTTTATAAATTGCTATCATTTTGCACAACTTTTCATTTTTAAGTTAAATTAGGGTTGGTGTGATTTAAATCAATTGATTTTTATCAAAACATGATTAAATAATCTTCTAAACTAGAAGATATTTTTGAGAATTAGTACAATTTTGAGTACCTACAGTGATATTTTTGAAAAATTGTTTATCAATTAGTAATATATTTTATAAATTGCTATAAATTTGCATAAGTATTTATTTTTAGGTTAAATCAGGATTGGTGGGATTTAAATCAATTGATTCAAATAATGTTTGAAATAAGTTATTTTATTTTAAAAATCATTTTAACTTTTTTTTAAATCACGATTTTTTCCAACCCTGACACTAATTATGCTTTTATTTTAATTGATTTATTGTGTCAGTGTTAAATATTAAACATTATAATATCAATTCCCAAAACAACAGCAAAATGACAAAAATATTTAAAAGTACCAAAACAAAATTAGATAATTCTAATTATAAACAAAGTTATATTATAATTATATTAAAATTAAAATTAAAATTTCCAAAAAATTAGAATTGTCCGTTTTTCACATTTTTGTGAATACATTAGACCTTGTTTTGAAGTATAGGTTTTGGTTTGTTCGCATTTTGCTGAAATTTTTATATTTTTGTGACTTTGTTCTTATGGCATTTTTAAATTCACTGCAGTAAGTGGATTTATTTATGTGAGCGGTTTGCCCCACCAAGATATTGAAGTTGATTGCTTAATTATATTTATTGGTATTAATAATTGTGTCTATGTTCAAAAATCTTAAACTCACTATTAAAATAAAATATCTGGAAAATGACAAAATATGGTCAGAAGTTGTACAACAAAATTATTCCAATGAAAATCAAAATCATAGTATTGGTAATCAGAGTATAACTTTCAAATGACTTACTTTGAAATTTTATTCTTTTGGTTGTTTTATATTTCTGTGAAAATTTTATAACATTTTTGGTGTATTATCAGTGATTTCGCATATTTTGCAGAATGTGACTCATTATTTCTGACAATCATTGGAAATTTGTTTATTTAATTACTCGAGTGTTTAGTAAATTGTTCCACTTTTCCATAAATTTTGAATAATTTGTGGGTAACATATTTAGTAAATTACTGGATTTGTTTAGTAGAATACTTGATATATCGATTAGACGTAAAGTGGTAGATTTTAAACAATATATTTTGGAAATTTTGATTAACGCCTGGAATTTTTGTAAGAATCTGAGAAAATTAGTAGAATAAATTAGTTAAGTAGATACAGTGATATTTTTGCAAAATGTGAATAAATTAGTAAAATATATTGTTACAATTGCTACATTATTGCATATATTAAAAGCATATACAGTTTTTTTTTTTTATTTTGACATAAGTAGTAAAATATTTGACTAAATGCTACAATTTTACATCTATTGAAAGAATATGCAGTACTCAGGTACGTTTCTAGAATTTGAGATTTTGAGATAATTAGTACAATTTCTACAATATTCCATAAATTTAGGATAATTGGCAGAATATTTAGCAAAATTACTCCAATATTTTAGTAGAATATTTGATAAATTGATTAATAATAGTCTTTATTTCGCTTCGAACAGAAACAGATACTAAACAATATATATATATATATATATATATATATATATATATATATATATATATATATATATATATATATATATATATATATAAGTAGTTAGGCAACACGGTTTCTAGATCGCCCCCCGCGAAGATTTCGATTAATTTAATCCGCGGTTTTTATTGGCGGATTAATCAATTACCGCGGGCAGTAACAATGGGTTGATTGCGGAAATCGCGAGTAATTTAATCACAATTGCAGGATAACAATGGAATAATTGCAGATGCATTACATTAATTACAGGTGCATTACTGCAATTACAGGTACTTTAATTGCAGGTTAATTGACGATCCGCGCATTTAATTGGCAGTCTAATCACCGCGAGCGGTAACAATAGATTGATTGCGAGTAATTTAATCACAATTGCAGGATAACAATGGAATAATTACATCAATTGTAGGTACTTTAACTACAGGTTAATTGACGATCCGCGCATTTAATTGGCAGTCTAATCACCGCGGATCAAATTGATATCATAGATCGCTAGACTGAGGATCGCCACACAGTAGCCGCCCCCGATACCACCGCCCCCGACCTCGCCGCCCCCAGACCACCCACGAGGCCAGAGGCCGCCGCCCCCGCGCCGCCCCCGCGCCGCCCCCGCGCCGCCCCCGCGCCGCCCCCGCGCCGCCCCCCGGGCACGGTGGTCCACTGTCACACCGCCCCCGATGCGGCCGCGCGGCGAGTTGAACCAGCGATAAGGCCGGGGTCAGCCGAAGGGTCGCCCCACCCGCGGTATGTAATGCGATACACGATTCGGCAGGAAGTAATCACTCAAACCGGCAGGCCATAAGTATGATAAACTTAAGTTAATGAGCGTCAAAGGTCGCATTCCCCCGTTATCGTACGAGCCAGTTACCAGCCAGGACATCTTCGCGCGAGACTGGCCATAAAAACATTTCCCCCGATTTTAAGGGCCGATAGAAAAAAGTCGTATTTAATATAGGCGAGATTAGATATTTAACTGCGGAGATCAACGGATGTCAATTATATCAATAGCGTAATTAGACAGGATGTATTTACCTTAAATTAATTAACTACAAAAAGCTACAGGTACACAAACAGCCTTTCTGTGCTGGGAGGTAAAAAACAACATATTTATCCGCCAATAATTAGGTTTTATACGTATGCAATATAGATAAGGAATATGCAAGACAGGGGACAGACACATTGTAGGATTTATGTGTATACACTAGTAGTTGACCTGAGCCCTGAGGCTTGCAGAACGTAACTCCACGGTTTCAAAGTAACAATTGCAAGAAATTACCCAGAGTCTAAGTAAATGCATATACACTTTAAATAAACGCCGATACAATCAAATCAACTTCGAACTACTTAGCAATTCGTTGTTTTATTAATCAGCCGAGCATAAACTAAATTGATTACACCTGTTCATAGACAATAAATTATACTATCGCAACATAAATTTATTTACAATTAATTAAAACGAATTAAAAGGACAGCGATGGCAACATACTAATAGACAAAAACGCAATAAAGAACACATGGAAGCCGTATATCGAACAACTATTCCAAGACGAAAGACCAGAAATTCAGCATATACAGCCAGAAACAGGCCCAAGCATTCTGAAAGACGAAGTACGAAATGCCATAAAACAAGTTAAGACGGTAAAAGTCCAGGACCAGACGGATGCCACGCGGAATTTCTAAAACTACTAGACGACGAAGGAATTAAATGGCTAACCGACATCCTTAATAATATCTATAACACAGGTGTAATACCACAACAGTGGTTGGAATCAGAATTCGTAACACTCCCAAAAAGGCAGCGGCAAAAAGATGCGATGAATATAGAACAATAAGCCTAATGAGCCACCTATTGAAAGTGTTTCTAAAAATAATACATAAAAGAATATACAATAAAGTGGAAGGACAACTGGGACCCACACAATTTGGATTTAGAGCCGCATTCGGGACAAGGGAAGCTCTCTTTAGTGTTCAAGTATTGGTACAGAGATGCAGAGACATGAATTGTGATGTATACGCGTGTTTCGTTGATTACAAAAGGTCTTTGACAGAGTCCAACACCAAAAACTGATACAAATTCTGGAAAATACAGGAATAGACGACAAAGACCTCAGAATAATTACAAATCTATACTGGAACCAAACGGCAAGCGTAAGAATCGGAGACGATAGCACAGAAAGAATAAAAAAATTACGCGGTGGGAGGCAGGGATGTGTACTGTCTCCTCGGCTATTTCACATCTATTCTGAAGTCATATTTCGGGAAGCCCTAGTAAATACACAAGAAGGAATTTGTTTAAACGGGAAACGTATAAACAACATCAGATACGCAGATGATCATGGCCGACAACATAGAAGACTTACAACTAATAATGAATAGCTTAATAAGCACTAGCCACTGACATGGGCCAGATATCAACATAGACAAGACCAAATTCATGATTATAAGTAAGAACAACCCACAACACCACCAACAGCAACTGGAGCTGGAGCAGGGGAACATCGAACGAGTTAAAAAATATGTATATCTAGGCACCGTTATTAATGAGCAATGGGACCAGACACAGGAAATAAAAAAGCAGGATTGAAAACAGCGAAAATATATTCATTAAAATGACCACAGCCTTTAAAAGTCGTGATGTAACTATTGATACCAAAATGAGACTCTTACGCTGCGCCGTATTCTCTGTGTTATTTTATGGAATGGAAGCTTGGACGCTCACGGTTGCTAACACAAAATGCTAACGACACCCCTCAGCCAACAGAGCAAAAGAATAGAAATAAACTCAATAAAATTCAAATAAAAATATTAAATTCAATATAAACACAATAAACAATCCTACTTTTTCACCAAAAATAAAATTAAATCACAATTACCTAGCGCTAAAGATAAACTGCAGCGTCTATACAAAACGGACTAACTGCAAATATTGTGAAGCAAAATATTGTGGGGAAGAAATATATATATATATATATATATATATATATATATATATATATATATATATATATATATATATATATAGAAGAAACCTGCCGAGCCATAAAAATTAGAATAAAAGAACACCTATGCTTCTAAAACAGCTCAAATTTTGGTCGCCACTTACCACAACCACATTTTCGACCACAACGCAGATATAAAACTCTTACATAACATACACTATTAGAAGCGTGCACAAAATTGATAAAATGCTAAATATAGATCTTAATGGCTAAACGAACAAACATAATTAAATTCCAGCTGATAACACGGGAGTAATATGATACGCGTTGTGAGCGCAAACTATAAACATGACAATTTTCATCATTATGAATATAAGAAACTGCCTGGAAATTAAGCCAGACATGATAAATATGGCGATTTTATCATTGCGAGGGTCATAAATTCAATACTAATAGGCAGATGCAGCCGAAAATTGAGGATTAGGTATCGGGAAAATATGTCAGGCGGTAAACGGAGCAGAGCGATTTATGGATGGCAGATGCTAACCAGACATGGCCGCGGTAATTTAATTGGAGTGGAAACCATCCATCACCTGACACATATGGGCAATAAAAACTGTACCCTTCACTGATAATTTAATCAGCCCAGGAAGATATAAATACGACAAAAAGCCATTAACATGTCATTTGCCCATAGTGTAATTCGAGCAGCCATAACGACGCATAAAAACTATACACTTAGCCGGTAAAATAATCTACCCAGGAAGCTATAACTTAGATAAGACATCGTAAAAATATGAATTCCACCTCGTTCACTGACATATTTATGTCCGTTATATATGGGCACCTGACATGCTCCCAGACAGGCTAAGCAAGTCGAGACGTGTTTACCCCCACCACCACCACCGAAGCTTACTTAAACGCGAGGATTCTAGACACCGCTCCATTTCCAACGACACAGTTTCGGCGAGTAGAGTTATCTCACAGTCTGCGAGTGTGCTACAACAAAGTGTTCCTTAATTTAAGCTTACCGTCCAACATACAGTGCCCGACCAGTTTCGAATAGGTAAGTGCTTATTTATATTAAATTAAATATCCGCGGGCCCCAATTTAAATAAAAATTATTAGTGCAGCGGTATAAACTTAATCGATTTAATGTAGCGTTTGAATCAGCATGAATTAATAGTTTGTATTTTATTGCTCGCAGATATGGACTTCATAAGCAAGCTGAATAAGATTGGGATGGTAAAAGCTATCATCAAAATCGGCGAACTGGAGCAGGACGTTCAACACCGCATCATCGAAGGCAGGAAAATCACCACCAAATTTGGCGAGAAGCAAACGCTCGAGCTGGAGCAGGGGATCCTATTCCTACCGAAGCGTTTCAACAGCATCAGTAGCGATGAGTTTGGGGAGGCAGTCGCACGCGGTCTGTACATCAGCAGGAGATCGGACAATGGACTGTCGTTTGAGAGTGATGAAGAGAGATCTGCGAACTAGGACGCTGTTGCTAAAGCATAAAATCGAGGAGGTTAAAAGGATGGTCGAGATGCGCGAACTCACGAAACAAATGGCAACGCTAAAATTTTGTGATTAAAATAAAATATTTCTGTATATATCTAACTAACCAACACAATAAATAAAGAAATAATAAGAATAATATATACTTATTTCAACACTAAATTATCTATCCTATATTGCAAGAGAGAGAGAGAGAGAGAGAGAGCGCGAGAGAGCTAGGAGGTTAAGAGGAAAACACATGACAACACAGTAAAAGTATTAAAAAATAAGTCCTGCATTTATCGAATGCGTTAGCCTATTAGCGGCAGTGTAAAGACAGGGGCTATTATAATGATGTGAAAAATGAGCACGCCCGATGTGATGGATAATAGGTTCGCATAAACAAGCACTTCGAGTACAAATAATGTTAGAGGGCATTTACATGTATAGTGATGCTGTATTGTCAACATTTGAATGTTTCAAACAAATGACTCTAATGAAGTGTTTTATCAACCTACAATAAATAGAGAAATAATACGATTTATTACTCATGCATATCCTCGAGTAGCTAGGAAACTGGATCTGTAATTCGAGCCTGCTTAATTACAGTATTAACTCTAATCGCCCGCTAGGTCATAGGTGCATTGATTTGTACACCTGTCAGAACTTGTAGCTGGCAGGGCGCTCCTCCCCACCACATGAGTTTCGGGGGGCTATCTTTAAGCTTGATTTCTGCATACATTAGGGTAGTTCTCAGACAGCAACGACGAAGCATGCATCCACCCAAGAGCACTAACACTCGCAGTCCTCCGCATATTAAGAGAAGTAAGTACACCGCTTCTAGCCAAATAATTATGAATAATTTATATATTTTATTGCTCCCAGATATGGACTGCGTAAGTAGCCTGAATAAGATTGGGATGGTAAAAGCTTTAATCAAAATCAGCGAGCTGCAGCAGGATTTATTATTAAAAATAGTATTGTATATGTTTGCATGATTTTTCTTTATTTAATATGTTCTGTTCTCTCTATACACTATGGAGGGGTGAATAAAAATAAAGTTTTACATTGTATTATTATTTTTTATTACCATATAAAATATCAACTACATACTCGTGACGGAGTGGCGGAGGGGCTTCGGGAGGAGCGGAGGGGCGGAAGGGCTGGTTGTGTTGGTGGAGGAGCGGAGGGGCTTCGGGAGAAGCGGAGGGGCGGAAGGGCTGGTTGTGTTGGCGGAGGGGCTTCGGGAGAAGCGGAGGGGCGGAAGGGCTGGTTGTGTTGGTGGAGGAGCGGAGGGGCTTCGGGACGGTACGGAGGATATATATATACCACCACCAACAGGTGTATCACGGGTATCTCACAGGTGTCTCACAGCTGTCTCACAGGTGTCTCACAGCTGTCTCAGAGGTGTCTTACAGCTGTCTCACAGCGTCTCACATGTGAATCACAGCGTCTCACATGTGAATCACAGCGTCTCACACGTTACTACATTTTAAGAATATAAAGGGCCGGGGTGCTTCGTGAGGGGCGGAGGGGCTGGTGTAGTGTACGGAGGGGCGGAGGGGCTGGTGTAGTGTACGGAGGGGCGGAGGGGCTGGTGATGTTGGTGGTAGCGGAGGGGCTTCAGGAGGGTCCGCATACTAGCGAACTGATTGTATTGGGTAGCAATTTGCTGTGTCTAGTGAAGCTCGGCTCGAATCCAGCACCCCTGTCCATTGATCCATATTGATCACCTCGAGCGATTGTTGCTGCTTGACGACCTTCATCGTACCAAACCTCTCACACCGCGGATGAGACTCTAGCTCACCTCCTCCTTTTAACGTTTGCTGGTCATTACAGGTTCTCCCTGATCCATTCAAAGCATCCTTTTCGGTCGTAGGTTGTCCCATCGTGGCATTTGTTTGATGTTTAGTTTCATACCGTTTGAGATTATCGCTTCTTGTAAATGTTCTCTCACAGTGCAAACACTTCAATAATCTGGCAGAATTAGTAGTCTTGTGTCTTTTCAATCCACGCAGCCACCGGAAAGAAGACTCACATCTATTACACTTATACATGCTGATGGATCGAATGCAACTGATATCTCTGTGACAGCCACTGTGCCAGTCTCTCTTATATATATATATATATATATATATATATATATATATATATCCTCCGTACCGTCCCGAAGCCCCTCCGCCAACACAACCAGCCCTTCCGCCCCTCCGCTTCTCCCGAAGCCCCTCCGCTCCTCCACCAACACAACCAGCCCTTCCGCCCCTCCGCTCCTCCCGAAGCCCCTCCGCCACTCCGTCACGAGTATGTAGTTGATATTTTATATGGTAATAAAAAATAATAATACAATGTAAAACTTTATTTTTATTCACCCCTCCATAGTGTATAGAGAGAACAGAACATATTAAATAAAGAAAAATCATGCAAACATATACAATACTATTTTTAATAATAAATCCTGCTGCAGCTCGCTGATTTTGATTAAAGCTTTTACCATCCCAATCTTATTCAGGCTACTTACGCAGTCCATATCTGGGAGCAATAAAATATATGAATTATTCATAATTATTTGGCTAGAAGCGGTGTACTTACTTCTCTTAATATGCGGAGGACTGCGAGTGTTAGTGCTCTTGGGTGGATGCATGCTTCGTCGTTGCTGTCTGAGAACTACCCTAATGTATGCAGAAATCAAGCTTAAAGATAGCCCCCCGAAACTCATGTGGTGGGGAGGAGCGCCCTGCCAGCTACAAGTTCTGACAGGTGTACAAATCAATGCACCTATGACCTAGCGGGCGATTAGAGTTAATACTGTAATTAAGCAGGCTCGAATTACAGATCCAGTTTCCTAGCTACTCGAGGATATGCATGAGTAATAAATCGTATTATTTCTCTATTTATTGTAGGTTGATAAAACACTTCATTAGAGTCATTTGTTTGAAACATTCAAATGTTGACAATACAGCATCACTATACATGTAAATGCCCTCTAACATTATTTGTACTCGAAGTGCTTGTTTATGCGAACCTATTATCCATCACATCGGGCGTGCTCATTTTTCACATCATTATAATAGCCCCTGTCTTTACACTGCCGCTAATAGGCTAACGCATTCGATAAATGCAGGACTTATTTTTTAATACTTTTACTGTGTTGTCATGTGTTTTCCTCTTAACCTCCTAGCTCTCTCGCGCTCTCTCTCTCTCTCTCTCTCTCTTGCAATATAGGATAGATAATTTAGTGTTGAAATAAGTATATATTATTCTTATTATTTCTTTATTTATTGTGTTGGTTAGTTAGATATATACAGAAATATTTTATTTTAATCACAAAATTTTAGCGTTGCCATTTGTTTCGTGAGTTCGCGCATCTCGACCATCCTTTTAACCTCCTCGATTTTATGCTTTAGCAACAGCGTCCTAGTTCGCAGATCTCTCTTCATCACTCTCAAACGACAGTCCATTGTCCGATCTCCTGCTGATGTACAGACCGCGTGCGACTGCCTCCCCAAACTCATCGCTACTGATGCTGTTGAAACGCTTCGGTAGGAATAGGATCCCCTGCTCCAGCTCGAGCGTTTGCTTCTCGCCAAATTTGGTGGTGATTTTCCTGCCTTCGATGATGCGGTGTTGAACGTCCTGCTCCAGTTCGCCGATTTTGATGATAGCTTTTACCATCCCAATCTTATTCAGCTTGCTTATGAAGTCCATATCTGCGAGCAATAAAATACAAACTATTAATTCATGCTGATTCAAACGCTACATTAAATCGATTAAGTTTATACCGCTGCACTAATAATTTTTATTTAAATTGGGGCCCGCGGATATTTAATTTAATATAAATAAGCACTTACCTATTCGAAACTGGTCGGGCACTGTATGTTGGACGGTAAGCTTAAATTAAGGAACACTTTGTTGTAGCACACTCGCAGACTGTGAGATAACTCTACTCGCCGAAACTGTGTCGTTGGAAATGGAGCGGTGTCTAGAATCCTCGCGTTTAAGTAAGCTTCGGTGGTGGTGGTGGGGGTAAACACGTCTCGACTTGCTGAGCCTGTCTGGGAGCATGTCAGGTGCCCATATATAACGGACATAAATATGTCAGTGAACGAGGTGGAATTCATATTTTTACGATGTCTTATCTAAGTTATAGCTTCCTGGGTCGATTATTTTACCGGCTAAGGGTATAGTTTTTATGCGTCGTTATGGCTGCTCGAATTACACTATGGGCAAATGACATGTTAATGGCTTTTTGTCGTATTTATATCTTCCTGGGCTGATTAAATTATCAGTGAAGGGTACAGTTTTTATTGCCCATATGTGTCAGGTGATGGATGGTTTCCACTCCAATTAAATTACCGCGGCCATGTCTGGTTAGCATCTGCCATCCATAAATCGCTCTGCTCCGTTTACCGCCTGACATATTTTCCCGATACCTAATCCTCAATTTTCGGCTGCATCTGCCTATTAGTATTGAATTTATGACCCTCGCAATGATAAAATCGCCATATTTATCATGTCTGGCTTAATTTCCAGGCAGTTTCTTATATTCATAATGATGAAAATTGTCATGTTTATAGTTTGCGCTCACAACGCGTATCATATTACTCCCGTGTTATCAGCTGGAATTTAATTATGTTTGTTCGTTTAGCCATTAAGATCTATATTTAGCATTTTATCAATTTTGTGCACGCTTCTAATAGTGTATGTTATGTAAGAGTTTTATATCTGCGTTGTGGTCGAAAATGTGGTTGTGGTAAGTGGCGACCAAAATTTGAGCTGTTTTAGAAGCATAGGTGTTCTTTTATTCTAATTTTTATGGCTCGGCAGGTTTCTTCTATATATATATATATATATATATATATATATATATATATATATATATATATATATATATATATATATATATATATATTTCTTCCCCACAATATTTTGCTTCACAATATTTGCAGTTAGTCCGTTTTGTATAGACGCTGCAGTTTATCTTTAGCGCTAGGTAATTGTGATTTAATTTTATTTTTGGTGAAAAAGTAGGATTGTTTATTGTGTTTATATTGAATTTAATATTTTTATTTGAATTTTATTGAGTTTATTTCTATTCTTTTGCTCTGTTGGCTGAGGGGTGTCGTTAGCATTTTGTGTTAGCAACCGTGAGCGTCCAAGCTTCCATTCCATAAAATAACACAGAGAATACGGCGCAGCGTAAGAGTCTCATTTTGGTATCAATAGTTACATCACGACTTTTAAAGGCTGTGGTCATTTTAATGAATATATTTTCGCTGTTTTCAATCCTGCTTTTTTATTTCCTGTGTCTGGTCCCATTGCTCATTAATAACGGTGCCTAGATATACATATTTTTTAACTCGTTCGATGTTCCCCTGCTCCAGCTCCAGTTGCTGTTGGTGGTGTTGTGGGTTGTTCTTACTTATAATCATGAATTTGGTCTTGTCTATGTTGTATCTGGCCCATGTCAGTGGCTAGTGCTTATTAAGCTATTCATTATTAGTTGTAAGTCTTCTATGTTGTCGGCCATGATCATCTGCGTATCTGATGTTGTTTATACGTTTCCCGTTTAAACAAATTCCTTCTTGTGTATTTACTAGGGCTTCCCGAAATATGACTTCAGAATAGATGTTAAATAGCCGAGGAGACAGTACACATCCCTGCCTCCCACCGCGTAATTTTTTTATTCTTTCTGTGCTATCGTCTCCGATTCTTACGCTTGCCGTTTGGTTCCAGTATAGATTTGTAATTATTCTGAGGTCTTTGTCGTCTATTCCTGTATTTTCCAGAATTTGTATCAGTTTTTGGTGTTGGACTCTGTCAAAGACCTTTTGTAATCAACGAAACACGCGTATACATCACAATTCATGTCTCTGCATCTCTGTACCAATACTTGAACACTAAAGAGAGCTTCCCTTGTCCCGAATGCGGCTCTAAATCCAAATTGTGTGGGTCCCAGTTGTCCTTCCACTTTATTGTATATTCTTTTATGTATTATTTTTAGAAACACTTTCAATAGGTGGCTCATTAGGCTTATTGTTCTATATTCATCGCATCTTTTTGCCGCTGCCTTTTTGGGAGTGTTACGAATTCTGATTCCAACCACTGTTGTGGTATTACACCTGTGTTATAGATATTATTAAGGATGTCGGTTAGCCATTTAATTCCTTCGTCGTCTAGTAGTTTTAGAAATTCCGCGTGGCATCCGTCTGGTCCTGGACTTTTACCGTCTTAACTTGTTTTATGGCATTTCGTACTTCGTCTTTCAGAATGCTTGGGCCTGTTTCTGGCTGTATATGCTGAATTTCTGGTCTTTCGTCTTGGAATAGTTGTTCGATATACGGCTTCCATGTGTTCTTTATTGCGTTTTTGTCTATTAGTATGTTGCCATCGCTGTCCTTTTAATTCGTTTTAATTAATTGTAAATAAATTTATGTTGCGATAGTATAATTTATTGTCTATGAACAGGTGTAATCAATTTAGTTTATGCTCGGCTGATTAATAAAACAACGAATTGCTAAGTAGTTCGAAGTTGATTTGATTGTATCGGCGTTTATTTAAAGTGTATATGCATTTACTTAGACTCTGGGTAATTTCTTGCAATTGTTACTTTGAAACCGTGGAGTTACGTTCTGCAAGCCTCAGGGCTCAGGTCAACTACTAGTGTATACACATAAATCCTACAATGTGTCTGTCCCCTGTCTTGCATATTCCTTATCTATATTGCATACGTATAAAACCTAATTATTGGCGGATAAATATGTTGTTTTTTACCTCCCAGCACAGAAAGGCTGTTTGTGTACCTGTAGCTTTTTGTAGTTAATTAATTTAAGGTAAATACATCCTGTCTAATTACGCTATTGATATAATTGACATCCGTTGATCTCCGCAGTTAAATATCTAATCTCGCCTATATTAAATACGACTTTTTTCTATCGGCCCTTAAAATCGGGGGAAATGTTTTTATGGCCAGTCTCGCGCGAAGATGTCCTGGCTGGTAACTGGCTCGTACGATAACGGGGGAATGCGACCTTTGACGCTCATTAACTTAAGTTTATCATACTTATGGCCTGCCGGTTTGAGTGATTACTTCCTGCCGAATCGTGTATCGCATTACATACCGCGGGTGGGGCGACCCTTCGGCTGACCCCGGCCTTATCGCTGGTTCAACTCGCCGCGCGGCCGCATCGGGGGCGGTGTGACAGTGGACCACCGTGCCCGGGGGGCGGCGCGGGGGCGGCGCGGGGGCGGCGCGGGGGCGGCGGCCTCTGGCCTCGTGGGTGGTCTGGGGGCGGCGAGGTCGGGGGCGGTGGTATCGGGGGCGGCTACTGTGTGGCGATCCTCAGTCTAGCGATCTATGATATCAATTTGATCCGCGGTGATTAGACTGCCAATTAAATGCGCGGATCGTCAATTAACCTGTAGTTAAAGTACCTACAATTGATGTAATTATTCCATTGTTATCCTGCAATTGTGATTAAATTACTCGCAATCAATCTATTGTTACCGCTCGCGGTGATTAGACTGCCAATTAAATGCGCGGATCGTCAATTAACCTGCAATTAAAGTACCTGTAATTGCAGTAATGCACCTGTAATTAATGTAATGCATCTGCAATTATTCCATTGTTATCCTGCAATTGTGATTAAATTACTCGCGATTTCCGCAATCAACCCATTGTTACTGCCCGCGGTAATTGATTAATCCGCCAATAAAAACCGCGGATTAAATTAATCGAAATCTTCGCGGGGGGCGATCTAGAAACCGTGTTGCCTAACTACTTATATATATATATATATATATATATATATATATATGTGTGTGCAATACAATAAAGTAAAATAGAATAAAATAGAATAAAAGCAAAGCAAACTGACAAAGTTTATAGGTTAGTGTGGGAGCCAGCGGCAAGACATTCTATAAACTGGGCAAGCGAACGTCCCATTCGCTTATCGCAATTCATTAGGTGATCCCGTCCTGTAGTTTTCTCACATAATTGGCAGCAGCAGTCTTCGTCGATGTCATGGAAGTGGCGTTTGTTGCAGATTAGGTGGTGAAACCCATGGTATGTGTATCTGGTTATTGTGTGTCTTTGTTGTTGGTTGGCCCCTCTCCATATCTCCGAATTAAACGCTGGTCCTTCTGTAAAATTATTGATTGCAAAGTCCATGTTTTTAGCCTCGAGGATCTCGGCATATTCGTCTTTTACTTTCTTTGTTATTGCTGGGAAGTTCCTAATAATCTCCTCGCCCATCGTGCTGACATTCGCCAAGTGAAAGATGAAGGTATTTGATGTATTCTTCGCAAGTCCCAGTACTTTTTTCAGATACCTGGCCCTTATTTTGTCTAGCTGCAGCAAATGATTCGTCTCCAGTAGTGGTTCAGAAGTGATAGATTGATTAGAAGTAAAGTAACAGATTTTTAACAATATTTTTTTATTTTTTTATATATTGTACAGTTTCTGTGGTAAGAATTGAAACCTGGCAAATCAGTGTAGCTATGTACTGTTAAATACCATTTTCATCCAATAATAAAAATTCAGATTTCAGAATTAATTGAGATCATTGAGATCTGTAAACCCAAAATAGTCACAAATCGCTCTTTGGTAGCGGTAATTAAACATTCCTGAAGAAATTGTCTCTTATAGATAACCAAACAAATAATATGATACATTTATCAGAAAGATACTTTAAATCATGTAATCATAATATTTTAAATTCTAAGATTAAATTCAATCGTATTGATTGAAGCAATGTACGTGTTTACACCGAATCAATTTCTGAAAGCTTTAACCAATTTTCCACCAATTGATTATACCAACTGAGTAATCCCAGCCTAGATTACAGTGAGCACTCAAGCTTTAAATTCATTAAAGTTTAAACACCTGCCCACATGACGCACGATCAAATCCAGTGCCAAATGTCGAGTCGAGCCTCTTAGATCGTAAACATAATAAAATCTGCTGGGCGCAAGATTTATCGACCATCTGTGAGCTGCGCTTTGGTTCGGATGCATGCAATTTCCACTCCAATTACAAGGGGTTTGTTGTGCCGTGTTTAATTCAAACAAATAAAAACGAACGATGGAAAACGTTTGAGGGTATGAATAATGGAAAGATTTCTGCTTTGCTTAAAGGTATTTGGTAAGCAATTAAGAGTATTTGGAGCAGACGAATCGATTATTATTAATAAAGCATTTGATATGAATGGTCGGTATTAACGACTCTTTTAAAGATTGATGAATTCAAGTATCGCATAATCTCATTACTAGGACAACGATTGATTAATGATGGCGCTTATTACTGAATAATATTCCGGTTTCTTAAATGTAAAATATGACATTTTATCAACAAATGTGTAACTTGGGATTCGAAAATGTCGATACTGTCGATAGATCTTTGTATGCTAATTATTCGTGGCTACATGGATCTCAGGTAGAATACATCATTAATGCTACAGAATTTCCCAAAGTTCGAATTTGGAATAATCGTATGAGAGATGAAAAAGTCACAATGGTCCCCCCTTGTGGTTTTGAACTTTTTTATTTCTGGGCAGAATTAAACAAAATTTACATATTTCGTAGATCTTTGTATGCTAATTATTCGTGGCAACATGGATCTCAGGTAGAATACACACACCATTAATGCTACAGAACTTCCCAAATTACGAATTTGGAATAATCTTTTTAGCATAATACCTGGAAATTTGCGCCTTGCTCATATGTCGCAATAAAAAATTAAGGTATTTTTCCAAAAAAATTGTCGCCCTTGGATTTTGCCGCCCTGGGCTATAGCCCTCATAGCCCCCCCCCCCCTTTATTACCGCCACTGGTTGCATGTGTTATATGTCGATATTATCCTGAGATCAGATTATCTTTTGTGAGCTCAAGGATCATTGCGAGATCATGTCGCTACGGCGTAGGATTTCCTCGTGTTTACTGTTTAGTCAGAATAACTCGTACACGAGCAATTTGAGATCTCAGAAACGCGGAAGGAAAGTTTTATATCGTTTCAAATGTCGAATAAAACTTTGTGATCCTTATTAGATGATGCTTTCAGGAGCGAACCCAACGCTGAGGGACAACGGCCGCGGCCTACGTGCCGACCAATGGGCCCGTTTTTGCGGTCGATACGTGTGCGCTGATGTAATTGAAAAACATGCAAGACAAAGACTGCTGGAGAGGTCCACATCCTACGGGAATTGGGGCGGCGAGAACGACATGGGGACGAGAATGATTATGGGGAAGGTCGTCCCCGTTCCGCAAATTACGCCGTCGCAACAATCCAATGGTAAGTGTATTTATAACCCTGTTTCCCTTCCAGCGTGGAAATCGCGCGTGTGTTGCATTGGTCCGTGCAGAAATTTTATCTGCATCACGAGATCCGCCTAAAGTCCGCTGACATTTACGCGAATCCGCAAAAAATAGCTCCGGCACGTTCCTGTAAATAAACTCCGTCGGATGTGTTCCCTGCATTGCAATGCTTATCATTTCTCATGGACTGGTGTTTGCTTGCAACTAATTGCTTTGTATTATGGAAGGTTACGGTCAGCTTTGCGCCTTTTTATTGCTCCAGTTTTATGTCAACAATTTCGCGTTTAACATTCGCCCCGTGTCGGCATTCAGGCGGACAAGACATACTCTTAACTGATGTCGGATTATAAAGCACGGCATTTCCGGCGTGCTTTTCATATTGAAAATAGTTGAGAGTCCGACTCCTGTCGTCCTCCCTTATTAAGCAATTTGCTTACGTCTACATCAGCAGCATATTTTTCACTTTGACGTTTTAATTTGAGATTTATCAAGCGCGAGCTTTGCCTAATAAATTTATAAATCACAACAGTTCCACAGTATTTGAGTAACAGTCTGCAATTACATTCCGCAAGTTGCGAAAATAACTGTAACTTATTGTAAGATCAGAGAAGCAAAGGAAGAGTACTACAAACAACAATGTGAAGAAATTGAGGAGTTGCAAGCAAAACACGACAGCTTTAACATGCACAAAAAAGTCAAAGAATTCGCAGGCTTCAGTACACACAAACAACTCAATATATTGTATGACAACAACGGGAAAATAGTCTCAGAGATAGGGCAAAAACTTGAAGTATGGAAGAACTACATAGCACAGCTCTTCGATGATGAGAGACGGAAAACTATTCTCGAAAATATAGAAGGGGAGGTGGGCCCGGACATAATTAAAGAAGAAGTAATATATGCACTGAATACACTAAAGAACAAAAAAGCAGCAGGTCCAGACCAACTGCCAGCAGAAATTCTTAAACTGATAGAGGAGGACCAGATTCATATTCTAGTAGAAATAATTAATACCATATACACAACAGGAGTGATACCAAATGAATGGTTGCTATCAACTTTTATAACCCTCCCAAAAAAGAAAAGTGCCAAGCATTGCTCCGACTACCGTACGATTAGCCTAATGGCACACACACTGAAAATCCTGTTGAAGGTGATCCATAATAGAATATACAGGAAACTAGATGCAGACATCAGCGACACACAATTTGGATTCCGCAAAGGCCTAGGAACAAGGGAGGCACTGTTTGCACTTAATGTCCTGTCGCAAAGATGCCTAGATATGAATCAAGACCTACACGTTTGCTTCATAGACTATAACAAAGCCTTTGACAAAGTTAGACATGACAAACTAATAGATACGCTAATAAAGAGAAAGATAGACCTTAGAGACATAAGAATAATCTCAAACCTCTACTACAACCAGAAGGCAGCAATAAGAGTAGCAGACACAACATCCGAAGAAATAGAAATACAGAGAGGTGTCCGTCAAGGGTGTATTCTATCACCAACCCTCTTTAATCTCTACTCAGAGGACATAGTAAATAAAGCACTCGATGATCAAGACATAGGCATAAAAATTAACGGCATGTCAATAAATAATCTGAGGTACGCCGACGATACGGTTCTTTTAGCTGAAACGCTCGAAGACCTACAGACGCTAATTAATAAAATAGTCACAGAAAGTGAAGAATATGGGCTATCACTGAACATAAACAAAACAAAATACATGCTAATAACTAAAACAACTCAGGACAACCATCGAGTATATGTAAAGAACCAGCCTATTGAAAGGGTAAGAGAATACAAATACCTAGGCACAACCATTAATGAAAATAATGATAGCTCCCAAGAAATTCGAATCAGAATCGAACAGGCAAGAAGCTCCTTTTCTAAAATGAAGAGCCTTTTCAGTTGCCGAGATCTAAACCTCGATCTAAAAATTCGAATGATGAGATGCTACGTACTATCAATACTATACTACGGAATGGAATCCTGGACATTGAAAGCAATCGACATAAAGAGACTGGAGGCATTCGAGCTATGGATATATCGAAGAATACTGAGGATCTCGTGGGTAGAGAAAATAACGAATGTAGAAGTGATGAGACGTATGAATAAAGAAAAAGAAGTAATTCTGACAACTAAGCAAAGAAAACTGGAATATATAGGACATATCATGAGAGGAGAAAAATATCAAATACTACAAGTAATTATGCAGGGGAAAATTAGAGGAAAGAGGTCCATAGGAAGGAGACGAAACTCATGGATGAAAAACCTTAGAGAGTGGTTTGGCTGTACTAGCAACCAATTATTTAGAAATGCGGTCTCAAAAGTGAAGATCGCCTTGATGATTGCCGACCTTCGTATCGGAGATGGCACCTAAAGAAGAAGATTGTATTTCATATATTTCTGTAATAATCCGATCATTCAATGGCGTTCCTTAAGGAAATCAGGAAACGTCAGGTCCAAATGATATCGAAAATCCTATAATCTAAATGAAACTTGGGTACCTTCAAAATTTGTGTAAATTTACTTGAAAACTTTCCAGATTTGTATAGTGACTTGAAGTGAAAAATAACAGACGATTTTTTAAAATTTGTTCAAAATGGATTGGCAATTTGGGCTTTTATGATAATTAAGCTAATTCGCCGAAAAATTACATATGATTTAAAAAAAAAACCTAACCTCAAAGTTTTTATATAGCAATAACCAAAAAATTAACCAAAATGTACGTGACGTAACACATTAATGGAAAAATATCGAATATACTATTAAAATTTATCGATAACATGATAAATTCGACATAAATTATCGATGATGTTATAAATTCAACAACTTGTTGCCGACAGCAGAAACTCGAATAACGATGTTGAAAACTTTATGTATTCTCAACAACAAATGTCGTTTATATCAATAATTCAACGAAAACTGTTGATTATAATATGATAATAATAAACATGGTAACATTATTTATTACAACATATAATCAATAAAAATTATCGATTACATCATGCATTAGCAAAAAAAAATGTTGGTTATGCATCAACAATTTCTGAAAACATCGTAAATTTAACACAAATTGTCGATTGTTCTTTTTGGCCGCACAAATCGGCCTATAAATTTATTTATTAAAATTTTATATCTGATTATTTATTATTTTCTTTGACACACGCACTACATTGTATTAGTAATTAGTAACATTGCAATTAAAAATTGATATTCACCTAAATTATCAATAGCATTACAGATATGACAAAAATGTTGATGGTGATATAAATATAACAAAAATGGTTGTTTCATTTAATTTTCATTGTTCAAGGTCATTACGCCATAATTACAAAAAAATGTCAATGGCATAAAAATGTTAACTAAAATGTCATTGACGCAGGTAATTGGTTACAAAAGTGGTAATTAGTAACATTGCAATTAAAAATTGATATTCACCGAAATTATCAATAGCATTACAGATTTGACAAAAATGTTGATGGCGATATAAATTTAATAAAAGTGATTGTTTAATTTAATTTTCATTATTCAACGTCATTATGCCATAATTGGAATTATGAAATACATTTAATGATGACATAATAAATTGAAAAAGTATTGTTGATTGCATCATAAATTCAATAGAAATTGCTGTATGCCTATTTTTCATAAATTAATAGATTAATTAAAATCATCAATCATTGTTGCATCATAAATTTAAAAAAAAGCCATTATGCCATAATTACAAATTTATTTAACGTATGGCGTAGACACGTATGAGTTACAAACAAGCGTCGAGTCCATTCAAATATTCAATTGATGATGGAGTTGCAAACATAAAATCATTGAAATTTCCATAATATGCTCCGGGATGATATGTGTTATGTAATTTTTTTAATTACAAAAAATGCCAATGACAAAAAATTAACTAAAATGTCATTGACGTAATACGTTACAAAAATGGTCGAATAAGTACTACTTAAAATGTAGACCAATCCATAAAAAATGTCGATGTTATAAATTTAATACGAACTGTCGATTCAACAAAACCCAAATAATGGCATAATGAATTCAGCAAGATTTGTTCATACTATTTAAAATTCATTGAATATTGTCGATTATTGAAAACAAATTTGATGATCATAACATTATAACTAAAAATGTCGACTATTCAATAAAAATTAAATAAATTTTATATGAATTGCCGATTCAACAAAAATAAATGGCTTATTAAGCAACATGTGTCGATGTTATTGAAAATTCGACGGAAATTGTCGATTTATGAAATAAATTTAATGATGACATAATAAATTGAACGAATATTGTTGATTGCATCATAAATTCAATAGAAATTGCTCTATGCCTATTTTTCATAAATTAATGAATTAATTAAAATCATCAATAATTGTTGCATCATAAATTTAAAAAAAAGTCATTACGCCATAATTGCAAAAAATGTCAATGACATAAAATTGAACTAAAATGTCATCGACGTAACACGTTACAAAAGTGGTCGAATAAGAACTATTAAAAATGTAGACTAATCCATAAAAATTGTCGATGTTATAAATTTAATATGAACTGTCGATTAAACAAAACCCAAATATTGACATTATGAATTCGGCAAGATTTGCCGATGATATTCCAAATTCAATGAATACTGTAGATTACTGAAAACAAAAATTGATGATGAAAGCATTATACCTAAAAATGTCGACTATACAATAAAAAATTGTCGATAACATCATAAATTTAATATGAACTGTCGATTCAACAAAAATAAATGGTTTATTAAGCAAGATTTTGTCGATGTTATTGCAAGTTCAACGGAAATTGTAGATTTATGAAATACATTTTATGATGACATAATAAATTGAACAAATATTGTTGATTGCGTGATATATTCAATAGAAATTGCGGTATGCCTATTTTTTCCATAAATTAATGAATTAATTAAAATCATCAATCATTGTTGTATCATAAATTTAAAAAAAAGGTCATTACGCCATGATTACAAAAAAAATGTTAATTACATAAAATTTAACTAAAATGTCATCGACGTAATACTTTACAAAAATGGTCGAATATGAACTACTAAAAATGTAGACTAATCCAGAAAAATTGTCGATGTTATAAATTTAATATGAACTCGATTCAACAAAACCCTGCTATTATTTGGGTTTTCAACCAGATTTGTTGATATTTCAAATTCAATTAATATTATCGATTATTGAAATAAAAAATTGTCGATTATTATAATAAATTTGATGATGATATTGTCGATTGCGTCATAGATTTAATAGAAATGACCTATTTTTTTAATAATCATACCTATTTTTTTAATAAATCAATTAATAATTTAAATCATCCACATGATGAACATTGTTCATCATAAATTTAAAGAAAATATTATTTACAATGTTTAACAACAATTACAACACAATGTCAATGGCATACAATATTTATGAATCGTTAGTGATATAACAAGTTTAAGATAATTCGTTGAAAAATTTATTTAAAAATGTCGACTGTTCAATAAAAATTATCGATGACATCATAAGTTTAATATAATATAAACACCTAATAATATAAACTTGCGAGTCGACAAAAACTATAATGGGATATTAAATTAAGCAAGATTTGTTGATGATATTGAGTATGCAGCCAAAATTGTCGATTATAAACGCAAATAAATGCAATAGAAATTGACTCATACCATTGTTTTGATTGAAATCATGAAATATTGTTGATAACATCATAAATAAAATAAAAATTATTACCTACGTCATATTTAAAAACAAATGTCAATGGCATATAAAAAATTACTTTGTCAGTGACACAATTTGTTCCAGAAAAATGTTCGTATAAACTCTAACTAAAAATGTCGAATATTCAATAAAAATTGTCGAATGACATATTAAATTTAAAATAAACTTCGGATTGAACAAAAAAAAAAAATAGAATATTATATTCAGCCAGATTTGTCGATAATATTTCAAATTCAGTGAATATTGCCAATTATTGAAGAAAAAAATGGATGATATATCGACTATTCAATAAAAATTGTCGATGACATCATAAATTTAATATGAACTGTCGATTCAACAAAAATAAATGGTTTATTAATGGTTTATTAATGGTTTATTTGTCGATGTTGTTGCAAATTCAACGAAAATTGTTGATTTATGAAATAAATTTAATGATGACATAATCAATTTAAAGTAAAGTAAAAATAGTTCAATTTAAACAAGTATTGTTGATTGCATCATATCATAAATTCATGAATTAATTTAAATCATCAATCATTGTTGCATCATGAATTTTAAAAAAAGTCATTACGCCATAATTACAAAAAATGTCAATGACATAAAAAACTTAACTAATATGTCGTTGACATAATACGTTACAAAAATGGTCCAATAATTACTACTAAAAATGTAAACTAATCTATAAAAACTGTAGATCAATAAAAATTGTCGATTATTGAAATAAATAAATCACATGACATTGACGTGAGAACATTAATAAATCGAATAAATATTGTCGATTGCATCATAGATTCGATAGAAATTGACTAATACCCATTTTTTTAATAAATATATAATTTAATTTCAAACATCTAACATGGTTGATCATAAGTTTAAAAAATATATTACAAAATAATTAACTGAAACGTTAGTAACATAACAAGTTTAACAAAAATGGCTGAAAAAGTAACTAAAAATGACATCATATATTCAATATAAACTCCCGATTCAATAATAAATAAATAGTGGCATATTAAATTAGGCAATATTTGTTTATGATATTGCATATGCAGCCGAAATTGTCGATTATTGAATTAAATTGGATGATGACATTGTAAATGCCATATTATAAATATATACATTAGTACATGTATATTGTCGATTGCATCATATATTCAATAGAAATTGACTCATACCTATAGGTTTTTAATAACTTATTTAATTAATTGAAATTATCAAACACTTCAACACGAACTTCATTGCTAGTAAATCAGTTATAACGTAACAGTGTTATATAATGAAAATTACTAGTGTAATTACTGTTACGTTATATATATATATATATATTTATATAGTAAGATATTAGTATATTACATAATTATATATGTATTACGTAACATTAGTGACTTTCATTACATAACACTGTTACGTTATAACAGATTTACTAGCCATGAAGTACGTGTGTAATTGACAATTTACTAATGTGGGAGTAGAAAAATATATACTACGTAACAGTTATGGGGGAATTATTTGTATGAGAATTGGCAACAGTGTGACAATTATGTTTGAAATTGTCAAATAGTCATATGATAGTCAATATCAAATATTGCCATAAGCATCTGACAACAAAAATGTATCAATTTATGTAACATTTTTCATAATTACGACTGGGAGTAGAAAATATACCGTACATTACATGAGTTGTAAGGCAATTATGCACTCGAGAAATTACGTAATATGCGTCTTACAACTTTCGTTATGTAATATACTATTACCACATTTTGGATTTGAATACGAGGGTCGAATGATATGTCAAATAAGTTTTTATCAAAACGCTGTCAAACAAACAGAAGCCACTGACCAAAAATTTCATATATAAGCTAGTTGAGGATAGTACTATACAATGCCAGCACAAAATTACATTAGTGGCGCCACCTGTGTGTCAGGCCCGGAACTTACCAGCCGACCCTCGTATATACTAGAACAGGGGTTGTCAAACTTTCAAACATTGCGGCCCACGTTTTAGAGACCCAATCTATACTTTTTACTACTGATTTCATTTTCGCCATATGTTGTGAACTTTCAATTTTAAATCTTAAAAATTTCAAATTATATTTCCAAGATCTTGTCGCGACCCACTAAAAAATCGACCCACAGTTTGGGAAAAGGATAGAGATAAGGAAGGATAATGTAAACCAAATAAATCCAATGGCAGGGAAATCTCATGCTTTACATATGAATGACTTTCTTTATGCTTGTCGCTATTTGCATGTCTCTTTTTGCATATACACGTACAATTTTCACATAATGTTTAAAATAAGAAGCATCAATGATTTACAAATAACAATAATTCAATAAATCCAGAACCAATTCAATTTACGGGATTTCTGTTTCAACTATCCCAATAAACACAGATGTCTGTATTTATGTAAGTAAGGGTCCAGTATTGGCTATCGCTCATTCAGACAGTTGCGTTTATTGGGGCAATTCCGATTATTTTACAAATGCCATTCTAAGATATTGGTTCATAATTGAAAATTTGGAAAAGTGTATACGGCTACATGCTGCAAATGGTTTTCAACTTGTTCATTGATTTCTCATTTACAAAAATCACTTTGCTGTCCTTGCTCGCCTGTTTGCCTTCATTTGCGTAACTGCTGAATTAGAACCTACCCCATTACCTATAATTAACGTGAGGGCAGGCAGTTCCCTTTGCTCTGCGCAGCGGCGATCGTGGAATACCAATGAGTTTTCTGTTCTATTCCAGGCTTAAAATCTAAATTGAGAAAAGTATTTAGAACGTCTTCCGGGCCAGGTCACAACAATGACAACATTTCAAGCGCCCGCCTCGTCACCCAGCTGACCTCGGCCGCTCTGTGCGCCAGCACCCCGGTGCTACCCTCCGGGCCGACGGTGCCGCCGGTGGTCAAGTCTCTGCTGAGGCCGCTGACGGTGCCGAGGCTGCAGATCACGCTGGTCAGCAACGGCGAGCACCATTCAAGTCTCTCGAACGGACTGTCCAAGTCCCAGACGAACATCAACGACGACAAGCCGCCCATCATAAAGCCGGTGAGGACCAAGAAAAAGAAATAGCATCAATGCAAGCTCTGCAAGTGGTAGGAGGTAAGGTCGAGATATTATAGACTGGTTTTGTAACAATAAAAAGGACGACACCAGTATTCGGAATTTGTATTCGTCTAGATTTGTTCGATATTACATTAAGACATTTTTAGCAATTTTTAATTAGTTCTCCTCCTCGTCTTTATTGTCATAAGTGTTTTCTATCATATTTACCATGTTGAATATTAAATGCCGGTGCTAGTCTTCGCAACGTTTGGTTTAAAATCGTTAATATTGGTTTGGCTTCATTCACCGCCTTTACGAGATGCATTTTAAACCGAACACGATCGTTTTGATGTATTGTTTTTTTAATCAGTTTTAAAGACTAACGTACTATATCAATACTATACATATTTCAAAATTATATATGGGAACATACATTTTCGAGCTTAAATAGATTATTTATTAAATAAATACTAACATTTTAAACTATGTAATAATATTTATTAGAAAATAAATATACAATTGATGTTTTTTATTAAACATAATGTGTTTTATTCCTTACACTTACAAAACTACTTCACATAAATTAGCTGCCGTCATGTTTCAATAAAAAAAAATCCTTAACGCTTTAGTTATTGATTTAAATGACTATTTAGAGATATTCACATATTTGAGCTTTACAGATTTCCTGAGGCCTAATCGTTCACGGACTTTTTATTCTTCCTCCTCCTCTTCGATTTAATATTCGATAATATTTCGTAGGCCTGCTGAATTTCCATAAACTTCTCCTGGGCCTCCCTCTGCAGGCTGGGGTCTTTCACTTTATCTGGATGGTATTCCCGGCTTAATTTTCTCCACTGCGACGTTATCTCCGATTGACTAGAGGTAGGGCTGACGTCCAGGACTTTGTACGAGTTTTGCTCCCCCTGAACGTCTGACAAATCTATTATCTGCTTCCATATCTCGTACCTAAAATTGAATTAAACACGTCAACTTTAGTAATAATTTAATCTTACATGATTTCAATATATAACGCTTAAGCAATAAAATAAATAAACTTGTGTGTGATTTATCTACAACAACTTGTTTTCAATATTAATCATGTTGTAATAATTATTATTGCTGCAGAAGTTATTTTCTATATTTACATCTTATAATAGTTATTATTATTACTATTTTTTTTTGACTAATCCTACTCCTAGCATTAGAACAAAATTATTTAGAAGTAAAAAATTCCTGAAATATTATTGTTGCAACAGCTATTTGTGCAATAAGTTAGGAAATGTATTTTTTTTTTTCGTTCTAGGCACGGGATTTTGGATCGAGGCGATAGCCGAGATTAAAAACATGTACGGAACAAAAAATTGGATTTCCTACGTGTCGCACATATGATTTTTTCTACAAGAGTTTGGAAAATAAATTAAATTTGGATAATTTTAATATTTTAAAATTATTTCTAAATAAAATACCGGAGTCAAGATTGTTCTGCTTTCAATAATGAAGAGGTTAACGTAAATATTAACCCAATTTCTACTTCCACAAAGACCTGTTCTGGAATTTCATTAACAAATTGTGAACATATTTCTGTTAAGATTTATAATAATGATAAAAAATAACATTTACAATTTCAATAAATTGACTTATAACTTTTAATGTTCCAATATAATTTCCGCACTTGTTAGGAATTATTCCGCTGTTCCTAACTCAAATTAGTATTCAAATGTTAAAGTTTTCCTAACTCTAGTAGAAAATATTACTAGTCTTCAATACTAAATTTAAATCATGTTTTAACAATTAATATTACTGCAAAAGTTATTCTCAATATAGGTATACATCTTATTATAGTAATAAGTATTATTACTATTTGTTTCAATAATCGTTCCAGAATTTTAATAAAGTACACAATTTATTATAATAATTATCATTGCTACACAACTTATTTTCAATGTGTACTTCATGTTATAATAATAACTATTAGAATTGCATTAGCGATAGATTAAGATCCTCCCCTTAGTACTTAATAACAAGGTTGGAATAAATCATGATTAAAAAAAACAAAAATCAATGATTTAAACAAAAATCAAATAAATCATGATTTATTTGATTTTTTGTTTTTTTATATATTTCTGTTTTCTATGAGTCTATCAGTTTTTCCCAGGGTAGATGTGATTTATATCAATTAATTTACATCACATTTTAATCATATGATTTTTGTATAATAAATTTGTGGATCTGAACAACAATAATTGATGAATAAAACAAATTTCTGCCTATCTGTACCATGGACCAAAAAATTGAAGAAAATAAAAATATGTAACTTATTTACTATTATCTACTTGAAAGCATGCTAACTCTATCGTTACATTATATTTTTAATTGTTCACCTATTGGAATGCATAAACAGTGCAAAAACTATGATTAATTTAAAAAAAAAAACAATTTTGCTTTATATCAATGATTTATTTAGTTAAAAATCAGTTGATTCATATCTTGATTTAAATCACACCAACTCTGCTTAATAGATAAGATAAGATAAGATAAGATAATAGATAAGAGACGAAAATATAATATATTATCACGTATCTACATAAAAGGTAAAAATGTTTGCATTGGACATTACAAATAAGGCAAACAGAGGAAATTATTTTGGTGACTCAACATCGTAAAACTGGAATGACGAAACATTTTACGGTAAGTTCTTTCAAAGAATTTCTAGAGAAGTTAAAAGAAAATATCATCACGTATCTACATAACAGGTAAAAATGTTTGCATTGGACATTGCACATAAGACATACAGTGGAAATTATATCGTAGACTTAACATCGTAAAACTGGAATGACGATACATTTTACGGTAAGTTATTTTTTTCAAAAATCACTTACAAATTGTAAACGGAACTGAAATCCGCTCCATTTATTTCAATGTGGTTTTGAAGCGATTATTTTCCTTGAATATGTTTAGTCCTCGAAATTTGATTACTTTATTTGATAATTTTTATAATAGTGGTCTTTCAAAGCAAGAGGCGCATTTATTTGAAAATTTGTCTAAACTTTTGTAACTTGACAGACAATTTACATTGTTATTTTCTAGTTCCACAGAAAAATTCCATTGAAATTTCGAATTCCCAAAAAATTCTGCCAACATTTCTGTCATTTATATTATAAATTTTTGAAATATTTTTATATATCGTTGTTTAATTTTGTTTACATGAAAAATATATATTATCTCATACATCAATACTCGCCCCTAAATGTTGCCATATTTTGGCAATGATTTTACAAGTATGTAATCGAAATTAGGCAGAAATCTGTACACTAGTCTCCAATTTTTGCTACAATTTGCTAAATTTGTATGAATTTTTATAAAATCCAATTAAAATTGAACTTTAAAATTGCGTTGTAGTCTTATAATTTCTGCAATAAAGTCATTTTATTTCCGACATCATTTAGTCTAAAGTTTCAAAACAAAAACATAGAATTTCGATTATTTTAGTTACATTTTTTTTAAATATAGTTTTATAGCAATTATTTTTCTTGAATTAATTTTGTCATGAAAATTTGATTACTCCTCTATTGAGTTATAGTTTTGTGCGGTTTAGAAACAGCTTTTCAAATTTTTCCATTTAATTCTTACTGAAGGAAGCTGTAGCGTCCCTAAGGTCGGTCAACCAACCGGACATTGCACATAAGACATACGTAGAAAATTATATTGTCGACTTAGCATCGTAAAACTGGAATGACGATACATTTTACGGTAAGTTATTTTTTTTTCAAAAAATCTCTATAACAGTAAGTCAGACAATGATTGTAAGTTGCACAAGATTATTTCAATTTGCCAAATATTTATAATATTTCTCATAACTTGCCAAACCATAATTTCGACTACTTAATGAATAAATATCAAACAATGGGTCAACCAATGACTTTGTATGTGGTCGAAACTAGAGGCACAACATTTTAAATAGATTTTGCCATATTTTAATAAATTTGTATGGGTTTTTATCAATTTCAATTAAAATTGCATTGAAGTGTTTCTATTTCTGCAATAAAGATATTTTATTTCTGATATCGTTTAAATTGAATTTTCACTTTTTATCACTGAATTTCCATTATTTCAGTTTCGCACAAATTGCATTTTATTCTCTTTAGTAACTTCACAGACAATTTTCATTGTTATTTTCTAGTTCCACGAAAATCCCATTTAATTTTCCCAAAAAATCTGTCATGTGCTGTTTGAATTATTTGAGTTAAAATATTTTTATATTTCTTTGTTAAATTTTGTTTACATTTCTAATCTCATACATCAATGCTCATCTCTAAATGTTGCCATATTTTGCCAAATTGTTATGGAATTTTATCATTTTCAATTAACATTGCCTTGAAGTCTTTTTATTTCTGGAATAAAGTCATTTTAATTCTAACATCGTTTCGATTAAATTTTCACATTTTATCATTGAATTTCCATTGTTTCAGTTCAGCTACATTTTTTAAATGTAGTTCTGAAGCAATTTTTGTCATTGAATTTATTTTTAGATAGAAATTTGAATACTAGAATTGATCATTTCTCTAATAGTGGTGTTTCAAAATAAGTAATAAATATTATTTATTTATTTGAAAAAAAATATTGACTTTAGTATTAACTTTACAAACAATTTTCATTGTTTTTTTTAATTCCACAAAAAAAAATCATTGAATTTTCTAATTTCAAAAGAGTTCCGTTATTATTAGTTACTTGAGTTAATATTATAATATTAATATTATTAATTTTTTAAATGTTTATCAAAACTCTAAATCTCGAAATTTTCCCATATTTTGGCAAATTTTCTATTTATTTCTGCAATAAAGCCATTCCATTCGTCTTTTGAATTGAGTTATCTAATTTTATGATTAAATTTCAATTATTTTAGTTCGGTTTTTATTTTGGGTTTTAATTTCAAATATTTTTCTTGAATTGGTTTAGTCATGTAGTCATGGACATTGTATTACTCCTCTGTTGTTTTTTAGTTTAGAGCGTTCTTGAAAATGCATAATTCAATTACTTAAATGATAAATGTCAAACACTAAGGTAGGCATTGATTTTATAAGTATGTAGTCCAAATTAGGCACACATTTGTAAACTTGTCTGTAAACTTTGCCACATTTTGCTATATGGATTTTTATAAAATCTTAAAATCTGTAAAAGCCGTTAAGTCATTTTATTTCTGATATCGTTTCGCCCAAATTTTCACTGAATTGCATTATTTTAAATGTCGCTTTTCAGAAATTATTTTCTAAGTATTTGTTTTGTCACGGAAATTTGATTCCTCCCCTGCTGTTTCTTAATTTAGAGCGTTTTAGAAAATGCATAATTTAGGTTACTTAACGAATAAATGTAAAATAATAAGTCAGGAAATACGTGTACTAGAGGCACAACATTGTAAACTTGTTTCTAAATTTTACCAAAATGCCAAATTTTCTTGGAATTGTATAATTTCTAAATATAATTGCATTGTAGTCGTCTGATTTCTGTAATAAAGTCATATATCGTTTAGATTGATTTATCTAATTTTATCATTGAATTTCGATTATTTTAGTTCCGTTCCATTTTTATTAAATGTGGTTTTGTATCAATTATTTTCTTTGAATTTGTTTTGTCCCGAAAATTTGTTTTCTCCTCTGCTGTTTCATAGTTTAGTGCGCTTTAAAAAATGCTTCTCAAATGTTTGCATTTAATTCTTATTAAATAAGTAATTTCCTAGATAATATTTATTTAGAAGAACATGTGTTTTACTATTTGATATTTCACAGAAATTTTCTTAGATTTTTGAAATTTTTCCGCAAAATGTTGTAATTTTGTCACATTAATTATTAAATTGGATTACTCGTCTTCTGTTTCTTAGTAGAAGGTAGTAGTAGATCGATATTTATTTGGCTAGCGACCTAACCGGTCTTTTATACGTTTTAGAAAATCCTTCTCAAATTTTCGCAATCATTTTTTATTGAAGGAGTAATAACTAACTAAATAAAGAGGAAATTTAGTAGAAAAATTTATAAATTGTAATTTAGAAATGTATAAATTATAAATACAAAAATTGTATTAATTTTTGTTACTCCACACTAAATGTTCTTTGGTTTTTAATATTAATAATAATAATTACAAAAATTGTATTAATTTTTGTTACTCCACAGTAAATTTTCTTTGGTTTTTAATATTAATAATAATAATAATAAAAATCCCTACTGTTCCTGTACTGTTTTCAGTTCACGGCAAAATCTTGTAATTTTTCTTAACATATGCCATTGTAATTATTCGATTCGTTTACATAATTTATTCTAAGATTTTTTTCCAATATAACTATTAAATTTCGATTGTATTATTTCCGTTGTAATCTTTTTCAATGTGGTTTAGCACTAATTATTTTACTTGAACTTGTTTTGTCGTGAAAGTTTGATTACTCCTTTACCGTTTCTTAGTTTAGAGCATTTTAAAAATAGCTTCTCAAATTTTCGCATTTAATTTCATAGAAGGAAATAATATCCTAGATAATATTGATTCAGTAGAAAATGTTTATTCATTTTTGGTATTCCACAGAATATTTTCTTTGATTAATGCAATTTCTCAGGAAAATTTTGTAAATTTTCTTTACATTTGCCATTTTAATTATTTGATTTTGATTATTAGTTTTATATTCCTTTGAAGAATTTTGTTAAAAGTTAAACATCCAAAATTTCCTCACTCATTTCATCCTTTATGGTGATTTTGGTGCACATACATTTTTTTATTACTGCTTTTACATAACAAATTTTAAATAATTTTGATTCATTTTAGTAACTTCACAGAAAATGTTCATTTCTTTTTTTGTAATTCCACAGAAAATTTTCATTGGATTTTCTAATTCCCAAAGAATTGTGTCCACACTTGTTGATTGAATTATTTTGAGTCATTTATAAATTCATGAAATATTGTCATATTTTTGTGTTTCTTTTTACATCCAAAATTTTCGATCAAATTTTCGGTTACATATTATTAAAGTTATTAATTATTAGGTATAGAGTTACACATCAATAAAATATTGTTCATTTTTCGAACACAATAAAATATATAAATTTTGATCAAAAGACTTCGAAATTGTGCTTGAAATACTTATTACTTAAGTAATATTTCATATAATAATCATTAATCATTTTTTTCACTGCAAGAATCTAATTGTTCGTTCAATTGTCGCTGCTCTTAGTTTTCGCAGCATTGCATTTATTGCCCGAAGTTTTGCCATTTTCGTTAAGTTTTCAGTATTTTGCAATGACTGAATCAATTTCTGCACTGAGAAAAATGGGTTCAGCTAAAAGCTGTCATAACCTTTTTATTGCAAATTGAGTACATGGTTAATAAGTTGTATAGGTAGATACTTGAAAATATGTTTTCTGAATTTTTTACGGGGATTGTGAAGTTCCTACGCGGTGGAACTGAACTGGTGTTCCCGTATGCTGTTAAACTACGTATTCACGTTGAACAACTCGATATGGCTGAAGCCATGTGAAAATAAAAAAAATTCTCAAATTGTATCAGTACTTGAAATGGAAATTCAAGATTTGGGCCCAGTTTTAGGATCGTGGATGATCATTGGCCATGGTTAAGTTACCTGGGATACAATTGTTAATACAGTGGTATTGTTAGAAACTTAACCACGATCAAAGATATTCCAGAATCGTACTACTGCGCCTAAACACTTATCTGAAATTGATTGCTAATTTTGTGATTATTCCTCAAAAATTGTAGACTCTCTAAATAAAATAATGAATTATGATTATTTTCTAACAAAAGTTAATAAAAACAAAATTTAAATAAGTTATTTTTCATATAAGTAAAAGCTCTAATATCTCTTCATTCAATAAATGATCACTGCAACGTGTTTGAGCTTCGTTCGGTTAAATCTGGGACTTTGTCCCCTTTTTCATGCTTCAAGTCAGAACTTACCATCCATGATGCTGCGCATACACGTAAGTGTCATACAGCGATTGTTTTAAATCCGTCCACCAAGGGGATGTGAAGAAGTGGTGCAAGGCTTCGCTCAATGGGACTTCATCACCACTTGAATCCGTTATTGTGCCATTGAAATACAAATACGACCCCCACAAGGATATGTATAATATTCCGCAAAACGTGAGTATTGATGCACGCCTGAAAGAAATAATAATAATAATTTGAATTTCATATAAATAAATGTAATTCTTAAACTATATAATTTAAAATGATCATTAACAGATGCTATTTAATACATTATATTATTTATGTTATAAATTATAGATGATAATATAAATGATTATATAGTTGTTAGGGGTATACAAATATGCAATCATCAAAGATGTAAGAAGGGTAAAAGTGGAAATAAAAATTAAAAAATAAAGAATAATGATTGTAATAATTGGCTGGTGATAATAAATAAATAAATATAATCATTAGCAGTTGACATGAATAATTATAATAATTGGGTGGTGAATGGTGATGGTAAATAAATTGAATTATTAATAGATGATACCTATACTAAATCATTCAAAAGAAGACGGAACAAGAAAGGTATACGATTTATTAGATAGTTGCTACAGGGTTTTGTTTTGTAAGGATTTTACAGCTGAGCACAATTTGCAGCTGATTTGATGTTGAATCAATATAAACACACAAAAAATGCGTTCACAGTAATTTTCGGTTTATTTGCAATAGGTCTTCTCAGCTCGAATATAGAGAAGTCAGTCTTTATTATGCTATCGACCGATAAAATGTAAATAAAGTAAATAAATTAATATCAAAATCTAAATTAGGTGGGCCTAATAAGTTTTGAAATTTTTTTCTTGGCTTTTCTTGGAAATTCCCATATCTGGAAGATTTTTGCTGGATAAAAATTACCAATCGCAGCAAAAATAGGTCGTTAATATGAAATAGTTATCATTACTAATCATTAACAGATGATTTCATGACACTCTTGTTTTGCTTTAAAATATAATTTTTATCATTCTATTCTATCTATTATATCTGATAGTCATCTGGTGCCCATATATATATTTTTTATAATTACATTTGTTTTTGTTACAGTTTTTACCTGATGATGATATAATTCCAAATGCGCCAAAGATGTTTATTTTTAAGCTAAAAATACGTATTATTTTATATTCAATTAAATATAATGTGATAACAATTATGAGGTTCTGCCGGATTTTGAGGTATACGTTTGCACAATTTTCATTCAGTTTTGAGAAAATAGTGTATTTATATTTCACTTGGATTAATTGTATTTGGCAAAGTTGCAATTTACAAAATGTTATAGTTGTGCGATAACAATAAGTATTTTCAACTTCGAACAGCGTTTAGGAACAACTGTAAGAATTATTTATAATACAAGTAAAGTAGTACTTTAGTACTACTAATAACTACTAGTAGTTTAATTATTTATGATACAAGTTCGTAACGTAGTACTTTACGAAAATGTATCATACAAAGTTTTTTCTACATTAGCTATTATGAAAAACAGCTGAAATTTGATGCAAAATACTATATTTTTTTAAATTGGTGAGTGAATGAATTTTACGCACAGTTGATGTTTTTACGCACATATGATTTTTTACGCTCTTGTGCTAAAAATTATCACTTTACGTACAGTGAACAGTGCGTAAAAACTAAGTTTACGCACATGTCGTAAAAAAAGATTATACTTTACTATGTTACCTGTTTCTTATACCTATAATACAAAATATATAAAACAAGTAGTCGATGGCTTAATGAAGACTGTTTATATAAACGAGTTATTACACCATAACTTCGATACTGTAAATTAATTAATTATAAAAACGTTAGTCCAGAATACCTGTAAAAAAATGACAGAAGTATTTCGTTGCTTTTTGCTGTCTATTTTGAGGCGTTATTTTATATTAATCTTCAGCAGTAAGCTTTTCAAAAATCTCCAAATCTCCATGAATTTTTGGACAAATTTAATCAGTAAACCCAAATTTGATTTTATTGCAAAAAAATGTATTGTTTCATTTTGGAGAGCAGAGGCAATAATTTATATTGATAAATTATATTGATAAAACATCGCAAAAATTCTAAAATGTTTCCAGTTTATCTCAATGTGTACAGTAAAACTGTTTTATTTTATAAAATAAAAATTTAAGAGATTACAAAGCAAAATCTGCAATATTTTATCGAGTATATCGTAGTACTACTTTAAAGTTAGATTCTCATATTGAGCAATATTATAACATAACTGTACGTTATAAATTAGATCAGTTATATTTCTTAGATAAATGAAATATTTCCAGCGAATTAGGTATAAAAGCGTTGGTCCAGAAGACCTCTAAAAAGGTATACTGAAAAAGAATTTCATTCATTTTTGCTGGCTATTTTGAGGCTTTGTAGTAGATTTTCGCGTTAGCTTTCAATTTTTGTTGTGTCGCATTCATATATCTCTTAATTAAAAGATATTTTTTCAAAACTTTTATTTCAGAAAATTTCTAATTATGCACCAGATGGTTGGGTGGGTGGATGGATGGATGGTTGGGTGGATGGGTGGATGGTTGGGTGAATGGGTGGATGGTTGGGTGGATGGATGGATGGATGGATGGATGGATAGATGGATAGATGGATAGATGGATAGATGGCTGGATGGATGGATGGATAGATGGATAGATGGATGGATGGATGGATGGATGGATGGATGGATGGATGGATGGATGGGTGAATGGATGGATGGATGGATGGATGGGTGCATAACATAACTGTACGTTATAAATTAGATCAGTTATAATTCTCAGACAAATGAAATATTTCCAGCAAATTAGGTATAAAAGCGTTGGTCCAGAATACCTGTAGAAAGGTATAAAAAGGATTTCGTTCATTTTTGCTGTCTATTTTGAGGCTTTGTTGTGGATTTTCGCGTTAGCTTTCAATTTTAGTTGTGTGGCATTCATATATCTCTCAATTTAAAGAATTTTTTTATCTTGCAAATCTTTTATTTCAGAAAAAATCCAATTATGTACCAGATGGATGGATAAATGGATGGATTTTGGCAAATTCCAAAATCGTTGCAAATTAAAAATATTATGATTAATAATTAATTAAATACAATTTTGCACGTTTAGAAGGCTGCATTTTCATGTTTTTGATGTTAATGATGTTTTGATGTTGTTGTTGTTTCATTGTGTTTTCATGTTGAAACCGAAAAATTAAAATTAAAAAAAAACGAGTACTTAAATTCGTCAGAATATCTAAATTTAATTAATTTCGAGTAATTAAAGGTTTTCCGACTACTTACGTTAAAATCGATCTTTTCTTCTTGGGTGTGCGCATCCAGTCTTTGCTGAAAGTGTCGAAAGCTAGCGCTGAACAGAAGACCATTATCGTGAACCAGATGCTCTCGTCCATGAAGTACCATCGTGTTATGTAAGCTAGGTATGCCGTTCCTATGGCGAACCAAGGATCGCCCTTTTCACGGCCGATATTTCCAACAATCCATACACCTAGAATATTTGGACATTAAATGGTCGTCTAAGAATTGAATGCTTTTCACCCAAAAGAATTAAAAAGAATATTTCAATTTTAAGATGAAGATGAAGATTAAATGGTCGCCTAAGAATTGAATTATTTTCACCCAAAAGTATTTAAAGGATGCAGCCTAATATCAGATATTAGAGGTGAAGAGCAGGGATGCCCCTTTTTTACTATAAAAACTGTCGGTAGACAACATATTTGGAAAAAAAAGGTTTTATCGTGCAATTCGGTCTTTTGATAAAGTGCTCAAAGATCTCAAAATTTCTTTAGATTATTTTTTGTATTTGGTTTTTTGAGCATTGAATACTTTATACTCAGAAGTATTCAAAAAATCAATTTTAAGATCAGCCAGGCTGATGTTCTGAACCGTTCGTTATTGCGAGAAGTTGTTCAAAAGTCTCAATATTGCTATTAATTATTTTTATATTTTTGTATTTTTTTGTGTTTGAATCATATACTCATAATTTTGATTTCTTTACCTAATCCAACTGCACATGGCACTAGCCAGTGCACGAAAGTCCAGCTGATGCCGAAGACGTTCTCTTGGGGAATGGACATCATCACCATCTGGCCCCAGAAATATCCAACCATTATGGCTGATGTGAATCGGCTTGTTGAAAATGGTGGCTGAAATAAAAATAAATAAAAATTAGGACAATCCGAAAAGGTAAGTACCCCAGAAATCGTCAGTAAATAGGCGCTAAAGTAAATTATTATTATTTGACTGTGCACAAATTTGGTTGCCTACATAACATTTCATAACCAAAATGTCATAACCAAAATCGACTGTCATTAAATTTGTTTTGCCGTGTATTAAATATCAGTACCAATCAAAACGTAAGTATATACATATTTGTAATTCCTTTTCCCAGTGGTTTCAAAAGTTAACCGTATTCCACAGTATGAGCGGAACTCAAAATTTCTTTATTACAAATTTAGTAAGAGATTAGTAGGTAGTAATCTGAAAACAATTCACCTAAATGTTACGGATTCTGTTTTACATAAGTACCTCGATGCATATAATTTGATTAATTATTAATAGTTTGGAGCTTGTAAAATATTAATATAAAATATTATTATTATTAACACTATATTATTATTATTATTAATATTATAGTAATATTATATTATTATTATCATTACATTTGAATTTAGCAACTAAATTATAGTAGTAGTAACAATATTTTATTGGCTATTGACCTGCGGTCTTTCCGCCTATTATTATATTATTATTATTAATATTGAAGTAATATTATATTATTATCATATCATTTGAATTTAGCAACTAAATTATAGTAGTAGTAACAATATTTCATTGGTTATCGACCTGCGGTCTTTCCGCCTATTATTATACACTCAGATGCAAAAAAACGGGTCATTGAGTTGTTGTTTGCAAAAGAACCATTTTTTTTTTAAATTTTGATGTTGGTATAGTCCTTAGAATAAAAATTTTAGTGTTTTACAATCAAAGAGACCGTCAGGATGTAGCAAGAAGCAACATATGGTACTTTTTATTTATTTAATGAACATTAATAAGCGAAAACGATAATGTACGTATACACGAAAGAAAATGCATTTCTGCAAAATAAACTTAACAGAGATTAATAATGGAAATGACAGTTAATCGAAAACAAACAAGTGAAAACCCAGTAGCCACCTTGATCCTGTATGCATAATGCTGAATGAGCAATATGTAGCGAAGAACGCATACCTTTAAATGTTATTATCGCTTATTATTACATTATCGTTTTCGGTTATTAATGTTCATTAAATAAATAATAAGTACCATATGTTGTTTTTTTCTACATCCTGATGATCTCTTTGATTGTAAAACACTAAAACTTTCATTCTAAAGACTATACCAACTAAAAAAAAAAAATGGGTTTTTGCAAACAACGATCCAATGACCCGGTTTTTTTTGCATCTGAGTGTATTAATAACGAAATTACAATTTAGTTTCACTCGAAATTATTTCAGGGGCAATGAATATTTAATTTGACTATACGTGTCTACAGTAACAATCAGCCCATCAATAGTAGTTTGATGTAAGGATTAGTGGATTAATACTGTTCTGTTATACAAAACTGCTCTATAAAGCAAGCACGCGATATGTACGGTTTAAGTCTGCTAATTATTTACGCTATGTCGTTGCTCATGCCAAGCTGAACAACGCATGCATTCCATAAACGGTTTTCACGTTACAAAAACAATAAGGACATACATTTCAAAATTCATAACTTTACAACGTTAATAATGAAATAATATAGTTGTCCCTAATTTTAGTATTACTCAATAACTGATAATAATAACTAATAAATCAACTGATAACTAATAGTTAGCACTTTACTGTACTGTGTACTAATAAGTACACAGTAAATTTACTGTATACTAATCAAAATAAATACAAATATTTCTGAGTAACGCTTGACAGCTCTACTTTGTGATACATTGTGAAATAGGTAAAAAATTCATTTCACTAACAATGTAACCTGTGTGATTTTTACAAATGTTTCTTTCTATGTATGCGCGACAAAAAACTCTTAATAGAGAATAATTAGAGATACGAGCGATGAGCGGTGGTGAATATTGATGTCTGGAGCAGCGGTGAGCGGCAAGCGACAAAGTGTCAAGTTTTGCAAGCAACCTGCATTCAAATCATGAACAAAGCTTTTGTTTTGTCGCTCTGCCGCTCGCCGTCAGCGATGACAGCGCCAGCATAGCGTTGCGTTGCACAAGAAATCTATGAATTAGCGTTTAAGTTTTCACTTGGTACTTAAGTTTTCACATTTTCACTTAGCACTTAATTTTTCAGTTGGTACTTAAGTCTGAGGAGTACTGCCATCTTCCTCCATCGCTCGAATCGCATTTAGAGGGACATCAGTTTCAAAAGGACGATGAACAAGCAACCAAAGTGTATTTAAAAAAAAGACAAACATTTCTGTTATTTTGGAATCGAAAAATTAGTTATTTGATATGATAAATATTTAAACGTAGGAGTCGATTATCTAGAAAAACAGTTAATTCGTTGTAGATTATTTTATGTTTTCTATTTTACGAGAATTTTCCATTTCTAATACACTTACAAAATATAAAAAAACTTATTTCTGATATACGATATACCTCATAATTTGGGATCCAATCACAAGTAAAAGATTAATCGATTTCTACACTTTTTCATGTTGCAGAATCCCTATGATACAAAGTTAATATAAATGTTACAAATGAATAATTTTTTACTTCCTGTATTTTTGAAAACATTCAATAACATTTAAACCAAACTAACCTAACCCAACCTAACCTATAAATTCTGATTCTGCAGTCGCGATATTTTAATTAACAGTAAACGGTTGATAATGGGGGAAAAATTGGAAGTTATTAAAATAAATATTTCATGGAATATGATCCTTATATTCCTTCTGGCCACAATTAAACAATATGACAATATGTTAATATGAAAATTTTAGTACAAATTATGAAAACCTGTAAAATTTTCAACTCCGGCTGTCGAAATCTGCTAAATTATCAAAATTGTCCAAACATTAAATTTATGAATAAAACCTTAAACTTTATTAACTTTTTAAATGTAACTATTGAAACTTGTCAAAGTTGCTAACTGTAACTGACCGAATCCATCAAAATCTGTCAATTTTAGGTGTGAATGTTAAAATGTGAAATGTGAAAATATGTGTATATATCTAATTGTCTAAATTTCTAATTGAAGCAGGCCAAATGTCTTGAATATGAATTACCAATGTCTAAATCCACAAATTACATTTTTGATATCAGTCCAGTTTTCAGTTGCAATTTTGCGGGGGAAAAAATCAAGTTCAACTCTATTTGGCAAAATCTGTCTAATTTTTAATTATGACTGTTTCAATTAAAAACAAACAAATGTTTCGTACAACTATCAAAATGTACATATTTTCAGTTTTAAGAAGAAATCTGTGAAGGTTTTTACCTCTAGCTGTCGAAATCTGCCAAATATTAAAACTCAACTCTCTAAATTTGTAAAAAAAAAAAAATGGAAACGGTCCAAGCATTACATTTTTAAATGCACCTGTCGAAATGTGTCAAATTTGCCAACTGTAACTGACCGAATCCATCAAAATCTGTCAATTTGAGGTGTAATTGTTAAAATGTGAAATGTGAAAATCTGTGTAATTTTCTATATAATTATCTAAATTTTCAATTGAAGTAGACCAAAAGTTTTGAATGTTAATTGCCTATGTACAAATCTAAAAATTACATTTTTGATATCTGCCAAGTTTTCAGTTGCAATTTTTCGGAGAAAAATCAAGTTTAACTCTATTTGCCAAAATCTGTCTAATTTTTAATTTAGAATGTGTCAATCAAATACAAACTAATGTTTTTAGGCAACTATCAAAATCTACATATTTGCAATTCTGAGAAGATATCTGTGAAGTTTTTACAAAATCTGTAAAGTTTATACCTCCAGCTGTCGAAATCTGCCAAATATTAAAACTCGACTCTCCAAATTTGTGAAAAAAATGAATGGAAACTGTCCAAACATTACATTTTCAAATGCACCTGTCGAAATTTATCAAATTTGCCAACTGTACTGACAGAATCCATCAAAATCTGTCAATTTTAGGTATAAATGTGAAAATCTGCGTAATTTTCAAATTCAACTGTCTCAATTTCCAATTGGAGGGTACCAAATGTTTTCAATCTAAATTGTCAGTATTCACATCTACAAATTGCATTTTTTAAATCTGTTGAAATTTTAGTTGCAATTTTTCGAAATTATTCATGTATTAACTTCTTCTGTTCAAACATGTCATATTTTTAATTGACACTGTCAAATACAAATAAATTTTTAACAGCAACTCTCAATATCGCGAATTTTCACCCGAATCTATTAAAATCTGAGAATGTTTATACATCATCTGCGAAAATCTGTAAAAAAATTCAACTCCGCCTGTAGAAATATGCTAAATTTTCAAACACTACTCTTCAAATTTGTAAACATATTAATGAAAACGGTCCAAACATACTAAATATTTAAATGCAACTCTCGAAATCTGTCCCATTATCCAAGTATAACCGACCGAATACATCAAAATCTATCAATTTTTAGGTATAATTTCAAAATCTGCCTAACTTTAAAATGTAACTGTCTAAATTTGCAATTGGAGCATACCATAAGTTTTGAATGTTAATTGCCAATGTGAAAATTCACAAATTGTTTTTTTATTTATCAACATTTTAGTTACAATTAAAACAAAAAACATGTTTTGACTTACGAATTTTTAATTAACACTGTCAAATATAAACAAATTTTTAATTGTAACTGTGAAAATCATCATAATTTCTGTTAGAAGCTGTTAAAATCTGTAAAATTTTGAGCGCTACTTGCGAAAATCTGTTAAATTTTCAACTCCATCTGTTGTTATCTATAAAATTTACAAACTCTACTCTCCAAATTTGCAAAAATTTAATGGAAACTGATAAAATGTGTTACATTTAAAACTCTAACTGTTGAAATCTGCCGAATTATACAACTGTAACTGTTCGAACATGCTAAAATATGCTCATTTGGCACAAATTGAAAAGATCTGACAAATGCAACTGTTAAAAAATTTCAATTACAATTGCCCAAATTTTTTAAACGTTTTTGTTGGAAATATCCAAATCAGTGAAATTTTCGTTTGAAATATCGAGAATCTGCGTTCCTGTTAACTGGTGCTGTTAAAATCTGGGACATTTTTAACACTAGCTGCGAAAATCTGTAAAATTTTCAACTCCATCTGCCGTGATCTGAAAAATTTACAAACTCTACTGCTCAAATTTGCAAAAATTTAATGGAAACTGATAAAATATGTCACATTTTAAACTCTAACTGTCGAAATCTGCCAAATTATCCAACTACAACTACTCGAACATGCCAAAATATGCTGATGATGTGGGACACTTTGAAAAGATTTGACAAATACAAATGTAAAAAAATTCAATTACAATTGTCAAATTTTTACTAAAAATTACAATTGTTACTGGTAATGACCTAATGGCCGATATATGACTTAGGGGGAAATACATGTCCAATTTTGTTAAACGTTTTGTATTGGAAATATCCATATCAGTGAAATTTCGATTTAAATACCGAAAATCTGCTTTCCTAGATATGATCAAATCTAACAAGCACTAGGCTATGACAATGAAAATCGGACTCTAGCTGTCAAAATCTGTGTCAAAGTTTGAAACGTTAGTAATGTAGTATGGAGTGAAGTATTCTAGTTACGGCTGGGACTATGTGATCTGCAATCGAGGGTTCAACACATTGGATTGACTTTCATTAGTTTAGTAAAAAGCTAAACTAAGTTTAGTGTTTAGTAAAAAAAATACGAATACGGAAATTTGCAATTAAAAATTTTAGCAGATTTCACATTTTCACATGTGGAACTACAAAAAAATACACATTTTGACGGAAAATGGCAGTTATAGTTTATAGAAAATTTGGCAGATTTTGATACATGCAGCTGAAAATTGTATAGATGTTCATTGCTGAAGCTTAACATTTAATATTTTTGATCAGTTGTAGTTGAAACTTTTATATATTGTAACAGTATATAAGAACATACATTTTCTGACAATTTTCGTAATTTGTAAAAGCGGTTGATATATTGTTCGCAGTTTCTGAACATTCTTATACTTTTAATATACTTGCTCACATTATGGATGTTTTATCTCTTTTGATATTTTGATTGTATATTTTGAACATTTTCCGTCCACATAAAACGTTTTGGAAATTACTTAAATCTTTATGAAATCTTATGCAACTTCATTGGTATTTTATTAAAATTACTCAAAGTATACTATATTTATTTCTACATTTTTATATTATTATTAATTATTCTAAAACATTGTAGATTTGTACTTATTCAAAATATTTGAAGCTTATCAAAATATAACCTAATTTTAGTTGATTACATGTGTTTTATTAACATTTGCAGATTTGTTCAAAGTTTTGCACATTTTTTTGGAAATTTAAGATATATATATACTAATTTGTAAACAGGATGATTTAAACATTAAAAAATACATGTTCTGGCATTTTTTTATATTTTTGCTAATATTGTGATCGTTCTAACTCTATATTGTTAATATTTTAATTGCATATTTTGTAAATATTTTTAGCAATTTCTAAGATCTAAAAGCAAATTCTGAAGTTCTTGGCTTGGCTTCTGAAGTTCTAAAATCGTTATGAAATATTATGAAATTTCATGGAATATGTTATTCAATTTATTCATCATGTAACCGATAACATGTAAATTAGTCAAAGAAAGTGATGAAGTAATTTAAATGTATAAAATTAGATGGTATCATCTGGAAGCAAACAAATTATTGATTGAATATTTATTACAATGAATAGGCAGTGATAATTTTTTTTTTTAATTAATATTTACGTGATGACATATTTACTACCTCACAAATCAAATAGCTGATGTTTTACTCGAGTATTGATTATTTAATAATTGAATTATTTATTTTTGATCAATTATTTATATTATAATCTTTTCACAATGAAACACTACAGTTGCATTAATAAAAGAACAAACAGCAAACTTATGATAATGTGTTAAATATAATAAAAAAATTACTTAAAAATTGCTCGTATTATCCAGTAAATCATTTATATTATTGAAGTAATTATTAAGTAGTACATCAATTAAACGTTAAAACATTAAACATTTTTATACATTAATATTATAATATGATGATATATATGTTTAATATATAATATTAAATATCAGTACATTTATTACGTATCTTGAAAGCAAATAATTTTATTAAAAACTGTTATATGTGCGACGATGTAATGAAGCATTTTCGATTAATTTAAGCAAAAGGGTCCACTGAAAGAGTTCCACATTGAATACCAAAGGCTCTTTACGATCTGTGATCTGTGATGAATCATTTGAAATTCAGAATACCGTGCTGTAACTAATTAGGACGAAATAGAATCCTGGTCGTAAATTCGTTAAAATCGAGATCCGGAAATCAAGACCACATTTTCGGAATATTTTAAATTCATTTAAAGCGATTAAATTGGTGACGATGAGGTATTTGCATATTTACAAAGAGTCACTGGTTCAAACCTAGTATTCCTTTTGCTCAAGAGTTGTTTTTGAACACTTGTAAAAGTTTTTTCTTTATATTTCACTCAATTATTATACAAAAATAATTTGTTGTAGCCGATTTTATTGTTGAAAAATATGCATTATTTTTTTCAATATAATCATAACCGGTACAAAAATAAAAATATATTTTTAAAAATGAAGTACCGAAATTGTTCTAAAACTAAATATAAACAAATTTTATTCGTTGAAGTAAACTAACGAGATGCCAATCATTGTAGATATGCTGCTAAATCTGATAAAAGGGCTCATTTCAACGAGAAAACTAAGTTGGAGAATAATACTGCCTGCCTCTATGAGAGTGTTTGGGGATTATAAGATCAAACCTCATATCGTTTCAAGAAAAAACAACTATAGAAAACAGTAAAATCAATAAAATATTTTTTCAAATATGAACCCAGACACAATAATTATTACAGAAAAAATAGATCGATTGGTGTTAGTTACAAAGCAATTGTTGTTTACTGAGCGTAACATATGAACTAGATAACATGTTTATGGTGCAATAGATGGTCTGTAATGTACAACATAAATATGAGCCTTATTTTTATCGAATTATCGGCATGGATAACTTCCTTCGTATTGGTTACTAAGGTGAATAACCGGGGACAAAATACCGAATACTTTTAAACTTATATCTGAAATCCACCAGGCGAGATTCGAGAACTCAGAGTCTGCATTTTTAATAGGTGTAACATTTCATATTATGTATCATAACAAGTTGCTGACTCGTACATGTAATAAATATATGAGAATTTTCAGTAATATGTCTTGTTATTAACGTGCAGTCATATTTCCTCAACCGTGAAATATTGAAGCTTATTTAAACTGGATTTGTGCCACTTATGGTTACATATATTGATAATAAAATTGCATTGTCGCATGTTATTATGAATATAAGCAAGTTACGGACAATATATGATTTTAAATTACACTTATCGCTTCGTGATATAGGTATAATGGCCCTCAAAAAATTATAATCTCTCGTATACATTTTGTATGAACGCGTATAATAATTCAAAGTTTTGACTTTTATCTATCAACTAATCAACGTTCAGGTAATCAAGTCATGCAATATAATTACGTAGTAAAATATATAAATACTTATATTATTACAAATGGTTCAATAAAAAACATAAATTAGAGCAATTTAAAGTTGTCTAAATATTCCAAAATACAAAAAATTGCATTTTTAAATAACAGTATATTTATCTAAAATGCTAAAAATACCTACTTATATTAAAAATATCTAATTTTGCAAGAATTTTCTGAAAATTGTATTGTTTTATTTTATAATAGTGCAACCAAATAATCAAAAGACGCAGAAAATTTATTTAAATTACAAAAGGTTTATGTAAATATTTATTGAAAATAATGCAGAAATCATAAAATCGCATAAAATCTCTGCAAATGATTTTATTTTGCATGATTAAATTTACTGCTGCAGAAGAAAATTTTATAAAAAGTCAGAAGTGCGAACTGTAGATATCAACTGAATCAAGTGATCAACTGAAAACACTATTAAGGAAAATTTCTTGAATTTTCTGTAAATTAGTCCACTTTTCTGAAAATTAAGTTAATACATTTTCCAATACTTAGGTACATATAAAATGTAATTAAATTGTAATAAAAAACAAAACATCGCAAAAAAATATTCAAATTGCAGAATATGTAAATGGAAATTTTCTGAAAATGTTTTCAATTAATTTTCTAGAACATTGTAAATAAGTACGTAATACAAGTGTAATCATAAATACCAAATCATGGCAGAAAATTTTTATAAATTGGAGAACATTTGTGACAATGCTGCAGCAAAATATTTAAAACATAAAAAAAAGAAAAGTTTTATGAAAACTGTAGAAGTTGCACTTAAATACCTAAAAGTAAAAACGATGGCAGTAGATGAAAAACTTACCAAAGTTAATATCAAATATTGGATCAAAAAACATTAATGATGAAATATATTCAACAAAATCAATTATTTTGACGACCTTCATTATAATGAATATGTAGACGTGTAGCGTGTAGCGTGTAGCGTATTGTTATTATTGTATATTGTATGTATATTGCCTGTATATTTTATTATTATAGAAAAAATATTTCATTTGATTTGAATTAAATCCTAAAACGAAAATTACAGAAAATTTAATTATAATATCTAAATATACAAAACCATTACTAAATTTCCAGCAATTATAATAAAATGTACTTTCACGGGGAAAAAATCACATCGATTTTCAAAATTTTTACATAGTTTTGTGGAAGTTAAAAGAAGTACCAAAAGAATTCAAAACTCTAGCATTTCAAACAAAAAGGTATGAGAACGTTTACAAATTTCAAATATTATACTTCAAAAACTTAACAAAAGTATCATGAAAATTATGAAATTGCAGAGAGAACTATAATATCAAAATATTCAAACAAATATACTAAATTTTCAACAACACTAATAAAATAATCAATGAAGTTACTTAAGATTTCATAAAGATTTTAAAAATTGCAGAAAAAACACAACTATTTTCAAAATTTTCACATAGTTTTGTGGAAATTAGAAGAAATACCAAAAGAGTTAAAAACTCCAGCATTTCAATCAAATAGCATGAGAAGGTTCAGAAATGCAAACATTATACTTCAAAAACTCAACAAAAGTATCATGAAAATTATGAAATTGCAGAGAGAACTATAATAATATCAAAATATACAAACAAATATACTAAATTTTCAACAACACTAAAAAAATAATCAGTGAAGTTATGATTTCATAAAGATTTTAAAAATAGCCAAAAAGTTTTGGAGGTTGAAAATGTTAAAAATATGCAACCAAAAAAGCAAAAAATGAAACCCCCATAACGTTGGCAAACATATTAAAAATATCAGAATATTGAAATATTGCGAAATCATATCAGCTACTGTTACAAATTACGAAAATTGCCAGAAAATGTAATTTCTTACGTTTCAAAAAAGTACATAATCCAAATTGTTTTAAAATACTTAATAATAATATCACAATATACAAATAAATATACTAAACTTTTAGCAAATTTATTAATATAATCAATGAAGTTACATTGCATTTCACAAAGATTTTTACATTTACAATAAGATTTATGGGGAGTGAAAATTTTCAAAATATGCAATACAAATATCATTACTTAAAACGTCCACAGTATTAGCAAACATAAAAACTTACAAAGTCCAAAAATTCCAAACAATATAACAACCACTGTTACAAATTTTGAATATTGATAGATATATAGCCTGTATATTTCATTATTATAGACAAAAATATTTTATTTGATTAGATGATAGATATGTACAAACGAAACAAAAAAAAAAGAAAATTGCAGAAAATTTAATTATAATATCAAAATATACAAATTAATTACTAAATTTCCAGCAATTTTAATAAAATGTGCTTTCACGAAATAAGTAAACGACTATTTTCAAAATTTTCACATAGTTTTGAGAAAATTGAAAGAAATACCAAAAGAATTAAAAACTCTAGCATTTCAAACAAAAAGGTATGAGAACGTTTACAAATTTTAAATATTATACTTAAAAAACTTAACAAAAGTATCATGAAAATTATGAAATTGCTATAATAATATCTAAATATACAAACAAATATACTAAATTTTCAACAACACTAATAAATTAATCAATGAAGTTACTTAAGATTTCATAAAGATTTTAAAAATTGCCAAAAAGAATCACAACGATTTTCAAAATTTTCACTGAGTTTTGTGAAAATTAGAAGAAATACCAAAAGAGATAAAAACTCTAGCATTTCAAACAAATAGCATGAGAAGGTTTAGAAAATACAAACATTATACTTCAAAAACTTAACAAAAGTATCATGAAAATTATGAAATTGCAGAGAGAACTATAATAATATCTAAATATACAAACAAATATACTAAATTTTCAACAACACTAAAAAAATAATCAGTGTAGTTACTTAACATTTCATAAATATTTTAAAAATTGCCGCAAACTCTAGCATTTCAAGCTAAAAGTATGAAAAGGTTTAGAAATTGCAAACATTATACTTCAAAAACAAAAGTATCATGAAAATTATGAAATTGCAGAAAGAACTATAATAATATCAAAATATGCAAATAAATATACTAATATTTCAACAACACTAATAAAATAATCAATGAAGTTACTTAAGACTTCATAAAAAAATTAAAATTGCCAAAACGTTTTGGAGATTGAAAATGTCCAAAATATGCAAACAAAAAAGCAAGAGAGCAAACGTTCACATTGTTGGCAAACATATTAAAAGTATCAAATGTCAGAAATTACGAAAATTGCCAGGAAATGTAGTTTCTTAGGTTTTTAAAAAGTACATAATCCAAATTGTTTCAAAATAATTAATAATAATATCAAAATGTTCACACAAATATACAAAACTTTTTGAAAATTTATTAAAATAATCGATGAAGTTACATAACATTTCATAAAGATTTTTGAATTTGAAAAAAGTTTTTTGAGGAGTGAAAATTTTCAAAATATGCAATAAAAATATCATGACTTAAAGCGTCCACAATATTAGCAAACATAAAAACTTGGAAAGTTCAAAAATTCCAAACATTATATCAACCACTGTAACAAATTTCGAAAATTGCTGGAAAATGCAATTTCTTACGATTTTAAAAAGTACATAATCTAAATTGTTTCAAAATAATTAATGATAATATAAAAATATACCAACAAATATACTAAACTTTTCGAAATTTTAATAAATTAATCAATTAAGTTATATAACATTACACAAATATTTTTCCAAAAAGTTTTAAAGCAAGAGAATTTTTTTTAAATATGCATTAAAATTATCATGACTTAAACCGTCCACAATATTAGCAAACATAAAAACTTGAAAAGTTCAAAAATCCAAATATTATATCAACCCCAGTTATAAATTTCGAAAATTGCCAGATAATGTAATTTCTTAAATGTTTTAAAAAAGTACAAAATCTTTATGAGACTTGTTTTAAAATAATTAATAATAATATCAAAATATATAAATAATTACAGCTACTAACTTTCAGTGATTTTAATAATATAATCAATAAAGTTACATAAGATTTCGTAAATATTTTAGAAATTTTCAAAAAGTTTTATGCTGATTGAAAATTCTCAAAATATACAATCAAAATATCAAGATAGTTCAAACGTCCATTATGTTGGCAAACATATTAAAAGTATCGGAATGTTCAAAAACTGCCAACATTATATAAATCGATATTGCAAATTACGAAAATCTCCAGGTGTAATTTTTTTTAAGTTTTAACAAGTAAACAGGTAATTTTTATAAATATTGTTGAAAATTCTATGGTTTTGATATTTTTAAAACGTTATATTTTCAAAACTTCAAAAATGTTGACAAAAACATTAAAATATCAGAATGTGCAGAAATTGCGAACATTATACCATCAACCAATGTTACAAATTACCAAAAATTTTGTTTGTTAATGTTTTAAAAAGTAGTATACGTAAGTAGTAAAGTGTATAAAAATAGTTGCTCAAATTATAAAAAAAAAATTAATACATTTTTATATTTCATGATAATTATTGTTATTGCTGTTATTGCTGTTACGTTACTCATGAAAAATGTATGAATTTTATTAACACTCTCAGATTAATTAATAAACTTAATTATTTTAATAATTTTATGATAATTACTGAATTGCGTAACTCACGAAAAATGTATTCATTTTATTAGTATTCTCGGATTAATTAATAAACTCAATTCATTTAATGATTTTATGATAATTATTGAATTACGTTACTCATGAAATGTTTATTAATTTTATTAAAACTCTCGGATCAATTAATAAAATGAATTAATTTAATAATTTTATGATAATTATTGAATTACACAACTCATGAAAAATTTATTCATTTTTTAAGACTCTCTGATTAATTAATGAACGATGTACTTATGATTAAAATCATAAATTAAATTTATAATTTTATGATAATAAAAATTATCATAGTATTTATGAATTACGTACTCATTAAAAATTCATTCATTTTATTAAGAGAAACTGTGACTCAATCGTATTTATAGAGATTCATTCGTCAACGTGCAATTAAAAAATAACCAGAACGTGCAACGTTAAACGGTGTAATAAAGACAGACAATAGGTACTTGTAAAATAAGGAATACAATAGATGATAACCTAATATGTATTTTTATATATTTTTTCAAATTCCGGATAAAATAGACGTAAGGATATTCTGTATTTTTTTATACATATACGAGGGCGGTTTGACGGAAGAGTGACTTTTTAATGAAAACGTTATTTTTCTGTTAAAAATATTTTTTATTTTTCAACATAACACCCTTTCAACTGTACATACTTAGCCCAGCGAGTTTACAACTCTTTTAAACCTTCCAAAAAGTAATCATTCCGACAGTCTTCAAAATATGCATTTGTCTCGGTGAAGACCTCTTCATTAGTCTGAAATATTTTTCCACCCAGCAATTTTTTTAAATTTGGAAATAAGAAGAAATCACTGGGAGCCAGATCTGGCGAATATGGCACATAAGGCAGTAATTCGTAATACAATTCAGCCAATTTAGTTGTAGCAATTGCAGACGAATGAGAGGGCGCATTATCGTGGTGGAACAACACTTTTTTCTTCATCAAATGCGGTCGTTGTTTTTCAAATTCGGCATCAAAACGTGTCAGCTAATAAGCATAATACTGGCCAGTTATCGTTTTTCCTTTTTGTAAATAATTAATAAAGAATGCACCTTTTGAATCGCAAAAAAACTGTGGCCATGACCTTATTGGCCAAAAAAAGTGTTTTTTGCCTTCTTGGGAGCATGTTCGCATGGAGAAATCCATTATTTAGATTGTATTTTCGTTTCAAAAGTATAATAATGTATCCAAGTTCCATCTACTGTGACATATCGACGAAAAAAATTCTTTGAATTACGTTGAAGACGGCCAAACATTTTTCTGAATTCTTAATGCGAGCGCGCATTTGATCAACATTATGCAAACGCGGCAACCATCTCGCGGATAGCTTTTTCATATTGAAATGTTCATGCAAAATATTGTATACCCGTTCGGTTGAGATGTTTACTTCATTAGCTATCTTACGAACTTTTATTCGACCATCGCCAATTACAAGGCCATGGAGTTTATTAACCATTTCTGGGGTAGTTACAGTAAATGATGGTCTCGGACGATCTGCATCAACCGTGCTCATATGGCCACTTTTAAAAGCAGAAAACCACTTACAAATCATTTCATGGGACAGAGCAGATTCTGGATAATATTTGCTTAACTTTTTCTCGGCTTCCTTAATTGTTTTTCCACGTAGAAAATAATATTTAATCAACACTCGAAATTATTTTTTCTCCATATTTACTCAACAACGAAAACAGTTTTCTTCAAATAAGTATAAAACCTAATCTAGCTGTCAGATTGGAGTCAAATTTTGATAGTAGACCTCCGAAAGTCATCAGGAGCTAGCAACATAATCACTATAGCAAAAATGTTACCAACCTTTGAAAAGTCACTCTTCCGCCAAACCGCCCTCGTATTGTGATAGCCTCAAGTCTATTTAATTACTGTGTGCAATTTCAAAAACATAACTAATGAAACTTTGAAACTTTGTAACTAATTTATCTACTGAACTGAATTTGTGTAACTATTGAAAGTTTTGCAACGTTGTAAAAAAATAATCGAAAATGAGCAAAATAATGTTTTATATGTGTACAATATTAATCCCTTAACTTCAAATACAAATTGTGGAAATTGGAGAGATGAGCAATTATGTTCGCTAATCCGCTAATATATCTGGAAGATAACTTATCGACAGCTTTTGAAGGGTGGAGAAATATTTAAAAAAATAGTTAATTTTACAAATTATTGATAAAGAAACAAAAATATCTCTTCCTGTTCTCAAATTATTTTCTAAACTTTTTGAAACCTGGATTTTCTTATCAAAATCCTAATTTACGGATTTATTAATTTATCTTGAATAGTTTACAACTTATAGTTTCCACGAAAACGTCACATATAGTCTGTTTTTATTTAAGATCCATCAACGACGCAATTTCTGTATTACAGGCAACTCTGTTGTAGAATTTTTGTAGTGATTTTGGTTTTGACCAACATGAGCAACAAGTGGTGAATTTAAAAATCAAAAAACACACTGTGCATAAACATTTTTTTTATCTCTTCAGCTACCGATAAAGTTGAATTGGGTTGATAACTAATTTATCTGGCAGATCTTTTGATCAAATTTTGGAAGATAAAAAATCAGTTATATTTACATATAATTTTATAAAAGCAAAATTAATGGTGAATAATTACCAAAAAAAAAAATAATAATATTTTGTAATCAAAAGTAGTTTTCTCGTATCCACAAAAAAGTCACAACACTAAACACACATATGCATACATTTTACAATCGGACATTTAAAAAAAAAATCGCTTTGGACTATGAGGAGGAAAGAATATTTCCGTTTAAATCATTATCAATGAAATGAGTAGGTTTCCTGGAGAAAGTTGTATTGGGTTCATTACTAATTTATCTGGCAGATAAATTTTCATCAAATTTTGGAAGATCAAAAATCTGTTATATTTATACATAATTTTATAAAAGCAAAATTAATCGCGAATAATTTCCAAAAACTTTTAATATTAAGATTTTGTAATAAAATTCAAATCCAAAATACGAACAACGAGTAGTTTTCTCGTGGCCACAAAATTTGCAACACTAAACACATACATGCATACATTTCACAATTGGACATTTTTGAAAAATATTCGCTTTGGACTCTGAGGAGGAGTCAATATTTCCGTTTAAATCATCATCAATGAGTAGGTTTCATGGAGAAAGTTGCATTGGGTTGATAACTAATTTATCTGGCAGATAAATATTCGTAAAATTTTGGAAGACGAAAGATTTTGAAAAAGATGGAAGATGGAAGATTTTGGAACAGACTTGCATAAACATTTTTCTATCTCTTCAGCTACCTACCTATATAGTTGAATTGGGTTGATAACTAATTTATCTGGCAGATAACTTTTGATAAAATTTTGGAAGATCACATAATTTTTTAAAAACAAAATTAATGGCGAATAATTTCCAAAAACTTTTAATACTAAGATTTTGTAATAAAATTCAATTCCAAAATACGAATAACGAGTAGTTTTCTCGTGCCCACAAAAAAGTCGCAACACTAAGCACACATGCATACATTTCACAATCGGACATTTTTCAAAAATGTTCGCTTTGGACTCTGAGGATGACGGAATATTTCCGTTTAAATCATTATCAATGAAATGAATAGGTTTCCTGGAGAAAGGAGCAAAATTGTAACTGTATTAACGATGGATAATCAGACTAGAGTGTTAAGTAGTACCGTTCATTAAATCATAGGTGAATGGGTACGTTTAGAAATAAATTGCCATAATTACATCGGTTTCGCTCAACGTTGCACATTAATTATATCGTGGTATTTTAAGGATTTTCACAGTAAAAATCTTATTTGTATTCATCGGTTTCGCTTAACGTTGCACATTAATTATATCAACATAAGTATTTAAAGAATTTAAAAAAAAAAAAACTTATTTATACTTAGCTAATGACATGTAATCGTTCAAAAACGTATTATTAGGACCATTTGGTACTTAACTAGAACAAAATGACAAAAAGAAAATATGTAAACTTATAGTGGATTAATAACCATCAAAGATAACCAAAGGTGAGATAAACAAAGATAACCAATCAAAGCAATAACTTTGTCAAAAGAATTATAATTGTTCTTATAATTTTCAATGGCACATTTGATTAAAATAAAGAAAATACACTTTATTTTGCATTATTATCTATTTCGAATATAAATAATAGGATAATTCTGTAACTTAATAAAGGTATCAAAAATGAAATTTATAAACTTTCCAGAGATAAATAACATTCGTACTTTTAAAATAAACTTAATACCGTGATATTTTTAATACATTTTAATAAAATGATACTATAAATGTACTTACATGTAAAACATACTTACAAAAAATAATTTTGTAAAATTTCCATATATTACCAGAAATATCAGTCGATCTTTTAAAATCAATATTTTTCACACATTTCACACGATTTGTAAGATTAATTATTCATTTTAAATGAAAATAACAGGAAAATTGAATAATTCAGAGCGTTAAACAAAATGGTGTCAACTTTTACGCTGGATACTAATAGATGACTGGATGACGCTTTTCAAGGTGCAAACCAAATATGTTTTGCAACGTTTCTGAAATGTTTCCTAGGATACAAGCAAATTATTTAACTAGATTTTTTCAAATTACATTATTTGTGATTATTTCGTTGGAACTAGTTGAAATAGTTGACACTACTTTCTTGAACGCTCTGTATATTGGAATTCAAAACAATGTTTTGTTAATGTGTATAGTTGATTACTCAGTGATTATTTTGTAATAAGAGAGTAACTTATAAATACCGGCGTTAAATGTCCGTTAAATAGTGATATCGCTCGTGTTTAAAATATAACGTTTCTAATTTCCATTGATTTTCTTATCTACGAATGTTAAATTATTTTATGTTTAAAGATAAGCTAAGAAAATATAAGTGGTCATAGTGTTGCGGGAAAGTCAGTAAATAATTAATAAAATAGAATAAAGCTTATCCCGTATTTTATGGCGAGATAAAGTTGGCGAACATTTAAGTTTGTTTTGTGGCGGACAAAGATACACATCCATTGGACAATAATTTGAAATTTGTGAAATTTGTGAGTTTTTACTAAATCCATTACTGTTACAAATATATAAAATTTATTAAATATTAACTAAACTTATTTAACTTATCTTATTAAATATTTACTAAATTAATTAATTAAATACTACCAATATTTATTAAGAAAAAGTAAAAACATGTATTTGCTTGTTATCTTCTCATGAACCTCAATAAAACCACTATTTTTTCCTCATTATTTTCATCACTAAATTATGGTTCCTTACTACTCCGTATTATCAAGTAATGTTACTACATTAATTTACATACTACATAATACTCTAAATTACAAATATATTTATATTTAGCTTCCACAGATAAATTTTACTGTTATTGAAACCATTGCCTTGAGCATATTCTGTTTAAAATATAGTCAAGGCAAACCCTCTGAAAAGAAATACTTATGTATGCAGCAATGAACATTGAAATACTGGCGTATGCCATAGGGAGTCTGTGCTCCGACTAATCAATAGTCGTGGGTTCGATACTCGCCCAGGTTTGTATTAAAAATGTTCGATTTCAATCTAAATATGCCATATTCTATGCATTCCATGTAATCGATGCCATAAATCTCCAATGACACGGCAACATTATGCACCTATTATAAACATGGGCATAACATAATTTTATGCAGACAATTATCGTCGCACATTAAATTTGTATTCGCTTTTCTCGAACCTAATAATGTAAATTGAGAAACTGTCGAACTGTATTTAAACTGGCGGGAGATTTCACATCTATGTTAATTAACTGTGCCCTTCTTATCAGAGACTCGTCAGAGAAGCGGGTGTTGAGAATAAAAATACGAGAATGTTGCTACAATCTATTTCAGCCTACATATTATGAGATACACCTATCATAAGCGTTCCAGAGACATAGATTATATGAGTGGGAAGTTTCAATGAGGAAGTAGCGTATTTTATTCCTGCAGCAGAGTGTTTTATTTACTTATAGCTTAGAGGTTTCGTAAGTGTTTCGATAAAACGTCAATTTTAAGGGTAAATGTTGTTACCTAACGGCGATATTACCTATTGGTAAAATATTAGGCGCAATTGGTGCAGCCATAATGCGAAGTGAAATAAACTATTTTCTCACATCGATAGAAACTGGTCATTTCAGTAGGTTCATTTAGTCTTGACCATAAACATATGTAGGTACATACGTATGTTATTATGTATGTTAATGGTAATATTATTATATTATGCCATGTTATTATTACCTCCTTGTTTGTGCAAATTCATTTGAGGACTGTCGGTCGGTCAAATCTTGTTGCCCTTAGTCTCATTCGACTTTAATTTGGTAAAATATACTCTTTTTTGCTTACTTCTGTTTATACTTTTTTTTTTAAATCTTAATAAAGAACAATCTTTCAAAAGTTGACGATAAGTTATCTTCCAGATAGATACACTTCCAAGTAGATTAGGACTACCAGCCCAATAAAACTATATCAGTGGATCGAATGAACTGCCATAAAATTTAAAAATATTTTCGGACTGCATATTTTTATAGAAAACTATATTTCATGAAATCTGGATTTGTTAAACATATTAGGATTTTTGGTATGGTTATAATATAAATAACAGTTAAATGAGTGTTATACAAAAAATATAATAATTTCATATAAGGATCTAAACTTGGCCTGTTTGAGCTATTTTTTGACATGAACATGAAACGGACAATTTTGCTCATTTCTCCAGGAAACCTACTCATTTCGTTAACAACATTTTGACTCGTGACTTTGACTCGTGTAAAACTTTGTTATTAGCACCAAATAAATATTATTATTATTATTATTATTATTAAACATTATAACATGAAATACATGAAATTCTTGAATATCGTTCCAAACTTGCATACTCATAATTTGTAAGTACATTATCTGGAACTGCAGCCACTGTTTTTCTGACTCATGGAATTAGAACCTACGACCTACTCAAAAACTTAATACAATCTTAATTTACGCGTGCATTGGATCTAGAACTTTTAGATTTATAAGTAAATTAAGGTTTTGAAATCAACAAGTAGGTTAAAATTCATTTGCAATATCTTAATGGGTATTTCAAACCTTCAGATATCTATTTGGAACTTAATCAGTCCATAGAAATATACAGGGTGGCCCACCTATCCTCGCTCGGACCATTGCTGTGAGACTATTAAATATTGAGAAAAAAATCTGATTGGAAGTTATTGGACACTTGATGGGCTACTGTTTAAAATAATTTTCGAGTGTACAGAGTATACCATAAATCCGGGACATAAAATTTGGTCTCTTTTAAATATAACACGCTGTATATTTTTCATTTTTAGGTTCTGCCATGTGGGCTTCACAAATCATTTTTTGTTCTTGGGAAGAGATGCAACGTTGCCAAGTTATTCACATTTTAATCAAATTAAACGAAAAATCATGAACGTGGAAAAAAATCAAAAAAACTTTATTATAAGATATCTATGAAATAATCTGGGTTTGCAAATACCCAAGCAATGTGCCAAAACATATACAATACCTATTTTGAATCACGTAGAATACACAGGGTGTTGTAAAACAACGATAGAATTTTGCTATTTTCAAATAGCTAAAACTCTTTTTTTCAAATGGAACACCCTGTATATAGATCATGTTCTGGGTGTTCATCTAATGAACTATTTAATGGTAGCATATGGACTTTAATCTAATAATACTTATTAACAGGTAAATAACGATCAATCTCATTAAGTTTTAGCCATTTGAAAATAGCAAAATTCGAACAATTTGTTATAAAATTGAATACTTATTAAAAAACATATTAAAAAAACTCTAGATGAACATTTTAGTGAGAGGAAAATTGTAAATAGAAGTAAGTAAGTAAATTGTACTTTACTATGAGTATTGTTATAAGTGCTGAGTTTTTGGTTGAGAATGATCAACCAGAAGTGGGTTAAATTAAGTCATGATTTGAGTAGATTTCGAAAAAAAAACTAACCGGAAGTTTACTCGTCATAAATTTTCTTTTATATTCTTGGTGTTAGTACTTTTCGAGAGAAAAATCGTCCAGAAGATTAACCATCATATTTTACGTGACTTTTATGTTTAAATATTGTACAATTTACAGTGTTACTTGGATATTAAGAATTCTTAATTTTTTTTGTAAAAATAGGAAATCCTATACAGAGTGATTCAAAAAAGGCGCGTTTCCTCTAGAGGGGATGTTGGAAACTACTAGCAGAGTACGGAAAAAACCTTTACAACCTTTCCTGTCAAATATTAACAGCTAAAGATGCATTTTCAAATAAGCTGTTTATTTTTTTACCAATTATTTTTTTTTAATTCAACGTTTGAATCTGAATTATTATTCTTATAAACATCCCAATTTAAAAAAAAAACTGGCATTTTCGCCAAACTTATAACAGCTTGACATATTAACAGCTGAAGATGCATTTTCAAATAAGCGATATACCAACTTTTTTTTTATCCAACGTTATTGAACATCTCAATTAAAAAAGCGAGCATATCCACAAAAATTTCTCAAAATTTTAGTTTCCAGATTTCATTTTTTTATGCCTAGTTTTAAAATGGAACTGGCAACGATGCTTGAGCTGGCTAGTTCTCCTGTATTTGGTTCAAGTAGGTTTATATTTGTCAGTTACATTTTTGAAAGTCAGTTACTTAACATTTAAATTTATTTTAAAATCATTTAAAGTCATTTTTTCCGTACTCCGCTAGTGTTCCTTAGCAACCCCTTCGGAGGAAATGCGCCATCTTTGAATCACCCTGTAAATGCCCCATTGCCCATACTTAATTTTTCTAGAATTTTCAGCTAAAGGAAGACCTATAAATTATATTCTCTGTACTTTATAACAAATATAACAAATATTGTTATAAGTACCTAAAATGAAGTTTTTTCGGACGAATCGTTGCTGTTTCCGGTCGAGGCCTAGCCGAGTCTGGAATAGCAGACGAGTCAGAAGAAACTTAATTTAGGTACGCGTTACAAACAACATGTTTTTGTATACAAGGTACGCCATTGAAATTGATCCACGTAAATTACTCTGAAGGTATTTTCAATGGCGAAAATTGACCCTAATAAAAGTTGTATTGCTACAAGGGGGACATCTGATGGTAATCTTGAATTTGACCATGAAGTTGAATTTTAAGGTCACTTCAAGGTCAACATGAAAATTTTAAATGGTAAACCTACTTTTTGAATTTTGATTTTGAAAGAGGGTCATCATATTAGAACGGCTACGTAAATAAATTAATTTTCGAGAAAAAAATTATAGATATGTTACTAAATGACTAATTCAAAAGTTCTCTTTCAAAGGAAATTAAGCGATATTTCAGGCTACCATCATAGTAAAGCCGTAATATGGTAAGCCGGTGGCAATAATAAATAATAAACAGTAAAGGAATTTATAAGGTTTTTAAACTATTATTCGTTATTGCCCCATTCATATTTTTTCAAGAATATTCATCTAATGCAGGCGAACTTTAGATTTTGTCTTGTATTTTAAATCTATGTTCAAAATAAAATTTTCGTGAAATATTTATTTTTATAGAGCTCAAATTTCATGATTATTAAAAAAATCGTTAGTTTATAACAAAACGTGAAAATTACATGAAACCCATTCGTAGTTTTTGCAGAATTTTCAAGTAAGCCAAATTATCAAATCAAATTCTTATTTTCATAAAATCTTATAGGACTTACGTCATTATTATAAATGAGGAGCTCCAATCAAAGTTATTAATATTTATATAATAATAATAGTTTACTATTATCTTCATGGTTCTGGTAGTTTTCTAAAAAAAAAATTATCTAGAAGTTTAAACGTCATATTTGACGTCGCTTTCCCCAATATTTTAGGAAACATGTTCAGCCTCTGTCCAAAATAAAATTTTCTTGAAATTGTAATTTTTTTATAGAGCTCAAATTTCACATGGTTATTAAAAAATCGTTAATTTACAAGAAAACGTAAAAATGTTATGAAAACCATTCGTAGTTTTTGCAGAATTTTCAAGTAAGCCAAATTATCAGTTCAATTTCTCATTTTCATAAAATCTTATATTAGGACTTATCTGATTATTATAAATGAGGAGCTCCAATAAAAAATTTTAGAATTTAATAATAATAATAATAGTTTACTATTATATTCTTGGTTTTCGTAGTTTTCGAAAAAAAAACATCCAGAAGTTTAAACTCATAGTTTACGTAGTTTTTAACAATATTTTAGGATATATGTCATTAATAATAACAATACATGAATCATGAATACATGAATAACAATGATGATCAACATGTAATTTTTGACATATTGAAATTTTTGTTTTTCCTTTTTTACTACAATCTGATTGCTCAAAGTTTAGTTTTTTTTTTGCAAATAAGTGCATAGGTTAGGATTCGATTAAGATTCATGATCAGTGTAGAAATATTTTGCCATTTTTTCTTAAAAGTTCAGAAAAAAAAACTGGTTTGGTCGAAAAGTGGGCTTGATGTTTTGAATAGTTAAAAAAAATATTCAACCGGAAGTTCACTCCCAATAAGTTTATCTACTATTCTAAATCATGCAGAATTTTAAACGTCATATTTTACGTAGATTTTTTCCAATATTTTAGGAAATATGTCATTATTATAAATGAGAAGCTCCAATAAAAAGGCAATTTTTGACGAATTGTAATGTTTGTTAGAAATTTACTTTTTACGATACTTTTCACTTTAGGATACGATTAAGATAACTGACCAGGGTACAAAAAAATTACCATTTTTGCTTCAAAATTCAGAAAAAAAATGGTTTAGTCGAAAACTGGGCTTTGATATGGACCTCCTTAAATATTTTAATTAAAGTTAAAATAAATATTATATTGTGTACTTTTCTGCGAAAAAAAATATCAGGCCCCGAGATTTCCAGAGATGTTTAGTATTTTATTAGTTTTATAGGTAAATCAGCTTTCAAGTTTTACTTTTATCAAAATATTCAGGTGTAGTGCGTATCAATAAATGTTAGTAGTAACGTGTACGTCAGTTACAGCATCACATTCAAATATCAAATGCTATAATGTCATAAGTGCCTTTAATATTTGAATGTGGCGCTGTCAACTAACTTGCACGTTACTGCTAACTTTTTTTTATACGCAATACAAGCGATTGAATCGCAATGATTCAATATTCAGTATTGCCTATCAAATAACGTTAGCAATAATGTGCACGTTAGTTGACCGCATCACATTCTGACACAATTAATAAGTATTCTTGGAATTAATAGATAATGCAAAAATCAGAATGTATTCCATTTTTAGATTAACCAGAAATCTGAAGTCAAAAGAATAATATATTTTGTTTCAAAAACTGTGTCATATGAATTAAAAATGTTCAGTGTTATTAAGAACACTTAATACTACTTCAAAATAAAAATAAACCAGAATATAGTCTAGATCTCGTTTTTCCGGAATTTTAATTTGAATCTTTAGTAGAAATATTTCAAAAATTTCAATGTCAAAATACCAAAAGTATATTAACAAAAATCAATTCTAAAAGTTGGGAAATGTACACGTTACCTACAAAACGTGTACATTTCCCAACTTTTAGAATTGATTTTTGTTAATATACTTTTGGTATTTTGACATTGAAATTGAAATTGAAGATATTTAGTAGGCTTAAGACTAATGGAGAATGTATCTCTAGATTTTCCTAAGATCTGAACTCAGAAGAGTGAAGTCAGAAGAGGCATATATTGAACATTTTTTATATAGCAATAGTTGCATACGAAATTTAATTTATCACGTTATTAAGTACATATAATTCTACTAGAAAATGTAGAAATCAGTATATACTCTATCTCTAGATTTTCCGGAAATTTAATCTGAAGTCAGAGGAGTAATATGTAAACATTTTGTTTTTTTTATATGTTTTGTTTTAAAAATATTACGTAATAGATTATTGACGTATTTTCTCATAATTTGATTTTGTTGTTATTGATCAATATGATTATAAATGCACTCATGTCTCCATGTGTTGGTAGGATGAATATGCGAACATATATGTTGCCACGCAGAAAAATGAATTGTTCGGTATACAAGCAAACGAAACGGTATAAGTAGCCCACCGACAAAATTTGTGATACCGTCTATTTATGACCCAATAACCGACTAACAGAGTATCAAACAATTAATAAATAAACGCAGCTTGTGGCAAACACATGCACAAATGACGTGTTTATTCAGTAATTTAGCTTAGAAAACGCTAATAAATGTTAATTGATTTTGCAAATTCTGCATAATACTCGCCTTCTTGCTGTTCCGAAGTTTGTTAATAAAATCCTTGACGAACTCCTCGTCATCGTTGCAATCCTTCACGTAGCGCGGTATCTTGGTGACATCGGCGAGCCACCCGATGCCGTACCCGCCGAAGGTGCTCCATGTCAGGAAGGCGTGGGCATCCCTCTCGAGGTAGAAGAGGTGAAGGCCGAAGATGCCGCCGAAGATCCAGCACACGTAGGCAATCAGCACGCTCTTCTTTTTGCGCTCGACCATCGTCGGGCGAATGTTTCTGTGTGTAAACGTACACGCCGAACAGGTTAGTGTCTTATCTATAACTGATAAGCGAAACTTCACACATAACTTTTAAATGAATGTAATTATTAAACTGATTCACGCGCACAAGAAAACCTTTCGGCACGACAATTATTGTTATCACTTTCGCGTCGCGGCTTTCCGCCTGGCCGCATCCTGGGGGATGCTGATCAGATCATCGCCGCACATATCCCTGGGTTGTCACGGCGACTCTTCGTTACGATTTGGCGAATTTTTGATGCTCACCGACGACTTCTTTAATGCGTGATGTTAAGTTCAACGACTTCGTGCCGAGCAACGCGATCGCCTCGTTAGACTTCTGAAGATGTCTGAGCCGAGGTGCTGCAGTCAAGGTAGGTGGGTAGGTAAGTCCACGTTGTATAGTACCGTTGGTTGGAGAAGCACACCATCGCAGGATGTACGGTACTTTTCGCTTTGTTCCTTGTCTTTCAATCTGCTTCTACCTGCCTCGTTCGAACTGTCGTCCTCTGGCGCCGTTTCCTCTGACCCGACATCATTTAAAAGCTATTTGCAGTTTCCTTGAAGAGATTAAATTAATCTCTTACTTGCCACAATGCAGCAAATTCGTTTCATTTTGAATGCATTTGCAATAGTTCAATAGGTACACGTCTTTTTATTTTAAAGAGAGATGAAATGTTGATTTTATGGTAGACAGTACTTCACTGTAAACCAGTGGTTCTCAATCGGCTAGAATGGTTTTCAGAAGTAAACTGTATTCTATAAACTTCAGAGTCTATATCATAATCAAAGCGCGGATTTATAAGCATAAAAAATTACAAAATAAGCGCTGAAAAATGCATAAAAATCTTAGAAAATAAGCATATAAAATAGCATAAAGATTAGAATAAGCACAAAAACGCAGAAAAGGCATGACAAGACAGAAAAACAAAACAAAACATAATTTTAGTAACAAGAACGCACTATATGTTGATAAAAGTAATATTTTAATAACATAGGTTTTGGTGATTAATATTAATAACAATAATATATAATAACAAATAATGATTCCTGCTCATTTTTAAATGAACTAATAATTAAAAGTTTTTCTAAATTTTCAACGGAAAATCCCATTCTCCTAACATTGAGCACATTTTTTAAGTGTGAAAAGCTTCTCTCCACATCCGCACTTGTAATTGGTGCATATTTAAATTTGGGAACAATTGTAATATTTATCAGCAAATCTTCCACGAAATCTCCTTTTAAAACTGTTGATATTTTTTGTAACTCGCCAAACGCTTCATTTTTTGACAAAACTGCATCACATATGTTTTAATCATCTCTCCTATAGATCCCCGTACGTTTGAGACGTCGTTCCTAAAATCTTCAACTATTTGAACCGCATCTACCAAAGTTGCGTCCTTTACTTGGAGTTTATCAATCGCTTTTCTTACGAAACTGTAGTTGGTTTTTATGTATGCTAAATTTTGTACAACCCTCCTATCTTTAAGAACGTTGTGGCATTCTTTAATTGCCTCTGACGCATTTTCGGGAAACTCTAACACAAGCTTCTTGAATGAATCGGAATGGTCGGCATAATAGCAGGCAGCATCTAGCCACGTACCCCACCTAGTTATAACCGGTGCCGGAGGAAGAGGTACATTTGGCATTCTTTCCCTAAACATTTCAACCCTTAGTGGAGCTTTTAGGAAAATTTTCTTCCCGGTTTTTATCAAATCATTGACCAGGGGAAATTGCAGTCTAATCGTTTCAGCAACTCGATTAAAACCATGTGCCAAACAGGTGCAATGCATTAATTGCTCACAAAATACTTTTAAATTAGAATATGCCTTCAACATATATGCAGCGGCATCAGAAAGCTTCAATAATAATTTTACATTTGGTACGGGGTTTGGCAAAAAAAAGTGTTAATCCATCGTGAACGAATTTGGCAACGGTATTGCCATTTGTTTTTTCTAACTGCTTGGAACTAGCCATTACCATTACCCAGATCGCGAATAATTTATTTACGATTCGAGTTGAATATTTCCAAACTTGCAAAAGCTTAAAACAAGTCTGTAGAACCAAGCTACCTAGTTAACTACAAATTTTTCAGTCGCATATTTAATACTCAATTTAACATAGGATTTGGCATTCCAGCCTCCTATGTTTGTGCCTTTTGTGTGCATCATCAAAGACAAATTCACTTGTGTCAAGATCCACAAGAAAAACAGAAGTTAACGACCAATTTAAGAGTGCACAAATTAAGGAGCATCAATTTTACAAAATGATGAGAGAAGAATCAGACGAGTCTCTTTCATTTTGTTTTGATTTGCAGCAAGTACAGGTCTTGCCCAAAGTCCCAGTAGGAGATGCGTTTTATGCACAACAAGTTTCTTTATATTCATTCTGCGTATGTAACATTTCAAGGAGGACACCCATATTTCATTCCTGGCTAGAGACTCAAGCCGGTCATGAATCCATTCAAGTGGGCTTTGCAGTGTTTGATTTTCTTTCAAAAAAGTTTCCGGATCACGTGAAAGAACTGCGATTATACTCAAACAAATGCGGTGGTCAAAACAACAATAGCCATATTGTTCACATGTTCATGATCTGGCTTCAAAAGCATGCTGCACTAACATTACAGTCCATAAGAATTGTTTTCCCAGTACGTGGACATTCTTACTTACCTGCCGACCGCGTATTTTGCAGGGCAGAAAAACTGATAAGAGCACAAAGTATGATAACATCACGAGAAAACTACTGGGAACTTTATGCTGAAACTGGAGAAGTACGTAAATTAGGATGAAGTGGAAAACTATTTACAATTTTTAAGAAGCTTTGACCTCTTTAAAAATGTTATTGGAATCAGCGAAGCCAAGAAAATTCGTATTAGAAGAACGAAAAATGGGGATGTAACAATGAAAACTGAGCAGTATTATAGAAATGACGATGAATCAAAGAAATATGAAACTTTGTTGAAGAAACGAAAGAAAATAAAATCTATCGTTCTGCTAGAATAAGCACTGGTTCGGGAAATAAAGGAGAAAAAATAAAGAGCCTGACTAAATTACTAATTGAATCGGCAACTAAAAATTGGAGAAACGATCCAGAATTGGCGTAGATGGCTCCAATCCTTCCTAAAAATGATGATGATCTTTCTGATGAAGAAGGCGAGAATGGTGAAGATGAAGATGATTTCGATCAACTGGAGTTATGTCAGTGTGAAGAAGATGGCGGTGGGATGAAAGTATATGTTCTAAATTTTGAATAAATTTGTTTCAACTTTATTTTAATGTTTATTTTGTAAAAACTATTTACTTTCTCAAATTTATCTTGTCCTTTACTATCAAATAGCATTAGGTCCCTGGCCTTTTAAAACAAAAAGAGTTTTGTCCATATCTGACAATCAAAAAGCCTTTAAGCCCAAAAAAGCCCAAATGCCCCAAAAATTTCTATATAGAATTGAGAGAAGTAATGATACCTAAAAGAGCATAAACCCTTCCACAACTGATCCTCTCTCGGTAATCATAGAATTATCTTTAAAAAAGAAATGAAACTTACACGTACTGTAAGTTACACATAGTGTAAGTTACACATAGTACAAAGAAGACAAACAAAAAAGAAATGAAACTTACACGTAGTGTAAGTGTAAGTTTCATTTCTTTTTTGAAGAAGATTATTGACACGTAAAATAACTGTTAAACCCAGATTCTTCAAAAACTTATCTTCAAAAATGAAATAAAAATTAAACGCAACACCTAAATTTACAAATACAGTTCCCCTTATCAATCTCATAATCATTCGGTATCCGTCGAAATATTTTCAAATAAAGTAATGAAACTCGATGAGTCATAAACACATAAATTTGCAAATTTACTTCATTTCGCAATCTGTAGAAATATTTTCAAAACCTAATGAAACTTGAAAGATGTCAACGTTACCCAAAATGTCAATGCTCACATTCGCAATTTGATCTTTCTTTATGCGGCATCTTTTCTTAAAAATAAATTGAAGAAAGTTATACGATTTTAATCTGATTCTCTTTCGGAACATTCCTTAAATATCTTTAAAAACAAATCAATGGAACTTGACGACAGTTACAAACCCGACCAATTCAAAGTGAATTTTATAAATCTGGTTCTTCGTTGTTGTAAAACTTATCATTTAAATCACGTAAATAAACATTAAAAAAATGAAATGAAACTTAAAGAAAGTTATTAACACTAAAAAAATTAATACTGTCCGTTTTTGCAATCAGTAGAAATATCTTCAAAACAGTATTGAAACCAAAGAATTGAAATCTGAAACCAACACATAAATTATTTATTTATTCAGTCTTAGATAACATTGGAGAAAACTGCCCTGAATGCGTCACAATTTAGTCGAATTACACTATAAATACAGTTACTTAACATAAAGCAAGCACAGTTCACTATTGCAATAAGATATATCCTTGTCCGTAGATTAAGTGCATTGACACATGAAACATTGAAACAGAGTCTTAAAATGTCTTAAATTACTAATAATAATAAACGATCAAATTTACAAAGTGTACCTACCCTTAGTTTTATGTGTTTATAACTGAGGTCAAGCTCCATTTATTTTATAAAGATAATCTGTCCTCTTATATAATAATTATAAAAGATAATTTACAAATCCATATTTATAAAAATAATATAAGTTACAAAAAGGTTCCAAAATTTTCTAAAATATGCCAGTAAATCTGAAATTATGGAACTTAGTAATTAAAAGACTAGTAGTATGAATATTTCAGAAATTACTGAATAAGTTTGATGGAAATTTAATGCACGATTCTGGAATGTGCAATCAAAATATTAAAAAAAATAAGATGTCCAGATATTTTATCCAAATATTAAAAAAAGTTGACGAAAACTTAATCATAGTTTCAAAATATACAAATAAGTAAACCAGTTACGATAAAATATTTAATCCAAACATTAAAACAAGTTGCCGAAAAGTTAACCATAGTTTCAAAATATACAAAAAAGTAAACTAATTTTGATCAAATATGATTGATTAACGGCGAAAAGACCCGTTAGGTCGATAGCAGAATCAAGATCGATCTAGTCATACTACTATGATTAATTAATTAATTTAATCATAATTCAGGGTGATGTTATAGTTCACCAACAAACTTTGAGAAATGAAAAACTTTTTTCTTAAAGTTACATAAGTTTTAATCTCTCAAAGTTTGTTGGTGAGCTAAAAAAAACCTTCAAAAAAGCTAAAAAATCACCCTTTATAGCAAATCATTAATATTTGACGTAAAATGCTCTATGCGTTTGACTTCCAATCAAATTGACTCAGGTTAGGATCCATACAATTATTAAATTATTAATTAACTAATAATTATACAAATAAATATAGAAGTAATGCAGCATTTCCCAACGATTTCGGAAATTGTTAAAAAGTTTTATGGAACTAAAATGAAAATTTACTATATCTTACAATAATAATAATATCAAAATACTAGTAGTTTAAAAATTAAGAACATCTATTCAAATTATCAAGTGTACTATAATGTACCATAAAACTTCTATAAAGTAGTAGTAGTAATTATTTTTCATGGCATAATGTTTCCTAGCAGTAGTTTCGTTCGGAGTTTTACACTTTTCCGTCAATTTATGATAATAATTACAATCATAATAATCATATTTTATTAATGATGGTACAACAATTTGTTTTCGCAAGTCTTGATTTAAAAATTAATTTCGTTTATAAGTCGTTTAAATTTATATTTAGTTTAAAATTAAATTGCTATGATTTAATATATTAAGGCCTCACCCAGATTTATATCCGGAATAATTTCTGCAGTAATTTTGCTTCCAGCAGGCATAATTACAAAGTTCTCTCCTCAAATTTATCATTGTACATTACAGAATTTCAGAATAGAATAGAATATATTTTTCATGTCTGTCATCATACAACTTACACAAGTCAAATTAATAAATTAATAAATTTGTAATGAAATTTTGGCCAATTTGCAAGAGATTCAAATATATATTGGGCTTAGGTCAATGACAATATTTCTATTATGTGAAATTTGTATCACCTTTGACAACATTTTCTCAATAGAATAGTCATCGTAGAATATTTTTAATTTTCACATGTACATAAAGTGTACTACACACATTTGACAATAGTTTGCAATATTTCTGATGATTATGTAATTTTCGCAAATTTTCACATTTAACTGTTCCAATTTGAAATTGATTTGTCTTCCAATTAAAATTTGTAAATTGTAAATATATCCATATTAAAAATTCTTGTAAATTGTTTATCTTAGCAAATATTATTAAGTTTTTTTTTTCGTTCCAAATATAAAAATTTTCAATTTTCAAAGTGTACGTAAGATTTTCAAATATTTCGATTCACGTCGAAAGCTCTATAAAATGTTGAAATTCAAGTGACATTCTCTGAAAGTCAGATATTGTAATAATTTTGGTGAACATTGTGATATGTTTCTTTTGATACAGTGTAATACGATTATTGTAGTATTGTAGTATTTTAGTAAATACTTTTCATGTTTTAGAAATTTTCACATAATTTAATTCTCATTGTAAGGTTTTCTGAAATGTTGCAATTAATTTTTTTTTAGCGAATTTTGTAATTTTTTTAATTATAATAAATTATACGAGCAATATTGTGGAATATTTCTTAAATTTTTACAAGGTTTGGCTGTATACAAACGTGCCAAATATGAAATTGTTATGTTGTCTTCTAATTTTAGTTCTTAATTGGAAATTTGAGAATTTAAGTGATTAATTCTGATATATTTTTTTAAATTATACGAGCGATTAAATTATACGAAATTATATTTTGCAACATTTCTGAAGTTCCTAAAATCTTTAAAAGTGTTGGCTATATGTAAACGAGCCCAATATGAAATTGTTTTGTTGTCATCTAATTATAGTTCTTAGTTGGAAATTGAGGAATTTAAGTGATTATTTCTGTTCTCTTATTAACAGTGCTAACACAGTGATATTTTTAAGCCATATGACGTCACACAATATTTTGGAATTTTGTTAGTTTTGATTTTATGTTTTTCAAGTTATAGAAATTTTTACATGGTTTGGTTCACATCGTAACCTTCTTTGAAATGTTGGAACTCATGTGATATTTTCAAGATTCTTATTGTTTTTACCATATGTTGTAATTTTGTTTTTCAAAATTAATTTGAATTCTAAAATTGATTTAACTACAATTTAAAATTTCCGTAGTTCTTATATGTTGTATTTTACATTTTGGATGTTTTCAAAGTTTCAAAAATGTATGATAGGCTTAGGTCATTGAGAATATTTCTATTATAGGGAATTATATCGACGCATTCTTTTCTAAAAGGGATAAGCAAAAATACAAAAATTTTACAAGAGACAACATCAGCTACAAGCGTAATTTCAATTAAACTGGAAGCTTCTTTTAACATTTGTGTTACAATTCAGTCTTCATTGTTATTAATTGAACAGTCGTATTAACAAAATATTGTATTGTAATTTACTGTGGTACAAACGTGTAAAGCAAAACTTGTATTTTTGGCCTTTATCCATTTCAAAAAAGAATGCGTCGATTTCACTAATGACAAAATTTTCGTAATCCTTATTTATATCTATAAATGAAATCTGTTTCATAAACTTAATTCATAATTTCTGATGTCAGTTCTTCTGCAGCAATTTTATTTCCAGCAGATATTTTTGCATATTTCTCATCTCAATTTTTCGACGTTATAAAAAACAATTTAATGATTGTTTTTATACCCAGTATCGATTTTTTATCAACATTGTGAAATTTTGTTAATTGTACATAGAAGTTTTTTTGAGCAATTTTAAGTTTTTATGTGATATATTTAAAATAAACAAATTTAAAATTAATAAAAATACAGTAGAAAGGTCACCAATTCTTGTCTCCAGGTGAACACTTGTTGTGACTGTCGCTTTTAGATATAGACATAAGTATGTACCATAATATTCACCAAAACAAATTATTGATAGCTATTGCGAAAGCCACAAACTAACTATGTAACTTTGTGACTATGTGACTAAGCCACTAATAAATATCGAGAAAAACATTTTTCAATTGACTGGCATGCAAAATATATTTCTGAATTCAAATATCGTTGGCTTGTATGGACTTTTGATGTACGCAACCCAATGTACGATTGAAAATTATTTTCTGCTGCTGTGAAAATTTTGTATTTGTGAAATTATTACTGTATTATTATTATTATTACTGTAATAAATTTTAGGATTGTCTATCGTCTGCCGTTGAGTTAATTTTAATCACTCTTGCTGGTTTTGAGATTTTAAAAGAATTTAAAATTACATCTAACAACATTATAGAAAAATATAATCATTCAAACAATCCCCCAAATGCTGAAAATAATACTGAAAATTTAAAAAATCGCCTACGATTTGCATCGATAACTATTGAAGAAATACAGAACAGTTTTCAGGAGTTCCACACCAGGCTTGAATGGTGTGAAGGAAATGGTGGGGGATTGTTTAAATTCTAATTATATATTTTTAATTCTAATTATAATTCCAATTCTGATTCTAATTTGTAAATTTCCTTTCCATATTTAGTATTCCTTTAATTTTTTTTATTTTGTAGAATTTTGATATTTAATTAATTATAAATTTAACGTTTTAATTTTGAACAATTATGTAAATAAATATATGAATTAATCATTATTGACATATTTCACTGATATTTGCTGTACTGATAAGATATATTATGAAACACTTTACTACAAGATACCGAATTATGACCTATGTAAACAAACATTACTGAATTGTATTGAAATGATTAAATTTATTTGATTGATTTATATATTTTATCATATTTCATATATTTTTTTAAAGAATTTTCATTAATTTTCATTTCATTTTCATTTTCATGAAATTTTCATATTTTCATGCAAATTTCATGATTAAAATGAATGCATTCAGATATTCTGTAGACATTATATAAAATTGTCAATTAGTAATTAATAACCGTATTATACTACAATTAATTACTTTATTTTCAATATAAAGTTTTTGACATACATAAATGATATATGACGCTTATGTAATAGAATTATTAGCAGTAAATATTAGATTAAGAAACAACAATCTACAATTAATGTATTTGATATTAGAATTAAATAAATAAATAAATAATATCCAACATAATAAATGTGTGCTTTTAGTGTTGTTAAATAATATACATCAATTATCTATTAGCAAACTTATATCTAATAGAAAGTATTCTAATACACATTAATATTATTATTCTTGTAATTATATTGTGTTGTAGGCACTTTGTTAACAATTTCTAAATGTATAAAATAAAGAATACAAATATGTGCAATTTAGGTGGCCTAAGCACATATATAAAATATTTATAAACACATTGATATCTCACAAAAACTATTCAAAGGCATAGTAATATTTATTATTTCTATTATTGTAATATAATTATAATTATGGTAAGTATTGTACAAATATGATAATTTCCAAGTGTATGAAATATGCATAATAAATAAGTGCTTGTTGGGTGGGCTAAGCATATTCATAGATTATTTAAAATCAAGTTTATACTTAATATAAATTAAACTAATATGTATTGTTAATATAATTACAGTTCATTCTATTACTTAAATAATGTATAAATGTATAAAATTTGATACGAAAGTTTTGAAGCCTCAGGGAATTTAGCATCTGGCAACGTCGAATCTTACGACATCCAACTGTCAGTCGCAAGTGTTGTGTATATTTTATATTTTCCCTGTTTTATTTCGTAATTTGTAATGATTTATAGTTCTTAAGCAATAAACATGGCCCAAAGTACAACTAGTGGTACCTCGTCAAGAAGGCACATTAGGGACCATGACACCGCCTCTCTGGCCTCTTCCAGATTTGCAGACACTGAGTGGGAAGCTAATGAGGTAAACAAACCCAATCCTCTCACCTTCAAGCCATATTACTTCCTGGTACCACATTAAAATGCCATTACTCAATTATTAATGGCCCCTCGGATCCATATCCAAGAGATAATTAGGGTTTCTTATCGCAGGCTTTGAGGCAAAGAGAGCTGGAGGAGGCGAGAGCAAGGGCGGCCCAGATGGAGAAGACGATGCGCTGGTGGTCGGACTGCACAGCCAACTGGCGGGAGAAGTGGAGCAAGGTGCGGAACGAGCGCAACAAGGCCCGAGAGGAGACCAAGCAGCTCCGCACCAAGCTCGACATGGCCCTCAAAGACACCAACCTCTACAAGCGGGAGAAGCAGGAGGCGGAGGTCCAGAACGACCAGCTCAAGAAGGAGATTGAGAAGATACACATCCTCCTGCTGAAGCATGCCGGCCAGTTCGACGCGCAAATCTTCGAGGCGCTGGGTGATGATCCGATGAAAGATTTCGCTTTCAGCTCCACTAACGGTTCACCTCTTAAAGAGAACGGGGTCGATTCGACCCAGGAGTGCGACAGCACGGCCGTCGCCGCCGCCGACAAGGACCTGGACCTCGAGGAGTACATCCTGCAGGGCGCCGTCCCTAAGCACGGCGTTGAGAAAGAGACCGACAAAAAGAACACCGACGAGAACACCAACGGCCTCGATAAAACCCTGAAGGAGGACTTCGACGAAGAATATATTATTCAGAAGCTCTCAATGTTGCAGCTGAGGCTGGACGAAACCAACAAAACTTTACAGGTGGAAAGGGAGTAAGTATTTACTATAAAAAAAATATATATATTAGCTCATGCCATAACTATCTAAGAACAAATCCAAAATATTTACATTTATTATTATGCCATAAAGTAAAGAAAGCACAAAATTAATGATTTAGTCCATCAACTTATAATTGAACATGCATAATTGCAGCTAAAAAAATTAATCACAAATAAAAATTTTAACTATAGATCTTATAAAATTGTTATTCGTTATATAAGCTTATAATCCCAAAATTGCAGGTTCCTGCAAACAGATCTTTTCCAGCTGTTTTAGAACTCGTGCAATTAATTTTGAGTGTTTATTCGTGTTTTTATTTTTATTTAAAGAGAAAAATCACAATTGCATCGGACGATCGAGCGATTAAACGGTGATTTGCACGAGATGAAGTCCAAGTGCGAAGAGTTGCGCGATGCACGGCAGGAAGTCGTCCGCGAAATGTTGGCCCTGCAGGATCAACATCAGGAGGAACTGAGACTGATAAGGTCCGACCTGCAGGATGAGGCGAACAACAGGGAAGGCATGGACCGGAGGATAAACGATTTGCGAGCAGAGGTAAGTATAATTCCTATGAGCCACAGTTCTGTCGATTCCGAGCCACTAATGGGGGCCAATTGTTTAGTTGGAGAGGCTGCAGGCGGAAAATGCGGCCGAATGGGGTAAGCGGGAAAGGTTGGAGACCGAGAAGCTCGGTCTGGAAAGGGATAATAAAAAACTGCGGGCCGAGTTGAGGGACATGCAGGAACGGATCGAGAGGAAGGGGCGCCCGCTTACTAACTCTGACGCCGAGCTGAGGCACCTGCAGCAAGAACTAACGGACAAAAATAAAGTATGTATTATATAATTTTGTATGTATTATGCAGGGTCTTGACTAAACATGGTGCAAAAATTCAAATGGTTATTTTTTGGCTTATTTTAAGTCTTTTGGTAATTTGATGATTTTCGGAATGTCGCTTTGTTATTTAATATAAATAACATTTTCAATTTAATAACTACAAATATTTGGAGATTTGCATTGTCAAATTTTTCTATCAATATGAAAAATAAGTCTCTTGAAATTAAAATATTAAATATCTCGAATGAGAGAAGCCAATAGAGTGTACAAAATTTAAAAAAACTCTTAATAAGTGGTTGAAAATTGAGCAAACAAGTAGCAAAATAATACAGGATTTTTTAAGAAATCCCAAAAAATAGCAAATAAGTAAACAAGTGATAAAACAAAAAAAAACGTATATGATTTGTTCAGAACTCTAAAGTCTTGAAGTTTAATAAATCACACGCTTTTTCAGGAACTTTCAAAATAAAGTACAAAATGAATATACAAGTGGCAAAAACAAACAAAAAGGATACTGTTCTGTTATTTAAATTTCTGGGTTTTCTAGTTGCATCGTGTCATATTTTCATTAAATTTTCTGAAATATTTCATACATTTTTGGAAAATCTAGTTTCTTAATAATAATAATAATTTATTTGTATGTCAACTCTCAGTGGAGTATTACATTGTCAATGTTACAATGAAATAAAATAATAAAAATCTCGTTTTGATAAATGCCAAATTTGGTGTTCAATTTTGTATTTTTTCTTTCCAACTTTTTTCAGTTTTAGATTTTCATTTGTTCAGTTTGATGACAAGATTTCCAGATTGACTGGGATGTTCAGAACATTTGAGAACATTTCTAAACCTTCCAGTATTTTTGTTTCTAAGCTTGCTCTTTTGATATTTTAATTAAATTTTATGCAATATTTCATTTAATTTCATGATTTTTTACAGAAATTTTGTTTTTATTTGAACTATTTTCGATTTTAGATTTTCACTTTCTTCAGTTTGGTAACAAGTTTTTCAGATTTACTGGAATGTTTCAGAAAATTTGAGCAAATTTCTAAACCTTCCAGTATTCTTATTTCTAAGCTTTCTTGTTGCATCTTGTGACATTTTCATTGATTTTCCTGCAGTTTGCACATATTTATTGCTAAATTTAAGGCATTAGCACTATAACATAAAAAATGTGCCTTTTATAAAAAATGTGTAAGAAATAGTTATCATGTTTCATCTGGTTGTTGAAACCAATCTTTTAAAATTGTTGCAGGAAATATCTGAGCTGAAACATTCGCAAAGTAAGCTGAAAAAAATGGTGCAAGATAAAATAACCGAACTAGCACACGCCGTGAGGAGAGCCGAGCAGTACGAGACGGAAGTGAAAAAGCTAAGGTGCCGGGTGGAGGAGCTGAAGAGGGATCTTGCCATTGCCGAGGACGAAATCGACGCCGCCTCGAACAACATCAGGAAACTGCAGCGGACCAACGATGAGCTCCAAGAGCAGGTGGACAATTTCCAGGTGCAGCTGCAGCATCTGCACACAAGGTACTGTTCATGTTGATTGCCGAACAATTTTCATAAGCCCCATATCTCTTGGTTGTGGTCATCTTGCTTCTACTAACAAGTTTCTCTCTGCGACTTTCCGTTTACAGTGATGAAAATGAAGATGGTGGTGAAGAAATGGCTGTTCTAGATGAAAATGATTGCGTAAGTAATTCTGTGGTATTTGGTTATTAATGTACCCATTTTCAAATTTCGGTTTCTCAATGATTCCTTTACATTTTAACACTAAGAAATTTTATTGTACCTAAAATATCGGTAACCGTATTTACTAAATGAATACATTTAAATGTTCGCAGGCTACGTAATTCGAGCACTTCGAGCTTACTGTCGCATCGAGGAGCTGTAATAGCCAATGATATGAGTGATGAAGAAATCAATGAATACTAAATGCTCCCTATTTAGTAACTTACTTAATAACTAGGATAACAATAAATGCTCATTTAAGTCATTGCATTTTCTAAAAACCAATGTGTTCTTTTCTATGTATATTTTGTTTGTATTATGTAGTTTTTATTTATTTTAAGGATATCGCTATAACATATATTTATTGACTCTGTAAATTTTATATTTTTAATACACTTTATTTGTTTTTATTTGGACTTTTGTTTGATCTTTTTATTGTTAACGATCTCTCTGAAGTAGACTGACTAATTGACCTGACTAGTTGCAAGCATGGATCCAAAAATGCACCTCTACTAGATTGCATGAATTACCCACACTGAACTATCTATACACTTGCAGCTGTATCTAAATAAATGTGTATAGAAATAAGTCATGATATTCGTAATTTAGAATAATGCACTTATATTGGTGCCTTAATGTTCATTAAACAATACTGAGTTTTTACTTCAAGAGCAATATTGTTTATAAAGAGTATATTGCGGTTAAACACTAACTTTGAAGTCTAGTTTTCTAGTTTAAACTCAGGGTTCTGTCTTTTTCTTGTGCCAATAAAAAATATTTATTATATATCTGGATTTTATTATGCCAAAACTATTTTTTTTTTCGTTTCATTTGTATTAATTCATTAAACATATGAGTTATGCAAAATACAAACAACTGGATGAAATAAATCACAAAGTAAAAATTCTTCAAACTTTTTAATAGAAACTAGGTAAGTACATGAAGACAAATGCTGCGTACTGCTTGAATCATTTATTGTTTCAATATTTTCTGTATTTAAACAATTATCATTTTATTAAACAATAAATTTAATGCAAATATTTTTTTAGCAATTTAAAGCGTAACAATTCTTGTGTTTTGAAATCAAACATTTTTTTGTGTTATAATTATAAGTAAATCAAAAAGGTATGTTAACAATAAGCTGAGAAGAGAAATGAGATGGAGTGAGAAGTGATGAAAATGGTTTCATTGAGCAACTAATGAATGAATTGGTTCCTTTGTGAAAAATGGCGAATTTGGTGGTTTCAATTTTGTAGTTTGGCAACTTTTTTATTTCGCCATTTGAATTTTCATCCGTTTCATTACACTTTTGTTAAGTCAATCGTCTCGTAAATAAGTAAATGAAGTAAAGTTTTTAGATTTACTTCAGATATTTTTATAGAAATTTTGTAATTTTTCCAATTTTTTTAATTTTGTTTTTTTTTTAGATACTTACACTACAATGTTTCAGAAAATTAGAAAACATTTCTAAACGTTCTAATATTTTTATTTCTAAATATTCCCTGGTTGCATTTTCATTCGATTTTCTGCAATTTTTCGTACCATTTCGATTTTTTGTTTTTGTTTTATACTTACACTAGAAGTTTCAGAAAATTAGAGAGTATTTCTAAATGTTCTAATATTTTTATTTCTAAATCTTTCCTGGTTGCATTTTTATTCAATTTTCTGCAATATTTCTTACAATTTCGGAAACTTTGGTTCCTTGTGAAAAATGGTAAATTTAGATATTTTAATTTTGTAATCTTTACGTTCTTCAGCTTAATAGCAGGGTTTTCAGATGCACTGGAATGTTTCAGAAAATTGAGAACATTTCTTAACCTTCTAGTTTTTTTTTTATTTCTTCTTTTTTATTTCTTTATTTAATTTCTACTTCCAGGATTTTTATGTTAAATATTGTGCAATATTTCATACATTTTCGGAAGATTTGGTTCCCTGTTTTGATAAATAGCGAATTTGGTGGTTTCGATTTATATATCTTTTTTATTTTCCGATTTCAACTTTCATCAGTTTCATTACACTTTTATTAAGTGAATGTGAATAATCTGGCAAATAAGTAAATGAAATAAAGTTAACAGATATACTGGAATATTAAAACATATTTTTAAAGAAATTTTGTATTTTTTTATTATTCGATATTTACGTTCTTTAATAACAAGTTTTTCATATTCACTGGAATGTTAAAAGAAACAAACACACATTTCTAACCTTTTGGTAAGTATTTCTAATCTAGTTTTAAAGATTCCAATATACTATATAAAGCGGGAAAATACATAATTTACAGTTTCCCCTGAAATTTCACTTTAAAATGTATAGCAATGTATAGGATGTATAGTAAAACTAGGACAATCGCCATAAAAATAAACAATACACTGTACCCTGTACAAATAAATAAGTGAAATAAAGTTTACTGATATACTGGAATAATAAATATATTTTTAAACAAATTTTGAAAATTTTTAATCTGTTCATTATTCGATATTTACGTTCTTTAATAACAAATTTTTCATATTCACTGGAATTTAAAAAAAAATGGAGAACATTTCTAGCCTTTAGGTAAGTATTTCTAATCTTGTTTTAAAGATTGCAATAAACTATATACTGCGGGAAAAATACATAATTTACAGTTTCCCCTAAATTTTCATGTGAAAATGTATAAGAAAACTAGGACATTCGGTATAAAAAATGAACAATATACTGTACCCTATACACTGTATGTAAGAATATTTAACTTTTGTACTGAAAAAGTATCCTACATATAGACTTTTTGGCACATTTCACGGAAAATGTACAACTTTAAAAATTTAAAAATTGAAAAATATTAGAAACATAAAAAATGTAAGTGTGTAATCTTTGATATTACCTTACAATACATCTTAAAATTACTCAGTGGAATGTTTTTCTGCAACATTGAAAATGAATAAAAACACCTGCAAATTTTTTTTTAATTAAAAGTTTTGTATCGAACATAAAATTATTTTGCAGAATGAATGATAAGCAAACAATCTCAAATGTTATGTGTTTAATCTTATAAATATTTCTGTAGATCTTACTTACTGTTTTGCACAATTTTTCAATATATGTTTTTATTTGATTTTATCAGCAAATTTCTGCTGTTATAGCTAATCACCGTTTTAAGTTAAATCCAATAATAACGAATAAAATAATTATGCCAAATTTGTTTCGTTTAATTAAAATAATTTCTAAATTATAGTTGTTACAACTTTACTTTCGAATTTATGTTTCAGATAATTTGTTTTGAATTCATTCCAATTTTGATAATTATATACATTATGTACATCCGAATAAATTAAATCAAAATAATTATGCCAACTTTGTCTCGAATAAATAAAATAATTTCGACATTAAAGTTGTTATAACTTTAACTTATATAATTTATATAACTTTGTTATAAAAAATGAGAATAATCCTAGGAATGATTAATTTTAGGTGATTAAGCTTAAATTTTTAAACATTACATTTGTATATATCATTAAAATTGAAATGAATCCAAAAAAATTGAATTACGGTTAGTGAATTACGAGTCTTCTGATACAAACAGATAAAGTTAAGAAATTTCAAGTGATTTTTTTACTTTTTTTTCACTTTTTCTTAATGGTAGTAAGATTTAATAATCCTGTAGATCTTTCTTCAATGTCTTGCCCAATTTGGCTATGTAACTTTTTATTTTATTTTTATCAGCTGCTTTAGAAATTATAATTTCTGCTGCTTTAGGTAATTACCGTATTAACTTACATCTGAATTAATCAGAAAAGAATATTTATGCTAAATTTGTCTCGTACAAATAATATAATTTTGAGGTTAAAGTTGCAACTAATTTTGGAGTATAAATATATTTTTTAATAACTTTGTTCCCTTGTCTTCTTAGTGGTAAATCGTATACAATCAAATAAAGTTAAGAAATTTCAAGTAATTTTTTTACAATGTATTTGCACTTTTTCTTAATGTTAGTAAATTTTAATAATCCCGTAGATCTTTCTTCAATATCTTGCCCAATTTACCTATGTAACTTTTTATTTTATTTTTATCAGCCAATTTCTGCTGCTTTAGCTAATTACTGTATTAACTTACATCTAAATTAAACAGAAAAAAATATTTATGCCAAATTTGTCTCGTACAAATAATATGATTTCAAGATTAAACTTGCAACTAATTTTGGAGTATAAACCTTTTTTTAAAACTTTGTTCCCTTATTTTCTTAGTTGTAAACGTTGAGGTTCTTCCACCCCCTCTCGATAGCCTTGAAATATTTAAATTTGTATGTATGAATTAAAAATATTAATATGTTTTGGTAATTTTGAAAATTATAAACCCTTTTTTAATAACTTTTTCTTTGTCGTAATTATTGGGTTTCTTTCATCCTCTCTCAATGGCACTTAAATATTTCAAAGTTTAACTATGGATTAAGAATATTTTAGCACCTATTCTAGAAACTATCATGCATTGAAAACAACTAGGACAAGAAATATTCAATACAAATTATATATTTTATCTATGCCTGGGGAACTTATAGCGTCAGATAATTGCATAACCGAGACTGATAAACGTATTGGGTAGATCTGATGTAAGAGATTTCCAAATGTATTCGAAATTACTTCAGATAATAAATGTTGTAATTGACTCCGGCATTTTTTTTTATCAAATCAAGATGATAAGATCCCATTGCAAGATGTGTTAAATTGTGAATCAAAATTATGCTTTATATAATTTTTTTTTAATCGGCCACTAACATGTCGCCAATTCTCTCGAAAGTATATTTTCGATAGAAACTGCGATAATAAAAAAAATAAAAAAAAGGCTTTATATCATTTTTAAATTCGATTTTTAAATACATTTTTTTTTTCAAAATGATAAATCAGTTGTGTTATGTCAAAACATACTATCTGCCTTTTTTAATTTTTTTTGCTTTAAATCGCCACAAATAATGTATAATTTAAGTTGATCAGAGGGTACATGCTAATTACATTCACAATTATAAATACAAAACTGTAAAATAACAAACATTGCAGATAGCATGTTTTGCCATAACACTACTGAAATATTAAAATAATGATTTATTTTTCGTATCTTTTCTATATCAAAATTACGTGGCAAGGGGTAACCTAAGGCATGCATTGTTCCTAATAGAATGTGTATAATATAATAATAATAATAACATTTCTTAATTCATTTTTTAAATTCAAATATATTATTTTTAAAAATTATGATAAATATTAAAAAAAATAATATCAATTTCGTTTCTATTCTGTATCCAAATTACGAAAACTTTGAGAAACCCTAAATATTGACAAAAAATAACTTGTGTTATGAATTGTTCCTCCAAAATATAAAAAAATCTACGCACATAATACAATATTATGCAAAACATATTTTTTTATTTACTTAAATTTATATAATTTAACATTTTGTACACGATACTTAAAAGACACAAATATATTTTTGTTTATTGCTAGAAGTTATATATTTTTCTTATTTATTAGATTAAATAATAATACACAGAATCAGAAAGACAATAAAAAAATGATTCTTTAAAAACCTTACAAGCGGAAAATATTAAATGAAAAACTGACTAAACTGTTAAATGACAAAACAAATGTATACTTAGCTCAAACATTTTAAATTAGCAAATCATGGGAGACCCATCGGGATTTGTCTTTGGTCTTGGCATGCAAACCTTCTGGCCGTTGCTATAAAAGCAGGTGTTTGTAAAATAACCGCAGCTCGACGATTGTGTGTAATACACTGATGGCGTCTTCTTCCCTGTGTACAAATTAGTCGAACCCGTTTCTGATTTGCTGACCGAAACAAATTTGGGGTACGACTTTCCGCTTTTGACTCCGAATTGCGCTGGCTGTATTGCATACCCGGATCCGTACCCTATTTCGCCGTTCCTCAGGTTTGAGTTTGCACCAACCGCGTATACTGGGTTCTTATAGACTATTCTGCGAGTGCCTGGGCTTAAATACACGCTTTCAGCTTGGGACACCCTGCCTCTGAAGCCGGAAGGAATTTGGTACCCTGGTGTACCTGGTATCCGCTGCCCAGGTTGCAAGACGTCGCCCTCTCTCAACATGGATGATCTGACGATTGTCGTTTTACCACTTTGCAGGTCTTCGGTGGGTTCTAGTACCGATTGCTTTTGTGCTCTAGGTTGCTGTACCATGGGTACTTTCTCAGGAGTCTCTTCGTGTTCTTCGTACTCGTCGTATTCGTCGTAGTCGTCGTTGTCGGAATTACTAGGGGCGACTGTGGTGGTCGTTGTTGTGGTGGCCTTCTGTATTTTTGTAATATCTTTTCTGTGGTGATCAGTGACGACGGTGGATCTTTGATGTTTTGTGTTCTCGTCCTCGTTTTGGTTTACATTGCCATTTGGCGGTTTAGAATCTGGGGTAAATTTGAAAGGTTTCATTGCTGGCCATGAAGGATTTAGGCCACTTCCGGCACCAGCAGATGAGGCTTGCGCCCCACCAGTATATTTGATCCCATATTTGAATTTCCCGTTAATCAGTGTCTGGGATTGTCCAGAAAAAGATCCGCTTTGAGCGCTAGCAGTTCCTCCGCCACCAAACGGCGTAGATTGACTGTCTTGCTCGTTCTCTTCGTATGGTGTGAACCCAATCTGTGCCTGCGATGAAGTACTGCCTGCGCCATTAGCTTGGGCATCGGCCATTCCTCCTTTACCACCAGCCTGCACCTGAGTATTCGTACCATGGTTGATACCGCCGCTTTGGGCGCTCGAAGTGGCATCACCAGTTTCTGAAGACAACTGGACTTGGGCCTGTGACTGCCCAAGTCCACCTCGCCCTTGCGCCGAACTGACTGCACCTTCTTTCCCTCCAGACACCTGGGTTTGGGCTCCCCTCTTGCCGTCATCACTGCCAGCCGATGCACTGAACGATCCTGCACCTGAGTATGTTCCAGATACTTGAGATTGAGCCGTTCCACCTTGAAATTTCCCCTGAGCAGACGCCGAAGCCTGGGTATCATTACCAAGTTGTTGAACCGACGTTTGCGCCTGCGAATCCGAGTCATCTACACCACCTACACCACCCACACCACCCACACCACCTACACCACCCACCCCACCCACACCACCTACACCACCAACACCACCTTGCTGAAGTTGTCCCACTTGCCCACCAATACCTTGTTGAATTCCTGTACCTCCTTGTTGTGTGCCATCCACGTACCCACCAACTCCACCAGTGCCTGGTATCTGCCCTTGAATATGCCCAGAACCAGGTCCATACCCTGGTATTTGCCCAACTGATCCAGGGATTTGTCCGGTCCCAGGCCCACCTTGTACTCCATACCCAGGAATTCCCGTCCCTGGACCAGTTCCAGTTGTTCCATACCCAGGAATCTGCCCAGCCCCAGGTCCTGTTTGTGTTCCATATCCCGGAATCCCTGCACCCGGACCAGTTTGCGTGCCATACCCAGGAACTTGTCCTGTACTTGTAGGTGTTCCATACCCCGGAATTTGGCCCGCACCCGGTCCTGTTTGCGTTCCATACCCCGGAATTTGCCCCGTACCTGGACCACCCGGCGTTCCGTACCCCGGAATTTGCCCGGCACCTGGTCCAGTTTGCGTTCCATACCCAGGTAATTGTCCTGTGCCTGTTCCTGTTTGTGTCCCGTAGCCAGGAATGCCTATACCGGGACCCGTTTGCGTTCCATATACAGGTAATTGTGCTGTACCTGTTCCAGTTTGTGTGCCGTAGCCTGGAATGCCCGTTCCGGGACCGGTTTGCGTTCCATATCCTGGTAATTGCCCTGTACCTGTTCCAGTTTGTGTTCCGTAGCCAGGAATGCCTGTACCTGGACCCGTTTGCGTTCCATATCCAGGTAATTGTCCTGTGCCTGTTCCAGTTTGTGTGCCGTAGCCTGGAATGCCTGCTCCGGGACCAGTTTGCGTGCCATACCCTGGAATTTGTCCCGTACCTGGTCCACCTGGTAACCCAGGAATTTGTCCCGTTCCCGGTCCAAGTTGTGTTCCATAACCAGGAATTTGTCCTGTTCCAGGGCCAGCTGGTACTCCATGCCCGGGAATTTGTCCTGCCCCGGGCCCAGTTTGGGTACCATAGCCGGGAACTTGTCCTGTACCCGGTCCGGTTTGGGTTCCGTATCCGGGAATGTGCCCTGTTGCTTCTCCAGTTTGTGTTCCGAATCCAGGGATTTGATCTGTTCCCGCTTGTGTCCCGTAACCAGGTATATGCCCGGCTCCAGTTTGTGTTCCGTACCCAGGTATTTGACCGGTAGGTCCGGTTTGTTGCCCGTAACCTGGCACTTGCCCTGTTTGTGTTCCGTAACCAGGTATCTGCGTTGGTCCATATCCCGGTACTTGTCCTGTGGGCTGTTCTGTATATTGCCCATACCCGGGTGTTTGTCCAGGTCTTCCTCCGGGTAGATATTGAGTCTGCTGTCCTGTTGCAGGAATCATACCTGGATGAGAATAACCGGGTGTTCCTCCTGTCGCAGGATAGGTTATTTGTTGACCGCCGGGTAATCCAGGTCTACCACCGAACTGGTCCACTGATGGTCCCTGAGGGTATGCTGTCTGACCACCAGGTTTACCATACTGGTGGACGTTGTAATTACCAGAAAATGTTCCGCTGAACTGTCCCGCATGGCCCACATCGGTTTCATAATTTCCTTGCACCTTACCATGAAATTTACCATCTGTTCTAGATCCTTCTTGTCCTTGGTCGTATCTTCCTGGTCCTCGAAGGCCATCACCATGCTCGTATGTCTGCAAAATCTGACTATCTCCAGGTATACCGTAGGTAGGATGCCCGTTGGTAGGTGTGCCGAAAGTCTCTGATGGCCGGAACTGCTGCCCTGGCCCATATACACCTGTTCCAGGAGTTCCGGGAGTCTGACCGTATTGCGGCGGGCCGACGGGTCCTGGGAGCTGGCCGGGAACGGTCCCGGGGAATCCCGGTCGGTACGTCGAATCCGGAAGTCGCCCGTTCCCGGTGGTTTGTCCTTGCTGTCCGGGTGTAAGTGGGCCAGTGACGTACTGCCCAGGTTGTTGACCACCAGGTACCTGTTGCTGCCCAGGTCCTTGTGGTTGCCCGGGTATTTGAGGATATGTTATTTGACCAGGCTGTTGCCCTGGAATTTGTTGATAGTGCATTCCTGGTACCTGAGGTTGTCCTGGTGGGACGTATCCAGGTCTCTGCAATTGTCCTGGATCCGGATGCCCATTCGTAGTCTGGCCGGGAATTTGCGCTTGTCCGGGTATTTGTGTTTGTCCAGGAATTTGAGTTTGTCCGGGTATTTGTGCTTGTCCTGGGATTTGTGTTTGTCCCGGCAATTGTCCGTGCCCAGGTATTTGTGCATGCCCAGGTATTTGAGCTTGCCCAGGTAATTGGCCGTGCCCAGGTATTTGTGCGTGCCCAGGTATTTGAGCTTGTCCAGGTATTTGAGCTTGTCCAGGTAATTGTCCGTGGCCAGGCATTTGTGCGTGCCCAGGTATTTGAGCTGGTCCAGGTAATTGTCCGTACCCAGGTAATTGTACATGGCCAGGTATTTGAGCTTGTCCAGGTATTTGAGCTTGTCCAGGTATTTGGGCTTGTCCAGGTATTTGGGCTTGGCCGGGTATTTGACCGTGCTCAGGTATTTGGCCATGTCCAGGTATTTGAGTTTGTCCTGGTATTAGTCCTTGTCCGGGAATCTGTGCATGCCCAGGTATTTGAGCTTGTCCTGGTATTAGTCCATGCCCGGGAATCTGTGCATGCCCAGGTATTTGAGCTTGTCCAGGTAATTGTCCGTGCCCAGGCAGTTGTCCATAGCCAGGTATTTGAGCTTGTCCAGGTATTTGAGCTTGTCCAGGTATTTGAGCTTGTCCAGGTATTTGACCTTGTCCGGGTATTTGGGCTTGTCCAGGTATTTGACCTTGTCCGGGTATTTGACCTTGTCCGGGTATTTGGGCTTGTCCAGGTACTTGAGCTTGTCCAGGTATATGTCCAGGAAAATGTGCGTGCCCAGGCATTAGTTGGCCTGGTGCGGGTAATTGTCCAGGCACCTGACCTGGTGCGAATGGTTGACGACCGTCTGTGCGCGTTCCATCGGTTATTCTTCCGGTTGTGGACGTATCGGATGTTCCAGGTGCTTGAATTCGACCAGGATACTGAACGTGTTCGTAGGACTGCTCTCCAGGACGCCCATAAGGACCTTGCACGGTCTGGCCAGGAATTCCCGTCATGGTTTGAAATGGCTGCCGACCCGGAAGGAACTGTCCTGAGCTGATCCCTTGCTGCTGAGACCCAGGTCCGAATTGAGGCATGCCTTGCCCAGGTCCGTAGCAGTCTGCGCAGCTAAACGGGCTGCTCTGACTCTGAGCCTGCCCCATGCCATTTTGGCCACCTAACAACAATTAACAATTAGTATCTCTACGTTGCATTATATATATTTTTTCAATAAACGAATTATTATTACTATTATTATTATTATTATTATTATTATTATTATTATTATTATTATTATTATTATTATTATTATTATTATTATTATTATTATTATTATTATTATCATTATTATAATGATTATTATTATTACTAATGTACTCACTCACTACCGCCCTTGAGCCACCATCGTTTATTTCAGCTTCAGCTTTTCCAGGTTCATTGCTGCTGCCGTAATTTAAATATTGGCTTTGGGTCTGCCCTCTTATTCGGCCGACGAAGAAGTGCGAGTTTGACCTCCTCTTTCGTATGTTAAGCCCCATATCTGTAGGTTGCTGCAGCAGGTTTGTGCTCCAACCAAAGCAAAACTTTGCAATTCGAGGCCCTGCAATTCTATTGATCTACAGAAATATATGCAAATTTATTAACGTAATTAACCAGATTTGTAAACATTACAAATTATAAATATGCAATGATCGTACCTCGGCTGTTGTTAGCGGTTTTTCGGAAACATAAACGGTTCGTGAATTCCAAAATGCTTGCCCCTGCATCCTCTCTATGTAGCATTTCTTTAATATGTAATCCTTGTATGCAATTGAGCGCTGCAATAATATTAATTAGTTAAAGAGCATATTCATCCATACAATTTTACCGTAGAGTAATCATAAATTCTCGTAACTCCCAATTTGTTAACAGGAATAGAAACCACTTCACTTTTCGTGCCATTATTGTTGTAGCTCTGAAAATACGTTAAAACATCATTTCAGATAATCACAATATATTACTCAATATTAAAACATTTATCACTGACACTTTGACTTCATAACAATTCGGTTCTTCCGTAAACATTCGCGCAAATTTGAATGAAAATTGCGGTACAGAATATATATTTTGGAATGCTTTAATGCTGCAGTGGATAATCGACACAATTTATAGGCCTGAACTATTATAATCTGACCTACAAATAGTTTAATAAAATGTACGTTGATAACATTGATTGAAATTCCGTCTATTCATAGCTGATTCAAAAATTATAATTAATTTTGTTAGCAAAAATACGAGAAAAATTGGCAAATCAAACTAACTTACGTTACTTGTGCTGGCACTTCTGACGAGCAAACAGTAGTTTACCAAAATCAAGCACCAATAGTGAAATTCCGCCATGTAGTAAATACTGACCGTTCAACGGCCTATCAAGAAATGGCCAGAATCAGTTCCTATTTTGACCTCTGACACAAATTGTCCCCTTCCAGATGTAACATGAGTATTCACGTTTGACCTATATACATTGATCAAAATGACGGAAAACCGATAGATCCACAAAAAGATATCGCGCATCAATCACTTAAACTGTGCAAATTAGTACTTTGCAATTAACAGTACGTCCATTCAGCGGTGGCTAAGAGCCGTAACGTTTGCGTGGCCGTTTTTTCTAGTTTTTTGCTTGCTCTAAAGTGGAGCAATTACGAAGATGCAATGCGAGCTATTGTTTATATCACGTAAAATCGTTGATTGAGATAACGCGATTGTTGTAATACAAATATTTTACATACAAATGAATCGCATTCATTAATGTGTCTTAATCTATCTGATTACTATACGGGATATTAACTCTGACCTAAAAGTAATTACTATTTATGACCTATGGGAAGCGTTATGCAATCGTGAAGTACCCACAACAAGTAGTTTATTGATGCAATTTTCAATACAATGTATTAATAGATCTGATTATTTATAGCAGCAACGGCTATAATAATTTTTTTTTTTGCAAATTCGTCACACATATTAAAGCCGAACACAAATAATCAATATAATATATAATTTTAAGCGAAATATGCTAAAAAATTTAGCGACGCTTTCTATACAGACACACAATTTTTGGAAAAGTAAAATCAAATTCAGTAATATTTCGGTGCTATTTAAAAATTTCTGCTTTAAAATTTGCATAATTAAGTTCGTTTTTGTCTGGGCATCAGAAATTAAGTTTTTCGCTTTACAAATTAAAATACTCGAAATTTTTTTTTGAAATAATTCGAATTTCTAAAAATCTTTTACAAAACAAAAATTTGGTATCAAATGATTTTTTTTGTGAGCGCTAATGTACATAGATGGCTCACCTCTACAAAAAAAAAACATTTTTTTTGTGATCTTCCTAATTATTATTATCTTAACTACTGAATTTTTACATAAATCATCTACATAAATACATAAATAGTTAAAACTATAAACATTGCAATACATTTATATTTGTTTAGATATTCAGGAAAATATGTCGAAAAAATAAATACCAAAAATTTATAAGAATTTTCTAAAGTTTTTTATTTAAATGTATCTAATTTAAGAAACGAAATATCGGAAATTTTGTAAAAAAAATCAAAATGAATCCAGGGTTTTAGAATTGTGTTTAACAACCCTTTAATAAAACAATAACGTCTAATAGTTGTCGCATTTATTTATTTCGTTTAGTCCATAAACGAGATATTCTTGAAAATTACTGGAAGGTAATCAACTGGAAGGTAACTCGATGTGCATAGCTAAAAGAGATCTAGAAAAAAATATTATACAATTATGTTATTAATATCAATAATATTATTAAAATTATCAATAATATAATTATAGAAACAATGTAAAATTTCAAAACAACTACATAAATATTCTATATAATTGTAGGTATGTATAACTATTATAATAATATTCTAGAAATCTAGTGATTTCCATTGTCTCTATAATTAGAGTAAATTTAAATGAAAATTCTGCAAATATTGATTGAATCTTCCGTACATATTAAATATTAATTTAGTAAAATTCCATAGTTATAATATAATTATATGTAGTGTGATGTATCTAATATATAATATATAAGAATGCAACATATGGCAAACTTTTTTTTTTCATGCTTTCTCAGAATTTTTGATTCTTCATAAAAGTTTCTGCGATTTTTTTTTTGCAAATATTGAAAATAAATTGAATATATTATATTTGTTAATTAATGTCGAATGTCATTTGTTTTGTGTTTTTAATTTGTTTTGGATGAAGCACAAACTTTTGTCAATAACAAACATTTATTTTTTGCGTATATCGAAAAAAAACTTAATATATTATATATCTAGTTGTTAATTTAAGTTCTATGTCATCTGTTTTGTGTTTTTAATTGGTTTTGGATGAAGCACAAACTTTAAAGATGAATATTCTGTTATGTTCATTCTGAATTTGAATACAATATATGATATTGTTATTATAATTAATAATATATTCTGAGATATCTTCATCAATCATCAATCAGAATAAAAACGTTTCCCATATGTTGCATACTAAGGTTGACACGTGTATAGGTCCAACTATACACGTGTAAACCTTTGGTATTGAATTAAATTTGAAAAATCCAACTTTTTCAAAGTTACCAAAGTTTTAGAAAATTTGTTGAAAATTAAACACTTAAAGTTTTGTCCAGATTTGTAAAGTTTCTGATATTACCTTGTTTATAGAACGACTTGAAATCAATAAATATATCAGAAAACTGTATAAATATTCCAAATATTTTGAGAATATACCGGAATTTATAGAAAATATCTAGAAAATGCAACACATCTATAACTCATAGAGAGAATGCAGACTTTTTCAGATTTTGTATGTAATTACCGTAAAAATTCGAGAAACCAGAAAAAAAATCCAAGAAAATCCCATATACAAGTATTTATATACAGGGAGGTTCAAAAGTAATTGATTAATTTAAAGAAATCGTAAATATCTCCGTTATTTATTAACCGATTTTAAAAAACATTTTTGTATTGCCTTCGTCATAAAAAAATATATATAATCAGGTATGTGGAAGGGGTATTTTGCAATTTGAATTTTTAATGTTGGTGTTTCTAGGGCTTAGAGGGGGGGATTTTTAAAGTTGTGGTTTATAGGGCTCTAGAGCTAGGGATGGGGGGTGAAAATTTCATCGTTAAATGACAATTTAAATATAAATATAAAAATCGACCTGTTGGGAATTTATGCGTTTCTTTTGAACCTCCCTGTATAATATATAATCCATATAAATAGTTAACGAACTAATAGTTAAGAAACTATAAAGATTTCAGAATATTCATATTTTTTTTAGGAATTTCAAAGAAAACAAAAAATCTATCTAATTTATAAAACCAAATGTGGAAAATGTTTGAAATTTCATAAAAAATCCAAAATGAATCTAATTAATTCAATCAAGTCTAATTGATCGATATTAGTTGATCAACAAAAGTTGAACGAAAACTATTGTTTAATGTTGATCAACTCTATTGAAAGAAAGGTTCTTACTATAATTTTCATTTAACTTTTGTTGATCAACTAATATCGATCAATTAAACTGGATTCAAGTTATTAGACATCAAGTCTAATTGATCGATATTAGTTGATCAACAATAGTTGAATGAAAACTATTGTTTAATGTTGATCAACTTTATTGAAACAAAAGGTTCTCACTATAGTTTTCATTCAACTTTTGTTGATCAACTAATGTCGATCATTAATAATGTGGAAAATGTTTGAAATTCCATAAAAAAACCAAAATGAATCTAATTAACTCAATCTAGTCTAATTGATCGATATTAGTTGATTAATAAAAGTTGAATGAAAACTATTGTTTAATGTTGATCAACTCTATTGAAAGAAAGGTTCTTACTATAGTTTCCATTTAACTTTTGTTGATCAACTAATATCGATCAATTAAACTTGTTTCGTGAGAACTCTCCTTTAGAGATTACTGCAATTGAAGCATTCATACAAATTTTAAATTTTCGTAAAAAATCAATTACATCTTAGTTTTAATTATCTCTCTTTAAGACTCTTGGTGGTTAAAAAAAACCTTGTTCAAAATGACTGTTTTTGTTGGCAGTAAAATATCCAGATAAATAATCCATATCAATAGTTGAAATTATAACTTTTTATAATCAACAATAGATTAACATTAATATTACATGTTTTCAGTACTAGAAAAAAATATACAGAGAAAATAAAAAATCTATGTACATAATTACATTATATTGTAGAAGCAAAAAATACATGTATAAATGTTTGAGGTTCTTTACAAACTACAAAATGAATCTCAAGTGGCTAAATATGTCTTAGCGAATATTTTAATTGAAATATTTAAACTTAAACACAGTTTTCTCTGTGGATCTTAAAATTTTTAAATTTTCTGGAAAAAATCCGTCCGATCAAAATGATTATTTTGATTAAATCAGTATTCTAAACCATTTTGCCAATTTAATAATTGTATGGATTTTGTCAATACTTTGTATATTATAACACAATAAACAGTACGTATAGTTTGTGTTGAAATCAATAAAATCTCTGAGCTAAGTTCGCTGTATGTATGCTAAAGTGCTAATTATTATTAACAATTTGCTTCTCAGTTTATTTGTTCATTATTTTATGACCATTAATTTCTAACTTTGGCTAATCACCTTCAACAAAGACCTATAATATTTTTTTGCCGCCATTTGTTTTTGCGCTACGGTGTCATCATGTTTTTTTTTGTAATAGGAACACCCAGTTCATCCACTTTTTTTCAGGGTTTTCCAAAAAATCTTTAATTTTTTTTTTTTTTTTAAATTTGAAACTTGTGCAATACTAATGGCTTTAAATCGGTTGATGGCATTAATAAAGTTTTTCATTTGTAAATAGTTAATTTATGTATTAAAAGTATTAAATTAAGTTTATTAGGTGGAATTTTAAGTAATATTTGAGGGAGTTTGAAGTGAAGTTCAATTAATGATTTATTAATGAATTTATAATTACAGTAAAATATCAATATAAACTTTTGGTGATATTTAAGGTATTTTCATTATTGAATTATTAATCATTTTTAAATAACAATTGAAAAGTACCTACAAAACAGAACAAACGAAAAGTAGACTGAGTCTAGGAATGGATAAAGTGCAGAGATTAAAAGTAAAAGAAATGGGGAAACAGGCGAAAAGAGAAAATTATGGGCAGAATTCGGAGAGAAAATTGAAAGGGACAGATATGGAACCCAAAAGCTATTCTATAAAATATGACGAAAAATATGACGAAAAAAGGCCAAGACATATCGACATATTCCTGCAAGAAGTAACTAATTAACATTTCACTACTGTTGAGATAATTCAACACAAATACAAATTTGTAATTGGTACATCAGTATTTAACTTACTTTTTCAAATGTGTATTACAGGTCATGCACTTTTAGCAGTTAGTAACTTTTACGAATGACATATATGATCAAATTCTGGTATTAGGTTCAATTAGTTACATTTAACCCAAAATGTTAGTTTATGTACTTTATGCAGGAATATGATGATATGACGAATATGACGATATACATGATGCAGGAGACGTTATAACAAGATAGAAACCGGATTTGGCAGGAATTCTAAATGCAGACCAAACCAACCAAATTAAAGAAGAACATGAAATGAACATAAAAACATGTCCAGAAATAATACTGAAAGAAATCAACGAAGCAATCAGCACACTGAAGAGGAACAAAGCAGTGGGACATGACAGGTACAGTCATGTCCAGGGACAGTTTATTGATAACCGGCGAGAAGTACTACAATGCTAGCAAGCTATACAATGAAATAATGAGGAGTGGAAAATACCGGATGAGTGGGAACTGGGAATAATTATACCACTATATACGAGTAAATAAGGAGATAAAAAGGAATTTTCCAATTTTCAAGGAATTGCAATACTCAGCACAGTAGCCAAAATGAACAAATCCTAGAAATAAGATTACAAATAACCATAGAACTACAACTAGAGGAATCCAAAAGTGCATTTAGGAGAGGAAGAGGAGTTCAGGGTCATATTTTCACAAGCAATCAGATAGTAAGAAAAAGTAGGAACCAGAAGATATACATTGCTCTTCTAAGTAGTTAGGCAACACCGATTCCAGTTCACCCCCCGCGAAGATTTCGATTAATTTAATTCGCGGTTTGATTAGCGTTAATCGGTGGAATTGTCGCGATTATCCCATTAAAACGCGAATCCGCCACTTTAATGATGTAATTACCCGCAAATTCCGCCGATTAACGCGAATCAATCCGCGAATTAAATTAATCGAAATCTTCGCGGGGGGTGTAGTGGAATCGGTGTTGCCTAACTACTCTTCTAGACCTCCAAGAGCCTTTTGACAGTATACCTAGACAGGGGCGCGCCTGACGGGCGTGCAACGCGTGCGGCGCACGCGGGCGGCCAAGTTTTGGGGCGGCCGTTTGCCGCTGTGCTCAGCAGCGCCCCAAACCAAATACAGTGAATGCCCACACTTCTGTCAGTTCTACAAAAAATATTTTAAACTAAATAGTTGCAACTTACAACCTTTTCATTATTTAGTATGTCGGAAAGAAAAACTAAACATATCCAGCGTATTGAGAAGCAGAAAGATAGCAATAAACGAATTCCCCATTATTTGGGCGATAAAATTAAAAATGAAATTATTAATCTAATTGGATCAAAAATTAAATGTGCTATATTGGATTTGCTCAGAAAGTCGAGATATTTTTCCATTATATTAGATTATACACCGGACGTAAGCCATGTAGAATAGCTTACCGTTATCGTACGATTTGTACTCTTAGATGAGAAAAGAGTAGAAGTAAGGGAACATTTTCTTGTATTCAGTCTAACAACAAAAAGTACACGAGAAAGTATATCTGAATTTCTCTTAGAAGAATTTCGAATTTTAAAAATTTAAATATTTTTGATATGCGGGAGCAAGGCTATGATAATGGTGCAGATATGCGAGGAAAGCACAATGGATTACAAAAACAAAAATTAAACATAAACCCTCGTGCTTTTTTGTGCCACGTTCAGCACATAGTTTAAATCTGGTCGTAAATGATTCAGCTAATATTTCACATGAAACTGTAATTTTTTTTATCCTGTTCAAGAATTGTACGGTTTTTTTTTCTGGAAGACACAAAGATGGACAGTTCTTAAAAAATATGTAGGAAAGTTAAATTAAACCCACTAAGTGATACTCGATGATCCTGTAGAATCGATGCAATAAAGCCTTTACGATATCACATTGTACAAGTGTACGACGCTTAATACGACATTTATGTAGATAAAACTTAAGAGTTTAAAACTGTACATATGGCGCATTCATTGCTAATAAAGATATCGAGTTTCAAAAATGTTTATGCTCAATTGTGATTTGGCATAAAATTTTATTTGATATCAACGTAGTCATTTTTCAAAACCCAAAACTAAAGGTATGATCGTCTTTGACGTATTTAACAAATTTGACAAACCTTTTAAAGAAATATCGTACCGATAAAAGTTTTGAAGACTTTATTGTTGCAGCTAACACTTTAGCTATAGAATTGGAAGGTTGAATGTAATTTCCCTACAGTGGAAAATATAGGAGTAAAGCGAACACCCAAAATTTGTGATCATCAATCTGCGGATGAGCCAATTTTAGATCCAAAAACCAATTTTAAAGTAAATTTTTATTTTTGTTTATTGAACCAAGCTTTATCATCTATCGAGACCAGAATTGAAACACTTGTGTATTACAACGATTTATTTGGCTTTATGAGCAATATTAATAGCATTTCGAATGAAATATTGTTAAAATCTTGCAAGGATTTGCAAATTAAACTAAGAGATGAGCAAAGAAAAGAGTCTGATATTGATGGGATAGACCTCTTTCAAGAAAATGTATCCTTGAAAAACCATTTACCATCAAAAGATGTCACAGAACCACAAAGAATTCTTGAATACATATTGGAAAATGATCTTCAGGCAACGATCCCGAATATATTTATTTCTATCAGAATTTTGTTAACATTGCCAGTATCCGTAGCATCTCGTGAGCGATCTTTTTCGAAATTAAAGATTATAAAAAAATACTTACGATCTACAATGTCACAAGAACGTTAGTAAATTTATCAGTGATATCTATTGAACATGAGATATTGGATTAGCTAGTCATGCACGATTTAATATCAGAATTTGCTCTGCGCAAAGCGCGAAACACATATTTTTTGTAGTTTTTTGCTAGTAGATTTTTCAATATTCTTCCTATGTTGTGATTAGTGATAAAAATGTAATTTATTATTTGTAATATATTCTGAATAAATGTTAGTATCATTGCGAAAAAATAATGTATTTTATATTATTATTATTATTTTTTTTTTATTATTATTATTATTCCCCACCTGTCTTTAGAATGGATAGCTACTCTGTGTAGGGCGGCCAAAATACTATTGCACACGGGCGGCCAACTACCTAGGCGCGGCCCTGTACCTAGATATGGTACAGCTTAACAACTAGAGGTGTAAATTCTCTGTAAATCAATTAAAAGGTTATACCAAGTAGGATGGAGTTATGTGAGAATGGGAAATTTTGAATCCGAGGAGTTTACAACAAAGGAAGGACTGACAAGAAAGCATTCTAAATCCAACCCTATTCAATATTTAATGCATGATATACTAAAAGGAATACAGGAATTTGTAAAAAATACAAGGTAGCCTACAGAAACATGGTTCCTACAGAAATATGAGAAAATGCGTCTTGCAATCTACGCTAAGAACGAGAAAAAGCTGCAATGCAATATCGATATATGGAAAACAGCTCTGCAAAAAAGGAACCTAAATATAAACATTGATAAGACTATTGTAATGATAAATGGTTAGGAAGATAAAAGGTTAGGTAAACAACAGAATTAGAAGGCACAAAATTAGAGCAAGTAGAAACATTTAAATCTTTAGGAATTAAAGTACACAAAGCAGGAAATATTGATGCGGAAATAAATTAAAGAATTATTCGAAGTATTCCAAAGCCTAAACAACTCTATTATTAATTATCTATTATTAAAAATCTATTATTAAAAAAGGAGTTTCAAGAAATACAAAAATGACCGTATATAGAACCATGGAAGACCTATACTATTATATGGCAGTAAGAGTTGGGTACTCGACAAACGGAAAAGTAGCAAATTTCAAGCAGTTTAGATGAAGTATCCCAAAGCGTGATGGCCATTTCAAAAAAGAGATATAGTCCATGCTAGATAAGATGTTACTTTTTACACAAAACTAAAGAGAAAAACAAATGCTATCCAATTTGTTAAGTAGAAAAATAGGTTACCATTTAGAAAAAGAATCGATGACGCCATTTTCTAAAAGAGATGCGTCACAAAAAAAATGAAATCGTCAAATTGTGGCAACAAATTAGCCATTAAACTTTTGTTTAACACTTTTGTTTCAAAAAATAATAATAAAGGCTCCAGAGAGGCAGTTCCTTACTTTTTACTCACCCTGTATATTCGCTAATATGGCACAAAATCCTTTGGACTATTTACACATATCCTTGTTGACGAAGAGAGGCTCCAGAGAGGTAGTTCCTTACTTTTTACTCACTCTGTATATTCGCTTAAATGGCACAAAATTCTTTGGACTATTTACACATATCCTTGTTGACGAAGACATCACTATAGATGTACCGAATCTAGTTTGTTACTAACGCTACTGATAGCAATTTTTGACTTTTTAGTACATTTTAAGATAGTACCTGTATCTCAAAAATTCGAGCTTCTAGATAGAATCTGAGATTAGATTCTGATTTAGCGGCGTTAAATTAGCAAACAATTAACAGATGTCATGCAACAAGAAAAAGTTTTGTTTTGTTGTCCAGAGTAATGAATCCCAAAACCGCGGGAGCGGTTTTAACCCATAAAGCCACAAACAATAAATTTATTCCTTGATCCCTTAGAAATAAAGTGCTTTGGAATAAGCAACCGCATTACTCAGGAACTTTAATCTCACTATCGTATCTCAATAATCTAGGATGCTCCAAGAGATGCATTTACATTTCTGCTATCCAGTCCAACAGGATAGAGGAGGGACTTCGGTTTTATGTGAAATGTGACATCTTATCTGGCAGACTACAGTTCCAAATACGGAAGTGAGGAAGCAACTGCAAGTGAAACCACTATTGTCAACGATAAAAATGAATCAATTCAGATGGTTTGGACATTTGTCTAGAATGACCAACAAGCAAAGGAATTACGGGAATCAAGAATAATGTAGAAAAGACAAAGGGGTAGAGCACAGAAAACATGGGACACAATAATAGCAGATAACCTGAAAGAACAGAAAACGGAATGGAGGGACGCAAGGAAAATTGCGAAAAAAAAGAATGGGCTAAATTTATTCACAACCAATAGTTACCTGTTAAGTACAAGACAAAATGGAATAAATATTTAAGGTTGTTATATAGAGTGTCTCTAAATTATGTGGACATGGCTTAACCACAGATTACTGGGATCAAAAGAAGACGATTTAAGAAAACTTATCTATATACAAATGTGTTTGGTTTAGCCAGTATTCAGCTTTAAAGTTACTTTAAAGAAAAACAAAATTTGCGTATAAAAAGAGAACGTTTGCGTTGATTTGGATGTTGTTTGGTATGACACTTTATACGGGTAAAGCTCATATTTTGACATAATATTGTTATTATCAGTAGACCGGTTGTGTATAAAACAAGTGAGGCCCAACATTAATATATTCATATTTTTTAATGACAAATGCAAATAAATTAAAAAAAAAATCGGACGCAGGCATTCATTATTAAGTTTTTTTGTATCTTTATAGTTTTTGATATCTGTTACAGTTTCGACACAAAATAATTAAATATGAGTATATGAGTACACCTAACGATAATAAGTAAATAAATAAATAAATTACAGTCGATTTAAATAAATACAGTTTTTATTCAAATGTTTATTGTATAAAAGTAATAAGTTACACAATTTTATAGAAAACACAGAACACAAACAACGTACAACTAATCAAAAAGATATAGTAACTGCAGGAATGAAACGCTAAGACTCCATGTTCCTGGGGAATGAATTCTAATGTTAAGTACAAGAGAAAACAGAATAATTATTGCATATTACACTTTCTTACAGTAAAGTATAAACGACACTAAAATTAATATTGCACAAACTGGCCTAGATAAGTACTAAACTTAAATATGGTTAGCTAAAATTAATGACTAGGGAAACATATCATTAGCCGATATCTTAAAATAAAAAAATAAATAATGGTTTTAGTACGAATTTAACTCACGTTTTTTGTGTTATTTATGACTAATAATTTCAATTTTTAATTCAAAATTATAAATACAAGGTTAGTGCAAATAAATAAGTAAAACTAAACTGACTAATATAACATTCCACAATAACTTAATTTTGTGAAATGCACTTCCGACTAGGAGCACTCTCGTCTACCGTCGAAGAAATAATCGAAACCGAAATTTCATGATTGTTCCTTCAACGCAGCTTCAACTTAAACTAAAAATTTATGACAAATAAATAAAAATATAAAGGACCCTGGTATTATCGGCTAATAGTATTTCAAATATACCATAGCCATTTATTGTGTAATTTTAACTAAACCTAATGAGATTATTACGAAGCACAAATGTATATGTACAGAGATATCTGAGCATTATCAAATAATAGCACCATCCATGAAATAGCTCCTTAAAACGGTGTTTACAACGAAACGTAAATAAGAAAATTAATAGGCAAAAACACACTGCTACAAAACACATAATAATAATTATAAGGCACGTATATTCACTTTCTCTACTAAATTAATTAAGTTAATAAGGCACGCGATTATTGCACAAAATAACAAAGCAAAATCCCTTAAATGTAACAAGTCTTTTGTGTGTATACTATAAAGTTTCAAAAATCTGGTCCCAGTGGAGGAATTAATTGAGGAATTAACTCACACCGCAATAGCCAAGCCGATCGAATAGCCATTGGTTCGATCCGCGCTTTTGGCGTACGATTCCCTCTCGAATTCCCTCCCAGACGTGGGGGAGAAGTCCATCGGCTGCTCCTGGATGATGGGGCTGATTTGCAAGTTCGAACCGAACCTTGCGGTATTCAGAATCACAGAGGGGTGCTCTATAGTGGAGTACAGGAGTCTCTCCGGGTTCGGAGATATCACGGTGGACCTGTAGAAGACGGGCGACCTCACCGTGTGCGAAGACATGTTGAAGTTTTCGTTATTTTTGATTACAGAGTTCACGGAGACTATCACCGGCGTCGGGGACGATACGTGTTTGTCCGGCGTGGCCTCTCGGGAGGATAGCTTTCCGTTTATCCGCATGCAGGAGGACTCCTCGTGCTTGTAGAGGTACGACTTCAGAGCGAAGGCCTTCCCGCACCTTCCGCAGACGTGAGGCTTAGTGTTTGAATGAGTCTGAACGTGCGCGCGTAGGTTCGACTTGTCGGCGAAGGCCTTGTTGCAGATGGAGCACTTGAAGGGCTTTTCACCTGAAGAAGAGTTTAACATTAGTCGCTGATCTCCAGAAGTCGCAGCTTCCAAATGGAATATTGTAGAGGCATGGAATTACCTGTGTGCGTTCTAATGTGTCCTTGCAATAGCCAAGGCCTGGAGAAACATTTCCCGCAGTACTGACATTTACATCCCTGATTGTGGGTGCGAACATGCATAGAATAAGCGGGCATACTAACATAAAGCTTATCACAATGTGGGCATCGCCGTGCCTTCTTATCGGCTGGACTTCTGTGGGTTTGCCTGTGCCGTGCCAGATTACTGGAGGTGCTGTATCGCTTTCCGCACTCTGTGCACTCGTGCTCGTGGTTTTCATTGTGAGAACCCGAGTCCGTGGGCGAGCTGGGAGTGGTCTGTATTTTGGGCGCAATTCCATTATTGTCGGTCAGAATCCCGTCCTTCTGCAAATAAGATCAAATAAGTTCTACGTACGTCCGAAAATACGCCTCCGCTTGGCAAATAAATACAATAGTCAACCGGTGATTCAGCGGACGCATCAAATTCTAATGCGATGTGCAGGAAAGTCTGAATGTCATTAACAGTGCCGTAACGAAACATGCAACAACATTTGGGGAGCAAAAGTTTAAACAAAATTTACAAAATAATCATAAAAAAATGAGGCGTAGAAAATCAAATAATTATTTTATTGGATCCAAAATTGGATCCAGGGACTGTCTCTTGTACTGTTCTAGACCTATTTGAAATAAACAAAAAAAGACTTGCACCACTCTGGCTCTACAGCTCAAATGTAGGTATATAAAAAAAATCGCTATTTTATATTGCATCTTTAAATTTCGGCAATACTCCGCTTTAGATATACAAATTCTGATATACAGTGAAATTGGCAACATTTCTAATTCCGAAAAATAATCATATCTAATAGTGGGGTTACTCCATTCGTTTCGCTCATGTCGCAAACTTCCCCACTCACAAAATAAAATCCCACTTTTAACACTTATATCATAAATAACTATTTCCTATTTGTATTCAAAATTATGTTCAAGTAACCAGTTTTTTTTAAATAAAAATAAATGTTTATAGTCGGGTCGGGTATCAGATAATCTTGGGTGTGACCATTACAGTTGTTTATTTAATATACCCTATGTCATCGGACTGGAGGATGATGGAGGAGATTAAAGGCATGATAAAAGAAATTATGGAGCAGATGAAGGATAAGAAAGCCGAAATAAAGGAAGAGCTAAAAGAAATTAGAAGAGAAATCCAAAACAAAGAAGAAATTTGGAACGCAGAAAATAAGCAAGAATCTAAACACTGGAAAGCCAATTAGAAAATATAGAGAGAGACCGCGAGAAAAACAACATAGTAATAAAAGGACTGAACCTAAAAGGAGTAAACAATGCTGGGAATAACAGAAACAAAAAATAAATGTAAAGGAATAAAGAGAATCCATTGAGGGTACTAGCTCATATGGACAGGAGTAGAAGAAAATGAAAGAGCAAGTGGAGGGGTAGGAATAATAATAGCACCGGAAAGAATAAAAGACATGATAAAAGAAAAACATATAAACGAGGGGATGATGACTATAGAAATGAACTTGACGGAAGACGAGACATGGACATTAATTATTGCATATGGAGTAAACGAAGACACAAGGAAAGAGGAAAAAGATAAGTTCTACGTGAACCTACAAATAGAAATAGATGAGGGAACTGAAAACATAATAATAATGGGAGACCTAACTGGAAGAGTTGGAAATCAGAACGTAGGACTAAATAAAATCCAGGGAAAAGAAGAAGAATATACCAGAAACAATAATGGTGAAAGAATAATTGAATTATGAAGAAAACAACATAATAATAACAAACAGAAAATTCAAACACAAAGATATACACAAAATCACGAGAACTCAACCATCTAGAAATGAGAGATCCATAATCGACTACGTCCTAATAAACAAAAATAACTGGAGAAAAATAAAGAACATAAAGATATCAAGATATCAAGACAAGCAGAAATCGGAAGGGACCACCACTTGCTAAGAATGGACATGCAATGGAAACATAAACTAAGACCAGACAAAAGAAGAAACAAAGTGAAAGAGAAGATAAGATCTTACAAACTAAAAGAAACACAAACACAAGACAAATATCGCTATATATTACAAAGAAAGTTCAAAGAAAAAGAGAAAGAAAAAAGACTGGACATAGAGAGGGAATGGCAGGCATTTAAAAATATTATACTGGATACTGCAAGGGAGTGTAGTGGAACAACAAAAATAGGAAACAAAAACGTGAAGAAAACAAAATGGTGGACAGAGGAACTAAAGAACAAAACTAAAGACAAAGAGGATAAATTGAGGAAATACTTGCAGACCAATAGAATAGAGGACTATGAAGAATACAAAGAAAAAAGAAACGAACTAAAACAACAAGTAAAACCAGCAAAACAAAAATCATTGACACAATTTGGAAAAACAATGAATGAGAACTACAGAGAAAATCAAAAACTATTTTACGGAACATTAAAACAACTAAAACAAAGAATAGAGTACAAGGGAGTGTGGTGGAACAACAAAAATAGGAAACAAAAGGTGAACAAAACAGAATGGTGGACAGAGGAACTGAAGAACAAAATTAAAGACAAAAAGGATAAATGGAGGAAATACTTGCAGACCAATAGAAGAGAGGACTATGAAGAATACAAAGAAAAAGAAACGAAGTAAAACAACAAGTAAAACAAGCAAAACAAAATCATGGACACAGTTTGTAAAAACAACGAATGAGAACTACAGATAAAATCAAAAACTATTTTACGGAACATTAAAACAACTAAAACAAAGAAAAGAGTACAACATGATGAATATAAAAGACAAAGACGGAAGAATAATTACAAACGAAGATAACATCTTGGAAAGATGGCGACAATATTTCAAAGAGCTTACCAAAGAGGAAACAGAAGAGAACGAACCACAAGAAGGTAAGGAAAAGAAACAAGATAAGTTGGATAAGGTGGAAATGGAGAAGATAAAAGAAAAGGAAGTAAAAGAAGCAATAAGAAAACTAAAAAACGGAAAGGCGCCAGGAGTAAACGAAGTAACAGCAGAAATGTTGAAGTACATGGGAGAGGAAGGAATAACACAATTAACAGAACTACTAAATGAATTAATAGAGAACGAAAAAACACCAAGAGAACGGAACACGGGAATAATACTCTCTATATATAAAAAAGGAGACAAAAGAAACTGCACAAATTACAGAGGAATTATATTAACAAGCATACCGAGCAAGATCCTGACAAGAATCTTATAAATAAGGCTAAGAAACAAACTAGAAGAAACAATAGAAAATAATCAGGGCGGGTTCAGAAGAGGGAGAGGCACTCAAGACCAGATCTTCATATTAAAACAAATAAGCGAGAAACTAATAAAAAAGAACAGAAAAATCCACATTTGCTTTGTGGACCTGGAAAAGGCATTGAACAGGATTAACAGAGAGGACATTTGGAAAGAACTAGAAGAGAGAGAAGCAGAAAAGGCAATGATAAATGTAATCAAAAACATGTATAGTGAAAACAAAAACCAAGTAAGAACAAACAATGAAGAATCAAGAACATTCGCCACAAAAAAAGGACTAAAACAGGGATGCGTGCTGAGCCCATTGCTATTTACAATAGTAGTGGACTAGGCAATGAAAAAATTAAAAAAAATATGAGGCCGCTACAGATCGGATTCTGGAAAACGGAAAGAATACGGCTAGCAAAGTTATTATTCGCTGACGACATGGCTATATTTGCAGAAACAGATGATATTGCACAAAGAACTAACGGAAATTAACATGAGGATAAACCTTGACAAAACGAAGACCATGATAATAACTAAGGAGAAGGAAAAACATGAAATAAAGTTGCAAGGAAAGAAGTTAGAACAAGTTGAACACTACAGATATCTAGAAACACAAACATTTTTGTTATTTAACTTGCGTAAACTCATTTATCAAAGTGACATCGTCAAAAAAGTTAAACCGCCAATGTGATGGAATTTAAAAAGCAGAGATAAATTATTACAAGTCCAAAATCAAGAGAAAAATAAACTTTTCTTTTCACTGAATTTAAAGAAAAAGATTACGATTTTGTTTGAAAATAGAAAAAAACTAAACAAAAAAAAAATAGACTTGCAATAATGCATACATATTTCTTTTAGACATTCATCCATTTTTGGATACCGGTATTATAATATTTCTTAACAAGATCCAAATCAATGTAAACGTTCTCTTGTTATAAGCAAATTTTGTTTTTTTAAAATCAACTTTGAAGCTGAATTCTGACTAAACGAAACGCATTTGTATATAGATATGTTTTGTTAAATTTCTTTTGTTAAAGAGACACCCTGTATATGTAAGGATTTTATTGCAATGAGAATAGGTGTACTTGCCATGTTCATTTCGGTTAGGGTTTCATCCATTTTTGGATACCAGAATTATAATATATCTACCAGTAAGTATTCCAATTAAGGCATACATATTTCGTTTATAAACAAAATAAATCGGCAAGTAAAAGAAAATAAAATCAAGAAGAATGATTAGGAATATTTGAAAATACAAAAAAAAAACATGTATAAGCTTGCAGTTATACATACATATTTTCTTTTTAAGCTAAGTAATATTCGTACGTGGCTCTTCTGCCAAAAAGGTTAGGTTCCCTGATTTGGATAATCTTAAATATATGGATTTTAGGTAGACGATCTCAAAGATATATTATTATTTGAAAATAATAGTACAAAAACGTGAACTATGACGATATAATGGATGTGTTTGCAAATTGAAAAGGTACAAAAATTACGTATTGAAATAATTATTTATTTGTCATCGAATATGAATAAAAATTTGCTCATATTTAATAGATTATGCACAGGCCGACATGATTTTTGATGTTTTGAATTTGATAAGTGTCCTTAGCAAATACGGGTACGTTGATTCTGAATGTGAATTTGGTTCCAGCCCATCACGTCAAGATTTTTCACATAATTAAAAAAAACCTTGTGAGATATTTTGTACTAGAGCAAAGAAGTACCTTCATGATATTTCCTAAACTGCATTAAAATTATTTCTTTAAAATACTTGATACATCGATAGAAAATATTTTAGAATAATATTATGTTTATTTCATTTCAATGACAACACTGTTTCATTTTTGCATCTGTCAAGGTCAACTTGGTGGCATCGGCAGTTGTTTACGAAATAGTTAGTTAGCGTCAGTTGTTTGTAGCATCGAGTTGTGTGTTGTTTTCTGAGTGTTTAGTACGTTATAATGTCATCAAGAAAGTGCATAAACAGTCCTGATATATTTTGTTAGGTGTGTGGTGATTTAACGATAGCAAAGCATCAACGAAACATAACAGAATTTGTCAAGAAAGCTTATCACGCTTACTTCGGTGTAAAGCTTGGTGATCAGGATAAACCTTGGGCACAACACAAAGTGTGCTTTCAGTGTGTCGAGCTACTGAGAAAATGGACAAAAGGTACACGTAGGTCTTTACCCTTTGGCATTCCTATGGTATGGAGGGAACAAAAAACCATGGAGACGACTGTTACTTTTGCTCCTGCGATGTCAAGGGTTTCAATTCGAAAAATAAACGTCTGTTCAGTATCCTGATTTACCGACTGCTTAATGACCTGTACCTCATGGACCAGGAATTCCCATTCCTCCACCTTTTCTTCACACCATCCAACAGCAATCATCAGATGAAAGTTCAAACTAAAAAACCGATGAAGACGAATTCAATCCTGATATAGACCAACCTCAACAGTTTATCCAAGCTGTACTAAATGACTTAGTGAGAGACTTGGGCCTATCGAAGGATGCTGCACAAATCTTAGGATCACGACTGAAAGACAAAAATCTGTTGGCTCCAGGAACCACATTTTCGTGGTATAGGCATCATAAAAAAGAGTTCGCGGAATATTTCTCTCAAGAGGGTTCACTGGTGTATTGTAATAATATTCCTGAAGTAGTCATGAAACTGGGAGCTGACAATTACGATTCCACATCAAGGAGGTTATTTATTGATTCTTCTAAGAGAAGTCAGAAGGGTGTCTTGTTCCACAATGGTAATACTTATGCCTCGGTACCTGTTGCTCACTCCGCATCTCAAAGAAACGTATGAGAATCTTGAGCTGTTGCTAAGTACAATAAAGTATAGCTAATATTGTTGGCAACTCTGTGGAGACCTCAAAATAATATCCATGCTTTTGGGTCAGCAGTCTGGATTCACAAAGTTTTTTTTTTTTTTGTGGGAGTGGGACAGTCGAGCACGAAATTTACATTACGTTAAGAAAGAATGGCCACTCAGAGAAAGACTTGTACCGGGGCAAAAAAATGTGCTGCGTGATGCATTAGTTGATCCAAAATTAGTTATTTTGCCTCCCCTTCACATAAAGTTAGGATTGATGAAACAGTTTGTCAAAGCTTTAAATAAACAAGGTGACTGCTTTAAATATCTGTGCGACAAATTTCCTGCACTTTCTTTCTAAACTTAAAGAAGGAATTTTTGTAGGCCCTCAAATTGGAACCTTAAAATCGGACAGATTGTTCCAGAATACAATGACCCAGGATGAATCTGAGGCATGGAGTTATTTCGTAGAAGTCATAGACGGTTTTCTTGAAAACAACAAGTCTCCAAACTACAAAGAAATTGTAGCCAACATGGTCGAAAATTATTAAAAACTGGGATGCAATATGAGCTTCAAACTTCATTTTCTGAATTCTCACGTAGACTCTTTTCCCGAAAATCTTAGAGCTGTCAGCGAGGAACAGAGAGAGAGGGTCCATCAAGACATAAAGGAGATGGAGAGACGTTACTAAGGAAGATGGGATATTAGAATGATGGCTGATTACTGCTGGACCTTGAAGAGGGACTCGCTCACAAAAATCCACAAACAGAAAACTACAAAACGCAGTTTTGAGGGAAGAGAACGATTTTATTAAAAAAAAAAACAACGATTGTCTAACGTAGATTATACTGCTTTGTTTTTTTAATGAACAACTAAATTTTGCAGTGTAATTTTCTATTAAATATATTTTCAATAAATATTTTCTCAATATTTTTGGCAGTTTCTATGAAAAATGCCAAACACACTTTTCTTGAAAACCTGACGTGCTGGAAAAAAACTAAGCACAGATTCGTGATTAGCACACCCCATTTACTATAGGACACCTATTATACTTGAAGCACTTTTTCATGAAAAAATATGTAGGCCTGTGTTATTTATGTGTAGGTACAAATACAAAATTGCATTTGTAGGCAACTCAGTTTGATATAAGTATTTCACATAATACATTTAGTAAAATTAAGCCCAAACTTTAGAAATTTTTGGATAAGAGGCAGACAAGAGAAAGGGTTAGACACTGGACAAATTGGGTAAAATTAGGCTTAAATTATACAAAAAAAAAGAAAGTTTTTGGGGGTGCAAGTTGGGCGCTGTATAGATTCCTTACGCCACTGTTCAATGATGATGCACGAAAATCAATTTTTGAATATTTTTGTTAAGAGGGGAGCAAGTTAGACATATGCCATTGGCTCTTCATGCACTCATTACGGCACTGTTCATTGATGATGCATTAATACAAGTCAGGCAAAATTAGGCATACATTTTTCAAAAAAAATAAAAAAATTGGGGGGTTCACAACTCAATCTTTATAGATTCGTTACGGCACTGTTCATTGATGATGCGTACGTTTAAAATAGAAATCATAATACCTTAATTAAATGAGGTCTGGGAGCTCTGGACGACTTATCAAACAGCTTGTGAGTGTAGGTATAAGTGGGCTCTTCATTGCATCCTTCGACTTTCGTTGATAAGTGTCGGTGATCCAGAATTTTACCGGCAGCCGCGGCCAAGCTGACTTCGGCCAGTTTAGTTAAATTGTAAAGTTCATCCGGGCACTCGGAACTATTCTCGGACTCCTGGTAATCGGAATTTGAACCCTCTGCGACGCTCACTATTCTCTCGGGGCTCGACTCTGCAACGGAAAAATCATTCAATTCAAAAGGATGCATGGGATCAAGCACAGGTGGTGCGTAAGTGGTTGTTATAAATACGAAAGATAACACTAAGTTTGCAACGTGCGTCATACATTGCGAAATATCCTGAAACTTGTTGATTGAGCCCGCAAATGATGTGGGCTTGGTATAATTTGGGCCAAATGTATACACTCTGTAAGGTGTGATCGGCAGCACGCCAATTTGCAACAAGTAGGTGAACGAAACTACGCTTTTTTCCGTTCCCAAATGGTTTTTGCATTTATTTTTATTTCCACTCGCGAAAATATGCTCCAACGTCAACGTACTCCTAACGAAATTGCTTTATTGTTTAAATTTAGACGCGCCTACATACATATTTGAGTTGGTTCAACCTTTAATACGTGAAATTAACAAAAAAAAGCGGCTGCCACGTATTATTTCCTTGAGGTTGTCGTTCTCATTGATTAATTCACGGCGTACGAAAATATCCGCGCGGCGTATCAATACCGACAATTAGCAACGCCAATCAATATGCTAATTAGCGAATGAGCTCGCCAATTTCGGATCTATATAAGATATCAGCTCGATGTATATTTATCATCGACCTCATTCATTCACGCTCCTAGAATCCGGCACCTGGTGATCGTCGTCGGGCGACGTACACTCTTCTTGGCCACAGGTGTTTCTTATCAATCCGTGCATTCGCCGCAAACAAATCATAACTTTGCAGTAAAATTAGAAGCGCAGTCGGGAGCATTTATTTTCACAGCATTTAACTGTTCGCCGAATGTAAATCGACTGGCGCTGAAATAGAACACGCACACTTGATTTCACACCGAGACGGTGCAATGGAACGGAAAGAAGTTCTTCTAGTTTAAAATGCTGGGAATTTGGGAATCTACTCATATATGTTAAATGGACGAGTACTAAGCAAATGATGTATTGATTAAACTTCGTAGATATTCGGTATGCTACAGTACTAATATTTAAAATTATTAATATGATAAGGCAGGTGCCTTTCAACATTTACTAATACGAAACATTACTACTACTATTCATTTCGAGAACAAATTCAACATCAATAGCTTTGCAACATCCGTAGAGAGTAGGCACTTATAGAGCTTTGCAAAATGGTACTTGAAAAGTTTTCTATTTATCCATTGTGTATCCATGCACTTTTGTGGATATAATATTCATAAACTAGTTCTAAATATTTTAATAGTTATAACCCTTCAACAATAAAAAATTCTATCAAAGATAAAACTGAATTGAGAGAACCAATTTCACAAACAATGACAAAGGACTGAAAGAATTGGAAAATAATCTCCGAAAAAATGAAATATGATAATACGTAATAATACGCAATACGGTAATATCAGGGGGTCCGTTATAAAAAAAGTCGAATTTTATTGATTATGCGACTGGAAAGTGTTTGAATCCCCCCCAAAAAATAAGCCTTTTAAAATTTTACACCGGTTGGTTAAGATTAACTGGCTCAAAGCGAAAACCATAAAAAAACAACCAAAATCGCTAAAAATGCTGAAAGATGCCTTCTCAAAATATCTTGGAAGTGTGTTCAGGTTTTTTTTATCGCTGAATCGATCGAAAATGTCTACGATGCGCAGAAAAAAAGTTGTGAGCATAACAACTTTTGGCACTTTATAAAAGTTTCGAAGTTTTTGAGTCGATAAAAAATATCATCTGCATAAGTTAAAGTCTGAACTTCGTCCATGAAAATTGTCAACTGCCTAATTTAAACCTGAACAGTAAACGTGTCGTTTGCATATGGGACTTATGTTTTCTTGATGTTTTTTCGTCGCTGAATCGAGTGAAACAAGTGAAAGTCTCTACGACACGTAGAAAAAAAGTTCGGAACAAAACAACTTTTAGCACTTCGTAAGATTATTCGATGAAATTTTTTATCTGCATAATTTAAAATCTGAAGAGTAAACCTGTTCTCTGCATATGTGATTTAAGTTGTCATGATGGTTTTCATCGCTGAATCAAATGCTACCAATCAGGGAGAATCATGACAACTTGTTAAAAAAAGTTTGAGATCATCTAATCAAAGCAAAACAACTTTCGCCACTTCATAAGAATATTTCATTTTTTGAGTCGATTAAATGATCGTCTGCACAAGTTAAAATCTTAACAGTAAACCTGTTCTCTGCATATGTGATTTAAGTTGGCTTGATGTTTTTCGTCGCTGAATCAAATGCGACCAATCAAAGAGAACCATGAAACTTGATGAAAACAGTTTGAGATCATCAAATCGATCAGAAATGTTCACAGTATTAAAATCCACCCTTAGTTTCTTCGAAAAATTACAAAAGGCATGGAAATTCAATAAAATCCAAAATAAGTTGGATACATATTTGTCTTATTTTCCAAATTTTCTTAATTTTTTTTTGAAAAACTGAGGATACATTCACAGGAATTGTGCAGTAAATTTCTTATGAAATACATGCTTTTTCAATTTCCGAAAAAAAAACGCAAACGTCACGAAAAAGCGATGACAATTTTCATTGGCTTGAAACTTTCGATATTTTTATAAACAGTCAAAAATTGCTTTTCTTACAATTTTTTTTTCTATGTTTGGTAGAGACTTGTACCTACGTTGGCTCATTCGCTTCAGCAACAAAATTGCTATGATCTTCATGAACTCACTTTTAAGAGTTTTGGCGAAGGCATCTTGTAGCAAATTTCGCGATTTTGGCCGTTTTTGCTGTTTTTCGATAGTTTTTCGCTTTTAGACAAGTGTAAATCACAACCAATAGGCGCCAAAATAAGAACGCTTATATTTTCCGGGAGTCGACCACTTTTCAGCCCTCTAATCAACAAAATTCAACATTTTTTTTCACAACGGACACCATTCCATATTTAGTGCATATTTATACATATTGGGATTTTTTTTTGGCTAAAATTTTCGACTTTTCTGAATGTATTTTATTGTATCAGTTTTCACTTTCGTATTTTCAAAATGGAAAGTTGAAATTTAAATCATAATAATATATAAATAAAACTTCGATGCTCATGCTAAATTTTGTCAAAAATCAACTAAAACGATTCTCTTTTCAGAATATTCATTGGTGTTGTAGGAACACTTTTTTATAAGCATTGATATTTTATTAATATTTTTAATTTCGCTTAATATTCTGTAATTTGCAAAATTGCAAAATGTTCAAAAAGTTTGAGTTTCTTTTTCTAAAATAATCGTCATTTTTGCACATTTACTGGTTTTGTAGGATTTTCGTTTTTTCATAAAGATTAACATTTTCTCGATTTATATATATATTTTTAATTCTATTAATTATCTCTGATTTACTTGACATGTTCTTAGCTTTTGCTGATATGTATTAATCAATTTTCTTTAATTACTGATATATTACTGAAATACTTGTCAGATTTTAATCAAATCAAATTTAGAGACATACAAGTTTCATTTCTTAATGTTTAACAACTGTTTATCTTAAAAGTATTGTGAAAAAGAATCTACAAAAATCTATGCTAAATATCACAAAATTTGCAAACCAAATGAGAAAATTGTACAATCTGACAAGTAACTAATTCAGAAATATAAATAAAATTTAGAGACATACAAATTTCATTTCTTAACTGTTTATCTTAAAAGTATTGTGAAAAAAAATCTAAAAAAAAATATGTAAAATATCACAAAATTTGCAAACCAGATGAGCAAATTCTACAATCTGACAATTAACTAATTCAGAAGTATAAATAAAATTTAGAGACATACAAATTTCATTTCTTAACTGTTTATCTTGAAAGTATTGTGAAGAAGAATCTACAAAAATCTATGCAAAATATCACAAAATTTGCAAACCAAATGAGAAAATTCTACAATCTGACAAGTAACTAATTCAGTAATATAAATGAAATTTAGTGACATACAAATTTCATTTCTTAACTGTTTATCTTGAAAGTATTGTGAAGAAGAATCTACAAAAATTTATACGAAATATCACAAAATATGCAAACCAAATTAAAAAATTCTAATAGCTCACAAGTAAGTATTTCAGAAATATAATGATATTTTTATTGTTTGCCGCAGGTGTCAAATTTTGTAACAATTTTTAAGTATTTAAATATTTCCTCGAATATTTATGAACATTTCTTGATTTTTATGCATATATTTTATTCTATCGGTGTCTACTTACATATTTTGGAAAAAATGAAAATTTAAATCATTTAAATACATAAATAATATTTCGATTTGCATGCTAAATTTTGTCAAAAATTGAAGTTACTTTGGCTAAAAGACCGAGTTTTCATTGGTTTTGTGAGATTTTTTTTATGAACATTGAAATTTTCTCGATTTATATTATTATTTTGGAATTCTTTTGATATTCTCAAGTTTTTATGAAATTTTTAAATACTTTGATTACCTATTGCTAAAATAATCGTCATTTTTCCAAATCCATTCGTTTTATAGTATATTCGTGTTTTTATAAATTTTGATATTTTCTCGATTGATACATACTTATATATCTTTAATTCGCAATTTTCTCCGATTTACTTTTCTAGGCTTTTGCAGATATGTATTCATGGATTTTTTTTTTAATTACTGATATACATATCTTTTAAATACTTGTCAGATTTGTTGAATTTTCTCAATTTGTTTGCATATTTTGTATTATTTTGTTCAGATTTTTGTCGATTCTTCTTCAAGATATTTACAAGACAAACGATAAAAAATTTAAATTAGTATACCTCTGCCTGAAATATTATATTTATTGTTTACACTCATATGTCAAGTATGTGTAATGATTTTAAAGTTTTTAGATATATCCAGGAAAATTCATAAAAAAATCTTGATTTATGTAGATTTATTTATTTAATGTAATTTGGATTTATGGAATGGACATTTGAAAATTTAAATGTTACGATATGTCAATAAAAATTCGATGCAGAAATTCTTTAAAACTACTAAATTACTCCTGAACCTTGCTGAAATAACACAAAATTGTAATTAGGTATTTGAATGTATATTTGTTTAGTTTAAGTGTTTATACTTAAATAAACTACAAAACTTAAGGCAAATATTTTAAACAATAGTAAAAATAGAAAAATCAGACCAAATATTATTTTCTATTATAAGAAAGAAATATTATATTAACTTCTGTTCACTTTTTTACTGCTTGATTTAAAGAAAATCGTTCAAATATCACTAATATATTGATTGATTGACATAGAGGAAGCCTGTGATTTGCGAAGTGTGCATTTTCTTTAGCTTATTCAATCTATTTTCTAGATTTGTATAACTTCTATATAATATAAGCTTATTATTTATGAAACGGCAAAAAATATGTATATTAATTTTGCCAAAACTGTGCAGACATTCTAAAAGTAAACAGGCAAGGACGAGAATCTCATGATATGTTTATTGTTCACTTTTCAAAATACAACTGTTTAAAAGATAGACCCGAAGGCAACGCATATTTGAGTGTGTTGTGAATTATGTTATTGCCTCCATCCAGAAATAAAAACTGACGTCTTTTAGTCAGGATGAGTTGCCTTGACGCGTTCACATCATGTCAAAAAAATAACTATGCTAACCTACATAATAAGCTGGAGTATTTATATCATTTATAATAATTGTTAGTAGTTATCAAAGGGCATACAATAATAGTTATTTTAATAAAATAAATAACTATTTTTTAGACATCTAAGATACACAAAACAAGTTTAAACATAAGGTTTATTATTTATTGTCTTATTATAACACACTATGTGTCTTATAAGCTCCACAATACATTTGAAATCAGTAAAATTATGCCTTAAAAGGGCTAAGGATAGAAAGCATTATAATTTTATAAATCAGAAATGCATTTATTCATTTATTTATATATTTATATATTTATAAATAGGAGTGTTCCCAGATAAGTTATTTTATCATGAAATGATTGTACGATAATATAGCTTTTGTTTTAATAATAGCTTTTGGTTTTAATTATTAATCATATTTCAACCAAACAACAAAATGTCCCTTATTATTTCGTGATGATGCCAAGGATAGTAAATAAAAATTAGTATTGTTATTATATGATATTCGATGCTACTACTAAATGATTTCTAACACTTATGTGTCATGTTATAGTTATATTTACTAAAATGTGACGTAACTTCAAAACGAAAAACATCATTTGAACGTAACTTCAAAAAAATAAGACTAAAAAGTCCAAAAATCTTTAAAAAAATGGTAGTAACATTAACTTCTAAAAACAAAAATCTTTTACCAAAAAATGTAGGTTCTTCAGGAGCAATGAAGATGAAGTAAGTCCTGTGATGCTTACATCATTTTTTTAAAGATTGTATGAACAACTGAGAAGATATAATTGATTGTAGGTACTCTAGTTGTTCGAGTATTATTCCACCTGTTGTTGCGTAATGTACTATTTACGATGCAGCTTGATTGGCATGTACAGGGTCGGTTCTAGGTGTGGGCCAAATGGACGACAGCCCAACACGCTAGCACGTAAGGGCGATCAATTAACCGCAGCTAATTTATTCATTAATAGAAGCGATGTAAAATGTTATAAAGTTCTGGAATATAATTGCACGAAAACAATTGCTCAAAAGAAAATCACTAGAAAACAATTGCTCGAATAATAGTTCTCCGACAAGATTGCTGGAAAGCCGAGTTGATCCAATAACAATTCCTCGAATTGTTAAAGGACTATTTATTTAAAGGTTAAGAAGACTATTTATTTTTGAGATTATTGATCTGTGGAGTAAAATGATCAAAAGAAGAAAAAGTTATTTTTAAGAGAAAATGAACACACTAAATGCTGCAATGCAATGCTAATAATAAAGTTATCTTGGTATATATCTTAGTATTCATTAATAAACATTTTCTTGGATATAACTTCATCGCAAAAAATCAATTGCCCCAGTCGAGTTCATCTAGTTAAAAATTATTATACATTTATATTAAAAAATAAATATAAATGCTCTCTACAAAATATCTGTATATTAATTTTTCTGTTTGCTGATGCTCGAGGTTGAAATATTTGGAAATAACGTAAACAACGAAAAAATCATATACGCCGTGTTCGTGTAAACACGTGTTCTTAGTAGATAAATAAAGTTTTAAATTTAACTGTACATTCCAAAACAAACTCACAAGTATTTTTAAACCGCAATAACAGGATTGACTCTTTTATCAGAATTGGAGGAGCTTTACAGTTCTTCCTCGCATTATTAAATTAAAAATAGCGAAGGACCAAACCAACAATATTAACGATATCTAGAGGAGTGCAATAAATAGACTAAAAATATTGATTCGTAACTGTAAATATGTTAACTGCCAACTGTAAGCTTTAATTAAATGGACGAATTTCCGGGTAGAAGTTGTTGAGTCAGGTTTTCTGGAAACTGCGATTGAAAGTGGATATCCGAAATCCATTAGATATTGTTTATACATACATATACATATGTATACAGGGTATCCGGAAAAAAAACCCCATACTTGAGGATTTCACAAATGGTACTACTGGCGCAGATTTTTAAGCCACGAAATTGCCAAGTGTTACAAATACGAAAATACAAGAAGATTTACAAATAAATACAGACGTTAACAGTTTTTATAATGTGCGTGGATGCACGGAAAAACCTTGTAGGTATATAGTCAACCCCACGATAGCTAACAATGACTCATGCTTTTTCGAACAAAGAGTCGCGTTTTCAATGCTTGTTCGCATGCTTAAGGTATATGCAATAGACTGGAATGAAATATAAAACGTATGTCGTATTTCGAAAAAAAAACTTTTAAAACTTTTTTAATTTCCGTAAATGTTATTATCTTGTTTATACAACGACAGCATTTTACTGCGTTCTATGGCAAATTATAATTGCTAAGGAGAAAATGTTTACAAATATTTCAAAAACTCAATTTAAGTTTACAGATATTCATTAAGTTTTAGAATATTATAGAGAAATCCGCGCCAGAAAATTAAAATAAACATTCCAACTAATTTGAAATTATACTGGAATGCGAAGAAAACTTCTAGAATAGGCAACACAATCGTGAAAAATATGTAGGCTTTTATAGGTTTTGCAACTACACTAAGAAATCGAAAATTCAGTTTAGATATTCGGAAAAAATCCAAAGACATCTATAAATATTTTCAAATTATCCCGAAAATTGTAGTTTGTTTTTACAAAATAAATAAATCATGCATTACCAATTTTGTAATTTCGGTAAATAGTCGGAAAAGTGTAAACGGAAATTTAGTGAATTTCCACTACCCTCGAAAATCGATGTTCGTAAGTTATGGAAAATACTACGTAGAATAATTATAATAATCCTCCATATTTAGTGAAATTGGTTACCAACATATCAACATTCTTGCAAAGAAAGAGATTTCGACAATGTATTGTAATAATGATTAATTTTTTCATCAATCATTGGCGTGCTTCACAAGAAGTCATGATATACATAATGGGTAAGACTATTCAGGAACCCAAAAAAAATATATATCAAAGCTGAAGAAATTGAAGGCTCAATTTTCAGTTTTTTTATGTACAAAAAACGGTCAAATCGAGTTTAGTACCTATCAGGGTTGAAATAAATCATAATTAAAAATAAATCAACAGTCAAAGATTTAAAAAAATATCAAATAAATCACGATTGATTTGATTTATTTGATTTTTTTATATTTCTGATCAGTTTTTGCCAGCTTAGATATGATTTAAATCAATTGTTTCACATCAAGCTTCCAACCATATATATTTTTTTAAATAAATCCTTAATTTTGGACAAGAATTGATGATTAAAAAAAAAAGTTGTATCATGTATGTACGATGTGATGGACCAAAAACGTAAGAAGAGAAAATTATTGTACTTGCTTCCAATTATCTATTTAAAGCATGCTAACTCTATAGTTACATTATATTTTTAATTCTACACCTATTGCAATGCACAAACAGTGCTAAAACAATTGTTAATTAAAAAAAAAGTTTTATTTAAATCAATGATTTATTTCAAAAATTATCAGTTGATTTAAATCACTTTATGATACAAGTTCATAACCTAGTGATTTAATGTACGAGCGTGAATTTGTTGAACGAGGCACAGCCGAGTTAAACAAAAAACGCGAGTGCAAAAATGCTCCTTATGGAAGTGTATCATACAAAGTTTTTCTGCGACAGCTATTATGAAAAAAATGAGTAACTCACATTGTACCAATACTATCTTTAACTTGAATGTTTAAAGTTTTGAAGAATTATAATAATATTAATAACATTCAATAATCGTATTACTGAATGTTGACCTCGAAGGAAAATTTGATGTAAAATACCATCTTTTCTTTAATAGGCGACTGAATGACTCGTGTGTATGCACTGTTGATATTTGTATGCACAGGTGATTTTTTACTCTGTGATAAAAAGTATCACTTTGTGCACTGTGAACAGTGCATAAAAACTTATTTGACGCACTGTCGTAGAAAAAAGTTTCTTTTTTATTTCAATCAGTTGAGCCTACACGGTGGCCGAGAGTCTATCTCACTTGCCTCTCGTACCAAGGGCCGCAGGTTCGAACCGCGTGGGGCCATTCTTTTGGAGGGGAACAGAAGCAGATGATGTGCATGTTATGGAACCCGATATGGATGAAGCGAAATTCATGCAAGCAAAATTTTCAAGTGTGATTAGCCATAGCAGCAAACAAAGGCCATCGTAAGCAGTTTTCTATGTAGAGTAAGAAGAAAAGTAAATCACTTTTTTGTGGATATTTGTTATTTTTTAAAATTAGGTTTCCTAAATAGAGAGATCAGGTTTTGTTATTTGATGAGTTTTTCAAAATTTCGTTCAATCGTTAAGATTTAGCTGTAATGGTTTCTAAAATTTTTCTGCAGTTTTCACCACCTTAGTGTTTGTTTTAGAGTTTTGGCCCCAAAGTGGGACTTTCTCTATGGCATAATTTTGGGCAGTTTTTGACTAATAGTGTTTACAAAATGGAAAAAAGAGTAAATGCCAAATATAAAGAATACGTTTAAAACATCACAATAATTTCGTAATTAAAATGACATTTGAAATTTTGTAGTGTATACTGAATTATTAAATAATTATTATTAATACAAGTTTATAAAAACATGCTTGACCTTTTTTTTTCATTTTTTTTCATTTGGATATAGTCAGCTTTTTTTACGAAGTTATGTAAATTTCAAGAATTTTCATAATATTAATTTAAAAAAAAAAGTAAAAAAAATACTAGTTAATAGGTTACGAGCTGCGATTAAATTAAATATTAAAAAAAACACCCCCATTAAGAAATTATTGTACTCATGATTTTTACTTTTAAAAATTACACTCTCATTAATGCACTATTGTACTCGTGATATGTGTTTATTGAAAAATGATTCTCTCATTAATGAACTATTGTACTCAACTTATGATTTCAACATTTACAAAAATTATACTCATTATAACTCATAATAAACTGTTATTCTCATGACATATGAAAATTCCCTACAATACTATTAATAAACTATTCTTGAAAGATCTATTTTGTTTCATAAAATCACTATTAGCTACACTCTGGATATCTTCATTTAAAACTTTTATTCTATTATATGGTGCAGTTTTTGACTAATCGTATCTACAAAAAAGTTGCTTTCGGTATACAGGCCTTGACTAAATCGAAATATTACATAATTTTCAGTAGTAATAACCCAAGGGTATTGATAACTACAAAATAATTTTATCATAGTTTCCGAAAGCACATTGCTTGGCATCATTGCCATAAAGGATATTTGATAAAAAAACAAACACTTAATGCAATAAATATACTGATACAACAAAAACAAAATGTAAAGCATACATATTTCGAACAAATAATTAGTGTTAAGAGTAGTAAAGCATATTTTGTAATAACTACAAAATTAGGGAAAACCTTAGTCAAAAAGGAAGCCGCGAGTTGAAAATGTTTGGGAACCACTGGGTTATACTATAACCATAACCTCTCTTGTGATGCAACCCTCCAAAGATACGATTGGTACGTGGAAATACTATAGAAACTAAATTCATATTCACAATAAACGAATTATTAATTCCAGGACATTTTCCGGGACGCGTATCTATGCGAGACGCAGAGCTAGAATCCGGGACGAATGGTCAGTCGTGAATGGTCACGAATGGTCACCTTAACCATAGCCAACTATGACCTCTAATAAAAAAAAATACAACTTTTACAACACTTTTTATTGTATCTCGTTTATTAATGAAGATCTCAAAATATTGCAAATCTCACGAAATTCTCTTTAACAAAGTGCCCCAAGAACATTCAACTCGCATCTTAACAAAATGAAAACAACAGATAAATGGACAACAAATTTGAGATAAATCGAAAATGGAAAATAATGAGTTTTGGGTGTAATACGAATACAAAAGGCGACAGCCGATTTTTGTTTTCGCCATTGAGTTTATCTTGAAAGAAGAGATCGAAGATCCGCCATCCAATTTTCTGTATCTCTTCTAACTACCGAGATGAAAAATGGAAGATATTGAGTTATTGGATGTTATTCGAAAAATAAAGGGGATAGCAGAATTTTGTTTTCTCCATTGAGTTTATCTTGAAAAAGAGATAGAGAATGAGCTATCCGATTTTCCGTATCTCTTCAAAGTACTGAGATGGAAAATGGAAGATAATGAGTATTTGGTTGTAACTCTAAAAATAAAGAGGATAGCCAAGTTTTGTTTTCACCATTGAGCCTATTTAAAAAAAAAACAGATCGAGGATGCGCCATCTGATTTTCTGTATCTCTTCTAACTACCGAGATGAAAACATGGAAGATTTTGAGTTTTTGGGTGTTACTCGAAAAATAAAGATAGCCAAGTTTTGTTTTCACCATTGAGCCTATCTTTAAAAAAAACAGATCGAGGATGCGCCATCTGATTTTCTGTATCTCTTCTAACTACCGAGATACTCTAGGAAAACATCCATATTTGACCACCCTGTGCAAATATTAAATACAGATTGTTTGATAAAAAGCGCCTAAGACTATAGCGACTTCATTTGTTATTTAATCATCAACAAACCAAATGTATTATTAAATGGGACAGTATTAGCTACAAGTTGGTGAAAAATAAACTTTTTTAAACACATTCATTTATTTGTTGTGATTTGTTGATGATTAAATAACAAATGAAGTGGCTACAGTCTTGGACGGTTATTATCGAACACACTATATACTGGAAAACTCCTTATAGGCATAAATATTGTTTTAAATTCGAAAAACGATTCAAAACGGTTTCAGATTCGGCCAAAGATAGAGTTCTGTATAAATCCTCCAAAAGGGCAAAGAAATCTATACGAAACTTAGTTGTGTAGTAATAATAGCAATAGTAGGTAATCTGTAGGTTTTTACAAGAAACATTTTAAAAAGTATGATATCATTACCGTTATTTAATATCATCTTCATTGCCGAATTAAACATGCTTTTTCCGCCGATGATTTAAGTTTTAAATTAAATTTTCGCCCATTGACATTTAGCGTCAAGCTTCAATATCAACTCTAAACTGTCTCATTTACTGGATAGGCAGTAACAACACGACAAAATGACTCAGCAGTACAAGAGACAGTTTAGTACAAGCCAGCGGTCAGTAAATGCCAAACTTTAATGACAACTAACGTGCACTGTCATTTTTAACTGTGTCAACCGCAACTGTTTGCAACTGTGTCAACTGCACCAAACTGTTTTTACTGTAAAGGCAGTAGAACATGCAGCTTAGAGCACGTTAGTTGTCATTATATGCAAACTTTAATGACAACTCACGTGCACTGTCACTTTCAACTGTGTCAACTGCAACTATTTGCAACTGTGTCAACTGCACCAAACTGCTTTTACTGCCTAGGCAGTAAAACAGACAGTTTAGAGCATGTTAGTTGTCATTAAAGTTCGGCGTTTAATATCGTCGATCGGCGAACAACGGTGTTTATGATTACTACAGCAACTGAAAGTTTCAATTAAAGTGTGTACGCAAAATGTCTTGCAGAACTGGCATTACGGTTAGAAGAGACACATACAGTTATAAATGCATAGTTAAGTGAGAAAATCGTTAGTTTGATGAGTTCCAAATTATCCGTACTGATTAACGAAACAAGTTGAAATGTTAATATGTTTGCCGAGGTATGACATTGTCAAGTTAAGTTCGCAAGCTTAGTGCCGTGGCTAATCTTCGCGTCTGCGGTGTTTTGTGTGTTTTGCATGCACTGGCGATAAAGAATGAATGCAGGTGAGATGTGTTCGTGCGGTGTGTTACCTTTGCGTTCCATTTCCTCGTCGTTGTAACGCCGATGAGTAATGAGGAAAGCTCGCGGCATGACGCGGGTATTTTCAGCTTTCAGAGTCCGTCCGGAACGGTTTCAGCGCACTACCGCCGTATATGGCCCTCGGCGAACATCAACACTGTCCCAAGCGTCCTGGTCCCGGGGCTCAACAGGTGTTTCTGATGTGCCGAGTGCACTGCTGTCGTGCCACGATTGTTGTGACAGGAGCGTGAAAAAAATTAGTGCCGAAAAACAGACAGAAGAGGGGCCACTCTGTACACGCACTTCGATATTTACTTGTTGCGCAGTGATATCGGGTTACGAGTTGGCCGGGGGAGGCATCGGTGCGATTTCGGGCTCTTGCAGGAGCACAAGTGTTTCTTCGGGAATGGCTTCGGCCGAACTGAGTTTCAGAAACGTGGTAGCTGTTCTATATTTACGAAATCTGGGCGCGTGCCAGCGTTATGGCTCGAGAGGGGACTCCCTTTGCCCAGAGGGGTTCACCCCATTGGCCCTCCCGCACTGCTGCTGCTGCTCCATCGGCTCCTCCGCAAGACGATCCACAGAATCCGAATTGCGGTGAACGCAATCCGTTTCCGATCGCCTGGGTAAACGGGCATCGGAAACTTTTGTGCGCCAAAATAGGAACGTGATCCATGAATGACGCCAAAATCTTTCTGGAAGCGAACCGCTTCTTTCTTTAACACAACAAAGAGTTAAATGACCTACATAGTTTCTTTACACAAAAGCTCTTTTCAGCACTATATTTATCATGTAGTGCAATTCCTGCCTTAAAATTTCCTCAGTGGCGTTTTCAGTATTGTAGGCCACCGGTTCTCCAAGTGGGTGCCGCGAGGGTATGCCAGGGATGCCGCGGCAAAAATAAATCAATCAAGAGAAGTTGGCTAAAAATTGTGAAATTTTTAAATAAAGAAGGCATAAAGATACTTTAAAGTCAAAATTTAAGTTGTCTTCCCTCGCCACTGCCGAAAAGAGTTAATTTTTTGTTTCACAAAAAGACAGGTTTCATAATGTATAAAATGCCAACCGCAATGTGCTAAAAATTATCCTCGTATTTATCTCGAGGTACGTATGTGTTTGAAGCGTCCAATTCAATGACAGTCAGCAATGACTATCGGAGGAGACGAAATGTCCCAGCAGACACCTATGAGCCTAAGACATCCAAGTTGCTCTGCTACAGTTCGCATAAAGGCAACTCACCACCAAGAGGAAAAAATAAGAAAATATGATCCTAGCTCACGTTATTTGGCTTTGTTCGGGTTGGGAATGAACAGGCACCGGAAGGGCAATGCGTTAACTGTCATAAAATTGTTGATAATAATGGCTGCTTGGTTGCATACAAATTAAAGAGATATCTGGAATGATTTATTTTTATTTATTTATTTCATTCTGATTTAGTACATAAAGGTGAAGCTATCTTCATCTTCATTCGTGATGGAGAGAATTTATAAAAATTAAAATAAAAACGCAACTGAAGCTTCATTTATTGTCAGTTACACATTGCAAAAGCTTGGAAGCCCCATGCTATTGCTGAGACACTGATTAAACCTTGCCTGAAGGATGTTGCAAGTTGCATGTTAGGTCCAGACATGACCCAGAAGATTAATATGTGCAGCTGTCAATTAACACTATAAGCAAGTAAATTTACACAATTTCAGAGTCTGTGGAGAACGAGCTGATAAGAAGTTAGAAAACTTGTGATTTTTTTTTGTATACAGCTTGTTGAAAGTATCGACGTTGCGAAACTTGCTGTTCTTCTTGTGTTTGTGTTGTATTCATTCGAAATGCAAATAGATGAAGAACTTTTGATGAGTCAAGTGAGTTATACACCTTTCCCGACCCTCTAAAGATTGCGGTAGTGATACCATTATTTAAGAAAGGGGACATTAATGACGAAACAAATTATAGGCCTATATCTATATTGCCGATTATTTCTAAACTGTATGAAAAATTGATGCATATTCAAGTTATGAACTACTTTGAACAACATTCTCTTTTCAATGACAATCAATATGGATTTCGTAGAAAACGAAACACTGCTGATGCAGTAAATGCATTTGTTAGCAACTGCCTGAAATGCTTTGAATATGGTAACTTCGGCCAAGCAATATTTTGCGACATAAGCAAGGCGTTTGACTGTATGTCTCAGCCACTTCTTCTTAGCAAGCTTGAGAAGTGGTATGGTTTTAGCGCTGCGGCCATATCACTAATTAAATCATATTTCACAAACAGGGTGCAGAGTGTAAAGGTTGAAAATGAAATGTCAAGTAGGTTACCAATTAGTGTGGGAGTGCCTCAGGGTTCTATCTTAGGGCCGCTATTATTTTTGATTTACGTAAATGATCTTCCTGATTTTCTTCATGGTGCTGCCACGGTGCTTTTTGCAGATGATTCAAAAATATTTGTAAGTAACAAGTCTCTGTCAGATGTAAAGACCGTGAGTGCAGACGGGAAATAAGTGAGTGCAGGCGGGCTCAATATTGGTGTTCTGCAAATCAGTTGATGCTAAATGAAAGCAAAACCGAACATATGTTATTTTCAATAAAACATCACAATGAAACTAATCCTACAGATATTAAATTCTTAGGATTAAAAATTGATCCGCAACTATCTTGGAAAGCTCATGTAAAGTATACTAACGCAAATATAGCCAGGAATGTTTTTCTTCTGCGAAAACTCTCTGGTACGGCCTCGAATGATATAGTACGAATTGCCTATTTTTCATTGGTTCATAGCCTGCTTTCATATGGAATAGTTACATGGGGTCATTCGCCCCATGCAAAATCTGGCTTTGCACTACAAAGAAGAGCTGTACGAATTGTTGGTGGGCTTGGCTACCAAGATTCGTGCAAACAAGTTTTCGTAGATCATTGCATTCTCACATTTCCATGTATATACATATTACTATGCGTACTGCATGTAAAACGAAATATTGCCAATTACAATCGTCATGAGTGTCTGCATGAGCATAATACAAGACAAAAACAAAATCTGCGTGATAATTGTTGTAGACTAAAAAAATCCCAAAATGGTCCAAATTTTCTGGGAATTAAATTTTTCAATTCTCTCCCACGAGAAATTCGAGATAAACCCTCGACTCATTTTAAGACGAGCATCAAAAAGTTTCTTTTGCGCCAGGCATATTATGATTGCACTGAGTTTCTTCAGGAGAAATTGTGTATGGAGCAATTTATATAATGAACATTATTATTTTATATTTTACTGTGTATTCCCTGTATTTATTTGTAAATTGACGACTGCAAACGGATTTGTATTTTAGCATGAATAAACATATTATTATTATTATTATTATTATTATTATTATACCACACGCGACGAAATTTTCAGAAAAATGACTTGTAATGGATCATGTGTATGGACATTTGCAGTGATGACGTGGCTGCAATGGTTGGAAAAGTGAAGGGAGCCGTGTCTAAGATGAAGCAAGTGGCAGGAAATGCCACTAGCAGCCACTGTGTCATCCTTCGGCATTCTCTGGCTACTAGAAGGATGCCGCAAGATTTAAAAGACATATTGGCTGGTCTTGTTAAGATAATCAATTATGTTAAGAGCCACGCATTTTCCCACTTCAATCACGCATTTTAAAACTTACAGCCGAAGATCTGGGTATAGATAATTTCCACCTCTTGCTGTACACAGTAGTGCGGTGGCTATCAAGGGAAACAAAATTAGCCAGATTGTTTGAACTAAAAGATGCACTGGTAGTCACAATTACAGAGGAGCTATTTATCGAACAATTAACTGATGTCCATTGACTGCTGAAATTAGGATACCTTTTCGACATATTTAAAAAACTAAATGAAACTACCATTTCTCTTCAAGGAAATGGAGGAGCACAATAGGAGAAAAATAAAGTCTTGCGGAAAATACTTAAATTATTTAAAGCGTGTGTTGAGAGCAGAGACATCTTTAACTTCCTCGGTTGCAAAAATTTGCAAAACAAATCAGATCAACCTTTAAACTAACATCCTCGAAATTGTTATTGCCCACTTGCAAGGTTTGGAAAGAAGCTTATTTGATTATTTTCCCGACATTGACTCTGATGACATCTAGAGCTGGATGATGAACCCGTTTTTCTGCGACCCGAAACATAAACCTGCTGGAATGACGATCGCAATTTTTCAAAATCTGCTTGAGATCAGCGAAAACAGCGGTTTAAAATAGAAATACCGTGAAGGGAGCCAAGAAGCATTCTCGATGAAGGTATATTCAAAAAACAATGGTGTTTGCAAGGCTGCAGTAAAAAGACTTGTGCGTTTCACGTCAACTTATATTTGTGAGTCTGCATTCTCAACATATGCTTACATAAAAAACAGATACAGAAACAAACTTTCTGGGTCAAAAGTGATTAGAGGGTTAAATTAACTAAACTTCCGATAAACATAAATAGAATCATGGAATATTCTTCAAAACAGTTTTATTCATCACATTAAAGACAACTGAGCATTAACTTTGCACTGTTTTTTTATTCCTTTCCTAAATTTTCAAACCGCTTTAAGGGTAGGTGTGCCGCGATTTTTTTTTGTCCGACAAGGGTGCCGCGGCAAAAGAAGTTTGAGAACCGCTGTTGTAGGCAATACTAAATGATTTTAAACTTCAGGCAATCACTCAAAATTTTCACAGAATAGAGTATTTATTAGATATTATTCGAAATTTAAAAAAAATAATACCATCTTGAAATTGTCTTCTTTAAAAAATAGTATCAACATCCGCACCTATGTTTTACTAAAGTAGGAATTTTTAGAAGGGTTTCCAGTAAATTTTTGAAGAATGGCAGAAAATCCAAATAAATTTTAACTATTTCAACAATAATTACATCAAATCGTCGGCTTACTATCGAAACATCCTAAGTCTGTATTTTGAGACTTTGCGGTTTTTGTATCATTCATGTTCCTGAAATGCAGACACACAACCTTGTAAAACCTCTTACATCCAGCACGATTGTAAACCTTTTATGTCGCTGCAATTGCTTTTTGCAATCAAAACCTCCTATGTCTAGTATAACCTCACTAAAGTGCGTTGTGCTCCTCTTTTCTTTCGATTTGTTTGAAAAATATTTGACAACAATAGACAAATTTAATGAAAGTAAGAATAAGGGTATTGTTATGTTGTTGAAAAGTTTACACCAACCATTAGATTATGTTTTTATTTTATGGCCAATTCTATTCAATAGACTTAGAAGGTTTTGATATAAAGGTATTGTTTATTTTTTGCTGCCATATAAGAGTTAGGAGTCTTAAGAATCGCATTCAATTATTATAAATTCGCGAAGATGATAAAAAAAATGATTTCAATTAGTTAGATATCAGTCAGTCTGCCTTCTACATATTATTACGTTGCTAAAGGTTAACATTACCTCTAGAGGAGAGTCTATTGTTTCCCTGGCTACAAAAGAGAATTAGGAAAACCATGCAGAATTCCAAGAGGATCGTGTTCCTGAAGAGAGGGTCATAGAAGTTATGGAAATAGCCGCTCATGTACTATCAATGTGTCCGATTAATTATATTTAACAAGAACTCCTACGTCTCGTTCCTATTTTTTTTTTGTTATATACCTCCTAAGTGTTACCAAATAAGGAAAACTACAAATGATGTATTTTGTTTCATTGCAATAACTTAGACTATTTTTTTATGCTTTGTTTGCTTTGTTTGCAATAATAGAATTTGATTTATTTTATATTAAATCGATAAAAATGTTTTTTGTGTTTCCTGTAAAATCTTGTCTAAACGACTTATGAGGTTTCGATAGTAAGCCGATGAAATATCAGAAGCAATTAGACAAATTTTCAAATAAATGTTTATTCCACGCAAATTTTTCACTGATATAGAAAATTCTTGAAGTTCTCGTGAACATTGAACATTTTAGAAGACTCCAGAAAAATATTTGCATTTTCAATAATAATTATGTCAAATACCAAAGAAATGGACAGATTTTTAAAATAAAATGCGCTATTTCTAAAATTCATCAATTCTACACGAAAGTTTTAATTTCGTTATACGTTTAGGCCCAGTTGTACAATCGTGGATCATCGTTGGCTATGGTTCAGTTACCTAGGATACAATTGTTAATACAATGGTATGCTTAGGCCCAGTTGTACTATCGTGGATCATCCTTGGCCATGGATGAGTTACCTAGGATAAAATTGAAGGGGTGAGTGGATGAATGTGTTAACTTACATTTTTGAAAAATTGAAATTTTTTGGTGGAAGAACATGTTAAGTGCTACTCTATCATGTCACGGACTTCCATGCTTAAAAATAAATTATTTATTGGAATTGTGGAGTGGAAGAAGATGTTATGTTCCAACATTTTATAAACTGTAAATTGATGAATATGCTATGTGCATGTAGATGTAGATAACACGTACTTTCGCTGTAAGAAGTTTCAACTGTAATAGTGGAAGAACATGCTAAGCTTCATCTGAGCATGCCCAGATATCATAATAAAGAAACAACCTATAAGTTTAGTGTTGTGTCTTTGTGTACATCGCTTATTTGTCTTGTATTTTGCAATAATGGAATAATAAGTGTACTGTTATTGATTAAAATAACAAACATGTTATCAAGAGGCCAAATGAAAAACAAATATTTGTTATTACTGAAAAGGGCCAAATTTCAATCAGTTTTAGAAGAAATGGAAACGTTTACTGACGTGAATTTGAAAAAAGTGGTTCTAAAATCTGAAATAACGACAAACGGTAATAATATGAATAATTTGGAAACACCAGACGGTTAGTACCACTAATGAAATAAAATAATGATTGTGTATTATTATTTCATGATATAAGCAGAAAATTCTAAGACGTTCGCTATTTTAAAGCCGGTCAGTTTGGAGGATACCCAATTGCCAGTCCAAATGACTTGAATCAAACAACAAAATATTTATTCACAGGCGAGATTAGAGTCAACTTTATTAGTGTTCGGTTTCAAGAATGATACTATTTTGCAAAAAGGAACATAGATCATACTGTTTTCCAGGTATTAAAGAATCATCACCAGATGATAGTGATGATGATGATGATGAGTCGATTTAGGAAAATGGGTATCAACCACGTTTGAGTGACGAAAGTGACCTAAGTTCAAGTGATAACGAAACAGAAGACGAAGAAATTGTCGATTCACCAGAACTTGCTTCTCAAATAGCTTCTGGTAGTAGTACCAAAACAAGTAAACATCCTGATTGTAATAGAAGTACCAACACAAATCAGGGCTCAAATCCTGAATATGGCCAACAAGGCCCCATATCGAAAGAGTATAGATCATAAGTTTCCAGAGGTCAGCCACTTGTATATAGTTTCCGACAGAGATTTTGGACGAATCGAAAAGCTTTTAAGATGCCACGAAAAGATATACAGGGTGAGTTTTTTCGGATGTTTAGTATGGGGATCTCGGAAACTAGCGAAGATGGAGGGACGATTAAATGGGGAAAGTATTGCAGTTTTACGAGCTCAATTTCATGAGCTTTTTGTTTTTTGGAAAAATTGCATGGCTAACTGGATATATCGAAAAAAATATATTTTTTGTTATTTTGCTCGGAGAATATTGCTCTGTTATTATTGACTTTAGAAAAAAATTGTAAAGGAAAAAGTTATAGGTGATTATGTGCTAAATAATACAGTCTAACCGATTATTTAAAAAACAATTTCTAGAATATTTACTTCATTAAAAATCTGCTCGAGGAAAATATTTTTTTGATAAAAATTACGTTTCCTTGTATACAAAAACTACGACAAGTGATATCGTGAATTTACATTAGTTTCAATTCAGATTCAGAGTCTGACACCTGTAAATGTATTACTATGTTATTCAAGTCTTCTTAAATAAGAAATCTAATGAGAATTCATTCACTTTAGCCTATAAACTACTACTAAAATAATTTGTATCATGAATTCCTAATGGTTCAGTAGAATTCTATAATAGAAAATAATGGACATTTGATACAAGTGAAGGAAGAGACACTACAAATTGTATGCGTACGATATAAGAATCTGAGAGATCCTCTACGTTTCTTATTTGTGTAGTGACCCTCACTGACGTATAGTGGAAGAAAAATATAAGATCATAAGTTTGATAATGACCGATTGTTCGGTCGAAACTATAATCGTAAGTTATACAACGAGACGATAAAAAATAATCGATTATACGAGACGTAAAAACAAAAGACTTCCAGAACACCGGACAACTTACTTTTCACATAATGATCATTGAGATCGACGGTAATTGTGTGATTTAATTTCTAGAGTAACAAGCCCTAACTCAATACACACATTTACACAAATCACACAGCAGAAGTACCCACGTTGGTCGATAGCCAGTTAGGGATAATATCCCTAACAAATACAGTCACTACTACTATTGATTATATTTAGATAATATAAAAACATGTTTTACCAATTTTGTAATTTCGGTGAATTTTCGAAAAATCTCTTTATATTGAGCACGGAAATTTGTTGTATTTTCAACTATCCAGAATAATAATATTAATCCTCCCATACTCGTGTAATTATTCCTCCCATACTCGTGATCATCTAAATTAGTGTTTCTCAACATTTTTTTTTATCAGTTGCCTACTTCGATAAATTACTTACCCCCTCCCCCACCACCCCTCAAAACATGTTACACTACGTTCCTAAACTCAAATCAAATTTTACCGTGTACAAATTGTAAATTTTTTTTTTACCCGGCGCCTTCACCATCAAGAAATAGTAGTAAAAATTAATTAACAATAATTTCAAATTAAAAAAAAAAAGTGGTCACTAATAATTTTAGCAAATTGATAATGTCAAAAGGATGCTCATTTTTTCCGCGAATTATTTGATTTTTTTAAAGAATTACGTTGACATAATTACCCGGCGCTCCCGCCATCGACAAATAATCAAAATAATTTAATAATTTCAAATTTTCAAAAAAAAATTACTAATCTATAATTTTAGAAACTTAACCAGCTTAAAAATATGCCTAATTAGTTTTCCGTGAATTCTAATTTTTTTTTAAGAATAATGAAATTCAGAATCTTCGGCCTAGATATCAATTTCTGCTTATTAATTCATTTCTCAATGGTTTATTGTGCTTTAACCTATTAAGACTAAAATTAATTAATAATAATTTCAAATTTTCAAAAACAAAAGTGGTCACTAATAATTTTAGCAAATTAAGAATGTCAAAAGGATGCTCATTCAGTATTCGGTGAATTATTTGATTTTTTTAAGAATTACGTTGAAATAATTACCCGGCGCTTACGCCATCGACAAATAATCAATATAATTTAATAATTTCAAATTTTCGAAAAAAAAATTACTAACCTATAATTTTAGAAACTTAACCAGGTTAAAAATATGCCTGATCAGTTTTCCGTGAATTATTTTTTTTTAGAAAGACGAAATTCAGTATCTTCGGCCTAGATATCAATTTCTGCTTATTAATTCATTTCTCAATGGTTTATTGTGCTTTAACCTATTAAGACTCTCAAATATGAAAATGTTTATTTCTATATTTTGTGTCATTGAAAAAAACATTGGTTCATAGTTTTCTAAATATTTTGCTCTCAGTGTATTAGGCCTGAACATTATTTTTACTCCACAATAAACTTATTATTTAATCTATGCAGTAAAAAAACGTGTACTTCCTAAATTAAAATTTAATTAAGGTTATTATTTAATTTTTGAATGGCTCAGTATGTTTTGCGTGTTTATATATTATTTTATTTTTATATAGTTCAGTGTGTTTTGCGTGTTTAGACTATCAAATACTAAAACTATGTTTTTTATTATTTGCTTCAAATTCTAGCTTTAGTTTCTCTGGCTTTAGTATTATTTTCTTCGTGCTTCTCAATAGTACGATCAATCATTTTTTTTTCACGTCACCTTATTAATCAGGGCAGTGCTGTATGGAAAAAATAATAATCAATCACTGAAATTTCTGAAAATTTATTTAATGCATATTTTGTATATTTTATGCCAGATCTGTATACAGTATACCTAGAGACACTTATCCTGAAAATTTTCCGAAGAGTCTGTTTCAAATACGTGAGAAAATCGAGTAAATAACTTTCTGAATTGACCAGTATGGATTATAGTTACTGCAATATATTCGGTAGCAGAATCCGTTTTTATACAAAAATGTTGATATGAATATACTAAGCAATATTTTTCTGTAATTAAGATTAATTGATTTTCTAAGGAATTGGACATGAACTAAATTATAGTGTACACAAGTGTTTCGTTACCAATCAGACTTGTATTCTTTCTTGATTAATATTTCTTAGCTATTTAGCTAAGTATTTAATTTTTTTAAACTAATTTGAGATATTATTTTTTTTAAGTTCATAAAGCCTAGTTATGCACACGCGATATGCGATTTGCGATTTGTGATTTTTGTTCTGATGGGTTAAATATGATTGCATTTTACGCGGGAACTTATACTATACTAATCAGAACAAAAATTGCAAATTGCAAGTCGCCAGTGCATAAACTCGGCTTTATGAACCTAAAAAAAAATAAGATCTAGAAAAATAAGAAAATAAAAATAAGATAAGAAACTTGAGACTTTCAAATTAACCTGTGACGTTACAAGTCAATCAATTGTCGAATTGATAGTTCACAAAAACCGCCCTCAAATAAAAGTCGGGAAATAAAAATGATGCATGTTCCATAAATAACTGGACTAACTAAATAATCGCCAAATAGAATATTTACAAAGTAAACTAAATTAATTTTATTTTGCTTATAAATACTATCAAAAGTAAAACACAATTAACAAATGAAATTAATTTTCAAATCCGTGATATTTTAATATCATTTTTCCACATGTGCCCTTAATGTAAGTCCGTATCTTCTATCAACTTGTATATATTTTTTTTCTAAATCCTCTTGAAACCATTCAGATTTTTTGTATCATTTTGCGCTGCCAATAACATTGTTTTCATTTTTCCCAAAATTGTATTATTGGATGTGCGTCAGGTAAGTTTTTAGGATTTTTAAATTTAGGAACAAATTCCAATGCAACATCAACAACAAAACGAACTCCAGTTTTTGCACAAGCTACTTGATTTTCATAAACCGCCCTCAAATTAAATTCGGGAAGTCAAAATGATAATATCATATTTATAGCATGTCTCATAAATAACTGGACTAACCAAATAATAGCTAAATAGAAAAAGTACAAAGTGGGCAAAAATTATTTAATTTTGCTTATAAATACTATCAAAACTAGAACAATTTGTACATATGTAAAAAAAAACCTGTACCAATATTTGACATCCTACACCATTATATGATAGAAGGGATACTGATTATATTAAATATTATTATAAATACTATCACAAGTAGAACAATTGACAAATGATATTAATTTTCAATCAGTAATTTTTTTAATAGCATTTTTCCAAATGTGCCGTTAATATAAGTCTGTGTCTTCTATCAACTTCTGTCGATTTTTTTTTCAAATCCTCTTGAAACCATTCAGAATTTTTGTGCCATTTTGCGCTGCCAATAACATTGTTTACATTTTTCCAAAAATTGTATTATTGGATGTGGCTCAGGTAAGTTTTTAGGATTTTTAAATTTAGGAACAAATTCCAATGAAACAAACAACAACGAAACGAGCTCCAGTTTTTGCACAAGCTACTTGATTTTTATGAACCGCCGTCAAATTAAATTCGGGTAGTCAAAATGATAATATCCTATTTATAGCATGTCTCATAAATAACTGGACTAACCAAATAATCGCCAAATAGAAGAAGTACAAAGTAGACAAAAATAATTTAATTTTGGTTATAAATACTATCCAAAGTAGAACACAATTAACAAATGATATTAATTTTCAATCAGTATTTTTTTTAATACCATTTTCCACATGTGCCGTTAATATAAGTCCATGTCTTCTATCAACTTCTATCGATTTTTTTTTCGAAATCCTCTTGAAACATTCAGATTTTTTGTACCATTTTGCGTTGCCAATAACATTGTTTACATTTTTTCCCAAAATTGTATTATAGGATGTGCCACAGATAAGTTTTTAGGATTTTTAAATTCTGAACAAATTCCAATGCAAAAATCAACAACAAAGCGAGCTCCAGTTTTTGCACAAGCTACTTGATTTTTATGAACCGCCCTCAAATTAAATTCGGGAAGTCAAAATGATAATATCGTATTTATAGTCAAAATGATAATATCGTATTTATGGGACATGCTATAAATAACTGGACTAACGAAATAATCGCCAAATAGAAAAAGTACAAAACAGACAAAAATAATTTTATTTTTCATGGAATTTTATGGAATTTATAAATACTATCAAAAGTAGAAAACAATTGAATGGTTTATTTCAGAAACTTGTCAACAAACATTTTTTATGGATTTTTCTTTTTTTGTGGAATCAGTATCTCCTATTGTAAGATCATATTTTTCTGCAATATAACTTCAACTGCCATTCCGTTTTATGGGATATAATTTACAATAAATATCGCGTTTATTGCAGAAACCTATCACATAGCGTGTTTCTGCCGTAAATTTAAATTTCTGCACTAAAAGTCATGTAGCATTTTGTATAATACTAATACCATGGTAACAATTACCATTGGTTTACCATTACTTACCATTGCTTAGTAGTTTGGTATATTTAACAAAACAGAAAATTAGTTTTAATTTCTATATGGTATTTTAATAAAGACACGAAAAATGTTGTTGTTTATTTTGTGTTCAAATAAAAAAGATAAAGTTTATAAAGGTGTGTTGTTTGTTAAAAATCATAATACCACAAAAAAATTAGGAAATTACCAATAAAAATATATGGTTTTACATTAAAATCGTATTTTATTGCAGAAACGAGTTAACTGCTATATTTTCAATATTTTTTTAGAATTAAGTGAGAAATATTATAATTTAATTACAGACAGCATCAACTTCGGGAAGATGTTACATAATACCAGACATTTTTTCAGGCGAAAATCTGTTTAAATTCAAGGATATAATGTTTTTCTTTGTTTCCCAACAATTTGAAAAGGTGCACTTGACCAGTTTCTGAAATAAACGATTCAATTAACAAATGAAGTTAATTTTCAAATCAGTGATTAGTAATTTATTTAATAGCATTTTTCCACATGTGCCGTTAATGTAAGTCCGTGTCTTCTATCAACTTCTACCGATTTTTTTTTCCAAATCTTCTTGAAACCATTCAGATCTTTTGTACCTACCTACCATTTTGCGCTGCCAATAGAATTCTTTACATTTCCCCAAAATTGTATTTTTGAATGTGCCTCAGGTAAGTTTTTGGGATTTTTTAATGTAGGAACAAATTCAACTTGCATACGACGAAACGAGCTCCAGTTTTTGCACAACCCACTTGATTTTTAATATATCGTGGCATAACTTTCTTTGGCCTGGCTTTTATGTTCAAATCATTGATTTTTACACGATATATTGTAGATCTAGAAATTTTCAACTTTTTTGACAAGTATCGTCATATAAGCTAGGTTGAATTTTGGAAAAAGTTCTTATGTTTCTTTACAGTTTTATTATCAGCAACAGATCGGGGAGCAAGTTTATGTTTTTGTATTTTGTAATTCCAAAACCCTGGTAATGATAAAAAACTCTATTAATGGTACTTTTTGCAACTCCTTCAGTAGAAAAATGCTTAAAAGTCAATAATTCTGACGGTTGCGCCTTTTCTACTTATATGTATAAAATTGGGCAATACGTTTTACACGTCTTTCTTATCGTTGTGTTTAATTTAAAAAAAAAACACGCAAAACACAATAGTATTCTAGAAGCCTTGAAATGTGAGTGTCAAACTCATAAAAATCGAAGCATTGAAGCACTGAAAAAAATATCAAAACTGTAGCATTGTGTTTTCATAAGTCCCAAATCATCGATGAGCTTTACAAAATGTAACTTCAATTTTGCGAAACATAGAAATTTTTGAATTTTGTACATGTAATGATCATTACATGTACACCACAGGTGGAGGAGTGATGATATTTGCGCATCAAAGCTTACGATAAAAAAAATACAATTTGCAAGAAACATATCTCGAAAACATCACTTAACATGTAAGTGCCACATTTAAGTTGAAAGGTAAAAAGAGTATAATAGTCTTAATCTACCAGCCAGAAAAATACTGGAACATTATGTGTCAAAAACTAAACAATATCCTTAATATCTAAACAATATCCGAACTAACAAATAAATTTCACTATATTTTCATTAGTGGTGATTTCAATACCAATTTACTGAAGCAAACAAAAGAAACAAATGACCTTCTCAATGTAATGAGACAATATGGTCTTAAACAAACAAATTTCAAACCTACAAGAATAAACTCGCTATTAGATAATACATTTACTAATTATGATAATGAGATTGAATTGAAAAACATATTCTGTGTATTCTCAGCTCATGATGCAATTCTTATTAATATACTATGTGTTAATTATGTAAAGAATGCAAAATCATTCGAAGGTGCATGTATACGACACAAAATTATGATCAACTAAATAAACTAATGAAAGATGAAAGCTGGTCAGTAATATATGAAACCACTGAAGTCAATGAAAAATACCGACTATTTATTGATATCATTAAACACAATTTTGAATATGTCTATCCAGAAATTAATATAAAAACAAACAACCAAGCAAAGAAAAAAAAACTGGGTCTGTCCGATCATAATAACTATGTCCCAATGACTAAAAGAGTTACATCGACGTTTGCGTTCTTTTTTGCCAGTTCAATTTCTTGCTGATAGAGCCTTTTTAGGTTATTATATGATATTTTTATATCCCTGTTGTGCGTGCTAACATATATCCGTTAGCACGCAGAACAGGGATTTAAAAAAAATCATATAACAACCTAAAAAATCTCTATCAGCTAGATATTGAACTGGCAAAAAAGAACGCAAACGGTCATCAAATAGCAATATCTAATAATCCAATGAAAACAACCTGGAATATAATAAATAGTAATAGAAAGTCAGTAACCAGAAATACACAAATCACTATTAAGCAAAATAATCATGAAATAACGAATCCGCGAACAATTGCAAATGTACTAAATGAGTATTTCATAAGCAGTGCAAACGTCACAGCTTCAAGAATAGAACATTCTATTATGAATAAATAATACCTTCAACAATTCCACAAATTTCTCTATGCTTCTAATAATAGTACATGAGAAAGAAGTAGAGGAAATCAGAAAAAAACCATATCAAAGAAAATGTAAACAATACTAAAAAATAAAAACTGAGGTATACAAAAAAAAGTAAGGCCGTCTCTAATATATGGAAGTGAATCGTGGACAATTACGGAAAGAAACAAAAGCAAGATCAACGCAATGGAAATGAGATTCCTAACAATGAAGCATAAAGCCAATAGCAACAATACTAGACAGGGGCGGATGGGATTAGCAAAACCGGCGCAGGAATTACAGTCACCGGCGCAATACATAAAATGTGGACAAAACTTGAAAGAATCAGAAAGAATCAGTGCTCAAATGTCAGTTTTAAGAGGTTATAATGAATAGAAGTAAAAGCGTCCGAGATGTCAGTTTTAAGAGGTTATAATGAATAGAAGTAAAAGCGTCCGCTAATTTTTTCTACAATTAAAAACCAAATGTTTTACAGAAGTAAATAAGCAAAAAATAAAAAAATATATAATATTTTTTCTTTAAAACAATAACTTTTTTGATAGAAGAGAACTGGAATTACCTAACGCGGTTACAATTTCGTTATTATTTAGTTCATTTAAATTCTCTTTCTCGTAACTCGTGAATAAAAGAGCTTCAAGGCGAGCGTGAGATATCGTCGATCATAATCTATTTCTACATATTTTAGCATTAAAAAATATCGTTTGCAGGAAACTTGAGATATCGGAAGAGTTCTAAATTTGCTAGACTAGAGTATAAGTATTGGGTATAAGGTGTAGTACACTTCTCGAAATAACTTGTATTTAAAAATAACGTAGTTACAACTAGTAGTACAGTTTTGCAACTTCTACATGTTAGTATTTCTTCATTTGTTTTGCCACATGCTCACACATGCTTGCTTGATTGTTCTATATGTTCTTCTATAAAGTCTATCTGCAGTTGAAGATTTTGGTCTACTATTAACATATCACAAATATTTTGTTCCAATAAATCACAAATTTTAAATCAAAAGTTCTTCTATTAAATTTTCTAAAGTTACATTACAATTTTTGTTGTAATTTATTAGTTAAAGCCTTCAATATAGAGAGAAGTCGATCTTTTTTGGAATATTTGGTTAAATTTCATCCAAATTTTGTGGATCTAATACAGATAGATCTTTACAAACATCAAAGGTATTTTGGAATCGTTTTATCATAGACTTGATTACGGTATCTATTATTACATTGAATGTTTCAAACATACATTTGTCATGTTCATCGTCCAATGTTTCATCTCCACATTTTTCTCCATTCTTTCGGCATACGAATTACTTTTTTCTTCGCAGTTCTTTCAATATTCTCTTATATATCATTTCAGAATTATGTACTGTACGTTTCATTGTGTACTAACTTTTCTTCCGCCCATACTGCGAATTAGTCTGAAATAAATTTTACTGAGTCGCAATTCTTTGAAATATCTGTACTTTTGTACTTTTGCACTTTGCGCCATCTGTGTAGATTTGTAGCAATGGTATTTGTAAATCAAGGGCTACGGGAAAAACGATCAGAGTCCAATTTGGTCCTTTTCCAGAAAACTAAATTGAAAGTTTCAGGTCTAATAAAGGACAGAAAAGATGAATGAAAAAACTAACTGATTATAATTGATCTACTTTGACAAGATGTGAATTAGAATATTGAGCAAAAACATGAAATACACATAAGTAAAACTATTAAAACAATATATTTTTATTAACAAGTCTTGGACTCTGATCGTTTTTAACCGTATTTTTAGATTTTTTATGTATAGTACAGTGCAGTATAGGTATGTACATACAAACAATATATTTTCAAATGAAATACAAATTTTTGATAAAATATTATTATGATTACCGATTATTGTCCATTAGGGGGGTCGTCTATAAATTATTCTTCTTCATCTAGATCTCTGATCGTTTTAAGTCAACATCATATTCTATTTCTTCGTTTTTGAAGCGAACGGTGATTGTTTTTCACTGTTTCACTTCACGTGTCGAAACTACTTTTCCCATACTACCATGGCACCATCAGCTCGATTTCAATAATAATGGAATAAAAATGGAATAAAAATGGAATAAAAATGGAATAAAAATGAAGAAATGGAAATCATTCCTCCCCGTAGCCCTTCAAATATTTTGATCGTGGTCCAGTAATGCTGAATCTTTTGAAAAATATAGTTGCTGTTAAAATTGCTTCGTATTTTAAATATTGTCTGTGAAACTTTTTGCTTTGCCCTCACATTACTGTTCGTTCTTTAGGGGTTTCTCTATTGTTTCTAACACCAATTTTACTTCTACATACAAAGGTGACTCAACATTCCGTATTTGCCGAATATTTTTTAAAGTGCCACTCTTCAGCTCACCAACTACATTCTCTCTTGTTTCTCAAATGGAGGTTAACCTTTTCGTCGTTTGGTTTTGAAGAGTATATTTAAAAATGAACGATCATTGGTCTATTGTACACATTTTGAGTGGTACTAGTCTAGTCTACTGCTATTGAATAAATTTCAGCAGTATTTCTTTTTTCTGCTACTATTTTGATATATATATATATTTTTTAATTTAAATCTTATTAGATATCGTAATAATTTAATTAACTGTAGTACTGACAGAAACGAAACAAATGCACCAGCTTTAATTTGAATATTTGATGTAAGGCCCATTAAAATTTCCCCAAATTGTTGCTATGTAGATTTCTAGTAGCACGATTTAAACTCTTGGCGTGTATCACGTCTTTTAAGAAGCTTAATAAAATATTTATTATTCTATCAATCATTTGTCTATTATATAACATTTTACTCTTTGACTTTTAACTGTTCAGACCACTATAATTTATCAATACGATTTGAACTATAAAATATTTTGAAACAAATATAATACATATTTGTTGTCGCGTTTGTGTAAATTGCGTATCACTGCTAGTAGTGACAAGATTTAACAGAAAAAAAATGAGTTTGTTGCGCCGGCGCCTTACAACTATTTGCGACCGGCGCACCGGGAAATTTCCCGGCTTCCCGCCGGCCCCATCCGCCTCTGATACTAGAGGAAAGACAGCTAGGTTGGCTAAGACATATGCACAGGCTAGAAGAGAATAGAAGAACAAGAAGAATACATGAAGTAAAAATACAAGGAAAAAATAAAGTAGGAAGACCGAGGAAGGGATGGAATGCACAAACGCATCAAGCAACCGAAAGAAGAGGAATATAATGGATTGAAATGAGAAAATTGGCACAAGACAGGGACCACTGGAAAAGAAGAGTGAAGGAATTAATTAGAGAAGACATGTGATTTTAAAATGTATTATAAATGTAATTGAGCAGTCCGACACCCGAAAGGGTAAAAGGACGAAGGATAAATAAATAAAATAGTAGAATATAACCTGATATCACCCTTACAACACGGATTTGTAAAAGGCACGAACACGACTTCCGCACTATATGAACTTACTACATATGTGACAGAGGCATTAGATCGTGGAAAATACGTAGCAGGAATTTTCGTGGGACTAAGAAAGGCATTCGATAGCATAGACCACACAATAATGAGAAAAAAATTAGAAAAACATGGACTACAAGGCCCAGTCAAAGAATGGATACTGTCATATCTATCAAATCGAAAACAATACACAGAAATTAGTGCCGACACAAAGAGTAAAACACAGAAGCACCATGCATAGATATCAAAAGATAGAAAGATAGAATATCAAAATGACAAGTATGGCAGTTCCACAAGGAGGAATCCTCTCTTCTCTATTATTTATAATCTTCTGCAACGATCTAGTAGAACTACAGAACTATGCAATCTATGCAATCAAATGATGCAACGAATAGAACAGTGGTGCAGAGAAAATAAACTAGTTTTAAATAAAATTTAAAAAATCACTGTAATACTATTCTCAATAAGAAACAATAAACGAAATGGACAAAGCATGTTAGTAAAATGCAACCATGTACACTGAAACATGGGTACATATCATATACTGATATATATGAATTTTGTGTTGGTTATGATTGGTACTGACCAATCATAACACACATAAAATTCTTAAGAGTACAACTAGACAATAACTTAAAATGGACTGATCACATCATCTACATCACAAAAAAACTAAACATATCTCATTATGCACTCCTTCGGCTTAAAAAATGCGTAAACAAAAGCAGTCTCATAAAATATTACAATGCACACGTAAGAAGCCATCTGGAATACGGAATAATTGTATGGGGAGCCACAACCAGCCTCAATGAGTTACTAATTGTACAAAAGAAAATTGTAAGACTCATTTCAAACAAACAATGGACAGAATACTGCAAACCTCTCTATAAGGATCTACATATTATGACAGTATACTCTCTTTACGTTTATAAGTTGGCAATACACATGTTCAAAAATGTATATAAATTTAAAACAAATGGCCGTATAAGTACTGCGACATAAACACGTCACTCCTCCAATTTGTCGCTGCCCACACATAAAACAACACTCTATAAGAATTCGACTAACTATATGGGGATAGTTGTGTACAACAAATTAATTACATACTGTAATGAAATAAAGTCGGAACATAGATTCAAGAGTGTAATGAAAGATTATTTTTTAAGCAAACCACTGTATAACATCCAAGAGTTTTTAACATCATTTTAATTGAGACATATACTTACAAAATGACTAATGTATCTGTATAAGTACTGTAATGCCTGAATTTCTGTATGTTATCCTACAATGACGATGTAATACTCTATTTAGAGTCACAATACAAATAAATGATGAAATGAAATGAAATGAAATTACTTGTGTTAAACCTTAAATAGAAATTGCTTGTATATTAGTACATTATTATATTTGAAAATGGATTGTTCTTGGATTAACTAGAGGTAGGAAATTAACGGTATGATTATCAAATTGTATAAGAATAGCCATATCGCCAGCGTATACAATATTTATAAATACTATAACAGTACTACTACATACTACATACCACTAAGTTTCAGTGGTTTTCAGAAGTGCGAATATATAAATATTATTATTATGAACGTATCCAAGAAAAAATTCTTTCATGAAGAGTCGGGAAATGTGTGGGATTTAGTATTTCAGCAAATTATCCGAAGAAAGAACCACGTGATGATTCGTTGATTCGCAGAAGCCTTACCTAAGCGTAAAACCCGAACAGTCATATTGCAAATATTTTTGATAAACAGTCCAAACCATTTAAAGTAATGCAGGTGTGTATTCGTTAATAAATCATGGGAGAAAATAGGTTATGTATCATTAGTTTTAAAGTATAATAACATTAAATAATTAATTAAACGAAAAAATATGGCCACTGTCCTCTGCGCAGGAATTTCCTAAAAATAGCGCCCACTAAGTGTTAAAATTCAATCTCAATCCATCACTAGATATTGCCTCTAAACGCGCACTTCTGAAAATACAAAATCAGGTTCAAAGTTCTGTGGAAATGACTCGTCATTATTTGCGCACCTGTTAAACTTCATTTCTGGCATCGTCTCAATTCCGCTTATTTTTCGCCTCCTGAATATTCCGCGCCAAAAATACCAATCATTAACGTATCTCGATTGTATTTCTGGAGTGTAACGAAACCCCGAAACGCATTTCCTATACCCATACAATGTCAATTTCACGACTTCCGCTGAAAATGTTAACGGGTAAACAAATCGGGGGGCATGTGTGCACCTCGGCTTCCCCCCACCCCCCTTCCTTGCGCGCTGGCCGCCACCGCCGGGCTTTCATCTTGTGCTCCCTGTAAATGGCTCGGTGTACGGAGCCATAACAAACATAACTTCTTCGGCGCTTGAGGTGCGTGCAACACGTGCAGGAGAGGAGAAATCATGGTCGGCGGTGCTGAATGAATGCCTGCAACGTTACTCAGGGCGTCTAATTCCGTCCGGAGGAATGCGTCGGGACGCTGTCGGCGTCTGAAGCGGCTTGGCTTTCGGCCACCAACCACCTCTTGCTGCACCGCCTATCCTAACTACACCAGCCACTGACTCATATTAATCCTGAAAACACAAAATTTCAACAACAGAAAAATTCCCAAAGTTACCAGACAACGACCAAAAAAATGCAAAATCAATGTTTTAACTTTAATTGTATAGCAGATTCCTCATGAATTTTAATGCGTGCCATATGTCTCTCAACACCAACCATCTCTTAGACTCTTAGAAAATTATATACAACACAATAGCTTCCAACGTCCTGAAAGGATATGGGCATGAAGAAGAAGCTTACTGTTAATTTAAAATAGACACTGAAGGTGGGCAGGTACAACTACATACATGTTAGAAGAAGAAAAATGCGAAAAAAAGCATAGAAGTCCTGAAAAGATATGATATACGAAGATGTAGCTTATTATTGAATTGAAATAGACACTGAAGATGAGCAGTTACAACTACAGACATGCTAAAAGACCAAAAGTGTGAAAAATACTTAGAAGTCCTGAAAATAGATGGTACACGAAGAAGTAGCTTACCCTTCGATTAAAATAAACACTAAAGATGCAACTATAGATAATGATGAACAAAAATGCATAGAAAACTATATTTCCGAAGAAGCTTACTTATTAATTAAAATTGACACTGAAGACGGATAGACACAACTACAGAAATGTTAGAAGAACAAAAATGTAAGTAAGGAAAGGCATAGAAGCGTCTGCAGAAGTCAAAAATGCACAGGTATCGTATGCCTATTACCAATTTCTAAACTATTAAATTAGAAAACTTTCGTAAGATTGTAAAAAAATCACGTTCTTATGTGAATGATTTTAGAAGAAGATACTTCTTCAAACTAGCATTCTTTCACCCTTTCTGTTTCTAGCTTTAAAAAGCTTTTAAGCTTTCTTCGTCCGTTTACTCTAGTATTTTATCGTATCTTCATATATTACTAGACCCATATTTTTCGTCTTGTCCTCTAACCTTCTCATTACATTTTTTAATCATTCCTCATTCTTTGCCAGTATTACAAGATCATCTGCAAATGCGAGACATTGCTATTTCCTTCGACATAAAATCCCTGTTCTACAATTTTTTTCATCTCTTGCGGTATTTTCCAATGCGATGCCAAAATGTGTCGCCGATTGTGGATCTCCCTACCTAACTCAATTATCATCAAAATTGTATAAATTACAGTCAAATATTGAATTAGTCAAAAAAAAATTGAATTCTTAACATTGCACTTGTTATTGTTCAAGTTCGTAAATGTTTAGTCATTTCTGTACAAATATCTATTATAATGCCAAAATTTCAATGATAGTTGTCAAAATTTCAAGATTGTCAGAATTGTCCAGATTACCGGCAACATTGCAATAATTACAATTGCAATTTTAAATTACGTCGATCAAATTATGAATTATTAACTTTTCAATATTGCTGTTAGATTTCAATGATTATTGACAACATTTCAATGATTACTGTAACATTTAAAATAAATTCTCTCAAAACTTTTAATTTCCATTTATTCGTCTGTAAAAATTGCCTTAATCACTGTTTACTCTTAAATATTCAAGTATATCGACTGTTCTACCAAAATTTTCAGTTGTTATTCCAAATTTTAATTATTACTGACAAAATTTCTATGATTACTGGAGATTTCAAAATGACTTTTAATATATTTTTATTTAGTACCTACAGTCGAATGCAAAATAAAGTAGACAAGAAATTTGCGGCTGCTTGAACAACCTGCAACCCCATTTTTCTCTCTTTCTCTCCAATACTTCACCTGTTCGTTGTTGGTGCTCTTGTTCCACCATACAAAAAAAACACCTTGGTCCTTGCCAGCTAAGTCACGCCGCCTTGACGTCGCTAAGTCGCTAAGTCACGTGCAGTAGTTCAGCCTTATCTAGTTGGGGGTGCGGCTCCATGAAATTTTATTACAAGAACTCCGGGAAATGTATGACCCTTAACAACATAAATTTATCGAATTGTTAATATAAAACTCCCCGCAGTCGCCCACCGCGCCTCGTGGTCCCTTGGTCTCTGCGGGGTTAGAATACCTTAACCGCAGCGTTGTACTCGGGTTTAGCGCAGGGTCGCACCCCGCGAGAACCGGCCAAAATATAGGGGGTGGTATGAGCACCACGCGTGAAATAAATAAGCTATTCTTACCTTGAGGTCTATAACGACCGTTAAGTAATGAGTTGAGATCGTGATAAATCCAGTCCTTTGAATTCTGAGTTGATTACATGATTACAGAGTCCAAAACCAGTTCACGGTGACAATTATCAAGCTTAATGGCGGTCGTTATCCAGATACATTTATTCGGTTCGGTCACAGACAGACACTTGCAATGCCAAGCGTGCGCTCATTCAATTCTGAATTATCGAAGTCATGGAATTGGATCAAAGTAATTGATTCAATTCCAGATTCGCGAACGTCGAAACCCGGTATCAAAGAGGGCTGGTGATGGGGGATCTAATTAATTAGGATAGTGCCAGAGCGCTATCGTAGGTAACCTCGCATCCATTGTCGTGCGTCAAAATTATAACGTTACAAACTTTCACATTAGAAATTACTCGCTAAGTGCCAATTAAAAAATGGACCTCAGTAAAATCTTTTGTATTTATTGAACTGGAGAGCCAAAAGTGTACCGCGCAACAACGTTGCTGATTCATGTATAGCCCCTAGTCACTGATTGATAAATAAAAGCCATATTTATACAATAAAATTTTGAGGAAAAACAAATACAGGAAACTGTGTTTGTGTACTTTTTTTGCATTCGATTATATACCAAACTTCCTATTAATTTTATTTTATCAAAATATTCAATTGTTACACCTAAATTTCAATTAATATTATTGACAAAATTTCAATGATTACTGTAGTTTTTTTTTAAATTATTTCTGACAAATTTTTAATAATCTTTTCAAAAATTTCATTGTTTACTCAAAATTTCACTTATTACTGTTAGAAGATTTTATTGATTGCTATCAAAATTGCAATAATTACTGTAATTTTTTTAATTTATTTCAGCGTTGGACATATATTGACATATATTGACATATATATATTCAGCGTTTGAGCGTATGTAAATCTGTATAATTCAGCGGAATTTGAGCTCTGTAGCTGGTTGAAAATTAAAGCGGCATAATTAAAATAATTATCATGCTTCATTGCTTCATTTAAATGAATAAAATTAGATCTAAACACCTGAAGATTTACATTGCCATAACGTTGCAGAAATATGTGCACCGCCCTTCCGTTTAGATCGATAGCTCAGTGGTTATGAAATATTTTCTTCAGTCACATATTCTTTCAGTATTTTAAATCCAGCGCTGAGCCACTCATTTCTTCTGAATTAATCTCATATTCCTGAATAATTTTTTTTTGTGGTAACCATACACTTTGTTTATTGCAACGTTAATTTTATCATTTTCGCCAGCTCTATACTAATAATAATAATAATAATAATAATAATAATAATAATAATAGTAATCACTACTACTCCTCCACCTATGGCGTAAATGGTTACTGTCATTATTTGACAAAGCATTCTGACCCAATTACACTTTATCTTACCAAAGACCCCAAGTTAGTAACGCATGGTAAAGTTACTGGAAGTTGAGTTTACTCGGAACACATAATTATATTAAATTTTGAGGCAAAATTGAAAATATGGAAAACAAATTTAAAATTTTGACGTAAATACACATTTTAGGTCTCCCTGATCTGAAAACGATAATTTACCAAAAACGGTTTTATTTAGTTTTAAAATTAAGAATTTTGTAACAAATTTTGAATTATAAAATGTTTTTAAAAATGACATCAGGAAGTATCAGTTGAGTTTAATAATTTTTGGCATTGTTTTATTTCACGATACTATAATCCGGAATTATAAACATATTTGATATACTATTTGTAGTCGACTAGAGCATTATTATAAATTTCTGATAAAAAATTGTTCAAAACTAATCCGCATTAAAAAAAAACTGACAAGAGGTGGCCTGTAATGCCTGATTGATATGGTTACTAAGCTGTTGTTTATGGTAACCATTTTTCTCAAATTTTGTTAAAATAAATAGTTGTGACAAAGATTTAATAAGTGATGAAATTCTGAAAAAAGATGCAGAAGCTGAGCTGAGTCTGATTCGGTAGTGTCGGTGCTATTATTTTTTCCCGCACAATAACTCGAGAACAGCCCACAGTTTTTGGTCGAAACCTTTGGTAGCTTACAGTTTTGCAACGTAACTTCCGTGTTGATTAGTTTTTGGTTAAAAATGGATAACTGGAAGTAGAAGTTTTATTTCAATTTACAATAAAAAAATGATAAAGACTGCACTAATTTATTTTTGGAATTAAATTTTTTTATAACATACTTTTTCAAAATTATAAAAGCGAATTTAAAAACAAATACTACCGGGAAGTCCATTACCATTTGTAATTCCATTTTTACTCGTATATTATTATTTAAATAATATTTGATGGAAATTATAATCGTGCAAAACAAATTTCGTGCAAACAAACTAAAAATTGGCCTGACTTGACTTAACCTAGCTAAACCTTCACTTTGACACTTTATGTGTTAGTTTGTTGTCGTTTTCATAACGGAAATTTACATTTTGTGTTTTGCTGATCTCAAGATGATAATTTTCCAAAAATATATTTTTGTGTTAATTTTATATTAAAATTAAGACGTATCAATTGAAACGAATTCAAAATTATAGAAACTTAAAAAATGCTTTAATGTCACTGTATCTGTCATTTTAATGTCACTTTATACTTTGATTGACAACTGAATTTCCAACGTCTTTCATTATTATTACTAAGGATCATTGCCGTAACTAATTAATACTAATGTAAAATAAGTGTATCTCGTAAATAGTAAAATATTTTAGCGTAACTTCTTGAGTTCCGATTAAAATATCTTAGGAATTGATACATACGGCTAATTTGTGTAGCAATACACAACTTTAAAGAAGATACGGCAGCGGTTACAGATAAATTTTATTATTGAAAAATAAATGAAATGGTTTCATCATTTTACAAAATTGTTCACCAATTGATATTACATCATCTAAGACTGATTACTCATTTTTGCAAAAAAATGAGTTACCACGTCTGTTCTTATATACGGCAGTATAGTGACTCGACGAAAGCTGACAATAACTCATGTATTTTTACAACACTTGTTTTAATCCAACACTTGCATAGGATGGGGTCTTATATGAAAAGTACTAATTAGAATTAGATCATTAGTAATAAACAAGAGTGTCGATAAATGATAATATGTCAATATACGTTAAGAAAGTCCTAAAATAACATCGAACGTAAAATTAATACAAACGGCAATCTTCAATAAAAGTACATGCAAAACGGATATCAATAAAATAATATTTATTGCTCAGTGAACTAAACCAGATTTAAGGAATATAACGTGATGGACGTAAGGAGCATTCACGTGAATTTATAAAAAGTTACTCATTGCATGAAAACATTTGCTCAATAAAATATTATTTATTCTCCATTGACAAACTAAGAATGTGATAAACCTGTGCGATAAGCGGTTTTTATAAATTGCCAACGTAATAGTATATTAGTTAACGAGCATATAATGTAGGCTATAATTCACTAGAATGAATATTATATAATACGATGTTTATATATGAACGACATTTTCCACTCTTGAGAAAATTGAGAAAATTGCAAGTTTATTAAATTATTACATTTAATTATTACATTTCAGTGCATTATTTTCTGTAAAAAAGTGACTATTTTCGCGAATTTGTATTCAATATTTCACCAGCTGATTTATTGTAATAAGTTGCTAATAATATTTTATATAAATTACAGATACGAGTTGTCCATGAGGTACCTGGAAACGTACGAAATTCATGTGTTTCTATATAATTTAATGGCGAAATTGAGTTTATATATTTTATCAAAATTTTCATATGCATGCATTTACAATTAAATGTAATATTTAAAAAAACTATGGCACCAAGCTGACTTTATAAGCCAAGATATCTTTGTTTGATTATCTAACCTTCACGAGCTCAAAAACACAGTCCCATGTCATACGAGAGCCCGAAATAAAATAAACAATCATAACGTAGTTGATTTTGATATCCTCAAAGGATATACTTTAAGCTTTCCATCATCAATATTTTTGTTTTGGAATTGTACTGTATATGATTACGTTTTTTCCGTACAATTTGAAACCTCTTAAATGGCGGTTGAAGATCTTTTTTTGAATTTTTAAATAAAAATAATTCATTTCCGATATTTTCATCTAAAAAATGTTTCAAATTTGTCTTATGAATGCGATAAAAACGGAAATTTCATTTTATATCCTAAATGATACCGCGGTAAAAAATGGCATAACAAAAAACCTGCCTAAATTGCTCGTATGTATTTTTTTTTGTTTCAAGGAATAACCTAGTCTTTATCCCATAGAGCGATTTTTATGGAATAACCTTGTTTTTATCCCATAGAGCGATTCGTTGGATAATTTACCACACAAATGTAATATACTTTTAACCCTATTCCTGAAACAAGTAGATTTTGAAAACAAAATCTTGCTCATCCAATTTCTGCAGCATCTTATTTCGGCTATGCGGTTTATACGCGGATCAAGACAGGCATATCATGCTTATTTCTCGAAGCTATTGCAACCATTGTCAAAATTGGTTCAACCAAACAGCAAATACAATTTAAATATGTCGTTGGAGTGAAAGTGCTATATGAAGGGCACAACGAAGGGAAAAACGAAGAGGCTCCAGTTTATCTGTTTTCGAGAGAAATGAAAAAAAAAGGTCTTGCGATTTATGGCGACCATTGAAATAGCTAGGCTATTTTCAGTGAATTCGCTTGATTCTACTGACTGGGGTTTTTTAGTTTGTTGGTACAGCCAATCTGCCATCATATGGTATTAAAATCTCAATTTCGACTAAAGCTTAACCCTCATAGTCTTTTCCCTGTACCCTGTACATTCATTCATATGTATTTTAGTATTTAAAAATTATTTTAGTTTAATGAATTTGTTGCCATACAATATAGCTATAATTCTACAAGATGTACTTAAATGATTGTTGTTATGTAATCACTTAAATTCAATTGTGACACGTTTCAAATTTGTATAGCGTAGTATTTGAGAACTGTCACTGCCAACCATACCAGTCAACTGTCAGACAACATAATAACAGTAGTTTGTTAAAATGTACACTGATCACAGAAGAACACTTATAAATTGTTAAGGCTTACTTTCATAATGGACGATTTGAAAATGGAGAATGGATTTATTCAATTCCAGAGTGCGTTCGGGAATTTCAACACCAGATCCCTGACCACCAATTTGAATACTTGGTTTTATCAATACATATTTCACAAATAGTGCACTGTTTTAGGGAAACTGGTAGTGTTCCGAAAGGGAAATCCTCAGGCAGACCCTCAGTATCAGTAGAGGTTGTTGCAAACGTTAGTGAACGACTCGAAGTAACCCCTGAAAAGTCAATTCGTAAATTGGCTATGCAAGCTGGTAGGGTCTCAGTGGTGCAAGAATTGTTGCCTGTGGATCCTCAACGCCGATTGAGTTATTGACGAAGGTATATGGAAAATTTAATTGACGATCGATTGCACAATTTAACATTTTTCAGTGATGTGGCTTGGTCCCAGTACACTTTATGTGTGACCATTTAAACCATAATGTGCATTTTGAAACAAAAGTCAGAAATCATGTTTTGCTATAACACCACTGAAATTCCAAAAGGACGGGCGTCACTTTTGAGACACCCTTTATAAAGAAAAAAGTTTGATATTCGAATTTTTGTAAATTCTGGAAAAATAGCATCAGTTTTCTGATATAAAAAAAAACCATTGTACTAAACTTGAACGCTCTTTACAAAATATGGAATAATCACCGACAATTGAAAATTGAAAATTGCCGCTTAGGCAAGGGACCATCATCACATCTATTAAAAACTGATTATTATTCAGTATTTAAAAACATTTGTTGATTCCAATAACTAAGGAAAATCAGTGACTACTAATGGTAGAATACTATGAAATTTTAATGCACCAAAATGCACACATCTCTATTCTTGAGTCTCTAATCGTGATGGCTGGAATACGTTTAAGACCAGTCGAGGTGTTACGCATCCAATCGGTTAATTTACTAGTCCTATTTCTGGATAGCGAAGAGGAAAAATGCACGGTTCCCTGGCAGACACCGATATTTAATGTGGATTCAAAATAGCACTGCCACCGTACGTGTTAAGCTTAATAGGAACACCACCCCGAAGAGGATCAACATCAAATGCGTATTTCTGGCGTCACTGGCGACGGTGGTTGGGAACTGTTAATTAACGTGCCGGCTTCTGTTAATTAACAGGATATTGATGAGGTTTTCTCAGGAACTGATTTTTTAGTTAGGCAAGAAAATGTTTGATTTACAAAAACAATTCACTTAAACAATTGCTTCAAATAAAATTACTACTTTGATCAAAAATATTTACTATTATTCTTACATCTGTGGTGTGATGGTTTGCAGCCTTGTATTTCTGAAGCTCGGTTAATAGCAGGCTGAGAAAGGTAGTCATTGGGACTAAGAGCGTCGACATGGAGATATAATAAATAATAATAATTTGTATTGATAAATAAGAAATATATCAGTTAGATTTTTGTTGATCCCTATTGAAATGAATAACTATAAAAAATAAACCCCTTTAATTCGAAGCCAAAAGTTACTTTCTTCACATCTATTTCAATATAAATACATATTAAAATTAAATATATATATATATATATATATATATATATATATATATATATATATATTAATGAGGAAAGAAAATTATACAGAGAATAGTTTAATAAAAACAAATATTTTTTAAGACTATATAGGAAGATTCATTTTTCTCTGAGTTATCTATTTCAAAATATGCATTAGTTTTTCAATCAACATTTTATAAAAAACAAATATGGTGTGCATTTTGCTACCTTCGCAGACAACTGTAGACCGGTTTCGACCTGATGGGTGTCATCAGTACGTGCGTCCGAATATAGTCACTAAAGTACACACAGCTCATGACTTATCAGTCTTGGAGTATTAAGATTGAAAGAAACATGTAAATGCCATCTCGTATTTATCATCAAAGGTAATATTATTATTATTTGTTTAGTATGATTATATCGCCTACTATGACTAATTACACAATTTTGCCCCTACGGATATCTCATCATCATTGCTGATGAATCATCAGTCTCAAATCAGTGATGATATACCTAGAAATTTTAACTCTTGCAGAAGCTTTTACGTTCATCAAATAGGTTTGTTCTTCTTGACATTTTTTAAGGTATTTTCATAGTAGTGTCTGTTTTAATGCACCAACTAATTTCATACTGTAAATCAAGTTTATTGTTTTTCATTTTCATTTTCTAAGACATTCTGTCATTAAATTTGTAGTAAAAAAAGAAAATGCTAAAATCATCTAACAATCACAAACAATTAAGAAATTAGAAACAATATTTTAAAGACTGGTTTAATGTGAAGATGTTTTGGAGAAATTCTGTAAATGTTTTTATAAGTTTCAAGATTTCATAAACAAAAACTTTATTATTTAATGGACTATTTGGATCCTATGATTTTTTTGTCCTATGAAGATTTAAAATATTTCATTGACTTTTTAAAGACCAATATTAATTCATATCTCAGAGATCCTGTGACATTTTCTTATTTTAGCATATTCTTTATAGATTCTAATAAGTTTTATAATACTTTTGAGATATCTTTTTATAGATTCTTTTAACTCGAATAAAAAAAGACATACCTCAGAATAGGAACCTTGAGACCAGGGTTGGAATAAATCATGATTAAATGAAACAAATATAACATGGTTTGTTTGATACATTTGAATTTTTCGTATTTCTGATCAGTTTTTGCCAGTTTAGATGTGATTTAAATCAATAGATATGTATCACGAATTAAATCACATGATTTGTTTTTTAATACATTCATGACTTTGATTAAGAATTGATGTTACAAAAAAAATTGTGTATCTGCACTATGTGATGGACCAAAAATGGCAGTTTTTTTTTTTTTATTTACTTCCAATTATCTATTTTAAAGCATGCTAACTCTACAGCTTACATTGTATTTTGAAATGTACACCCATTGGATTGCACAAATACTACAAAAACAATGATTAATTAAAAATATATCAATTTTGATTTAAATCAAGGATTTGTTTTCAAAAAATCAGTTGATTTAAATCAATTGATTCAAATCACACCAGCCCTGCTCGAAACCAGCTTGAAACCTAGCTACCATTTATAACAAAAAAATCTTGAAAAACTGAAGAAACAGAAATTAAGCGGAAAATTTCCTAAACAAATTAACAAAAATAGAAAATACATACATTATTTGCTCTAAAAAATTTTTTGATTGCCAACTGTATAAGTTGTATCGGTCTTCTTGACAAGTTCACGTTTGCTTTTAGTTTAAATTTACGTGTCAATATTTGTTTATTTTATAATTTTGAATGTATAGCATTCTCAAAGAAAACATCAAGTGTCCAATAACTTACATTCAGATTTTGTCTCAGTTTTCATTAGTCTAGCAGCATTGGTCCGAGCGAGGATAGGTGGGCCACCCTGTATATTTTTATATAAACCAAATGCCAGTAAGTGCCAGGCAACTCCACCATTAATTTAGTTATTAATTTTAACTTTTCATCCACACTTTCTCATCCTCATGACTATTTTATGCAAAATATGGTAGGAGTATATTGATTATGACGACGATAACTATGGAATTAAGGGCGAGCAAGAATGCACCAGCACTTAAGCTACTTAATTGAGCTCAATGGGAATCTCAAAATGTTAGTCCTATTAATAATAGGTGATATGTAATAATATGTAATAATAAATGCCAGTAAGTCCCAGGCTACTCCACCATTAATTTAGTTATTAATTTTCACATTTCATCCACACTTTCTTATCCTAGTGACTATTTGATGCAAAATCTGATAGAAGTATATTGATTATGACGACGACGACTATGGAATTAAGGGTGAGCAAGAATGCACCAGCACTTAGGCTACTTAGTTGAGCTCAATGAGAATCTCAAAATGTTACTCCTATTAATTATTGGTGATATGTAATAGTACATTGCTTTATAAGGAAAGGCACACAAAGTTGCTTTTTCTCCGAATAAAACATATTACTTTTTCTTCAAACGCAAGAATAGTTTTCTTCAAAAATATATGAAAGAAAAAAGGTGAAAAATACAAAACGAGCATCATGCCAGCTGTGGTTGCTATGGATGAATTTGTAATAAACAGAACAATTAGAAATTGTCATTTACAGTTGTTAGTTGTTCAAAACTGTGTTATTATGAAGCGCACACCCCACGATCCAACTGAAATTACTCAAATAGTGCAAGCTGCCATAGAAAGATTGCTGCCTACAAAATCGGCGAGTATTTATGAGGATGCATACCGAAGATTCATTAAATGGTGCATGGAGAAGAACGTGGACAATTATTTGCAAAATGTGTTGATAGTTTATTTTACCGAACTGAAGCAGAAGAACAACATGAAATTTTCGTCTATGTGGTCACAATACTCTATGTTACGGACATTATTGAGTATTAAACATGAAGTGGATATAAGTAAATATTTACATCTTCGTGCATTCTTGAAGAAACAAAGTGAAGGCTACATACCAAAAAAGGCAAAAGTCCTAACTAAAGAATAAATTGACAATTTCCTGTCTAATGCTCCAGATGGAAAACATTTGGGGATAAAGGTAAACTATAGTTATGAGTATTCTTTAATTTTTCTCCGCCGGCAGACAAAGTAAACACTTTTTCTCCTAGGAGAATAAGTTACTCTTTATTGTATAATTATACTGAGTGTTAGGGAAGCCGACCGAAAAATTTCTAGGGATGAATCAAGGTGCAAAATGAAGTCAAATATTCTTTGGCCATAACTGGATAAGATGAATGGATTCCTCATAAATCACTGTTAAAATGGGTGCCAATTTTTTTTTAAACTGCTGACATTGAAGGGTGTGAAAATGTGAGAAGGGATGTGAAAAAATGAATCGATATGTTTTTATGTTGCTATAGCCCCGAACTGAAGCAATTGCATTGCTGAAAGGGTAAAATTTCGAACGTTTCGATGTTCAGAGGGTCAAATTTAAATGAAATGCAATTAACATGTTAGATTTGAAAAAAATCAGTGCATTTCGAGATTTATTCAGCGGTTCCAAAAATATGCGGGACCAATTTTAATACGGATTTTGGAAGAAACTATGCATCTGGGCCAAAAGTGGCAAGGGAGTATTGGACTTCATTTTGTGCGTGATTCACCCCTAGAAATTTTTCGATCGACTTCCCTAACACCCTGCATAATTATATTTTGTAATTCGACCTTAGAGAATCTTCTTCATGTACCTATCCGTTATTGAATGTCGGCGATCATCATTGCTTCTCTCACTTTATACACTGCTGTGAACAAAGACAGAATAGTCAAGTATAAATCTTTAACAAATGCTTTTATCGGTGCTACTTCTAATATTTTATTTTATTTTTATTTATCCTTCGCCCTTTTACCCTTTCAGGTGTCGGACTGCTCAATTACATTTATAATACATTTTACAATCACATGTCTTCGTTATTAATGTCTTGGCAACTTTCTTATATCATTCCATTATATTCCTCTTCTTTCCGCTCGTGGGGCGTTTGTTCATTCCATCCCTTCCTCGGTCTTCCTACTTTATATTTGCCTTGTATTTTTACTTATGTATTCTTTTTGTTATTCTATTCTCTTCTAGCCTGTGTATATGTCCTAGCCAACCTAGCTGTCTTTCCTCTATTATTGTTGTTATTGCCTTGTATTTTTACTTGTATTCTTTTTGTTATTCTATTCTCTTCTAGCCTGTGTATATGTCCTAGCCAACCTAGCTGTCTTTCCTCTATTAGTGTTGTTATTGGCTTAATGTTGAGCCGTTTCCTTACTTCTGTGTTCCTCACTCTATCTTTTTTGTAATTCCCTCTATCTTCCTTAGAAATCTCATTTCCATTGCGTTGATCTTGCTTTTGTTTCTTTCCGTAATTGTCCACGATTCACCATATATTAGAGAGGGCCTTACTATTTTTTTTGTATACCTCAGTTTTTATTTCTTTAGTAATTTCTTTTTTCTCTAGAAACGTGTTTTTTATTGTGTTGTAGATCCTTCCTGCTTTTCCTATTCATTCTTCTACTTCTTGGTCAATCTTTCCTTTTTCTTCTATTATTGTTCATAGGTAGTTGTATTGAATCACCTGTTCTAGTTGTTTCCCTTCTAGCTTTATTTTGTGTTTGTTTTCTTTTGACGCTATTTCCATTGTTTTAGTTTTTCTGATGTGTATTTTCATATTTATCTTTTTCAGTTCTTCTTCGTATATATTAAAGTTACGTTGGAGTTTTTCTTCTAGTCTGCTATTATTATCATGTCGTCTGCGAACATAAATATTTGTATTTTTATCATTTCCAGTTTCCTATATCCTATAATCGTGTTTGCTGCTCCAATTTCGGTCTTAAACTCCTCTGATTCGTTTGTTCCTATTCTCACTTTATTTCTGTTGTTATTGTACAGCTCTTTTATTATGTTTATCATGTCTCTTTCTACCTCTCTTTTTTCTAACATATTCCATATGTCCTCTCTTATTACTCTGACAAATGCTTTTTTCAGGTCTATGAAGCATATGTGTAGTTCTTTTCCTTTTCTGATCGTCTTGTCTGTTAGTTGTCTCTTTATGTGTATCAGGTCCTGTGTACTTCTATTTCTCCTAAACCCGTGTTGTTCTTCTTCCAATAGTGGGTACAGTTTTTATTTCAGTCTGGTCTCTAATATCCTTGTAAATATTTTTCTTGGTATGCTTGTGAGTGTAATTCCTCTGTAGTCGCATAGTTTTGTTTCTCCCTTTTTGTGTTTTTTCTTCTTTCCCTTTGTGCTTTGTTCCTGTCATTTCACTAAAGTATTCTTTCCACCTTTCCATAATCTTCTTTTGTTCTGTTATTGTAATTGCACTTTTATCTATGATGTTAATTTGTCTTGGGGTTTTTTTGTTCCTCATTTGTTTTATTGTGCTATAGAACATGGTTTTCTGTGAACGTTTCCGTTATTTTCTTTCCGAACTCTTCTAATGTTTGTTGCTTTGTTATCTTGATTTTGCGATTCGTTTCTTGCTCTTTTCCTGTTAATATGTAGGTTTTCCATTTATCTTTTTTTGCCTTTACTGTTTGTTTTATCTCTTCCGACCACCATTTATTTTTCTTCGTCTTTTTATTTGAAATTGTGCTTGTTCCGCAGCTTTCTTTGGCTGCGTGGCTTATGATTTTCTTGAACTTCTGCCATTTTTTCTCTACTCCTTCTGCTTTGTTTGTTTGTCTGTAGCTATTCTCTATCTTTGTTTGGTATTTGCTACTTGTTTCTTCCTCCTTTAGTTTGTAGCTGACGATTTTTTTTTGTTATCTTCCTCTCTGTTTCCTTGCTCTTTTGGTCTTTTACTCCTACGTTGATTTCCATTTTTACCAGGTAGTGGTCGCTCCCGATTTCCGCTTGTCTTATTACCTTAACATCTTTAACTTTTTTCTATTCCTCGGCGTTTACCAGGAAGTAATCGATTGTTGATTTCTCTTTTCTTGATCAGTGCTACTTCTAATAATTTTCCGAAATTGGTATTTTTTGCATTATGATATAAATTTTGGTACAGTTTGAAGCAAGAAATCTTAGATTCAATTTGTACCCGGAAACGTTTTGCGATATCAAGGAATTACGGTGCTCTCATTACACTTAGCTATAATTAACTTAAGCAATTTTAATTATCCTAGGAAGTGGGCCGGAACTCGATGAAAAAGGGAGATAAATTTCAGGTGCCACCAGCGCTGCGCGTTTCAGCAGCACGTGTTTACAAGAAGCGGCCACGTGTCGGAAGGCAGATAGGAAGGGGTCTGAGCTTCCCTTTCGGTAACATCCTCCGTGGTTCATCTGCCTCCAGGAAGCACTGGTAGATCCAGTGTTATTGTTCGTACCTTGTGTAACGTAAACAATTGTCCGTCAGCGAGCAGCCACAGCGTAAGGCAGATATAATGCAGCGGACGACTGATTTAGGGCTATTTATACCGTTCATCGGAAGCACCCACTTTGCGACGAAAATTTTTCACAGCGCTGCAGATTGAAGGTTCCTAATGAAAATGCACGAGTGGAGAGATGGGTGTTGTTTCTACTCGCCTGTATGTGCGCGTTAACAAGCTTTCAGGATGTATGAGGCGTACTGTTTAGCTTTCAGCACTTGAAACTGTGTCATGAAAATAAATAAAGTTATAAATAATTAAGATTCCACAGGAAAGTGATTTCCTAGGTGTGTGTTTACTAAAAACGTTTTTATTCACAGTTTCTTAATGTTGCTAAATTAGTACCCATTTATTTAGATTAAGGGGATATAGATATAAAATCGCATTAGCACTTTACCACAACAATAAACATCGAATAGTAGCTAAATGTACCTTTATTTACTATTAAATTACTATTCGTACACTTACCATTAAATCCGAAACCTTTATTTAAATACATACATGCATTTTAATGCAAATAATTTATGAAAAACTTTTAGGATTTATCAGTAAACTAAAATATATAAGACTTCATATATTGTTTCATATCTTATATATTTAAGTTTACTGATGAATCATGAAACCTTTTCATAAATGCATATAAATCGGCAATTCAATACATAAAATCTTATATATTTTTGTCAACAGTCAAGGTTTCCACTTATCATTAGTTTTAAGTTCTTAAGTAATAATCTTAAGTCTTAATTGTCGTTCATACAGTTTATAAAAGAAAATTACACTAGAATAAAATTAAAGAAGAAATTAAATTCATATTAAAAAATAATAGTTTATGAATTGTTCAATTGCGCCGGGAATTGGATGCTGTGATTACCGACTTATTCGTAAATTTCTGACAATATGTTTTATACATAATGTGCAAAATGTACAATTATTTTTTTCAGAGAAATTGATCAATTGTAATTTTTACTTGTGCGATTTCGTATCTACGACTTAAGAATCGGTCCTTAACACCTAACTAAGTTTGTAAAATATCAAAAAAATCACGTACCTACTCAGAAATCAATTACGGTTAAAAACCAGTTTGTCTGAAATTATTTTCTGACGCATAAACCATTTATCTCAGATTTTATGTTATGGCGGTGATTGCATCGTTAATTTTCTAAAATTAAGTTTTATTGAAGTTGCGCTCAGTAGTGGCCTTAGAAACAAAGGATTATTCATCGCAGGAATGGAATTACAGTAAGGAAAATGGGTATTACATAGCGGATGTGGAGGTGGCGACTAAAATAGATTAACTATTAATAAAGTACCCCCCTTCACTGAATTACCTTACTTTACACGGCAAGAAAGCCGCCTCGGAAATATTAAAGTGCATCTCTTCTCGCCGCTGAACATGGGGAATAAAATGTTGAACGCAATATACTATGCGTTTCTTCTTTAGCTTGATTTTTTTTATATTCTACTTTTATAATATAATATCATAAGACAAAAGACGTGGTTTTGCTGAAAAACGTAGATATGGTAGAATCACTTAAATACAAACTTTCAAGTCCATCATGCTTTAGTTGTAGAGAGGGTACAGGCGGTAGACAGACAAGCTGAAATATAGTCAGGCAGAAACACACATACACAGCCAAACAAAAAGACATAAAGACAGATAGAAATACAGACGGACACTGCCTGTCTTTATCAAGGCCGGATTTAGACTTGATAAGGCCCTAAGCTATTTGAGATATGGGGCCCATTATAAGTCCAGATATGGGTAATTATGGCGATATGGCGATTATGGGGTCAGTGCCAAATATGATTTTCGGATACCTAGAGGGTTAAAATGAAATACAGTTTAGATCAACTGAAGCTGAAAACCAATAGAAATTAGGAGTTTTTATTTTTCAAAGATTCGGTAGAAAATCGAATAATTTTTACATTTTACACTAATTTAAAAGTGTTGTGCGACTCTTCCATAATTTATATGGATAGTACTCTTTCTTAATGTGCTAAGTTTATTAAGCAATTATTTTCAATACATGGACATATTTATATGGATAGTACTTTTTCTTATTGTGCTAAATTTTTGAAGCAATTATTTGCAATACATGGACTTTTAAATTATTATTATATTCCATTTGTCTTTGGTAATTATGACCAATGATGATATTTGTAATAAATGTTAGTTTATTCTTAAATGTTTGTTTCTTTAATTCCGCACTTGCTACAATTATTTTTCAGTAATTTAGCATAGCAACTAGTAAATGATAAAATATTGAAAATTAGTGCAAACTATATTAGAAAACAAAAATTAAACATAATTATTAAACATAAAAACTATTAATTACTATATGTATTAAACATTACAAGCAATTATTTTATAAAACTTAATTATTTACGAATGCTTTTCGAATAATTCACATTATGTATTTTCCAGACGATTTATAAATATCTAAGTTACGTTACGTAATATCTTTGAGTTTTCGAATACTTAATTCCAATTCGTAAAATATTTGATAATATTGTTATTTATGTTTAAGCTGTTTAAATTATCCGAAATATTGCAAATTTGAGTAATTATATTAACAAGGTGGAAAGACCGTAGGTCGATACCCAATATAATAGTGTTACACTACTATATGAAACAAACGATATTTCAAGCAATTCTTATTCTAACAATTAATCACCTGTACCATTACATTCATTTGTCAAAAATTAACAGTAAATTTTTGAAACTTAATTGCTTCTGTATTTAACTTTGAAATTTTCGAGGCCATTATATCATAAATTAAAATTTTTGAGTTATTTCTATTAAAATAAATTATCTTTTGGCCAAATTCGATATAAAGTAGAACATTTAAAACAATTGTCCATTTGTCTGCACGGTAGTCTAATCTATTTGAAAATCTGAGCACCTTATATAAAAAAAAATATATTTGAAGTTAAGGGTTTTATAAAATATGACGACGTTCGATTTGGTATCATATTCAGTAATTGTTTGTTGAAAAAAAAAGAAGATTATAATCGATCAAATTTCGAAATTTCAGAAGCATTCTATTTCGTAAATTGTTTTTTTTATGCAATTTTAATTAAAATAAATCAAGTTTTCGCCGAGTAAAGTAGAAGATTTATAATAATTGTCTATTTGTTTAGACTGTAGTCTAATCTATTTGAAAGCCTGAGCACCTTATATATAAAAATATATATTTCAAGCTGAGGTTTTTATAAAAATTGATGACCGTTCGATTTGATATCATATTCAGTAGGTAATTATTTGCTTGTTTAAACTGTTTGAAAATCTGAGCACCGTTTTTAAGACAATTGATGACCGTTAGATTTGGTATCATATTTAGTACCTAATGAAATCGAAAAAATAACATTTGGTTAAAATTTTGAAACTTGATTAGTAGTTAACTATGTGTTTCAGTTAGATAGTTTAAGATTTGGAACAACTCCATTTCCATATACTACGTTTTGAGCATTTCAATTAAAACATGACGGTTTCAGCAATACGTGCAAAAATGGCGAATTTAAATTTAAAGCTGTGAAAACAAAGTTTTGCAACGATTTAGAAATATAAGATGTTTCAAGCAACCATTTCAGCAATTACCTTAAAAAAATAGTGATTTAAAGTAATTGTCTTTCAAACACTTGCAAATTTGAGGCAACTATTTTAAAATATAATATGTCTCAAGCATTGGTTTTTTCAAAGTTAATTATATGTACCATTACAATTCGACTTAGGATCACATCGAATAATTCCATCTAGCAAAATTGATATTATGGTTAAATTTCTAAAACTTAACATTTCAAGTATGTATTAAATATTTCATTTTGCAATGTCCACCGTTTAGCAATAATTTTTAAAAGTAGTATAAGTATATAATAATATGTTTAAAAAAAAAATTGAAGAAAATTAGTGAAAAAAGTATCTAATATCTCGTCGTTCTAATAAAAGTGCTCACAGATACTGATTTCACACATAAGTATTAAAAAAATATATCTTAGAAAATATAAAATGTCAGACATCGAAAATTCATAAAATTTTAATAAGTTTCAAAAATTGAATAATAATTGCTACAATCTCCTTGAGATCGAAAACTCAATAACTATTTTTTACTAGTCAAAAAACACATCATAACGTCATGTATCAAAGCCCTGTTTCATTGATTTCATGACTAGTGGTTAATAAGTTGTTCTTTTTTTACCAAGCTAAATAAAATACTCTTTTTTTACCAAAGTATAAAAGGTATATCGTCCTAGGCAACGCAGTTAAGCTTCGCCCGCAGATCCTTCACAGTTTGCGACGACACAATCCAATGCTTTATGTGATCAATGCTTGATGTGATGTGATGTGAAAATGTAATGTGATGCTTGAAGTGATGTGATGTGATGAGATCCAACGGATTGATGTGGTGACAGCTTGAGGTGATGTGATCCAACGGATTAATGTGATGACAGCTTGATGTAATATGATCCAACGGATTGATGTGATATGATCCAAGGGATTGATGTGATGACAGATGTTTGTGATGTGACGCGATGTGATGACAGCTTGATGTGATGTGATCCAACGGATTGATGTGGTGATAGCTTGAGGTGATGTGATCCAACGGATTAATGTGATGACAGCTTGATGTATTGTGATCCAACGGATTGATGTGATATGATCCAAGGGATTGATGTGATGACATATGTTTGTTATATTTTAATATTTAATTTTAAATGATAGTAATTGTTCTAATAGTGCAAAAATAGTATATACACCAGGGTTGTGAATAGTATTATTAGCCTTGGATCAAGTAACGCTCGGCAATACGTGCCTCGCGATACTACAGACCTCGTCTATAATTGTATACTTCACAACCGTGGTGTACAATGTGCTATAATTCATTCAATTCACCACATGGTGAACTATTTTAATTTTACGATTTTGTGGTCGTTTTAATTTTTTTTTCAAGAATTTTTGAAACCTTTCTATTGTTTTTTCAAATAAGTCAAGTAGGTAGGTACTGATAATCTGTTATTATTTCAAGAATTTTTGTTATATTAATTGCTATTTAGTAGAACGTTAGAAATATTTGTTAGCATTTTATTTAATTTTTCTTTGTCATTGCACAATACTTTTTAATAGATTTATTATGTTTATTATATTTTTGAGATTAAATCTTAACGGTTGTGATTTTTTATGTGTATTAATATGGTGGTCGTTTTAAATTTTCATAAATTATTTTTTGTATTGCACAAATTTTTGTATTAGATATTATATCTATTATATTTTTGACATTAACACTTACCGGTTATGATTTTTTTATGTGTATTGATTTTATGGTGGTTTTCAATTTTCATATATTATTTTATTTTATCTCTTTGAATGTTATTTTTCGATGTTATTTTATCTTACGTTATTATTTCACCTATTTCTAATGTTTAATTGCATATTTAGAACATTTCAAAAAAATTGTAATGGCTATTTATTTATTTTATGTAAATTACGTAGAGCTTTTTAATAATCTATTGTTTTTATTAAATTTTGTGATTAACTAAACTTAACTGTGTCGACATTTCGTCGGCTTAGTGTTACAAGATCGCATGAAACATTTTGTTAAATTTTTAAGTCTATAGTGTTAGCAGGCTCTAAGTTTTCAATATGGGACCTTTCAACTTGTTGGAAGATTAAAAGTGGATCATTAGGAACCTCTGATAAAAACATGTCTATTGACGGTGCAAAATTTATCGTTTTCTGATATAGCAAACATATTTAAAATCCTTATTCCGACGATTAAGCCGACGATTTATCGACATTTTGAAAGTGCAATGTTTTTGTATGCTAAGCCTATATGTTTTACTTTGTAATGTACATCCTGAATTTGAATACAATAAATGATATTATTATAATTATTATTATTATTATTTATTGATGGTTTTATGGCTATTTCAAATTTCTATTCATAAAGTTTCCAACAATTACTAATCTAAAAATTAAGTCTGAGTAATTTTATTTAGAAAACAAAGAAACAATTTTTTTTGTGGAAAATTAAAGATTGCGGTAGCCATATTTTATAAAAAATAATTTATGTAATATGTTTTCCTAATAATTTAGACTAGTGACATTATCAATTAAAATCTTTCTGCATATGTAAAACGTTAAAAAAGTTTTAAAGGCTACTTATTTACTATTTAATTTATTTGTCAGAAATTGTTAAATGATTTTTATTTTTTATTATTTTTGTCATTATCTGTTAACCGTGTCAAATTATTCGACCTTTATCGATTTTATGGCTATTTTATATTTTGTTTAATTCATTCAAGCAATTACTAATCCTGATTTTTTTTTAAAGTAATTTCATTGAGAAAACAAAATTAGCAATTAAGTTTAATGAGGTGATCTTTTGATAAATTTTCTTTGAAAAATTGAAAATTTCAGTAACAATATTTTATATACGATAATTTATTCAAATATTTTTCTTCATAATTGACAATTTGTGACAATATCATTTGAAATCTTTCGGCATATGTAGAACATTTAGAAATTTTTAATGGCTATTTATGGTTTTTTTTATACTTGACAAACATTTATAAATGAATTTTAGTTTTATATTTTTGTGATTAACTGTTAACAGTATCCGATATTTTTATCTTTAATGATTTTATGGCTATTTAAAATATTGATTCATGAAGTTTCAAAGAATTACTAATTCTAATATTTAGTGATTGAGTTATGTCCTTTCGAAAAAAAAACAAAATGATGCTATTGTCATTGCCATTTAGCAACTACGGTTAAAAAGGGGAGATTTTGATTATTCTTATACAGAAAATTGAAAATTTTAGAAACAATATTTCAAGCAGTTGTTTTATAATGATTTCTGCCATTAGCATTTGAATTACAAAAACATAATGATTAAAAGCAGTGTGAGCTGTATGAAAAATCATTGATAATTATATCAAAGTGTTAACGATGCTGAAGATGATTATTAAGTAAATCAATAGATAAATTAGTTAGAGTTAGTGTTCTTAAGAAGTTATGTTTTTAATGATTAGCACAAAATTGTTGCACATTTATTTTTAAACCCCTTTATACGCTCATAGTTATTCCATAAACCTTACAGTTATTAAAAATTTAGCAAATCCCGAAAACCTTCATTTAACTACCACGTTGAGTTGACGGATTTCAGCAAAAAAACAATGGAGGCCTAATTTTTTTCAACCTTAATTTTGAATTTGCATGTCAATCAGCCAGGCTCCCTAGGCTATATATCTGGGCCGTTTTCTGGGCACAGACATACATACATACAAGCAGACAGACAGCCTGATAGACACACATGCAGGCAGACAAGCAGGCAACTAGATGGATATACTTCGAAACTCACCTCTTCCGAATAATAAGTAAAATAATGTATATATCCGCAAAAATATAGATTTCGAAAATGTTCATGATTAGACTCTATATTTTACGATGTCAATGAAAGTAAAAATATGAACTGACAGCACATTTGTCGCATAGTCATGAATACGCACAACACTCACTAAAATAATTACGCTCTCAAAGAGAACAGCAAATTTTTAGCAAATTTTCCAGAAAATTTTTAGATAAGAAAGTGTTCTTAGAACCAACTTCCAATATTAATTACAAAATTTCACGGACAGTCAACAATTAAAAAGATCCAAAGTCACACGTCGGTGGTGATAATCAATTAGCCGCTCAGAAGCTTCCTAATAAACCGTTCAAATCCAAAGAGGCCAGGTGTCAGGTCGGAAGTCAAAGCAGCACGAGTCAGACGTTTAACAGACGCCATTAAACAAATATGTAGACGGAGATCCGGTCACCGCAAGAACACCAGTAATTGAGGGTGGAAGTCGCGTTAAGGGGCACAGGTCGGAAGTCGAGGGTCGAACCAGACATGCCCCAGACTAACCATGTGCCGATTTCGGAATCCCCTCAAGACAAACCGAGAAACCGAGGGGTATTCCCCCATGGCTCCGCACACGCAGATTTTATAATAAGCAGACACAAACCAAAAACTCAATTACTCGAATGTATAAAAATACTATATAAATAAAACACAATTAAAAATAACAACAATTTATAACAACGTTACAAAACCTGAGAGTGCATACATTCCCTTAATTATAAAAAATAACAACCATAAAAAACATCAGTTATCATCAAATGGATACCTGGATTGTTTTGATTTAATTATATGTTTAATTACATCGTATTTGGAATGCAGAACTGCAGCAGTTCTGTCATTAGAGCCTGTGAGTACAACAAATTCCTTGCTTATTGCTTCCCACGGTTTTTTCTTTTTCTTTCCACGTTACTGCATCCAATGTTATATTTTCGATAATACTAATATGCCTAATTACTAGGTCAACCAGAAAACGTATTTCAAGTTCTGTAAAATTCTTAGACCACTTTCTTTTCTGTTTGCCTTCACGCATTTTTCTAACATCGGCCATCGTTTAATGTACAATACATCGCTTATACACGAGGTATAGGAGGTTCTTGTACAAAATGTTAGGTTAGTTACACCATAAGACCATAAGACGAAAAAGCAGGCACAGTCATGGGCTCTCACTTTCACACATATGGAAACATATCTATTGTTCCTTGTCACAAGTACGCAATTAAGTTTGGCGTTCATTTTCGGGAGTACCACCATAAAAAAGTGGGTGGTTATTTTAATTTATGTGGCCAATTACAATTAAGCAGTGAATCTGCAATGGAAAGACGCAAAACCTTATTCTCTCGATAAAACTTCCCAATAAATTTATTTGTTCAATAGTTAGTTGGAACTTCATTGACAGGTGGAAAGACCGGGCCTACATATTTTTGTGAAACTCACACTAATTGTGTTTTATATAAATATTATAATAGAGATTCATCATGTATCAGCGTCATCAATGCAATATATAATAATACTTTAATAATAATTAATAAAATCGAAGTGTTTCTGGGTAAATTATCTTTGTCCTGGTATGTGGAGCTAAGCACGTGCCAAGCAAATTGGTATGCGCATTGTTGCCTTAACCTCTGCCGGTGTCTTAATAACATGGAACATTTCGCGGCAATACTCTGAAAATATTAACGCTGTAAATAAGAAAATAATGTTTTACTGCAAGTGGGAAACTGGGCATTCGCAATTAAAGTTGTTTGTATTTTTTCGGACACGTGCGACGTAGTTGAAAGGCAGATTTTGCATGTGGTTACTCGGCGACTTAAAATTAGTACGCCACGAGCGGAAGCGGTTAAATAAACTAAATAAAAAAAGCTCACGTGCTGGAAGTTGCAATTTTTATATGGCTAAATAAAAGTTTTTAATTAACCGCCAGGAGTAACGTGTGTAACTAATTGTGTCTGCATTGAATATTTTGTTTGCCTATTTTTTTTAATTCCTTGCAAATGTCCTTGCAGCGTTCATTTACAATATTACAGAAAAATTATTATTTAAAATTATTTGAAAGACGATGGAGAAACATTTTTGCCATTTTTTGTCATTTATACATTATCGATGGTAATATTCTCCCAAAATGGGAATATTCAGTTATACGAATGAACAAATTTGAATCTGGTGAGTTCACGCAAAACATGATTTCTTGGGCAGTGACGTATTTAGGCGGGGGCTAGGATTTTTCTTCTGGATTTTTCGTTTTTATTTTTCCAGTCATTTAATCTTCATACTAAGTTACTTTCGCTTTCATTAGTGCTCAATTTTAATAAATGTTAAATTTTCTTCTTATACCTTGTAGGTACTCTGATAAAAATCCGTACAATACTGATACGGTTGATAGATCAATCTCAGAGTATTGTAGCTAAATACTTGATACATTAAATTGAGATAACATATTTAACCATAAAATTGATAAAAAAGTGGTTTCTAATCTTTGAAGTTGAAGGAGGTATCTGGATGCTTCACTTGTTCTAGTTTCCTTTTTTCGTTCGTAATTTATTTATTTGTAAATTTATTTCTTATTGTGACTTGCGCCTTTGAACAGAAGTATAAGAAGAATTTTTATAATTTAGAATTTTTATATGATTTTTTTCCAAAAATTTGGCGCCCCTGGAATTTACCATAGCCCCTCTATATAAAATTTAACATTTATTAAAATTGAGCACTAATGAAAGCGAAAGTAACTTAGTATGAAGATTAAATGAACTGGAAAAATAAAAACGAAAAATCCAGTCAAATGAAACCAGAGCAGGAAAAGTAAAATTGATTGGCAGAGAACATTTCAGAATCAATACTTGGAATAATTGAGAGATTAAGTAATGAAATGGAAAGAAGAAAAATAATTTATGACGAGTTATAAAATCGATTGAATTCTGACGTATAGAAACTTTAGGTGCTGTAATAGTTTTATTTATAGGTTAATAATTTTGTACTTTTGTATTTTGTATAAACCTTTGTACATCTTATACTAAAACATAAAAAGATAAGCTAATTAAGTTATAGGGTTCATACCCCAATAATATGCCAAGCGTATCAAATCTATCGCTACATATACTGTCGTTTATCGATATATTACGTTATGGCAGTAGGAACCGCGTTAGCACAACGATCATAGAAATTGCACTAGTGGCAAAAAACAGTAGAAATCAGACATGCCATAAAAAAATCACTACAAATTACGACTATAGCCAACAGAACAATCGCAAAAGTTACGTCAGCGACGACTAACAGCAGAAATAACCATAGAAAACACATCAGCATTACATGACATTAGAAACTATGTCATTATGTCATTAAAAAAAAATCGCGTCTATGATAAAATGACACAAACACAAATTTAATAAAAAGGTTATAAAAAATCATAATCGATAAAAACTATAAAATATGTAAAATTATATGATATTGTATTCAAATTTGAGTTTTTGATTTTCCAATCGAGTCAAATGAAATAAATTTCTAAAAAAATGCAATAAATTAAATAAAAAGTGCTTAAATAAATACTTCTACTGTAAAACAGAAATCCAGTAAAAATGTTTTATGATTTGCTCATGTACATTGTACAAAAATGGGAAAATTGATAATGAATGCATGAAAGGAAAGTTTCTAGATTGATGTTCAAGATATTCCGAGATATTCAAGATATTCCTCAAAAATGCCAAGTCGTTGAAAATTCCACAATAAATGGCGAAAACGAAATCAATACGTCTGTAAAAATAACAAAAAGGTGCAAAATTGAAAGAAATTACATAAACATTTGAAAGCCGATTCATCGTTTTTTCGTATATGTATTTATTTTCATGGAAAGTCGATTTCTTTAAATAATTTTCGTTCAATATTTTGCATTTCTTACGGTCTTTAGCTCGGATATTTGTAACTTTTATCGAGAGATTTCGATTTTGTATATTTAAAAAAAAAATTACCATCATTTTTGATTTTTTTAAAGAAATGTTGTATTTCTTATAAGGAAATTCCTTAAGAAATACAATTATTATTTTTGCTGATAAAATGCTGATTAAATTTCTTTATAAATCTGTATGTTCTTGTAAAGAAATTCCTTAAGAAATACAATATTTCTTTAAAAAAATGTAACGAAAAATGAGAGATTTCAATTTTGTATATTTAAAAAAAATTACCATCATTTTTGATTTTTTTAAAGAAATATTGTATTTCTTTTAAGGAAATTCCTTAAGAAATACAATTATTTCTGCTGATTAAATGCTGATTAAATTTCTTTATAGACCTGTATGTTCTTCTAAGGAAATTCCTTAAGAAATACAATATTTCTATAAAAAAATCAAAAATGCTGATAAAATTTCTTTCAAAATATACGAAATTGAAATCTCTCGAGAAAAAAATGCAAATTCGAGGGAAATTCCTTAAGAAATGCAAAATACCTACTGAACGAGAATTGTTTAAAGAAATCGATTTTCCATGAAAATAAATAAATATACGAGTAAACAAGAAACATTTCAAATTCGATGTCCATCCAGACTGAGATTAAAGACGATGTAAATACGATATAGATCCACGAAACTACTCCATTTGGCCACTCCATTTAGTCAATTCGACAATTACAGATGAAAAATAGTAAATCGTTAAAATTACATTTCAAATTTGATCACTAATGTGGATTTTTAACCCACACACAACTACAGCCCAACTTTCGAAAATTCAGACCAAATATGGAAAATTTAGATCAAATTTCAGTTGTTAAAGTTTATTGAATTGAATTACAGTAAAAAGCTATACATTGTCTCGAAATATGGCAAATTTTTATAATATTTCCATTTAGTCAATTTGACAATTACCGATGAAAACTAGTAAATCGTTAAAATTACTTTTCAAATTTGAACACTAATGTGGATTTTTGACCCACACACAACTACAGCCCAACTTTTGAAAATTCAGACCAAATATGGAAAATTCTGATCCAATTTCAGTTGTTAAAATTTAAGAATCGCTGTCAAAATTACATATATTGACCAAATTGGTGAGTACTATGCAAAATCTAAAAAAAATCAATTCAAGTTCTAATATTCAAATTGTCAATTAAATTTTGCGCTAGTCTGCAAAATATAAATTAAAAGTTTAAAAATAAACTTTATTTTTCACTAGTCTCTTGTAATTTTAGATAAAATGTGATAACTATCTGCGCTTAAAATTAATCAAAGTATTGAGAGTCAAAATTTAACATTTGTAACCCAAATTTGTGAATGTCATGTAATATCGTAAAATTTAAACAAAAAAACGTAAATAATCGTCAGGTAAAATCGTAAAATTGTTTGAATTCTGACGTATTATGTAAACATTTAGGATAAAATTTGATGACTGAAGTCAGAATTTGATAATTTATATTATATCTTAAGACAGACAATAGAATTTGTGAGTTTCTGTTAAAATTACCGATGGAATTTGCCACCTGCCAACAAAATTTCACACATTTTGTTAAAATTTATGAATAGTAGTGAAATTTTTTGAAGAAATTTGTAAATTACGGTAAAAAGCTATAAATTGTCTCGAAATATGGCAAATTTTTATAATATTTCCATTTAGTCAACTTGACAATTACAGATGAAAACTAGTAAATCGTTAAAATTACTTTTCAAATTTGATCACAAATGTGGATTTTTGACCCACGCACAACTACAGCCCAACTTTTGAAAATTCAGACCAAATATGGAAAATTCAGATCAAATTTTAGTTATTAAAATTTAAGAAGCGCTGTTAAAATTTTACATTTATTGATCAAATTGGTGAGTACTGGCAAAATCTTAAAAATTTCAATTCTTTAAGTTCTAATATTCAAATTTTCAATTAAATTTCGCGCCAGTCTGCAAAGTATAAATTTATTAAAAATAAACTTTACTTTTCACTAGTTTCTTGTAATTTTAGATAAAATGTGATAACTATCTGCGCTCAAAATTAATCAAAGTATTGGGAGTCAAAATTTAACATTTGTAACCCAAATTTGTGAATCTCATGTAATATCGTAAAATTTAAACAAAAAATTGTAAATAATCGACTGGTAAAATCGTAAAATCGTTTGAATTCTGACGTATTATGTTAACATTTGGGATAAAATTTGATGACTGAAGTCAGAATTTGATCATTTATATTATATCTTAAGACAGACAATAGAATTTGTGAGTTTCTATTAAAATTACCGATGGAATTTGCCACCTGCGAACAAAATTTTACACATTTTATTAAAATTTAAGAGTAGTAGTGAAAATTTTTGAAGAAATTTGTAAATTACAGTAAAAAGCTATAACTTATCTTGAAATATGGAAAGTTTTTATAAGAATCTCAGTTTCGACCTTACCACTTACCCAATTCTTGAATATGAATATTTTTCATTTAATGTTACCGACCAGTAGTTAGAGTGTTTTTGAAACAAAGACAGCCCAAATTTGGCAAGTTCACATCAAACTTGCAATATTCAAACCAAATATGGTAAAATTCAGATCAAATTTGAGTTGTTAAATTTTAAAAATCATATCTATCTAAAACTATCTAAACTCTATATAATGTCCAAAATTATGAATACCATTCCATAACCAATGTTAGCAAGAAAATTCACTTTTGAAAAGTTCACTTTAAATGTGTTAATATCCATTCATAGTCCAGTCATATTAGCCTCAAATCTTATAATAACGATTTATAAGTTAGAATTATCAATTATATTTTGCAGACTGGCGTTTGTTTCTCACTAGTTCTGTTGAAATCTTAGGTGAAATATGATATGTGTCCTTAAACTAATTCAAAATTTAACATTTGCCATCAAAATTTCTGAAATTAAGGTAAAATCATCTAATCTCCTTTGCATTCTGACAAGTTATCTTAACATTTAGGATCAAATTAGATAAATGCAGTAAGAATTTGATCATTCAGATTGAGTTTTATATTTATCGTTTAACCATTCTATGTCAATTAATTCTATTCGAAATTTCGCAGACTGGCATTTGCTTCTCACTAGTTCTGTTCAAATTTTGGGTGAAATATGATCCTTGAGGTCCTTGTCGACAAGGACGACACACTCTTATCCAGTTAAACAATACAAATTTTGTGAACACTTATGCATGATACCCCCAGGATATACTGTCACTTTTAATATTCGACAGTTTTGCCTGAAGATGGCTGCAAGATCAGCTGAAACTGGTTGCAAATAATAATAAATAATTTTATTAAGGAAGTGTGATGTTTCACTAAAGATAACAATAACATTAATATCAGAAACAATCAGAAACAGAAATACATCCTTTATAATAGATATGTTTTTCAGAATGATTATAGAAGTATTTCGCATATCTTATAACATAACAAAAATCATAAAATACATATGTATACATTGTATAGTTTATTATACAAACATATTTAATAAGCAATTAGCGGTACTGTCTACAACTTCATTTAGATACACATCATCTAGACACAATTCTTGGGAACATACATGAAGATTTTGCAAACAATCGCATATTAAAAAGAAATTTATATACTGAATTAACTTTCAGTATACTAAACGTTTTTGGTTGGATTGAAAGATTCATTAGGCACAACAATAAGAATAATGCGTCCAAATAATTTAGCAGAAGCTATTAGGTTTGTGGAAGAAGAAGAAAATTCTAAATATTTACAAAAACAAAACGTCCAGAAACTTAATTTTAATCCAAAACAAAATTTTAATCAACGTGCCAATTTTAATCAAAAACCAAATTTTTATCAAAATCAAAGACAACATTTTTATCATCAAAAACAGAATTTCTATCCAAGATATGATGGTTCGCAAAATCAGTCAAATTTCCCAAGTCAGCCCATAAATTTGCAACGAAATTTTAATTCTTACACTAAATTCCCAACGAATAAACAAACGTTTGGAAATAATAATTATAATAATAAAAATTTTTGGCGTCCAAGAAATTTGTCACAATCAAAACAAACTACTATGAGCACTAGTACTAGGAATGTGTATAAACATCCTAATAAATTTAATCAGAATCAAAGGCCAAATTATACGGCAGAGGAATTACATCATTTAGGAGTCAATGATGATAATAATGAAGAAAATTTTAAAAACTGCCTCTTGCCAACGACGAAACGTAAAATATTATAGTAATCGTAGACATGATAATAATAAGTATTTTATTGAACATAATAATGAATATGAAAATAATTATGAAAGTGAATATATTAATGACACTAATGAAAAATATGAATATAATGATGAAAATGATGAATAATCATTAAGTTAAGTAATGATTATTCAATTAAGTAAGTATTAAGTAAGTTAGTTAAGTAAGTAGTTAATTATGTTAATGTAAAATAAACTAATGAGTGTGTTTCTTGTAACTCAAATACGAGTTACCTAATAAATTTTAATTACGATAATATTAATGAAAATAACAACTTACCTTATATTCAATTAAATAAAGATGGAAAATATTTGAAATTCCTAATTGATAGCGCGCGACCAATTCTTTTCTAAATCCAGAAGTTGCGGAAAAATATTTTCAAAATAATACAGTTTTTGAACCTTTCGTAGTAAAATCGGTTCATCAAACTACAAAGCATAATAAAGCAGTAATAATACCTGCCCCAAGAGAATTTAATCTAAAAAAAGGTAATCTTAAATTCAAATTATTCAAATTTAATAATGCTTATGACGGATTACTAGGAATGGACATTTAAAAAAAATTAACGCAAAAATTGGCTTAAAGAACCCACTTTTAATTACGCCAACTGCAGAAATCGAACTTAAATTTCAACAAAGAAATAAAGAAACTGACGATTTTATCAATTTATCATTCTTAAACCGCTAGTTTGGCTGACAGGTTAGAATGCTTGCTTAGAATGCAAGAAGACCTGGGTTTGAGCGTAGTACATTTGTATTGAAAAACTAGTGCCATTCGCCGTTGGGAGCTCATTAACAGCGCTCTAGAGATCGGGGGCGAATTTCTAGAGTAACAAGCCCTAACTCAATACACACATTTACACAAATCACACGGCAGAAGGACCCACGTTGGTCGATTGCCAGTTAGGGATAATATCCCTAACAAATATAGTCACTACTATCATTCTTATTTCAAACTGAAACTTATAAAATCAATTATAAACAAAGAACTAATAAAATAAGCCAGAAACATAAATCTGAAACTAATGAAATTAATCATAAACAAAGAACTGATGAAATAAATCTGAAACATAAATTAAATTTTTCAAAAATGAATCGAATAAACCATTCAAATAATAAGTATAGTACATATGATAAAAACCATATATATCCTAGTAAGAGATCTACAAATGATTGTTTAAAAAATTATAATCGTCGCATTAATCTAAATAGAAATTATAGTTTTAAAAATAAAAAGTGATTTAAATCATAAATGATTTGATGATAAATCATAATTATTTAAATAAATATGTAAAAGGAACCATTATTTAACAGGGTATTGTTATTTCAATAAACATATAAGAAAAATCTTCATTGAAAATCATTTAAAAAATAATAAAAAGTAGAAATATCACAATAACCCTTCCCATTATAATAAAATAAAGAATAAATATAACTGTAATAATGATGACAATAGAAATATACGATTATAAGCAAAGAGCTGATTTATAAGCATAAAAATTTACAAAATAAGCGCTTAAAAATACATAAAAATCTTAGGAAATAAGAATAAAGATTAGAATAAGCATAAAAACGCAGAAAAAAGCATGAAAAGCATATTTTATTTTTTATGAATATACAGAAAAACAAAATATAACATAATTTTACTAACAAGAACGCACTATAGGTTGATGAAAGTAATATTTTAATAACATAGGTTTTGGTGATTAATATTAATAACAATAATAATAAATAACAAATAATGATTACTGCTCATTTTTAAACGAACTAATAATTAAATGTTTTTCTAAATTTTCAACGGAAAATCCCTTTCTCTTATCACTGAGCACATTTTTTAAGTGTGAAAAGCTTCTCTCCACATCCACACTTGTAATCGGTGCATATTTAAATTTGGGAACCATTGTAATATTTACCAGCAAATCTTCCGCGAAATCTCCTTTTTCAAACTGTTGATATTGTTTTTAACTCGCCAAACCCTTCATTTTTTGACAAAACTGCATCACATTTTTGTTAATAATCTCTCCTATAGATCCCCGTACGTTTGAGACGTCGTTCCTAAAATCTTCAACTATTTGAACCGCATCTACCAAAGTTGTGTCCTTTGGTTGGAGTTTATCAATCGCTTTGCTTGCGAAACTGTAGTTGGTTTTTAGGAATGCTTAATTTTGTACAACCCTCCTATCTTTAAGAACTTTGTGGCATTCTGTAATTGCCTCTGACACATTTTCGGGAAACTCTAACACAATCTCCTTAAATGAATCGAAATGGTTGGCATAATAGCAGGCAGCATCTAGCCACGTACCCCATCTAGTTATAACCGGTGTCGGAGGAAGAGGTACATTTGGCATTCTTTCCCTAAACATTTCAACCCTCAGTGGAGCTTTTAGGAATTTTTTTTTCCCGGTTTTTATCAAATCATTGACCAGGGGAAATTGCAGTCTAATCGTTTCAGAAACTCGATTAAAACCATGTGCAATGCATTAATTGCTCATAAAATACTTTTAAATTAGAATATGCCTTTAACATAAATGCAGCGGCATCAGAAAGCATCAATAATAATTTATCATTTGGTACGGGGTTGGTCAAAAAAAAAGTGTTAATCCATCGTGAACGAATTTGGCAACGGTATTGCCATTTGTTTTTTCTAACTGCTTGGAACTAATTAAAAATGCATTGGTGGAGTTTTCGTTTAATATTTCAATCATTAAATGGGCGATGTACCGACCACACGAATCAGTAGTTTCATCTACGCAGAACCATATGTAATTGTTGCCAATTATCTTTTTTATTTCCTCAATAGTGTGTTTATATACTTGCTCGACATAGTTTTTGCGAATGGTTGATTCGGCAGGAATATGTCTAGTGATGTATTTTTGTAAAAAAGTTTTACACATACTATTATCTAGTTTTTTTAACGGAATGTTAGAAGATACCATGGTATTGCATAAATCAAAGTAAAATTCCTTTTCATTCTGTGTAGAAGAACTCGCAAAATACTCGGAAATAGTTTGCTGGGTACTCAGGGTACTGCTTGCAGATTTGTGTTTTTTTTTTAAATCATCCTGTGAACTGTTGTTTTGATATATTGTGTTATGTTAATTTGTTTCTCGCAGTTAATCTACAAGATAATGCATGCTTGTACCTAGGCCAATAGCAACACAAAATAAAACTTACCGGTTTGATACAAGCCCTGCAAATTAATTTGCCGTTCTCATATTTTAATTCAGAATGTCCATCGTATCCATTCATCGACGGAAGGTTTTACTTTCGGCATTTTATACAAGAAACTTATAAACACGTAATACACACAAGGCACAAGCACAACGCACTGAAGATTGAGATAAATTGGACTGAATTGATAGTACACTTGTCCCAGATGCGTTCTGTGCATGTAAAAATAGGGTAATCCCCGAAATAATCAAGCTTTGTTTACCAAATATCACGTACGCATGCTCGCTTTGTTGATGATTTTGTGATAACCAAGCACTCTAGACGTAACGGAGTAATATTAATACTTAATTCTCATTACATTAATGTGCAACAAAATATATTCCTAGCTGATATAAATAATATGCTTTAAAATTGAGAAATAAGCAAATAAGCACAAAAAATAAGGAAATATGCAAAAAAATGCATTAACGCAATTATAAGCTTAAAAACTGAAAATATGAATAAAAGCACAAAAAAAATATTCACGTTACTTCATTTGCTGAAATTCGTATAGATACGAGGTCATTTTGGTCTACTATTAAAACTGATGTATAGCATAATAGCTAGAAATCCGCGCCTTGTAATATGAATGTGCTAAAAAACAAAGATACGGACGCACTTATAAAAAAAACTAAGCTAAACGATTCAGCTGGACAATACACTGAATTGTCTAGGCATAGAGTTTGCAAGCTGTGTTTGGTCTGCAAAAGTGGCGCGCACATGTTAGTTTTTATTGCTTGGGTGCGTGGCTCGGAAGCACACGCGAAATTTGCATCATTGCGTCCATAACTCTGCGCGGCCGTAAAAATGGCTTGGTCATCTCGCGGACACGCACTCGTGCAGGAGCAGGTGAGGTGCTGCGTTTTTAATTTAGCATTTATGCACTGGCGAGCGCACATAGGGAACTGTGCCCTCGTAGGGACAATATTTATGGCGATCGACGTGAACTTTTATCGAAAGGTCTAAAATTAAAATCGCCTTTTGCTTATATAAACAACAGCTGCACACGAAGTTTTTGATTTGGGGAAACTAGTATTTACAAAAGTACAACAGCCTGCAGGATGCAGGAGAGGCGAGCGGCCAGAAATAGATGCCATGCATCGCGATACGGCCATGGACTTCTATGACAATGAACTCGGCGCGTTTTGGACCATCAACAGCGCCGTCTGAATCTAAAATTATAGAGGTATCATAATTGCGTTATGCAACCCTAGCCGGCTACGAATTCCCCTGATATCCCAGGCGCTTTAAAATTAACTTGTACGCGATTTCATGTAGGTACAAATTGGTAATCGTCTTCATCGGGCGGTGTTAAAAACGAAAGTGTGTCTTGTTTATTGTTCCCGCTCCTACGAAAAGCTTCTTCCGGATGTTTATAAGAAACCGTGATGCGGGCCGCTCGTGGCTGCAGCAGGAAACCTTTAATAATGCGCACACTTCGCCGAGGGAGCTGAAATTTATTAGGCCTCGGTATTTTGGTATTGCAAAAAGCTGGGTATTTTTGGATCAGCTGATGGAAGGCTCAGCTGACACTAACTGTGCATATGATTCCTCGTAAATATTGTGGGATGTAAACTTTTCTAAGAAAATATTGATTTTGACGTGATACGTCTATAAATACCTGAAATGATTGAAAACATCGAGTAATAATAATCCGTCTTGACTAAACAAAACGGTTACCTATAGTAACTACTGACTTATAAATTGCGAATTTAGTTATTCTATGTATAACTCTTTGACTATTTGTTACGTTTTTATAAATCACCTTGTAAATGGTAATATAGAATTAAAAACTAGGTACTTCACTATCATACCGCGTAATTGTAGGATACGGTAATAGATTCTGGGAGGAGATGCAAACCAAATATGAAAAATCGGAGGTAGAGACTTATATCTTGGGAGACTTAAATAAAGTTGGGAACAAGGCAGAACGATATGAACGTGTCATAGGGAAACATGGAGAAGAAAATCTTAATGATAATGGCAAGAGAATAATAGAGTTTTGCACGGAGAATAGCCTGATCTTAACAAATTTGTTTTTCCTACATAAAGACAGTCACAAATACACAAGGGTGATGGCACCAAGACATGAAATGTCAATAATAGATTACGCGTTAACAGAAAAATCAAACAAAACAAAATAACCATCGTACGAGTGAGAAGAAGTGCGGAAATAGGAAGCGACCACCACCTATTAGTAGTAGATTGAATCAAGAAGGCATTCGCAAGCAAAGAGGGACAGTGGAATAAGAAGCAAACCCGAACTAGAAAAAATCAAAGGATATAGACTCCAAAACCGAGACGTGCAGGAAAAGTACAGGGAAATACTTAGCAGAGAATTTAGTAAGTAGAGTAAGTAGAGAGTAGTAAGTACAGAGACCGCAGACAACCTAGAAGAAAAATGGCTGAAATTTTAAAACATTGTACTGAAGGCAGCAAGAGAAGCATGCAGCACCACCAAATTGGGATACAAGAAAAAACACACCCCCTGGTGGACAGACGAAGTCAAGTATGAGATAAAGGAGAAAGAGAAGAGGTGGAATGAATACTTGGAAACAAAGACGGCAGAGAAATACAGCAGGTACAAGGCACAAAGAAGAAAGGCCATAGAAAGAGTAGACGGAGCGAAGAGGAAAAGCTGGGATGATCTCGGGAGGAAAATGGTGGAGAATAAAAGGGACAACCAAAAGCTGTTCCACAAAGTTATAAAAAGTTTCAGGAAGGAAAAGACAAGCTCGTTACAGCTATTAAGAATTAAAGAAGGGGACATTTTAGTAAAAGAAGAGGATGTCTTGGAAAGATGGAAAGAACATTTCCAAGAACTATTAGTGGAAAGGGATATAGGAGAAAAACAGGAAAATCTGACACAGACAAAAGGCAGCAACAACAAAACCAAAAACAGTGAGTTAGAAGATCGGGAAAATATTACTGAACAGGAAGTGAGAGATGCTATACAGAGAACAAAAACAGGGAAAGCTGCGCGACACGATGAAATTACAGCAGAAATGATCAAAAATCTAGACGACATCGGGTTCAAAAAATTGCATCAAATAGTTAGGGTCGTGTATAAGGGAAAAAATATACCCAAGGATTGGGAGTATCGCATAATTATACCAGTATACAAAGGTGCATATAGAAGGAATTGTGACAACTATAGGGGTATAACCTTATTATCGGTACCGGAAAAAATGTACGAAACGATACTTGAAGGAAGATTTAGAGAAAGGGTGGAGAAGGAATTGGAGGAGAACCAAAGTGGATTTAGGAGAGGGAGGAGTACTCAGAATAATATATTTACCGTACGGCAAATTATAGAAAAATACAGAGCACGCAATAATGAAGTATTAATGAGTTACATAGATTTGGAGAAAGCATTGGATAGAGTAAATAGGAAAATAATTTGGAAGACCTTGGAAAAATTGGGAATAGGAGAAGAATTAAAAGAAGCTGTAAGGAGTATCTACCATAAGAATCAAAACTATGCGAGAACAAGAAACATGACATCGGAAATATTTACCTCAAACGAAGGAGTTAGACAGGTGGGGGGGGACACTAAAACCACTGCTTTTCATAACAGCACTGGATGAAGTTATTAAAAAATCAGTACCTGAGATGAAGAAACTTTATGTCGGATACCAAAACATGCAGATAGTGAGCGTTTGCAGACGACATGGTGATATTTGCAGAGAATGAAAGGGATCTACAACACAATATAAATATTCTGGAGAAACAACTAGCCCCCCTTAACCAAAAAATTAATGAAATGAAAACCAAAGTGATCAGAATTGCAAAAGAGGAGAGGGAAAGACATTTAAAAATAAAAATCGAAGGCAAAGAAATTGAGCAAGTATCGCAATACAAGAACCTAGGAGCGATTGTAGAAATGAGCGGTAGTTTGGAAGATGAAATTAATAATAGAGTAACTTTAATTTCTTTGTATCTATCTACTTATGAGGCGAAATAATGATTATTATTATTATAAAAAAACAAAATAATAGAGTAACAGCAGCCTAGAAAGTGTTCCACAGCCTAAAAACTAAGTTCCTAAACAACAAGAAAGTATCCAAGAAAACTAAAATAGTGGTGTTTGACGCAATATACATTCCAACACTCACATATGGAAGTGAAACGTGGGGCACAAATAAAAGACAAGAGAGCAGACTACAAGCAGCCGAAATGAAGTATCTGAGAAGAACGGAGGGTGTTTCAATGCTGGACAAAATTAGAAACACAGATTTTAGGAAGAACCTAGGGGTAGCACCGATAAAGAAGAAAATAGAGGGAAATAAACTCAGATGGTTGGGGCACCTTAACAGAATGAAGAAAACAAGACTGCAAAAAGAATATGGGAAGCAAGATCGTTTGAAAAAGAGGGAGAGGTAGACCTACAAAAACATGGAATGAAACAATATGTGAAATTTATAAAAAACAGTGGTATAGATTTTAAGGAAGCAATGACAAAAAGTGCGGACAGAAGTGTATGGCGGAAGTGGGTCAATGACAGTACGAAAGGTTAACAGGACAAAATCTCGACACCGAATGGTTAAAAGAGGGATGGATTATGTATATACCTTGTAAATGGTAATATAGAAATTAAAAACTAGGTATTTCACTATCATTCAGAAATGAAAAGTAAAAGCGGTTTTGAAATCCCAGAAAATAGTATAACAACAAACAAACCTGCTAAAAGAACACAAAGGCAAACAAGTACAGAAATGGAAGATATAAAATTTTTTCTATATAAAAAGTATACAGTTCTGAATTTTCTTTCACTTTTAATACAAATATTTTAATAGCCATCGTACGGCAATATTCCGCCTCTTTAACCCTTATTAAAATATTTTCCAAAAGTCTATCATTTTCATTAATTATTGATAAAATAACAAAAATATTATACGAGTAATGGTTTTTATTTTTTTCCAAACGTTTTCAAATATGGATTTTGTTCTAAAAATTGTAATTTCAAAATTGAGTTTTACTATTTTATGCTGTTATTGACTTACCACTTACTCTCTTCAACTTCACTTGTCTCAATTCTAATTCTTCTCAAAATTTTCAAAAATTTGCGAAAATTACATACTCGACTGGCATATTTAAAAATTTTAAAAGGTGGCAAATAAATTCCAATATTTTCACATTTTTCTCGATGACGTTTTGAAGCATCGCCAATTTTTGATATTTGAAGAATTTTTGGTTTGAAATAATCATATTATTATTCAGTAAAAAACGTGCCCTACCTTAAAGAAGTACACGTTTCTATACACACGATTTTGTTCCAAAATGATTATTTCAAAATTGTATTTTATTGACTTGCCACTTTCTCTCTTCAACTTCACCTGTCTCAACTCTAATTATTGTCAAAATTTTCAAAAATTTGCGAAAATTACATACTCGACTGGCATATTTAAAAATTTATAAAGGTTGGCATATAAATTCCAATATTTCCACATTTTTCTCGTTAACGTTTTGAAGCATCGCCAATTTTTTGTATTTGAAGAATTTTCAGTTTGAAATCATATTATTATTCAGTAACAAACGTGTACTACCTTAAGGAGTACACGTTTCTTTACACACGATTTTGTTATAAAAATGGTAATTTCAAAATTGTATTTTATTGACTTGCCACTTTCTCTCTTCAACTTCACCTGTCTCAATTCTAATTATTGTAAAAAAATTCAAAAATTTGCGAAAATTTCATACTTGACTGGCATATTGAAAATTTTAAGAAGGTTGGAAAATAAATTCCAATATTTCCACATTTTTCTCAATAACGTTCTATAGCATCGCCAATTTTTGATATTTGAAGAATTTTCAGTTTGAGATAATCATATTATTATTCAGTAAAAAACATGTACTACCTTAGGAAGTACACGTTTCTTTACACACGATTTTGTTCTAAAAATGGTAATTTCAAAATTGTATTTTATTGACTTGCCACTTTCTCTCTTCAACAACACCTATCTCAATTCTAATTATTGTCAAAATTTGCAAAAATTTGTAAAAATTTCGTACTCGACTGGCATATTTAAAATTTTAAAGAGGTTTTCAAATGAATTCCAATATTACCACATTTTTCTCTATAACGTTTTGAACCATTGCCATTTTTTTAATATTTGAAGTATTTTCAGTTTGAAACAATCATATTATTATTAAAATAATTGAATAAGCTCTTGAAAAACTGACGAAAACATGAAAATATTTATATGTAAGTGAAATACAGGGTGGCCCACCTATCCTGGCTCCAGCCATTGCTACTAATGAAATTTGAGGAAAAAATCTGATTGGAAGTTATTGGACATTTATTGTGTTACTCGTTAAAATTATTTTCGAGTCTACAGAGTGTACCAGAAATCCAGGACACAATATTTGGTCTCATTTTTAAATGGAACACCCTGTATATTCTTTCATTTTTGGAATCTAGTGTATGCGTACTTCACAAATCATTTTTATTTTTAGGGATCAGATGCAACGTTGCCAAGTTGTTCACATTTTAATAAAATTAGACGAAAAGTCATGGACGTGGAAAAAAATTCAACGAAACCTTATTATATGAGATCAATGAAAGAATCTGGGTTTGCAAGTACCCAAGCAATGTACCAAAATATACACAATATTTGTGGTCACTTTGAATACACAGGGTGTTCTGAAACAACGATCGAATTTTGCTATTTTCAAATGACAATTGTTTAAATTAGCAAACTATTAGTAATTTTAAGGCCCATTAAGATAGAGAAATAATAATAAAAAAACAATAGAGCACCGAATTTTCAAGTTTCGAAGCATATAAAAGGTTAAAAAAATATGTTTTCACTCTAGAGAAATGATCATATTATTTTTTGTTGTTGTTAAAATTTGATGTATGAACAGTGGAATGTACAGTGGGATTAAAAAGAACGAATGTTCCAACACATACACAATATTTGGAGTCACGTTGAATTCACAGGGTGTTCTGAAACAACGATCAAATTTTGCTATTTTCAAATGGTCAAAACTTATTGAGATTGATCGTTATTTGCCTATAAAAAAGTATTATTAGATTACAGTCCATATGCAACCATTGAATAGCTAATTAGATGAGTACTCAGTATATGATGCCATATACAGGGTGTTTTATTTGAAAAAATGAATTTTAGCTATTTGAAAATTGCAAAATTGTATTGTTGTTTCGGAACACCCTGTGTATTCTTTGTAACTCAAAATATTGGGTATGTTTTGGCACATTGCTTGGGTACTTGCATACGAATATTCTTTAATTGATCTCTTATAATAAGGTATTTTTTAATTTTTTTCCACGTCCATGTTTTTTCGTTAAATTTGATAAAAATGTGAATAACTTGGCAACGTTGCATCTGATTCCAAAATATAAAAATTATTTGTAAAGCACCTAAAGCAGATAATAATTCTAAAAAGTAGAACATCAAGTGTCCAATAACTTCCAATCAAATTTTTTTCTCAATTTTTATTAGTCTAGCAGCAATTGTTCGAGAGAGAATAGGTGAGCCACCCTGTATATATTGAACTCAAAAAATGTAACGCCTCTGAATATAACTGAAAGATAGTCGAAACTAGTCTAGTAAGGGAAGAAGGAATAATAAAAATAATAAAAACAACAAAACATCTTAATACCTAAACACTACCAGTAAGTACTTCAATAAAGAAAAATTAAAACAATAAAAAATTTAATTTTGATTTTAAATTGCAATAAAAATCAATAATCGCTATTTGGATCGCCAACCATCGGAAGGAGAAAGTGTAAGAAGAAGAAGAATAAAAATCTGATCTACGCAGTTCGTCACTTTCATCATATTAATATGAAAAAAAATCACAGAAACTAAATTTCTAAAAAGTTTTATTCGCAAAGAGAGGGGGCTTTGGATTTTTTTCAATACAAAAATAATAGAGTTCTGGATTTTCTTTCACATTTAGGACAAATGTTTTAATAGCTATTGCACTGCAATATTCCGCCTCTTTAACCCTTATTAAAATAGTTTCAAAAAATCAATCATTTTCATCAATTATCGATCAAAGAACAAACATATTATCAGAATATTGGTTGTTATTTTTTGCAAACGTTTTCAAATATAAACTTTGTTCTAAAAATGGTAATTTAATAATCTATAATTTTCATCAATTATTGATAAAAAAAATATTATCAGAGTAATGGTTGTTATTTTTTTTTAATGTTTTCAAATATAGATTTTGTTCTAAAACTGGTTTCAAAATAAAAATTCAATTATTAGTAAATACAATTTCATAATTGAATTTTATTATTTGATGCTGTTATTGACTTGTCCATTTCTCTCTTCAACTTCACTTGTCTTACTTCTAATTCTTGTAAAAATTTCATACTCGATGAAAATATCCACATTTTTCTCGATAACGTTTTCAAGCATCGCTATTTTTTTATCAGTTTGAAACAATCATATTATTATTCAGTAAAAAAAGTGTACGTCCTTAAGGAAGTACACGTTATTATTAAGGAGCTATTACAGAATAGCTCAATACAATGAAATTTTATTCTTAACATTCCACATCATTTTTATATAATTCAACAGAGTGTTGGAATAAAATTGTACAGAATTGAATGGAATTTATATAGAATTGAATTAAATTGAATTTCAATAAAATTTAAAGATTTTTGAGATTTTGGAGAATGTAATAATATTTTAACTGTAATCAATGGGATTTGTATAAAATTTGATGGAATTTCACCATGATTCAATTTTAATTTCTACACAATACCATGACATTTCTACTTTATTAAGACTTCTACGAAATTTAGACACAACTTAATTATGTATATACAAATTTACATGACTAATAGTTCGTTCAAGTTCTTCTCTAAAGAATTTTACAGTAAAACATATAAAGACAATACTATTCCTAACAAAACAACAAGGTAAAATTTGCATTCTGTAAATAAAATGTATACATAAATTGTACAAAATTTAAAACAATTTCTTGAATTCTTTAAATCTGTTATAGAATACTGTCAATTTGTTGCAAAATTTATCTTCAACATTCATAGCTGAGTACTACAAGATTTTTACTAAAGTCCATATACTTTATAATTGTTACAGAATTATATTATGTTTAGTTAGGGTATTCTGTTCTCTTTATCTTGTATACAGGGTGAGTCGAGAGGAACGGACCAAACTCCAGGAGTGTATTGTACACGTGAAAATAATTTAAAAAATCATATGTTGTTATCCGATCGTCATTTGTTTTCAAGTTATAGTTTCAAATCTTGAATATGCAAATGTGGTGTTGGTCTATGGTTTTTGTAATGGGAGTGCTACAGCTGCTGTTGAAAGATATCGTCAACGGTTTCCACATCAGAAAACTCTGGATAAAAATGTATTTATCCGACTTTTCAACAAACTATTCGGAACTATTACTTGAAAACAAACGAAAATCGGAAAACAACATTTGAGTTTTTTAGATCATTTTTACGTGTACAATACACTCCTGGAGTTTGGTCCGTTCCTCCCGACTCACCCTGTATATCATGTTTACTTTATTTTGTATTTGTTGTTTTAGTTGTTTATAAATGTATATTAAATTACGTTTTTTGTTTTATACACAATCGACTTTTCTGATATTCTACAAAACGTAAACATTAATGCACAATACAATGAAATTTTCCAACATCCACATAAGTTGTATATTTTTGTCTATTTTAATTTTATTTCTATTTAATTTGTTTGTGCTAGAATTTATTTAGAATTGAATAAAATAAAATTCTATGGAATTCAAAAATTTTAGGACCTAAATAATTTAGCATTTGTTTTATTTAGAAATCTAGTATGAAATATAGCAAAAATTGAACGATATTTCTCGAGAAAGATTTGTTTTTATTAATCAAAATTTAATACGTATTTAATAATTTGCTCAAAATGCATAACTCAACGATATGGAAACCCAATTATTCTTATCCAACCGCATTTTTTCTAGAGTTATATGATTCCATCAAATGAATATTTTTTTTTTCGCCCATTAAACAAAGATTTTTTTTGATTTTTCATTGTTTTGCCAATGTAGCACAAAAACAAAAGGAAGTAATTTCTTGAAGTCATTCATTTATCATTTGAAAATATTGTAAAAATCAAACGCATTATTAATTGTTTTTGTTATTTTTGTTATAGTTTTATCAATTTTGGATACCAGTTATTATAATATTATGTATTGTTTTCTTGTAATGACATTATTTTATTTTTTATTGATTTCCTCTTAATTGGAGTACTTACTGGTAGTTTATATATAAAGATCTTTTCTTGTTTTTATTATTTTTATTATGTCTTCTTGACCTGAAAAATTTTGCCTAAACTAGTTAGTAAGGTAAGAAGACACAAAAATATAATAAAAACAAGAAAAGATCTTTATATCTAAACTACCAGTAAGTACTGAAATTAAGAAGACAATAAATTAAAAAAAAAAATTCATTACATAAAAAGTATTTATTAATTATTACCAATAACGTATTGATACTACAATCACCTCGAACTTTGTATCAATAACAATATAAACGTGTATACAAAGAATTAACTGCTGCAAATGAAGTAATTCTTATTTTATTTCTGTCGCCGGTGACGAAAATTGTAATTCGATATGCCTTATTTCAGAGAGGAAATGGATTAATTTTGCTGCACACTGTCGGTGTGTGCATTTCGTATTGAATAAAGAAGGAAGTTGTTTTGCTGCTCCAAACTTATTTATAGTTATAGTTGTGATTTCTATAATTACCTGTGCCAAAATAATGACAAACATTCTGCATAAAGTTCACTTACGAAAACACTTCACAAGTAACCCAAAGAAACTCATTGTTTTAGCATATCCATAATGATTATTTGTAAGTATTTTCAAGTTCAAAGTTGCAAAATTGCAAATAAATCATTTATTTATACAGGGTGTCCTAAATTAAGTAGGTTACCATCTTTATGTTTTATGTTTGCTACCTCGGAAACCGCCATATTGAATATTATTTTGACATAATTTTTATGTGTGTTTAATTGGCTCAAATAACTTCTATCTAAAACATTTCTGCATAATTTTTATAATTTGCAAAATATTTGACTTAAAATAAAATTTCGAGTTTTGTATTAGCATATATTAGCATATATATTAGGAAGGAGACGAAACTCATGGATGAAAAACCTTAGAGAGTGGTTTGGCTGTACTAGCAACCAATTATTTAGAAATGCGGTCTCAAAAGTGAAGATCGCCTTGATGATTGCCGACCTTCGTATCGGAGATGGCACCTAAAGAAGAAGATTAGCATATCCATAATGATTATTTGTTTAATATTTTCAAGTTCAATGTTGCAAAATTGCAAATAAATCATTTATTTATACAGGGTGTCCTAAATTTAGTAGGTTACCATCTTTATGTTTGCTACCACGGAAACCGCCATATTGAATTTTATTTTGACATAATTTTTAAGTGTGTTTAATTGGCTTAAATAAATTTTATCAAAAACATTTCTGCAAAATTTTTTTTAATTTACAAAATATTTCACTTAAAATAAAATTGCGATTTTCAGTTTTTTCTAATATAGTATAGAAACAGTTGTTAGTCTATGGGAATTCTAACTCGCCCCCCACAGAGATTTCTATTGAATTAATTCGGCGGTTTTAATCGGGGTTTTAATCGGCGGTTTTAATCGGCGGTTTTAATCGACGGTTTTAATCGGCGGTTTTAATCGAGGTGTCATCACCGCGAGCAATTACAATAGGATAATTACTACTTGGGGTGAAGTACTACTACTACTAACTACTACTACTAATTACTACTGGGGGTGAAGTAAAATCCCCAAAGACTAACTGTATAACCGAATCTGTTCGGATTTTTGAAAATTTCTCAGCGGCAACGCACAAAACTACACAATTTTGCTCATGTAACAGAATACTTATCTATAATAATAAGAAAGGAATAGTTTATTGGTGCAATAACAGTAATGTAACACAGATATTACAATAAAGAAGAGTAAATAATAATTAAAACTAGCAAATGGAGACATTTAAACTAACATACACATACAGAAATTAAAACTAAAAAGTTAGATATTCATTGCTATCTTTAAAGCCGTTTAGTTTTAGCATGTCCTTAACCTTAGTTTCAAACTCCTTGAATGCAAGATCTCTAATACCACCAACACATAAAAAAACTTTACTGATTAAAAATTTTGGCCCATGGTAGCCAACTCAATTTGGGATACCCTGTATATTTTAAAATATACATGAATGTTTTCTAGTGTTTTTTAAATTATATTATACTGGACTACAATTACCTTTACATATTTTTATATTTTTTTTTACAATTTTACATTGTATCACGAAGTAAAAGCTTTTCAGTATTTTAAAAATTATAGGAGTTGTATACAATACTACAATATACTACACTATACTTTACTAATACAGGACGACAAAATATTAGACCAATACATTTCAACATAATATTCACACATTGTTGTTTTACCATTTTTCATGTATAATGTATCTAAGTTTTCATGTATTTTTAAGAAAACACATTGAAGTTACTACATATTTGTGATTACTATCTCTGATGCTATTTATGGATATTGCAATTTTATATAGCAATGTCCATTTTTTTGTACTAGATTTATCTGAGCATGTAATTGTTATTTATTTAATAAACCTTTCTAACTTTATTGTATTCACATGGTATTTTGTAATTTACAGATGACAAATGTGTGCATTTTGAATAAATAATTTGACTATAAACAATACAAGTCTACTACCAGTCAACTACACCCAATAAGAGAATATATGACGTGTTGACACAATTTAAATAGATTTCAACAAAAATGCAATCATAACATACACATGTGATATATCATTAAAAAGAGAAAAAATAACCTATTTATTGAGGTCAAAGCCAACTACGACTTGTATTTAAAAAAACACAAGTTTTTATTGTATCTTGTTTATCAACGAATATATTACAATTATATACTTTACTAATTCAGGACGACAAAATATTCGACCGATACATTTCAACATTATATGCACACATTGTTGTTTTACCATTTTTCATGTATAAGTAACAATATTTTTAAGAAAACACATTAGTTACTACACATTTGTGATTACTATTTCTGATGCTATTTATGGATCAAGATTCTATATAGCAACTGGATTCCATGTTTTTTTTTTTGTAGAATAATTTATCACATATAGCTTTACTCAAATAGTTTCAATATATGTGAGTGTAGTAGTTTGATTATTATATTTAAATAATATGAAAAGCAACGTATAAGGCACCCCACAAAGACCTAATATTTCCATATTTCCACAAAAGTGTCCCACGCATTGCCACCAGTTTGATTCGACACATGTTGTGATTTTGATTCCCGGGGGTTACAAACTAAAAATAGTTGCGAACGTTGCGCTCTTCAGATTCATTTATCATCTCTAGCTTCAGCGAAAGCAATTATTTTTATTAATAAATATGTTATTATATTATAAATTAAATCAAAATTCTATATCCATAAATAGCATCAGAAATAGTAATCACAAATATGTAGTAACTTCAATGTGTTTTCTTAAAAATATTGTTACTTATACATGAAAAATGGTAAAACAAGAATGTGTGTGTCTAAAAAATTGTAATCAAATCAGATATTTTTAAATACACAAAAAACTAAATTAACAATTTTTTAAAGACATTTTAAATGGTCAACCATACATAACTATTAATTTAGAAAAATGTATTTTAAATGATTTAAATTATCTAAGTTATTAGTAGTCTTAGTTATTATATAAGTTTTTAAATTAGTTTTTTATTATTTATACATATAGTATCTTATACACAGTATACATATTTATACAAATATTAAATACATTGCATAAACATTTCGAAACATTTAATTATATGTCGACCCAATAAAATGTTTAGAAAATATCAAGCGTCAAGGAAAAGTGGACATTCAAAATTTGACGTACAAATGCAGAAAAAGTGAAAATGTCTGCTATGTGCCACAGCCTAGTTTATTTATCTCCGACTATGTAAGTGACCCAATGAATATAGTTGAATTTTATTGAAATATATTAATAACGACTTATATCGTAAAAAAAAATCAGTAAATTCCCCCTGTCGATATTAAAGAACAGAAATTGAAAATACCATACAATTAATAATTCTTCGGTGCAAGATAAAACTTGTACGAACAATTTTAAACCGGCTGCAGACTTCACACATAATTTGTCGCCACTCATAGATAGTAGTTTTTTACAGACGCGCCCTAATCCCCTACAGATTTATGGAATTTGAGAAACAACAAAAAAAACGAACACATGTTACTCCATAATCAGGACACACAAAACACTTGTTCGTAGCAAACGAACAATAATTAAATTACTGTAATCACAAAGAGGGGACACATTTCGGACCCACGGGCTTCGAACATGAGACCCTTGACCTGAGGGAAAAGTCCCGCCTACAGACCGCTTCACAACTTACTTTTGATACCTGAGCTCAAAACTGTTAGTTAAATTTACATGAAGCTATTGATCATCAAACCTCAAATAAACAACAATACAGAGTACTTCAGTAGATAGCAAATTACAAGAGAGAAACAATTGTAAATCATAATATGTACGTGACATATTATGATTTACAATTTCAATAGCTTCATGTAAATTTAACTAACAGTTTTGAGCTTAGGTATCAAAAGTAAGTTATGAAGCGGTAAGTTATGATTTAATAAAGAGCACAAATCAATTAAATTTACTACTCCTTTGATTGAATATTTTCGCATGATCGTGCTCATTGTCATTTTGACCGACATTGCTTCAGCCTTTGTAAGTTGTTACAAATGTTGAATGTTGCAACATTCCATTGTTTCCCTAAACACAGAATGCTGTTATATTTATAACATGATTTCAGTGCATTTACGAATAACATTTAAAATAAATTATTATTATTATATCTGTGCAGCAACAACCAGAATGATTAATTGTCGTCTGCGAGTGACAATTAAGCGTGCAATCTTGGGGATTCTATTTTTCTCCTGGGGCCCAGCTGTGCTTTGACATGATCATTTTAAGCCACCTCAACGGCGGCAAGTGGTCTTGCACACATGCCGCACATGTGATACACAGTATACGAGATACGACAGCACCAAAGGCATTAAGGTGTTTGGACTGTAATATCCAAACGGAAATGCCTAAACACAAAATCAACTTGTGCCGTATTGAGTTTCAGTTCACCTCTTATATTTAATTTATAGAGGAGCGGTAATAATTAAATTATTCATGATCAATTAGATAGAATTATGAGGATTTCTCAAATTTATTTATCAAATCTTATCTTAGTAATTCTAATCTGTGTATACATTGTTTCATTTTTATTTTTAACTTAGAAGGCTGTGATTTCATTTTATAAAGTTTTACACATGAACACTAACAAAATTGAACTGACAGTGAAAAAAATATGAAATGTCACATTTCTAACAACGTTGCCAAAATTCATATATTAAAATAATAAAATTATTGCTTCAGTGATTCAAGTGTGCTGGTTTAAAGTAAACCAATCATCAACTATATTTTATAATAAAATTTGACTGATTTGCTTTTGTAAAATAAAAATATCAAATAAATTCTGTACTGAATACATACTCAATTTGTTGGTAACATTGCCCACTGTCATATAATAAAACCTCTTTTTTTAAATATAACCTATATTTTTAAATCTAGTGACGTTTTAAATTGGAGTAACACAGTAAGTAGATATGTACAAAATTATATCGTATTAAAGTCATATCGTATTAAATATAACTACTGTCAGATAACTATTGCAATTTTTAGATTATGCAATAATTGTTTTGTACTTATCAGACATCCAATTGAAATATGAAGAATGCTGCCTAAAATTCTTCATCACACGAAATCTGTCTGACTACTGTCAAATATCAATCGCAATTTTTAGATTATGCAATAATTATCTTGTAATTGCCTAAAACTCTTCATAACACGAAATATTGAGCTATTTTTATCAAATACGATTCATTAATCAACACATCGACTCCGATTGGACACAATTATTTAATACAAAATTTCCTTATTTTTTTATTAAAATGTCGACTAATTATTTTGTTTAGGTACAGTCATACTGACATAAATCTAGTACTAGAAATTAGGTTAGAATAGCAATTTTATATAGCAATGTCCATTTTTTTGTACTAGATTTATGAGAGCATGACTGTACAGGGTGGCCCAATGTAGAAGAGATAGAGAAAATCAGGTGCCGTATCCTTGACTTCATTTTTCAAGACAAACTCAATGGTGAAAAAAAAATTGACTATCGTCTTTTGTTTTCAAGTTATGGCCAAAAACTCATTATTTCCCATTTTCGATTTTTATCAATATTTCATTTATTTCTCATTTTATTAAAATTAGAGTTACACGTTCTTCAGGCACTTTTTACGGTGAATTGAATGAGTTTTACAGAATTTTGATATCTTCGTTAATAACCAAGATACAATACAAAGTTGTGTTTTTTTAAATAGGAGTCGAACTTCAAAACGAAAGACGATAGCCAATTTTTGTTTTCACCATTGAGTTGGTCTTGAAAAAAGAGATCGAGGATACGTCATCCGATTTTCTCTATCTCTTCTAGTTACTAAGATCCTCTATAGAAACATCAGAATTGGGCCACCCTTTACATTAAATGAATATTTTTTTGTTAATTATCATGAATGCCTAATTTGCAGGTTAACTAAGTGGGACTTAGGTGTGGTCATCGATATGACCACACTGTATGAGCATGACTGCATTAAATTAATATTTTTTTGTTAACCATAATGAATGCTTAATTTGCATGTTAAATAAGTGGGACTTATGTATGGTTATCAATATGACCACACTTAAGAGGGTGGGTGCAGTAAAAATTAAAAAAAATAAAAAACAGGTTATAACCTTGTGGCTTCACCAGTGTTGCCACAACATACCAAGAAAGTTCTTAGAAAAAAACAATAATTATATTCTACATGTGGAAATATGAAATGACGTAAACAAACGAATGCAAACTTTGAATTCCTCCCCTGTAAAATCATGCTTTTTGAAACTCATATACCTTTTTCTCAAGAATCAGTAAACATATTCAGTATTTGTTTTTTTTTGCTTGTTAATAGATAGTTATACTATAAATTAATCGATTGTTCAGAAAACAATTTAAAAAAAATCTGAAAGTTGGGAAAAAGTTGGCAATTTTTGGAAAGCTCATTTTGTAATAACCATCGGACAGAATAAAGTCAATCATATAACCAAATTTAAGAAATTTGTATTCAGTTTTCGAACTATTGAGAAAATCCTTGAAAATGGTCGTGAGGACGAATAAATTGTAGAGAAATCTATAAAAATCAGTCAAACTCAACAAAGCGTCTTATTTTTCCTTTAATTTAAATATGTTTCACCAAGGGGTAACCAGCGAGACTTACAATTTAATATAAGCTAATAGTTGGAAAAAAAATGAAAAAATATTGAGTCAAAAGTCAAATTAAGTTGGTAGTTTCTAAAGGAAATTTGCCTCTGTTCTCTCCCCTTTAATTAAAAAAAATATGTTAATTCAATAACAACATGAATTTTGAATAAGATACTGGTCACAGTAATTTTTTTAGAACTTATCTACTCTTAAGTTGATAAGAACTATAAAATCTTTATTTCTAATATATTAGAATTTAAAAATATTCTGCAGTTTTTATTTTATTGAATCTTCGGAAACTTAGATATTTAAATGGACTAGTGAAGATGTAATTTGTTTACTTAACGATGTCTTATTTCTGCTGCTATGGCTAATTACTGTTGCCAAGGAGTCATCTAATTTTCATAAATTCATAAATTTAGATAAAAACTATAAAATGATTCTATTTTAAAATATTAGAATTTAAAAATAATCTGTAGTTTTTCTTTTTTTTTATCTTAGAAACTTAGATATTGAAATGGACTAGTGAAGATGTTTTAAATATGTTTACTTAACGATGTCTTATTTCTGCTACTATGACTAATTACTGTTGCCAAGAAGCCATCTAAGTTTCATAAAATCATAAATTTAGATAAGAACTATAAAATGGTTATTTTTAATATATTAGAATTTAAAAATATTCTGCAGTTTTTATTTTTTTCAATCTTCGGAAACTTAGATATTGAAATGGAGTAGTGAAGATGTTTTAAATATGTTTACTTAACGATGTCTTATTTCTGCTGCTATGACTAATTACTGTTGCCAAGAAGCCATCTAAGTTTCATAAAATCATAAATTTAGATAAGAACTATAAAATGGTTATTTTTAATATATTAGAATTTAAAAATATTCTGCAGTTTTTATTTTTTTTCAATCTTCGGAAACTTAGATATTGAAATGGACTAGTGAAGATGTTTTGTTTTGTTTACTTGACGATGTCTTATTTCTGCTGCCATGGCTAATTACTGTTCCCAAGGAGCCATCAAATTTTTATAAATTCATAAATTTAGATAAGAACTATGAAATGATTCGATCTTAAAATATTAGAATTTAAAAATATTCTGTAGTTTTTCGTTTTTGTTAAATCTTCGGAAACTTAGATATTGAAATGAATTAGTGAATATGTTTTTTTTAAAATTTGTTTACTTAATGATATCTTATTTCTGCTGCTATGGCTAATTACTGTTGAAAAGGAGCCATCTAAGTTTCATAACATCATAAATTTAGATAAGAACTATAAAATGGTTCCCTCTAATATATTAGAATTTAAAAATATTTTTCAGTTTTTATATATTTTTTCAATCTTCGGAAGCTAAGATATTGAAATGGACTAATGAAGATGTTTTTTTAAACTTGTTTACTTAACGATGTCTTATTACTGCTGCTATGGCTAATTACTGTTGCCAAGGAGTCATCTATTTTCATAAATTCATAAATTTAGATAAGAACTATAAAATGATTCTATCTTAAAATATTAGAAATTAAAAATAATCTATGGTTTTTCTTTTTTTTTTAATCTTAGAAACTTAGATATTGAAATGGACTAGTGAAGATGTTTTTTAAAACTTGTTTACTTAACGATGTCTTATTTCTGCTGCTATGGCTAATTACTGTTGCCAAGGAGCCATCTAATTTTCATAAATTCGTAAATTTGGATAAGAACTATAAAATGATTCTATCTTAAAATATTAGAATTTAAAAATAATCTATGGTTTTTCTTTTTTTTTTTTATCTTAGAAACTTAGATATTGAAATGGACTAGTGAAGATGTTTTTTAAAACTTGTTTACTTAACGATGTCTTATTTCTGCTGCTATGGCTAATTACTGTTGCCAAGGAGTCATCTAATTTTCATAAATTCGTAAATTTGGATAAGAACTATAAAATGATTCTATCCTAAAATATTAGAATTTAAAAATAATCTGCAGTTTTTATTTTTTTTCAATCTTCGGAAACTTAGATATTGAAATGGACTAGTGAAGATGTTTTGTTTTGTTTACTTGACGATGTCTTATTTCTGCTGCCATGGCTAATTACTGTTCCCAAGGAGCCATCAAATTTTTATAAATTCATAAATTTAGATAAGAACTATGAAATGATTCGATCTTAAAATATTAGAATTTAAAAATATTCTGTAGTTTTTCGTTTTTGTTAAATCTTCGGAAACTTAGATATTGAAATGAATTAGTGAATATGTTTTTTTTTAAATTTGTTTACTTAATGATATCTTATTTCTGCTGCTATGGCTAATTACTGTTGAAAAGGAGCCATCTAAGTTTCATAACATCATAAATTTAGATAAGAACTATAAAATGGTTCCCTCTAATATATTAGAATTTAAAAATATTTTTCAGTTTTTATATATTTTTTCAATCTTCGGAAGCTAAGATATTGAAATGGACTAATGAAGATGTTTTTTTAAACTTGTTTACTTAACGATGTCTTATTACTGCTGCTATGGCTAATTACTGTTGCCAAGGAGTCATCTATTTTCATAAATTCATAAATTTAGATAAGAACTATAAAATGATTCTATCTTAAAATATTAGAAATTAAAAATAATCTATGGTTTTTCTTTTTTTTTTAATCTTAGAAACTTAGATATTGAAATGGACTAGTGAAGATGTTTTTTAAAACTTGTTTACTTAACGATGTCTTATTTCTGCTGCTATGGCTAATTACTGTTGCCAAGGAGCCATCTAATTTTCATAAATTCGTAAATTTGGATAAGAACTATAAAATGATTCTATCTTAAAATATTAGAATTTAAAAATAATCTATGGTTTTTCTTTTTTTTTTTTATCTTAGAAACTTAGATATTGAAATGGACTAGTGAAGATGTTTTTTAAAACTTGTTTACTTAACGATGTCTTATTTCTGCTGCTATGGCTAAATACTGTTGCCAAGAAGCCATCTAAGTTCCATAAAATCATAAATTTAGATAAGAACTATAAAATGGTTCTTCCTAATATATTAGAATTTAAAAATATTCTGCAGTTTTTTTTTCAATCTTCGGAAACTTAGATATTGAAATGGACTAGTGAAGATGTTTTTTTAAATTTGTTAACTTGACGATGTCTTATTTCTGCTGCCATGGCTAATTACAATTGCCACGGAGCCATCTAATTTTCATAAATTCATAAATTACGATAAGAACTATAAAATGATTCTATCCTGAAATATTAGAATTCAAAAATATTCTGTAGTTTTTCGTTTTTTTTTTAATTCTTCGGAAACTTAGATATTGAAATGGACTAGTGAAGATGTTTTTTTTTTAATTTGTTTACTTAACGATGTCTTATTTCTGCTGCTATGGCTAATTACTATTGAAAAGGGGCCATCTAAGTTTCATAACATCATAAACTTAGATAAGAAGTATAAAATGGTTCTCTCTAATATATTAGAATTTAAAAATATTCTTCAGTATTTTTTTTTTCAATCTTCGGAAACTTAGTTATGGAAATTAACTAGTGAAGATGTTTTTTTTAAATTTGTTTACTTGACGATGTCTTATTTCTGCTGGCATGGCTAATTACTGTTGCCAAGGAGCCATCTAATTTTCATAAATTCGTAAATTTAGATAAGAACTATAAGAAGATTCTATCTTAAAATATTAGAATTTAAAAATATTCTGTAGTTTTTCGTTTTTTTTTTTAAATGATATAAAACGTCAAAAGAAATAATTTTTGGGAATCTCGACTGAATGTGTATCAAAATTTATAATAATTAAATTATGGTTCATATTTTTTTAATCGTTTAAAAAAGGTAAAATGTGTACAAAAGAAATTTCAAAAAAATAAGGTTCACATTTCTCACTAACATAAAATGCCAGTTATTTATTTATTTAATCATTGTACATTCTTTATTTTATCATTATTTAATTATTGACATACACCCAATTAGGGTATTTGTCATTTATTGTTTCGCTTTGTATAGTTCCCTCTATTTACTCCAGTCTTGTGTTTAATTGTTAATTCCGTCCTATCTTATCTGCTTTCTCTCCGCTTATTTTACTCTATCATTCAATGTCACAAATGCCAGTAAAAGGCTAAAAATAATTATTTTATTAAATAATGTTAACAAGCATTTGATAAAAGTATACACAAAAATAAAAAATTAAAATTTAACACATTTGTGGTAAAAATATTAATGTGCTAAAAAACTTTCGTTCACATAACTGAATGTTTCCAAAATTTTAGGGTTTACCAATTTTGTTTTAATATGTTTAGTAGGTATCTATTCCAGAAATCGAAGACATATTTTTATAATGATTATAAATGTCCAGAATCCAGATTTTCAATTAATGATTCGCTTCTGAATTCTTGCTTCAATCTTGCGAAATTTGACAAGAATCTTTTTAAATAAAACAAGTTTCTCATGAATCGTTTATAAATTCATAAATTTGTGCTGAATATGGCTAAATTTCACAAATTTGTAATTAAACCTTTTAAACTTTATTTATTTGGCGCAAATGTTTTAAAATTTCACAAATTTGTCACACACACTAATATTTTTAGTTTGTCGTGAATATTTTCAAACTCCATAAATTTCTAGTGACTTCCCAAATATTGTACAGGTAGTGAAAAAGTCTAGTGACTTGATAATTATTAACCGGATGCCACCACAGTTTAATTAAACTGTCTTTTGATTTTTTTATTATGATTTGTCTTTTCAGTTCCAACTTTTCAAAATTGATAAATTTTGTGTCGATATCTTAATATCCTTTCAGATGTTACAAATATGTCGTGAATCTTCTGATATCATAAATTTGTCGTATGTCATTTCAAAATTTGTCTTTAATTTCTTCAATAATTATAAATTTGTTGTGATTGTTTTGAAATATCACGATCTAAAATGTTACACTGTCACATCTTTGCAGTGAACTATTCCAAAATTTCACAAATGCTTAGTGTGAATCTTTTGAAAAGACTTAATTTTTCAAATTTCATATACTCACATTGAATTTATTAATAGCTATCAGGGTTGGAGTAATTTAAATCATGATTTATAAAGTAAAAATAATCATGATTTTTATGATTTATTTTAAATGAATGATTTTGTTTTTTTTAATATTGATTTATTCCAACCTTGATATCTGGAATCAATTTGAACTCGCCTAGGTATATATAAAGTTTGTAATTATTAATATTTGTCTTGAACATTTTCCAAACTCATAAATTTGGTTTAAAATGTCTCAAATGTGACATAAATATGTCCACATTCCAAATATTTGTCGTTTATATTGTCATTGTCATTTTTTAGGTAAGTCTTTTTAAGAAATATGTAGTAAATCAATATATCATTCAGATATCACAAATTTGTCTCAACCTTTTTTAAAATTCATAAATATTGTGTAAATGTTCTAAAATTCGAATTTTACAAATATGTCGTGAATCTTCTCACTCATCATAAATTTGTCGAATGTAATTTCAAAATTTGTGTTAAATGTTTTTAACATTTATATTTTTATTGTAAATCTTTTGAAATATATCGATTTTAAAATGTCTCAAATGTGACATAAATCTGTCCACATTCCAAATATTTGTCGTTTATATTGTCATTGTCATTTTTTAGGTAAGTCTTTTTAAGAAATATGTAGTAAATCAATCTATCAATCTATTCAGATATCACAAATTTGTCTCAACCTTTTTTAAACTTCATAAATATTGTGTAAATGTTCTAAAATTCGAATTTTACAAATATGTCGTGAATCTTCTCATATATCATAAATTTGTCGAATGTAATTTCAAAATTTGTGTGAAATCTTTTAAAAATTATATATTTATTGTGAATCTTCTGAAATATAACGAATTTAAAATGTCATAAAAATGTCACATACTTGCAGTGAACTATTCCAAAATTACACAAATACTTAGTGAATCTTTTTGATCATCTCAAATTAATAGTGCTTCTTTTCGATATTCATAAATTTGTCCTGACTCTTTTAAAATTTCAAATACTCACATTGAATTTATTAGTACTGGACCACGCCTAGGTTTAAATAAAGTTTAATTTGTAGTTAACTATTGCAAAATTTCATATATACTTGGTATATTATTTTCAAATATCTCAAATTTGTAGTACGGTAATTAGTACATTCAGTAACTTTGAAATGAAAATTTATAAATGTATCGTGACTCTTTTTAAATTTCATTTACACTTCTTAAAATACGATTTAAACATGATTTAAGAAGTTAAAAAAACACGATATTAATTACTTCTTAAAAAATCAATGATTTTTTATTTTTATAATAATAATTATTATTATTGATTTGTATGTCGACCCTCAGTGGAGTATTACATTGTCAATATATAAATCATGATTCAACCCTGGTACCTATCAATTGAAACTCGCCTAGGTTTAAATAAAGTTTTTGTTAGGTCTTAAGAGAAATTAAAATAAACTACTCAAAATAATGATCGCATATTCCAAAAACACGTTTATTATGTTTTTTAAGTTATCAATGTCTTTGTAGGTAGAAACAAAAAAATTAAAAATAGGCGATAATTCTTGTAGGGTAGTTAAGAATTATTCAAAGCTTGAAATGTGTGATAAATAATTAGATATTCCCACGATATTTAAAATTTTGCTGTTATGAAATTATAATTTTTTTAATGATAATGACAAAAATAATAATTTTAATGACTCATCGAATTATTACCATTTCCCAGTGAAGCATATTTCCACACTGTAGTATTGTGCTAAAATTTTGAGTATTTGAGAATTTCGAATAACCTGGAAATTTGAGATGATTGAGATATTTTTCATTTGAATTGCGGGTTAATTTGAGATACTCACGAAATTTTCAAAATTTGATCTTGAAATCTTAAAAATTACCTAGTTTCAAGATATCTTGACTTGAATGTATTGAGCAGGAATATTTGAGGTTATTGAGACACTTGGGTATTTCAAATATTTGAGTAATCTTTATATACCTCTTATAATTATTGTTTGTCGTGAACCTTTTCGAAATTCATAACATTTCACTAATATGTCTTGAATTAAAAAAAATAAAATTTGTCGTAAATCTTTTTGTATGTTAAGTTTGTGGTGAAACTCTCCAAAGTTATAAATTTGTAGTCTCTTCAAATTTCAAAAGATAATCGCGAATTTTACAAACTTTCTCAAATTTATTATAAATATGAACCAAACATCACAAAATTCTAGTGAATCTGTCAAACTCTAGAAATATTTTGCCAAATCTTTCAAATTTGTAGAAAATCAATTCAAACATCTCTAATTTATCTTGATTATTTTCAAAATTCATAAAAAAGTCTTGTGCCTTATTAAATTGAATTTGGTTTATTTGGTTTTTTATTTATATTTATTATTTTTGGATAATTTTTTATTCAATTACTATACCGAGTTTATCAATTTATTATTTGTCAGTTTTTCCCATCGATGGCAAAGTATTATTTGCAAACTCCATACATTTGTAGTGACTCTTCCCAAATATTGTATGGGTACTTATACAAAGTCTAGTGACTTGATTATCATCGACCGGATGCCACTACAGTTTAAATAAATTGTCTTTTGATTTTTTTATTATGATTTACCTTTTCAGTTTAAACTTTTCAAAATTTATAAATTTTGTGTCGATATTTTAATATCCTTTTAGATGTTACAAATATGTCGTGTAGAAATATTTACTAAATCTTTCAAATTAGTAGAAAATCAATTCAAACATCTCAAATTTATCTTGAATATTTTCAAAATTAATAAAAATGTCTTGTGCCTTATTAAATTTAATTTGGTTTATGTGATTTTTTATTAATATATATTATTTTCCTATACATTTTTATGCAATTACTAACCGAGTTTTCCAAATTTATAAAATTTCACTAATATGTCATGAATCTTTTAAAAAATTTCAAATTTGACGTAAATCTTTTTGTATGTTAAGTTTGTCATGAAACTCTCCAAATGTATAAATTTGTAGTCTCTTCAAATTTCAAAAGATAATCGCGAATTTTACAAACTTTCTCAAATTTAGTATAAATATGAACCAAACATCACAAAATTCTAGTGAATCTGTCACACTCTAGAAATATTTTGCTAAATCTTTCAAATTTGCAGAAAATCAATTCAAACATCACAAATTTATCTTGAATATTTTCAAAATTCATAAAAATATCTTGTGTCTTATCAAATTTAATTTGATTTATTGGATTTTTTATTTATATTTATAATTTTTAGATATTTTTTCATACAATTACTATACCGAGTTTATCAATTTATTATTTGTCAGTTTATCCCATCGATGGCAAGCTATTATTTTGATTATAAGGCTTGAACGAAAATTATGCTGGGGCAAAATGTTTTGTAATTTTGTATTCTCTCATGTACGGTCATGGTCACATAAATCTAGAACAAACAATTTGACATTGCTATATAAATTGCTATTTCCTAACTTAATTTCTTGTACTAGATTTATGAGAGCATGATGTGAGTACCTATCTATACCTACTTACTAAAATCAATCGTCGATTTGTCCTTTGGGCAAATTATTAAAAAAATAGCCTTTGTTATTTAATTCATTAAGTCATCAAGTTTTAATAAAATTATACTTACATTTTGCTTTTGCATAATTGATATTAAATTTTAGATTATTTTTTGGAAGTTTAACGCATATCCGAAAAATATTTTTTTATTTTATTTATAGGTATAACTGAACTGAATAATCAAAACTTACATACACAAAATATATATAACACTATACATAAAATAACTAGCAATAAAGATGCCAGAATGATATAACATAAAAATATTTATAGATTTTTTCACATTTTCGAACATTACTGATTTCATTATTTTTTATTATTACTTATAGTCATTTAATTATTATGTGTTCATTTGACGATGGCCTATTTATGCTGCTGCGTTTAATTGCTGTTACGAAGAAGCGATTAACTACACTTGGAAAAGTTGCACGGAACCTCCACTTTAGTTCCCCTCCAACGGAACTTTTCCGCCTTACAGTTAACACATATTACATTTAATTACATATTATGTTACATAATTTCATAGTACATTAATTAATACAAAAATCTATCGTCCGTCAGTGTCGTACATATATTCGTATAGTGTTTTTTTTTGGCTGTCATATCTTACTATGTCTTGTGTCTCTGTTTTTGCTCATGCTGTCCATAATGTTCCAGTTAGTGTCATTGTGTTGAATTTTTGTCTTAGTTTGTCGTGTCTGTGGGATATTGGTGGGTTTTTCGTTAGTTCATATAGATAGTTGTTGGAACCAAAGGAAATAATAATTCAAATTTGCAAAATCGATCCGCAATCACAAATAATTATTGAACTCGCATTATTTGAATAATTTTATATTTTTTTATAAATACTTTTTTAACGAAAATATGATTTTCTGGTAAAAATTGAACTGAAATATGTAATTACGTAGTCAACTATTTTTAGTTTATAACCCCCGGGAATAAAAATCACAACATGTGTCGAAATCAAACTGGTCTCAATGTGTGGGATAGTTTTGAAGAAATATGGAAATATTAGACCTTTGTGGGGTGGCTTATACGTTGCAGCGTATTTAAATGCAGTAAACAATACAATCTATTTCTGATTATAATAATCAATCTGGTGCACATTTCACTTGGAATTAATTCCGTAGTAAACTTTAAAATTTGCAAACGTGTAGTAATTTAATGTCGCCGAAATATACAGCTCAGTGTGGTTTCCATTTCTTGAATATTGTAAATTGTATCCTGGGTTTGAGTACACAGTTGTTTTCAAGTCTTGTAAATACCGGAACGTTTATTACATCCGTGAAGTCGGTACACATGCCGTACAAGCGCCACAAGCACGTGCGGTTTCAGGCAGAACTAATGGCAACAAGCGGTGGATGATTATTTTTACTGCACATCTGACTGCTGAGGGGTGTGCAATTTCAATGCTCGTGCCACAACTGCCGCAATTAAAGGGTTAAAATAAAACGCGAAACCAAACACAATCGCCCGACGCAAGTAACGCGCTCATGAGTCACCAGTTAGTAAAACTGCGAAGAAAAATAATGCACGTAGAATCTGGTACGATGTTTTTACATTACATAATGAATTATCTGAAATTTTGGTATAGATTTTATGAAAATCCACCATTAACGCATAATTTTTCGATGTTTTTTATAAGATTTTTGAGAATCGTTTTATTCTTCTGTATTTGTACGTAAAATGTTGATTGATCGCGTGAGTTAAATACTTTGATTTAACAAATCGATATTAAAAACAATCTTTAGTATTGTATAATATACTTGTACCTTATTACGCGACTTTAATACAACAGGTTTGCTTCCCACACTTTTTTCACTATTCTTTGGTTTTCCACTCTTTGCATATGTCCCCACCATCCGAGTTTTCCATGTATTGTTATATTAGCTCTATGTCTAATTCTTCTCTTATTTTTGTGCTTCTTATTTTGTCTATATTCGTAACTCCTTTGATTCTTCTTAATATTTTCATTTCGCTTGCTTGTATTTTATTTTTCCCGTTCTGTCCAGCTACCACGTTTCGCATCCCCATGTTAGTATTGGTCGGTATATTGTTTTGTACACTTTTATCTTTGTTTCTTTACTTATTCTTTTTTGTTTATAATTGTGTTTTTGATTGCCTGGTATAGTTTTTGAGTTTTTCTTAATCTGCTGTTTATTTTCGTCTCTTTATTTCCGTCTGCATTCAGTTCTACTACCAGGTATTTGTATGTCTCTACTTATTCAAGTTTTTTGTTATCAATTTCTATTTGTATCTGCTCCTGTTCCCCTACTACCATACTTTTGTTTTGTTTATGTTCAGTTATTGTTCATTTCTGCAAGTTCTTCGTCTAGTTCTTGTTCTTTTCCTGTTATACATTTTATGTTCCATATTCCAATTCTCCATGTTTAAAATTTGTTTACTCGGTCGTTTCCCCCATTTCCATATAGATTGTTCGTGTCCTTTTTTCTTCCTGTATGTTTTCCTTTTCTGGCACCTTCTTCTCCATTCTCCGTTATTCTTTTTTTGTATTTGCTCACTTTCCTCATTCCATTGCCATGTTATTCCGTTTATGATTATTTTTCTGTATTTAGTTATGACAGTTTTTCCTTTTTGTTTTTCCTCCCTTGCAATTATTCTTATTTTTACTTGTACCTCTCTTTCTTCCTTCATGAAGTCGTTTTCTATGTATATCTTTGTGTCTTTAAGTTTGTTCTTGTTCTTCATTATCTCCATTTTCTCGTCGAAAGTCTCTAATTTAGCTACTATTATCGGTGTTTGGTCCCTGTTGACTACGTAAGTTTCCTTTACTCCTGTTTTCACTTTTAGCTCCTTTTCTAGCAATGTTTGCACCTGTTCTGCAACGTTGGTTGTGTTTTTTACTTTTATTCCTTTAATAATTATGTTTTGCATTTTGTATTTAATTTCGTTTACTTCCCTTCGTAGCTTCTTCTTTTCCTCTTTTACTTCTTTTATTTCTTCTCTGTACTGTTTTTGTTCTTCTCTCATTAGTTTTATTTCTGTAATTATCCTTGACTTCATTTCTTATAATTCCTCCATTTCTTTGCTCGTTCTGTTGGTTTCTCTTCCTGTTTCCTTTTCGTTATTATCCTTTTTGTGTTTCTATTCTCTGTTGGCCTGTTTTCACTTCTTTTCCTTTTATTTACCTCTTCTGTTTCTTCGTTTTGTTGGATTTGTTTAGTTTTTGTTTGCCTTTACGGCGAATTAATTATTTTAGAATAATAATAATAATAATAATATATATATAATATATATCAATGTTATACTTAGGTTTTTATTTGTCCCACGTTCGGGAGCCAAATGCAGTGTTTTTACTTAGGTTTATAATTTTTAACACAATAAATATGATTTGCCCCACGTTGAGGGTGCCAACATGCAGTGTTATGATTGTGTTTTATAATTTTATTTATTTGATTAATATTGAGTAATAATAATTATTGCCCCAAGTTGTGATGGCAAATGCAATGTTTTATTGTGATGGTTCTCAGAGTCAATAAGTGGGATCAAAATAAATTAGATGGCAGACAAAGAATATGAATTTTAATTAATATTTATTGTAATATTAAATAAAAGAATAACTGATAACAAAACAAACACTAATTCAACATGAAACAAAAATGCTTGACAAAAGAAAACAAACACTACACTAATTAACAAACTAACACTATCAATATTTAATAACAATAATACCCTAAATTCCTAATTCGCACAATTAACTCCCTAATTGAGTAGTAATTTTAATAAATTCTAACTGCCGGCAACTCGCAGTGAAGATCGGCAATAATGGTTGCAGATGTCGAATCAGTAAGTTTGATTAATTCGGATTTAATTCCCTCAGTTCAAAGTCCTGCTGTCTTTGGTTGATCCTTTTATATGCTTGACGTTCTCGCTGAATCGTCTTTGGGGTTGAAGTTCTCGTTAAATCCTCTGACTCCTTTCAGCTGTTCCGTGTTGAAAATGATTCCCTAGTTCATGTCGGGTATTTATAGATGGCTCGAACACAATTGATTACCGTTCCGAATTTCATTATATCCCCGTAAACAAAACGTAAATCAAACTATTTTTGAATGACGCGTGAATGTAAATAACTATTGTTCGATGATATTTGTTTCTGTACAACTGTTTATTTTTCTCTCTGCTGACCGACGTGGGGGCTCCGGGATCTAGAGCGAATCTAAATGTTTATCGGTGTTCAGCCTTTTTATAACCTCGGTAAAACAAGTGATTTTCGCTTGTTAAAATCCGCCTACGTTGATCCAAATACGCATATAAATTGTCGAGTTGCTACCCGAATCCAGTTCGTAACCACGGCAACGAATCAACAAATTACAATTATGATTATAATTATCTATATACCGGTGAAACCTTACCTCCAATTGTGATTTAAAACTCATATTCGAGATCCTTGCAGTTTTCTGCTTCTATACGAATGTCGAACTTCCTTGTACGATGAGTTTGAATTTTCCATTGAATTTTATACATATTACAGACTTATTACAATTATTTTACGTTAATTGTGCCTATAATTAATTATAATTCTAGCTATACAAATCCTATTTAACTACCGAAGTAATCCGTTTAATATCTAAATACCCTAAATCTAATATATTCAGTATAATTATCTATAAACAAAATCCTATCTAACGTATGCTCTAATATATATATATATATATATATATATATATATATATATATATATATATATATATATATATATATAGTACAAAAACTTATAATTAAGCAATACAATAATATGTTCTATACATTAATACTATAAAATCTATTATTATTTTGTGGATTAAAATATTTATGTTTTCTGCATGTTTTTGTAAGTCTCGTAATTCATCCAACTATATATCATTTAATATTAAAGTGGAATTTGCAATATTAGTCTTTAGATATTGGTTAGTAAAGTTTATATATGGTAATAATTTTCTGAATTTTCGAATTCGATTTTATTACTAAGAGTTACATCCATAGTAGAAAAGTTACAACCTTTAAGTAGTTGTACTGAGAAAGTTCTTTTTAAATTATATAACCTTTCACTAAAACCCTTTGTTTTTATTTTAGTTTTCTTTGTGACCCCAATATAATTAGCATTGCCAATTTCTTCAATTACATTGTTTTCAATTAAAACTTTTTATGGTGAACATATAATTCTCTGATAATTGCATAATTTGAAATGCACAATCACCTCTTCTTTGATCTCTTTGAGTTTATTCACTTTGCAATTAAATACTTCATTTGAGTCTTCATATTTTTCATTTGTATACATATAATTAGTTTTATCAGATAGGAGATATTTTTGTTTTGGAATTAATGTGATGTACTCATTATTTGAATTCAAGACTGGTATTGAATATAAGAGAAGAGTAAAACAAGTAACGAAAAAAGACAGGATACGAAATAAAGACATCAGAGAGGAATTGGATATGGAATCAATAGAAAAGTTTATAGAAAAGTAGCAGCCCAACTGGTGGGGACATCTAATTAGGATGAAAAATACGAAACAAACAAAACAAATCTGGGAAGCAAAATCAGGAAAGAAACGAGGAAGAGGTAGACCAAGACAAGAATGGGACAACAAAATTGAAGAAATAATAAAAAGCAGAGGGAAGACAGTGAAACAAGCAAGAGAAATGGCAAAGAACAGAAAAGAGTGGAAAGAACTTGCAAATACATACCAAAACTGTAATGTAACTGTAATGTACTGTAAAACAGTAATGTAACTGTAATGTAAGATATGTAACATGTATAGCCCACACCTAAAGGTAAAGGGCCTATTGATAATAATAATAATTTTCATTGACTGGAAATAACAATTGATTTTTATGAATATTTTTCAATAACCCATTCAATATTTTAAATAATTCCGATTTCTTTATTATGGAATAAAGTGCAATGTTTATTTTTGCAAATGTTAATGCATTTTCTAAATCTTGTAAAATTTGATGTATTATATTAAATGTAGCTTTGATCTGATCTAAAACATCTTCTATTTCGAAGAAATTATCAAGGTTATGAATATTTTTATTGAGTTGTTTCATCACTTCTACGATCTTTGACTAATTAAATCTTGATTTTGTTTAATAACGAAAATTGTATCATTAAAATTCTTGATGATTTCATTTGTCAAAGATCTGTTGAGTGGAAGTTATTATTATTTGCTGTCGGTTGTCTTGAATATCTTTGATTATCTTTCCATAATATTTTGCGTCATTTGCATCCAAATTTCCTGTGATTGATTTAACTATGGTTTCCAGACGATCAATTAGACCTTGTTTGTGTTGAGTTGTGCAACTTTGAATATTTCCCAATAAATGACTATATTTTGTGTACATATGTTTAATTGAAATTTGAAGACTTTCTCATACTTTTCTAGACCTTTTAAATTTGCATTTTCCGTAGCATTTGTAATTTTACAAATATTCTTATAATGTTGGTTTATTATTAGCAATTCATCTTTAATTGGTGATAATTCAAAATAATGTATAGATGTTCTCGAATAATGACGAACTTTTTCTTCTCCAATCTTAAATGGAAGTATACTTGTAAATTAACGAGTTTGACATCATTTGTAATTTCACAAATATTCTTATAATGTTGGTTTATTATTAACAATTCATCTTCAATTGGTGATTATTCAAAATAATGTATAAAAGTTCTCGAATAATGATGAACTTTTTCTTCTCCAATCTTAAATGGAAGTATACTTGTAAATTGACGATTTTTACATCTTGTCCCAAAATTTGGAGTATCATCGTTATAAATCTAAAATAAATATTTCAAATTCATTACTTTGTTTTTCAATTAATTTTATGTTGCGTTTAATTTCATTTTTATGATTTTTTTCAGCTTTATCAGTTTTGATAACTAAATCTTGTAATATTTGTATTTTCTGTGGTTCAAATCTATTTTTGATTTTATTTATTTCATGCTTTTTAATATAAACTGTTTGATCTGGTTAGAGAAGAATATCTTTTCTGGCTGTTTGTTTTGAAAAGTGATTGAAAATGAAAATTTTGAAATAATATTTTATTTCTTGTCATTTTTTAAATTTAATTCACTGGAAATTATTATTAATTGATCTGTATATTTTTGTAAATAGTCGCTCACAAGGCGTTCTTCTAAATTTATATTAAAATCATTTTCATTTTCAAAATTTTCGTTTATAACATCGCTCGGTTTATATTTTGTAATTAAATGAATACTATTACTATACTTACGTTATTGTTTCTTTTGAAAATTCACTGTTCTTTATTATTCTTACATGTTCAAGTAATGTTGAATGAAATCTTTCAATTATTCCGTTAGATTCAGGATGGTGTGGTGAACAAAAATGTGTTTTTATTTTATGTAAATTTAATAAGTCTTGAACCATTGCATTTTTAAATTCTGTACCATTATCTGAAATTATTTATTTTGGTACATTATGAGTGAAAAGTATAATATTAAATTAATTACAATATCGATACTATTAAATGAGTATGGGTATGCTTGGGAGTATGGGAGTATGGGAGTATGGGAGGTATGGGAGTAATGGGTAAGCTTGTGCATATTTAGAAAAAGAATCCACTATCGTCAGAAAATTTTGTTTTTCAATTGTATCTATGTGAACAATTTCAAATGCTCTACTTGCTGTTGATGTCAAACTATATTTAATTTTGACAGGTTTAACTCCTGCTCACTTTTTCTTGAAGTTTTGTTGGTATACAAGACATATAAATGTTATTGTATACTTACAATATGTTTTTAAACATGTTGCATTCTGTTTTGGTCCTCGACTCGTGTCTCTTAATATTTTCTAGAATTTCTACTACTTTATGACGATTTTTGAATCTTCATGACTCACTTGGAAAAATATTTTTCTATTGTGTGGCGATTCAATTTTTCAAAAATAATGAATTTTGGATATTACAGGGGTTCTAAACATATTAAAAAAAATATCTCTATTTGTTGTCTAAAACTTTCATGACCTACTTAGTAAGAAACTTTCTTACTGTTAAATTATGATTGCCTGTTATAGATATGGACGAAACAATGTTCCCAAGTGGTGTCTATCTTTTTTTTATGGCTCCAATTAGCTAAAGCTACTACAGGTACAGGTTTATTGTTAATAAAATAAGGGCGTGAAAGATGAAGTTTTTATTTACAAAATATTGCAATCAATGAATTGTGTAATTCATCTACTCGTTTACACAAATTTTAAACGATATTTATACTGATGTTACAATCTATAGTTCAATGATAATTTCAACAACTGCAGAGCCCATTTCATCACCTCTCGTATCCTAAAAAGTAAAGCTATTTATTCAAACCACTTAAATTCGGGCAATATTTTCATACCTTAACTGATATAGTAATGTTTGTGGTCTCGACGATTTCCTTTGTGGTTTTTAAGATTGCTCCGTGAGTCTTGCCCGAGCGATCGCTGTAATATGAATTTTTGATTGAAAGCTCTTCTCTGTCAACTGAGAATTCCATATCATCGTCAGTAATGTCAATATCTGTGGCAAGAATTTGCATCATATTTGTTAGTTCGAATCCAGCGGGCACTTTCATGCCGAACTTGAAGGTGTACTTTTCTCGATTGAAGAATGGCACATGGTTATTCAGATCCTCAACAGGTTGATAGAATCTCTAGAATTGTACATTAAAAAAAAAGTAATTTCATTGGTGTTTGTAGTTACAAAGGAAGTGGTTCCATTTTCGCACATGTAGTCGACTTCCATTGAAAGCACGATATCCTCGTAGTAATTGTCGATTTCTTTCTCGTGGTTTTTGAAATTTTCTGTTAATTTGTAAGTTATTTCACCCTCTTCTAATACTGCTGTTAGGTACCTATTATCAGCTACCTTAATTTCTGTAAAATTTATTAGGTAGTAATATCATTAGGTATATTGCGTTTCTAATTACGTATTACTAGTGATACTAATGATAGTAATACTAATGATTTAATCTGTATAATAATGAAGGTCACCGTAGTATTTTTCCGCAAAATACACTCCAAACATCAGATTATAAAATATAATCCAACACACTTTTCTTGAAGGTGTACTCTTTCCACCTTCAAATGCCACTTCTTGCTCTTTGCTGAGGCTGCCAACATTACATGATTTACTCACCAGATATGTTTACTGCTTTGATAGTTTTTAAGACTAATTCTGTGCGGTTATCAGGAATCTTTTCATGAGTATAACCAAGAAACCAGCTGTAATCTAAGTCAACTTCACAATCGTCTCCATGTTTTGCTGAAATTAATATGTAATCACATAATTCGGCACTAATTAGAACTAGAGAGAATTCACCATTAACAGTCACGCCAATTCACACTTACAATATTAATAGATTTTATTGAACCAATAATAAATAATTATAGCAATATTGATAGATTAATGAATTAATATTGAATTGATTAATTACTTAATAATACATAATTATATAAATACTTACCACGTGCTAAATTTAAATAACACAATGCAATTATTACTAAAACTTTCATTTTGCAGCTGATCACTCTAGCTATCACAATGGCACAATGAATCCTGCTGCTTAGTTAATGGCACTGCTCTATTATTATCAGTCACAAGGTAATTATGTTTATAGATACAATCTCATTACCTATATGTGAGGTTTATCGAAATTGAATTATTTGTGAACAAAGGGCATCATGTATACGGTATCTAGGTGGTATACTCTGATTTTTCTAAACTGGCGTGCACGTCATCAATCAGCTGTGCGATGAGGTTTTTTCGTACCAACGTGATTGATTTCGAGAATATGCATAACAATAATTTAAGAATCGAAATTAATCTGAGGATCATTTGTTACATAACACTGATCACCGGTGGTTATAAATAGGTAATCGGTGTATTAACCGCGGTCACAATTTTCGCCTGCCAATCATGTAATAAATCATGTTATGTTGGCCGACCTGATATTTTTTCGGCGACGATGCCAGATCTTTTGCACTAACACATGCTCATACATGTGTGCATAACCAAACTTGTTTGACGTTTAACTTGTTACATTTGACTTCGTTACATATTTCACGTTTCTTTTGCCTGCAGCCGGGAATCGAATCTAACCTCAAGATTTTTGTCGCTGTCAGTGTTGGACCCGAATACGGTGCAAACTCTTTTATATTTTGCCATTGCAGATGGTAAACCACAACCACAAGATTGATATCTGTACGAAACACGGCAGAGAAGTCGACGAATTTGATACGAACCGCGCACTGTCGCACAAGATTGTATGGGCGCAACAGCTGATTGCAGCCATTTTTAAATACCCAGGACAGCTGGCAACCTTGTAAAATTGTGTCGTCATTATTATGATTAATTTTGATGACGTGCACGCCAGTTTAGAAAAATCAGAGTATACTTCACACTGTTGAATCAATGAAGTACCATAGTCATAATTGTCATAATGTTGCATTAGTATTATAAATTATTTAACTATATAAGTTGTGTTACTTAAGTATAAACTATGTATAATTATGAATTTTACTATTTAGTATTGATATCATGATACAATCATTTAAGTAAAAGTTATGTTTGTATCAAGGGCATAATAAGGCATTCATGTCCTACGATGTAGGCGTTGACTACATGCTAATGGTCATAAACGCAAATTATGCCAGAGATGCTTGTATATGCCAAATAGTATTAATGAAGAAGAAATCTTACATTTAAGAAAAAATCACAACTTCTTGTGATTCACACTTACAGAAAAGGTTATGGAGTTTGAAGCACTAGGTGGTAATAATGTAGCCAGAGATATTTGTGTGTGCAAAATAGTCTTAATAAAAATGAAATCTTTCATTTAAAAAACATCACAACATCTTGTGATTTACACTTACAGACAAAGGTATTGAGTTTAAAGCACTAGGTGGGCAAAAATGTGCTTCATACGCCCTAGGGCACATAACATTTTTTCTTGACTACAAATACTTTTTGCCTATTTGAATTAATCTTTTGTGATGTTTTCCCAATTACGTCGTCCCACATTACCTTTTCGTGTTTCTTTTAGTAATCTTTATTGATTTAGTGTCAATTTATGTGAGCAATGAGCAAATTTTAACATTTAAAATGTTATATTAATATACATTTTTATTGAAATTTGTAAATAAACATACCTACTTATATTAAATTCTGACCATTTTAAAATTCAAAGTAGGAATTGTAATAGACAGTTTTGAGAATTTTTTATGTTTAATTGACATTTTCGAGAGCAGTTTTCGGTAGCTGAGAATATTTATTAAAAATTGCAGTTTTAATTGAAATATTTGAGGACAGATTTCAAATTTAGTTTTTTTAGAACTGTTTTCATATTATTAATAATGTCTTATTTCATTTGTTGACTCATGCTTTATTCAAAGCAACTGTATTTATAAGTGCGTGGTGTATATTTCATAATTTATTTAATTCTCAAGATATTCGTTTCATTATGATTTTTGACAAGAAATTATTTTGGATATATGAATTTAATATGACTAATACTAAAAAGAAGACGGAACAAAATAAACAATGAAAAATTAAAAGTTGTTAGTACTAAAATTATAAGCAATACATTGACATTTTTGTAGTTTTCTTTTAAACTATTTTCTAATTCTTTCTAACTAACTTTAGACTTTAAAATAAAATTTGTAGTTTTAACAGAAATTTTTGAGAAATTGTTTTCAAATTTGTAGTTTTTTTAACGACTGTTTTCATAATCCGTTTTTTGACGAGATATTCCCTTAGATATATGTATAAATATGAATCCATATACATACATATACATACATATATGATATATTAAAGAATATTATAATATAATAACTATAGTAATAGAAATAAAAATAAGCAAAATGAAAAATAAATAATTGTAGCACAATCATGAACAGTAAGATAATGAAGTTTTTTATGAAAACTGTTTTCGAATTCTGTCTTGGTCGAGTTGTATACTCGACGATCGAAAATACTCGAATCTCGACATATTGTCATTTGAAACACCACTCGACGTTGCGCGTCTCGTGGTGTTTCAGGCAATACGTCTCGTATAATCGATTATTTTCGATAGTCTAGTTGTACAACTTGCGATCATTTTATTAAAAATACCAAAAGTTTAGTATATTTATTCGTGTTCATATTGTAATTAAATTTTCTGTAATTTTCTCATTTTTAGTTTCTTCAGTTTCATTCACTTTTGTTTTATTTACCAAAATATTTCAAAATGTTTAGAAATAATTCCCATCTTCTTGAATAATTTTATTTATATGATTTTTAGTTCTTCATCTTTGATGTTTATATTTAATTTTCTGCAATTTGCATACATTTTCTGCAATTTGGATACATTTTCTGCATTTTTAGTTTATCATCAAATGTTTTAGATGTATTAGAAAATTAATTAATAATTTTTTTAGAAAATTGAGCAAGTAAAATTGTTATAGACTTTCTACTTGCAAACATTGATATTTTCAATAAATTTTGTAATACGTTTTCAATAGCCTTGCCCACTATACTACAAGGATATGCGTCCTACGTTCATATTATATAATATTTATTAATTAACAGTTTACAGTATTAACTGTAACAATATGAATTATAATCACAAAACCAATTAATCTTATTTATTACAATATTAACAAATTAATCTTTTACAATAATAATTTTAACTGTTGCTGTGCCTGCAATTTCACTTCGGCTATCCTGAAAAATAAATAAGAAACATAATGAGATTATATTAGTTAACATTAAGTAGTGAAATATAGTTATGAATTTCAGACATAACCAGTTACTGGATAGAATACAAAATTTTGTTGTATACCAAAATATGTATTTTCAAAATTAAAAATCGATCTGGTCGACGATTTTTTTTCAATATTTCTCTTTTTGAAAATAATTAATTTATTCCTTACTATCTTGTATAAAGGAAGGCATAAAACTCAAAAGTAATTAATGATATAGTAATTACATTCAATTTTACCTTGACCGATATTGTGTAATCCTTTTCAACAGGACCCGTAATCTCCTTGATCGTAACAAGCTCCGCCTTATGTGTTTTTTCATAATCATAAGAATAGACGTCACTAATTTCTAGATCATCCCCATCAATTGAAAAAGTCATTTCATTGTCTGTGATATCAATATCAGTTGCAAGAATGTCCATTAATGACGTAAGTTCGAAATCTTTCGCGATATCCATGCCGAACTTGTATGTGTACACTTTCCTATTGAAAAACGGGACGTGATTGTTAATATCTTCGATCGGTTGAGAAAACCTCTGAAAATAGTTTGCTTTATTAAATGGCAATTGATTACATGTGTATGGGCATTACCACAGAAGTAGTGCCCTTATCGCAGTGAAACTCGATTTCCGAGTCAAGAGTTACTTCGTAGTAGTAATTGCTCACTTCCTTTTCCATGTCTTTGAAATGTGGAGACGTTTTGAATTCAATCTTGTCGTTATTAATTTCTGCGTATATGTATCTTCCCTCCGTTGTAGTTATATCTGTAATGTTGATTTTTGGTTATTTTGGTTAATTTGGTTATTAAATCAACTGGAATTTTGGTTTGTAAAGTATATAGGGCAAATATTTACTTTTGCGAATTATTTTTATTAAGGTGACTAGAATAAAATGACAACAATTATAATATGTTTAAGAAAAATCAAATTGGAACAATTTTCTCTTATAAAGTAATATTTCGAATTTTGCCTGCAAGGTTACATTTGATTTTGCAATTGCATGCGCTAGGGTATGTACATTAAAAGATATTTTTTTATATCACTTAAATAAATCTTTAAAATAAAAATTTGTAACGAAAAATATCTTTTGTAATAATAAGGTACGTGAAAATATAACTTAAGATAATACTTAAAGGTAACTTAAAGGAGGTGATACCACAGACTGGGCCTGTAAATTGGTTGCTAAAGCTAACAAAGATCTATTTACATAAAAGTATCCGAGAAGGAGGCATAATACAATAGGCCTTATGGCCATAGTATTCAAGGATTTCCAAGACCGAACACCAAACCTCTTCAGAAAAAAAGGTAACTTTCAAGTAAATACTTGTAATGAAAAAATATCTTGTAATTGTTCAACTATCACTCACTGGTAATTTCGGTTTTGTTGATTGTCAATACAATGCCCTCAAAATCATCTCTAATTTTCTTGTTCTGGAATCCCAAGATACTATGGTTTAAATCAACATCACACTCATCCCAGAAACCACCTAGAATAAAAATAAGTAGAGATAAATAAAATATCGAGCCCCGGGCAGGTGTGTATTGTAAAATTGGTGCTATGTGGCTCATTTGCAGCTCCTGTGAAATATCTATAGCCTTAATCAACACTTAAATCTCAATCTAACTCAATCTATACATTATATTATTTCCTGTTTTTTTATATTTCTGTTATGTACTGTATGTGTGTTTATCTACTGTTTTTATGTTAAAACAATTTTCGTATGTTACTATATTAGTATTTGCAGATGTCAAAACTGTGATATTTGTCTTCACTAACATACTATGTTTTCACATAGTTTTCACATTATTCACTAACTGTGTACCTACTTTGACTTGTGTATGCTGTATGTGGTATAGTTCTAAACACAATAAATATTATTATTATTATTTATTATTATTAATATACCATATTATAGAAGGACAATAGCATGTCGATAATCGGTTTTTCGATATTCGATAATCTCTACTTCTGCGGCTAAAATGTCGAACTATTACGACTACTATAAAAACACTATGCAAATTCCATAAATTTTCGCGGTTAAAATGCTGCAATAAAAAAATCATGGCTACATTAAGGCTAAGATTTTGTGAACCTATTTATTGGTTGTTGCTACGTTATAACTTACCATAACAAGCAGATACAAGTGCAAGAAACACAATCGCGGCCCTCATTTTGCAATTTGTTAAGTTAATTTGTTAAGTGACGTTAACCACTACCTTTCTCACGTAAATGCAGGCTATTGAGCTATAAAGTAATGCCAATCATGTTATCTCCTAATCAACTACGTGCTGCTGCTTATCGTTACCCAATTATTGCGTGCTTTATATGTACATCAAGTATGAATCTCGACAAGACGATCCAGTTTCCTCATATAACAAATTAACAATAAAAATGATTAACTTTGAGATGTTATAACTTTTAACAAAATATTAGTTAATTTGGCTATAACCAATTGCAGCTATTTGTTATTGAAATGCCATGAAATAGCCTTCTTTCGTCTTTCACACTACACATTTCAAAAAAATAGTACCTTCTTCATTCGTAACCAGACCTTGATAACATAAATGTAAATAACTGCAATGGGCTAAACCAACGTTCCAAAGTTTCTCTAGTACTACATAGAAAATACATTTTTTATTCATGCTCCCTAAAATTGCTATTTTACGAAGTCATAATACTCCCTAAAACGAGTCTTTTCGGGTTTCAATCCCAAAAAGTGTGCATGGCTAAACAATATGGTTGCTATGGTTACATGGTAATTTAAATCCGAGGCTTACTATTTTCGAGAAATATTTGCTGTGATGACATTAATTAATGCCATAATAAATAATTTTAATGTGTATTTGGGACCATATACAGGGTGAGTTTTTTCGGATGTTTAGCATGTGGATCTCGGAAACTAGCGGAGATAGAGGTACGATTAAATAGTGAAAGAATCGCAGTTTTACGAGTTCAATTTCTAGATATCTCGAAAAATATATTTTTTGTTATTTTGTTCGGAGCAGATTGCTCTGTTATTATTGACTTTCGAAAAAATGTGTAAAATAAAAAGTTATTATAAGTCTAATCATACAGTCTAACCGATTATTTTATAAGCTATAATTTTTGAGTTATGACACAAACTTGTGTTTTTTCTAATGGAAACCATAGTCGGACATGACTTTATAAAAAAGGCCTCTTTTCAACGATTCTAATGATATATCATATTACATAGGTATTTTATAAATAATTAAATTATGGCAATTTTTTTCTTTTCAGTTTCGAACTATTCGAAGTAGTACGCTATAGAAGCAATTGATAGATACAAACGACAATTATAAAGGTGGTCGATCTCCCGATCTCTCTGTTTTAGATTTTTATTTATGGGGAATGGTAAAAGATAGAGTGTATCAAACATCGTACGTCACAGTAGATGACCTTAGAGAAGCTGTACTTACAAGTTACCAGTTTTTGCTAATATTGATGGACGCTCCGTTAGAAAAGCAACAAATTCTGTTTTAAAAAGGTGTGCATTAATCATAATGGTGAACCTTTTGAACATATTTAGTCTTAAATACATTCCTAACTTTAATTAACGTTGTTTTGGTACTACTTTAGTTACGTTCTAATATGCTTGTATTGTTTCTCAATTTATCATCTGTCATTCCTTGTTTAGTAGTTTTGTACTTATGTAATTTTGTTTTATCAGAAATAATTTTTATATAAAATTGTAACTCCAACGAAATAAACATTTTACACCAAAATAATAATGTTTATAATTGCGAAATGAAAAGAAAAAATTGTAATAACCAACTTGAATTTTATTATTTAACGCGTTGCGCATCTATCAATTGTTCCATAGCCTACTTCTTGAATAGTTCGAATATGAAAAGTAAAAAATAACGATAATTTTATTATTTATAAAAATAACGATATCAAGTGGTATATCATTAGAATAGTTGAAAAAGCGCCTGTTTTATAAAGTCATGGCCAACTATGGTTTCCATTAGAAAAAACTCAACTTTGTCTCATAACTCAAAAATTATAGCTTTAATAAAATAATCGGTTAGATTGTATTATTAAGCACATAATTACGTACAACTTTTTCCTTTTCACATTTTTTCTAAAGTCAATAATAACAAATCTATAGGCACCGAACCTAATAACAAAAAAAATATTTTTTTGAGATATCTAGTGAGCCATGCAATTTTTTCAAAAAACAAAGAGCTCATGAAATTGAACTCGTAAAACTGCAACTCTTTCCCCATTTAATCGTTCCTCTATCTCCGCTAGTTTCCGAGATCCCCATACTAAACATCCGAAAAAACTAACCCTGTATAAAAAATTATTCACGTCAATTAAACAACTTATAAAACTATTTTTTTTAACTGTGCGAAAATACGAACAAAATTCGCCAAAATCTGTTTTCCATACTTATTATCCGTGCAATATAGTATATTGTAATAAGAGTGCGGAAAGGGCTTCATTGCAAAACGAGTATGAAAGTTGGAGCACGAGCTCCAGCGAGTGCTCCATTCATACGAGTTTTGCAATGGCCACTTCCGCACGAGTGTTACATACTATTTTTTCTACGAAAGTGTAGAAAACTAAAGATTAATGTAAATTTAATCATTAATTTAAAATAAATGTCATTGTCATTAATTTAAACGTCAGAAAATTTATAAATCGCTTGTCACCAAATCGAGACTCGAAATTTATACATTAATACTGGAAGTAGAAGAATATCAATAATGGATTCCAATAGTGACGATATAACAAACACTCCGCCGGAACTTGCGGCCATTGCATCCACAGTTTCGTCCGATGTATTGCCTCAAAAATCAAAAGAGAGGTATTGGAGTGCGGAAAGTGAGTGCGGAAAGTACTTTCCGCACTCATATAAGTGCGGAAAGTACTTTCTGCACTCCTTGTAACAAATACCAACTTTCAAGGTTAAATTTTATGACAGAAAACGTGTCTTTCAACACTTTCGTAGAAAAAATAGTTTTACAAAATATCAAAAATCTTCCCTAACTGCCTAAATCGTAATTAGTATCGGTAATGAGAAACATTGTAGAGAAAATCACTAGATTCTTCCGGTTGAAGATACGATTTTCGCTTTATATGAACACATAATTTATTTCAACTGTTAAATCGTTGCAGATTAGTTGTTTCTTTCATATGAACACTTAATTTGAATAATTTGCGAGGATTCTGATTTAAATAAGTGACGAAATCGAGCTCTGACTTGCTTCACAAGGAAATATGGGTTATAATTATACTGATTTCTGAATTATTCCCTTATGTCGTTATAAGTATGAATTATAAAAAGGCTTCTGCCACTGACGCAAGTAATTATTTTTGGTAATTCATTATTTATATCGTGAAATTCCTACATCGCATGAATTTTTTGTCGGGAAATAGTCCTCGATATATCCCTCTTGCATGCCATCCTTAATATTTTAGGGATATAACTACTGATTATATGCTACAGGAATGACATTAATCTCCAATTTATTTTTTGTACATTATTGATACACACAGAATAACACATCTTCATTTACAAAACTTGTTTATTCTTCAATTTTATAATAAAATTTTCTTATAATTGAATTCTCTCTTTGTGATTTAGTAGGTACTCAGCAAAGTAGCTATAGCTGTAGCTTATAATACAATTTTGTAATGGTATTACAAAACGTGAATGGCAACCATAGTGAATAAATATGAGTTAATAACTCTACTATCTTTCAATCTTTTTCTTCATTCTTTCTATTCTATTCTATTTATCTTCATTTCAGAATGCGTTGATCTAAAGAGTACATCGATCAAAATAAATCTTCCAACTTTCAATATGTTTTCTTCCTTCTTTCTATTCTATTCTATCTTTATTTCAGAATGTGTTCATCTTAAGAGTACTTCGATTTTTCAAATTTGAAACGCAACTTTGCTACACCTTTATTATATAATATTTAAAAACTGTCTGGGCAAAATTTCCACGAACCATCAAACATTGAGCTCGTAAACAATAAAACATAACCGGTTATCAATAAATAGGGACTTAAAACGTACTAGACTGCTAGAGGTCATATAAACAGAGCAGCAGTACCACAGAATACAATGGATTCTCATTTCGACACATGATATCGCAATAATATCCACAATCTTGAATCTGGCACGTTCGCTTATGTGCCTCAAATGAAAAAGACAACAATTCAGAGATTTTATCGCATATACGTGACACTTGAGCGAGACGGTTTGAATATTGAGCGTTAAAACTTGGATCCCATTGTATCTATATCAATTATGTCTAAAGTACTTTGAACTTGGACGGTCTTGATTTGAACATTACAATGTATTAATTGATTAAAGATAATTGATACCGAAACTATATTTGTCGCAACTTAAATGTGCCGTTTACATTTTAAATGGGATACATTTTTTTCGTTTTCTCTTTTAATTTCAAATATATTTTGTAAGTTGTAAGTTTACACTGTTTGTGTTTGTTTTTTGTTTTTTTCATATTTATTTATGTTTGTGTATATTGTGTAGTTTATCCTGTTAATTGTTATTATTATTATTTTCTACCAGACAATTCCAAAAACCCTTCTGAAAATTCAGCTTCTAGTTTAGTGCTTTAGTGATAGATTAAAAATGTATGTGTAACATTTGGTTGTATCCAATAATTCTTGATATATGTAGTCTATTTTTTGTTTCTCGTCTTCTTATCTTCCTGTCCTTGTCCTATCCGAGGTTAGATATCATTACATCTATTTTATTTTCATTTCATTTTTATTTATTTTAGAAGATTTTATATTATTTTCAAGACAAAAATTTGTTAATATTTTCAATATAAAAGGTTGCACAATTTTTGTAAATAAAAGATTGCACTTACAGTGTTATGATTATATAATATAGAATGCTTAAGAGTATTTGAATATAGAAAATATCAGATTTCGTTGAATATAGTAAGCTTCAGATTGTAATGAACATAAAATATTTAACATTATTTGGAAGATTTTGGATTATTTAGAAAATTTCAAATTATTTTTAATCAAAAGTTTCTTAATATTTTGAATATAGAATATAAAAGTATGTGTATAAGTGTCCGTATAAAAAAGTAGCACTGACAAAACTTATGATTATATGAAATACAATGCTTCAGTCTTTTGAATATAGAATATATCAGATTACTTTGAATGCAGAAAACTTCAGATTATATTTAACATTGAATATTTAAGATTATTTGGAAGATTTTGCATTATTTTAAATTTCTTAATATTTTTAATATGCACAAGTTTTGCACACAAAATCTTCATTTTATAAAAAAAAATGATTATGTTCTCTTGTCTATTCTCTTATGTCTATTCTCTTCATACGATCTAATATGTTTCTACTGTAGAATCGAAGATTCGTTGCTGCTTTCATATGAACTACTAATTTATTTCAATTTTTTGAAAACTATAAAAGTAATAAGTAAATAGTAGTTACACTCGTACACATCTAAAGTTCTTTGTCATTTGTTTCGTGTTTTGTTTTATTGGTTTTAGTTTTATGCAAAAAAATGAGAAACAAATATGTTCATTTGGTTTTCATAATGGTGCCAAGGCTTTTCAATAAAATGAAGATCTATTGTTTATTTCTTATGGATATATGTTTTTTTTCATATACAGTTCTCAGTTGCCTCCTTCAGATTCAGATTTAATTTATATCCTTTGCAGTAAGAACAATTTCTTCCCATAAAAATGTAATGTAATTTAGTGGTTGAAGATACGATTTTCGCTTTATGTGAACATATAATTTATTTCAACTGTTAAATCCTTGAAGATTAGTTGTTTCTTTCATATGAACACTTAATTTGAATAATTTGCCAAGATTCTGATTTAAATAAGTGACTAAGTCGAGCTCTTAATTTACTCTACAAAAGATTACGGGATTATTATTATACTGATTTCTCTAATAAATTATTTATTGCCAACTTTGAACTCAATTTTTAATCAAACTCTAATTGAAGTTCACATTCCAATTCAAATTCAAATTAAAATTTTACAAAAACCTTCAAATAAAAATATTTATAAAATTATTCTTACCTAATCTACACTAACCTAACCTGTTATCTGTTTCAATTAATAAAGACCTATTGTATTTTCCAATGACAAGAAAGTATAGCATTTCAAAAATAAGTATTTCTTTATCAGACTTCAAAATTTCCAATCTCTCAAAATGTAACAAATTTGCTGAAGATCTATTGTGTCTTGCATATGAAGAAGAAAGTATTGTATTTCAAAAAAACAAGAAACAAAAATTTTTTCTACGAAAATTAACCTAATCTACCCTAACCTCTTTTTAAAATATTTATCCACTCAGAGTTTTGAATTATACATCAGATGTGCATTGAAAACCATATTGTATCTCGTTTAAAAATATGTAAAAATCGTGTAAATCAATTTAATCTAACTTTATAAATCTGTAAAACTATGTATGTTGGTTATTTTTGATTGCCTCTAGATTAAATACAGAAAAATGATCAAAAATAATTATGAATGTAATTCATCGGAGTACTAAACAGGGTTTTTGTGATTTAAATCAAATGATTTGTTTTAAATAAATCATTGTTTTTGCACTGTTTGTGCATTCCAATAGGTGTGCAATTAAAATATAATGTAAGTATAGAGTTAGCATGCTTTAAAATAATTAATTGGAAGCAAGTAAAATAATTATATTTTCTTTCATTTTTGGTCCATCACATTGTACAGGTTCGCCTATTTTTTTGTTTTTAATCATCAATTCTTATTCAAATTCAAGATTTTTTTTTAAATCATATTATTTAAATCGTTATGTAAATCAATTGATATAAATCTAAACTGGCAAAAACTGATCAGAAATATATATATATAAAAAAAAACAAATAAATCAGAATTTATTCCTACAATAGGTGTACAATTAAAAATATAATGTAAGTATAGAGTTAGCATGCTTTAAAATAGATAATAGGAAGCAAGTAAAAAAAATATCTTTTCTTTCATTTTTTGTCCATCCATTGTACAGGTTCGCCTTTTTTTTGTTTTTAATCATAAATTATTATTTAAATTCAAGATTTTTTTTTAAATCATATGATTTAAATCGTTATGTAAATCAATTGATATAAATCTAAACTGGCAAAAACTGATCAGAAATATATATAAAAAAATAAACCAAATAAACCGGATTTATTCCTACAATAGGTGTACAATTAAAAATATAATGTAAGTATAGAGTTAGCATGCTTTAACATATGTATATTATAGGAATCAAGTAAAATAATTATCTTTTCTTCCATTTTAGGTCCATCACATTGTACAGGTTCGCCTATTATTTTTGTTTTTAATCATCAATACTTATTCAAATTCAAGTTTTTTTTTAAATCGTGTGATTTTAATCGTGATGTAAATTAATTGATATAAATCTAAACTGGCAAAAACTGATCAGAAATATATATAAAAAAATAGGGAATCAGGATTTATTTGTTTTTTTTTAAACATTAATTTTTGATATATATTTTTAAAACTTATAATTTATTCCAACGCTGGTACTAAACAAGGTTGCATGATTTTTTTTTCAAAATTTCACGTAAAAGATAGTTTTTGCCAAAATTTCTGAAAGAAAAAAAAAACAAATCGATACAAAAATTTAAGTTAAATTGTTAATTTCAGAATAGTTAACATGTAAGTAGTAATTTTCAATATGTACCTATATTCATAAATTTTTTTTATATAGTTGATAAAATCTACGAGTTTAGAAAAATAATAAAAAATTAAACTGCCTACAAAAAGGTTAGCCATTCTTTCGTAAAGTCTAAACTTATATATGATAATATATCATATCAAATCTACAAAACATCTGAAGAAAAAGAAAAATAGAAACAAAAAGGTTAAAAAGACAACTTTAATTTTAATAAGTACGACAGGTAAGTAGCAGCAGTTTTAATTACACGACAGGTAATCAGCAGTAGGATTTTTATTACAGGATTATTATTATGACGTGTGTGTCAAGTACAGGAGACATGCAGAGTTAAGACACCGATCAGTTGTTATGGGTATGTTCTCCGTGTATTTGTCTATTTATACCATCTCCGCAAATACAAGGTATTCGCAAATACTTAGTTAGGCAAATAGGTATTGGGCAAATACTTAGTTCAAGAAAGAAAAATCTAAATTATAGAAAATTGGATTATTGCATCAGATCAATATTACGGTTTTAATTTATGAAGCATTTTTGAATTTATTTTTATTGTGTGTTATTTGAATTATTTATCGTAACAATTTAATTCTCATTGATATTTAATTAGCTACCTACTTACATGTTAGGTACAAATCATATAGCCAACATATTTATTATATTTCACTTTGCTTCAAGTTTTTATTGAAGGTAAAGAAGGATCATGTTAACATTTTACATTCTTTTATTCAACCAGGTAAACCCATGACCATACAATAATATTATTTACTATCTAATTACATTACACTTTATAATAATAATATCTCCAAGCCATAAAAATCATGCCCACCATTGATAGTGATGCTAATGCAAATATAATAGTTTGCACAGTGCCCATGAGGTAAAACCATCCCGTAAAGTTGCGCACATGGAAATAATTTTCTTCGCGTTGCGTTGTGACTTCTGGTTCATCTGTTGGAGAAGGTGTCCCTTGTCCAGTAACATCAACAACTAACAATGTATTTGCTTTCAATCCTTTCCACCGTGCTTCAATTTCTATCGTTATTTCCGTATCAGCCAAAGCAACAATTTCATCCATGTGCTCAAAAACGATTTTATTTTCAATAAGGTCGCCGTGGATTTTAAAGTATTCGTCATGTTCTGCAATAAAATAGCAACTATTGTTGTGGATTCACAAAATTAAGAGAACATTATATTACCTGATGTAATGAAAAATTCAGTTTCGTCATCGAAGCCGTTATCAAGAGCCACTTCATCCTCAAAAACTACGCGTTTATTTTCATATTTGGCGCCATATTTATTCTTGGTAAATTTCAATTGGTCAGAATCTTCCAGGACCTCAACATGAATATATGCCATGTCTCTCATTGGTGATTCCTAAGATATAACTAATAGAGTACACATTCTAGAAAGTGTCGCATGTAATTACCTCAACTTCTAGAGATACAACGAATTTCGCTCCGGGATCAATATTTTTCAGGGCCGTTATTCTGCAATCCATACTTTTTTGTTTCACATTGTAAATATCCAATTTCAAGAAATCATTACTCTGGATCGTCACTTTATTTTCATTAGATAAATCAGCATCACTCACTCTTACTGGGATCATGGTGTTGAAACGAAAATTTTTAGGTATTTGACTATAAAAAGTATAATAATAGCGTTCCTTATTGAATTCGGGAGGATGGTTGTTTGTGTTGGTTATTTTCTGATTGTAGCGCTAAAATGGAAACTAATTAATTGACTTATTTTTCATTACCTGGAAACATACAATTTTTACAACTTCGTACGGACATTGGACATCCATCATCACTGTCATTAAATATTTCGATTCGGTTTCTTCGTAATTCTTGAAGTTTTCGGTTAGGCTTACCACCACCTCGTTATTTTCATAACTGCACGTCATGTAGTCTGAATCATTACACGAAACACCTGAAATCGTTTGGTTAAACACGAAGAAAGTGGTACGTCTTGTTGTACGCTACCTTGAACATTTAAAGTTTTATTAAAAACCTGAATTACTCCGGTGGCAGTGTCATTAATAGGGTCTGGGTTAGTGTATGTGTAGGTGTCTTCCAAAGTTATGCCGTTGATCTTGCATAACAGCGCAATTTCTTCTTCCGACTTGGCGGTAATTTTTGCCGTAGCATTGTGTCCTTTCCACGACACATCAAGGTCTAATATTATATCCAAATAATGCAACGTACGAGGCTTGGGCAACTCCTCTTTTAGCTCAATTTTGATACCTTTGTTTACGTGATCAATTGTAACGCGAAAATACTCGGAGTAATCTAAAATTGTACAACGTGAGTATGAAAATCGTGTTGATGATTAATGTTTACCTGATCGAATGGTAGCTTTTACTTCATCATCCACACCACCTACTAATTCAATGGGCTTGTTTAGTGTAAAAGACTTGCCCTTAATTGTTGCCGTATACTCTTTTTCCTTGAAGTCGAATGTAGATTCAATTGGTCTTACATCCAGAGTTACATACGCATCACTTGATCTGGGATTTTCGTCTCCATACACTGAATCCTGAAAATGCATTTATGCTATTAAACGATATTTTCGCAATTTCGCAATATTTACCCTAGCAGTAATTTTGAATGTCTCCTTATAAGGAGGATTAATGGTTCGTAACGTGTACAGTGCGGCAGTTGCTATTTTGTTGTCAAAACCATCGTCTTCAATCTCCAAATCGTCATTGTCCTCAATCGAGAACACTATGTCGTCAGTTCGAACGTCTTTATCGTTTACTTGGATCTTTAGCAAATCTGATATTTGAAAACTCTTTCTTATTTGTCCGTAAATTATGTACGAATACTTATTTTGCGGCGTAAATAACGGGTCGTGGTTATTCTCGTACTTAATTTCCTGCCTGTATTCCTACAACGTACAGAAATGTTGATGGACCGAATTAATAACCGCCAAGAACTGAGTACTTACAAAAGTGAACGTGTCGTTTTCCTTTCCGTCACTGCAATGAATATTAATCTCATCCTTAATCATGTGACGATTTTCGTTTTCTTCGTAGTTCTTGAAATCATCCGTCAGTTCTATCCGCAGCTTGTTCTTCTCCAATACAGGCTTTAAGTACTTACCATCGCTAAATGTGACATCTAAAAAAACCATACGTAGGTAGCATTAAACCTTTTCTCATGCGAAATAATCTCACTTGTAACATTCACTGTATCGTACTCTTCAATCAATCCCCGACCACTTACGGTAATTATCGTTTCACTCTCATAATACCAAGAGTCCATGTCCATTTTACCAGTGCTACATATTTCTGCAAGAAACAATTAAATAAAATTAGCATCACATATTGGTAATGTTATATAATATAATATGTAATGTAATGTATAATGTAATGTACGTTGAATGTAATGTATTGTTATTAGGCAAGGCGGAAAGACCCCATGGGGTCGATAGCTCAATAAAGATTGTTTATATATATATATATATATATATATATATATATATATAAACTATAAAAAATATTGTGCTATAAAATTAGCACAATTTCGAAGTATTAAAATATTACATTTTCAAAATATGTTTAAAAAAATATATAATCTAAATATTACCATCTCCAAATACTAAATTCGCCGATAATAGCAGTAGCAAGAAGTAGATGCCCTCCATTGCTCCTAACGTGGCTACCTTGCTGCGACCAATAATAGTTATGATTGTATATTCTAATGATAGTACATATAGCAATTGAAATCTTATCTGTCCAACATTTCCAAGTTGGCTACATTGCTGCTATTGAATATTGCATTGTTGATATGAGGCACGATTCGATTACTATCTTATTCAATTATTAATTGGTTCAAACTAATTATACTTATTGCCAAAATCCTAACTTACAATGCTACTTTTATTTTAATTCAATTAAAGTACAGTAAACTCTTAAAAGCCCTTAAAACTTGGTCAAACTATAAGACATTTTGTTTTATCGTCTAAATCATTTATGTCATGGAAGGCCCATATGAACAATTTCTAAAATATAGTAACTGAAAAGTTTCTAAAATTAGCTATAAAATATTGCTAATAGCATTATATTCGGGAAGTTTCTGAAAACATTGCAAAAACCAACTACTAAGTTTTTAAATGTCTACGTACTACATCGTTTTTTAACGTATACATTCATTTAGGTACTTAATTATCATCACAAATTTATTTAATTAATAAATTTTAATTGCTTATAACTTAAAAAAAACTTATTATCTAAACCTCACTTGCAATGCATTGTTTATTTTTTATTAGATTGACGTATACATTCATTTAGGTACTTAATTATCATCTTAAATTTATTTAATTTATAAATTTCAATTGCTTATAACTTAAAAAAACAATGCATTGTTTATTTTTCATTAGATTGAAATAGCAAGTGAATGTTTGGAAACATTTAAATTTCTTACATAAGATATTTTATGAACATTTTTGAAATTAGTAAACATTTTTACTGACAGTAGCGATAACCGATTATGTTATTAGTTGTTTGTAGAAAGTGCCATTAAAATTATACGTTTTGTCATATTATGAAAATTTTCAAAAATACTAAACATTTTTACCGACATAAGCGATAACCGATTATGTTATTAGTTGTTTGTAGAAAGAGCCATTAAAATTATACGTTTTGTCATCTTATGAAAATTTTCACCAATACTAAACATATTTACCGACATTAGGTAATGAAAGATTATGTTAACAGTTGCTTGTGTAACAAACCACCAAAATTTTATAAAGGTGGATATTATTTCAGGAGTTGCACATTTATTTCTAAAATTCGAAAAATTTATAAATTTAAATACATGAAATAAAACATTTGATAAATTAATAGATTAAAATTCAATAAACGTAAACATAAATTTTATGAAATTTCATTTGAAGTCGGTAGATTTTAAGAATTTGCTAAATATTTCCAGAATTCTTTAAATATTCAAGGAAATACAAAGCAATAGACGTAAACGGAATTGAATGTCGCTAGATTTTAAGTATTCTCTAAATATTTTTAGTATTAATTAAAAATTCCAGGAAATTCAGTAAACTTTCTGAAAATTCGATTAACATGGCAGGAAAATTCTATGAAATTTCATCCGAATCTACATTAAAAAAATGTAGAAACAACGTTGTAACAGGTCTAGGAAATTCATCAAAAGGTCAAGTGTATAATTTCTATGTTTATGAAAAACATAACATAATACAAATCTCTGGAAATTCTCAAAGAATTCATCTGAATGTCAGGAGATTTAAAAACTTCTCTAACAATTCCAAATTAGGTAACATTTCTGAAAGTTCGATAAACATATCATAAAATTTCAAGGAAATTCATAAAAATCTCATGTCAAGTGTATAATTTCTATGTTTATGAGAACTAGAATAATATCAGAAAATTCAATCAAATTTCCAGGAAATTCAATAAAATATCTTCTTGGATATTATTTGTATCAAACTTAGATACTATATGATACTTAGATCCTAGTATATAAGATACATATCTCTGGAAATTCTCCAAGATATCATCTGAATGTTAGTAGATTTTATAACTTTTCTAAAAATACTGTGAAATTTAGTAAAATTTCTGAAAATTCGATAAACTATCAGGAAAGAACTATAAAATTTGATCCGAATATAACTTTTAATAAAAGATTTAAAATATCCAGAAAAAACAATTTCGACAGGTCAAGGAAATTTATGAAAAGCTCATGTCACATGTATAATTTCTATGTTTATGAAAATTAGAATAGTATCAAAAAATTCAATCAAATTTCCAGGAAATTCAATAAAATTTCCAGGAAATTCAATAAAATATCTTATTGGATATTATCTGTATCTAACTTAGATACTATATGATACTTAGATCCTAGGATATTAGATACATATCTCTGGAAATTCTCCAAAAAATCATCTGAATGTCAGTAGATTTCATAACTTCTCTAAAAATTCTGGGAAATTTTGTAAAATTTCTGAAAATTAGATAAACATATCAGGAAAGTACTTTAAAATTTCATCCGAATATTACTTTTAAAAAAATATTTAAAAAATCCAGAAAAAACAATTTCGACAGGTCAAGGAAATTTATAAAAAGGTCATGTGAAATGTATAATTTCTAGGTTTATGAAAATTAGAATATTATCAGAAAATTCAATCAAATTTCCAGGAAAATTAATAAAATATCTTATCGGATATTATCTGTATCTAACTTAGATACTATATGATATCTATATCCTAGGATATTAGATACATATCTCTGGAAATTCTCCAAAAAATCATCTGAATGTCTGTAGATTTTATAACTTCTCTAAAAATTCCATGAAATTTAGTACAATTTCTGAAAATGCGATAAACATATCACGACAGTACTATCAAATTTCATCCGAATATAACTTATAAAAATATATTTAAAATATCCACAAAAAACAATTTTGACAGGTCAAGGAAATATATAAAAAAGCTTATGTCAAATGTATAATTTCAATGTTTATGAAAATTAGAATAGTATCAAAAAATTCAATCAAATTTCCAGGAAATTCAATAAAATATCTTATTGGATATTATTTGTATCTAAGTTAGATACTATATGATACTTAGATCCTAGGATATTAGATACATACCTCTGGAAATTCTCCAAAAAATCATCTGAATGTCAGTAGATTTCATAACTTCTCTAAAATTCTGGGAAATTTAGTAAAATTTCTGAAAATTCGATAAACATATCAGGACAGTACTATAAAATTTCAACCAAATATAACTTTTAAAATAATATTTTATAAATCCAGAAAAAATAATTTCGACAAGTCAAGGAAATTTATAAAAAGCTCATGTCAAATGTATAATTTCAATGTTTATGAAAATTAGAATAGTATCAGAAAATTCAATCAAATTTCCAGGAAATTCAATAAAATATCTTATTGGATATTATTTGTATCTAAGTTAGATACTATATGATACTTAGATCCTTTGATATTAGATACATATCTCTGAAAATTCTCCAAATAATCATCTGAATGTCAGTAGATTTCATAACTTCTCTAAAAATTCTGGGAAATTTAGTAAAATTTCTGAAAATTCGAAAAACATATCAGGAAAGTAATATAAAATTTTATCCGAATATAACTATTAAAATAATATTTAAAAATTCCAGAAAAAACAATTTCGACAGGTCAAGGAAATTTATAAAAAGCTCATATCAAATGTATAATTTCTATGTTTATGAAAATTAGAATAGTATCAGAATACTTAATCAAATTTCCAGGAAATTCAATAAAATATCTTATTGGATATTATCTGTATATAACTTAGATAATATATCATACTTAGATCCTTTGATATTAGATACATATCTCTGGAAATTCTCCAAAAAAAATCTGAATGTCAGTAGCTTTCATAACTTCTCTAAAAATTCAGGGAAATTTAGTAAAATTTCAGAAAATTCTATAAACATATCAGGACAGTAGTATAAAATTTCATCCGAATATAACTTTTAAAATAATATATACAAAATCCAGAAAAAACAATTTCGACAGTTCAAGGAAATTTATAAAAAGCTCACGTCTAATGAATAATTTCTGAAAATTCGATAAACATACCAGGACAGTACTTTAAAATTTCATCCAAATATAACTTTTAAAATAATATTTAAAAAATCCAGAAAAAACAATTTCGACAGGTCAAGGAAATTTATAAAAAGCTCATGTCAAATGTATAATTTCTATGTTTATGAAAATTAGAATAGTATCAGAAAATTCAATCAAATTTCCAGGAAATTCAATAAAGTATCTTATTGGATATTATCTGTATCAAACTTAGATACTATATGATACTTAGATCCTGGGATATTAGATACATATCTCTGGATATTCTCAAAAAAATCATCTGAATGTCAGTACATTTCAAAACTTGTCTAAAAATTCTGGGAAATTTAGTATAATTTCTGAAAATTCGATAAACATATCAGGAAAGTACTATAAAATTTCATCCGAATATAACATTTCAAAAAATCTTTAAAATATCCAGATAAAACAATTTCGAGAGGTCTAGGAAATTCATAAAAATCTCCTGTCAAGTGTCTAATTTTATTATTATGAAAATCACAATGGTTTCAGAAAACGCAATTAAATTTCCAGGAAATTCAATAACGTATCAAGGATGTTGGATAAATATCTCAGGAAGTTCTCTGAAATTTCTTCCGATTGTCAGAAGATTTCAAAAAGTCTAAAGTCTCAAAATATTTAAGGAAATTCAGAAAAAAAATTGAAATTTCGTCTGTATATAATGTTTCAAAAAATCTCTAAGAATTGCAGAAAAAAAATTGGTACAGGTCTACAAAATTCCTAAAACTCTCCCGTCAAGTATTTCTCTTTTATGACAATCACTATCGTTTCAGAAGACGCAATAAAACTTTCTGGAAATTCTATAATATTTGTAAGATATTAGATAAATATCTGATAGATATTTAGAATAGAAGGGATGTCAAAAATTATCTAAAAATTCCAGGAAATTCAGTAAAATTTCTAAAGATTCAATCAACATATTAGGAAAATTCTATGAAATTCTATCTGAATGTAAAATTTAAATAAATTTCCAGACAAATAAAATTGGCACAGGTTTAGGAAATTCATAAAAATCTGCTGCCAAGTGCACAATTTCAAGTTTTATGAAACACGCAATAGTTTCAGAAAATTCAAACAAATTACCGGGAAATTTAATAAAATGTACGGGAAATTCAATAAAATTTTCACGATATAAGATAAATACATCTGAAAATTCTCTAAAATTTCATTGAATGCGAGTGGATATCCAAAATTCTCTAAAAATTCCATGAAATTTATCTGAATGTCAGTGGATTTTAAAAATTCTCCAAAAAGTATCCAGAAAATATTTACAAAAAATCTCCTTAGTTAATAATTTTAGGTACTAATGCTACGTGTACATGTTAGTCTGATTTTTTGTGATTTTTAGTCAAGAAAATTTTGTTAATCTAATTTTGATTAAAAAATTAGTATTTCACAGAGGGTTATTTTTATCGTGCAACAAAGGGTTAATCATTTTTAGTTATAAACTTCTGTCACAGTGACAGCAATGTATCAAAGCGTCTTTTTTAAAAAGCAACATACAAGTAAAATTAATTCTCTGTGAGGCAAATATTACAGTTTACGAAGTGAACAATGTTAATCTAAAGTTTGCAGCATTATTCATTACAATAACTGAGCTCTTTCTTCAGGTGAATACATTGTACACTTCGTAAACTGTAATATTTGCCTAACAGAGAATTACTTGTATGTTGTATTTTAAAAAATACACTTTGATACATTGCTGTCATTGTGACAGAAGTGTGTAACTATTGATATGATTAACCCTATGTTGCATGATGAAAAAAAGTCTCTGTATTATAATAACAGGTAAACAAAAAAAATTCTAATTTCAATACTTATATTTTCTACTTTCAATTTTTCTACTTCAATATACTTATGTAATTACGTAATTGTGTTTTTATTGTACGAATGTAATTATAATAGGTTATGGATTCTATGGTCCTATTTTGTTATACATATTAGCAACCCAATTTACAGAAATTAGTAAAATAATAAGTTACTTTAGCACCCATTTTGGCTCATTTCACTGTTAAGTTTTTAAGTTTATACTTTACTGACAATTCAGAAACAGAAATATTTAATTGGAGTTTTTTCTTTTTCTTTTGTAATAATAAAATTATCATGAATATATTTATGCAGACTATAAATACAACTAAGTTATTTGGTGGTCATCTGAAACATTTGTTCATGTCATAATTAGAACTAACTATCCATGGTAGATTATTTGTATTTTTTTTAATCGTGTGGAAAACGAATGATCTTTCAGAGGTGGACCGAAATTGGATGAGAAGCCAAGAAGAGAAGAGATGTATTTTTATTAATATGTGAAATTTTAATTTTTTTAAGTCATATTGGTGCACATTAACTATTTTTAAAATACTTGTACCACGTTTGTTTGCCATTAAAAAACAGTTTCGTAATGGAGGACTCGTATTAAACAAATTCTAAAATATAGGTAGCGAAATAGCATTCTATTCTTTCTGAAAAGTTTCTGAAAATATTAGCTATAAAATCTATCTTAATAGCATTATATTCGTGAAGTTTCTGAAAATACCAGCTATAAAATCTAGCTAATTAGCATTATATTTGAGAAGTTTCAGAAAAATATATTTCAAAGTTAACTAAGTACTAAATTTTTAAATACTAGGTACATTCCTTTTTAACATATCCATTGATTTAATTAATTATTACCTTAGACTTTGTCAATAATTGATATACCACCAGTTAATACTTTGGGAGCTTCTTTTCTTAAACTTATTCATTGATTTACTTAATAACCATCTAAATGTTTGTTAATAATGTATACAGGGTGTCCAAAATAAGGACCAACAGCTTGCGGATCTCGGAAACCGTAAAAGTTACAAAGGCGGTTAAATTACAAAACAGTTGCGCAATTTAGTGGTCAGTAATATTCTTTTGAGAAAACCAGAAATTTCAGCTTATTTTCGGAGATATTCGACAAAATCCGAAATATTGCGATTTCGTTTTTTTATTCTGAAGTGATTTGAAAATTTATAAGGAAACCAAAGACTCTTTCTCATTGCCACATTTTAAGCTCTATGAGACAGCGTTTACAAATTTTCAGTAGAACGTTTCGTTTCGAAGAAACCATCATCAACTTTATCTTTTTATATGGCCTGTAAAAAATGTACACCCTGTTTTAGATAGCATTTCCTATTACGAATTCAACTATTTATATCACAGTATGGTGTGTAATGTTTTTATTCAGAAAAACGCTTGTTAATACATATTGAAAATTTTCTTGTAGTAATCGTTGAAATGATGACGAGGAAGAAAAAAAGTCTGATGTTCACCCAAAATAGGTTGCAAAATAGTAACTAAAAATAATTTACCTGGAATAGTTGCGAAACATTGAAACATTATAGCTATTTAGTACCACACTTATTATTTTTTTCCTGTGATATGAGAATTGTTCTGTTCATTTAAGTTACGAAACTTTGAGTTTTCGAATAAATCAATTTCGTAAAATAAAGTATTTAGGATATTTAAGTATATAAATTGTTACAAAAGTTTAAGATGATTATTAAATAATCAATGGATAAGTTAAAAAAATTAAGCTACCTAAGTATTAAATGATGGTATACAGGGTGTCCAAGAAAAGGATCAACAGCATGGGGATCTCGGAAACCGTAAAAGTTACAAAGGCGGTTAAATTACAAAAAGTTGCGCTATTTAGTGGTCAGTAATATTCCGTCGAGAAAACTAAAAAAATCCGCTTACTTTCGAAGATATTCGACAAAATTCGAAATTTTGCGATATGGTTTTTATGTTTTTCTAAAGTTATTTGAAATGATATAAAAAATCAAAAGGCACATTCTCATTGACACTGTTTTAGATCTACAAGACGGCCTTTCGTTTCGAAGAAACCATCATCAACTTTATATTTTTATACGGCTCGTAAATAAAGTACACCCTGTATTAAATAGCATTTCCTATTACGAATTCAACGATTTATATCACACTATGATTTCTCATGTTTTTTTTCAGAAAAAAGAGGTTGTTAATACAATTCGAATATTTTGGTGTAGTAGGCGTTGAAATGAGCGACGAAGACTAAATTTATCACCCAATTTTATTAGTTGGAGATAATTAAATGAACAGATCAATTTTCGTAATACCACAGTAAAAAAGGAATAAGTGTGATTCTGAATAACTATAAAGTTTCTATCTTCAACGACTATTCGTGCTAAATTGTTTCTTCGTTGTCATTAAATGAAATTCTCATATCAAAGTAAAAAAATGTAAGTGTAGTTCTAAGTAACTATAATGTTTCAATGTTTAACAAATATTCTTGCTGAATTATTTTTCGTAACTATTTTGGTACATATTCTGGGTTAAAATTAGGTAATAATTTTTGTCTTCCTCGCCATTAAATGCATGAAACTTTAAGTTGCCGAAATTTACAACTAGTGTTTTCTTTTTCAAATGTAATAATAGCTCAATATGAAAATATAAAATAAAATGGGCGAACCCTCAATTTAAAAAAACGGAAAGTGTTTTTGAATTTTTACAGAAATTCTTAATTTTTCAATATAAGATAATTCTTCTGTTTTTCTTATTTTTATACGTATTTGCTACTTGCTGAATAGTTGCTTTTATTTTCTAACCCCAAAAACATAATTTTACGAATAGAATTGTTCAAAAACTGATAGTTTTTTTACATAATTAGGTAAGTTTATTGGCATTAATAATTTTATTCGTGTCTACAAAATGTCACACTCATACATATGTACACATTGCACACGCATGCATACTCTGAGGCTAACTGTTTGTCTACTTTGTGATAGACATGTTTCTCCAAATTGAATTCCAAAACGGTGTGTGTTTTCGACGGTGTGTGTTCCCAATGTGTCCATTGAGATTTAGAATTCGTAAAGTTCATCCTAAAGAACGTAAAATTGCACTTAATTATAATTAGTAGAAATAATTTTCATCATCAAAACATGTAATCGTTATTTGTATTTTTAATAAGTAATTTCCTAATGAACAGTTTAATAACTCATCGATCTCCACTACAATGAAAACGAAACTCAATTAACAAGGTGCTTCGAGCATTTTAACAATTAAGGGAGCGTCTGCACCATACCCCAGGGTTTTCACTTGAGACGTCGTAATTACGAAAACACTTATAATAATGAATCGACACGAAGGTGCCGAAGACACAGTTGCAGGAAAATCCTCAGTTGTATAACATGAGATGCGCGTGGAACTTTTGTTCGAATCTGAAGAAAGTGTCTGCGACCAGTGGAAATTCCGCAACCGTCGAAGTGGAAGATGATGTTTCTGATTATTCTAAAATTGTGGAGTACCCGTGCCTCTGCAGTGCGCTTAAGATGGTATTTCGCTGCAGCAGGTGGACCGGCTTGATGCCAATAGTGGCACTTGAATCTAAATCGCACGGAAACGCCTGCAAATTTAAGGCCTCGAGGGTATGGAAAACCTACACGTACGTTATTTTGAGCATCTACATTCCTTACATATTGTTTATGTACACTGAACGGTTAACCTGCGATCCTGGAAAGCTGAATAGCATGGAATGGTGAGTACAAATTGCTTCTTAAATTCGTTTATATGCAAAATGAACAATTAGTTGTTCAACAAAATAATTGCATAGTTTCGAATAAGACTATGATTCATGTTCATTCATTTACAATAAATTACTTATCGTGGGATTTGAGTATCCCACAGTAGATTTTAATATTTAATCGAGGTTATTGGAGGCTGATAAAATTGTCACGTACATACTTGAGAATTACACTTTGCGACTGTTTCTTCTGATATCGTGCGAAACATTCTGTTACTACTTCCATTGAACTTTTGAAGTAGGTACTTTCGGAAAAATATTACCATAAATATAACTACCGCATAAAATAGACAATTATAAACTAGTATGCATAAACTTGCTCATTATCTTAAAATATGTATTATCATAATACTAACGAAAATAATACTTAATAATAGTAATAAAAATTATAATATAATAATATTGCATAACTGGTATAGATAAACAGGTTGTTAATTAAATAATAAATACTTACTTCATAATACTAACCAAAATAATTATAACAGTAACAAAAATGTATTACAAGAGCATTTCTTAGAAATATTTGTGTACTTATATGATGAACATTCTTTAAACGAAATGAAACTGTTCTGTACAGGGCAGGTATTATTTCCTTGAAAAGTTTCGTATACCAGATTTCAACCAATATATCTGTTATGAAGCGTTTCAAGTCCATAGAACATTTGTTTTAATATATATGAAGAGACAAATTAACAAAAAAATATTTTGTTTCTCAGGCTCAAAACTTAATCTTTTAGTTACCAAATAACTTTAATCCACGGTCAGTTTCCATAGCTATCATATTTCCTGCAGTGCTCCTGCAAAGAAATATTCTTATTCTTATTTGGAGGGTTTTTGGGCTATTACTCTCTAAAAATGAAATTTTAATACTCAAGATAATTTTTGGTGATATCTATGTAATTTTCATTTATTGTTTGGCTTATCCATTTGTAACTAAGCCGAATATATTTATTTTATCATCAAATATATACCTACACATAATTTGGCGACTGATTTATTTGTAAACGCTATGGTATCAATAATTCTTCAAAGTTTGATGAGATTGGTAATAATTTGGTCAAATGTAACCACATATTAAATGCATGTGAGTATCCAACTAATTCTTCAAAATTTGATGAGATTTGGTCATAATTTGATAAAATAGGTCAAAAGTAACCGAATAATAAATGCAATGTGTATTCTTTCAAAATTTGGCGATACAAGCTGAAAATTTGATGAAATGTAATAAAAAGCATCCAAATATTGAAGTATGAATGTATATCCTTGAAATTGTTAAAAATTTGATGAAATCTAGTCAAAATTTGGTGACATACTGTTGAAATTTGATTAAATGTGTTCAATGTTTGATAAAATGTATTCAAAAGTAAACAGATATTAAATTAAATTAAGTATTCAACTAATTCTCCATAATGTTATGACATTTGACAATGTGTATTCTTTCAAAATTTGGCGAAACAAACTGAAAATTTTATTAAATGTACTAAAAAAAAAACAAATATTGGCGTATGAATGTGAATATCCAAGAAATTGTTGACAATTTGATAAAATTAGGTCTAAATTACAGAAAAGGTGTTGAAAGTTTGATAAAATGCCTGCATAGTTTGATAAAATGCAATCAAATGTAACCACATATTAAATGCATGTGAGTACCCAACTAATTCTTTAAAATTTGATGAGAATGTTATCAAATTTTAAACCTCTGTCATCAAACCATGACCAATAGTCATCAACTTTTGATCATATTTTATCAAATTTTGGGCAAATGTCATAAAATTTTGAAGAATTATTTGGGTACTCACATGCATTTAATATGTGGTTACTTTCATAGCATTTTCGCAAAGAAATTAATGAAATGTATTTAAAAACAAGCAAATATTGAAGTATGAATGTGAATATCCAAGAAATTGTTGACAATTTGATGAAATGTGGTCTAAATTACAGAAAAGGTGTTGAAAGTTTGATAAAATGTATGCATAGTTTGATAAATTGCAATCAAATATAACCACATATTAAATGCATGTGAGTACCCAGCTAATTCTTCAAAATTTGATGAGATTTGGTCATAATTTGATAAAATAGGTCAAAAGTAACCAAATAATAAATGCAACGAGTATTCTTTCAAAATTTGGCGAAACAAGCTGAAAATATGATGAAATGTATTAAAAAACAACCAAATATTGAAGTATGAATGTGAGTATCCTAGAAATTGTTGAAAATTTTATAAAATCTAGTCAAAATGTGATGATATACTGTCTATATTTGATAAAATGTGTTCAAAGTTTGATAAAATGTATTTAAAAGTAAACAGATTAAATTAAATGTGAGTATCCGATTCATTCTATAAAATTTTATGACATTTGACCAGTTTGATAAAATATGGCAATTTCATATTTTTTCATGACAATTAGTTAAAATTTGATGAAAATGGTTTAAAATTTGATAAAATCCGATCGAAACTAACAGAATATTAAATCCACTGTGCAATTGTAGAAAATTTGATCAAAGTATGAATGTGAATATCCAACTAATTCTTCAAAATGTGATGAAATGTGGTCTAAATTAGAGAAAATGTGTTGAAAGTTTGATAAAATATATGCATAGTTTGATAAAATGCATTCAAAAGTAACCACACATTAAATGCATGTGAGTATCCAACAAATTCTTCAAAATTTGGTAAGATTTGGTCATAATTTGATAAAATACGATCAAAAGTAACCAAATAATAAATGCAAAGTGTAATCTTTCAAAATTTGGTAAAACAAGCTGTAAATTTGATGAAATGTATTAAACAACAACCAAATATTGAAGTATGATGTGAAAAATTGTTGAAAATTTGATGAAATGTGGTCCAAATGTATGCATAGTTTGATAAAATGCATTCAAAAGTAACCACGCATTAAATGCAAGTGAGTATGAAACTAATTCTTCAAAATTTGGTAAGATTTGGTCATAATTTGATCAAATACGATCAAAAGTAACCAAACAATAAATGCAATGTGTAATCTTTCAAAATTTGGTAAAACAAGCTGTAAATTTGATGAAATGTATTAAAAAACAACCAAATATTGAAGTATGATGTGAAAAATTGTTGAAAGTTTGATGAAATGTGGTCCAAATTAAAGAAAAGGTGTTGAAAGTTTCATAAAATGTATGCATAGTTTGATCAAATGCATTCAAATGTAACCACATATCGTCGGCTTACAATTTTTGGCTGTTTTTAGTTAGGTTTTATTTTGATGGTTTAGTATATTGTAACAAATCTCAGGCTCAGTAGGGTTATAGTAAAGGGTCCTGTGGCCGGACTTCCTAATTGTTAACTCATTAAATGACTGAGTAGGAAAGGTAACAGCAGAATATAAAACTTTAATTGCAGTTTCTCACATTTGATAGTTTTTGACTTAAGTGATTTCACTTGTAAGCCGCGATATTAAATGCATGTGAAATTTTGAGAAATTTTGATGAGTATCGAAATAATTCTTCAAAACATGATGAGATTTGGTCATAATTTGATAAAATAGGTCAAAAGTAACCAAATATTAAATGCAATGTGTGATATTTCAAAATTTGGCGAAAGAAGCTGTAAATTTGATGAAATGTATTAAAAAGCAACTAAATATTTAAGTATGGATGTGAATATTCTAGAAATTCTTGAAAATTTGATGAAATATAGTCAAAATTTGATGACATACTGTCTAAATTTGATAAAATGTGTTCACAGTTTGATCAAATGTATTTAAAAGTAAACAGATATTAAATTTAATGTGAGTATCCAACTCATTCTATAAAATTTTATTACACTTGACCAAAGTTTGATAAAATATGGCAACTTCGTATTTTTTCATGACAATTAGCCAAAATTTGATGATAGTGGTTTGAAATTTGATAAAATCCGATCGAAACTAACAGAATATTAAATGCAATGTGCAATTTAAGAGAGTTTGCTGCAATAAGCTGTAAATTTGATCAAAGTATGAATGTGAACATCCAACAAATTCTTCAAAATTTTATGAACTAATTGCGGTTATCATGTATCAAAGTAAAACTTTATACATTGTCATATATTAAAATGAACTACGAGACGTTTTATGGTTTGTATAAAATAAATGCTTTAAAATAAATCGTATTGCAGTTTTTTCAACGACAAATATGTTATATGAGATATGTATTCTAATAATTAAATAATGTAAGAAGGTAGAACTGATTTCTTATAAAAATCGAATTCAACACTTTTCTTCTTCAAGACAATAAAGAAATATTTATGGCGTAACCTAATTATATCAAACCATTCTGCGCCAATAAAAAAAAATGAAGTGCATTTATTTTTTATTTTTTGTTTATTATGCAAAATGCAAAATTTTGGATTTTTTCGAATATCTCCGGAGGTTAGCGGAATTTTCTAGTTTTCTCAACAGACTATTACTGAACACTAAATTGCACATTTTTTTTGTAATTTAACGGCCTTTGTAACTTTTACGGTTTCCGAGATCCCCATGCTCTTTATCCTTGTCTTGGACACCCTGTATAAAGCATTGTGCCTCGGTGAGTTATGGGTGCAGGTGAATGGTAATCCATTTAAAATTATCGCTCCACATGGGGCTACAACCTCCACAGAAAGGTATGCCGTTGTGCCATTTGGTCAAGCAGCTAGGACGGAAAATGTGAAAATGATGTTTTTCCGATCAAATCGATTAAACAAAAAATCACGATTTTTGCGAATTTTCAAGTTGCCGCTATACACGTTTGAGGTACTTTTCCTAATTGGTCCCTTCTGATTCTAAAAAGCTCACTTTCAAATACCCTTGCAGTTCCTGAGATATCTGCCTTCAAATAAAAAAATCAAAATACCTAGGACAATTCTATTTTCAGAACCGTAGGTCTAATCTTCTTGCCGTTAGTCTCATTCTAGGAGACTCTTACGAGTCATACGCGGCCAAGTCTATATTTTAAATTCGTGAGATATTCTGTCTTTTTATGTATTTGCTCATCGTTGGTCAAATATTGCGCCTAATAATTATTCTTAATGCATGTAAGTAGTTAAGCTGTGAGAGGTCCAGACCGCCCCCCGCAGAGATTTCGATTAAATCAATTAGCGGTGATTAGCCCGCCGATTAAAGCGGGAGTGGTCTGGAACTCCCACAGCTTAACTACTAATGCAGTACTATTAAAATCACCCTGAAGATAGTTTTTAGTAATGTCATGGCATTTTCAAAACTGAACCTAAAAGTCATTTCCATAGAATCAAGACTCTCGAATCACCCTGTATATATATTTTTAGGTATGTCATGACTTTCGGATATATTATTACCGACATCGAATCCATAGTGTCTCTGCTGAGTGGTGTGCTGTTCGCCAGGAACAGTTGCGAATTCATGGAGAACCTCTCAGAGGTTGGAAGCAGCCTGAATGAGATGGTCACAGTGAAGCAGACAATCTCAAAAATGCTGACGGTTTTGTTTCCCTCAGTTATGTTCGTGTTTTCGTCGTACACCTATGTCGCCTGGCTGAGGTTCGATTTGGACTTGGGAAATTTCTACTGTACACTCTTAGGTAATTATAATTTTGTGGTCATACAAGAAAAAGTGAAGAAATTAAAATTTGACATCAGTTCAATGAACAGGGACCATAAAGTTGTATCATGGTTTACTGAAATGTTAATAAAAACTTTTCAAAAATAATAAATATTGGAAACTAGATTTATCATTAAGGTTGAATTTTTAAATGCATTATCTTTTTTGACTTTGTCAGATTTTCTTGCAAAGCCCACGATTTGTTCTCAAACTAAGCATAATTTGTATGTTACTTTCAAATATGCGATATGTTCCACTATTTGTTGATACATTGTCATGGCACTTTTTACGGCAATTAAATATTACCCACGCAATGAAGCAAAATTATTATTATTACCGGTATTCGCCGGGGGTGGGGGGGGACTTTTCCTGTCCAGTTACACATGTATCATATTCTCAATGTCTTATTTACTTCACAAATAGTTCTTTTGATTGTATATTTTTAGATAAGAGATGGTTAAGTAAGATTAATATCTTACCATAATTAATAATCTAATACAATCACATAGCAACTCATTTTTTAGAAAGGATCAACGAGTTATGTTTTATTACAGTAAACAAAAATTAATTTTATTAATTGAAATTGTGATATATAGAAGATATTTTTAATATCCATTAAAGAAAATATCAACCGCGAACATATTTACCCGTTCATTTTTCTACATCTTATTGCGGTCAATTTTATTAAGTGCAATGGACAATATTGGTACTGTACAAAAATAAACCATCAAAGATTTTAAAATTTATATAAATTGGAGTTACTGAATATTATTTTAAATATAATATTGGAATTTGGGTCATTTTATAATAAATTACAATAAATTTATTGCTAAATTTTTATCGAGTTTATCCAAAGAAACCAATTTTCTTCATACAATGTGCATAAAAAACATGATTGCTTGTATTTCACCGATTGGCTTTTAAACTATAGTTATCCATCTTTCAGTAGGTAACATTAAAAAATATAAATAAATAATGCAATTTTTACTTTGTAGGTATCACAGTTTATTTTAATAAGGTGACTATAGTTTCGACCGAATAATAGTCACCGTATTAATATAAACTGTGATACCTACAAAGTAAAAATTGCATTATTTATTTATACATAATGTATCACGAAGTAAAGCCTCCAGTGTTAATAAAATTTGAAAAAAAAATATCGATCGCAGAATACATTGATTATATACAAAACTAACTCTAACTAACAAAATTTTTTTGGAACATCTGATTTACATAATTTTATTCATTGCAGATCAACCATTTGCAGTAATAATCCGCGGCTTTACACTGATATTTCCAACTATGGAGACCACAATAATAGTCAGCATCACTACGATCATAGTGATAAAATTTAATAACCTGGCTGAAACAACTTCCTTGGCGCTGCACATGGGCTCAACTTCAGGAAACTCTTTACTTGTAATTCATAATTATTTATTACTATTATTATTACTATTTTTTTTACTATTACTATTATTACTTAACTAAAAACTCATTTATTTTTTATACAAATTAAATTGTATCTCCCGTTTTAGCTATCATCAGTATCAAAAACACACGTGGAAATAAACGCCTCACTGAAGACTTTTAATAAATATTTTGGCATGCAAATGCTAGCCGGCATTACATCCAGTTTATATACGACGATATATTATTTGTACAGATTGTGCACTGCCAGAGAAACAAACAGGCCGATTATAAGCAATACACATGAGAGGATTCATTACCTTCTGGGATTATTTTACCGATCCTCTAAGCTCCTTATTTATATAATTCTTGGCCATTATATTGGGGCAAGTGTAAGTGGTAAATGGTTGTAGTTTGAGTAAGTTGATTATATTTCAGATTTTTTAGTCTCAAAAACCACTGGAAGTCTTACAAGACAGCCCGGTTATAAACTTGCCGATTGAAATTCAAAGACAGGTAAAAAAATCATATGATATTCAAATAATAAAATCAACCGATGCGGAAAGATCCCATATAGAGTCAATAGTCCTATAAAAATCATTTATATAAGTTTATAAAATTAATCGTGAGACTAAAATTATGTTTTACTTTGTGGAAAACAATTTATCCAGTAATGATGGTTACCTGTAATAAAAATATATGAAATTCTAGCAAAAAATCAAAACTAGTAATACGAGCTGTAGATTTAAATCTGTCTAAATGTGTTTTAAATTTTATGGTATATATTTTTTTTCTGTATAGGTCCAGTTACTTGTTTTAGTGTGGCAGTCAAAGAAAGGAACATTATCTGGCTTGGGTGTCGTCAGCATTGGACCATGGCTTCTTGCTCCTGTAAGTATTTTGCAAACGAAGGTTTCAGTCATGGCTCATGATCAAGTCCCAGCAAAAGAATGAATAAAGAAAGCATGAAAGGAAAATCCTCTAGAGATCATCCATTATAGATATGAGTTGTCAAATTCAAGGTCGGCCAAAATGTCACATTGTATAATAATTTTGACAGTGTACTTATAAAAAACTAGTAACAAATATGTCATTGATGTCAACATGTGTTTTGATGTTATGAGACCTATTAGTTTTCAATAATTTGAGTTGGTTTAATAACAAGAATTAGGCACCATTGCAATTTTTAGTTAATAAATTGTGAAATGAGAAAGAAGCCAAAACGTTTTAACTTCATTCAAAATTGGACAATTGGACTTGTCAAAATTTGAAATAATCATTTCAATATTGCCGCCAAAATTAAAGAGTACAAATACCCACTGACGTTCCTAGTAACTTTAACAATAATGCCAACCCAATGGCACTTTGACAATTCATATTTATAATGGATTTAGTTTACAATGCTTCTACTTTGGCATATCAAACATACGACGCACGACGATGCTACTGTCAAATCTAGTTACTTTCTTCCTTGGATAAACTTGGAGAGAAGAAATTCCTCAGATTTTTCCGTGGGAAATTTGACTTCACCACAATCATTGTTGATCACTCTGTAAATGGTTGCACATAACATCGTTCTGTTTTTAGATTATTGGAAATGTTATTACATACCTACTAGTAGCTCTACAATTTAAGAGGAATAGTTTCGACTTTTCTGGAAACGTCACTGCCTTTCTCGAATCTGTTTTCTGAGCGTTTGCTCCTTTTCTGGAGTTTATCTCTATGATTGTTCCAGTGTTTGGTGTGTTAAATAATGTAATGTTATCTGATGTTCACGTGAAATCGAAAATAAATTGTTGTGTTCGTTAGAGTTACTTATTGTATCATATTATGGCGATAAAATGCGAAAAGTGTTATGATTTCCGACATTTGTTTTTATTTTTTAATTATAAATACAAAAATCTGATTGGTCAACCCTATTGCTAACCCTGAAGTGATCAAATGGCTCCTCTCGTAGGCATTTATTACTGTTTACTTGAAAATCCCATTTCGGTATATAGAAAATGGTGTCTGAAATTAATTTTGACAGGACTTACTCGAAATTAAATAGCGGTGCGTTTTATTGTTACTTGTATCTTCTAAAATTAGTATTATAAAGTTTAAGTTACATTATTCACCAACAACTCTTAATTATACAACATTCACATAACTTTAAATTTAATTATTGACTTTAGATTTGATATATTAATTATTTTAATGATAAAATGATAAAAATATTCACTTTCAAGGTGTATTTTTGGGTAGGCAGTAAAAGTGACACTTCGGTGATTCTAAGTTACCGTTAAATTTAAACCTGGTTATAAACAAGTTTGTGTTATCCCGAGTATAAGGCATGGAAACGATACAAATGGTGAGCGGTGGCGAATATTAATGTCTAGGAGCAGCCTTGGACCCTTCCTCAACCGAGGAAAAAGCTAATAATCGCTTAAATATATATAATAATTGTACATTCAATATTAGTAATTATGAAATTTATTAATTTCCTGTGTACTTCCGTTTCAGGCAATTCGTCTCGTATAATCGATTATTTTCGATCTAGTTGTATCTCTTGCGAGTATTCAAATTGTCGATTAGATTTTCTGACGTTTTTTTTCTGTCATTTCGAAAAATATTCAAACATTAACAAAACTATTCAGAATTTCTGTGGAAAAAGCATAAAATCTCACATGTTTAGACAATGAGACATTTATAACATTAGAAAATTGCATAAATATTCAAAAATGCCTACAAAAAATGCACCAATAGTACTTCTGAATTAAAACTCCTGAAATTCTAAAAAGGGAATTATATTTTAAAAAGTCAAGAAATTTTTTATTAAAATTCTTGGAAATTTGTTGAATCCAGAAAATCCTAAAATGCCAATTAAAATATCAGAAAATTTCCTACAAATTTACACAAAAGGTTCTTCTGTATTTAAGAAAAGCTCCTGAAAATCTTAAGATGACAATTTTCAAGATAATTAAAGAAGACAATTTAAATATTTTATGTAGACCGAATTAGTGGAATTTTGATTTGTCCATTTGTCGAATACTTTAAACTTATGTCGAATTTTCGATGTTTGTAACAAGTAACAAGTAAGTAAATAATTCATTATATCGAAACTTGAAACAATTATACCAATTAAAGCAATTCTAAACTAGAGAACCAAACTATATATAGATATATACTGAAAAAGGTATGAGGGGAATTGTAACTGTTATAAGTCAGTTTTATAGTTAATTTTTTTCTAATTTTTACTCAAGGGGCAATGTTTAAACAAAACTATTGCTGATTCTTGATTCTTCACAATTTACATTAATATATTATTTATTATATTTCATTCTTACTACAATAAAATATAATAAATTTATATTAATATGCAAAAAATAAGAATATCTGATATTCATAATTTGAATCCTGGACTATGTAAGGAAGGTATAATGGCCCATTTTTTATGCTATCGTCGAGTGTTTACTTTTACTGTAACTTGCTGACTAATTTACTAAGTTTAAGTATAAATGAACGTACTCAAACTTTGATCACGAAGAACAATATGTATGTAATTAATCTGATGTACCATAATTTATCATAGGCAACTTACTATACACAGTCATGCCGATGGTGGTATATGATAACAGAAAATATATGATTATAAATTAACTGTAACTAAATAATAAGAAATTATTTGTCCTGCATCAAGACCACAACTATTTTTTTAGTGCTTGTTTTATAAATATTAAATATGTTTTTGCGTTTACAGTCTAACCTTCTAGTGACATTTACATTTGTGGTGGTATCATTCGAGATGTGCACAAATTTCTGTCGACACTTCGTTTAACCGCCAAAAAGGCACTCGTGCCGGTTAAGTCGCCATTTGGTATTTGGAACCTCATATTTGTGAGAAAACGTAATAATTATTTACCATTCCCCACAATGGTGAACAAATATTCACTGAGCCTTGGTGCTTTAAGTGTAAGTATGTTGAATCACCTTTTGTACTTAACAATGACAGGAAATTGAAGTAATTACCATGTAGAAATATATTCGAACATTGTGCTAGAGATCTTGTGGAGGTAAACTTGTACACGTTCTGTAACGAAGCAGTACATGTCATATGGAAGCATGCTTCGACTCGCTCACATGCTCTCAGTGATAGTAGCATCCTAAGATTTTTAATAACTGCTTTCGAATCTGCTTTAAATGAAATTCCTCGTCTAGATCATAATGCGGGGAGGTCAAGTGGACGACCCCATAATGCAGGTGCTGGGGAGTAAGAAGATAGCGCCGGGCAACGACGAGAAGGAGCGCTACCGATTGCTGCTCTCGGACGGAAAATATTTATTCTCGTTCGCCATGATCGCACCCCAGAACAATGAACGCATCACATCTGGTCAGCTGCCCATCTTTTCCATTATTAAAATAAAACGTTATATTACCAGCGTAATCAACAATACAGGAAAGTCCGGAGAAAAGTAAGTTCATAATTAAATACTAATTAAATATAGGAACTGTCTCTACACCTATGATGACTTAATCGATCATTTAGCGTAAATAAATGCCGATAGTAAATATACCTGATAGAAAAAAAATTAATGGAACAAGTTTTTTGGCCCGTTTACATTTTTATAGAATTTCGTTATTCTACAAAGCGCTGAAGAAAGTATTGTCAACTTTTCTGACTAGTTCCAACAAAAAAATGACAAATAACGAGATTTGAAAAATATTTGTTAAATTATTTTCATTTATTCTATGAAACATTTCAGTAACTTTACAAAACATATTTGATTCGCATCTTGAAGAATGTGTTATATTAGTATCCAGCGTAAAGTCTTGAGCACTCTGTATAATTCAAATCTCAAGCGGTTCTCATTTAATACAATAATGTATTGACGAAAACTGCAGACCCTATTTACATTTATATAACATCTATCATTTAAATATTTGATATGTAAACTATATCACGATTTTCCTGAAACACGTTTCCTTATTCTAGACGCATTCTTGTTATCCTGGATCTGGAACTCGTAACCGATGGAGATAAGGTGGGCGAGAGGATCGGGGATCCGGTGCAATTACCTGAAGAGCCCGACTCTGCATCAACTGCCACCGGAAAGAGGAGCAACAGCGATATTAAACCACCCCCAGCGAAAAAGCCAAATCTGTCGCATGATGCGCCGCACAACGCATCCCTCAACGTCTCGCTTCAAGATCAACTCACACATCCGATATCAAGCTTGAGTCCTTATCAGAACAGGTGAGCGTTTTGATCCAGCATCCAAGTGCTCATTAAAATTTGTTACTTTCCTTTGAATAGGTGGGTAATTAAAGCGAGGGTGACGAACAAATCTGCGATCCGCACATGGTCGAATTCGCGGGGCGAAGGAAAACTCTTTTCCATGGATTTGGTGGACGAGAGCGGAGAAATCAGGGCCACCGCGTTCCGTGATATGGTCGATAAGTACTACGACTTCATCCAGGTATTTGATGTTACGACCTGCGCCCGGGTTAAATGAAGCTAATGACTGCTTTCAGGTCGATAAAGTGTATTACATCAGCAAGTGCCAGTTGAAGATGGCTAATAAGCAGTTCAGTGCGCTGAAGAACGACTACGAAATGACGCTCGCTAATGAGAGCGTTATTCAGGAATGCGAAGATGACACAAGCTCGATTCCCACGACACAGTTCAGCTTTACCACTATTGATAAGGTGGCGAATATGGAAGTCGGCACTTTAGTAGGTAAGCCGAGGCTCCGAATACTCGGCATTGGAGCTCTCCGCCAGCCATGCCGTACTGATTTTCCCAACGTTTTGTAATTTTGCAGATGTTATTGGAATATGCAAGCAAGCTTCGGATATTCAAACTTTTGTGGCGAAATCGACAGGACGGGAATTGAAAAAGCGGGAGCTAACTATCGTCGACATGTCGAAAACATCTGTACGTTAATTTGCATTGTCGCATATGGTACACTATAACTTGTTTTTTAGGTTGCCATAACACTTTGGGGGCAAGAAGCTGAAAATTATAACTTTACGCTTCCCGTCGTCGCAGTGAAAGGGGCTAAAGTGGGCGAGTTTGGAGGCGGCAAGAGCCTTTCAATCATGGGAAGCTCCATCATAAAGTACAACCCTGATATTCAAGAGGCTTTTGTCATTCGGGGTTGGTACGATAACGGTGGGGAAAAGGAGGAGGCTTCAAATATAAGTGCTAGGTAATTTTAATTCTCTAGGATGCATCGATGGAGCCTACTTACAGAAGTACTTGGGTGTGAGCTATTCAAACATTTCAGGTCTGGCGCTGGCAGTTTTCAATCAAACTGGATGAGCTTCAAGGAGGTGAAGGACCAGGGTCTCGGCAATTCCGAAAGGGGAGATTACTACCAGACCAAAGGAACGGTTCTCCTCGTGCGTGCCGAGAACTCGTTTTACAAAGCCTGCCCTCAGGAGAATTGCAACAAGAAGGTCGTGGATATGGAAAATGGACAGTACCGGTGTGAAAAATGCAATGCAGAATATCCCAACTTTAAATATCGCCTTTTAGGAAATGTAAGTTATTTCTTAAGCTCATACTGTTTTAGTATTTTTAATACCCCACCGGAATAGTGTCATCTGTGTTATTCTTCAAGAAATAATAAATATATGATTGATTACAGGTGAATATTGGAGACTGGAGCGGAAATCAGTGGGTAAGCATGTTTACCTCGGAAGCCGAAAAGGTCCTGCAAAAGACGGCCCTAGAAATCGGTGAAGCGGCCGAAAGGGGTTCAGATGTGTCGGGCACAGACGACCTGACATCAATTATGAACGAAGCGAATTTCAAGCAGTTCATATTCAGGTGCAGAGCGAAAATGGAAACATTTAATGTGAGTTCCGTTTGTTAACTTAATTGGCAGTGGCATTGACTTGCTTATGTTGTAGGATGAAGCCCGCTTGAAGACAGTAGCTGTGAAAGTAGAATCGATCAACTACAAAGAGTACAATTCTTATTTAATTTCGCAAATTCAGCAGCTCACTGGTTGAGAGTTTAATTAAACATTAAATATTTTTACAGCATTATTTGATTTAATTTAATTTTAAGTATAGATGTTTTGTTTTATTTTGTAATTTTTTTGTATATCTAGAAATAAAACTATAATTTCATTTGATTTATTAAAAAGTGATTCTGTACATTTTAAATTGCAGGTTGTCCTCAATTGTAACACCTAAAATGGATTCATTATTGCACAAGAATGGTGCCTCTTAACATTTGTACTTACAGACAAGGTCACGAATTAAAGTTGTTCGTGAGTGTTTCCGGAATGTTTTCTGGCGTACGCTCCTAGGCAGGCAAGTATTCCAACTGTACTGATTACAATGCCAAGCATTAAAGCCATGCTGTCTCCAAAATCAAACATTTTAATTGTTTCCAGTTTTTATAACATTACAGGGTGTTTGATTTTAGGTTATGTTTCTGGGTTTATGAGGCTTAGGTCATTTAAATAACTGGATGGGGATTAATAATACAGCAGCAGCAACATACTAGAGGGCGCTGCCCATGCTTCCTTCATAATTATTTCAATGTGAATGCAGTCAAAGGCAACTATGTAAGTTATTGTTGTGTATATTAACATTATTCGTTAATTTGCACATATTTTTAGAATTATATTGGTTCTAATTCTCATTAAAAGCCATACTTGAGCATGATATTAACCAAAAACGTATATTTGGTTGCACATTTTGATAAATGTTTATCCCAGAATACAGGGTTACAATAAAAGTAAGGCATTTAATTGTAGCAAATTTTGTTGCATAAATGAGTTGCACCATTAATAGTCTGCAGTAAGTTAATGGTATGAAGTTGGCTACAATTCACTATTGACTCATGAACGTATATTAAGTTGCATATTCTCGAAGATTTGAAGTAAATTTGGTTGCCTGCATTAGATGCATCATAGTTAGTCTGCAGAAAAAGTGAACGAATGAAGTGAGCAACAATCTCGTTCGAGATTCTGTTTCTACGAATGAAAACTCAGCAGTTGAAGTTTTATGATTTATAATATATATGTATGTTCTAATTGGAATTGATACAACCATTTTACAATTGAAACTCGTTTTTGAAAATTAATTCTAGGCTAATTTATTAGGTATATGAAATTGTTAAAATAGATTTATGACATATGGCACTTATGAAATAATTTAGGTATTGCCAAACCTCGGTTTTTTACTTATTTCTGCAGATAACTAGCTGCCATCTGGTGGATGGAAATGGGTATTAAGGTGTTTTAATTTAAACATCCTGTACAAGTAAATTTGGTTGCCAATAACTAATTTACTCTAAAATTAATTCACAGCCGTTAATGCAGTTTATAGATTCGTAGTCTAAATGAATATTAGATATGTCTGAGATACTTATAGTTTATAAAATTATTATAATTATTACAAATATCCCAATTGAACGTTTAAAAAAATTTAACTTTGCTGCCTCGTTCGGTTTTTCAGGTTGGTATTGAATTAATGGCGGCTTGCACGTGCGTGTGACAGCCCAAAAATCCACAAGAATTTGTAAACATGGAACAAGGATTTAAGAGAATTGTCGAACATATATTTAATAATTGGACGGCACTGCAATTGGCAGTAGAACACAGCATGGGTGGCCCCAATAGTAAACAGGTGATCTATGATTCTTCAATCTATTATTATAACCTATATTTAATCTATTTTTGATCATTCGAAGTTAGATTACATTCATTGCAACATTGTTTTCATGCAATCGTTGGTACCCACTAAAGCCTGTTTTAAGTCAATTAAGTATTGAAACTAAATGGCACTAAACTTATCAATGGACAAACTCGCAGGTACATTTGGTTTGAAATCATACACAAGCACAAAATTTTCCATAGGAGACCTGGGTCCCTTAGATATTGTGCTCGAAATGCTATATTACGGATATAAATTGTAACTCAATTGTTTTTTACTGTTTTCTATAGCAGCTTGTTACAGGAAGGATATCTGATTATATTTTAACCACGATTCATAATTTGGTGATTGTTGTTAACATCTGAATTGTACTTTCAGATTGCTTTAGATACTCTCGATTATGTGGTGAATTATTTAACAAGCGAGCCAAATATAGAGATTGAGGATATTGAAGACGTCCTAGATGACATAATGGATCAAGAGTTCAATACGGTATGCGAAGACAACTCCATCAAAGGTGCAATTAGTATAAAATGTGCAAATAATGCGTTACAGTATTTTTTTTTCCAGAAATTTCGTTCTTGCTTCTTAGATTTTTGCAGTTGCTAAAAGAAGGGAATACGGCACAAGCGGAGATAGAATACAATAATTTACCCGTTGGCAAGCAGTGGTTGAGTCACTCACAGGAACAACATGAAAGTGGAGACGCCTCGATTGTAAGTATTTGGCTAAAATTTTACATCGTTTTTTGGATAACCATAAAAAATGATTATGCCAATTACATAAAGATATTGGGATATGCTTTATATAAATCGTAGCTTTAATTTGTATTCGATTAAATTTGACACTTCTTTTAGGAACAGGAAGCACAATCAACAGCAAATGCATCTGTGGCAAATGCCAACGTGCGTGCCGATGCTCCAATGGAAGAAGTAGATCCAGAGTGGACGCAAGTTAAAACGAGGAGAAAACGATAATACAAAAATATATTTTATAAAAAAAAAACTGTTAACAAAGCTTATAAATCCTAGATATCTTCTGGTGATATATGAACATCCATCTTTTTTCCCATCCTGACAATAGTCATTTTGAGTGTTCTGGTGTTGGGCTGGCCGAGGATCTCGTATACATCGTTAGCTCCAGTTATCGTTTTATTATTAATTGCAACAGCAATGTCACCTGGTTGAATGCCACACCTGGAATGAATTATTTTAGCAACAATAATACTTTTGCTTTTTTTTTCCGGCATTGACTTTATTGTTTCCCGACATTAACGATTCGATTTTCAGCTTTTTATGCTTATATGCTCAGAATTAATGATTGTTATCAGGAGTTTATTGATTATTGTAAAGTTTAAGGTATGCAATAATACTTATTGAAGAAAATTTATGGTGCTTACAGATGTGCTGGCGAACCATAAATGACTTTCCACACTAATACACCGTTCTGTATATCAGACGGTACATGCTGGCCCCGTTGGTGCAGTTCGTGAATAATTTGTGGAGTCAAAGTTAGCATTGTGATGCCCATGTACCGCCGTTTAGGACCTCCAGTAGGTACTCTGCGTTCTCCATTTGCGTTCTTTAAGAAGTCCTTAACATAATCTAAAACAGCAATTCGACAGAGTTACAACATTAGAATGAAGTTTTAAAGATGCTTTAATAAGTAATGCATTTTATTCCTATTAAAAAAATTATCCCACCACTGGGTATGGCAAATGAAATTCCTGCGGTAACTTTCATACTGTTGACACCAATAGCTTCGCCATCCAAATTGACGAGCGGCCCTCCGGAGTTGCCGAACGTAATTGCGGCATCGGTCTGTATGTAAACCATATCCTTATTTGTAAGACCCAGTTCATCGGATCCTCGGTGCGTTGAGCTGACCTGTGAGCCGAATCAGTAAGGCACACCAACACAATAACCAACCGTACTTACTACCCCAGACGTCACCGTGTTGCTCAACGACAGCGGGCTGCCAATGGCGACCACGAACTCACCCGGCCGCAGCTCGCTAGAGTTCCCCAGCGCCATAGTGGGCAGATTTTTCGCGTCTATCCTCACGGTCGCCAGGTCGCTCTTCATGTCGATGTCCTCGACCTCCCCGTTGTAAACAGACCCGTTGTGGAGTCGCACCTCCACCTTTGCGTGCGGCTTGTTGGTGACGACGTGCGCGTTAGTTAAAATCAGGCCGTCCTCCTTGATTATGAAGCCCGAGCCGTTCGAGACGGTGGACGGCTTACCAGAAAAAAAGTCCACCCTTCGCGTGTCCTTTATTTCTATGTACACAACGGTGGGCGCAGACTGCTCGACCACGTCGGCAATAAAGTTGTGCACCGTCCGCCGCCCCTTTAGATTCATGGGCACGGCGGCTTCAACGGACGGTACTACATCGATGCCAAAATATTTTAAAACGCCACAGCCGGTCGCAAGGAATAGAAGGTACTTTACATTTTTTAGGACGTTAGTGTTAACATTCTCATTGAGGCCATTGTTCTTTTTAATGAATATAAATGTTGAACCTGAGAAGGTTTTAAGTAGATTTGAATGTTGAACTGACCTCCTAATACTAGTTTTTATTACTCTATTTAATATAGAAGACATGCTTCAAATACTCCCATAAGTGGTAGTAAGAAGATAGTAGCGAAAATAGGTTACCTTCTACCTTCAAAGATTGACAATAAATTACGGTGTTGCCGTATATTTATCTGAAAATATATTCTCTAAAAATATCTAAAACATTCTTAAGCACTCCTCTTAAGCACTCTTAAGCTAGTGAAGATAGGTATATAACATATAATATAATAAGCAACGCGAAGATAAATATTTTCATCACTTTAATTTAATAGTACTGCGTATCATTTAAATAACATACATTGGTCTATTATTTGGAAATTTATCAAAATATAGAAAGCATTTCATTATAAAATAATATTCTTTATTGCTTTTAATAAGTCGGTTATGATTTTTTTTTAATTCTGAGCAACAAGTGGTTTCTTACAACTTTTAAGAAGTTTTGAGAAATTTTTATTGCAATAGCTGCACAAATTAATGAATATGTTGTACTCAATCAGTTTAATTGACAATTTTCACTTGTAAATTCAAAATAGCTTCTGAAAACTTTAAATCAATTAGTAGCTAGAGGCAACTTCATATACATTATTTTTGGGTAGCTAGCGACATCTACAAAACTATACTAAACCACAATAATTTATTAGGAGTCATCATTTCTTAAGATAATAGAATAAAAGGAATTACAATTGATTAATTGTAATTTGAATCAAAGCAACTGAAAAATGATTTATCTGCTATGAAACACATTTAGTTAAGGCAAGGGTTTCTCCATTTGTTTAATGATTGGGATGTTAAGTTATGTACTGATGTAAACAAAAGTTCATATACTCAATAATATACAATATATAGGGTGTCCCAAAAATAGTGGACAAGCTCAGGGATGTCCACTGAGTCCTTAGAAAGGAAACCAAAAACATAAATCATACATGACATTATTATTAGTATTTTAATTGTACAGCACATTGTTGTCACGTTGATTTTTCAACAATTTTCATTTTGAAATATTTAAACACTCTATTAGAAATCGAAATATCCAATAAGATTATCTAAAAAAACTATAATTAAACAACTTAACACATGATTTTCATTTAATTCCTTCTAAGAGCCCTTCTAAAGTTGGTGTAATGTTATACCTTTGACGAGCAATATTTCAAAAAGTATAGCCCGAGGAATTTTTATAGTATTTTTTAAGGACTCGGTTGGCATTACCGAGTGGCGTGCTGTGGAGCTTGTGCACTCTTTTTGGGGCACCCTGAATAAGTTCAAATATTAATCTATAGAAAAGATATATTTAATAAAAATATATTTAACATTGGGTTCTCCTCGACACCGTCAGGTACAAGAGGATCCGCTTATGTATGAATATTAAAAATTGGGTTAATTTTACATATTTCTTTTTATTTATATATTTTTCTTACATAAATTTTCAAATTAATTTGAAGGGGCCATTTTTTTGTGATATATTGTGAAATACAAAAATAATGAACTGTTAACTTTTCTTTGTATCATACTTTATGATGGTAGTGACTATAGTTTCGATCAGACACGTATAAGTTTAAAAATAATAATAAAGTGTGTACCAGCAATGTGAAAAGTGCATTACTTATACAATTTTTAATTGTTAACCCATAATTGTCAGCATGTCATCTGAAATGCAGTCGTCTGAATCCAAATCTGCAAAAAATATTCAAGAAACCTGAAAAATGACGCCTTCTTCAAGTGCTGGGCCGTATCTTAACTCTGGCGACTTCCCTGCGTGTATTAGTGTTACGTGTATTGTTTGGTTTTTACAAGAATATTTAAAATTGAGCGAATATAAAACCAATGTTCCAGTGCTGGCTCACCCTGTGCTCGCCATTGCTCGACCAGACTTTTGTGTATATTGGTAATACATCATAGAATTTTTCAATTTGTGGTAAAAATTGTGGTGTGAAAGATGTGGATTCAAAACAACGTAAGGTACATCTCCATAAAAAAAATCGCGATTTCGCCCATTTACAGCGAAAATAATGCCTTTAAACGGCCCATACACTATGCAATCTGTTGTACGATAAGTTGTACTTAATGCAGATCGCAGAAACCATTAGTATATCGAGTTGGTAAGTGTTTACTCCACAACTGATAATTGCAACGACTGATTGATGTTCAGATCGTTTGTGTCAGTGGCAAGTCAGTGGATGAGATACCTATCAATTTGTTGTGCTGATTATTTCTCCGATCTGCAGTATAACTTGTCTTACAACAGATTGCATGGTGTATGAGCCGTTGTAATTTTGTTTCGTAAAAAGTAGATACAAAAATTGTTTTAATTGGTATAGAAGATCTATATGACTGGTTCTGAAAACAATCTTCTACAAAAATATGTAAAACATCAAACAAGTTTGTAACCATTTTACCAAAGAATGTTGGAAATATTTCATTAAATCTTATGGCATTTAGGGGTTTAGAAGAAACGAAAATAGATATTTTCATTTTCATATTTTTGTCCGAAAAGTTATATAATTCTTTACACATTTTCCTTAAACAATGAAACACCAAACAAGTTTTAAACCATCTAAGGTTTCTAACAATGTTGGAAACCTTTAATTAAATCTTCTGGCTTTTATTGATTTAGAAGAAAAGAAAATTGAATTTCGCATGTTGATCATTTTGTTCGAAAAGTTTTGTAATTCTTTGAACATTTTCGTAGAAATGGCCCAATTAGTTTATTTAGCTCAAATAAGAAATAAGCTTACATGGTTAGAAATGTAACAAACGAAACAAGAAGAACAAAAATATCCTTCAATACCATTGGCCCGAGAGGATAGCAGACTTCTACAAAAACCGAGGTGAAGAATGAAGCAAGAAACACCGAGTATATCACTAGTATCACTGCATAAGCACAACTTACATTTGTGTCCTTATGTAATTATAGTAAAAATAAATAAACCTTTCTCAAAATTGTTGAAATATCAATCTAAAGATTATTTAATAATATTGTAGTAAAGGTTATAATTTACTAGTCAAGTAATCTGAGAAAGTGGTTTGGTTAAACATATTTTTAGGATAGAAGTCAACGACGTTGAAGTGAAGATATTCTTAATCCTGTATTTATAGTCCATACTTGAGCATGAGTTTGACTCAAGTATGGACTATAAATACGAGCCTTGATGATGTCTAACCTCGACAGAAGAAGGAACTGTAAGAATTCGGAATCAAAAGACAAAAATCTTCTGAATCTGTATGCAAAAAGTTTACTCAATATGAAATGTTGCCCCAGAATAAAACCTAAAACAATATAATCTTGTATGCCTGTATGTCAAATTATATTACACAATCAATTCAATTCTGTTGCAAACAAATATTGAAGTACAGTGAAAATATGAATATGGATACTTATACACGTTAGTTTAAGTTCTTAAGTTGATGTTAGGTGAGATAATGTTAAGGTATGTATAGGCCATTGCCTGTACATGCAGTTTGTATAAATAACCCATAAAAAAATATATAACGCAAAGAATGTAATTATTGTCGTTTTATTATTTTATAGGAAACAAAAGAGACATGTTTAATTGTAATGTTATGGATTCATAATAATATAAGATGTAAGATATATATATGATAAAAAACAACATAGTTATATTTGATTGTAATGTAACATTCTTAATAACATAAGATGTATGTTTCTATAAAAAATAAAATTTTGTAAGTTTAAAATTACGGAAGAAAGTAATTAGTTTGATTTTTCTTTTGAATGATATATTAATTTGATAAGTTAACAATTTTATTTACAAATAATTGCAATTCGTTGCGTGATTATTATTAATCTGTATTATAAATACGAGCATTAAAATTCGTGACCATAAATCAAATGTAAAATCGAATCGATTTAGGTTATACGTATTTAGCATCTATTAAATAGCAATATATTTAAAGTGGAAAATTTAAGATTCACGCGTGCAGCTTTCAATAAAAATTACAATCAGACGACGATTTATACCGTGCGCTAGCCATATAATCTGAAACTGTTTCACATCCCAGCCCTAGAAACGTGCGTGGATAATTCAAAACGTCAAGCGCAAATTACTTAAATAACGATCCGAATAATTAATTTCAGCCTGGAAATCATAGGGTACATTACATAATTGATATTTATATTTCAATTTTAAATATACCTAAAGGTGAAACGTGGCTGAATGGGCGATTACCGTGATAACTCGTTCACAAGATAACTGCGACTGATCATGACCGTGATGGACTCGGAATTCAATTGTAGGTTGCTTTTGATAAATAGACTACAATGTGATTTATTACCGTTGTTAGCAAACCATTAGCTTTGCTATTACTATGCAATATATATTTGATCAATGACTTTGATTCATACTGATTGACTAACACATACATAACTCCGCTCTCGGCCGCAAATTTATTGCGACTCTAATACGAAACGGCGTGTTTTTACAAGTTACCTCCGTTTCTTGTTGCATAATAATTAAATTGCATTAAACTTTGTTCACCCATATCGAAACAAAATCGATAGATTATAATTTTAAAGTAACAGATATTAATTGGATTGTATGTTTGGTTGCCTAGGTCGATTGTCTAAAACTTCAATTAATTATCTTTATTTGATTTGATTTGATTTTTTCAATACTCAAACTATACCAATCTTTAAGATTCTCGTTCTGGCCAATATGTTTTGTCATTTTCACAAAGTACATTTTATAGTTAATTTGCAACACAAAAAATTGCATAATGAAATAGTTTCATCCTCCAAATTTTGCCCATAACAAATCTTTGTATTGAAAACATCCATACTAAGAGGAGGTAGCTTAATTTTTTTCAGAAACTTAAAACCAATAAATCGTAGATTGGAAAAGTTATTGTTTATCTACAAGCTTGATATCAGGTGTTTTCAAAGTCTCAATTTAATACAGTAGGTAAACACTTTTTTTTTAATGGAAGCAGTATTTCTTTCGATTAAATTTTCAAATTCTAGATTTCAACGGAAATATTTGGCCCAAGATAGTTTTGAATTTAATCTGTTTAGAATAGGATATAGGCTTTAAAATATTGTGGAAAAATTATATCAAAAACTGGAAGTGAATGTTAATGCTTAATATATTATGTTTGTTATCAACAATTTTCCAAAAATTGCAGATAAAATATTTTAATAATAATTAGAGACAATTAAATTTAAAAGTTAAACTGCATGTCATATGTGGGAAACAAATTCCAGTTTCTGCATATCACTCTATTCATATTGTTGGGGGAGAAATACCACATCAAATATGTATTATGCATATTTATTTACATTTAATTATAATAATACATTAAAATGTATCTTTTTAAAGGAAGTCCAAATCCAAAATCATGGAAACATTCATCATAAGTTAACTCGAAATGCAGTGAAAACTTTAGTCAGTGATTTGTGCCTTAAATTTGTAACACACGAGTGGAACGATCTTTCCTTCTGCTGACTTTGTAAGCAATTGCATTCTCAAAGTAATTATTATCTAAAAAAAATATATCGAGACATTGTAATTTCATAGAATGTTTATCCAACTTACAGATGGGTATGAATCCATTGGCAATCCATACAAGAATGTAATTCTCTCGCCCTCCTCTAGTGGACAAAAATAACCTGGTGATAATGATTTACAGGCATCACCCTTGTCGGAAGGTATCCAGCCAACAATTTGTGCATCAACTTCATATTGCAAAACCTCCATATTATAAGCTAAGAATGCAGAAATGTTACTTGAGATTGACTACGTTTTTGTAAGTACCTACGAATATCAAAAGTTACATTGGCTCGGGCAGTTGTGTGGGCTGGAAACGGACACGGTTGGTCTGTACAGTCATTAACCTGCACGAAAATTGGCATTGGGACACCATTTTCACCTAATTGATTTGGATGTAAATAATAAGCAATTAAATGTTCCTTATTAATATTAAATAATACTTACAATCATCAACGTTTGTAGCTGATATGAACGCTACATTTATAACGAATAAAATTACTTGTAATAACAGCAACATGTTCAGCCTGGAACCAATATAATATTACATTATCCATACTAACATAAATTGCATCTTTTATATATAAAGGTAAGATAAGAGGTAAGATAAGAGGTAAGATAATTGTTATCTTACAAAATAGAAAAATTATTTAAATTAAATTGATAGATGCTATTATATAATACAAGTACATATTTCGAGATATAAATTTAGTTTCAACACTTTAACTTCACATGTAGTTGCCCTACTTAGAATCAAAATAGTTCAAGTTTAATGTTAAACTGATTTACATCGTACAATGTTAAATAATATAATAAGAAGTAATTATATGGTTCACATTGGAGAGCTAAAAAATTAAAAACTCAGTAAGTTATGTTGCAAAGTTTGGTACAAGGAAATGTGGAAAAGCTCAAGTGATTCAAACACTACTTTAGAGGAGAGGATTTAAAATTTTTAGCAAACGCTAAGAAGATTAAAAAAATATAATGAGTTTTGTTTATTTCTTAGTATTGGAAATGCATTAAATATTTCAGAAAACGGAAACCTCAAAATAATAATATTTATGCGTAATTTGTTAGTTTAATTGTGTTTACTGCATTATTACAGTTATTTGCCTGTACATAATATATTAATCAAAACTGAAAAGATTTAAAATTGCAACAAAATTAATACCCAAAATGTTAATTATTATTGGTAGTAGTATATTATTAGCTATCGACCTGCGGTCTTTCCGCCTTATTTATTATTATAAATCGATAAATACAAATAATGCAGGAAATGTTTCCTGCAATATTACATTATTACCTGTATATAACATATTAACCAAATAATGAAATGATACATAAATCCATCAAAGTAATACCAACAATTTTATTTATTACTGTTGATCGTCAAAAACCAATAATGCAAGAAACGTCTTGAAAACATGAAATTTAAAATTTCTGGAAACACTAATAGCTACAGGTTAGATCTCGTTCTGGGCAATATGAATTTTTGTTTTCACAAAGGAAACATTAGCTAATTAATAACCTGAAATATTGCATATTATTTTTCCATTTGAAATTCTTTTTTTTCAAATTTTGCCTTTTACAAATTTTCGTATTGAATACATCGATAATATGAGGAGGTAGCTCCAGTTTTTCCAGAAATTTAAATAAGATAAATCCAAAACTTGAAAATTAGTGGTTTACATCAACATACGTCTATATACTTGACAGGTGTTTTCAGAGTTTCCATGTAATACAGTAAACATATTCCGGTTTTTTAAACTATTTTTATTGCTATAACAATGATAACACGCTTCTTTCATATGGGTATTTGGGGATAGTATTTTTTCGTGAAAATTTTCAAAATCTAGATACCACCGGAAATATGCGGCTCAAGATGATTTGATACAATTTTGAAATTAAGGTTTTTAGAACAAAATCTATATTTAGAACGGCTAAGGAAAACCTATATCGAAAACTGGAAGTGCGTGTTTATGCTGAACAATCTCAACAAGCTCAACAATTTCTAAAATATTGCGAGATTAAATTTTTTTTTTTTTCATAATAGTTAAAGAGAATCTAAATCTGCATATCGTTTGTGGGAAGCAAATTCTTGGTTTTGCAGACAAAACTACGTCAAAATTTAAATTTTACCAGTTTATTCATATAAATGGGGAGAAAAACCACATCAGATTTGTAAATGTACATTTTACTCTCATTTAATTAAAATCATACATTAAAAAGGAGGTATTTTGTTTCAACTAATAGATTCAAATATTTGTTGCTTGGATAATAAATCAATGTAAACATTCATAATACGTATGTTCATGATAGGTTAACTCGAAATACAGTGAAAACTTTATGAAGTGATTTGTGCCTTAATTTTGTAACACACGAGTGGAACGGTCTTTCCTTCTGCTGACTTTGTAAGCAATTGCATTCTCAAAGTAATTATCATCTAAAAAAAATATATCGAGAGATTGTAATTTCATAGAATGTTTATCCAACTTACAGGTGGGTATGAATCCATTGGCAATCCATACAAGAAAGTAATTCTCTCGCCCTCCTTTAGTGGACAAAAAGAACCTGGTGATAATGATTTACAAGCATCGCCCTCGTCGTAAGGTACCCAGAGAATAACTTGTGCATCAACTTCATATTGCAAAACCTCCATATTATAAGCTAAGAATGCAGAAATGTTACTTGAGATTGACTACGTTTTTGTAAGCACCTACGAATATCAAAAGTTACATTGGCTCGGGCAGTTGTGTGGGCTGGAAACGGACACGGTTGGTCTGTACAGTCATTAACCTGCACGAAAATTGGCATTGGGACACCATTTCCACCTAATTGATTTGGATGTAAATAATAAGCAATTAAATGTTCCTTATTAATATTAAATAATACTTACAATCATCAACGTTTGTAGCCGATATGAACGCTACATTTAACGAATAAAATTACTTGTAATAACAGCAACATGTTCAGCCTGGAAACAATATAATATTAAATTATCCATACTAACATAAATTGCATCTTTTATATATAAAGGTGAGATAAGAGGTAAGATAAGAGGTAAGATAATTGTTATCTTACAAAATAGAAAAAATATTGAAATTAAATTCATAGATTCTATTATATAATACAAGTACATATTTCTACATATAAATTTATTTCCTACACTTTAATTGCACATGTAGTTGCCCTACTTAGAATCAAAATAATTCAAGTTTAATGTTAAACTGATTTACATCGTACGATGTTAAAATAATATAATAAGAAGTAATTATATGGTTCACATTGGAGAGGTAAAAAATTAAAAACTCACTAAGTTATGTTGCAAAGTTTGGTACAAGGAAATGTGGAAAAGCTCAAGTGATTCAAACACTACTTTAGAGGAGAGGATTTAAAATATTTAGCAAACGCTAAGAAGATTAAAAAAATATAATGAGTTTTGTTTATTTCTTAGTATTGGAAATGCATTAAATATTTCAGAAAACGGAAACCTCAAAATAATAATATTTATGCGTAATTTGTTAGTTTAATTGTGTTTACTGCATTATTACAGTTATTTGCCTGTACATAATATATTAATCAAAACTGAAAAGATTTAAAATTGCAACAAAATTAATACCCAAAATGTTAATTATTATTGGTAGTAGTGACAATATATTATTAGCTATCGACCTGCGGTCTTTCCGCCTTATTTATTATTATAAATCGATAAAAACAAATAATGCAGGAAATGTTTCCTGCAATATTACATTATTACCTGTATATAACATATTAACCAAATAATGAAATGATACATAAATCCATCAAACTAATACCAACAATTTTATTTATTACTGTTGATCGTCAAAAACCAATAATGCAAGAAACGTCTTGAAAACATGAAATTAAAAATTTCTGGAAACACTAATAGCTACAGGTTAGATCTCGTTCTGGGCAATATGAATTTTTGTTTTCACAAAGGAAACATTAGCTAATTAGTAACCTGAAATATTGCATATTATTTTTCCATTTGAAACTCTTTTTTTTCAAATTTTGCCTTTTACAAATTTTCGTATTGAATACATCGATAATATGAGGAGGTAGCTCCAGTTTTTCCAGAAATTTAAATAAGATAAATCCAAAACTTGAAAATTAGTGGTTTACATCAACATACGTCTATATACTTGACAGGTGTTTTCAAAGTTTCCATGTAATACAGTAAACATATTCCGGTTTTTTAAATTATTTTTATTGCTATAACAGTGATAACACGCTTCTTTCATATGGGTATTTGGGGATAGTATTTTTTCGTGAAAATTTTCAAAATCTAGATACCACCGGAAATATGCGGCTCAAGATGATTTGATACAATTTTGAAATTAAGGTTTTTAGAACAAAATCTATATTTAGAACGGCTAAGGAAAACCTATATCGAAAACTGTAAGTGCGTGTTTATGCAGAACAATCTCAACAAGCTCAACAATTTCTAAAATATTGCGAGATTAAAAATTTTTTTTTTTCATAATATTTAAAGAGAATCTAAATCTGCATATCGTTTGTGGGAAGCAAATTCTTGGTTTTGCAGACAAAACTACGTTAAAATTTAACATAATACATAATACGTATGTTCATCAGAGGTTAACTCCAAATACAGTGAAAACGTTATGAAGTGATTTGTGCCTTAAATTTGTAACACACGAGTGGAACGGTATTTTCTTCTGCTGCCTTTGTAAGCAGTTGCATTCTCAAAGTTATTATGATCTGAAAAGTGTTATCCAAAATTTGAAGAACGACAAATGTCTGTGGCTGAGGAGGATATTATATTTGTCTGTAAACAATGTATTCAGTTTTACAGTAGGTTGATATAAAGATGGTTTCAAAAATACAAATAAGGAAACGCGATTTTTCGCGCGGAGGAATTAATTTTGATGGCAAATGATATATTGCAGGTGTAAGTGGAATAGAATTTACGCGAGAAGACGCGCACACATACAACACCAGCGACGGTCAGTGCCATATACCAATACAATAACTAATAACACGTTAGTGGCTATATGCATTCCTCGAGGTGAGGTTTTTATCTGGTCAAAGCGATAAATTTTAATCTCCGCATGCGAGTCCGCTCCGTTTAGCTAATCGTTAAATCGGCCTGAATGATAGTAGGATGGAAAATCTGTTTTCTGGCCACAAATCATAGGCAGAGTGTGAAATCAGCCAGCAGGATGCAATTGTTCGCGACAAATGACGTAGAGGCGCGAGACTCCCGACTGAGCCGTGTAAGTCGTAAATCGCGTTCGCCCCATGAACCGGGTAATTACCGGTGCTGATCTATGGCGAGGGCCACGGCCGGGCTCATATACCACCCCCGTACAAGAGTTGTGTTCCACGTTGAACCACTTGCTCGCGTGGGATTGCAATGCACGCCTCACCGGCGCAGGTGCTTTACTATTACATGTTATATTCTTTATCACTGCTTATTACTCCGCGTTTACCTTACTTATGGCGCAGACCAACATTCATTCATGCAATAATAGCACCCAAGTTATCCAGCCTCCTAAAATTAAACAACATTGATTTAATTATCACTCAAACATTACTACACATACATCAGTTACTTAGCAATTAAAGATGGGAAGAATTTTTTATCCTGACAAGTCGCACCTCGCTTACAAAAAAGCAACCTTCTGGCAAATAAAAATGGTATTCAATTATCTTTGGTAAAATTCGAAATTTGAAACAAAATTACCTCAATAAGCAAATCTGCTTCTTCTTAAGACTACTTATCCATAGATATTCATATCCATCCAAATATGGGCTCGAAATTTATATTTAGGAATCTTTTTTGAAACCGAGATTTCGAAAATTTTTAAGCTAATTTTTGCAGAATGCGAAATGCGAAAATGCGAAATGGTGTGTAGTGTACTGGTGGAGCATCTAAAATATATGTTTCTTAGCAGAACATAATTAATCATAAATTTTATAAGAGTAAACATCCACTTTCGGTTGTTAATTTTTCAATAGCCGTTTCAATTCTTGAGTTTGTTCTAAAAATTTTAATTAACAAAAATTGTGCAACATCAAAGTTCTAAAATTGGTAACTGGAAAATTACAAAATCCAAACACTCAGCAATCAATAAAAATCTGAAAATATGAAACCTAAGGATACTAAAAAGAACAAAACCTTAATTAATTTTAAGATTTTGCATTAATTTGAAGACAGCAATCAGATATGTCAACACATAGCACGCACAACAGAAAACTTAGTTCAATAAATCTTTAAAATAAATATAAAATATAATTAACGAAGTTCCAGAATTTTCAAATTCACAAAACGTGCATAAAATTCTAGGCAATCCAAAAAACTTGTTTTGCTTGCCTTTGAATATTGAAATAAAAAATATTTGATTTATATGATTATATAAATAATAAATGTGAAAATATTAAAAATAACAAAATTTCCATGAAACTATCAATTTTTAAGGCTATACATTAAATTTAAGACAAAAACCAGTTATTCCAATAAATAACATTGAAATCACAAAATGTTCGTCCGTATCCAAAAATAAGTTTAACATTTAAAAAAAAATCAAAAGCCAACACAAAATGTAATTCAATTAATCTTAGAAAAAAAAAATGTATGTTTTAATGTTTCAAAATTTGACAATCCACATAACTCAATGTATCATCAGTTTTCTGGTAAAAGCCACCAAATCCAATAAGGTCACCATTCAGTAGACACATTTTAAAACTTAAGCAGGTACGAAAAATCGCTTATTTAAGATTATAAACGTTCTGTACATCATACATGTACATATGGTGTACAGAACCTTTCTACAATCTTAAATATGCGATTTTTCGTACCTGTTTAACATTTAAAATGTGTATACTGAAAAGTGACCTTATTGGATTTGGTGACTTTTGCCAGAACACCGACGATATGTATTACATATAATACTTATCAGGAAAGTATTGTTTTACTGGTACTTAAATATTAGGTAAAATAAAAAAAGACAAATAAAGAAAACCTTCACGAAACTGCCAATTTTGACAATAAACTGATATTATTACAAAACATAAATGCCACAAAATATTTGTCAAAATTCAAAATTAAGTTAAATAATGAAAATATTTATTCAGTTCAGAAAACTCATCTGCCTGATGAAGCCAATGTGTGGCGAAACAATTGTCGTAGTACAACATTAAATATTTTGTGAAACTCAAACCAATTGTATTTTATTTATACAGGGTGTCTCTAAATTACGTGGAAATGGCTTAACCGCAGATTACTGGAATAAAAAAAAGACGATTTAACAAAACTTCTATATACAAATGCGTTTCGTTTAGCCAGTATTCAGCTTCAAAGTTAATTAAAAAAAAAGCAAAATTGGCGTATAACAAAAGAACGTTTACATTGATTTGGATGTTGTTTGGTATGACACTCTATACGGGTATAACTCATATTTTGACATAATATTGTTATTATCAGTAGACCGGTTGGGTACAAAACAAGGATGGCCCAACATTAATATATTCATATTTTTTAATGTACAAAGCAAATAATTTAAAAAAAATAATCAAATGGGACGCAGCCATTCATTATTAAGTTTTTTTAATGACAGCAAATAATTTAAAAAAAGAATCAAATCGGTCGCAGCTATTCTTTATTAAGTTTTTTTTTGTATCTTTATAGTTTTTGATATCTGTTACAGTTTCGGCACAAAAAAATAAAATATGAGTGACTGCTCTACACTCGTTTAAAAATGAGGAATGAGAAACCAGGTTGATGATGGTTTATTTACAATAATGAATATAAAGTACACTTATGCCGATAAAACAGATATGTTGCTGGTTTTAGGATTTTAGGAGCAGTAATAACGAGGGAGAAATTTTTCAAATTATAGCAATTGCTTCATCCATACTATATCCAAATAGTGCAAGAGCTTTTACCAGCTGATTATGACATACGTTTTACGTTTTGCCGATTTATTCGGGAAAAATGAGCTGAACATATACTTTTTAACCAGAAAATTCTATTCACTGATGATTTGTTTCCAAACGATTCAAAATGCGAAATAATTTTATTTTTTTGTGTCGAAACTGTAACAGATATCAAAAATTATAAAGATACAAAAAAAAAACTTAATAATGAATGCCTGCGTTCGATTTGATTTTTGTTTTTAATTAATTTGCTTTTGTCATTAAAAAATATTAATGTATTAATGTTGGGCCTCACTTGTTTTATACGCAACCGGTCTACTGATAATAACAATATTATGCCAAAATATGAGTTATCCAAATTAATGTAAACGTTCTCTTTTTATAAGCAAATTTTGTTTTTTTTAAATTAACTTTGAAGCTGAATACTTGCTAAACCAAACGCATTTGTATATAGATAAGTTTTGTTAAATCGTCTTCTTTTGATCCCAGTAATCTGTGGTTAAGCCATGTCTACATAATTTAGAGACACCCTGTATATTAAAGTATGAGGTACCTATATAAAATTCTCACTTCACGTACATTCGAATAGGATATATCGTAGAAAGTCAACGCGCACTTTGTACGATTAACAATAGAAATTTACTGTTCGAAATAAATTAGCTATAAATCACTACAAATCTTCATGAATATTGGGTACTTACGTTAGAGCTACAAAGTTTATAATTACACAGTGAAAACAATGTTGCTTTAACGTGCTGAACAATGTTTTTAAGGACAATATAATTATACGTACGTGTATTCCTACGTTTTCTTACAACTAACGTATACATTAAATTGATTTTTTTTAATTTACTCCTTTCGGAAGAGAGGATTTTAGCAATCGCAAAAAATAAACGAAAAATACATTTTATGTAAATAAATGCTTAGATTATTAATTTATAGTTACATAATTGTCCAAGTGCCGTATTTCTGTAAATATTTCTGCCACTAGAATAGCTAATATTGGCAGAAATTATATTTAATAATCTAAAATAATCTTAATGATTACCGTGCAATTTGCTCGACTTTTTCAATTTAACAATCCTACAAATTTTGTTCAACTCATTAACTAAACAGCTCAGTTTTATTATTATATTTTTATTTATACAATATAATAGCTAATATTGTATAAATATTTTATTTATTTATTTTTTATTTATAATCAATGACCCATGTACCCATAGGGTGTCGGGTGAATATACAAGCTTATTATTTATTTCATTGTTTGTTCCTTTTTTTCTTCGTATATAAATTTCCTCCATTGTTTCCTGTTTTTGGCTATCACTGCAGCTTCTTGCCATGTTTTTCCTCTTTCTTGTATTAAGTTTCCAATAATCTTGTTCCAGGTAAGTTTTGGTCTTCCTCTTTTGTTTTTCTGCGTTGTTCGTGCTTCGTATACCTCTATATAAATATAATAATAAAACTGAGGTGTTTAGTTAATGAGTTGAGTGGAATTTGTAGGATTGTTAAATTAAAAAAGTCGAGCATATTGCACGGTAATCGTTAAGATGAACAGATAATATAAATGCGCCAAGTTTTATCTTATCGATTTCAACAATTATTAACCACTTGACAAATTTTTAGAAACTTTACGAGTTACAACTGCTCCATTAGCTTGATTAAAAAGAGCTTCCTCGAAAAAATATTGCCTTTCACTGCGCTTAAACTAAACGTTAATGCTGCACGTTAAGTAGCTAAATATATGCGGAATAGTTAATACACACGAGGCGCATAATTCACGGATCATTTTGCATATCTCACAAATAGATCTCGTGGAATCATTTTATGAATAACCTCCGAGAGCTATCGCACAATCTGTGAATAGAATCGTGGGTCAAAATTCATACACATAATTACCACATGCTTGAAAGAAATATGATACTCGTCTTATTTTTTACTTTTATCAGCTGTATAAATAAAAGAAATAACTTAGTCTTGCAGCCATGGGCATCTTATGATTTGTTTGCTCGCTTATAAAACAAGTAGATTTTTTTATACGATTTCTACGAAAGAAATTGTTTGAAGTGAACAGTTGCGTTATCTCTCAGGTGGTTGCGGGAATAATACTTTCCCAATTATTATCTCAAGATAATAAATGAGTGAAAATAAATTTACGCAATTCTGCAATAGCAGTGCGTCCTTTCGTAGAATAAGCCCTCTTACATTTATTAGCTCAAGATAAAATAATCTCGAAATTGTGTATTACGAGTGGGTGATTTTCGTTAATGAAAATCAGTGATATCGGCTTAGAAACACAAATCGCATGTAATCTGCCTGCTCGATGATATTTAACGGTTAACAGTAATGTTACGACCGAGGAGGCTCGCGTACATGCACACACAATGTCTCACGCATAATCGGAGATTTATAAATTTACACTTTCAGCAATTTAAAATTGAAGAAGCCCGTTTCAAAACGCAGACAAGTTTTCACATGCGAGTGCACGCGTGGCGGGCTTGGAAAGTTCAAAAGGTCTGCAAACGCAGCCAGTGGTTGTAATTTATATAATATGGGCCCTAAATCAATACTCTGTGAATAGAAATTTTAATCATCGGACACTTACAGACAGTTGTCGTCAGAGGTAATTAATTGCGTCATTACTTGGACTTTTGTACGGCGGTATGCCGTTACTCCATATGATACTTTCGCAACTCGTTGGATCCAATGAATATATTACAATAGTATATATTATTTCAATCACTGAATTATAATTAACTTAATTACAAAATTTCATTTGAACCAGTTTACTCATTTTATAATAAGTATATCTGGTACGACAATAAACTATTATATTAGTTAATAAGTCAGTGCACTTCCTTAATGTAATTTTATTTTCATTAGCAACCGGTTTCGATTGTTTATACAATCATCTTCAGGCAACACTATAAAATGCCTGGAGATGATTGTAGGAACAATCGAAACCGGTTGCAAATGAAAATAAAATTTCATTAAGAGGGTACAGTGACTAATATAGCCTACGTGGATATGGAGAAAGCGTTCGATAGAGTACCACGAGAGAGAATATGGGAAGGTTTAAAGGAAATGGAAGTTAGCATCAAATTAATAAGAGTGGTGCAAAGCATCTACAATGAAACTAGGTAATGTAATAATTGCCAAAAATAAGATGTCAGCAGAGTTTGTAACCAAGCAAGGTATAAGACAAGGGGAAGCCTTAAGCCCCTTGGTGTTTATTGTGTATATGGACCAAATAATTAGAGACGTAAACAAAGAAACAAAACCTGTGAACATAGGATACAGAAATTTAAGGCCAGTACAAATTGAACAATGTATCTTTGCAGATGACGTTGCTATACTATCAAATAGCCAAGAAGACTTACAGAATAAGCTGGCAAGTTGGAACAAAACACTACAAAAATATGGAATGAAGATGAATACGAGCAAGACAAAAGTGATGGCAATATCTGGGAAAGAAATAAAAATGGATATCAAAGTAGAAAACAGGGAAATAGAGCAAGTAAAGCAATATAAATATCTAGGGGTAGTACTGCATGACTCGGGGAAACAAGATACCGACATAAACTACAGAATCAGTAGTACAAAGAAACTGTATTTCACGCTGAGTAAATACACAACAGGGAAGAAAGACATAAACTAAAACACAAAGTTAAAGGATACAAGGCAATCTACAGACCAGTGCTTACATTTGGTAGTGAAACGTGGGTGCTTAATGAAAAGCAAAAGAGTAAAATATGAGCTGTAGAAATGAAGTACTTAAGAAGAGTATATAGGGTAACTATAATGGAAAAAATAATAAGTGAATTCATCAGAAGAAAACTGCAACTAAAAAGTATGGAAGACTACATTGAACAACGATAATTAGGATGGTGGGGTCATATGCAGAGGATGGAGAAGGATGCACAAACCAAAATAATATGGGAAACAAAACCGCCAGGAAATAAGAAATGAGGAAAGCCAAGAAAGACATGGGAAGAAGTATTAGGAAAGATACTAGAAGAAAGAGGAACGACAAAAGAGGAGGCAATAAAAATGGCACAGAACCGAAAGATATGGAAAGAATTTGTGAAAAGATAAGCAAAATTAAACCCTACACCCAAATGGGTAATTGGATAACTGATATTATATATATATATATATATGCAAGAACTCAAACAATGTGCCAAAACATACACAACATTTTGAGTCACGTAGAACACACAGGGTGTTCTGAAACAAGGATAAAATTTTGCTATTTTCAAATAGGTGAATGGCATTTTTTTAAATGGAACACCCTGTATATAGCATCATATTCTGAGTACTCATCTAATAAGCTAATGGTAGCATATAGACTGTAATCTAATAATACTTTTTAATAGGCAAATAACGATCAATCTCAATAAGTTTTAACCATTTCAAAATAGCAAAATGCGATCGTTGTTTCAGAACACCCTGTGTATTCAATGTTACTCCACATATTGTGAATGCTTTGGCACATTACTTGGGTACTTGTATACCCGGATTCTTTCATTCATCTCTTATAATAAGGTTTTGTTAATTTTTTTTCCAGTTCCATGATTTTTCGTTAAATTTGATTAAAATGTGAATAACTTGGCAACGTTGTATCTGATCTCAAAATTTAGAAATGATTTATGAAGCCCACATGAAGCAGATTCAAGAAATGAAAGAATATACAGGGTGTTCCATTAAAATAAAAATACCAAATGTTGCGTCCCGGATTTATGGAAGGATCATCCTTGACCATGGTTCAGTTATCTAGGATACAATACACCAAAAGATGGTCTACAGTTTGGCCTTTTTTGGACTTTTTATTTGGACCTTTTCCACCTTTTGTGACGGAGCACACATACATGGTCCACTTCTAACAAAGAGTACAGTACTGTACAAAGAGTACAGTACAGTACACTACAGTGGTATCCTTAGAAACTGAACCACAATCAAGGATGATCCACGATCGTACAACTTTGCCTAAGAAGCTTTAAAATGAGGTATCGCAAGGGGGGGTGCAATTTGAAATTTTAAAGTGGGGGTGGCTAGGGAGGAGGGGGTGACACTTAAAATTTATTTGAAGTTGTTTTTAAACTTCCCCCTCCAAAAATCTATTGACGTGCTTTTTTGTTTTATGAAGTTAGCTTGCATTCAAAAGTTATTAGGACTGGCTAGTTTTGAAATATACACCCGGTATAAATGTCTATTATTTTCAACAAACGCAAAAAAAAACATGTCAGGTGTGGATAAAACGTTATGCTTCATACATTTATACTCAATAACTAATTGAACACCCAAAACAAATGATATATTACTGTAATTAACAATTATATTATATTAAATTTGTTCGCAAAAAAATAAATGTTTGGTGCACAATAGTTTTGTAAAACCAACACCCACTTGTGCACCAAGTCACCAATATCCATAAAAATTATCCATACAAATATATCACATCCAAACAGACATAACACTCAGGGTACCTCAAAATAGATATTTCTTTTAAATTTTTGAAATTTTGAAATTTTCTCGAAACAACAGTTTTGCCATATGCCAAACACCTGAAGAAAGTAAAAATATGAATGTTTTGATAAACAAAAATGTAATCTTGATTTAAGGTGACAGTTATTTCGTTATAAACTAAATTGCTTTTAAAACAATCTCAGATAAACATGAACGAGAAACGTGGTTATACAGTTTTCAGTAAAATAAAGATTACATATCGTCGTTGCTGGTAGGTGAAATTTGCGAGAAGCTGGAAGCAGTAATGATTAATTTAGTCTTATTTTATAGCCTTGCGTTAGTGCTGTTTACTGCCTTTAATCCGAAGATCAGCGAACATCCATATCAAAAATTACAGCGTCTTCAATTTGTTTCGTGAACTACAAACCACGCAGATTTTTTCTTGCCTTAAGAGTTTTCTAAAATATTTTTGCATAAATGATTGTCCAGTAAATTAGACCAAAAAAGGCAGTCACTTCGATTAATTCCTGCGGATTATTTCTTGCCTTAAGAGTTTTCTAAAATATTTTTGCATAAATTATTGTCCAGTTAAATTAGACCAAAAAAGGGAGTCACTTCGATTAATTCCTGCAGATTATTTCTTGCCTTAAGAGTTTTCTAAAATATGTTTGCATAAATGAGTGTCCAGTCAAATTATACAAGAAAGGACTGTGCCTTCGATAAATTCAGACAAAGCGGGACATTATTTTTATCCACTTCGGGCATCTTGAATAAGAGTAATATAAGTTTGCGACAGTTTCTGAGGTGAGCTAAACTTTTAAAAGCCAGAAAACCTTTGCACTTTTTTCAGTTTTGGCTTATAACATCTGAAGGGTGCCTCCTACAGAAAACTTTACTCTTATGAAAAGTAAAGAGCATGTAAGTCTGCTAATGGCCTTAAACATTAAATTTAATTCAGCGGTTGTGTCAGAATCGGCAGTCAAAAGTGATTTATTTTGTTTTTACGAAGCCATATTTAGTCCGAATGATTCTGCAAAGGGTAATTTTTCTGACAAATGCACGTACCTGTTGGTCGTGTAATTAATAGAGAATGGGTTGACCAAACAAATTATTATTATGGAAAATGCAATGTAGCAAGAGTAGGAGTAAGCAATTCTTCATTTACATTTACGTCGCTTGGCAGAGAATGGTCCAGGAGTGATCTCTTCAATGTCTTCCAGCTCTTCATCTTGGGAAGGGTCAAGATTGGTTTCTTCTTCTTCAGCATCCACTTCCGCATCATGTGTAGCAGTTTCTTGTAGTAAGTAATTCTTAAGGAAAATGCTACGTAAGTAGCAAGAGTAGGAGTAAACAATTTTTCAATTACATTTACGTTGTTTGGCAGAGAATGGTCCAGGAGTGATCTCTTCAATGTCTTCCAGCTCTTCATCTTGTAAAGTGTCAAGATCGGTTTCTTCTTGTTCGGCATTCACTTCTTCATCATATGTAGTAGTTTCAGAAGTAAAATGTCTTCCTCTGATAGGCTCTGATTAAACATTTCATTCCAGCAGGAGTGAGCTGTTTGGCAGGAGCAAGCTGTTTGGCATCCTTTAGTACAAGATCATGAAATGTTGTACAGCAGTTCTTGGGGTGCTGGTAGTAGGTCTGTGGCATTTGGAACTAGAACGTATTTGGTTCTCTTTCATCCCCACAGTTGCTGATCAGAAGTTTCTTCGCCACACTTCCATACTTACACAAGTAAGTATGGGAGTAAGTATGCATTCCCCTCGGGGAATGCAGGATCAGTAAATTGTGTTTTGCTTCTTCAGAGAGCAATTGATCGATTTTTGTTCTATTAGTTTGATAGAAAGCGTTCTTTTGGCATTGTTACTGCCACAGATTCATCAAACAAAACAGATGCTGACGACGTATTATGAGCTGTTCGGGCGAGTTATGTTGATTTGATGTTTTTTTTTCTTTGGCATCCTTAGGATATCCATCAAATACAATAGTACAAATGGTTCCACAGTGATATATTCTACCCTCATATATTGAAGGTAGAAATAACTCTATACACAAGTAAATAATTTCAAAAAATAGCACATCAAGTGTCCAATAACTTCCAATCAGACTTCTTCCCCAATTTTCATTAGTCCAGCAGCAATGGTCTGAGCGAGGATTTGTGGGCTACCCTGTATATCAGTAGAAAAATATCCATTTTTTTTTGTAAAGTAGTTACTCTTAAAAATTGTTGGATCAGTATGTGCCAACATTGCATTTTAGAAGCTATATTTAATGCGCATTGAGCTTCCAATGTATCATATCTTAGTTCATTTCAATTCCAATAATATGATATGTTCTAATGTAAGTTCATAATATCCTCTTGATACTTTGATACTCTTGATAATCTTGATACTCTTGACATCTTGATATATAAGCAGTAACCTTTTTATCGTACCTAAGTACCTAGTTTATTGAATTCATCAAAAGTACTGAAATAGTTTCAGGCTTCACTTTACCAACATGTAACTGTTCTCTAGATCAGAGGTTCTTAAACTTTTTGTACCTGCGACCCCCTTTTGATGAGCCGCAATGATTAGTGACCCCCCAACCCCCGGGCATCTTTTAGTATAGTTATTACTTAAATACAGAAATTTATAAATAATCTACACTAAAGAAATGTTCCATAAATTATTTTTTTATTTACGAATATTTGGGAAAATCCATACATTTCTATAGAATAAAAAAAAATGATGCGCAGATTTTCTAGTTTTCAAGCAACATAATTTTTTACATTGTTCTGCAACTATGTTAGAAAATCCTTTCAACATTCTCAAATGTTGACAAAATATGTCGAAAATAATTGCAGCATCCAGAAAATTTCCATATTCTTTGTAATTGCAGTGAAAATGCTGCAAATATTATTAAAAATTCCGTACATACTCACAAATATTTGAAAAATTCTATAAAATTTGACACATAAAAAAAAATAAAAAAATAATAAAATTGTAGTTTTCTTTAGTTATTCGATCTTTCATAAATTTTGACATTGTTCTGATGCTATTTTAGAAAATCCTTTCAATATTCTCAAATGTTAAGAAAATATGTCGAAAATTTCTGGAAAATAATTGCAGCATCCAGAAATTTCCATCGTCTTTTTAATTACCGTGAAAATTCTGCAAATATTATTGAAAATTCCGTACATATTCACGAATATTTGAAAAATTCTATAAAATTTTCACTTATCTAAAATAATAATAATAATACACAGGGTGGCCTACATATCCTCGCTCGGACCATTGCTGCTAGACTAATGAAAATTGAGGAAAAAATCTGATTGGAAGTTATAAGTTATATGACACTTCATGTGCTACTTTTTGAAATCATTTTCAAGTATACAGAGTATACCATAAATCCGGGGACACTATATTTGGTCTCATTTTTAAATGGAACACCCTGTATATTCTTTCATTTTTGGAATCTGCTTTATGTGGGCTTCACAAATCATTTTTATTTCTAGGGATCAGATGCAACTTTGCCGAGTTATTCACATATTAATGAAATTTAACGAAAAATCATGGACGTGGAAAAAAATTCAACAAAATCTTATTATAAGAGAACAATGAAAGAGTCTGGGTATGCAAGTACCCAAGCAATGTACCAAAACATACACAATATTTGTGGTCACTTTGAATACACAGGGTGTTCTGAAACAACGATCGAATTTTGCTATTTTCAAATGACAATTGTTTAAATAAGCAAACTATTAGTAATTTTAAGGCCCATTAAGATAGAGAAATAATAATAAAAAAACAATAGAGCACCGAATTTTCAAATTTCGAAGCATATAAAAGGTTAAAAAAATATGTTTTCACTCTAGAGAAATGATCATATTATTTTTTGTTGTTGTTAAAATTTGATGTATTAACAGTGGAATGTACAGTGGGATTAAAAAGAACGAATTTTGCATCAAAACTTGAAAAATCGATGTTCAATTAAATTTTCGATTTATGGTAATGGGCGTTACAATTATTAATAGTTTGTTAATTTAAACAATTCTGTATAATAATAACAAAGTTACCAAAGTTAAACTTCATTTGGATCACACTGTATGAACATTTTTAGATTTTTTGTGTTTTCAGACTACTTACCAACACAGCTAATGAATTTATTATACTTTATAGAATGATTCTGGAATATTTCAGTCACGTTCCGAATAATTTCAAAAACTATGAAAATCTCTACACATTAAATGTGTTTATTTTTTATTTTTTCAGAATAGTAGTGGAATTTCTCGAATATTTTCAAACTATTGAGGGATAAGTAAGAAATTGTCAGAAAATATCTTGTGGACTCGAATAATTTTTCAGTTCATATATAATTGTTCTAGAATTTCCCAAATATTTTAGGCATAAACCCATATGATCAAGTTTACATATCGTCAGCTTAATGTTACAAGGTTGTATGTGAAAATCTGTAAATCTGGGAATAAGGACTTTAAATATGTTTGTTATTACAGAAAATGTTCTTAATATTCCAGTTTCAACCTTCCAACAAGCTCAAAGGTCCTGCTTTGAAAACATATAGTCCTGTAAAGTTGTACACCTAAAAATTGAAAACACCAAGCCGACGATATGTTAACGGAAATATACTGCCTATTTTCTTTTCCAGAATTTTTCTATAATTTAGGCATATTTTCGAATTATTTGTGAATTTTCATAAAATTTTCAAGCATATATGAGGAACTCTCAATAATATTTATGAAAATTAGATACAAAAAATCATTCTATTGTACACAATGTATTTATTTTATCTTAAACTTTATAGATATTTTACGAAATTTTGTATATAGTATTATTCTTATATTTTAGAATTTGAACGTATTATGCAATAATATTAACGTGTTTTCACAAAGTTCCAGAAAATTTGTTAAACAGTTTGGCAAAGTACCTATCTATACAGACGTTTATAGAATTATTGTTTTTTTCGGATATTTACCTACAATGTCCATGAATTTGTTGTGTTTTCTAGAATAATTGGCTTATATAAATATTTTTTAATATAATGTTAAATTATTTTAATATTCTTCGAATTTTCAGCAATATTTGATAATAACAGTTTGGTAAACTACCTACCAATATAGACGTTTATAGAATGATTAGGTTTTCTCGGTAATTTACTTACAATGTCCATGAATTTGCTGTACCTTCTAGAATAATTGGCATATTCCCGACAAAATGGGTAATATTCTTGGAATTTTCAGGAATATTTGATAATAATGAACAATATATTTCTGTGCAATTTATGTTCCCATTTTTTTTCGAATAGAGTTGTCATTAAGTTATTATGTCATTGTTTTTAAGTCATATGAAAAAATATGATTAACTTGTAGGTATACAAATATTAAATTGCCATTATTAAGCATCAATCTATTATTAATCAATCAATCAATCGTAATTATTGCTAATATAGCAGAACGGCATTATACTTGGCAGAAATTTGTTTATTGAAAAATTGTATATTTTCATCCTAAATTTTAAGTTAATTTGTGTCAATACCAATTTATTTTAGCAAAAATTGTTACTTTATCAATGTTAAGGCATTCACATTTCTGTGCAATTGTTCCCCCTTTTTTTCGAATAGAGTTTTTATTAAGTTATTATGTCATTGTTTTTAAGTCCTATGAAAAAATATGATTAACTTGTAAGTATACAAATATTAAATTGCCATTATTAAGCATCAATCTATTACTAATCAATCAATCAATTGTAATTATTGCTAATATAGCAGAACGGCATTATACTTGGCGGAAATTTGTTTATTGAACAATTGTATATTTTCATCCTAAATTTTAAGTTAATTTGTCTCAATACCAATTTAATTTAGCAAAAATTGTTACTTTATCAATGTTAAGGCATTCACAATAAATTCTCGAATTCGTAAACTTTATTTTTTACTTTTTTATTTTTATCATTGATTCATATTCTTATTATTGATCTAATTATCTTATATATTGATTCTTAAGTATTGAAATTTTTGAATCCATGTTAATTTTTGGTGTATTTAAATTTAAGAATTTATTTTAAAAAAATCATATGATTTAAATCGTGATTAAAATCAATCAATTTAAATCACATCTACCCTGTGAACAGTTGATCAGATATCTAAAAAAATCAAATAAATCATGATTTTTGTTTTGTTTTAAATAATTGATTATTGATTTTTTTTAAATCATGACTTATTCCAACCCTGTGTAGAAGTAAGAATTGTACGCCTTTTTTTGGAGACATTTCTTTATAAAAATATTGATACACAAAAATGGCAACATCTTTGAATTATAGTTTTTCATTTTTTTTTAATTCGAATAACTGTATATTTTCAATTCGAAAACTTATTATCATCTGAAATGCAAATTCCAAATTTCTTCATCGATGTGTCATTGTAGTACATTATATTATATAGATAAAATGTGATAACTCTACGAAATAATTTATTCAAAATTAACATTAACAAATATTAAATTGCTATTTTTATGCATAAATATAACCAATTTTTGAAAAGGGGTAGATGTCTTTCGATAACATTCATTTTCTCATTTGAATTGTAATTTAATCAAATTATTCCTAATATTACAAAACGGCATAACACGTGGCAAAAATTCGTTTATTAAACAATTGCGTACGTTTTTGTCCTAAATTTTAACTTAATTTGTCTCAGTACCAATTTAGTTTAGCAAAATTTGTTACTTTACCAATGTTAATGTAGTCAAAATCAATTCTCGAATTCATAAACTTTATTTTTTACTTTATTATTTTTATCATTTAGTATTGAAATTTTTGAATAAATGATAAATTTTGGTGTGTTCAAATTTAAGAATTTATTAAAAAAAAACATGATTTAAATCGTGACTAAAATTAATTGTTTTAAATCTCATCTACCCTGGCAAAAACTGATCAGAAATATAAAAAATCAAATAAATCATGATTTTTATGTTTTTGTTAAATCATTGATTTTTGATTTGTTTTTTAATTATGATTTATTTCAACCCTATGTAGAAGTAGAATTATACGACTGTTTTTTTGCGAGAAATTTCTTTATAACGTCGTTCTCAAAAATATTGATACACGAAAATGGTAACATCTTTGAATTATAGTTTTTCATTTTTTTTTTCATTCAAATAACTGTATATTTTCCATTCGAAAACTTATTATAATCTGAAATACATAAGTGGCAAAAAAATAATCCAAAATCATGTCTCTACTGATAAAAACATTTTAATTTGATTAAATTAAAAATTTCTTCGTCGAAGTGTCGTTGTAGTATAATTTATCATCTAGATAAAATGTCAAAACTCTACGAAATAATTAATTAAAAATTAACATTAACAAATATTAAATTGCCATTTTAAGCATAAATCTAACTATTTTGTGAAAAGGGGTTGATGTTTTTTTATCACATCATTTTGCCAATTGAATTGTAGTTTGATCCAACTATTCCTAATATAACAAAACGTCATAACACGTGGGAGCAATACATTTATTAAACAATTGCGTATATTTTTGTCCTAAATTTGAACTTAATTTGTATCAGTACCAATTTAGTCTGGTAAAATTTGTTACTTTATCAATGTTAATGTAGTCAAAATCGATTCTCGAATTCTTAAACTTTATTTTTTACTTTCATTCATATTCCAATGTGGAAGTATTGAAATATTTGAATCCATGTTAAATTTTGTTTTGTGTTCAATTTAAGAATATATTAAAAAAATCATATTATTTAAACTGTGATTGAAAACAATTGATTTAAATCACATCTACACTGGCAAAAACTGATCAGAAACATAAAAAAATAAACAAATAAATCAAAATTTTATGTTTTTGTTAAATCATTGATTTTTGATTTGTTTTTAAATCATAATTTATTTTAACCCTATGTAGAAGTAAAAATTATACGACTGTTTGTGTTTCTGAGAAATTTCTTTATAACGTCGTTCTTAAAAATATTGATACACGAAAATGGTAACATCTTTGACAGATCATTATTTTTATGGTTTTTTAAATCATTGATCTTTGATTTTTTTTTAATTCTTATATATTCCAACCTTGTGCAGAAATAAGAATTACGCCTTTTTTATAAGATTTTTTTTTGAGAAAATCAAATAAATCATGATTTTTATGTTTTTGTTAAATGATTCATTTTTGATTTGTTTTTAAATCATGATTTATTTCAACCCTGTAGTAGAAGTAATAATTATACGACTGTTTTTTTTTTGGGGGGAAATTTCTTTATAACGACGTTATCAAAAATATTGTTACACAAAAACGGTAACATCTGTGAATGATAGTTTTTCTTTTTTGTTTCATTCGTATAACTGTATAATTTCCATTCGAAAAATTGCCACGAAAAGTAGCAAAAAAACCCAAAATAATTTTTTCGTTTTCTACTGATTAAAACTTTTCATTTTGATTAAATTAAAAATTTCTTCGTCGATGTATCATTGTAGTACATTATGTAAAATGTCAAACGACATTATATAACATGTCTCTACGAAATAATTAATTAAAAATTAACATTGTGAGATTATAGAAAATCATAAGGAAAAAATTTGATTCTCTGAGAATTAAAAAAAAATCCCATTGAGAATAATAGTAATTGCTATGCTTGGTAATTGAAAAATTTGATATGCATTTGTTAATAACAAAAAAAATATATATTAATATTACAAATTTATCTTAGGATTTGTCAACTTTATATATGTTGCTTTCATAAATAACTATATTATTGTTTATTGCACTTGAATCCCGAAAATGTAGAATAATAAGTAATAAATATGCTGGAATTATAATCTGATATAACGTCGAAATAAATATATCTGTACATTTATCTGCAATCTGAAATATTTTTATCTATTGAGTTGCACAGGTGTATCCTCAATATTTTAAAACTTCTTTATGCGAGCATTCCGCACGTGTCTTTCTAGATTGTTGCTATTTAAAACTATAATACGGTTCGAAATAGTTTTCACTCGAGGCGGCAAGTATTTTTACAGGGAAATTATTAACGAAATTTTGTCTAATAATTTCTAATGGGAATAACATATTTAATCGATTCGTGAAACTGATTTATGCAAGACGATTTCACACACTCGTTAAAATATTATACTTAATTGACAAGGCGATGGCGCTCAGCGCATACAAAAGGTTTGCCACTAATATGCTGACTGAAAATAATATCCCTTTTATGAAATATATCTAAACATAAACAAGTAACGCTTAATTAAATTATGAAAATGTTCGTAGATAAAATCCACATTCCTAACCAGAATAATGTCTCGAGTTAACCAGGCACCAAGATGCCCAATATATTAAAAATATTTTAAACATTTAATAGCTGTATAGATGTAGATACTAAAACTCGTCTATATATAATAACAATAATTTATAAAGAACAGAAAAGGTTACCTTACTGATATTTTATTCTGATTTAAATTAAACTAGAGTTTTTTCATATTAATGTCATCATCCGGGAATAAACAAATAAAATTTAAAAGTGAAAGAGCTCGAGGGATACGCCGTGAGACAGAGACGGCGAGAAAGAGGAGTCAAGATTATATTACTTTGTCTCGTCTTGTGCGACAGCATTCTGTTTATATTAAATTAAAGAGATACGGTGGGAATTACTCTGACCTTAAACGGAGCATTTAACAAAGACACCTCGCCTTAATTTTAACAGTGATATTCAAAAGATGCACAATTACGGAATTTTGTGACGCGACATTTTTAGTATGAGAATGCGGGCAGAGGCAAGTAAACAAAACGAATCCTGTTAGCTTTTACATAAACGTGCAATAATTATCCTGGCATGAACTCAAAAATATCAATAATAGTACCGCTATGTGTACACACTACAGTTCTTAATTTAAACGTAATTATAGCGATACGTTAGAAAATGCACTAAACTGCCTAAGCGATTAACAGCGTTTAATAAACCATTTGTACACATAGCAATAAATAATTTTGATGGTAAATTATCGCGGATAATGAGTATTAAAATATGCTCATTATCCTTGCATAAAAATTAGGCCCGGCGATAAAAGTTCGATATCGAATATCTTTACGTTTCTGTAATATTGCTGTAGGTGTGTCTACAGTATTAGAAGTGTGTGCCACATATGATGGGTCACGACCTAAGACCCCTCCGCTTGCTTGGAATACTGCGAGCAGATCCAAAAAATTTCAGTACGACACATAAAAATACTTTTGAAGTCTGCGCCTCGGTATCTAGGTAGACCGGCTAATTTAATTTACTCGGATGCGTTGAAATATTTCGGTTTTTACATAAATCAATTCTATAATTGATATATCAGAGAGGAGGTATTCATTTCACGTGAGAAAATTAAAACCAATAAATCACCCAGGCGTGGAATACAGAAATCATTTGTTTAAGTTCAGAAATTTCGAAAGCGATCATTTTAAAAATCTTCAATGGATATACCTATAATTTTAATTTTGGTAAGATTTTGTCCAATATAATGCTGTATATCTCCCAATACCAATGTTGACTTATTTTCATGTGATTTTTTTAATCATTATTATAATTAGTGATTATCAATCTCACAGTTTAATCGTAGTTTATTATTATTATTATTGTAAGCAATGATCAACAGTCCAAGTCTCTAATAATAATTTTAAATTATTATTATTATTTATTGAGGTAAATAAAATTCAATTTCGTCATTCAAATAGGACGTTAGTTATTTAAGTTACTTTATTTAACATTTTGCTTAATGTTTAATTTAATTTAATTTAATTTAGTAATTATTGAATATTTATTTATATTTTCTGACCTTAAATGTTTAACTTAATAATCAATATTGGAATTACAAAGTGAAATTAGCGACTTCAAGTACCTAATTATCTTCAAATTTTTCAGAGAAGTTTCTTCAATATATGTCGTCACTGCATAAAAAATCGTTAGCTTTTGTGGCTACCAATGAATTTCAACGCCACCTTGTGGATAGGAATAAATGATATAAATAAATTCATTCAATAACCCATCTTCAAATTGTGCAGATAAGTTATCGCATGTCATCACCGCTTGATATTAATAGCATTTGTGTCTACTATTAATCTCAGCCACATGATCCGTCAGCATTTTATGAGGTAATATTATTTAAAATAAAACGATTTACGGTTTGGTTTGATTAGGTTCAATTCTACTTCTACACACATCTATGCTCACATTCACTTACCTATACGATTGATTCGGTTTGAAATGCTAAGATTGCTTAAATATCTTAAATAAAGAGAGTAAACAAATAAGGTTTATTATGACAACTTGATATGGTTTAGTGTCAACTTGATTTTGTTTAGTCTCAATTTGAAATTGATTGGTCTTAATTTGAAACTGATTGGTATCAATTTGAACTTGATTGGCCTCAATTTGAAATTGATTGGTATCAATTTGAACTGGATTGGTCTCAAATTGAACTTGATTGGTCTCAATTTGAACTTGAAAAGGTATAGTTTATGAGTCCTTTCATAGTTTTTGTTACTTTTGCGCTGCAGCATTCTATTAGTTGACATTGTATTATTGTCAACTTTTCCAACTTAGTTCCAACAACATAATAACAAATAATGACATTTGAAAATAATCTGGTTTAATTATTTCCTTGTATCCCAGGAAACATTTCAGCAACGATGCAAGACATATTTGATTAGCATCTGGAACAGTGTCATCTATTAGTATCCAGCGTAAACATTGATACCAATTTCTTGAACGCTCTGTATTAGGGCCCGTTGCCGGTCCAACCGACATACCACCAGTTTCCGGATTCGAGGCGCGACTGTAACACATTCGTCGGCGTCCGAGTTGGCATCACGGCATTTTACCGCCCAACGCGTCCTCTTGCTTTGATGACAAACTCAATAATTTGTTGTAGTACCACTTTATTTACAACAATACATTTATCTTGTTAAGGGTCAAATATTTTTGCTAATATAAATTAACTTTCCCGAGGTTCACCCTACTGCTTTGTAATTAAATAACGTGGAGCCGCACCCCCAACTAGGTGACGCAAAATGACTGCATACACCGTCTTAACTTAGCTGGCCGGGGCTAAGGTGGTCTACTTTTTTATAGGTGCAACTAGTACACCAAGAACGAACAGGTGGAGTATTGGAGAGAAAGAGAGAAAAATGGGTTGCAACCCGTCTATATACTTATGTCAAATTGTTAAACAAATATTTTGAAATTTTGTAGAAAAACATGTAATTGGGCACAATCCGTGCAATTCCAGAATATATGGATTTTATACAGGGTGTCCAAGATAAGGATCAACAGCATGTGGATCTGGGAAACCGTAAAAGTTACAAAGGCCGTTAAATTACAAAAAAAGTTGCGCAATCTAATATTCAGTAATATTATTTTGAGAACCAGAAATTTCCGCTTACTTCCGGAGATATTCGACAAAAACAAAAATCTTGCGATTTCGTTTTTACTGTTTTCGGAAGTTATTTGAAAACCTTTAAGAAAACTAAAGGCACTTTCTCATTGCCACATTTTTAGCTCTACAAGACAGCGTTTACAAATTTTCTGTATAACGTTTCGTTTCGAAGAAACTATCATCAACTATATTTTTATATGGCCTGTAAAAAATGTACATCCTGTATTAGATAGCATTTCGTACTACAAATTCAACTATTTATATCACAGTACGGTTTCTAATGTTTTTATTCAGAAAATGCCTTGTAATACATTTCGAACATTTTCTTGTAATAGGCGTTGAAATGATCACGACAAAGAAAATTTGTTTTCTAATTTTAACCCAAAATAGGTACCAGAATAGTAACTAAAAATAATTTACCTAGAATAGTTGTTAAGCATTGAAACATATAGTTATTCAGAACCACATTTATTTTTTTACTGTGGTATTATGAGAATTATTATGTTCATTTCATTATCATACATAAAATTTGATGATAAATTTAGTCTTCGTCACTCATTTCAACGCCTACACAACTAAAATGTTCGAAATATATTATCAAGGTTTTTTTTCTGAATAAAAACATGAGAAATCTTACTGTGATATAAATCGTTGAATTCGTAATAGGAAATGCTATTTAATACAGGGTGTACTTTATTTACGGGTCATAGAAAAATATAAAGTTGATCATGATTTCTTCGAAACGAAACGTTGTACTGAAAATTTATAAACGCTGTCTTGTAGAGCTAAAAAAGTAACAATGAGAAAGTGCCCTTTATTTCTTTATACCTTTTCTAATAACTTCAGCAAAACATAAAAACGATATCGCAAAATTTCGGATTTTGTCGAATATCTCCAGAAGTAAACGGAATTTTCTGGTTTTGTCAACAGAATATTTCTGACCACTAAATTGCGCAACATTTTGTAATTTAACCGTCTGTGTAACTTTTACAGTATCCGAGATCCCCATCCTGTTGATCCTTATCTTGGACACCCTGTATATGGAAACTTTTGAATTTATAAATAACTTGGCATATAAAAAAAATAGAAGTAAATTATTAGATATTTAATTTAGCATATATAACAAAGAAATTACACAAAAAAAGTCGAACAGAATTTTATAACCATACCAAAAATTATCTTCTTTTTCACGTAGTTATGTGAATCATGATAAAAATAAATTGATTTTAAATATATTAAAACAAAACTGATGAAGACTTGATAAAAAATGTTGCCATTATAAATTGGTGCCGAAGAAAATGAGGGACAAAAATAGTTTCTAGAATCCAATATGTTATGTTGGTGTGTTAAAATAATAGTTGGAAAATGATAAAAATTTTAAACATAACGTATGTCTCAAAAGTTTTGTTTCAAAATTGGGGGTCCTCAAAATATGTTGTAATGTTAAAATATCCAAATGGTTTTGGAAACAAAAGATTGTTTACTTTCTTGACTTAAATTTGACAACACATTTTTTGAAGTCTGTTGCATTAAAATGTCTTATAAATTCGAAATTCGAAAAAGTATTTATAATTTGGTTGGGCGGATGCCTAATCTTGAAATATTTCTATTTTTTTTATTATACAAAATACTTAAAGGTAGTTTACTGTAATTATTACATTCTGATCAAAAAGTATTTATAATTTGGTTGGGCGGATGCCTAATCCTGAAATAGTTTCGATATTTGAAAACTAAAATATCTCGCGCAGAAGCATTCACTGTACAATATGTGATTGCTTATAAGCGATACTTTGTCCAAATCTCCCTAAAAGAGAAATGCCAAGGATTTTTACCCGAGAAAGAGCAGAAAAATTGCTAAGAAGAGCAAAAGACAGACTTTGGGTATCCGTTGGGAAATTAGCGTGCAAGTATCGTTCTTCAAGGATATAACATCGCGGGAATTAGCAAAAATACTCAGAAATACAGAAAAAGACGAAAGAGTACCAAGTAAACCCAAAATCAATTTGCAAGGAAACCACGATGCTGTTGTTAACTAAGGCGGGTACATTTTACGAACAAGACAATCATTATCCTAGACAATGAAAAATATTTTACTCTTGCCAACTCGGAAATCAAAGGAAACGATACGGACAATGTATAAGAGTGTTACGACAATGTAAAATACAAAGAAACCGTGAAATTCGCTGATAAGGTTCTGGTTTGGTGTGCGATTTCGACTGATATTCAGATCTCATGTGGGACGAGTACGCAAGAAAGGCAAGAGAAAAAAATTGAACAAATTAAAAAAAGGAGTACAAGAAGCAATAAAAAAACGGGAAAGCACCAGGAACAGACGATATAATCCCTGAGATGATGAAACACATATGAGAAGAGGGAATAACATAAATAACAAAACTAATAAATGACATAATAAGCAGCGGGAAAACACCAGGAGAATGGAATAGAGGAATAATTCTACCAACACATAAGAAAGGGGATAAAAGAATATACAAAAATTACAGAGGAATCACATTAACAAGTATACCAAGTAAGATAATCACCAGTACTAGAAAAAAAGATGCGACACAAACTAGAAACCACAATAGAGGACAGCCACTGCAGATTCAGAAAAGGGAGAAGTACGCAAGACCAAATCTTCATACTCAGACAACTAAGCGAGAAACTAATTAAGAAGAACAGAGAAATGCGCATATGTTTCGTAGATCTTGAAAATGTATTCGACAGGATAAGGAGAGAGGATATATGGAACGAACTTACAGAAAAAGGAATAGAGGAGGAATTAATAAATATAATAAAATACATGTACAGAGAAAACAGAAGTATTGTGAGAACAAACATTGAGGAATCAAAAGAATTCGAAACGAAGAAAGGAGTAAAACAAGGATGCGTGCAAGCGCGTTGCTTTTCGCAATTGTATTGGATAAGGCGATGAAGAAAGCAAAGCAAAAAATGAAAATGCTATAAATTGGATACTGGACAATGGAGATAACAAAAATAGCAGAAGTACTATTCGCGGATGGGATGGCAATAATTGCAGAAACAGAGGAAGAACTGCAACACAACATGGAAATAATTGAGAAAGAGATTAAGAATATAAACATGAAAATAAATTACGAATAGACAAAAACCAAGGTAATTGCAAAAGAGAAAAAGAAACACGAAATAAACGTACAAGGGAAAAAAAGGGAACAAATAGAACAATACAGATATTTAGGAATAATCATACAGAGCAATGGTAAATTAGATAATGAAATAGAAGATAATATAGCAATAACAGCAAAACTATGCAACACGTTAAAAAACACCTTTTTTAGGGTGTTCGAGAGACACAAAAACAGAAATAGTAAAAAAGAGTAATTAGACCAACGCTAACTTACAGCAGCGAAACATAGACGATGCCAGGAAAACAAATCATAAGAATAATTGCCATGGAGATGAGATTCCTAAGAAAAATAGAAAACAAAAGAAGAACAGCCAGGATAAGGAACGAGACGCACAAGAAAAACTTAAAATATAATATTTTGGCCTGACTTGGTATCCTGCCATTATGCCAGGGTAACACAACATTGCGTTCGTCAAAACTACATGTCTTTTGTAAGAAATATCGATAATCGCCCGAATTAGCCTTAGGTCCATCCAATAGAATATTTTTGGGAACTTTTATCTCGCAAAGTGTATGAAAAACGGTGGCAAGCCGAAAACGAAGAATAACTAAGGCGTAGAATTTTCGTAAACATACGCGAAATTGATGTTCAATCGGTCCAGTCAGTTTTAATAGCAGACCAAAATGACCTCGTATCTATACGAATTTAAGCAAATGAAGTAATGTGACAATTTTTTTTGTGCTTTTATGCATATTTTCAGTTTTTAAGTTTATAATTGCTTTAATTCATTTTTTGTGCATATTTCCTTATTTTTTGTACTTATTTGCTTATTTCTCAATTTTATAGCATATTATTTATATTAGCTAGAAATATATTTTGTTTCACATTATTGTAATGAGAATTCAGCATTATTAGTACTCCGTTACGTCTAGAGTGCTTGGTTATTACAAAATCATCAACAAAACGAGTGTGCGTATGTGATATTTGGTAAACAAAGCTTGATTTTGTCGGGGATTACCCTATTTTTACGTGCATGGAACGCATCTAGGGCAAGTGGGCTATCAATTCAGTCCAATTTATCTCAATCTTCAGTGCGTTGTGCTTGTGTCTTGTGTGTATTATGTGTTTATAAGTTTTCTTGTATAAAATGCCGAAAGTAAAACCTTCCGTCGATGAATGGATACGTGGACATTCTCAATTAAAATATGAGAACGGCAAATTAATTTGCAGGGCTTGTATCAAACCGGTAAGTTTTATTTTGTGTTGCTATTGGCCTAGGTACAAGCATGTATTATGTTGTAGATTAACTGCGAGAAAAAAATTAACATAACACAACATATCAAAACAACAGTTCACCTGGAAAATTAAAAACAAACACAAATCTGCAAGCAGTACCCTGAGTACCTAGCAAATTATTTCCGAGTCTTTTGCGAGTTCTTGTACACAGAATGAAAAGGAATTGTACTTTGATTTATGCAATACCATGGTATCTTCTAACATTCCGTTAAAAAAACTAGATAATAGTATGTGTAAAACTTTTTTACAAAAATACATCACTAGACATATTCCTGCCGAATCAACCATTCGCAAAAACTATGTCGAGCAAGTATATAAACACACTATTGAGGAAATAAAAAAGATAATTGGCAACAATTACATATGGTTCTGTGTAGATGAAACTACTGATTCATGTGGTCGGTACATCGCCCATTTAATGATTGGAATATTAAACGAAGACTCCACCAATGCATTTTTGATTAGTTCCAAGCAGTTAGAAAAAACAAATGGCAATACTGTTGCCAAATTCGTTCACGATAGATTAACACTTTTTTTTTGCCAAACCCTGTACCGAATGATAAATTATTATTGATGCTTTCTGATGCCGCTGCATATATGTTGAAGTCATATTCTAATTTAAAAGTATTTTATGAGCAATTAATGCATTGCACCTGTTTGGCACATGGTTTTAATCGAGTTGCTGAAACGATTAGACTGCAATTTCCACTGGTCAATGATTTGATAAAAACCGGGAAGAAAATTTTCCTAAAAGTTCCACTGAGGGTTGAAATGTTTAGGGAAAGAATGCCAAATGTACCTCTTCCTCCGGCACCGGTTATAACTAGATGGGGTACATGGCTAGATGCTGCCTGCTATTATGCCGACCATTTAGATTCATTTAAGGAGCTTGTGTTAGAGTTTCCCGAAAATGTGTCAGAGGCAATTTAAGAATGCCACAAAGTTCTTAAAGATAAGAGGGTTGTACAAAATTTAGCATTCCTAAAAACCAACTACAGTTTCGTAAGCAAAGCGATTGATAAACTCCAAGCAAAGGACACAACTTTGGTAGATGCGGTTCAATTAGTTGAAGGTTTTAGGAACGACGTCTCAAACATACGGGGATCTATAGGAGAGATTATTATAAAAAATGTGATGCAGTTTTGTCAAAAAATTAAGGGTTTGGCGAGTTACAAAAAATATCAACAGTTTTAAAAGGAGATTTCGTGGAAGATTTGCTGATAAATATTACAATTATTCCCAAATTTAAATATGCACCGATTACAAGTGTGGATGTGGAGAGAAGCTTTTCATTCTTAAAAAATGTCCTCAGTGATAGGAGAATGAGATTTTCCGTTGAAAATTTAGAAACACATTTAATTATTAGTTCATTTAAAAATTATCAGTAATTATTATTTGTTATTAATTATTATTGTTACTAATATTAATTACCAAAACCTATGTTATTAAGATAATACTTTTATCTACCTAAAGTGCGTTCTTGTTAATAAAATTATGTTTTGTTTTTTTTCTGTATTTTCATTAAAAAATAAAATATGCCTTTCATGCTATTTCTGTGTTTTTGTGCTTATTCTAATCTTTATGCTTTTTTATATGCTTATTTTCTAAGATTTTTATGCATTTTAAGCGCTTATTTTGTATTTTTTTATGGTTATAAATCCGCGCTTTGCGTGATGATTGATGTTCGCAGAAAATTGCGCCACGTTGAGCAGCACGGGCCCCTTCATTTGGTTAAAGTTAATAATTTTATTAGTTACTATGCTGTTAATTATGTTATAGCAAGATATTTTTTACAAAAAAAATATGGTTATATATTTTGTGACAAGACTTTTGAGACATACGTTATGACAATACAAAATACATTTGATAAAATGTAAAATCTTTGTAGCATATTTATTTGTTGTCATTTGAATTGCTGATGACGATAGTACCTCAATCTAGCATTAGCATATGAATACGAAGGACCGATACGTACGCACATTATCAATTATTAAGCGTATTCAAGTTAATGGTTTGCCGGGTTGTATCTCATATTTCTCGTGATGTGATTTGCGATGCATAAATTTATTTTAGAGTTGCTATTATCATGTGACCTTTCCGTTGTACGCCGAAGTACCTCCATAACTCATCTTACAAATAGTAGGATTTTATAATATTAATGGGGACATTCGTATGTTAATAACCCAAGGAACTGTCGCGCACACTCGGTAGGTAATAAACGAATATTTACCTTGTTTCCGATTAACAGCGCCCATGTGAATCCATTTAAATTACAGTGTTGTTAACTGAAATTATAGGGCTCTCTATTTCGATCGTTAAAAATTAAAAATGCAATTATGTAATTTCTTAATTTAATACATTTTACGGTAATAATTTATTTCATTTCATTAATACTATTGGTAATTATAACTGTGAAGCTTTTATATCTTATAAGCTGAAGTTTAATCCGATAATAATTTGATTAAATTGTTGATTTGATATGTACTCATAAAAATGTATAATATTTATAATGAAATTATAACATATAAGTAGAATTAGGTGATCGCATCTACTGTTATTATTTGCATGGAGACTAAAGAAGCGTCATCGATAAAGGCAAAATTATTATGCATGCGATGGTAATTAGACACAGCAGAAGAATTAGACTGATGCACAATTTAAATGTTAATTTAAAAAAGTTGCAATTATTTTCTACGGCACATGTCAATGGCTTAGGTTAGTTAGGAGTGAGCAATGTAAAACAGTTTCATATGGAAAACTCTGGTAAACAAGGTTTTGGAGCAACCAAATAGTGTTTATAAGGTAATTTGGTGCGCAGAATTCGAATCTGTGACTGCTTTTTTGATCAAGTCAGGTTTGCGAGATATAAAATATCATTGATTTCGTATATTTTTAATAAAAAATCGCTAATTTATTCAAAATTAAATGAAATTTCAAAAGTAAAAGGCAGTGTTTGAACATCGTTTGTATTTATCTGGGTCAGTTTCACGTATTAGAGTCCAGCAATTATCTCCCAGCATACTTTTGTCCCAAAATCCTTGATAATTTCTTTCAATTTTCATTGCATCTTGTACGTTATCCTTGTTCATCACTCACCGCACTCAGGTTTTGAGGAAAAAAGTTCAAAAGTGAATGCAAAAAAAAATGCATCTTGAGTGACATCCGTGCACCTAATTCACAATAATTTTTCAAAAATTCAGTAACAATCGAGGCGTTTATTTTAAAAACAACACAAGTCCAAAAATGCACAAATCGACTTATTAACAGTAAACGGCTCTGAAAACCAATGTCTATGCACTAACAAACCCGTTTTCTCGAAAAACAATAGAAGTCGCGTGTAACAGCCCAATGAAAATATAGCAATTCTTTAACAACTACACATGTCCATGGGATTTATTTCTTCGGTATCAATATCTAAACAAAAAGCAAGAAAAATATCAGCAAAACTGAAGAATCTTAAGGACTTAAAGGGTTTTTTAGAGGAAACCCAGAATATATCATTTTATGAACCATTTTTTGCTGAGCAATATTTAAGTGTTGTTGATGAGAAACCCGAACTGGACGAGGATGACAACAGTAGTGGTTGTGAAAAGTTTTCATTTTTATTTAAAATTTTTGAAAAACAGTTTGTATTTAAACTTTATTTTGTATTTTTATTTGTTCGCATTAAATAATTTCCACCTAAAAACAACACAAGTCCAACTTTCTTCCCCTTTTTTCTCTTATTTCACAGTTCTTATTTGAAATAATTTTTATTTTTAAATAAGTTGAAATAAATACAACAGAATAGACTTATTTATTTTCTCAGTAGTTTGAGTATAACTACAGTGATTTTTTTTTTAATTTCCCACAAAACTGATTTTTGGACATGTGCACTTTTTAAAATAAACGCCTCAATTTGTCTGTAGTCATCACTTTACTTGTTTCCAAGGAAACCATTTACGATGCTTTTGAAAGATTGCCAGGCGCAGATTCTTTCTCTGATAAACATTGTGAGAAATAATCATCATTCAATAACTTCCTGATCTAAGGACCAACAAATATACCTTCTTTATTTAAACATATGAAATTGTAGAAAAATCTGCTATCAAATGTTTAAAAGCAGCACCATCTTTATTCAGAGCCTTGGCAAAGTTTTTGAAAAGACCTAGTTTTATATGCAGTGGTGGAAGTAGAATGTAATTTGGATCAAGTAATGGATTATTTGAAATGTTTTGCTTTCCAGGAGAATACTCTGTTCTTTGTGGCCAATCTATTCTGGTGTAATGATGACTTGTAGCTCGACTATCCCATAAACAAAGGAAACAACAAAATTTGTAAATAAATACAAATAAAATACAGATAAAACCTAAATAATTTTGATTTAATTAAAACTGGGAAATTACAATATACATAGAACATTCAATCACATACCTTTAAATCGCCACATATCTTCCATTTATGATCTTGGTTTTTGAGTAAAGTTAAAATTTGAGTCATTGATTCGTAATTTTCCTTGGTATAAACAGCATGAGCAATTGGTACGGATGGTTTTTTATTCCCATTATATAAAAGAAAAGCTTTTTAACTATACTTAGAGCCGTCAATGAATAATCTCCATTCATATTTTTCATATGGTTGGTTCATTTTTTGAAATAAAGCTTAAATGTCGTTACAGTAGAGAATAGTGTTTTTCTTCTCAAAATATGCAGCCAATTCCATACTGTTAGTTTTGTTCCAACTGCAAGATGTTTCCATTGTTGCATACGCAAAGCCAATAATTCTGCGTCTTGCTTTAATAAATGTAAATCACGAACTAGATCATTAAGTTCAGCTTGAGTCACTAAATGGCATTCATTATACTCATACAAACTACAACTGCTGTTAACAATGTCATTGAAAGATGATTGTCAATGGATTATTTGGTAAATGTTGAACTGTTTTTTAAACATATGGAACATTTGCGTATTGCACACTTCTTCGATTTTTCATATCGATCCCAACAACTTTTGATTAAAAAAATTAACAATCGGTTTGGTGATTACTTTGCTTTCTCTATATTACTGGAACTGAAAAGTCGAAATATTTCCTCTCGCCATTCGACCACTTTCATAAAATAGCTCTGCAACTATTGCAAAACAATGTCGGTGTCCACGTTTTGTCTAAATTTTTGACAGCAAGCTTTTTAAACAGATGGAACATTTGCGTATTGCGCACTTGTTCGATTTTTCATATTGATCCCAACAACTTTTGATAAAAAAAATTAACAATCGGTTTGGTGATTACTTTGCTTTCTCCATATTACTGGAACTGAAAAGTAGAAATATTTCCTCTCGCCATTCGACCACTTGCATAAAATAGCTCTGCAACTATTGCAAAACAATGTCGGTGTCCACGTTTTCTCTAAATTTCTGACAGCAAAACCAAAGTAATGTAAATATGCATATTTTAACTATTCTGGTTTCGCATAACTTTTTTTCCAACGATATATTTACCACAAACAAAGCAGAAATAGCTTGAATTAGTAACACACGATCGAATTGACACATTTAAGCACTATTATTACGATTGGAGAATAAATGTGGGTTTCCGTCAAATTACTCCACAGTAGCGCTATCCATGCGAGATAAAGAGAACTAGACCTGATAGCGCAATTTTAGCGGTAAATTTGAATTCTAAGCACCCAAAGTACTTGGAAAATGTCCTCCTCTTTTCCAGTCAAACTTTTTATTTCAATTTTGTAGACTAGTGTAAGACCAGTGTAAGTAGACCAGTTGGCAGAGATTTGTAGACCAGTGTAATTAGACATTGCTGCACAAATAGGTTGAGTTATTATTTGATTCTTTTTGATTATTGATTTTATTTATATAATCAGCCACCTTTGTACCTTTCGGTGTAAGGCTTTCTTTTACATCATAGTATTTACATTATATTTATTCTGTTCGATAGTATTCCCTCCTCTTCTTCCTATCTTTTGTCCGTTCCTTTAGCTCTTCCCAGGAACTCCCTTTTCTCCTCGCCTCTTGTCTTGTCGTGTTATTCCACTCTTTTCTTGGTCTTCCTCTATGATTTCTCCCTGTTGCTCTTGCCTCATATACTCTCTTGGTAATTCTTTCCTCGTTCATTCTACAGATATGTCCAAACCATCTCATCTGTCCTTTTATTTTATGATTGATTGGTCTTATCTTTAGGTTATTTCAGTATGTCTCGTTTCTTATTCTGTCCCTTCAGGTCTTATCTTCAATTTTTCTGAGAAATCTCATTTCCATCGCGTTAATCCTATTGTTTTGCTTTCCTGTCATAGTCCACGATTCGCTGCTATACGTTAGTGTTGGTCTTATAACTTTTTTGCCGATTTCTATTTTTGTGTTACTTGCTATTTATTTCCTGTTGAAAAATATATTTTGCAGCATATTAAATTTTTTTCCTATTTTGCTCACTTTGTCGTCTATTTCTATTTCTATTTTTCCGTTACTCTCTATTATAGTCTCTAGATATCTGTAGAGTTCAACTTGTTCTAACTTCTTTCCTTGTAACTTTATTTCGTGTTTTTTCTTCTCCTTAGTTATTATCATGGTCTTCGTTTTGTCGAGGTTTGTCCTCATGTTAATTTCCGTTAGTTCTTTGTGCAATATGTCCATGTTGTGTTGAAGGTCCTCCTCTGTTTCTGCAATTATAGCCATGTCGTCAGCGAATAATAACTCTGCTAGCCGTATTGTTCCCATTTTCCAGAATCCTATCTGTAGCGGCCTTATATTTTGTTTTGTTTTTTTCGTTGCCTTGTCCAGTACTGTTGTAAATAGCAATGGGTTCAGCACGCATCCCTGTTTTGGTCCTTTTTTTGTGGCGAATGTTCTTGATTTTTCATTGTTTGTTCTTACTTTGTTTTTGTTTTCACTATACATGTTTTTTATTATAATTATCATTGCCTTTTCCGCTCTTCTCTTTTCTAGTTCTTTCCAAATGTCCTCTCTGTTAATCCTGTCGAATGCCTTTTCCAGGTCCACAAAGCAAATGTGGATTTTTCTGTTCTTTTTTATTAGTTTCTCGCGTATTTGTCTTAATATGAAGATCTGGTCTTGAGTGCCTGTCCCTCTTCTGAAACCCCCCTGATTATCTACTATTGTTTGTTCTAGTTTGTTTCTTAGCCGTATTTCTAAGATTCTTGTCAGGATCTTGCTCGGTATGCTTGTTAAAGTAATTCCTCTGTAATTTGTGCAGTTTCTTTTGTCTCCTTTTTTATAAATAGGGAGTATTATTCCCGTGTTCCATTCTCTTGGTGTGTTTTCGTTCTATATTATTTCATTCAGTAGTTCTGTTAATTGTGTTATATTCCTTCCACTCCCATGTACTTCAACATTTCTGCTGTTACTTCGTCTACTCCTGGCGCCTTTCCGTTTTTTTGTTTTCTTATTGCTTCTTCTACTTCCTTTTCTTTTATATTCTCCATCTTCACCTTATTCAACTTATCTTGTTTCTCTTCCTTACCTTCTTGTGGTTCGTTCTCTTCTGTTTCCTCTTTGATAAGCTCTTCGAAGTATTGTCACCATCTTTCCATGATTTCATCTTCGTTTGTAATTATTCTTCCGTCTTTGTCTTTTATATTCACCATGTTGTACTCTTTTCTTTGTTTTAGTTGTTTTAATGTTATGTAAAATAGTTTTTAATTTTCTCTGTAGTTCTCATTCATTGTATTTCCAAATTGTATCTATGATTTTTGTTTTGCATGTTTTACTTCGTTTCTTTTTTCTTTGTATTCTTCATAGTCCTCTCTTCTATTGGTCTGCAAGTATTTCCTCCATTTATTATTTTTGTCTTTAATTTTGTTCTTTAGTTCCCCCACCATTCTGTTTTCTTCGTCTTTTTATTTCCTATTTTTCTTGTTCCACCACACTCTCTTGCAGCATCCAGTATAATATTTTTAAATGCCTCCCATTCTCTTTCTATGTCCAGTCTTTTGTCTTTCTCTTTTTCTTTGAACTTTCTTTGTAATATATACCAATATTTTTCTTGTGTTTGTGTTTCTTTTAGTTTGTAAGATCTTATCTCGTCTTTCACTTTTTTCTTGTTTTGCCTGGTCTTAGTTTATGTTTCCATTGCATGTCCATTCTTGGCAAGTGGTGGTCACTTCCGATTTCTGCTTGTCTTGATACCTTTATGTCCTTTATTTTGCTCCAGTTATCTTTGTTTATTAGGCCGTAGTCAATTATGGATCTTTTATTTATAGATGGTTGAGTTCTCGTGAATTTATGTATATATCTGTGTTTGAATTTCGTGTTTGCTATTATTATGTTGTTTTCTACGCATAATTCAATTATTCTTTCACCATTATTGTTTCTGGTATATTCTACTTCTTTTCCCAGTATTTCATTATTTAGTCCTCCGTCCTGGTTTCCAACTCTTCCATTTAGGTCTCCCATTGTTATTATGTTTTCAGTTCCCTCATCTATTTCTATTTGTAGGTTCTCGTAGAACTTATCTTTTTCCTCTTTCCTTGCATCTTCGTTTACTCCATATGCTATAATTAATGTCCATGTCTCGTATTCCGTCAAGTTCATTTCTGTAGTCATCATCCTCTCGTTTATATGTCTTTTCTTTATGATGTCTTTTATTTTTTCCGGTGCAATTATTATTCCTACCCCTCCGCTTGCTCTTTCATTTTCTTCTACTCCTGCCCATATGAGCCAGTATCCTCTATGGATTATCTGGATTCCTTTACCTTTCTTTTTTGTTTCTGTTATTCCCAGCATTTCTATTTTCTGTTTTTCCATTTCTTCTGCTTCGTATATTCCATGTGCCCATTCTTATTTTAGTATGTTTTTCATTATCTATTTTTATTTTATTCGCGTGTGTTATTTCTTTTCCGTTTTCTTAGCTATGGTCCTTTTCGTCTTTCTTGTTATTTCGTAGTTTTTTTATCTGGTCGTATCAATTTGTTTGACTCTTTTCTGTGTTCTGTCCCATTTGTATTGTACGTCGTTTATTTTTATCTTCTGATATCCCACTCTAACTAACTTTCCTTTATTACTTTGTTCCTTCGCAATGTTTCTCAGTTCTTTCTGTATTTCCCTCTCATTTCTTGTTAAATAGTTATCGATATATACCATGCTATTTTTAATGTTACGTTTTGCTTTCATTATATCGATTTTGTGTTCGAAGGACTCAACTTCAGCCATTATCATCATTGATTATTGATTTGAATTATTATAAAATTATACCAACAATCATAATGAACAAAAATATATGCATAGGTATATTTCTGTTGCTTTGCCTCATTATTCATAATAGTGAGTAATTTGCATCACATAATTAGATATAGCAGTAAGTAGTGGCTAAATAAAAATATAAGTAATTGCGACATCGTATTTCTGTTGTTTGGATTACTTTCTGATTATTTGCATAATTTTTATGCAACAATCAAAATTTCTGTATTATTTTATGTTTGTAAATTCATGCTAGAAATATAAAAGTGCCAGTCCGCCCACCGGCATAAGTTCGAGTTATTAATTATTACCGATGTAACTCTAAATTATGCGGCACAATCTATATAAATTTTAACATGATTCGAAGATGCCTTCGGTGCGACGGCTATCCACGTGCTTGCCGCTACGTCAATTTGAATTTTATACGCATAAAACATATAAAAATCCAGTGTCCCGCACGATTTGCATAAACTGATAGTATTGGAGAGTTATGGCGCAGTAATTGTCGTTTATTCTAGTTTTAAATTAAATATAATGAAATTCTATATTGATTCAAAGTGTCTTCGCTCATCAAATATGGTATTATGTTACTATAAAAATATTTTCTAGCCGTTATTAGATAGTAGCTGAAAGGCGAGTGTGTAACAGGCAAGACTTGCCAGCAAAATGCAAAGAAATCGGCTGGAATTTATATTTGGACATGTCTAGAGACTTGTTTGGATGCGTCGCAAAAACGGCAATTAAGCTCAATTAATTGCTTACGTGTAATTAAACTATTAGCGCTATACATAGTTTTGATAGTGCCGTAACAAGAGTCTCGTTCAGGATGGCGTGATTAGGACGTTGGTCTACTTGCAAATTCAATACACTTAAGGGAGATCTGCAGCAGATTGCAAATGTGAGCTCGTTGTATTGACTCAACTTACTTTTATAGTTACATATAATAATTCTGAATTATTTAAGCGATAACATATGCCAATCTTACTTGCTTACAATTCAAATGGAACATTTTTTTTAATGTGCAATTACGCAAATTTCTTACCAATTGTGCTGACCATATTGAACGCATTTGTGGATCAAAGTTTCAATGCGTCCGCGTTTAAAAACCGCCGGCTCAAAACGCCGAAGTAAAAGCAGCAAATGCCATATGCACGTTAACAAATCCACATTTAATAATTCCCGGACGCTAAATACTGAATCACGATAACGGTCCTGCACGTCTAATCATCGCCGCACCGATCTCGTTTCTTGACAATCAAGAGCGCCAGCTGATCTAGCACCATCGCAACTGTTCATACGTATGTGGCAAGAGGAGTCATTAGTCTGGCCAGTGAGCATGAACTCTTCTGTATTGAATTTAATGACTGCGAAAAGGAATTTAATTCAGCATGTCCATCGCTTTGGACGTTTTAACCAATTGATGTTTACAACGGATCTCGCGAATTAGCGCCCAGCAGCTGACAAATTGATACAGGTTTGTTTGCACAATTAAATCGTTACATTTATTGACGTTGAAATATTTTTTTTTAGGGATTGTATCCAATTTATGGTTTGGGAGAGTTTATTTAAAATAATCAACTACGGCCCTTTAGATAAATGACATTCATGTTTTTTGGTTAAAATTTAAAAGTTGCTGAAAACTTCTATTCTTATACTTATTTAGAATTGCTGCTTCCTGAAAAAATATTCTGTAGTTATACTGTAATATTCTGTAGTTATTTAGAATAAAATATAGAATATTTTAAACTTTGCTCCTGTGGGACATAAAATTGCTCCAATTTCTGACTTTACAATTTTTGCTACATTGTGGTACTTGAACAGAATAAAAAGTGGTAAAGTCTGTTTTCCAGTAGAGTGCACTCCGATATGCATCTAAAATAACGCAGTTATACTTCTCCCCACTTCTTGACCTTCAAACACTTGCTTGTTTGAAACCACCCATTTAGACAACGATTGTGGCCGGTAGAAATCAGTGTGTATAAGAATCACTATATCAATAATAAGCTAAGTTTTATTTTGATTTAATGTATTATCATGTTAGCTCAAGAAAGTCGTGTGAGTTGAACAATCTTGAAACGTATTTCGATTTTTTTCGTAATGTTTACCCTTTGAGGTTATATTGCGCCGAATATGGGGATACACTCGACTTTGCCCCACTATTTTCTTGGAGCAAAGTTACCCCAAACGATACTTGTTTATTTTATTTAGTTATACATTTGGTTGCAGATTTGCCAAGAGTGTATAAAAGAAAACTAGGCTCTCGGGCTTATCTAAATTATACCCAAGAAACTTTGCAACATTGTTTAGAAGCAGTTAGAAGTAAACGAATGACGCAGAGAAAAGCCGCAAAAGAGTTTAAAATTCCGCGGCGAACTATCATTAATAAACTTGAAGACAATCTACTTGAAAAGCCTGGAAGACCCACGATATTTTCTGAGGAAGAAGAAACTGGATTTGTAAAGTGTATATTAGCCTTCAGCACATTTGGCTTCCCACTAGACTCTTTTGATTTGCGCATGATCGTGAAATCATTCTTGAGGCGAGTTGGTAGAATTGTGAGAACATTTAAAAAATATATAAAAAAATACAGAGTCGAGCTCGATCCGCTCGTCTATCTCGTCTATCGACACGTGTTCGTAAAGCGCTCACGCAAATCGGTTAACCGTACAGTGATAAATATTAATTATAATATCATCTAATCACCACAACAAGTCACACTACCGAAACAGTGCGACAAGCATCAAACGGCCCCTAGGGCCTAGAAAACACCGTAAGATGGGCACCGATACCCCTATGGATACGGAATCAAACGCTATCTCATCTACAGAAGAAGATACTGAACAATGGAAGACACCAAAGAAACGAGGCCGACCAAAGAAAATACTCAAAACGTCCAAGAAGGCAAACACACAAGTAAATCAACCTGAAGCCGAGACGACCGCAAGAACTCAGAGCCTTAAGAACATCTCCACCGGGAACGATATTAATCCAGGTACACATTCCACACTTCTTCTTCTTCTCAGTCCAGCTACCCTAAGAAGGGTTTGGTGGCATTATGTTGTGGCCCTTTGCACGGTATGCCTCCATGTCTCCCGATCCTGTGCCATTGACGTGGCCCCATGTAGACCTTGTCCAACAAGCGGCTGCATTTGGTCAATCCATCGTGATGGTGACCTTCCTCTTGATCTTTTTCCGTTAACCTTTCCCTGCACCATGAGCTTCTCCATTCCGTCAGTTCGTCTTGATATGTGGCCGAAGTATTGTAGGTATTTTTGGTTCACTCTTTTGGACAATCTGGTAGTAATTCGTAGTTCATTTAAGATTGATACGTTTGTTCGGTGTTCGGTCCATTGTATTTTAAGCATCTTCCTGTATACCCACATCTCAAAAGAGTCGACTTTTTTGCGGTCAGCCTGCTTCATGGTCCAGGTTTCGGCTGCATAGGTTGCGATTGGGAAGATTAGTGTTTGCGCCAATTTCAGTTTAGTCGCTTTTGATATTGCGCTATCTTTCCACACTCGGCTCAGTTTAGTTGTTGCGGTTCTGGCAATTGCTAGCCGACGTCTTATTTCGGCTTCGCTTCCTCCACCATTGGTAATGATTGATCCCAGGTAAATGAACTTATCAACAACCTCGAAACCTGCCACTTGCCGAATGTGAGTGGAGTTGTTATTAGCTCGATCGACTATCATGACTTGGGTTTTTGAGTGGTTAAGTTTAAGCCCATAATGGTTACTTATATTTGTAACTTTTGCCATGATAGCTTCTAGCTCCAATTGATTCGATGCAATAATGAGTGTGTCGTCTGCGTATCTTAAGTTGCTTATACGCCTTCCCCCTACTGCGACCCCTCCTTCCCAATCCTCTAAGACCTTTCGCATCACATATTCGCTGTATATATTAAAAAGCATAGGTGAGATAATACAGCCCTGCCTGACTCCAGATTTTACTTCAAAATTGCCCGAGTATGTTTGCCCTACTCTTATTTTTGCGGTGTTATTTTCATACAAACTGCGTACAAGCTGTATTAGATGATAGGGTGTTCCCATTTCCTTGAGAATTTGCCAAAGAGCCTCCCACTGAACACAGTCAAATGCTTTCGAGTAGTCGATAAAGCATAAGTACATAGTCACATTAAACTCGCGTGCTTTTTCTATTAACTGACGGATGTTCAGTATCTGCTCTCTGGTTCCTTTTCCTGGAATGAACCCTGTCTGTTCGTCCGATATTTGCGGGAGCAGGAACCACTTTAATCTCTCATTAAGTATGGTAAGAAGAATTTTACTGGTATGAGATATCAATGCCACTGTTCTATAGTTGCTACATTCTGTAGGCGAGCCTTTCTTATATATTGGTATAAATATTGATTCGGACCAGTCCTCTGGCCATTTTCCCGCTTCCCATATTTTTTCGCACAGTTTGTGTAGTATATCCACGCCTATGTCTCCCATTGCCTTTATCACTTCAGCTGTTATTTCATCAGTTCCGGTCGATTTTCCATTATTAAGCTTCTTTATAGCTCTTATTACTTCCGACTTGAGTACGCTCGGTTCCCTTTCTTCTGTTATTATTGTGGCATAGTTATCTGATGGGCTGGCATTTGCAAACAGTTTCTGGCAGTACATTTTCCAGACTTCCGTGATACCCTTGAGTTCTGTTATTATGTCACCTTGTTCATTCTTAATTATTTGGGTACGTGGTTTGAACTCTCGAGCCAAATAACGGATTTTGTCGTATAAATCATGGGATTCATTATGCGTGGCGTGATGTTCTACTTCTGCACATATGTCTAGTATCTGCTTATTTTTGTCCGTTCTGCATGCCTTTTTTATTTCCTGGCTAAGTTGTCTGATCTTCTGCGCCTTTTCTTCGATAGGTATATTAGATATTTGTGTTATTCTTCTTTCATCGATTATTTTTAATGTACCTTCAGTCATCCAATGCTTCCGTTTAGATTTTGTTAAAGCTGGTGAGCATTTTACCGCAGCATCTACTATCCAATGTTTGATTTCTTGCCATGACTTTTCAACATCTTCCGTTATTTCGGGTATATTAGCAGTTCTTAGTTTTTGCTGGAAGATATCCGCATTTGGTGTAGGCATTCTCTTTCTGTGTGCCTGTCTATGCATTGCCTTTAGTTTAACATTAAGGTTGGCAAGTAGTAGCTTGTGGTCTGATCCGCATTCCACACACTTACACACAAATACCTCACACCACAATAAACAAATAATAAACCAACGCTATACTAATTAGTTTTATATAACAACCGTCCAATCAACAAGCAGAATATAAATGTCTGACGCGTGGGGTGGATTAAATACCGACCAGAAAGACATAATTATCCAAACAAAAAACGGATTTATAATTAAATCGAACAGCGACATCAAAACAATCACCAACAACATACAAACATTCCACACAAAAAATATAATACAAACATTCAAAGAATCTGTACACGACAACCACGTCACTGGTCAAAGCAGAAAAGAATCCTTCTCTGCAATAATATGCTCCGTAGAAATCGAAATAAACGCAGACACTATTAGCGATCATCTTAAACAAACAAACATTGAACATCATTATTGTAAAAGAATCATAGCCCGGATTAACGATGAACCCACGTACAAAATAAGGGTAATTACCAACTCACCGACATCCTACCAAACACTAATTAAAGAAGGCTTTTTCTACAAGAACCGCCATTACCCTATTATTGAAAGCCGCCCACCAGCTCCAATGCCAATAACTTGCGGAAAGTGCCAAGAATTCACCCACAAAACAGATGAATGCAAAGAAACAATAACATGCGCAAAATGTCTTGGACAACACAACACAAGCAAATGTACATCACCGTTACCAGAAGTTTGCAGAACCTGCAAAGAAGAAGGACACTAAGCGTGGTTAACCAAATGCAAGAAGAGGCCTACACAACCGATACCGGGAATACCGAACACACAAATTAAATGCATTAACAAAAAATCGGAAAAGATCGTTGATATAATACCCAAGAATAGCAGGATACACAAACCACTTACAATACACGATTACATAATAGACACTTACATAACAGAACTCAACACCAGTAAAGACAACAACAGAGAAGAACTAATTAAAAGACTAAAACAAAGATTCACCACACATTTCAATATAGATACTATCTTAAATTTTTCTGGAAACAGACTATACATACTTATGTTTGATCTGGAGGACCCTACACTTCCTTCCCCGACAGACGTAACCGAAGGTAGACAAGCAACAATACATCTAAGCAACAGTAACAAAAACGGCGGAGTGTAGAGTCATCTATAACAACACAAACGGCTACAATAACAAAAAACCTCTGATCAATAAATATCTCGAAGACAACGACTTTCAAGCAGGGCTCTTTGTTGAGACAAAGACAAGACCGAACACTCAAGTGACATACAGAAACTGGCAAACGCTAGAAAACACGGACAGATCATCAACAATGCGAGAGGCGGAGCACTAGTCCAAATGAGCCCCCTGTACAAACTCGGAAAAGCAAATCCACCATCTCTAAACAATGCACTTAATGAATGCCTACACTTTACAGTACCATTCCAAGACGATAAAATCCACATTTTTCTAGTATATATTCACCCTCACTCTCCATTAGAACATAACATCCTAACGAAAGCCGCTCTGTACAAGTACTCTCTAATAATCGGAGATTTTAATATGAACCAGCAAAAAAATAGACAACTTGACACATTCATGCGAAACTCGGACTTTATCAGACGACGGACTCCACCGACATTCATAATGCCTCAGAACAATGACACGACACCCGAAATCTTACTACATACACAAAACATAACAAACAACATCACAAACATCGTACTGACTCCGGACCTTGGCTCTGACCACTTTGGCATACAATTCAGCATAAATTTCAACATCATACCAATTTTCCAACCAATAATCAGAAAACCTAATCTAAATAAAACGGACATAAAATCAGTAAATTCGGAAATAATAACGTGTATAAATCAACCAGAAAACCATAATACTAATGAATCTCAAATAGAACTATTCCAAGAACAACTCACTAACTCTATCATAAAAAACAGCCCGACTTCAAACCAAAATTACTATAAACAACGATTGCCTAAATACATACTTAGACTAATACAAAAAAAAAAACGGCAAGTCTACAGACAATATACACACATAAATGACCGACCACTCAAAACTGAATACAACAGATTAAACAAAAACATCCAAACACTGATTAAGCAATACAGAACAGAAAAATGGTTGGAAGTATGCCAAGAAATAGAGCAAGATAAAGGAAAAACCTACAGGACAAAAATAAATCTACTGACAAAATATAAAGAAACAATCAACATTCCTATGCTAAAACAAAACAACAAAGAATACACCACTGATACAGAAAAGGCAAATCTCCTTGCCAACCATTTCGAAAAAGCATTCACTCCAGCTGCTAATGCTAACTTCGACCACGACACGGAACATGATATGAATGGTACAATCATTACTTTAGCATAACTACCGACATCCACGAACCCCCCTCCCCCCGAAATCGACAAAAATGAATACGAACAAACATTATGTGCCGGGAAGAACACAGCACCGGGCCACGACTTGACAACAAAACGACTACTAAGACACCTATCAGACGACATACACACTTACATGAGACGACAATACAACTTTTGCATTCAGACAGGCTATTACCCCTACATCTGGAAGACAGGTGCAGTAGTAACGATACCAAAACCAGGACAAGACCACGAAAAACCACAAAACTATAGACCCATAACCTTACTACCAACAATAGGCAAAAATGTTGAACAAATTCTAAAAAGGAGAGTACTTAGTACAGCGAGCGCCTGCATCCCTAAATACCAATTCGGATTCAAGGGACAACATTCAACCACTCACCCCCTCTTCATATTAACAAACAACATCCAAACGACACATCTTGAAAACGGACAGACAGCGGCGCTATTTCTCGATATTAATAAAGCGTTCGATACGGTATGGCACAAAGGCCTCATTTATAAAATGCACACTATAGGAATAGCGCCGTACCTACTGAAACTGACAAATAACTTCTTAAAAGACCGACAAATCCGAATCAAAATTAACACCACTAACTCATACCCATTTGTAGCACATCAAGGCGTCCCACAAGGGTCACCTATCTCACCATTGCTTTATAACATCTACTGCTACGACATATACAATCATAACATAACAGACCCAAATCACTTCAATACCTCTAAATACATCCTACAATACGCAGACGATACAGCATTGATCACCCACGACAAAACACTGACCTCAACCATCGACAAACTTCAAGCACTGACTGACAAGACAATGAAATGGTTCTGTAAATGGAAGCTAACACCTAACCTCAACAAATGCCAGCTACTCATTCCCAACCATCGAATCACCCAATCTTCCCCCGTTGTCAGAATAAACGGCCTTCACATTGAACCAACAGAGACCATTAATTACCTCGGCATAACATTCGACAACAAAGGAAGATTCACCAAACACTTTCAAAACATTAAATCACAAGCTATCCAATGCACCAAACAATTCCGATGCTTGACATTCAAAAACAGGGGGATATCATTAAAAACCGCCTCAAATATATACAAATGCATTGCCCGCCCCATGTTGGACTATGGACATATACTGACAGCTAACGGCACGAACAAAACGAAACACTTAATGGACATTACTGAACGGAAATGCATAAGACTTGTGACTAAACTTAGACATCCCGACAACCCCTTACATAACATATCCAACAATTCCCTATACGAACTAACGGAAATTCCACCAATATCCCAAAGACACTACAAACTAAGACTAAAATGCAAAGACAATGACATCAACTGGGACATCATTGACAGCATGTGCATGAAAAGAGACACAAGACAGAGTAAAATAAATCAGCCGATAGATACACTATACGAATATATTTACGACACCAACTGACAAGAATTTTGTAAATAAATATACTATGAAATTATTTAACGTAATGTATAATTTAATGTAATGTAATACAATATGTAATATACTATATAAGGCGGAAAGGCCCATGGCCGATAGCCTAATAAAGATTGATTCTCTCTATATAAAATTGTGCCTTAAATTTTTTGAAACGCCATCCAGAGCTCACTGTACGATTTGCTAGTAATATAAAACGCAGTTGAGCATCTATAAATGCTGAAATATTAACGGATTACATCTCAAATTTGTGGGAAGTTGTGAAAGACGTGCCACCAGAGAACATTTGGAACTGTGATGAGTCGAAACTGACAGACAACCCTGGCCAAAAAAATGTGATAACCAAACGTGGTTGTAAATAACCTGAAAATATTCGCAATTCATCCAAAACTAGCATTTCTATTATGTTTGCTGGTAGTGCTGCCGGAGAACTTTTGCCTCCATAAGTAGTTTACAAATCTTCTTGCATGTGGACAACCTGAACCAAGAATGGGCCCAAAGGCTGCCGTTATAGCAATAGTGCTAGTGACTGGTTCGATGCCAATAGCTTTTCAGACTGGTTTGAAAGTCTAATGTCACCAAAGTTAAAAAAAACTTCAAGGTAAGAAAGTTTTAATTTGCGACAACTTATCCTCCCATATATCAGTACATGTTCTAAGTCTATGCAGAGATAATGATATATATTTTGTATGCTTCCCACCAAACAGCACTCATTTAACACAACCGCTCGATGTGGCTTTTTTTCGGCCAATGAAAATTGCGTGGCGGAAAATATTAGCAAACTGGAAGGAGACTGCAGATGGTGCCAAAAACACAGTTCTACAAAAACAACATTTTCCATTTCTCATAAAACACCTTATGGCTGCCTTAGAACCCAATGCTGCTGCAAATTTAATTTCGGGTTTCAGAAAATGTGGCATTTATTCAGTTAATGTTGAAGAGCTTTTGACACTGATTCCACGACCTCCAGGTGACAATAATGCTGTAGAACATTCATTTCTACAATCTTTGGAATCAAAAAGATTAGCATTAACCGAAACAAAAACAAGGAGGAGAAAGAAAATTACTGTTATTGCTGGTAAGAGTATCGGGCTTGAAGTACTTGATGATGATTAAGCTGGCGAAGAACCACATACACCAGTAAAGAAATGTCGCAAATCAATAAATGTGGATAGTGATTTGTCAAATGATGAAATATCTTTGCGGGAATCTTCTGAAGACGAGGATTTTGTGGGAAGTATATTAGGAGAAACCGCGGAGGATGATGTAACTGAAATTCTGGACAAAAGAGCATTAAAGACCTCCTTTCATTGCCGGGTGTTATCAAAGAAATAGGGGAATATGTTTTCTTCCAATATGAAGGTGAAAATTTTCCGGGTAAAATAATATCATTTGATAACAATGGAGCTATACTAAGTGCAATGGTGAAGTCCTTTAAAAATTGGAAATGGTCTGATAAGTCAGACACTCTCCACTATGATAGGAATGATATTATGGGCAGAATTCAAGAGCCAAAAAAGGTCTCGAATCGGGGATTATTTTCTGTTCCAGTCTTAGACAGACTGTGGGGTAGATAAAGGATAAAAGAAAGGAAATGAAAAGGTAAGTTTTATAAGTACTATTTAAAATTTCAGTTAAAAATGGAACAAAGTAACCTCGTTTTACGGTAGTAAAAAAAAATAGAACTTACGAAAAGACTTTATAAACTAAATCCATTATAGATATTAATTGTCAAAGTGCCATTGGGTTGGCATTATTGATAAAGTTACTAGGAACATAAATGGGCATTTTCACTATTAAATTTTGGCGGCAATATTAAAATTATTATTTTAAATTTTGACAAGTTCTTTGTGTCATTTAATTTTCGTTTCTTTTCTTCCTTTTCATTTGCCTTTTGTTGTTTCAAAACTTCTTTGTCTTCGTGTAGTTTTTCCATCCTGTTGATGTGAAAAAGCAGGTAAACGTAATTGGGAACGTTTACCTGCTTTTTCGGGGTTTTTTTGTCACTGCAAATGATCTTTAATAGTTAATGGCTCTATAATAACATCATCTTCGCAATGCACAGGAATATCCTCAATATTTGTCGTCATATAGCACAAACGTTCTTCAGATTCGGATATCAGCTTCTTCAACCTGATCTCCATTTAAAATTATGTTGAAAGGTTCTTCATCGGATGTCATGTTTATTGAAAATATAGTATCATTGGTAGTAAAACAATCTTGTATAGCGTCGTTATTTCTATAGTTAATGTTGTTTATAAGTACAGAGTACATTATTTGTAAACATTTCTGGTTGATTGTGGAAAATCTTCGGGAAACATATCTATATTATTATTATCCAAAATCTTAAATTCATTTTGTGTTTAATTTACATTAATGAGGAATTAAATATTTTGGGATAAGCATTTTTTTATATTAGCATTTTTTTTCCCAGGAACAAGTATTGTATAGTCATGATTAAAATTGAACAGTCGTAGAAAAAGTATAGCGTACAACTTCCACAGAATAACTATTTCTTTTGCGAGTACTTTTCATTATTTGCACTCATGACAAATTTAATATTTTAGCATTATCATTTTTTCCCACAGTTGGGACTAATATTTATTAGTCGTAGAAATCGTATAGTGTGCAAAATAGACAGAATAACATTTCTTTTGCGTTTAATTTGCGTTGTGAGCAGACTTTGAAAAAATTCAATATTTTGGGATTAGCGTTGTTTTCCCCAGAAACACGTATTGTATAGTCGTGATTAAAATTTAACATTACTTTAATACTATATTTTTTTTATCACTTTCAAATATTACGTAATTTTTTATTTTCAACTACAATGTTTTGCCAGACTGTGGCTTCTTCACGTGAAGAATCTTGATGTACGGTTATTTTTAGATGTAAAAATTTAACAGTCGTAGAAAAAGTATAGTACTACTATACCAAGTATAGTACAATAAGTTCAGTAAGTAAAAAGTAACTGTGTATAAATTCATTCCATGCATTTCACATGCATGGAATAACCATTTCTTTTGCGAGTAATTTTCATTATTTGCACGCATAAGAAATTAAATATTATGCGATTAGCATGTTTTCCTAGAGATATGTATAGTCGGGACTGAACTTTAATAGTCGTAGAAAAAGTATAGTGTGCCACTTGCGTGGAAAGACCATTTCTGTTGCGATTAATTTGCATTATGAGCAGAAATTTAATACTTTGGGATTAGCATTTTCCCCCTAGAGACATGTATCTATGGTCGTGATTAAAATTTAATACTCGTAGAAAAAGTGTAGTGTGCAACTTGCATGGAATGACAATTCCTTGTGGCAATTTCCATTAGTTGCACTCATTAGAATTTTAATATTTTGGGATTAGCATTTTTCACATGAACATACAGTGGGGACTAAACTTAAATAGTCATAGAAAAAAGTATAGAGTTTAACTTGCAAGGAATGACTTGCATTTCTTTTGCGTATATGAAAATCTAAATATTCATCAATCTTGAAAGTCTTAGATTCCGGGCTTTTTATACTGAGAGTCTTCTTTTACTGAGAAAAATAAGTTTTTTTATAGAAACAAAGGTTAATACAAAAATGAAAAACTTTAACTTTTCTTAATCTAAAACGTCTTAATGAGATGAATATAAAAGATAATAGAATTAACACCTGTTATATAGAAAATAAAAGGAGTCTCTCAAAAAATAGTAATAAATTTTCAACACGATCAAATTAAAATAAAATATATAAAACTCTCAATTAACATAATATTTAAAAAATAAAATACTTTTAATTAAATATTTATTTTAAACAAGTGCTAATAAGATGCCGGAAAAATTAAAATCATAATATTTGGTCTAATTCTGTAAATATTTTAACAGCGGTCTTAGTTAATCAATAAGACTATGGTTTTGCAAATATTACCTAGCAATGGTCAAATTGTTACTAACGTAGCTAATACAATGGTACAGAATAGGTACAGAATAGGACCAAAATATTATCTAAATAATAACTGTTAATAAATTTAAAAAAAAACTACAAGACTATGAAAATGGCAGAAAAGCAGTCGACATTACTTTCCAAAGCAAATACTAAGTAAAGTACTAAGTAAATACTAAGCAAATACTAATAATTAAGTATTATTATTAGAATATTTTCTTTACTTTCATACCATCGCAACAAAATTCGTTTTTATTAATGTAGAGATAGTAAATGAGATAAAATATAATAATAATGATGCTAAAACACTAAAACTCTTACTTGAAAAAATTATACTTAAATATTGGCGAAAAAAGGTAAACATAAAATCAGCACTCAAATTTAAAAAAAATATTTTCAATACGAACAAGTAAAAACTGTAATAAACATCGAAACAAAATCAACCTTTATCAATATGACCAAACATAACATGGTTAATAAGAGGACAACAAAATATGAAAATATTTAGACGAATTCCACGTCAAGTACTCCAATATTTTCAATAGATGTCTTCGCAATTTTAATGTTTTTTTTTTCACATCAAAATAATTAAAAATATCCACACAATTATGTAAGTAAATATGCATTATAAAAATAATTTGGACAATTGGACGTCAAAATTACAAAAACTTCAGCAAATTCTATAACCTCTGGACCAGAAAAAAAAAACAATAATGATCATGTAATTTCATAATTTATAGAAAAATTTGACATCGATTGTTAACATAGATAAATACACAAGGACCAATTACATAATATGCATACCTATACAAATGGATAATTATTAAAAAATTCAGTAAACATCAGACAATTCGTAAAATATAAAAACTATACAGGGTGGTTGATTTTTCAGTGTCAAGCTTATATGTGCGAACTGTCAAAGACAAGTAAAAAAAAATCATAAGAAACTTATCATACACAACGTACAAAAGGTCGCAATGTTTTTGTTATATTCACATATTTTCTGGAACTACATACAGGGTGGTTTTTTTTTTAAATTTTTAAGCATTGGGATCTTGGAAACCATAAGACATAAAGATTCGTTAAATGAGGAAATAGCTGTCGTTTTAAGAGGTTATGCAAGATATGCTTTTATTGTCTTATGGTTTCCAAAATCCCAATACTTAAAATGAAAAAAAAAAACTCACGCTGTATATCTAACTTTGGTTTATTATATGGAACACCCTGTATATTTGTACAGAATCATATGCTAGATCAAATTCTCTTTGCAATGGTGTATCACAAGTACCATTTTGCTTTAAAACTATGCTCAATATTTCAAAACATAAAATTATTATATTCGGCAGTGATATTGTTTTGTTTATTGAAATACCTGTCAAATTAGTTTACATTAGCAAATACTTCTCAAATCAGACATAATTAAATCTAGTTATGTAAGAATAATTAATCCAGATTTAAAAAATAATTAAAAAAAATTATGTAGCGTGATGTTTTTTGCTGATAATAAACAAATATTGATAAGTATTTGCAATAAATAAAACAAAATCAAAGCCATAATAATTTTGCGTTTTGAAATATTCAGCATAATTTATAAATATAATGGTAGGTACTTGTGAAAATATACAGGGTGTTGTAATAGAACAGAGTTAGATATCTTTCTGGAATATAATTAAGCTATGGAAGACATTGTTGCACCATTTTGTAGATCAACTTGCGAACGACAAGATCCCTCTGAAACTATTTAGAAGAATTAAATATATAAAAAAACGTAGTAAAAGATCTATAAGATGCTTATAATACGAGCAATTGAAAAATTTCAATTCCTTATAGATATTCACTAAATCAGACAAAATCAGACAAAACCAGTTCCTTTGTGTAAAAAAATTGTTTCTAAATGTTTAAAAATGCAATTTTAACCCCATAAAAACTTTTCAAAATATTTTAAATCTATTTATACAGAAATTTGGGGATCCACATCATCAAAAATACAACAAACTCTACTAATTCTTAACCACACACAAAAAAAATCTCATTGGATTTGTACTTAAAAATCATGAAAATTTCATAAAATTCTATAATACAATATGATTAAATAACATATGAAGTCGCTAGTCTTGGGCGCTTTATATCGAACAGACTGTATATCTCTAACATAAAATCTCTGGAAAAAATCCAATGGTAATGATTGTTATCAGAATAATAATTCTAACTTCAATGATCTAACCTTACCGTTAGGTCTAACCTAACTTAAACTAACCTAGTTCTCATGGTATGCGGCAAGTGCATGAAACTAAATGTGCTGCAAAATATTTTTTATTTGCAAAAATTTCTTTATAAATAAAATGTGTTATATCTGTTACAAAGGTTATTTAAAATCGGAAAACAAAATAATGGGAGTAAACGTATAACAAATATTTTATAGATTTTATGTTAGGGATATACAATCTGTTCGAAAATAACGGCCCAAGACTATAGCGACTTCATCTGTTATTTAATCATCAACAAACCATATATATTATTAAATAGGATAGTCTTAGCTACAAGTTGGTGAAAAAAAACTTTTTTAAATACATTCATTTATTTGTTGTGACGTCACCGACATTTTTTTTAAATAGCTCGGTATAATTTTTTTGGTGTATTTTTGTAGAGCATTTTAAGTACTTTTCATGGGAGTATTGTTATATTAGGAAATTGTTGCAAAAAGTGACAAAAACTGATACTTCTAAACTTTTTTTTTGTCTTCGAAGCGAATAGTCTTACATCTATTAGTTCCATTTACAGTTCTGCTTCTACTGATGCGGATGACCTTTCCTTCCAACATTTGGGAGGTCTGTCTCTTCCTCTTCTTCTACTTGTGTAGAGGATTCCTTCCATTGTTTAAGTTATATCCCTCTTCATTTTCTTCTACTTGGTCAGTTTAACACGTATTAGTTCCATTTATAGTTCTGCTTCTACTGATGAGGATAACCTTTCCTTCCAACATTTGGGAGGTCAATCTCTTCCTCTTCTTCTACTTGTGTAAAGCATTCCTCCATTATTTAAGAAATATCTCTCTTCGTTTTCTTCTACTTGGTCAGTCTTACACCTATTAGTTTCATTTATAGTTCTGCTTCAACTGATGAGGATGTCCATTCCTTCAAACATTTGGGAGGCCTATCTCTTCCTCTTCTTCTACTTGGCTAGAGCATTCCTGCCATTGTCTAAGTAATATCCCTCTTCCATTTCTCCTTGGTCACTTTTCTTTATTTGCAAGAAGGGTATCGCACATTCATGCAATATATTTCTTCAATTTTCTAACTATCAAATTCTGGAAATGAAATAATCTACTTCCATCATCCTCTAATTTGTTTCAACATCAATGGGAATCATCACTTTATTGGAACGAAATAATCAACTTGCTGGATGATTAAAATTGTTATAGCTGACACGTAGAAATTAGGGGATGAATTTACGTTATCATCATTTTATACATCATTTACGTTAGTAGACAATTAAAAATAGTTCATAATGCATGTTTAATGCTTAATTCTATTTATTTATTTAATCAGCCACCATGATATCTTTCGGTGTAAGGCTTTTTTTACATCATAGTATTTACATTATATTTATTCTGTTCGATAGTATTCCCTCCACTTCTTCCTATCATTTATTCGTTCCTTTAGCTCTTCCCAGGAACTCTCTTTTCTCCTCGCCTTTTCTCTCATTGTGTTATTCCACTCTTTTCTTGGTCTTCTTCTATGATTTCTCCCTGTTGCTCTTGCCTCATATACTCTCTTGGTAATTCTTTCCTCGTTCATTCTGCAGAAATGTCCAAACCATCTCATCTGTCCTTCTTTTATTTTATCATTGATTGGTCTTATCATTAGGTTATTTCTGTAGGTCTCGTTTCTTATTCTGTCCTTTCTGGTCTTATTTCTAATTTTTCTGAGTAATCTCATTTCCATCGCGTTAATCCTATGTTTTGCTTTCCTGTCATAGTCCACGATTCGTTGCTATACGTTTGTGTTGGTCTTATAACTTTTTTGACGATTTCTATTTTTGTGTTGCTTGCTATTTCTTTCCTGTTGAAAAATGTATTTTTCAGCGTATTAAAAATGTTTCCTGTTTTGCTTACTTTGTCGTCTATTTCTATTTCTATTTTTACGTTACTCTCTATTATAGTCCCTAGATATCTATAGTGTTCAACTTGTTCTAACTTGTTTCCTTGTAACTTTATTTCGTGTTTTTCCTTCTCCTTAGTTATTATCGTGGTCTTCGTTTTGTCGTTTTATCCTCATGTTAATTTCCGTTAGTTCTTTGTGCAATATTTCCATGTTGTGTTGAAGGTCCTCCTCTGTTTCTGCAATTAGAGCCATGTCGTCAGCAAATAATAACTCTGCTAGCCGTATTCTTTCCATTTTCCAGAATCCGATCTGTAGCGGTCTCATATTTTGTTTTTGCTTTTTTCATTGCCTTGTCCAGTTCTGTTGTAAATAGCAATGGGTTCAGCACGCATCCCTGTTTTGGTCCTTTTTTTGTGGCGAATGTTCTTGATTCTTCATTGTTTGTTCTTACTTTGTTTTTGTGTTCACTATACATGTTTTTATTACATTTATCATTGCCTCTTCCGCTCTTCTCTCTTCTAGTTCTTTCCAAATGTCTTCTCTGTTAATCCTGTCGAATTCCTTTTCCAGGTTCATAAAGCAAATGTGGATTTTTCTGTTCTTTTTTATTAGTTTCTCGCTTATTGGTCTCACTATGAAGATCAGGTTTTGAGTGCCTCTCCCTTTTCTGAACCTCCCCTAATTATCTTCTATTGTTTCTTCTAGTTTGTTTCTGAGCCTTATTACTAAGATTCTTGTCAAGATCTTGCTCGGTATGCTTGTTAATGTAATTCCTCTGTAATTTGTGCAGTTTCTTTTGTCTCCTTTTTTATAAATAGGGAGTATTATTCCCGTGTTCCATTCTCTTGCTATTTTTTGGTTCTCTATTATTTCATTCAGTAGTTCTGTTAATTGTGTTATTCCTTCCTGTCCCATGTACTTCAACATTTCTGCTGTTACTTCGTCTACTCCTGGCGCCTTTCCGTTTTTTAGTTTTCTTATTGCTTCTTTTACTTCCTTTTCTTTTATCTTCTCCATCTTCACCTTATTCAACTTATCTTGTTTCTCTTCCTTACTTTCTTGTGGTTCGTTCTCTTCTGTTACCTCTTTGGTAAGCTCTTCGAAATATTGTCGCCGTCATTCCATGATTTTATCTTTGTTTGTAATTATTCTTCCGTCTTTGTCTTTTATATTCATTATGTTGTACTCCTTTTTTTGTTTTAGTTGTTTTAATGTTCCGTAAAATAGTTTTTGATTTTCTCTGTAGTTCTCATTCATTGTTTTTCCAAATTGTGTCCATGATTTTTGTTTTGCTGGTTTTACTTGTTGTTTTACTTCGTTTCTTTTGTCTTTGTATTCTTCATAGTCCTCTCTTCTATTGGTCTGCAAGTATTTCCTCCATTTATCATTTTAGTCTTTAATATTGTTCTTTAGTTCCTCTGTCCACCATTCTGTTTTCTTCATCTTTTTGTTTCCTATTTTTGTTGTTCCACCACACTCCCTTGTAGCATCCAGTATAATATTTTTAAATGCCTCCCATTCCCTTTCTATGTCCAGTCTTTTTTCTTTCTCTTTTTCTTTGAACTTTCTTTGTAATATATACCGATATTTTTCTTGTGTTTGTGTTTCTTTTAGTTTGTAATATCTTCTCTTTCACTTTTTTCCTTCTTTTGTCTGGTCTTAGTTTATGTTTCCATTGCATGCCCATTCTTAGCAATATGGCATATTCTTGTTTTACTGCAAGTTTATACAAATGCAAATTTGAGCGGAAAAATACCTACCTACAAATATTCAGATTTTAGTCTATTGGTATTTGTTAACAGTTAGTAATGCTGCTTTAATTAATTAATTGATGTTTTTATGGTTTTCTAAAACATCCACGAACAACGCTAAGTATTCGGGCACGATGTGAATAATAGTAAATGATAAATCAATAAACGCCATAGGAGCTCAAAACAAAGATGATATCTCCGTTGTTTATGGGTTTTTTAATTGAAACCGTTCGGCGTTTTATTTTCGAGGGATCGCTCCGACTTTAACATTCATATCTCGGCAGTAATTTAATGGAAGTTAAACACATTTAAATTATAAAGACGATACAGTTTCGTTGTTGTGTGCAAATGGAAGGCGTGACGCAGGATTTGTGGGCGTAATCTGTAAATATTGTTTCCACAAGGCCATCGATACAGTATGATTCGCATAAATAAATTACTATCTCCTCGCAAGTGTATTAGTTTCCGAGCGGACGAGTCCGGCCGTGTTGTGGGTGGCCACAACATAAAGAGACTTTATATTATATGTAAAAGAAACGCAGATAACAGGTTACGTGCGCGGTAATAAAATACGTTTTCAATTTAAAATCATTTCGGATTCCTGCCTAATTTATTGGGCAAATTAATTGAAATAAATGTAACTGTTATTTTCCGTATAATAAAATCGTCTGGGAGTCATAAGGCACGTTTAGTGTATGGCTGTGGTGCTTCGTTTATATTGACTTGAATTGCCTCAATATAAAGACGCCATATGGCTAGATACGGAAAATAGTTTTTATTAATTAACGTTACTATTCATTACGGTCTTTGAACGTTGTGTAATTATATGCCGATCCAGTATCATCACTGCCATTTTTACATAAAACCGAAACAACACGTTTATAAGCTAGATCTTTAGATACGCCATATACGGAACATCAACTGATATTTCTCATTAATTTCAACCTGAAATATGTAGGAATTATACAAAAATAGGCATGGGATATCATAACTGAATTGCAGCCAATATGGTTTCACGCTCTTTTTTATACGAAGTAGAAAGCTTTCACGGCAATATTTTACGTTGATAAATGGAATATGATGCCGGATTTTATTGCCGTATAAAAATCATCGAAAACCACCCGGTATCCATAAAAAGGCCAAAACCTAAATTATTTTACACAAATTATCTGAATGGTAAACACAGCCAAGTTAGAAACGAAGAAAATTGATACTTATTTCTGACTCTAATTATGCCACACATCTGCATAGTTACCGTATATTCTCACGATTATTAATTTTTATTTTGCTTTATACAAATACAACAACGCAGTCAACAATTACGGCAATAATAACAAAATTTATTTGGACACTACAGCAGTAAACACGTTTACCATTTCCAATGGACTTTATAGTAATACCAATAGTAATAACAATTTTAAACATAGCAATAATATGGGTTATCTCTTTCATAATCCATGATATAGATTTGATTCAAGAGGCTAACTTGAGTCGTTTTCTGGTATTCTGATATCAGGAGAAAAAGAGGAAACTACGATTTTATTAGATATCGAGAATTGCCCTATGCAAATACTTCATTCTATAGACAATTTAAAAAAATAAATAAGTCCCAGCAGTAAAAAAATATTTAAAAAAAAATAATTTGGCTGTTCTTTAAAGCATTAAATTTAAAACTTTAAAGAAAATTTATTCTCTGTAATTCAATACAAAAATTTTAATTCTGGGCGAAATTGATTACTCATTTAATGTTGACAGATAATTTCGACGTATATACAGGGTGTTCTAAATAGAGTAGGATGGCATGGGTATATTTCTTATTTTGAAAGCTAGTGATCTGGTTAAATGGGAAATGTTATGCAAATTTGTATGCTGGTTCAGATTATATTGAAAATTTTTCAAAAATCTGAGCAGTTAGGAGGTATTTAAAAAAACTTAAAATCGTGATTTTCTAAAAACTCCGATATTTCCATAATTATTGAAAATACAAAAAAAATCAATTTCGATTCGTCGATGCAGATATGTCAATTTGTCAAATTATATCATTAATATAAAATGTAAAAACTCTTTGAATTAATTCATTAAACATTGACATTTTGAGAATGCACAAAAATATTAGAAATTTTTAAGAAATTTTGGTGACATTTCTTTGGCACCACTTTCTCAAAAATTTTCAAATGCATACACAAAGCTTTACGTGAATGAAAGTTTTTCACATTTTTTTTATTAATACTAAATATTTTCGATTCAAAAAAATATTATCATTAGAAATATACCAGTTGCGGAAAAATGCAAAAAAATCTATACTGATCAAAACTTTTCAATTTGATTAAATTAAAAATTTCATAGTTTCGTCGATGTAGATATGTCAATTTGTCAAATTATATCATTAACATAAAATGTAAAAACTCTAGGATATAATTCATTAAACATTGACATTTACAGAAAGCAGAAAAATATTAGAATTTTTTTAAGAAATTTTGGTGACATTTCTTTGGCACCACTTTCTCAAAAATATTCAAATGCATACACAAATCTTTATGTAAATGAAAGTTTTTCACATTATTTTATCGACATTATTAAATATTTTCGATTCAAAAAATTATTATCATTAGAAATACACAAGTGGCGAAAAAATGCAAAAAATGTCAGATAAAATGTCAAAACTCGAAATTCTTACGAAATTTACGGAATAATTTATTGAACAACATTTAACATTTTGAGAATGAAGAAAATATAAGATTTTTTTTAAATTTTACAAATAAGCAAAGACCTACACGTGACGATGTTGGTCGTAAAATTCTGAGTAAAAAAACTTAATACCAAAATATTGTATCGAACTCTATGGGTTTTCATAGGGGTCCGGGGTCTCCAAAGCTTGAGATTGTTATATATATTTTTTCAAATTTTTTAACTACGTATTTTTATAAGTATTCATTGTTTTATTTTTTTAAATTCGCAAATTATGTTGTTAAAATTTTCGACTCATAATTTAATGGACAACATTGCCAGGTGTAGTTTTTTGTCTAATTTAGAAAACATTCTGTATATTACACCTACCTACTGTAATTTAAAAAAAAACTTAAGAAAATAAAGTGAAGCATTTTATTGTATTACTTGTAACTTGCCATTATGCAAATAATTGCATTACAATTATAAATACTAAATATTGTAATCATCTAATAATTAAGTGCTGTCGTTGAGCGATGGGTTTTATATAGTATATACAGGGTGTTTCAGGAGGAAGTGCAAATATTTTGGGAAGTTGTAGTATGTATGATTCTAAGTAAAAAATGTTATATGAGCATGTGCCTCATCGTTAATCAATGGTTACAACTGTCAATTACGATTATTTGTCATATGTTAAAAATACTGCTAGATAAGGCGACATCACATTTCAGATTTTATGGAGTAACTAAAAATTCAAAAATTCAATACCTAACGTAACCTAACCTCGAAAACCATTGAGTATTTGACCTCGGTGTATTAGATTTTTTTTCTTATTTATTATTTATATACATATTTTGTATATTATATATATTTACATATTTACATATACATTGTTTTAATCACTTTTCAAAATATTTGCACTTCCTCCTGAGACACTCTGTATATAGGAGTTATAAGGAGTAAAAAATCCTTCACTCAACGCTGCTGTTAAAATTTCATGCACAAGAACTGCCACGAATCATACTAAATAATCCAGCCAGGATAACGGCGAAGATGTGTTTAATGGCACTGCATAAAATACCGAAACACATTAAACGGTGTTACTCTGTTTGTTAACACAGTTCGTGATATGTTGGAATAAACGTCTTCACGGGCGTTTCTTCTAATACATTTCTGGCCCATAAGGTGCGTGCTCTTGAAATATCGCAACAGTTGTTCCACGTTTTGTGCCCATCGCACAAACATTCTCACAGCTTCCACCATGAACATATGCCAGATATATTACTAGGCAGTTGGGCTCGAATTATGCGTTCAAAAATGCTGTTAATTGCGCATAAAATTTATATAATTCTAATCTGCCATACACGGCGCGGATTTTAATAATTTAATAAATTGCTTTATGTGAACCGAATTTAAAATGAAACCACAAGACTTTGATATTACGATTAGAAAGTGTATAATAACTTATTATGGTATGAATTATATATTGCGTTCATATATTTTCGTATATACCACATTATTTCGATTTTAATTTTAGATATAGGTACATTCCGCAATAAATTATTACATTGATAAATTGTAGGAGTATATTATTACTTAAAATTATACTTAAGGGATTTTCAATCAGATTACTGTTTTGAGTGTTTGCATTTTTCATCTTAAACAAAAAGTTGCAAAAATGTGCGTAAAAGCAAATGAATTTCGGTCAGACTGATGATGTCGTTATTTTATTTAATTATTTAATCCTTTGCCTTTCTACCTTTCGGTATAAGGCATACATTATTAATTTTTATAATATTCTCTCCACTTCCTCCTATCTTTTGTTAATTCCTTTATTTCTTCCCATGTGTTCCCTTATCTTCCTGCGTCTTCTTTTATTGCGCTATTCTACTATTTTCTCGGCCTTCCTCTTTCTTGTTTTCCTGTTGCTCTTGTCTCGTATATTTTCTTAGTGTTTCTTTCTTCTCTCATTTTTCTCATGTGTCCAGACCACCTCATTTGGGCTTCTGTAATTTTTTCCTGTATTGGTTTTATTTTTAATTTTTTCCTGTGCATCTCGTTCATTATCCTGCCTCTTCTTGTTTTGTTTTCTATTTTTCCGAGGAATCTCATCTCCATGGCATTTATTCTTTTTATTTGTTTTCAGGTCATCGTTCATATTTCGCTGCTGTAAGTTAGCGCTGGTCTAATTACTTTTTTGACTATTTCTGTTTTTGTTTCTCTTGGTATCTCCTTCTTGCTAAAAAAAGGCTTTTAACATGTTATATAGTTTTGCTGTTTTACGTACTTTATCTTCTATTTTATTATCTAATTTACCAGAGCTCTGTATGGTTCTTCCTAAATATCTGTATTGTTCTACTTCTTCCTTGTATTTTTATTTCGTGTATCTTTTTCTCTTTGGAAATTATCATGGTTTTTGTCTTTTCGTGGTTTATTTTCGTATTTATTTCCTTAATGTCTTTCTCAATTATTTCCATGTTGTGTTACAGTTCTTCCTCTGTTTCTGCAATTTTTGCCATGTCATCCGCGAATAGTAGTTCTGCTATTTTTGTTATCTCCATTTTCCAGTATCAAACTTTTAGCATTTTCATTTTTTGCTTCGCTTTCTTCTTCGCCTTATCCAATACAATTGTGAAATGCAAAGCGCTTAGCACGCATCCTTGTTTTACTCCTTTCTTCGTTTCGAATTCTTTTGATTCCTCATTGTTTGGTCTCACAATATTTCTGTTTTTTCTGTACATGTATTTTATTACATTTATTATTTCCTCCTATATTCCTCTTTCTGCTAGTTCGTTCCATATGTCCTCTCTCTTTATCCTGTCTTATCCTGTCCATTTCTCTGTTCTTCTTAATTAGTTTCTCGCTTAGTTGTCTGAGTATGAAGATTTTGTCTTGCGTGCTTCTCCCTCTTCTAAATCCGCATTGGCTGTCCTCTATTGTTGTTTTTAGTTTGTCTCGCATCCTTTTTTTTAGTACCCTTGTCATGATTTGACTTGATATACTTGTTAGTGTGATCTGAAATTTTTACATTTTCTATATCCTCTTTCTTATGTATTGGTTGAATTATTCCTTTATTCCATTCTCTTGGTATTTCCCCGCTGCTTATTATGTCATTTATTAGTTTCCTTATTTGTGTTATTCCCTCTTCTCCCATGTGTTTCATCATCTCCGGGGTTATATCATCTGTTCCTGGTGCTTTCCCGTCTTTGGTTTTTTTATTGTTTCTTGTACTTCTCTTATTTAATATGTTCAATTTATATCTCTTGCCTTTCTTGCGACTTTCCCCCCATTCTTGTGTTATGTTATCTTCTTCATCTTGTTCGGTTAATTCTTTGAAATATTGTCTTAATCTTTCTATTATCTTGAATTCACTCGTGATAATTGTTCAATTTTATCTTTTATGTTCATCATGTTGTGTTCTTTTTTTTGTTTTAGTTGCTTTAGTGTTCCGTAGAATAGTTTTTGGTTCTGCCCAAAATTCCCATTCATTCATTCACCAAATTGCGTCCATGAGTTTTGTTTTGCTTCTTTTATTCTTGAATTCGTTTTGTTTCTCTTTTCTTTGTATTTTTCGTAATCTTCTATTTTTTTTGTTTGTATGTATCTTTTGCATTTCTCTTTTTTGTCTTGTATATTCTTTTTGACTTCCTCTATCCACCAGTTTGTCTTTTTCATTCCCTATTTCCAATTCTTGTTGTTACGCAGGTCTCCCTTGCCGCTTCTAGTATATATCTTTTGAATGTTTCCCATTTTCCTTCTATGTTTAGCTTCATTTCGCTCTCTCTGAATTTATTTTGAACTATCTCTTTGTATTTCTCTCGTGTTTGTGTTTGTGTGTGTGGGCTTATATGTTCTCTTTAACTTTTATGCTTGTCCGCTTGTCTGTTTTTTATATTTTCTTTCAACTCATGTCCATTTAATAGTAGGTGGTGATCACTTCCTATTTCACCTTGCCTTGTAACTCTTACATTCATTATTTTGTTCTAGCTGTTTCTATTAACTAGGTGGTAGTCTATTATCGATCTTTCATTTCTGCTAGGCTGTTCCCTTGGGTACATGTGTACGTTTTTGTGTTTGTGTTTGTGATTGATGTCGTTAATGTTTACATATTTCTTTTTAATCGTACAAACATTTCCGAAGATGTGAAAATTGCATTGGAAAGACTCGCTCATTGATAATGTACCTGAATTTCTATGTTAAAGATATTTCTGAATTTGTAAGCATATATGTTCTACCCTATCTATCTGTCTAACTATCATATATTTACTTCGTTCATATGTGATAATGCATACGCTCAATAAATAAAAAAAAAATGTTTTATTGTTTTTCATCTATCTGTAGTTATTATTAAAGATAATGATTATTCATTAGTCATGATTCATAGTTATACATGATTCACGATTGATTGATAATAATGATGATGATGATGTTAATTATGATTAATAATAATGATTCTATATACAGGGTGTCTACGCTAACCCGTTCGTTAAAAGTTTACGGGGTTCCCATTGTACTAAATATTTCAAAAAAATCCTCGTTACATGGTTGAATCAGTTATCCTCATGTGAAATATGTTCAACTTTCTATCACTTCCGGTTCCACCGGAAGTAGCACCAACTTTCTTATTTTAAATGGAACACCACATATATTATTATATATTTGAATTCCTCGCTTAAATTGGAACATATTTTGTAAGAACGTATCTGTTCTAGTTTTCAAGAAAAATATTTTTTTCTATAATTTTGACCTCTAAAATGTAGCTTGAAATCTGTCTATAACATCTCTTAGAAATAAGATAAAATTATAAGTTATATCTCTAATTGTACCTAGAGGATGCCTCTATGAGCAAAATAATTGGAAACTGTCAATTTTGATAATAAGTGTTCATAAAATGTCAATATCTAAGTGTCCTCTTAAATATCTCGTAAATCAATTTTTTTAAATGGGATGACCCACTGTTTATTACATAGAACGCTTGGGAGAAAAATTTACTACAAAAAAGTATTATACAAACATACTATTAAAGCAAGTATATTTTGAATTATTTCGAAGATTACTTTTTCGTCCTATTTCTGCAGGGTATAATTTCGCATGTCACAAGTGCACTTTAGTAGGCATGTGATATGCTTTTATTTTATCGTTATTGTAATGCAAACTGTCAAATAATAAAACCATTTAGAATAAAGTATTACATAAATCAAAATCAACAAAATGAATCATTACACAAATCAACAAATAATCAATTTATTCTTGATTTTCTTGACAATTGTTTCATTTGTTAAAATTTGCCATTATTGTTTTTGTTTTAATTTGACACACATTATTCTTTCAATTGTTTTATTTCCGCAGCGGCCATCTATTGCAACCAAAATCATTTATTAGGTAGGTACAGTCGTGTTCCCAAATGTGCTGTACACAGATAATTGGCTGTTGTAAGTCGTGTTTAAAAATGTGTTGTACAGAAATAGGTAAATGACTGTATATTTTGTCAATGGTAGATACATTTCAGAACTGTCAAAGTACAACTAACAGTGAGAAAAATTATTATTATTGTTTTCTTTATATGAAAAGCAATTACTTTAGATCTTTGGTGTATATTTATTCTGCCATTAAAAGTTTATCGGTGATTGTGCTTTTACTCAACAAAGGCTCACACTGTATCATTAAGAAAATAGACGTAGATCAAACCTCTAAAAATATTAGTATGTAGAACACTTTTTTGAACTTTATGAAATTAAATTATATTCACACAGCAGAAATGCTGTACAACACTTTAATAAGTACGACTGTCATGTTTACAACGTTACATATTTTTCGGTCATTTCGATATCAGATATTTAAATCTGCCAAATTTTACTCATTTGTTAATATCGATTAAATACAAGTACAAACACCTAAGTAATTATAAATGTTTCTTGTGAAAATGTGTTTTTACTCTTATTTAAACATTTAAAGCTTATTTCACAAGCTACAAAATATTTGTAATAATATCGATTGGCTATTTATTTAACTCTTCATCAGCTCCTGATTTCTTTTTGTATAAATTGTGGCAGTAATTGTATCATGGCTGGACGAACAGTAAGATAATTAGAAGTTTTACTCTTCTGAATCGGTGTCAGTGAAGCTAAATGCCGAACTTGCCCTATGAAACCATCTTTGTTACGTAATTGGTTTTGTAGTTCGAAGACGATGATCTGTGCAAAGGTGCAAAATTCTGGGAATTTCAAATTCCAGTCAATGACATTTGCGGCTTGCGGCTGAGTAAAGTGCAACCCCTTCGTTCAAGGGGGTGGGGGGTTCAAGGAAGGGATGCGCTAATGGGGTGATCTCGTTTCAGAAGTCTTCGGCTGTGTAGCTTCGTCGCTCTTTGGTGCAATACCTCTGGAGTCTGTGTTGTGTGGCTTGCGCTTGGTGCTTGTAAAAGTGAGGAGTTATGTGATTAACAATTTCTCACAAGAGCTGCCCCAAAGCTGGGATGGCTGTTTGCACAGGTAGGAATTCTGCATTTTCTACAGGTTGATTGAATCAATTCTGTGTTATATCAGAAATTACAGGGTGTTTCATTATAACTGAAAGATTAAAAAGTTGAAATAGATCTAATTTGGCTGTATTTTTTGACACCCTATTCTCTAGTCTATTCTCTATCTAGAATCTACCATTCTCTACTATCCTGTTATCTGCTACTAATAGTAGATCTCTACTATTCACTACTATACAGGGTGTCCAAGATAAAGATCAACAGCATGGGGATTTCGGAAATCGTAAAAGTTACAAAGGCGGTTAAATTAGAAAAAAGTTATTTAGTGTTCATTAGTATTCTGTTGAGAAAACCAGAAAATTCCGCTTACTTCCAGAGATATTCGACAAAATCCGAAATTTTGCGATATCGTTTTTATGTTTTGCTGAACTTCTTTGAAAATGTACAAAAAGACAATAGGCACTTTCTTATTGCCACTGTTTTAGCTCTACAAGACAGCGTTTACAAATTTTTAGTACAATGTTTCGTTTCGAAGAAATCATCATCAACTTTATATTTTTATATGGCCCGTAAATAAAGTACACCCTGTCTTAAATAGCATTTCCTATTAGGAATTCAACGATTTATATCGCAGTATGATTTCTCATGTTTTTATTCAGAAAAAAAAACCTTTTAACACATTTCGAACATTTTGGTGTAGCAGGCGTTGAAATGAGCGACGAAGACAAAATTCATCACCTAATTTTATGATTTTAAGATAATTAAATGAAAAGAACAATTCTCATAATACCACAGTAAAAATATAATAAGTGCGGTTCTGAATAACTATAATGTTTCAATGTTTAATAAATATTCTTGCTATATTCGCTTTTGTTACAATTTCGGTACATATTCTGAGTTAAAATTATGTAATAATTTTTGTCTTCGTCACCATTAAATGAACAGAATAAATCTCATATTACAGTAAATAAATAATAAGTGTAGTTGTAAATAACTATAATGTTTCAATTTTTAACAACTATTCTTGCTAAATTATTTTTTGTTACAATTTCTGTACATATTCTGAGTTAAAATTGAGTAATAATTTTTGTCATCGTCGTCATTAAATGAAGATAACAATTCTCATATCACAGTAAAGAAATAATAAGTGTGGTATTAAATAGCTATAAAGTTTCAATGTTTAACAACTATTGCAGGTAAATTATTTTTAGTTACTATTGTAGTACGTATTTTGGGTTAAAATTAGATAATTTTTTTTTCTTCGTCGTCATCTTTTAATCGCCTACTACAAGAATATGTTCGAAATGTATTAAAAAGCCTTTTTCTGAATAAAACATTAGAAACCATACTGTCATGAATATAGTTAAATTCGTAATTGGAAATGCTATCTAATACAGGGTGTACATTTTTTACAGGCCATATAAAAAAAATAAAGTTGATGATGGTTTCTTTGAAACGAAACTTTGTTCTGAAAATTTGTAAACGCAGACTTGTAGAGCTATAAATGTGGCAACAATTTAGTGCCGTTGGTTTTCTTATACCTTTTCAAAAAACTTCAGAAAACAATAAAATCGCAAGATTTCGGATTTTGTCGAATATCTCCGAACGTAAGCGGAAATTTCTGGATTTCTTAAAAAAAATATTACTGACCACTAAATTGTACAACTTTTTTGTAATTTAACCGCCTTTATAACTTTTACGGTTTCTGAGATCCCTATGCTGTTGATCTTTATCGTGGACACCCTGTATAACTATGTAATAGTTATATAGGAGTACTATTTATATCTACTATAAAAATACTCTTAAACTTCTAGATGTCCCATGTTAGAATACAATTTAACAGTATAAATAGAGGCCAATTAGCTATATTAAAAAAAAAAAAAACGATTAAGCTCATGTTAGCTGAAATTGCATTTAATGAAATAGAAGTACACTGTATCGCATTATTAAAAATGTTACTAACAATGAATTACAGGGTCTTCTATATCAAATAAGGAAAGATTATTGAGTTATAACCAGAAACACGGACTGTTAAAAATATTTGAATTTAATCGAATGTCCTCGAGAATCTTCAATTCTGAATTTTGACAAAATAAGCACAACTTTTAAAGAAAGCGTCAGCTTTAACTTTTCAGCAATCACAGATAAACGCAAAAGTTTGAGTTTTTCTAAATTTGAGGATACATTATCTGCCGGATAAATATAGCAAACATATACAGGATAAGTTTTTTCGGATGTTTAGTATGGGGATCTCGGAAACTAGAGGAGATAGACGAATGATTAAATGGGGAAATAATTGCAGTTTTGCGAGTTAAATTTCATGAGCTTTTTGTTTTTGGGAAAAATTGCATAGCTAACTAGATATCTCGAAAAAATATATTTTTGTTATTTGGTTCGGTGCCTATAGATCTGTTATTATTGACTTTAGAAAAAATGTGTAAAGGAAAAAGTTGTACGTAATTATGTGCTTAATAATAAAATATAACCGATTATTTTATTACAGCTATAATTTTTGAGTTATGAGACAAAGTTGAGTTTTTTCTAATGGAAACCATAGTTGGTCATGACTTAACTATTCTAATGATATACCACTTGATATAGTTATTTTTATAAATAATTAAATTATCGTTATTTTTTACTTTTCTGTTTCGAACTTTTTAAGAAGTAGGCTATGGAAACAATTGACAGGCGTTAAATAATAAAATTCAAGTTAGTTATTAAAATTTTTCTTTTCATTTCGAAAATATAAACATTATTATTTTGGTGTAAAATGTTTATTTCGTTGGAGTTACAATTTTATGTAAAAAATATTTCTGATAAAACAAATTTACATAAGTTCAAAACTACTAAACAGCGAATGAAGATAAATTGAGAAACTATTTTTTTGCTTGTATTCAAGCATATTTGAACGTAACTGAAGTAGTACCAAAACAACGTAATTAAAGTTAGGAAAGTATTTAAGACTAAATATGTTCAAAAGGTTCATCATTATGGTTAATGCACACCTTTTTGAAACAGAATTTGTTGCTTTTCTAACGGAGCGTCCATCAATATTAGCAAAAACTTGTGAGACTTGTAAGTATAGTTTCTCTAAGGTCATCTACTGTGACGTACGATGTTTGATACACTCTATCTTTTACCATTCCCCATAAATAAAAATCTAAAACAGAGAGATCGGGAGATCGGCCACCTCTATAATTGTCCTTTAGATCTATCAATTGTTTCTATAGCGTACTACTTCGAATAGTTCGAAACTGAAAAGAAAAAAATCCCATAATTTAATTATTTATAAAAATACCTATGTAATATGATATATCATTAGAATCGTTGAAAAGAGGCCTTTTTTATAAAGTAATGGCCAACTATGGTTTCCATTAGAAGAAACACAAGTTTGTGTCATAACTCAAAAATTATAGTTTAAATAAAATAATCGGTTAGAATGTATTATAAAGCACATCATTTCCTATAACTTTTTCGTTTACACATTTTTTCTAAAGTCAATAATAACAGAGCAATATGCTCCGAACAAAATAACAAAAAATATATTTTTTCGAGATATCTAGTTAGCTATGCAATTTTTCCAAAAACCAAAAAGCTCATGAAATTGAACTATTAAAACTGCAATTCTTTCCCCATTTAATCGTCCCTCTATCTCCGCTAGTTTCTGAGATCCCCATACTAAACATCCGAAAAAACTCACCCTGTATATTGCAAACACTCTGTAGCAAATATTTTTGGCAAATTTGGTAATACATTTAGTTTTATATAATACTAATATTAATAACAACGAAACATATGATTTTTATCTCGTCGGCATCAAGTTGATACAATCGTAAGACAAAATTGACAAGAGATCACAACGTTGACAAGATACAATGACCATCTTAACCATTCTAAATAATGACGTCAATATTATGCCTTTTTGGTGCAATTCAAGGAATTTCAATTTATCATTTCCAGAAATACTATTCCTTCATTGGCGCGCAAGTATCCTATGGCCAATATAAGGATTAGGCCCACAGCAGGAGGCAAGCCCTGTATAATTCCCTGGTCAACATCTCCTTCATTAATTCTCACAAGTTTTAAATACAGGATATCATGCAGTTTCCAAAATGATTTGATTTATGGAGAAATGAGAAATATTTCTCTTATAATTTTGAAGAATAATATTTTTTTGTCTTCAGAAAATGAAAATATTTTTCTTTTATAATTTTGAAAAATAATTGTATTGTTTTGAAAAACTTGTTGGTAGAATGGAAAATATGTTTCTATAATAATAAAAAAAAAAAATAAAATTTTTTTTTCTACGACAGTGCCTACGTAAACCTGGAGCTTGTAAAGACTTTACACACTGTTCACAGAGCGTAAAGTGATTCTTTTGCACACAAGTGGTTAGAAAAATTACCTGTGGGTAAAAACATCAACTGTGCGTAAAATAAGTATGCCACAACATTCATTCACTCAACAATTAAAAAAAAAATCGCATTTTGCATAAAATTTTACCTATTTTTCATAATAGCTGTCATTAAAAACCCTTTGCACGATACAATTTCGTAAACTAGTACTTTTTTAAACCTCGTGTCTTGTTATAAAAAATGCGAATTTCAACAAAATTCGCGCTCATGCAAAAAACATTGCTTTACGAACTTGTACCATAAATAACTATTGTATTGTCGACATAAACTGGGCAAAAATGGAAAATATTTTAAATAAAACAAACACTTTTCTTTGCTTATATCACACTGTTTATTAAAATTAGTGACTATAGTTTCGATCACGTTCTGATCATTATCAAACTTAGAATTTCAACAAAATTCGCGCTCATGCAAAACACACTACTTTACGAACTTGTATCATAAATAACTATTGTATTGTCGACACAAACTGGGTAAAAATGGAAAATATTTTAAATAAAACAATCACTTTTATTTGTTTATATCACAGTGTTTATTAAAATTAGTGACTATAGTTTCGATCACGTTCTGATCATTATCAAACTTAGAGTAATATAAAATAGAAATAAAACACCTATTTATACATATCTATAATACACCATTGAAAAGTGGGGAGTAAACGAGGTCTGTCTGGTCGTTAATGACCGGACATTCGGGATTACGTTTGGCCTTTTGAATTTTGAGGGACTCAAATGGGTCTAACTTAAGGCATTTCTCGGCGAAATGAATTGTCTGCAGTACATACGTCCCAAAAGAATGCCGACTTTGAGGTGGTTAGCAAATCGTCGGCTTAATGTTACAAGGTTGTATGTGAAAGTTTGTAAATTTGGGAATAAGGACTTAAAGTATGTTTGTTATTACAAAAAATGATAAATTATGCACTGTAATTAGATTTTTTCTATATCACAGGTTCTTAATATTATGATGTTAACCTTCCAACAAGCTCAAAAGTCCTGCTTTGAAAACATATGCCCCTGTAAAGTTCTACACCTAAATATTGAAAAAATGTTACATGCAACCTTATAACACCAAGCCGACGAAATGTTGAATTATCATGGTTTTATCTGAATGATCTCATATGTTCCTTCAACCTAATGTTGAAATTACACCCAGACTGACCAATGTAAACCCCTTTACGATCTTCACATGTTAATTTGTAAATTCCTGATTTGTTGAAATTATTAACTTGTGTTTTAGCATTAAATATAGTGTTACATAATTTAACGCATATTTTGAACGCAACATTTATATTGTGTTAATTAAGGATCTTATCAATTTTGAGGCTGACATCTCCGAAAAATGTAAGGGATTTAAATATTTTATTTTCATTTTCGGAGTTATGCGCTGCATATATAATCTTATTAATGTCATTACGATGTTGTCTTTTTAATTAAATTATTGATTGTTTCGATACTGTACACATTGTTAAGTGCTAATTTCCGAATAATATTAATTAATATTTTATAATCTTCTGCGGATAAAGGTAATTTGCGAGCTCTGAAAATCAATGAGTTGAATGCCGCTAATTTATAACTAATAGAGTGTCTAGAGTTAATTGGAATTAAGGTGTATGTAAATATAGGTTTTCTGTACACTTCAAATTAAAAAAAACGTAATTATTATTCGTTATTGACAAATCTAAATATTTTATATTTTTGTGTAGCTTCTTTTCAACGGCGAACACTATTTTCGGGTGAATCGAGTCTATAAAATTTATAATAAACAGTGTAATAAACAAAAAAAGTGTTTGTTTTATTTAATTTCATCATGTATCACGAAGTAGATGCCTCCAACATTGCCCTATTGGAAAATATTTTCTTTTTGATTTTGAAAAATTATTCGTTTGTATTGTTGATATCATGTGGGTAGGTTAAATGTGAGGTTCTGATTAGATGGCGCTACTAGTTGGTAAACACGTAAAAAACGTAAACACCGTTCACGATCTATTCTCGCCAAAGATTTTTTTTATCAAGTAGCATACATGAATTCTAAATTACGTCAAAATATGACATTGTGACAATTTTATGACAGTTGTACTGACAGTGTTGCCGAATGGATTTTGTATGAAAGGCTTAGCTGAAGTGAAGTCATGCATTTTGCTGGCAACAGGGCCAATGTACAAAAATGATAACCACAAATTGAAGACAAAAAATAAGCTTTTATGTTGTTATCAAGTAGTTATTTTTTTATGCATACCAACAAAAAATCCACCGTACTTAGTCAACTTGAAGGGGGAATTGATCGTGAACGGTGTTTTAGTACTTAGTCATTCTCATATTAAATTCTCGCAAGAGATTATATCGATTATATCACTCATAATGCATTTCTTCCCTATATTAGGGAATACATTTTTCATTAGTGATATTATCTGACGAATACAACTCTAGGAATCGTGACTATTGATAATCGCATTGGTTGATACACTCAACATGTTGTCAAATATTTATTCCACGAGTCTGAAAGACGAGTGGTATTATTATTCTGTAATTTTTGTTGGAGGAATTTAGCAGGAAGAATGAAGACAAAATCGAACATTTGAAAAAATGAAAGTTTCCATTCAGCCATCGGTATACTGTATTGGCAATAATCTATCTTCCATCGACAATTTTTTTATTAATATTGACGATATAAGATATGAGTATACAGGGTGTCTCCTAAATGCCGCAAGCCATAACTCTTTCATTTATTGGCCGATTTCAATAACACAAAAACAAATTAAATGACTTCACTTGTTCTACCTAGAAGCCATCATTTTGTTTTTTTGCAAAATCAAAATTCATTTCATCGATAGTCAACTTTTGTTTTTCAAATGGTTACGTATATTTTCTTATTTTTTCTCTGGTAGAGATTATTTTTATGAATCCAAAGATATCTAACAAGTTGGCTTTGATGGAATATTTATTAAAAAAAAAGTTTATTAACATAAAGTTGTTTTTTTATTAAGTTTCCCAACTGACTTGTTCTGCATTGATTCATGTGGCCTTTTCTTGATACCTTGAATTTTTTTCAAAATTTCATTAGTTTATATTTTAATTCTGCCAGGATTTGGAATAATCTCATAAATTAACAACTTTGTGTTATTCAATTTTTCTTTCTGCAATAAATATTCCATCAAAGCCAACGTATTGGATATCTTTCGATTAGGAAAAATAATATCTACCAGAAAAAAAAATGAAACTATACGTAACCATTTGAAAATAAAAAGTTGACTATCGCTGAAATTAACGCGAATTTTGCAAAAAAAACAAAATTAGGGCTCCTTTGTAGAATATGTGGAGTCAATTAATTTTTCTTTTGGATTATTGAAATCGGCCATTTTTCATGTTTCGTGTCCCAACACAAGCTATTATCGATAGTCACGATTCCAGTCGTTGTATTATATATGATAATCCAAAACAGTTTATGTAGAGACTAATCCAGAAGAAATGAATACCCACAAATTGAAACAAGTCTATTTCTCTGTCTGGTTATTTTCCCATGCGTACCAACAAAATTCACCATGCCCTTGCCAACCTTAGCGAGAATTGATCATGAAGGGTGTCTACGTGCTTACTAGTACGTAGCATCATATAATTAAAATCTCATTTTAAATAGTCACAAGAGATTAAGTCGATAATCCCAAACAATTTATGTAGAGACTAATCTAGATGAAAGTGACGGATAGCTAAGGGGAGGATGCTGCTTAATATTGTATTTTTGAAAATCTATAATCCTATTAAATTAATATTTAAGCAGATAATGACTTGTATTGCGTATCAAAACACGTTAACAGTAACGTGTACGTTAGTTGACAGCATCACATTTAAATATCAAATGGAATTATGGCAATAACAGTATTTGATATTTGAATGTTAAATTACGTAGACATTAAATGTTAACATTTTCTGATACGCAAAACAGCCGAATATTTACTTACATCGACAAGTTTAAACAGCACAGCATAGAAAAACTTTTTGATTTCGAAATTTACTTTTCAAGGTCTTTGATAAACAAATTACTTACTACGAGGATGTGCTAGTTTAAAATATACAAAAAGAAAAACATGAATATGGCTATATTAGCGACCAAATTAAGTTGTGTATGACCAACGCAATTATTTGTTAGCATAATTTCTGTACAATATTATAGTAAGTATATGTATTTGTTAGGGATATTATCGCTAACTTATTAAGTGTAGGCTATAAATCAATTGGTCTTTCGGCGGTCATATCCGTGAAATCGGCCAATTAAGGCCAAAGAATTGAATGAATTTGATTAGTTATACTTGCTAAGTATGTGCAGTGTGCACTGAGTTAGAGTTTGTAACTCTACAAATATGCCAGAGAGGCGTTAATGAGGTCCCAAGCGCGAATGGTACTAGTTTCTCAATGGGAATGTATCACCTATTACCTGTACAGGGGCGAATATTTGATTTACCTTTACATTCTACAAACGGTGGGGAGGATATAAACTGATGTTATTAACTTATGAATTGGTATTAATCAATATTAGTAAATATCTGCACAAAGTCGCACCCAAGTTAATGGGACCAATTTTGAATGTACTTGAACTGTAACTGACGTTCGAAATGCGCAATCCTTGTGATGAATGAAGTATTCACGCATCAACAATGAAGCGACAATCGCCGGATAGTGTCATAATGCTTGCATTCCTTCCATTGTGCTGAAAGCAAATAATCGACCTTAAATTATTGGATTAGGTCGATTTGTGCTAGAACAATGCCATTAGATTACAAACCTCTTACAGTTTGCCCAAATTGTTCTGCATTTTGTTGAATGTATTTGCATTTCTTAATATGCAGCATCTACTTTAAATTTTGCACTATTATTAAAATTCCGTAACAAATATTCCTAGAATTCGCAAAATAATATACAGGGTATCTGAAAGATAGTGAACAAGCTCAACAACATGCCGCTGGAAGATGTCGACTGAATCCTTACAAAAATACTAAAAAAATCGTCGAGCTATACCTTTCGAAACATTGCTAGTCAAAGGTGTAACATTATAGCAAATTTAGAAGGGCTGCTAGAAGGAATTAAACACCAATTATGTGCTTATATATTTTTTAAATAATCTTATTAGATATTTTTATTTGTAATAGAGTATTTAAATATTTCAAAATATTGATTTCTTAAGAAAATTGTTGAAAAATCAACGTAACAACAATATGCTGTAAAATTTAAACCCTGGTAATAAAGTCGTTTATGATTTATGTTTTTTTAATGTTTTATATTTATTTATTTTGAGCTTTTAAGTGTGCCATCCTTAGAGGTGTGCTGTTGTACTTGCTCACTATTTTTGGATCACCCTGTATTTTTAAGGTATATAATTTAAGGCCAGTCTTCTCCAGATACAATTCGAGATAAATTTTCCGTTTTTATCTCATCGGTAAGACAAATTGAAACCATTTTTAGAACGTCTGTTTGAGGTCAAATCTTGGAATTTAATTTTTATCTCACAAAGCAAAAAGATAGGTATACACATATCTCTATAAAATATGTTTCAAATTAAACGGGGAAGCGAAAAATATAATAATATTTTGTTGAAAAATCAACGTAACAACAATATGCTGTACAATTAAAACGCTGACAATAAAGTCGCCTATGATTTATGTTTTTTTTAATGTTTTATGTTTAAGTTTTTTTGTGTATTTAAGGACTCAGTGGCCATCCTTAGAGGTGTGCTGTTGTACTTGCTCACTATTTTTGGACACCCTGTATTTTTAAGCTATATAATTTAAGGCCGGCCTTCTTCAGGTACAATTCGAAATAAATTTTCCGTTTTTATATCATCGGTAAGAAAAATTGAAATCATTTTTATAACGTCTTTTTGAGGTCAAATCTTGGAATTTAATTTTTATCTCTGAAAGCAAACATATAGGTACACACATATCTCTATAAAATATGTTGCAAATTAAACGGAGAAGCGAAATATAATATATATATATATATATATATATATATATATATATATATATATATATATATATATATATATATATATATAGGGTGTTTTATTTAAAAAAAACAAAAATTGATCGCTACTTTCGGTGGAACAGGAAGTGACAGAAGGTTGAAAGTATTTCATCTGAGGAGAACGGAATCAGCCTTGTTTGAGTGATTTTTTCAAAATTTTCTCTTATCGGGAACCCCATATACTTTTAAATGTTCATGAGCGTGGGACACCCTGTATATTTATATAGCCTACACAAATATTTATATGTAAATGAAATTAATATATTAATTTGCAATACTGATTAGGTATATAAATAATAATTATATTTATACAGAGTGATTCAAAAGATGTAGTATAAACTTAGGGATATAATGTGGGATGCTATACGAAGCAAAACATGTTAATAAACCTCGGCGATTGTAAACTGCAGCAGTGGTCAAGGGTTTTATAAAATGCAGCGGATAGTAAATTGTGTTATAATCCTTGAATCTAAAGTGCACCGAGAGGTCAAACCTTAAAGATTTAAGCTAGATTCATGCACTACCGTGAGATTTGCGGAATGCGGAATTTGTTCGGATTTGTTTGTGATGTGATGGGTTTGGTTAGGTTAGGTTAGGCTAGGCTTTGGGTACGGTACTAGCGGTGAGCGTCGGCGAATAATAATGTCTAGGAACAGCGGTGAGCGGCAAGCGCATAGCGTCAAATTTTTAAATGTGAAAAAAACGTTGAAGTTGTCGCTCTGCCGCTCCCCGCAGCCGCTCACCGCTCGTATCGTAACCGAGGCTTTAGGTTAGGTTCTCTGTACGTAATCCTTAATCTGTTTTGGCGGCCCGCTGCACTTTACGGGTAAGATTAACAGAGCTAATTTGATCATCGCTGCACTTTACAGTATTTATTTTTAATTCTTATTGCTTAATCAGATTAAAGATTACAAACCGCTGCACTTTACATGTGCCCAATAAACCTATATCTTATTTACAACCCTTGCCTAGTTACGTTACCCAAAGGATTTCTTTGTTTTTATCATTGTTCTGTTTCTGTTTCATCATTGTTCTGTATTCATAATAGGATATAAGTCAAACAAATGCTAATTTGTTATGACAGAATTGGCATTTTTACTTAGTTAATATCACCAATTACACCTTAAGTTTGGACCACACCTTTTGAATTACCCAGCATATCAAATTTTATTAGAAAGTGTCAAAACCTGTTAAATTTCTAAATGGGCACAATTTCCGGCTGAGACATTCAAAATCTATAAAATCCTAAGCTCCGGCTGTGAAAATCTCTCAATTTTTTAAAAGAAACTGCCCGAATCTGATAAAATTTGTCAATTTTGAGACATTCAAAATCTATAAAATCCTAAGCTTCGGCCGTGAAAATCTCTCATTTTTTAAAAGATACTACCCGAATCTGTTAAAATTTGTGAATTTTGAGACATTCAAAATCTATAAAATCCTAAGCTTCGGCTGTGAAAATCTCTCAATTTTTTAAAAGATACTACCCGAATCTGTTAAAATTTGTCAATTTATGATATCTCAGAGTTAAAATATAAAGATCTGTCACATTTTTAAGTGCTACTTCCACATACGTAAAATTTTGTATTAAAACCGTCGAAACCTGTTTAACTTTAGAATTCTTCAAATTCTAAGTTTCCGCTTCTGATTTTGTATCACTCTATTACACTATCATTACCCTCTATTACTACTCATTTGTATCATGCACTATTACATCAAGTATCTTACATACGTATTTCAAGATTGTTTATTAAATATCTGTAGCAGTCATAACTTTTTGGTAAATAATAATTTCATATTTAATTTTACTCCACATTTACGCATCATTGCGCATTGCGTATCATTTACAAAAACGTTATATTAAAAGAACTTACAATTCTTTTTGAATTTTATTAACCAACACACTTAAATTCGCTCTACTACTTACTTGTATCACTCACTATTACATCGCGTATCTTACATACGTATTTCAAGATTTTTTTATTAAATATCTGTAGCAGTCATAACTTTTTGGTAAATAATAATTTCATATTTAATTTTACACCACATTTACGCATCATTGCGCATTGCGTATCATTTACAACAACGTTTGATTAAAAAAACTCACAATTCTTTTTGAATTTTATTAACCATAACACTTAAATTCGGTCATTAAAAGAGGCTGGAGGCTATAATTTTTCGTAAGCTAATTTGGTGTAATCCTATAACTCCACTACCATCAAGTATTTTACATACGTATTTCAAGATCTTTTTATTAAATATCTGTAGCAGTTATAACTTTTTGGTAAATAGTAATTTTATATTTAATTTTACACCACATTTACGCATCATTGCGCATTGCGTATCATTTACAAAAACGTTAGATTAAAAAAACTTACAATTCTTTTTGAATTTTATTAACCATAACACTTAAACTCGGTCATTAAAATAAGCTGGAGGCTATAATTTTTCGTAAGCTAATTTGGTGTAATCCTATAATTCCACTTACTAATATGCACTGGCATAGGCGTCGAGTTTTCGGAATCTCGATGGGGGCAAGAAATAAAGACAGTAATTCGGCCATTTGGAAAAACTTGTTGCTTTATTTGGCAAATGAAATTCAATTCTAAAACTAATAATGCAAAATAATAATAAAATTCTATTTATCATTCTCAAAAAAAGTGTTTTGTCTTACAGTTCCCTGCGAAATCAAATCGTTGGCAATGTCATCAAAAAGTGTTTGTTTTTGGGACACAGAAATATTTCAGAGTCTGAAAATAGTTCTTTTTGTTACAAGTCCCTAAAATGAATATTTTCCGGACTCAATCCTATAAAGTTGCTATGGTTAAACAATCTGGTTACTGGTGGCATCGTAATTAAAATTCGAGGCTGAGTATTTTCGAGAAATATTTGCACTGATCACATTAATCATACATAATAAAATTTGCGAACCTGGTTTTTGGGAGCATATAGAAAAATATTGTTGTCTTATACTGAATTTGTCCAAAATTAAGCCTAGTAATTCAGTCATTCGTCTCTGCAAAGTAATCAAGTAACATATGTTTCATCACAGTTTTTGGTTTTATCGCGATGAATCAGGAACCTATTACAATAATCAGATTTTTATTTTAAGATTCTCAATCGCCATTAAAATGTCCTACTTTTCTCTAATTCAAGCGACCTCATATATCTTATCTTTTTCTGAGCAATAGTGAGCAATTGCTCCGATCACAATAATCAAACATAATAAAAATTTTGAACCTGTTTTTTGGGAGCATATAGAAAAATATTGTTATTTGCAACAAGTACGGTCGCGGAAGAAAAAAAATAAAGTGCTACAAGTCTTATAGTGAATTTGTCCAAAATTAAGCTGTGTAATTGAGTCATTCGTCTCTGCAAAGTAATCAAGTAACATATGTTTCATCACAGTTTTTGGTTTTACCGCGATAAATCAGGAACCTATTACAATAATCAGATTTTTTTTTCAGATTCTCAGTCGCTATTGAAATGTGATACTTTTCTTTAATTCAAGCGACCTCATATATCTTATCTTTTTCTGATCAATGGTGAGCATCGATAAATTCACCACTCTATAAAGTAGTGATGTAATAAAACTACAGATCATCCATTATAGATATGAATTGTCAAATTCAAGGTCGGCCAAAATGTCACATTGTATAACAAATTTGACACTCTAATTGAAAAAAATTGTAATAAATATGTCATTGATGTCAACATGTGTTTTTAGGTTATGAGACCTCAATGAATAATCATTATAATATTGTCGAAAAAATTATATTGTTGAAATAACCAATTGGCGTTCCTAGTAACTTTATCAATAATGCCAACCCAATGGCATTTTGAGAATTCATATCTATTATGGATGATCTGTATATAGTTATAACATAGTTTTATTTTGTCGTGAGAATATAGCAGAACTATCATACTGCGAACATAGAATTACTATATCCTAAATATATAGTAGCCATATAATAAAACTATATAGTAATAACATAATTATAATATATCGTGGCTATATAGTGGAACTATCTTACGGCGAACATAATAATAGTATATAGTAAGTGTGTAATCACAACATAGTAAAATTATATATAGTATTATTATATACATAGAACATAGATACATCATAACATTTACTATACAGTATAGTATATAGTATATATAGTATAGTATTACTATCTAAAATCGATGTATCCACAAAGTACTATGTAAAACTATATAAATTTCTACTGGGGATGTCATTGGCATGGTTACATAAATACCAACAGCTGAATTAAAAAAAAAAAAATTCGCAACTTAAATTTGGTTTTAAGTATTTGTCAATTAATTGTATACTAAATAGTACCTATCAAAAAATTTAATCAAAATCCTATTTAAATAGAAACTTTATATAAATAAATAATAAACGTAATAATTATTAATATCACCCATTATTATATTATGTAGGTCCTCCTGTTTCTACATCATTTTATTGCAGAGTAGGTATTAAGAAATATAATATGTTCAAATTTTACCTATTTATATATAAACTGACATACCGTCAACTTATTTCTAAAAACCATTTCCAAACTATAACAAGAGTGGAAAAAGAACATGTAGTCTTTATTGACATTTTCCGTTTTTTTTTTAAATTCAGATGTTCATGTTACTTAATAAAAGCCACATTTTGGAATGGCGGCTTAAGTTAGTGCTTTTAATAAAGCAAGAATAATAGCGAACTCAAAAATGGATGGCCTGTCTGGCAAGTTGTATACTGTTTTGAATCTTCAGCTAAACCAAATTCACACTAGGCAAAAATCCTGTCCCACTTTTTAATGGTCGCGACCGTACCTAAATTAAATTTCTTCGGACTCATCTGCTATTCAGCAACGATTCGTCCGAAAAAAACTACACTTTAGGTACTTGCAACAAAAATAATAATAAACTTTGGGACTCTGAAATGCTTCTTCGTCCCAGAAACATACACCTTTTGTACAAATGAAATAAATAACTATTTTGTTGCATTACAGTTTTCAAATATTGTTTGGTCTTTGCACCAGCTTCAGTTTTATCAGATACATTTTGTAGAAAGTCTATTAAAGTTTGAAACCCTTCCTCGTCCCAAAAACATAGAATTTTTGTACTAATGAAATAAATAACTATTTTGTTGCATTAGAGTTTTCAAATATCGTTTGGTATTTGCACCAGGTTCAGTTTTATCAGATGCATTTTGTAGAAAGTCTATTAAAGTTTGGTAATTATCAACCATGATTTTTACTGAAGATACACAATATAGTAGGACATAATGGATGCAGAGAACTTTCTCACATTGAGTATTTAATTTTAACACCGGAAATATATTGATTCGTTTTGTCGATTTGTCGTTTTGTTGATTGTTTTTTGATTTATTAACAAAATGTATCAATTCCTTCATGACGCTTCAGAAATTTCAGATTTCTGAAATATCTTTCATACCATCTTGCACTGCCTAATTTAAACTGTGCGCCATGCAATAGACAAAACCGGCTCTATTTTCGGACTGTCAAATTGTAGCTTGTAATTCACTTTTAATAGCACTTACTTTGCTTGCACAATTATAGCACAGTCCTCTCTGTAGTTTGAAATTGGTAATTCTAGCCTTATCAATACATATTTTATGCCAGAATATAACATTTCTTTCTGTTTCGCTAGCAATATTTTCTTTTGAATGTTTTTTTCCGTGGCAATAGTAGTAAATGGCAAAAGAATTTTCAAGTATTTGAAAGTTTTCCATCAACTTTTTTCAATTAGAAAATCCGTCTTCCACAAACTATTATGTATATTTATGGTTGAGCGTAGGATGTCCTCGTCCAGTTCATCACGGGATTTGCAGTTTTTGTAAAATACCTCGTCGGGTTTTTGCTAGGGTTATATTCGATCCACTGTTATTTGTTGCTCTGATTATGGAGAAATTTCCTTTTCTATGGCTACTAGATGAGCACTCTGCTATAGCTTCTTCGTCATTTGATATTATTGGGGATTCTTCTCTAGATAGTACATTTTCAGATTTTTTTCATTTTTATTTAATTAATCAATTGCCATTTTACCTTGCGGTGTTGGCGTTTTGTGTACAGTGTTACTTTATTTACATCCCATTTGTCCTATTCTACATTTTACTATTTCGTTTTACTTTTTATTTACATTTTTTTCCATTTATCTCTATATCTTGCTAGTTTCCTTGCTTCTCCTTCTAACATTCCTTTATTTTCGAGAATTTTTAAAACCGTTTCATTCCATCCTAGTCTGGGTCTTCCTCTTCTCTTCTATCATCTTCGCTTCGCAGGTTCTTTTGACTTGAGCCTTTTCATCCATTCTTATTAAGTGACCCCACCATCTAATCTGCCTCTTTTCTATCTACTTCTGTATAGTTTCAATTTCCAATTCTTTCCTGATTTCCTCATTTCTTACTCTGTACATTTTGGTTTTCCCTGCTAATCTTTTCAGATACTTAATTTCAGCCGCTTGGATTCTGCTTACATCTCTTTTTGTCATTATCCATGTTTCACAGCCGTACGTTAAGATACTCCGGAATATTGCTTGGTATACATTTGATTTGGTCTTACTCGTTACATCTTTTTTGTTTATTACTATTTTATTCATTTGATAGTATACTTTTATTGTCTTGCCGATTCTGGAACTTATTTCTTTGTCATTTTTTCTTCCTGTATTATGTCTACTTCTAGGTAAATAAATTGCTCTACCTGCTCGATTTCTTCATTTCTTATTAGTATTTTTATTTTTTCTCTGTTTTTGCCTATCACCACTACTTTTGTCTTGTGTTTGTTTATCTTCATAGTATATTCTGTCATTACTTCGTTACATATATATTTATGTTATTTTGTAGGTGTATTGTACTATTAGCTAATATGATTAAATCGTCAGCGAATGCTCCTTCTATTATGTTTACTAGTAACATGTTTCCATATCCTACTGTTATTCCTTTCGTTCTGCCCTTTTTTTCTTTATATTTCGTCCATATATAATATAAACAATGTTGGGCTAAATCCTCCAAATTTGCTTCAAACCATTATTTGTTTTGAAGTGTTCCGATTGGTAATTGTTATGTATGACTACATTCTTATTATTTTTAATTAATCCTACATTTCTTATTATCTTTGTATATTTGCTTTATAATATTGATGGTTTTTTGCTGTATTCCCCTTTCAAGTGATAGATTCCAGACTTTTTTGCGTCGTACTGTATGAAATGCTTTTTCCAAGTCAATAAATTCTAAATATACATTTTGTTTTGTTTGATACTTCTTTTCTACTATTTGTTTTATTGTAAAAATATAGTCTTGGGTTGCTCTTCCTGCTCTGAAACCGCTTTGCGCTTCGTCTATTGTGCTAGCTATTTTCCATCTTATTCTTGGATATATAATTTTTCCTAGTAGTTTTGTCCCTATATTGATTAGCGTTATACCCCTATAGTTATTACAATTTCTTTTGTCTCCTTTTTTATATATTGGAACTATGCCGTTTTCCATTCGTTCGGTATGCTTTCTTCCTCCCATATTTGTTTGAATAGATTGTGAAGTCTGTCTAGCGCTTCCTTCGCTTGCGTTACTATATCCTTTCCTGCCCTGCGCTTTTTTTGATATTATTGGTATTATTCGTTATTGTTGTTGCTGGTGTACTTTTGCCATGCTTTCTTCTCTTCTGTTATGCCCCTTCTTACCACTTCTGTCTACTACCTGGTTTGCTTATTCCTCCTTGTTTGATAGACTCCACATGTTTTTTTGTTGTCATTAGCATTCCTTCCTTAAGTTGTTCCCACTTTCCTTCTACTGTCTCTGGTTCATGTTGCACTATGAGCTTATTGTCTAATGTTTCTGCATATATATATATATATATATATATATATATATATATATATATATATATATTTGCGATATCTGTGTTTCTTTATTTATATGTACGCAATTTTACAAAGAGTTTTTTGTTACGCTACTGCCTTATACTTCTTATTATCATTATTCTGCCTAAATGCTGAGGGGCTTTAGGGAACCTGCCCAAGAAAAAAAAAAGGCATTCTTCTGCCCTGTTTCAATTTTAGCTGTTACCATATAATGGTCGCTACCTTTTTCTGGCTCTCTAGTCACGCTTGCATCTAAGATATTTGTTCTTTTATTTGCTTCTACTAATGTATAGTCTATTATTGACCGTTCCCCTCTACTTGCCACTTCTCTTGTATACATGTGTTTTGTCTCTATATATGTACAGTGTATTTGTAAGTATTAGGCTGTTCAATCTACAAAATTCTAACATGCGGTTGCCATTATTATTGCGTACCTTTCTCCTTGGTTTCCCATTATGTGTTTGTTCTCTTCATCATTTCTTCCGACTCTGCTGATGAAGTCCCACCATATGTGTATATCTCCTTTTGCCTCTTCTGTTGCTTGGTTTAATTGTGTCCAAAATATGTCTTTGTTGCCTGCTGTGTCATCCATATTTGGTCCATAAGTTACAATTATTGTCCTGGTCGTTTCTTTATTTGTAAGTGTGACAGAGAGTATTCGCGACGATATGCCTTTTCTATGTCTCAATTTCATGCTCGATATTTTTATTTATTATGCACTCTACATTTTCTGCTGCTCTTTGTTTCTCGTCTACTCCGCTGAATAGCAGGCTGTGTTTGTCTCTTGTTCTTATTATCCCAACTTCCTTCTTCTTCGTTTTTGTTATTGAGAATTATCTCTTTGCCGATAATAAATTTATCCATATTGATTTTCGCCTATAATCATAATCATTATAACACTTTTGTTTTTTTTTTTAATTTATATTACTACCTTCTTGCAAATTTCTGGCCATGAAACTGTTTAGACTACGCTTTAAATAAGTTGAAGTGAACCATCCTTGATACCCATTAGGTTGATTTCAATGTACTCCTAAGTATTTCAAGTAAACTGTATTGTGTACTAGATGTTGGACTGCCCCCCTTGTTGCAGTCGGTGCACTGGTGAATTATGTAAAATATGATATACATTATTTCGGTGTGGCAGATCTGCGCTGGGAAATTAATTTTACCGGAAAGTATGGGCATAAGTACGATTCTAACCCAGCCATAGTGGCAAATGGGTGGGCATAACGGCGCTTCCACGCTAATCCCCCAACTCCACGGGAAATCTGCAAAACTGATCAGATTGAAATATCTGCAAAACGCAGATAAGTCAATCCTGTTTCTCTGAATGAATCGACATACATAATATTTAATCTTTAATTTAGTTTCTATATATGAAAAATGCCCATTTTTCCACTCTTAGGAAACAAATGAAAAGTCAGTTTAATAATAGTTAATATTTATGTATATGACAACTAACAAATGTTAGTCATAAAATAATAATATTAATATACATAATAATCACAATCATTAAAAATTAAATACAATGTCATTTATATCGCAGATATTAGTCATAACTAGGTACATTAATATATACATAAATATAAAATACAAATTAACATCACATGAAAAATTAAATTCGTGAGAAGTGATAGGAAGCAGTTCGTACAAATTGAAACTTTTCGATACCTCCAACTTGATACTGTTCGACCAGTGAATTTAATATAGAAAATTTTGTTCTGATTTTTTTGTTTTAAATAGTTTTCGTCAAACACACGCTGTTAATTTTTATATATGTTTCAGTTTGAAATTATTTTAGAACGTCAACAAATCTGAAAATATTTGGATGCGACGAATGAAAATTTGGATGAAATTTCGAATGAAATGACTCCCAACAATTTGTAGTCCGTTCAGACGTGGCTGACGTTGTACATGCCCATATTTTGGGAGGGAATTTTGAGTCCTCCTCAATATCATTTTGAATTAAATAGTCCATACATAGCACGAGTTTCTCATCGTATGTTTGAATGGGAGCAGAGTCAAAAGCTATACAATCTCCTACACTTTCCGGGTCAAGAAAAGTTAGCCCAAATAAACATTTTAAAAATTTCCCAATTTCAGAATTTATATCCAAATATTCCTTCATTAGGCCATTTTTTTTATATATTGCGCATCCAAGCTTGGGACAAATGGAACCTACACCCAACGATATTTGCATTTTCCTACATTGATCTTATGGTTAAATGAATAGACTCTTCAAAGTCAACTACTATATCAGTTGGTTTGAATAGGATATTCAATTTTATGCATTCTGCAGTAATTAATTTTAAACATGTTATATATGCTTTATATGTTTTATTTGGTAATAGGCAAAATACCAATGGTATATAGTGCCTAATTTTTACACCATGTATTGAAAACATTTGGCAAAATAATCTAGAGGCGCAATTTTTGTGGGCGGTACATGTTTGCACACCAAAATTTTAAATTTTCTGTGCAAGAAAAAAATATAATATTCTTTGTCATGTCGTGGGTCAATAAGAACTGTTCATTATTTTATGTGATAATATTTAAATTATGCAAAGAGGTGTGCACCTCTGAAATATTTTTAGGCAGAGGAGGCAAGATGGAACGTCTTGCAGTATAAATACACTTACGTATATTATGTCTTTGGAATTCAATTTGTCTATTGAGTCCATGAATTCTTGGTGTATTATTTTCGATGGCCTTTCGGTTTAGTCTTCGGTGGTTTTCCTCTTTGCTCCGTTTGAAACTAGTTGACGGTGAATATTTTCGTTTATCTTGTGGTCGTGTTGCACTGATTTTTCTGATATATAAAGAATCGTAACTTACATATTATATTAAAGGTATTAACTACAAAATGATGGTTGTATTCACCCAAAACTATTGTTAAGTCTTCTTCGGTATACTGCCTGGAAGTACAACTTTTTTTCGTACACGCCATTTTACGCCAAGTTTCGTTTTGCCACAATTTCGAAACTTATAGTTCTAGAACACTTTTAGTTGTTTGCCTCTCGGACTGAAGATTGTCTGTATTGACTCCATGATGCTATTTGTCACAGGTTTAAAGTTCAACAACAGAATATGATTTAAACTCTTTCTATAGCACTGTCTTATTTTTATCTCAATAACCCCCTCTTCACCTAATTACAAAATTTCCAACCCTATAATATCAACAGGAAATAATTAAAGACTTCGGGCTTATGATAAGATTAAAAAACATGAAGTATTACAACTCATTGCGAGTTAAGTTAACGTAATTATCCTCTTCGTGGGGGTGCCACTCTTAGTGGTGGTCACTTTTATTTTGGAGCTTAGCAATGCCCCGAAAATTTTAATCCCTTTTTGCGTAAGGGATTATGTCAGGTACAGGAGCGCAGCTCTGCCCTGCCCCATTATTTTTCGATAAGATTTATAATTAGCAAAGCTTGTTAATTGATAGCTTGGAATCGAGAAACTAAATTAACGCGAGTGAATGGGAGAGTGGCTCGAATTCGCGTTTTATTAATAATGATGCCCCCATATGGCAATAACATTGTTCTCGTGAATTGTGTTATAAGTTTGTAATCGATTGCTCTTCCTGCCTCTTTCCTGTTTGGGCGGACAGGAGTATGTGTAGAGTGAGATTGCGTCATAAAAGCTCTTGCAATAACGCCCCGTACATCCTATTCATCCTACAATAATTTGAAAACAAATAATTGACTTTCCCACGAGGAAAAGTGGTCCATCACGACTTTATGCTGCGGCCGGTTAATTGTGTGAATTTAGATAAGCCCATTTACGTATTAAAAAGCAAATAAATGCCGAGTGTATGTAAATTAAAAAAAAGTACAACTGGTTATACTAATCCACTGACACTCAATAAATTGCTAGCCACGTGAAGATGCGCGTCGGCGGTTATAAAACACAGATATGTACAAATTAACACGGCATTTCTGGTGTAATATTTAACTTTTTCGGTGATATTGCGATGGAAATCAATTAATAAATGTCAATGCCGCACAACGGTGAATGCCAATAAAAGTCAAATTTCTGTAACAGTATTGTGTCCTCTTTGAAAAATATATTTTCACCGCGTTTATAAGGTCATCTAGTTTCTTTACTATAATATCGCCCAAATAATCATAAATTACGCCATATATCGAAATGCGCTCGAACTTATGCAAGCAAGGCTGCAGCGAATTCAAGTATATCATACGCATGAATTTTAATGGGTTAGGAGATTCGCATCTAAGTCCCCAGGATTTACATAATAGCACAGATTTTTTTCAAACTACTCCACATAAACGCTTCATCTCCTTAACGCGAATCGCTTAAGCGCTCATAATGAGTGGACGCATTACACTTTTTTGTTTTAATTAGCCCCGACAGAAATTATAATTTACGATTACAATTTGTACAAAAGTTGCATTAAGGAGGGAATTAAGCCAAGCTAACTACTTGTTATTCCGCTCTTATCAATTCTGTATCTATATTTTTCAGGTAATTATAACTTACAACGCGACGTCAAATAAAACACGGGACTATATTGCGTATCACATTTTCATGTCCTTGCGCTTGCCGCTTTGGCTGTATAAACTTTAGTGCCTGATTTTCATTTGAATGGCGCCCGCTGCAAGAGAATCGATTATAATTTTATTATTAATAACATTATGATTCTTCCACTTTGTGTCTGTGGCTCCGTGCGTGAAGTGAGATCAATGGAGGAGGAGATCTGTATTAATCATTCCCGAATTTTACAATAGGCGAGCGTCGGCGATTTAGCTACGAAAATAAATTACTCAATTCGATTATTATGTATCTATAATAATAATAATAATAACTCCATACATTTTGTTATTGGGCACTGTGTGAGTGTTCGCGTTAGAGCGAAGATTGATGATGTGAAAAATGTTGTGGAATAAATAAATAATGGGACCTCCCAAATATGAAACGGAATCTTTGGTTACTGTACATGGCAACCGAATCAAGAATGCGTTGCTTTCATAATCAACGCCTTATTATGACTGTAAAATAATGCTGTAAAGGTGCTAATTAATTATTTTTTTGGTGAACCGATCATTTTCTATCGTTTACAAATATACAGACACACAATATCAATCTTGAACTAACTTAGTAATTAGTCCATACAAAGTTGGAAATGATTCAACTTCTATATTCTCTTCAATAGACACACCCGTCAAGAGGTTGGAAATCACTTATGATCTCCTTTATATAGGTAGGTAGCCATATTAAAAACCTTTAGATAACTATTCCCAACTTTCAGAAGACCGTCCTAAGAATATAATTGTGAGCCTGTTAAAACCGTGACAGTTTAAATAAACAAGAAATCGTTTGTGGAAAATTACTTAAGTAATCAATGCTGCGGTAGTCTTAAAATTTAGTCAAATTAAAATTTTGTTAATCATACATTTTTAGGGAGTTTTAAAAATATAGAAGCCAGTTCATAAAGAAAGCACTTGGTAAAGTTTCACAAGTTTTATACAATTGCTCTACAATGCTGCCATACTCTCTTGTATGGGAGTTTTAACTCTCTTGAGTACGGCAGCAGTGCCGAAATAATAGTAGAGCAATTCTATAAAACTTGTGAAACTTTACCAAGTGTTTTCTTTATTAACCTAATCAAAATGTTTCACCAAGAAGTAACCACTTCCTTATACAATTTAATTATATAGAAACCATATTGTGATATAAATCGTTAAACTCGTAATGGGAAATGCTATTTAATACAGGGTGTACTTTATTTAAGGGCCATATAAAAATTTAAAGTTGATGATGATTTATTCGAAACGAAACGTTGTACTGAAAATTTATAAACGCTGTCTTGTAGAGCTGAAAAAGTGGCAATGAGAAAGTGGCTTCTGTTTTTTTATGCCTTTTCAAATGACTTCAGCAAAACATAAAAACGATATCGCAAAATTTCGGATTTTGTCGAATATTTCCGGAAGTAAGCGGAATTTTGTGGTTTTTAAAATAGAATATCACTGACCACTAAATTGGCATTTTTTTCTAATTTAACCGCCTTGAGATCCCCATGCTGTTGATCCTTATCTTGGACACTCTGTATATGTTCAAAATTGAAAATAAATTATTAGCAAGTACTCCAAAATATTGATGTTTGTAAAGAAATCAAGGTATTGAGACAAGTGGATGGATTTCTGAGCAAAACGAACAATTTATAAAGTAATCTAGAGTTTAAATTATAGGCCCTCACAAAAAAAACAAAAACAAAAAAAATAAACGATTCTGTTATAAAATATTTTCTGTGCTATTTTCTAATCTTTCCATTTTGTAAACAAATTACATCCAAATATAATTTGGTGTGTTAAACGTATTTTTTTAGTGCAACTATTTTTCGTCCCAAACATATTTTTCATAATTTCAGTTTTTGAGGTACCTATCATGATTTATTTTGAATTTTCAAGATATATCATTTGACACATGTAGTGATTGCTTTATGTTTTCTTGTTACAAGTTATCTCATACCTTTGTAGAACAATAAATAGGAGCAAAAATAAATCAACTATAAAAAACATAGTGAAATGAAATAGACAATCAATAATTGCTAAAAAATATCAATTGCGTTAATATTGATAGTCTGCAACAATTGTACCAATTAAAATAAATAATGGTGGATTTATCCAACTAAGTAAAACAACAAACAATGAATTATTGTATTTTAAAGTAAAATATCCACCTAAAAATCTGGTAACAATTCACAGGCCAACCACCAAAAAACTTTTTGTGTGTGTTTACCTAATTATTGTCGTTTTATGTGTTCTTATTCCAAAAATAACATTAAAAATGCCATATCACCAACCATTTTTTCACATTTTAACATTTTCTCTGCATATCTAGGTGATAGCTAGGTAATAGTTACAGCTAGGTGTATAGCTAGATAATAGCTAAGTATAGTGATGGAAAAACGATATCAGGCCCGCTGGAACACCAACATGATGGGAGATTACTGTTGGTCACTTCACCGAGAGAGTCAGCAATCGGCACATTGAAGAAAAAGCTATATCAGGAGCTGTAAAGAAAAGAGATAAAGAAAATATACATCAATGGACATGTAACGCCTCTGAAGAACGTAATGTTAAGAATATGAAGCCATTTCTATGTTTAAATAAAGTTCCGTTGGTATGTTAAAAGTCGTTTACTTTTCATATTTATTGCATATTTTACATATTTTCCCATATCTTACTAGGTCAAATTGTGACTAAACTGTGGGTGATGGAAACGATCAGAGTTCAGATACGGATTTAGCGCCCAAAAAAACTATAAAAATCAGCTATCAAGATTTAAAAAGTTTTTTGAAACCTTGTTTTGGTTAGGCCTGTGTTATTTTTAAAATCAACAAGGGCGGTTATTACGGGCAATATTGATATAATTGATTTTAGTATACTTGTAAAATCAGTAAAATTGTTACCTAACTATCATAATTAAAGTAATTTTTTTTCAAATTTTCAGTTTTTGAGATAACAAGCATTATTTTTTTTAATGCGAGCACATGCCATTTGATGCACAATATAATAGCATTTTTTCTTAATGCCATTAAAGGTCTATCTTTTTTTCTGAACTATGACTTTTTACTTACCAAAAACATGCTATTGTTATATCCCTAAAAACTAGAGTGGCGAAACTCATTTTTTTTATTATTTCAGATAAGTCTAGAAATATACAAGGGAAACATCCCTTGAATATTTCTAGACTTATCAGTCCTTAAGGCAATATTTCAAAATTTTGAGATTTGTAAAAACAATATAAAAATTAACATTTATAACTATAAGAATAATAAATATGTACTTTAAATAAACTTTGTATAAAAAAAATTGTTAAATAAAATAAACAAGGGAAACATCCCTTGAATATTTCTGGACTTATCAGTCCTTGAGGCAATATTTGAAAATTTTCTGATTTGCAAAAAAAATATAAAAATTAACATTTATAACTATAAGAATAATAAATATGTACTTTAAATATCTATAATTCTATATATCTAATTTTTATTATTAATCCTAAAAATCGTTTCTTAAAATCCATGTGTATTCATTTTGTAGCTTTTGGAGGAGAACTATTCCTAACTTGGTTTTGTTTTATTGAAATAGTATGTCGGGTAAGCCCAAAACAACTTAAAATGTTTCAGATCAAGGCAAGAAAGGCTATCGTCATTGTTTTGCATTGCACAAGATCGAAGAAATATATTTTTTAAACGTAATTATTAAAGATATGTGAGTGAAATATATTTCTAAAGGAAATATGTTTAGATCGTATGAAAATACTTCGGTAATTAAAGATAAAAAAAAAAGAAGCAACGCCAATTAAAATCCAAAAACAAATCCTTAATTATTAAAAAAAATACCCCCGATGATAACTAAAAATCTATACAATTTATATAGGTTTTTTTTTAATTTTTAAGTTTTCATGAAAATATATATTTTTGTAATTATTTTATGAGTGAGAGGGTGACCTTTGTCTTTTTTATTTTATTTTAGGAATGTCGTGTGACCCAACTAAAAAAAACTGGAACTATTTCAAAACAAGGCAAGAATCGTCATCGTCGTTTAAGACAAGCTAATTATTTTTCTTTAGAAACATAATCATTAAAAATTATCGAATAAAAACATTTCAAAATCTTAATAAAACATGTTTAGGTTATAAGAAAATGTTTCAAGATCTAAAGATAAAACATTGTAAGAATAATAACCATGAATTAAAATGTTAAAACAAATACTGTTAATACCTATGATGGTATCTGGAAACGTATCTAATTTATGTAGTGGTTACCACTTATTATAACATATTAGTATAGGAATAATAAAACACCTGGTTGGCGTTTCATAGTATAATAATAATATAATTATACTGCGAAACGTCAATCAAGTGTTTTATTATTCCTTTCCTAAAAAAATATATGTTCTAAAAAAGTCGTACATTTTCATAAGAAATATCTATTTTTTATTAAACAAAATACATACTTTTTATTAAAAACATATCTATTTTTTATTCAAAAAAATTGATATTTATTATTCAAAAAATATCTATTTGTTCAAAAAATATACAGGGTGTCCCAGGATCGATTTAACAATAGATAATGGACCAAAGTTTTTCGAATTGGTAAATCATATTAGACAGTCTAGTCCTGCCCTGCTGTATTTAAAACTAATTTTGAGCATAATTTAGATTTTAGACCTTTTGTCAATGTGAAAAGAAAACTATTTTTGCTTGGTAAAGTACCAATTTTATTCAAGATATAGCATAAACGTAGCAAGAAAAGTTATTCAGAATGTTAAATAATCGGCTTGTGCAAAATTTCAGAGGTATTTAGAATAACTAACAGCTTGATCAAATCATTATATTTTTCAACTTTAATTTTAAATTATTATCTAGGTGTGTCGAAGCAATGGTTGGAAATTATTATACAGGGCGAGTTTGTTTTTCATTTTAATCATTGGTACCTCGGAAACCATAAAACCTAGAGATTCGGTTAAATGAAGAAATAGTTGACATATTAAGAGCTTATGCAAGATATGCTTTTGTTTATTATGTTTTTTAATCCATAGTTTTTGAGAGAAAAAATTGTCCTTTTTAAAAATGTCATAGCCAACAATGGCTGGTTCTTAAAAGAATTAAAGTTTGTATTATAAATGAAAAGCTGTGGTCTTTTTTCAAAAAAACAAAAGCATATATTTCATAACCTCTTAAAACGACAACTCTTTCTTCATTTATCAGAATCTCTATGTCTTTTGGTTTCCGAGATCCCAATGCTTAAAACGAAAAACTGTGTATAAAAAATAGATACAGGGTGGCCCACATATCCTCGCTCAGACCATTGCTGTTAGACTATTAAAAATTGAGAAAAAATCTGATTGGAAATTATTGGACACTTGATGTTCTACTTTTTTAAGATTATTTTCGAGTGTACAGAGTGTACCATAAATCTGGGACACAAAATTTGGTCTCTTTTTGAAATGCATCACCCTGTATATTCTTTCATTTCTTAAATCTGCTTTATGTGGGCTTCACAAGTCATTTTTATTTTTGGGATCAGATGCAACGTTGCAAAGTTATTTACATTTTTTAATCAAATTTAACGAAAAATCATGCACGTGGAAATATATTCAACAAAACCTTATTATAAGAGGTCAATGAAAGAATCTACGGATGCAAAAACCCAAGCAATGTGTCAAAACATGCACAATATTTTGAGTCACGTAGAATATACATGGTGTTCTGAAACAACGATACAATTTTGCAATTTTCAAATGGCTAAAACTCATTTTTTTTTTCAAATGGAACACCCTGTATATAGTATCATATTCTGAGTGCTCATCTAATGAGCTATTCAATGGAAGCATATGGACTATAATCTAATAATACTGTTTAATAGGTAAATATCGATCAATCTGGATATGTTTTAGCCATAACTATATAACAATTTAAATAATATTACCTCATAAAGTTCTGACAGATCATGTGGCTAAGATTAATAGTAGATACAAATGCTAATAATATCATGCGATGATGACATGCGATAACTTATCTGCACAATTTGAAGATGGGTTATTACATGAATTCATTTATGTGGTTTGTTATTATTCACAAGGTGGCGTCGAAATTCATTGGTAGCCACAAATGCTAACGAATTTCTATGCAGTGTATGTATTGAAGGAGCTTCTCGGAAAAACTTAAAGATAATTTGGTACACGACGTCGCTAATTTCACTTTGTAATTCCAATATTGATTATTAACGATAACCAATTGTACAATATAAAGACAAATAGTTAAGGTCAGGGAATATAAATGAAGATTCAATAATTGCACCAGTGGTCACATTTTGACGAATGTGACTGTTTTCCCTTCTGTTTAAATGCATTTTTTGGAAAGTGTGGATTTTTGTGTGGATTTTTTCAGTGTTTCCAGTATGTACTTACAAAAACACATTCTTAGTTAAAGTTAGGTTAGAAAAGTGACACTGGTAGCTGTCAAACTGAAATTTGTATCCAGTAATGCAATTAAAAATCATTGGAATAGGTCTTGCATTCACTATTTTTTAAAAGCACTTCTACTTCAAAATACTCTCAATAATATTTACACTTTCAATTAATTCCATTCCTTTCTTTTCTAGTTTGGTGATGGCTTGTGCAACATGTGAAAAGTTACTCGAATACTTTCTTCCGGATCTAACTTTTCAACATTTATTTTTTATTTTCTCAAAATTGTCACTGTAATATATTGCAGCATTAATCCACGTGCCCCATCTTGTCACAATTGGTGCTGGAGGTAGACCTTTCAACAAAAAAAATTGCATCGCCGATATTAGTGAATTTACATTAGGGATCTTATATATTCTGAGAGGCGATGTAGTCCATGTGCAACACATGTTACATGAATCATTTTTGGGTACAATACTTTCAGCCTTCTCATTGCTTAGCACATATATGGGGCAGCATCTGTACAAGTTACGAGAACGTTTTCGTATATGATGCCACCAGGATACAACATATTCATCGAATCTTTAAAAAATCCTGCGATCGTACTGTGGTTTACCTTATCCAAAACTTTTAAATTAACTAAATATGATTTGGAACTGCCGGCCTCATCTCCAAGAATACCAAATACAAAATTTTCTACACACCTTTGCTCTACATCCGTGGTTTCATCAAGGGAAATCCTAATGTTCCTTCCTTTAGCCTTGTCTTGCAACGTTTTCAATGTAGATTGAAATAAATGGTACACGAAGTTTTTTCTTTAAGTTGATTCATCAGGAATTTTCTGTGCTGTGCACTTCTCCAAAAATCCTACTAGATGTTCATTGTTTAGTTTGCCCAATGGAATATCTGCCGAGACAAAAGCTTTGCACAACTCATTATTGAATGTTGACATGTTGGGTCCAGATCGTTGTATTGCTGTACTAATTAGAGCATTATGATGAGTTCCTTTTTTCATTATTTTGTTCACATGTTTGGCGGTTTTTATATGTTGCACGACTTAAACTTCTTGTCAACTGATATCGGAATTCCACAATATTTACATAGTACAATGCTTTCATCGGTTTGAAAGTCTTCGAATTCCTTCACAAAATCACCTAATGTTGCACTTTTGGACCTTTTATCCTTTGGCATGTTGATATTTTCAATAAATTTACTTATGAAGTGTACAAAACCAAGTTCAAGTAGCAACTGAATGAATAAATAACAACTTAAACCAAAATGCTCCTGAAAACCCCACGCCCTTATTCATCAGTCCTCTTTCCTTGAATTCCTTAACACTTTCACTACCATCCATAAAGCCGAGATATAGTCCATTAGGCAAAACTAGATCGTAAAATTTTGTGTCCATAATTGATTTTCAAGAAATGCAGATTTTCTTGTATGTATCAGTAATACATTAGTTGACAATTATGTGCGTGGGTAGTTAAGGCTTCCGCCCTTCAAATTGTTCAGTTTCAGTTTTCAGGAGCTGCAAATTTGCAAATTTCTAGGAAAGTATTAAGTACCCTACCTACCAAAATATGCATTTTGGACCAAAAATGTTGAAAATATGCATTTTAGCAAAAAATGTTGGCAATTTGTGGCAAAAATATGCAAATGCATATGAACATATGCAAATTCATAATTCTCATAACCTTATATACAGGGTGAGTCAACAGGACGGGCAGGCTCGATTACACCTATACGGTTAATGATATCAAAATAAACTAAGTACACTGCAAACGGGAGGTCAAAGTGCAATTTGTAAAATTATTTTGCTATATGCAGGTTGTATGTTCCATATTTGCAGGGCAGCCTTCGATCTAGTTTTTTTAAATAGCACCCCCTGTATAAATTTACATATTTGAATTTGCCCTTTTTTGGGCTATATAAACACGTTTAGTTTTTGCAATTCGTTTTAAAAGTTCAGAAGTTGTTCACGTTTTTCTAAAAATTAATGCGTTTGCAGGCACTTAATGAAAAAATCGCAGGGCACTTGGTTTCTGGGGTATCAAGTTGGGACTTTGCCTGAGGCTAAACAACTGACTGAGGTATCTTCTGGTGGCAATACCGAATATCTGCATTGTGGCATCACCTTGCTGTGACACATTAATTTTGGTAAACTTTGAAGTTCCATAACTTGATTGTTTTAAATGTCACACCCTATATTTCAGTACTTAATCCTATTCAGGGCCCCTCAGTTTACATCTTCTTGTCCCCTTATATTTTTTCTTAAAAGTTGATAGTTGAGAGATAATTCTGATTTTCTTAAAAATTCACACAGATGTCATCTATATAAACTTAGCGGGCCATGAAAATCACTTAATCCTATCATGCCAACGTCAATGTGATATTTATTGTACGATACATTTTATTTTTCTTAGCGCATTTTCTTAATGCATTTTTTTTTATTGAAGCATAACAAATCAATAACAAAAACATTTGAATTAAACTATAACATTACAACATAACAAAAATAACACTTAAATTTACAATAATTGTCACATTATAAAAAGTGGCAAAATCACGGCCCTCTTGTGCAATACATTCGTCAATTCTTTTTAAAAATGAATCATTCACTGTTTCTAAAGTGGAATGATCAAAGCTACGGAAAGCCTCTCTAATTATTTCTTGCATATTTTCACTGGTAGTAACTTCTGCTTCTTATACCCGATCAATGTGTAAATCATTGCATCAAACAAAAATTTCATGTTCAGGACAAAAATTACAACGTGTCGTACAATAAATGTCACTTTGACGTTGACATAACAGAAACAATTGATATTCAATGAACGTTAAGTTTATATCGATGAGATCTGGGTTCATTTTTCAGAAAATCAAAATTATTTCTCAAACTATGATCTTTAAGAAAAAATATAAGGGGCGAAAGAGATGTAAAATGATATGCTGAATACGACTAAGTAATGAAATATAGGGTGTGCCATTTAAAAAAATCAAGTTATGGCCCTTCAAAGTTATAATAGTAATAATAATAATAAAGAATATTTATTAGCAAAGAAAGCTACATAATATACAAAATTTCAACAAAACAACAAAAGAAAACACACAAATAGCAACTACAATGTTCATATTAACATATATTTTATTCGATTTACTACATCTACTATTTTCTATTTACAGTCAATCAATTTGAACACATATTCCCTCACCTGAGATTTAGTTTACCAAAATCAATGTCCCGCAGCAAGGTGATGCCACAATGCAAATCGACGATCTTGTCGACAGAAGATGCCCCAGATAGTTATTTAGAATCTGGCAAAGTCCCAACCCGATATCCTAGAAAACAAGTGCCCTGCGATTTTTTTAATAAGTGCCTGAAAATGCATTAAATTTTAGAAAAACATCAACAACTTCTGAACGGTTATAGCGAATTGCAAAAACTAAACGGATTTATAATGCCCAAAGAAGGGCAAATTAAAATATGTAAATTTATGCAGGGAGTGCCATTTAAAAAATTAGGTCTAAGGCTGCCCTGCAAAAATGGAACACCGTGTATATGGCAAAATAATTTTACAAACTGCACTTTGGCCTCTAGTGCCGTATGGTTCATTTCGATATCATTAACGGTGTAGGTGTAATCGAGCCTGTCCGTCCTATTGACTCACCCTGTATAACTTACTAACAAAAATTACTAACAGACACATTACCCATTAAACGAACCCAATTAAATTGTCACGATAATGATTTAAAAAATCAAACATACCGTAAAGTACTATCACTAAATCACGAGCCAAATTAATATTACAAATTATGAGAATTTGTATGGGTGCGAAGCGTTACAGAGTAAAAGTTTATGAACGTCTAATCCGATGAAAATTACAAATACGTGTGTAAGCGCCGTTAAAACAGCTTGGGTTTGGTAATGCAGTAGGAATGATTGGAAATAATGAAAAGTTAATCAGGTTTCGAGCTTTTAAAATCACTGTGATATCGGGCATAATTTTGCGTTTAATATTGTGTTTAGTGGTATTAAGTGTAATTCTTTTGCACGGGTGCGCGAAATGGCTGGTATTAAAGAGTTACCATTTTAAGTGTATATTATTCCGAGCTATGAATTTATAATTGGTGAACCGGTTTACCTGCTAAAATAATTGCGAATCCGCACCGTAACGTGCGGTTCATAAAATAATTTCAGCGAGCGACATTAAGTTTTTAATCGCGGATTTTATGAATGGTATAAATTGATATAATCTGTTGGTTAATACTGATTCTAATTAATATTTCTCTACCTGCTCCTATAATCACGCATAAAATTCGAAATGTCGGGAAGGTTATTCAATAAAATACCGAACGCAATACACGTGCATATATTTTTTTAGGTATTTATTTTATATTTTTTATTACAAAATCTCACGCATACATGCAAGTGCATTCACACTTACGCTCAACTGGCCTTAGTCCCTGATGGACAAATAGGAATACACATTCGGACAAAATAAAATCTATTAACAAAATAAAATAATATTAATATAAAATATATTTACATTTTTTGTGTATAAAATGCCCAACTAGTAGTGAACCTCAACAATAAAAGAGTTGATCTAGATTCAGTTCGAATATCTACATAAAAACAATTTAAAATTTATTGCCTACAATTAACGACCCCGTAGGGGTGGTGTATAAATAAGTTAAACATATTTAAAATGACCATTTCCATGACATTGCACTGCTCTTAAATATTATATGTACAAATTAATAACAATTTAAAAAGCGCGCTCGAAAACGAGCGTTTATATAAGGAATATACTGGCCAACATAAATTCACAATGTGTAACAATCAGAGCAGTTATCTTAAATTCACTAGATACTTTACAGGGGAAGTTTGTACAAAGAACATTAAGCACAATACGAAGGGAGATAATTAAAATACAAAATAAAAAAGAAAAAAAAGTAACTAGAACTTATAGCGAAAAGACAATATTTATATTGTCTCGAATAATCTCGACGCGGATTATAAACTGGATACTTTGATACAACACTTAACTTTTATGAACAGAGTACCTGCTGCGTTCATATCTTATATACTAAAATATATATTTTATGGTAACATTCTTGTTTGTTGTTTGCAACGCACAGGTTTGAGTGATTTGAGTATGTTGTTTTATGTTACTCATATGATGAGACGGAATCCGAGATATTTTAATACTGGCACTAATATCAAGTTTCTAAATTTACGATGTTGTGAACTTTTATATATACCATACTTCTGAATTTATTCCGACGTTAAGGTGCGATGGGAGCATTTTATTGGGGCCACCCATGTGCCGGGCAATTCGGAGACTCGTAATCTTGCAAGACCTGCGCCTGCCATCTGAATCGGGTGCACGTTTCGACCCGAAGCGAGATTGATGGTCCGAAATTTGTTAACGACAATTCCAGCGGCTTGTCGCCTTCGCGCTGATGGAGCGAATCCCAGCCAGGCCATCCATCAATCAACCCCGCGCGTCTCATACGCGTGTTCAGATCGTTTCATGGGGTCAATCCAATTGTGTCCCGGGTCAGCGTGTTGATTAAGTCTTGTATACTAATGTTGCATTGTTCATCGGGCTAATGCGCTCAAGGTACAGCCTGTCAACATATTAAGCTCTTTCAATAGCGCATAATCAACGTTCCCACGCCCGCGCTTGCCGGCGTTTCCTATGATCTGGATCTGCGATGGTGATGCGAGCTTTTTCGGCCGAAACCATTCAGTGTTATATACAATACGGGACAATTAACCATTGCGGCCCCATTAGTACGTCGTACATCAATAAGAGTTCCCGCGCCAGGCGGGACTCTAACGTGTCCAGCACTTGATGATACTTTCATGGGCCCCAATGCGTTCCGATTTCACGAATTGGTCTGGCCGGCGGCATGAATTGCATGTCCGCGGGCCTAAATCAAAAGCCGCCTTTGTACGCATATTTGGCAGACGCTGCTTGATATGTAATGTATCTTTCTATAATCGAGATTTTTGTTAAGTCATGTCTCACCAGGTACTCTGATGGAACACATCGGTGGTCAATCGAACCAGTTATCACACCTTGGTAGTTAGGTCGAGCGGCGTGGGTCTGATGAGCTTTATCCTCTTGAGCTCCCTCTCGGAGTCGCAGTCGCTCTCCTCGTCCGCCTCGCTACCACGCTCGGTGGCCTCTGAGCCTGACCGGTCGCTCCGCGCGGGAGACGAACCCCGGTCGCTGATCGTCTTCATGCTCAGGTCAATAGGGTCCTCCTGGATGGGCGACTCGGAGGGCGCGGGCGGCTCGACCTCCTCGGGCGTCGGCGACCTCTGCGACTGCAGCACGGCGTCCAGGAATATTCTTTTGCTGAAGGCCTCCACGCCGGGGTTGTGGTTCCTCATCAGCCTGTTGTTGTTGTTGACCGGCTGCAGGAGTCCGGGGTACAGCGGCGGGTAGCCCGGCGGGAACAGCAGCCCCGGGGGCGGCAGGAACGCCGGGGGCAGCAGCCCCGAGAACAGGGGCATGCGCCTCGCGTCCCCTACTTCGACGGAGGAATCAGAGTTGTGCGACTCCGGCGAGCTGACCGACGGCGACGTCGCGTGCTTGTAGTCGTCTAGACCCAGCAGCATCAGCTCCTCCTTCGTCTTCGGCAGGTGCAGGAGCGGCGGCGGGAACTGCTGGTTCAGCAGCCCCAGCCCCAAGCCCGGGTGGTGGTGCGGGGGCGGCGTCCGCTGCGGCTGCTTCACCGAATGCTGACCGCCGCCCGCCTGCTGCTGCTGTTGCTGCTGCTGCTGCTGTTCCTGCAGGAGGCAGTGTATCTTGAACCAATTCGACCGGCGTCCGTAGCGCGATCCGCTCTTGGACATCCCCACCAGGAGACATTTCCGCAGCCTGCACGCCTTGCACGCCGTCCGATTCTTCTTGTTTATCACGCACTCCCCATTGTTCTTGCACTCCGAAATTGAGCTGAGATTGTTGTACGACCTCCCGAAGAACGACTGCAAAAAAAAAAATCATCCAATTAGATATAGTGCGAACCTATTAGGCTGTGTACTAATAAGAGCAAGTTTGCGCGCTCGAAGGGCTTGTGCGCAAAAGTGATGTGATGGGTAAGGGGTGAAAAGTGTACGCGTAAGTTATGAGCACGCACGAACGATCCGTTGCATATCCGTTTTCAAAAATGTGTGCGCACAAACAAAAAAAACGCGCTTCGGTTATTCTTCTTCTTCTTACGCCCGGTTTCTCCAACGATACTTAACTAGTTAAAATCGATCTTATAAATAAGACATTCTTAAAGTGTTGCACCAACCATTAATCGCTTCCTAAAATCGTAAGAATGTCTTACATTTGAAGACGTCAAAAATGGCGCTTAAGATTCGGATTCTAACCTAAAATTCAATATAATTTGCATTGTCCGTGAATAATTGCAACTAATGCGAAATATGGCTAATGATTGGTTAGCAATCATGGCTATAAATGCATTTCATGTAGATGCTGCAGATATTGCAGATGATTATCATATGCCAGCAATGTCATCAAATATTATGGCCATAGACGATATGTCAAAATTCCTTGAAATCGCAACGTTGCCAAACGTAATTAAACTATTTGTTTGGTGCAAGCTAACATAAGATTAAGGGTGTTCGGAAGGGCCTAGCGGAGTTTCTCAGGGATCCAGGGGTAGGACGTGAGGTAGTGAAAATCAGGAGGGTGACCGGATTCCAAAGACGAGGGTCCGCGTTGTATCATGCTTAGTCACATCCCACGCTCAGTACATCCAAGATGGATGCTGATTTTTGCAATTGTATTTCTCAAACGATTGATTAATTAATAGTAATATAAAAAAACTCAAAAACGAAATAATGTTGAAAATTGATTTGACAGCTTCACATTTTTTTCCAATATGTCACAATGATTGATATATTTTATTAACAATAATTTTTATTTTAAAAAATGCTTTGTGACATTGTAGATAATCATATTTTAGAACGCTGTGCAAAATTTGGTGGCTTTATGTTAATTTTTAATAGAAGAAATTTAGGAAACAGAAATTTGAGGGAATTCAAACGACCTTAAGACCTATTTATAAATATGACGTACTTGAATGAGACGCACCTTAAGATTCGTTGGAGAATTAACTTTAAACTAACTTTATTAACAACTGTTCTAAATAGTTGGCTCGGTTATTCGTAGTGCGTCTAAGTAAAACATTGAGAGCAATTATGCAAGTGTAGCATACGCAATAAAGCACATGAGAAAACAACTAATGAGAAAACAAAAAACGAAATAATTGATGGTGGATGATAAAACTTCATCAAAGTTTAAGTTAGTCTTGCTAGTGTTTATATGTATCTGATTCAAGTTAGTTTTCGTAACCGTTTCCGATAGCTCGCAGAAATGAAATGCTAAACTTTAAATTTCATAAAATCTAAACTTTTTTTTTAATGTGTGTGGATCCATCCTGAGTTTTTAGTTAATAGAAAAGTGTTTATGCACTATATTTATATTTATACTCAGGTGTAGGCTAATGAAAACCTATATTTTTATTAACTCGTTTCGTCGGCATTCAAATCTTTAATTAAAAAAATACAGGGTGGTCACTTTTACGACGCCCATCATTGGGATCTATTGAACGGAAATGTATACAGAGTTGGTCAAATGGGATAAAAGTTTCTTATTTTTGTGCCTCTCAAATTTTGCGAAACTTGGCACTCTTACATTTTTATACGTGAGCTATCTGATGAGAGTGCCAAACATTTTCTGCGCTAACTAGATGCCCAAATTTCCATAGTCAACTTTTGATTTTCTTATGGCCGCAATATTGGATTTTAATAGCATTCAGAAGATCGAAAAAAACTCTATCTATTTAAAGTGCTAAAATCATACAAATAGAAGTGCATTACAAGAAATTCCAAATAACTACTAAGAAAAGTGAAGAAAGTAATTGAACCTTAGAGAAAAAATATCAATACTGCACAATACGGATTACTGTTTTAAATCCACCACCATTATGTTGCCAAAACAAAAATTACTACAAAACTGATTACATATTGAACTGTAACTGTAGTGTTTTCGAGAAACACTAATGATACTAACAGAGTTGCGACTAGGTGGACCTTTAAATAATAACAGACAATACAAGTGCAATTAACAATGTGGTTTCTATGAAAAGAAGTTGCGTGGAAAATGTAGTTTAGTTAATGATCTTGTTATTAACTTTTGTACCTGGCTCATGCCAGGTACATTACGAGATTATGAGATGAGGTAGGTGCTTTAAAGATCCTGTACACAACAACCTCTCATTTGAGGACTACATACCCCCTAATCATAAGCCTCTTCATACACTTTCTAGCAGCTCTAAATATTGAAGTAAAAGTAGGAAAGCCTTTAAAAATTACTAAAAAATATTTAAGATATCTAGATAATTTAAAAATTGTTAAAAATTCTATTAAAATTAATGAACGTTGTATAATTTTTTTTGCAAATTCAATGAAACAATGTTATACAACATCCTAGCAGCCCCAATTAATGAAAAAACTAATTAATGTTCTAAATTTCTATTAAAATCGCTCAAAATTATCTAAATTGTATAATTAAATAAAATATAAATATCCATATATTTATATAAAATGAACGTTGTACGTTGTACAAAATCAACAACAAATTCAATGAAATCGGGACATTTTAAAATGTCCCAGAAGTGTTAATTATCGAATAAATTGTTAAAAATTCTATCAAAATTGCTGAAATATATGAACATTTCAAATAATTTCCAAAACTCTATAAAGAACAACTAAGTATGCCCCAGCAGTTCTATTTATTGAAGAAATTGTTACAAAGTCTAATGAAATTGCTGCAAAAATAAAATAATGTTCACCAAATAATATAACAATGAAAGGAGAGAGAACTTCACTGAAACAATTATAAATATCCAGCAAATATTGAAAATTCATTTAAACCCGCTAAATTTTTATAAAAACATATCGAAAGTTCCGTTAAAATTGATAAAATTTGTATAAAATGGACAGCAAATGAATGAAGCAACGTCCCAGTGGTTCTAATTATTGAAGAAGATACTGAAAATTCTATCAAAATCGCTGAAAAAATATGTAAACTCCAGGTTATTTAAAACTTTTTGAACAGTTCATTGAAACTGTTGAAATCATACAACAAGTTCAGCAAATTATATAAAAGTAGACGATAATTATATGAAATTTGAAGAAATTACTAAGAACAGTGAAGAAAATAATTGATCTGCAGTGAAATAACATTACACACTTTCCTATCAGCTCTAAATATTGAAGCAAATGTTGAAAATAATTTCAAAATCGCTGTGGAATTAAGAAAACTCCAGAAAATTTAATAATTGTGGAAAATTATGTTAAAAATGATGACAATTTTATAAAGTCTGCAGCAAATTCAATGAGACATTATACATCATCCCAGCAGTTCTAATTAATGAAGAAATTATTAAAAATTCCATCACATTAGCTGAAAATATATGAAAACTCCAGATAATATAAAACTCTTAGAAAATTCTATTGAAAGAATTTAAAAAAGGATATTGTATGATATTCGTAAAAACTACTAAAATAGTGAATAATAGTATAATAATTAATTTACTGTGAAACCACATTATAAACATCCCAAATAGTTATTAATATTAAAGCAACTATTGAAATGTTTTTCAAAAGCGCAAAATTTACTCCAAATCATCAGTTAATTTAAAAATCGGTCAAATTTGTATTCAAATTGATAAAAATAATACAGCGTCGACGCAAATTCATTATCATTTTCATTATCATAAATAAACGACATTACATAACATCCTAGCAGTTCAAAATTCTATAAAAATTGCTAACTTATTGAAAATTCAGCAATTCAAAATTCAACAATTCTTCTTATTTATCTGTATAGACTTTCTGTATTTGGAGAAATAATAATATCATTATTATAAATTTGCAGAAAATTTTATAATAATCGATGAAAATTCTCTCGAAACTATTGAAAATGATTAAAAATCGCCAAAAGAATTTGTAAAAGTTGAAGGAAATTCTATAAAACTTGAAGCCAATCTGTAGATAAATATAAGTTAATAAAAGGGTGCCCGAAATTATAAAGATATATCAGAAAATTCTTTAGAATTGAAGGGAATTGTAAAATCATTGACAGCAAATCTGTACTTAATTCAAGAAAATTCTAATTAAATTTGAGAATTCATTATTACATATCAGAAAACGCTAAGAATATTTTAAGTAAATCAGAAAAAAATTGAGGGAATAAAGAAATATATATATATAAATCGAGAAAATATTAAACTTTATGAAAATCCTACAAAACCAGTAAATATGCAAAATGACTGTTACTTTAGGAAAACAAACTAAAACGTTTTAAACATTTGAAGCAATTTTGAGAATACTAAGAGAATTCCAAAATAATAATAAAATATCAATGTCCCCCAAAACCAGTGAATACTCTGAAAATATAATTGCTTTAGTTGAATTTTGACAAAATTTAGCATAAGCATTGAAGTTTTATTTATATATTGTTGTCTTGAAATTTCCATTTTCAAAATGTGAAAGTAGAAACTAATGCAATTTGCAATCCTACTGCAATCCGCAGTATTCTAGAAATTTTGATTGAGTTAAGAATTTTTGTGTTCAAGTACAAGTTAAAAAAAAATACTAACGAATCAAAATATATATAAATATGCACTAGGGTGTCCGTCAATTTTTTTGTTGAATTTTGTTGATTACGAGGCTGGAAAGTGGTCGAATCCCCGAAAAATAAGCCTCCTTATTCTGGCGCCGATCGGAACAGCCAAAAATGGCCAAAATCGCTAAATATGCTGACAGATGCCTTTGCCAAATCTCTTAAAAGTGTGCTCAGGATTTTCTTCTGAGGTTCGTGAGGATCATAGGTTTTTTTGTTCCTGAATCAAATGAGCCAACGTAGGTACAAATGTCTATGATACGTAGAAAAAAAAATGTGAGCAAAATAATTTTTTACTCTCTATAAAAATATCGAAAGTTTCAAGTCAATGAAAATTGTCATCGCTTCTTCGCGATGTGTGCGTTTTTACTTCGCATTTTAAAAAGCATGAATTTCATAAGAAATATGCTACTGAGGATGTATCCTCAGTTTTTCAAAAAAAAATGAAAGAAAGGACAAATATGATGGAAATCCATGTATGTACCCAGCGTATTTATGATTTTATGGAATTTCCATGCCATTTTGTAATTTTTCGAAGAAACTAAAGGTGGATTTTAATACTGCGAACAATTTTTGATCGATTAGATGATCTCAAACATACTTTTCGCGACGTTTGTGGTTTTTTTGGAAATTGAAAAAGCATGTACACTCAGATGCAAAAAACGGGTCATTGAGTCATTGTTTGCCAAAACAACATTTTTTTTTAAATTTTGATGTTGGTATAGTCCTTAGAATACATTTTTTAGTGATTTACAATCAAAGAGAGCGTCAGGATGTAGAAAGAAGCAACATATGGTACTTATTATTTATTTAGTGAACATTAATAAGCGAAAACGATTATGTACGTATACACGAAAGAAAATGCATTTCTGCAAAATAAACTTAACAGAGATTAATAATGAAAATGACAGTTAATCGAAAACAAACAAGTCTAAACCCAGTGGCCACCTTGATCCTACATGCATAATGCCGAATGAGCAATAGGTAGTGAAGAACGCATACATAAATGTTATTTTCGCTTATTAAATAAGCTGATAGTATCATATGTTGTTTTTTTCTACATTCTGATGGTCTCTTGGATTGTAAAACACAAAAACTTTCATTCTAAGGACTGTACCAACATCAACATTTAAAAAAATGGGTTTTTTTGCAAACAACGACCCAATGACCCGATTGTTTTGCATCTGAGTGTATTTCATAAGAAATTTGCTGCACAATTTGAACGTATCCTCAGTTTTTACGAAAAAAATGAAACAAAGGACAAAAATGTTGAAAAACCATGTATGTACCCAACGTATTTTTGATTTTATTGAATTTCCATGCCATTTTGTAATTTTTCGAAGAAACTAAGGGTGGATTTTAATACTGCGAACAATTTCTGATCAATTAGATGATCTCAAACATTTCATCAATAAGTTTCCGTGGTTCTTTCTGATTGGTCGTATTTGATTCAGCGACGAAAAACATCAAGAAAACTTAAATCACATATGCAGAGAACAGGTTTACTGTTTTACAGATTTTAACTTATGCAGATGAAAATTTTCATCGACGCAAAAAAAAAAATCTTATGATGTGCTAAAAGTTGTTTTGCTCCCAACTTTTTTTCTACGTATCGTAGAGACTTTCAATTGGTCTCATTCGATTCAGCGACGAAAAAACATCAAGAAAACATAAGTCCCATATGCAAAGGACACGTTTACTGTTCAGGTTGAAATCAATATTTCTTCAGAGTTGAATAGGCTTTTACTAAGTTTTATTCTTATAATAAGTTATTTGTCTTTTAAACATCAGTTTAAAAAAAAAACAATTGGCAATCCTTCAAAATACCCAACAAGCGTCTAATACTTGAAGAAGGCTTTCCATAGGCAAAGGACACGTTTGCTGTTCAGGTTTAAATCAATATTTCTTCAGATTTGAAGTGGCTCTCGCTAAGTTTCATTCTTAAAATAAGTCTTCTAAGAATCACTTTTTAAAAAACAATTGGCAATCCTTCAAAATACCCAAGAAGCTTCTAATACTCTAAGAAGCTTCCACTATTTAAAATAATTTAAGAAGCATTGACTATATAAATAAATATTTATCTCAATCTTAAAAAAAAAGTTCTAGTCTTCACACATCGCTTTTTAAAAAACAATTGCGGCATTTTTACATTCTATAACTTTTTCTTTAATAGACCATTGCCCAGACGTTTATAATTGTCAATAAATCCACATATCACACTCATCATTCTGTACAACAAAAAAACCCTATACGAATTTGAAATAAGTAGTTGTTAATTTGCATGTAGGAAAAGATCGAACGTATTTGTGATTAATTGTACAGGGTGTGACGGTATGGAAAGGTGTTTTTGAAATGAGAATAACTCTGTTTTTAACTAAAAAATAATAATCTTGTATTCTGTAATGAATACAACCTTGTATTCTGCGGCAGCCTCTATAGCGGCGACTATAACACAAGGTATGTGTTATTCAAGTAATACGTGTAATATGTGTACTACGTATACGACATATTTACATAAACGTATTGTTTTGTTTCTTGAATAATGAAAATGACGTTTTGCATCCAATAGAATGGAATTAATTTTATAATCATCAATTGACGTTAAAGCCAATTCAGTATCTCATTCTATGCCAACATTTGGTCTTTAAACTTATCCAAGATCGGTACACAAATTCTTTGATGAAATCGCGAAACTAACAAGCGACGGATTATGTTCTTTTGAGCTCGGGCTTTGCGTGCACTCGTTTCCGTCGCGTACTCATCTGGTTGTTTTAGAGCGCACACTGTTCGTGCGCGCAAATTTGCTCTAGTCAGTACCCAGCGCGCTACTGATTTCAACCGCATGCGCGTTGGTGCGCGCAATCTCGCTCTAATCAGTGCCCAGCTTTTTCAGATCTTGGACGCGTTTTAATTCCAGTTTCCGTTTTGCCGTATTGCGGAGGCCAATTACGTTTCCGGAGCCCTGGAAGTGGCCGGTTTCACAAGACGGCAATGCCACAACAAAAGTGAAATTGCGCATGCAAGTATTGTTGCGGCAAAGGGCGGCATTGGCGGGGCCGGATAGTTGGGCATCTGGAGCAGTGGGTCGGATGTGGTGACGTAACAGTTTGCTCGGGTTAGCTCGTATGCAACGCACAACTCTTGGCACTTTCCCCGCACCTCTCGGTCCGCTGGCCAACTGTGTAATCACCGGCTAATTGCATGCAATTATATTCAAATGGAGTCGGCTCGCTGTTATGCAAATGAATCGCGCTGTCCCGAACAATACCGGTGACAATATGAACACGGACGCTTCTCTATTGCTTCGATTAGCACGCGACTAATTTTATAATTATGCGTTTGTATTCCTCCAATACTGCCTTAATTAACGATGCCCTTTTACGGGGCGCCAGTGTAAACGCACTCGCTACTCGTTTTCTTAACCCTATTAGTTTCATCCCGTATAGATGGTCTATTACTTTAATTTAGTGATTACAGAAAAACGCCTAATGCCCACTTTTAATACGCTTTATGTGACTTCTTCAAGCCCAACCAGCTTCTTCTATCCTCCGATACTCGGCTGACTTATTGCACTCATGCGTGCGCCTTACTAATTAATTTAAAAACGAAACACAATTGCCATTATTAAATTCCTACACGCTTCATTAAACGAAGGATATTACAAAACCATTTAAGCAAACAGATGATTTAAAATAAATATACCATTCATTATTTATTATTATTTACATTTAAATATATTTTTTCTTAATTAATGTAAAACGAACAAATTTGTGTTTTACACATCTTCAAGATAACTAGATAGTTTAGTTTATAACTCGTTTAAACAAAAAAATCCACATTAATTATGTAAAACAAACAATTATATTTTATACATCTTACATTTTTTTTATATTCTTTCTATTTATCTTTCTATCTTTCTTTTTAATCTCTTTTACCCTTTTGGGTGTTGAGGTGTAATTCTATTTTTTACAGAATTTTATCCATTCTATTCTGTTGCCTGTTAGTTCCTTTGCTTGCTTCCAACTCTTCCCATTTTTCGGCAGCGTTTTGCTTTTTGTACCGTTCCATGTTTCCTGTGGTCTTCCTCTTGCTCTCTTCCCGTTTGCTCTTGCCTCCCACACTTGTTTAACTTGCCTCTCTTCACTCAGTCTGTTTATGTGCCCGAACCATCTTAATTGTCCCTCTTCTATTTTCTTCATTATCGATGTGGTTCCAAACCCCCCACCCCCTTAATTTCTACATTGCGCAGTCTGTCATTTCTTGTCGCTCCTTCCACTCTCCTTAAGTTCTTCATTTCAGTCGCTTGTATTTTAGATTTTTCTTGTGTCAATCACCCACGTATCAATCCCATATCTCAGTATTGGTGCAAAGATTGTTCTGAAAACTGTCATCTTCGTAATTTTTAATATTTCTTTCGTGTTTATGAACGCTCTTCTTAGTGCACTATACAGTCTCCCTGTTGTTGATGTCCTTTTCATATATTCCTTGACTGTCTATTATTGTACCTAGATACTTGAATTCTTGCACCAGTTCTATCCGTTCTCCGCTTATTCGTATGTTGGTTATTTTGTTCTCCTTTGTTGTCACCATCACTTTTGTTTATTCTCAATTTATATTCAGATTCCTGTTGTTTAGAGCCTCCTTCCATATTTCCACATTCTCTTTCAGTTGTTTTTTTGTATCTGCGAATATCACTATATCATCTGCAAATGCACCCTCTCTTATTTCTATATTCCTCATATTTCTGTATCCTACGTATATTCCTTAGGTTCTCAGTCTTGTTTCTTTTATTATATCGTCCATTATTCATATGAATAACAGTAGGCTCAGTATTCATCCCTGTCTCACTCCGTGGTTTGTCCTGAATTCTTCTGTCTGTCTGTTTCCGGTTCTTATGTAGTTTCTCGTTTCTTTCTATAATGACTGGATTGCCTTTAGTAATTCCCCACCTGCCCTTTTTTCCTCTAGTTTCTTCCATATTTCGTCTTGTGGTATACTGCCAAAAGCCTTTTCTAGATCTATCAAACATAGGTATATTTCTTTGTTAAAGTCTCGTTTTTTTTCAGTTATTTGTTTTATCGTAAAGATTTGGTCCTGCACACTGTGTCCTGGTCTGAACCCGCTCTGGGAGTCGTGTAGTTGGTGTTCTATTCTTTTCCTTAGCTTCGTCTCAAGAATTCTCTCGTATATTTTTCCCGGTACTCTGAGAAGTGATATGCCTCTGTAGTTGTTACATTGTCTGCTGTCTCCCTTCTTATACACTGGTATTATCACTGCTACCTCCCAGTCTTTTGGTATTCTTTTGTGTTTCCATGCCAGTTTGCAGATCTCTAGTAGCCGCTGTTGTCCTTTCTTTCCCATATATTTCATTTCCTCGGGTGTAATACCATAATGGCCTGCTGCCTTTCGTAGCTTTATACTGCCTATTGCTTTTATTAATTCTGCCTCTGTTATTGTTTGCTCCTTTATTTCTCGTGTGTGGCTTTTACATCTCTCTTCTTTTTCGTTTCTTTTTTTGGGTTGTTCCGTCTTCCATCCTCTCCTTCAAGCAGCTCCTTGAAGTGTTTTTTCCAGCTGTTCATGACTTCCTATTCTTCTGTTTTTTTACTCTCAAATTGTTTTGGCTGGGGTTTTTCCTCTGTTCTGAGATTTTTTAATACTTTAAAAAAGTTTCTGGTTTCCTCTGCTATCTTCTTCCATCTTCTCTCCAAACCCCTCCCAGGCTATTGCTTTGGCACTTTGTATTTCTTCTTTAGCTCTCTTTCTCTGTTTCTTGTCGTAGTCCTTTTCTGTTCCTGTCTGTAGGTACTGTTTCCATATTATTTTCTTCCTTGTTACTTCCTGCTTTACCTTCTTGTTCCACCACTTTGTTTGCTCCCTCCCTGCTGCTACATATGTTGTCCCGCACGCCACTTTCGCTGCTGTTCTTATAGTTTTTTTTAACTTTCCCCATATTAATTCAACCTCTGTTTCTTGCTTGTCAGTCTCCTCTTTGAATCCCCTTTCTACTAGTCTTTCGTATTTTTTCCGTACCTCCTGCTTTTTTAGCTCGTGAGCTTTGACAGTTATTTTCCTTTTGTTTTTCACCTCTTTACTTCGTATTGCCCTATCCTTTCGTGTTTCGGTTATTGTCATTGTCAGTAGCTAGTGGTCGCTTCCAATTTCCGCTCCTCTTCTCACTCTTGCGTCAATAACCTTTTAGCTGCTCTCCTTTTCTACCAGTATATAATCTATAATTGACTTTTCCTTTCTACTTCTCATATCTCTCGTATATTTGAGGACTTCTTTGTGTCTAAATCTGGTATTTACAATTACCATGTTGTTTATTAGACATAAGTCTAGCATTCTTTTCCCATTGCTGCCTTTTGCTTATTCTCCGTGCTTTCCTACTATCCCCTCATACCCTTCCGTTTTATTACCCACCCTACTGTTAAAATATCCTGCTACTATTGTCTGTCCTCTAGTTTCCCCTACGGTTTGCTGTAATTTTTCCCAAAATTTGTTCTTAGATTCTTTGCTGTCGTCTTCATTCGGGCCGTACACTATTACTATTTCCATTCTCCCTTCCTGTTTATTTTTCAGTTCTATCACCATGATTATCTCTGTTATGTATTTCCATCTTTTAACTTCTTTTGATTTTTTTTCCGTCAGTAATATTCCCAATTCTGCACTTGCGTTTTCGGTTTCACTCACTCCGCTATAGTATAGTACATATCTTCCCTCTAATACTATCGTACCTTATCCTTTCTTTTTTGTTTCAGTTATCGCGAGTATCTGCAGGTTTGCTTTCTCCATTTCCTTTGTGAGTTCCTCTTCTTCCCTCTTATCCCTCTTATATTCCATGTAACAAATTTATATCTGTTTGTTTTTCTCCAAATTCTGTTTTGTTGTTATTTGTCTGTATCCTGTTTCTTGGCTGTTGTCGTCTTCGTATGGGTCTTCGTCTTCTTCATTAGTTTTTATCCTATTCTGAATCTAGGTGACCTCTAATCCTTCTTTGTGGTGGTTCCATTTATATGTTTTATCGTTTATATTCGGTTTTTGGTATCCAATCTTTACTCTATTCCCTTTCGTCCTCTCTTCTCTTGCTTCTAATCTCTCTCTGTATGTCTCTTTCTGTAGCTGTCAGGTCATGGTCAATGTATATTATGGTCTTGCTCAGCTTATTGCTCTTTGCTTTCATGATCTCCTCTTTATTTTCCCATGTTTCGATCTCCACTAGCACCATATCTGCTGTCGTGCCTTTGTTTATCACCTGGCCCTTTTTTATTTTGGGCCCTACCTCTAGCATTTTGCTTATAAAATCTTCTACTTCTGCTTATTCTTCATTTTCTTTTACTTTTAGTCCCTTTATCACTATATTATTTTTCTTTTTCTCTTTTTCCATTCTCTCCATTCTTCCCTCCATATTCTCCATTCTTTCTTTCATTTGTGCCCGCTCTATGCAACACTCTTCCTGTTTTTTCTGTATTTCCCTTCTTATTGATTTCCTCTTAACCTCGCTTGTTCTCTTGCACACTTTCCGCCCTTCCTCACTTATTTCTGCTCCCTTTCCGTTTGTTATTTTTATGTCTATCGGTGTATTTCACTCAACACTATCACTTGTGCACCTATGTTTAAATAAAAGTCTCGATGGGACCACTATTTGGTTATCCTCTTCGGAGCGATTTTATTTACGTTCTACATACACCGTTGCCACAACACTTCTTTCTTTTTATACCTTTGTTTATATTCTTTATATTCTTTATTTAGATAGTTAATTTGATATATATATTTTTTATATACATACAGTTTCAAAAAACAGATTTTGCTCATGGCAGATTTTCTTGTTTATTAATATATTTAAATAGAATTTCCTGTGCGGAATATTTTCTAGTCCTTTTTTTAATACATTACGCAAATATTTGGGCTCGGACATTTTAGAAATATTTTTTTGTACATTAAGTAATACATACACTTCGTATAGAAGGTAGAAATAGAATCCTTAATTAGTAAGTATCAATGTATCTACCGAAGGCCGCCTCTTGGCGGTAGAAATGTGCATTTAGTCCTAAACATAAATATCCATGTGAAAAAGGAATTTCTACTCTCTTATTAGTTTAATAGAATTTCTTAGAAAACAGACAATACAATTCTTAATTAATAAGTGTCAATGTATCTACAGAAGACGACCTCTTGGCGGAGGAAATGTGCACAACATAAATATCCTTGTGAAAAATGAATTTCTACTTTCTTATTATTTTAATAGAATCATTATATATGACTGTATCAGATGGAAGCCAACGCTTCTAGTTCCATCAAGGAAGGGACCCAAAATATCTACGTCGTTTAAATACATTATGCACCCTGTAATAGGGGTAGTGTATGGGGAGGGGTGTCTATTTATGTTTTGTTGGGGGTTAACTAACTTTTTGTTGGGAGGTCAACTAACTTTTTATTGGGAGGTAAAACTAACTTTCTGTTGGGAGGTCAACTAACTTTTTGTTGGGAGGTCAGAAACTCGAGTATAGCCACTGAAGTTGTTGTAGTTTCTCTTCTCCAGAATCCACGTTCTGGCACTTGCAGTTAACAAGAGCCATTGGTGGAATAGAGTTTTCTGTTTCAGAAAATTCAGCAGAAAATTCTACTGAAATCTGAAAAAACAGAAATATCAGATACGATCGTAGAAATAGATGGTGTAGCTACATTGTGGGTTATGGTTTAGAATGATTAGCAGCTGCACCCACACTAATGTGATTTTAAGCATATACTACTATTAGGGCTACTAAAGATAGACGTGAAATTATCCAGCACAGGGTCGCCCCTTCTTCTTCCATCTTCTATCGAAGTTCCATCTTCTATCGGTGATTGGATATTATTCAATAATTAGTCTTTTGAAGTATTAAACTTCAATTGAGTTATTGAAAGCAGCATTAAAAGTGAAAATAGCCTTGATGAAGTCCAAACTTTTTAGAGAAGATAGCACTTAGAAACGAAGGAGAAGAAGAAGAAATTAGAAACCGATTACCCATTTCAGTCTTAGTCTTTAATTTCAATTGGGATATTCAGAGTAACATTAAAAGTGAAAATAGCCTTGATGGTATCCAAACTTTTTAGAACAGATGGCACTTAATGCCATCTTAAGACGAAGAAGACGGAGAAGAAATTAGAAACCGAATACAGATTTATCTACCCACTATCCAACCTTCCAACCTGGAAGATGGTTTAAACTTACATAAAACTTACATAATTTTTCAGTAGTTACCCATTTTGCCCATTTGGTGTTTTAATTCAGCCTGTGAGATAATTAAAACTTTGGCTACAATTTTTTAATAGTAATTATTATATTACAGATAATGACCGTATGTATTAATTACAATAATTATTAATTATAATTATAACTATAATAATAAAGCCATTATTATATATTATTTTGTCGTAAGCAGTGGAAGATATTGAACGTCCAATGTTTCTCTTGTTTGGAAAAAATTGAAAGTGTAAAACATTTATATTTATCTCAAGAAACCTTCAGCAATATAACTAATACATTTAGGTCTATAACCTATTATTATTATTATGAAAATTTGATTTATTTTAGGAAAAATTCGGGAAAATAACTAACAATTTTAGGTCTACTTATTATGTGCAAAAGGATGCCTTATGTGCCACAAACAAATTGAGAAACATTTAAAAGTTATGATATGTCATTTTATTTTGGAAAACATAAGAAAAATATCTAATACCTAAATTATGTTTTCATTGCAATGAAAATATTTTAATTATCATATTATTCTTCACCTTATACCAAGAACTTAACCCAGAACTTAAATGTAAACATATGAATGAGCAATTTACTGTAAAGCTCTTTTCAATGCCTTAAAAATTTGGAGAAAGATTTAATATTTATTACTTTTATTTATTATTTATTATTTATAATTTATTCATTTATTATTTATTTTGAGAATAATCAGATAAAATAGATCTAGATGTAGATCTCCATAGATGAGTAACAGAAAGTAAGATCGATTTTCTTTCGAACGGAAAAAATGGAGTTTGGCCTATTTTGGAAAAAATGAGAAATTTCAACAAATTTAAATCTACAAATAGGTAGAGTAATAAGTAAAAACCTTTATTCCAATGCCGCCTTAGTTAAAAAAAATGAGAAAAACTGGCAGTTTATGAAAACATGCTTGATTTTGGGGAAAATTCGGGAAAATAACCAACAAATTTAGTTCCTAAGGTAGACATAGAGAAAAATAAATATAGGCATGTCACCTGAAAAATTAAAAATTTGTTACATTCCCACCAATTTATAGAAAACTTCAAAAAAATAACTAACAAATTTAGATCTAGTTATAGAGATGTGTAAAAACACTTATTTATATGCCAGAAACAAATTGACAAAAATATATACATATATCAAAATCAAATAAATTAAGTTCTTGATATAGAATATAAAATAGAGATCGAGAAGTAAGATTGTTAATATTTTTAAATGAATTCATTGGATTTTCATAACAATGAATATACTCGATATTTATAATCTCATTGTTCAACTTTGGTGAGATAGAATTAAAATGTAAACTTAAGTATGGTAAAATAAATAAAATATCTACAGGTTACTGCAAAAGTACTTCCAATGCCATAAACTATGGAGAAATATTGAAAATAATTTATTACTTTCTACATATTCTGGGTGAAATTAAAAAAAAAAACAAATTTAGGTCTAGATCATAGTTTCTCAACCGAGGGGTTGCAATTAGTAAAAAAATACGAAAAAAAAAACAGTTTATTATTTAATAAATTGTGATTTAGTAAACGACATCATAATGGTAAAAAAAGTTTATTTTTGATAATATATATATATATATATATATATATATATATATATATATATATATATATATATATATATATAAATTATAATTAAGTATGATTTTAAGACGCGACACTAGGGTTTGTATTTCTCCATAAACTTTTAACGGACCGTTTGCGTGGGACACCCTGTATCATTAGCCCCTAATTATTAAGGGGGTCGTAAGGCTGTTTACTTTATTTTTGGGCTGCTTTGGGGGTAATACTTAAAAGGTTGAGAAACGATGGTCTAGACTCTAGATAAAGAGTATGAAAAAACATTTTTTCTTAATGTCATAAAAATTTAGAGACAAATGCAAATTTATACATTGTTATCGATAACGGGATTTAAAAAAAAATAACTGTTATTAATAAGTCTGAATGTAAAATGTGAAAACAATTTGGTATTGTTTACTCATAAAAATTTGGAGGCAAATTGCATTTGACAAATTTATAAAAAAAATTAGTATTTGGGGAAAAATTTAGGAAAATAACTGTTAAATTTAGATGTAGATATAGAGATAAGTGAGAACTTCAGAATCTTTCTTTAAAAAGAATCATGAAATTGTTTCATTACAATTAAATACTTAACAAATTTTGATATTCATCAATCACCTTACCTTATTCTTTGGTGAGATATAAATGTAAACTTTGCGAGGACTAAAAAAAACAGAATACCTACCAAAACCTACAGATTTTGTAAAAAAGTACATACTTTTCTACAGGCGTAAATACATTCTAAGGCCTATACAATTTTGAGAAAAATTGCAGATTTAATACATTTTTGTTAGGAGTAGAAATGTGAACTTCGCAGGTATAAAAACCAGTACATAACTGTAGATTTTGGTTGCAGTAGAAATTTCGAACTCGATTTAGGATCTGATTAAATTTCGAACTAGACTTCTGTTCCAACAAGATTTGGTACTCAAATTCTGTTTCTACGAACTTCGAACGAGAATTATGCCCTGGCAAAATTTCGAGCAATGATTCTGCAGTAAGAAAATTTTGAACTAGGATTCTGCCTGCCAAAATTTCGAACTAGATTTATGTTCTGATAAAATTTCGAACTAGACTACTGTTCTAACAAAATTTGGTACTCCAATTCTGTTACCACGAAATTTCGAACGAGAATTCTTTCCTGACAAAATTTCGAACCATGATTCTGTCCTGACAAAATTTCGAACTAGGACTCTGCCTGCAAAATTTCGCACTCGATTTATGTTCTGATAAAATTTCTTCCTGTTCTAACAAAGTTTTGAACGTTTATTATGTTCAAACAAAATTGAAACAGTGGACGAGTAGATTGAAATAAGAGTCAGGCAGATTAACAACCCGACAGGGAGTCAGACAAACAGGAATAGAAACAATTGTCGCGTAAAGTCAGAAAAGAAATACAGGTGGAAGTTACACAGTAAGCAGGTAAGCAGTAAGTATGTGGTGGTCCCCACCTGGTATAATCTAAATTCTGGCCTAGCACAAGTTCCCCAAAGTATATGTATCCGCAACACCTTCAGAACTCTGTTCATTCAGAAGGAGAATGTCGTCGAAACTAAACTGTACTTTTCAAGATTGCGAATTTTGTCTGTATATCTACGAATTTGTCTCTTTGCCTCGCAGCGTGAGAGACTCTCTTTCTATCTCTCTTTATTCTCCCTTTCTCCGCCTCTCTATTTCTCTCTGTTAATATCTGTCTATATGTCTCCATGTCTACCTCTATGGCGTTAACCTGTATGTCTAAATGTCAGTTCTGATTATCTTGCAAGTTTTGTGTTTTACAAATTTTAACTACTTTAAAATATTCGTCGTACAAAACAAAATGTAAGGTTCTAATGTGTTTTTATGATTTGTGGATTTTTTCTCAAATGCTATCAAAATAACAATATTTTCTAAAGTATTCGCATCCTAAAATTTAAATTCACAATAGGCGATTTACATCAAGGCGGCAGCGCCACGGTGGCGCATTTACGTACTAGCCATGGGTATTTGACGCTTCCAGTCAAATGTGTTCCTATGTGTTTGTTGTGGTAAAGTGTGCGATTCGTATCAAACTCGTCGACTTCTGCCGTTTATCGTACAATTATCAATCTTGTGGTTATGGCTTAACATCAACAATGGTAAAATATAGAAAGGTTTGTACCGTATTGTACGCCAGTTTCCACCGATTCCCGGCTGCAGGTAAAAGGTGTGCGATTCGTATCCAATGACAATTCATAACAATGAAAATTTTGCAGCATTCCTAGTATTTTTTTTATGGAATCCATGGGATAATTAAATTATCATCATTGGATTATGCATTAAATTTGGAGATGATTAAAATTGTTACTGTGATTTATTTTGTATTAAGCTTTATCATAGGATTAGGGAATAAAAATTGCTTAATCGATTAGATTTATTTTCCGTTTCATCACTTTCCTGGCTTCCTATAATCGGTTTAAAAGTGACAAATGTAATCCAGTAATGAACCAATTAATTATCCACTGGCTCGTCCGAATCGCGTTCTTATGCAAGGCACACATGCAAGTAGGATAGGCGAGGAGAGCGCCACTTAAGTGACAATAGAAAATTACCAGGCGCATAATCTGGCCGAGTTTTCATGCAAGAACGAATCGGAAATCGAATGACTGACGTAAGATTTTCGCTCACGCGTGGCGGTGTAACTTGCGTGCGACAGAAGCGCCATAGCCAGGGGCCCTGCTAACTAGAGCATTAAACTACTGGTCTTGCTCTATGCCCATTAAGCAATTGGCGAACTTGTTCAAGTTTTCCGGAGCCGAAAAAAATGTGTAAATAAACGCCGAATTACTTCACAGCCACGGCAATGAGCGTAAAATGTGCGCGAGGATAATTAGCGGCGTTTACACGGATGCTTCCTGTCCCTCCTCTTCCCCGCCTTGCTGCTCCCGGTAAATGAACATTTTGTAAACTTACTCCGTTTGCATGAATTACGCTTAATGGCCTGATTCCGCTCGATTTGTATTCTAGCCGTACGCGGCGTTATGTCATCGGGTTCTGCACGCGCGACGTAAAAAAAACCGAAAGTCCATCGTAGATAAGCGCACGCGCTTCTCGAATTAATTAAGCGATTATTTAATAATTAATTGCTGTACTTACTTTGCATCCCTCACAGGTGAATGCGCCGAAGTGGAAACCGGCAGCTGGCTCCCCGCAAACTTTGCATTGCTGGTTCATCTGAAGACAAACAAATACTCATTAATATCACAATTAACAGTACGTATTTTAGTAAGTAAAGTTTTCTTTGCAAGTAAAGCTGGGATTCATTAAAATTATATACAGGGTGCGCCTAAAGTATGGAATAAATTGAGTAAAACCGAAATAAAAAAAAAATCAAAAATAATCATTGAACACGCCGATTTTCTTTGATAAAAATACACATTTTTGCAGCGACGGTCGATCTTCAACCATCGTTTGTTTTTGAGTAATGACGACATCCATTGTTTTTTAAATGACAACCCACTATTTTTGTTCTTGATTTTGAGAGATATTTTCATTGTCAAAGTGACAGTATAAAAATGTTACATAAGAAGTACAGTAAGTAAGTACAGTAAGTACATGTTACATAAGAAATTTTTCGAGTACGCGTTCGAGTTAGAGCAGACTAGAAGTTGTGGCATTCGCATACTATTTCGTTGATTATTGAAGTTAATCTCTTGCTAACAAATAAAGTCTGAGGTTGGGAAGAGAATCGTTCATCAAACTAATTACATATACAAAAAATCGGTCAAGAATTCTGACTGTTATCTTAATAGTGTAACAATCTGAAGACCACGAAAGTTAGACCAACTTCTATATTTTTCTTTAAATTTTCAGCCAACACGTCTACGATGGCATACATTTAAAAATGCTAATCTATCGACGTTTTGCGCTCTAACATTTAGATTATTTGAGGAGCAGACTTCCAAAATTCATTATTTTCAAAACTTCTAGGTTTGAGTTAAAGATGGCGTTCTGTTATAAAAACTAAGGCGCATCTGATGAGATTTCTCTCGACACTTCAAACGCATTTGGTCCTATGCAAAATCTTCGGACAAAGTTGGTTGGACTTTTAAAGTGAATTTTGTCCACTACACACAGACTTTCCAAATTGTCCATTACATGCGTTTTGAATGTACTTAGACGAATGTTATTAACATTTTGACGCTGTTTATGAGTTGTTGCTGTGTTTTTATTGAAAAATTAAATAAGAAACAAAGGCATGTGAATATGTAGTACTGAACATTCGTACCTGCCAACCGCGTATTTGAAAAAAAAACTGATAAGAGCACAAAGTAAGATTAAATTACCAGAAAAGTAATGGGAACTTTATGCTGAAATTGAAGGAAGTACGTAAATTAGGAGTGGAACTATTTACAATTTTAAAGAAGCTTTGACATTTTTGAAACAATTTTGAATTAATTTCAATTTTTTTTAATGTTTATTTTGTAAAAAATATTTACTTTCTGAAATGTCTCTTGTCATTTACTATCAAGAAGAATTAGGTCCCTGGCCTTTCCAAACAAAAATTTGTGGATATCAAACAATCAAGAAACTTTTACGCTCTATCTTTTCGTTAATTCTGAAATGATTAACCAACAAATATTTTTGAGGTCAAGCCAATACTGGAGCACTTATTTTTTTTACAATTTATTGATATCTAGCATTTTACCAAAATTTATCAATTTCTTCACAGTACGTTACCTTATTTTCTGAAAATTATGCAAAATGGACTAAACTCATTTTGGAAGTCTGCTCGTCATTTATAAATTGTTATTTTTCATAAAAGGACCTAAAAAAACGTGCATTTTCGTAAAATTCTTATTTTTGCATTTTAGCACCTCTTTTTGAAACACCCCTTAACAAATTGTTTTTGGAGTTAAATATAAAGACAAATTGTTTTTTGAGTTAGATATAAAATTCTATCAAAATAAGTTATCTAGTTTTTATATTACAAAACAGTTAAACAAACAACTGTACCCATATTATATTGTTGTGAAAAATCGTCATTATAAAAATTATAGCACGATTATAGCAATCATTGACGTTTTAATTTTGTTTTTATACCATATTATACCGTAAATTGACAACTTATTGAGACTGGTTACTACTGGTTACTACTTAAGACTGGTATGAACGTCAGCTTAATTTATTTTTGAAAAATATATTTTGCTTGTGGAAACGTACTGACGTAAATATATGTTTGTTACACCTCTAGATGGTATTTGTTTTAAGCTTTAAAACAAGGTATCACAACGTATTGGTGTAATTTAAAATTTGTAATGAACGTGATTGTCTCTAGAGGGAGGGGGGATATTTCATATTCATCTAACATACCTTTTAACATTTGCCTCAAAAACTAATTCCACCTGTATTTTTGTTTCATTGAAAAGAACTTAGATTTGTTCAATATAAATTGTTTAGTATTTTTTTTTTTTTCAAAACAAATCGACAATTTTTTTTTATTACGCTTCTAGATAAGATTAAAGCTTTATAATGAGATATCGCCAATGTGGGGGGTGTCATATGAAACTTCAAAGTGGGGGTGGCTAGGGAGGAGGAGGCAACACTTAAAACATATTTGAAATTGTTTTTAAACTTCCCCCTCTAAAAATCAATCGACGTGTTTTATTTTTTATCTTGTGGTTAACTTGCATTCAAAAGTTACTGAGACTGGCTAGTTTTGAAATGTACACCGGGTATATTCTTAAAAGAAATTTTTAATTTTGGAAAAAAACATATTTATTTGTATAAAAATGAGGTAAATGGCAATCATTAATAAAATTTCACATTACACATCATCATTTAATATTAATTCAAAATTTGTTTCCAAAATATTGCGTTAAATGAAAATTGGGCAAAAATTATAGACGAAACGTTTTCAGATTATTCCATTCTTATCGACAACTGTAGTAGTACTACAATGATCATTATTTAATAGGCGAACAATTAAAAACAATGTAACTATAGAGTTAGGATGCTTTAAAGTAGTACCTGTGTACCTAAGTAAAAATATTTTTTTCTTCCATTTTTTTGGTCCAATATTATAGTTTATTTCATTTTTTTTTTAAATCATTTTGTCAACAAAATTCTTATAACTTTTATGTTTTTATTTTGACTTGTGTAAACGTTTTCTGCACTAGCATACAATAAAATATTAGATTATATTATTATTATGTCAACAATTGTTTATCCAAAAAGAAAGTATTTAAAAGAAAAATTGTAGAAAAAGTATTTTTCAGATTTTTTTAAGTGTAAACGCATCATTTGTCAAAAATGGTTTTCGAAAAGAAAAAGTAAGTACAATCGATAGTTGTGGGAAATCTAGAATTTTCTTCAGATTTTTACATTTACTTAAAAATAACTATTTATCAACATTTTTCATTTAATTATTATATAAAGAATGTATTTTTGTACCCGAGTTTTAAAAACTTGAATAGTAAAGTTAAAGTAGAAAAGTTGAATAGTAATTTGAGTTAGGAAAAGCGGAGTATTTCCTAACAAGTGAGAAAATAATATCACAACATTAAAAGTTTTAAGTCAATTTATTGAAATTGTACATGTTATTTTTTATCATTATTATAAATCTTAACAGAGACATGTTCACAATTCGTGAATGAAATTCCAGAACAAGTCTTTATGGAAGTAGAAATAGGGTTATTATTTACGTAAACCTCTTCACTATTGAAAGCAGAACTATCTTGTGTCCGCTATTTAATTTAGAAATAATTTTAAAATATTAAAATTATCCAAATTTAATTTATTTTCCAAACTCTAGTAGAAAAAATCATCTGTGCAACTCGTAGGAAATCCATTATTTTTCCGTACACAGCATGTATTTAATCTCATCTATCGCCTCGATCAAAAATCCCGTGCCTAGTACAAAACAAATTATATTTCCTAACTTATTGCACAAATAGCTATGCCTAAATAATATTTTAGTTTGTTTCAAATGCAATCGCGTCTGCTACATAAAACCAAATGAGTTGAGTCGAGAAATATTTTACATTCAATTACATTTTTGATAAATATTTATAATAAATATATGTCGTAGGTTTATATGTTCTATGTTAAGTAGTATTTCCAAAAAAGTACTTCAAAGAAAATTGTGGGAAAACTATGAAATTTTCTTCAGATTTTACACTCACTTAAAAGTAAGTGCCAATAAGGAATATAATAAGTTTTATTTAAAAAAAAATACTTTGGAAAGTTGTAGAATGGATGATTCTAACAAAAAAAAGTCATAAGAGCATGTGTTCCACCATTCATATATACTGAGATAGTGCCATTATAAGATTTATTAAAGTACGAGAAATAAGATTGTTGATTTTTAAAAATATCAATTTAAATTAAACAAATTTACTTTGTTGGTTCAAAAATTCCACCGTCAACCTCAATACATTTAGTAATGTAATATTAATAATGCTGCTCTTTCTGCTACACCAATATCCATTTTCATAGGAATTTTTCCTATCCACTCCTCTAAGGGCGATGCTACACTATTCCCCCGATCAAAAAGGGGAAAAAAGAGGAAATAGGGAAAGAGAAAATGAAACACGTGTAGCAAGTAAAGAGCTTCCCGTTTTGCCAGTTGCGTGAGAGTATAGAGACGAACTTAATAGCAAAACTATTAAATAGTTTTCTTACAGCCTTGTTGTAAATGATACAGAGTTAATGAAAGTAGGGAGTCAGAGAGTTCAAAAATGTGTCTCTCCTTTTTTGAGAAGTATCAATAACTTTGTCAACTATTACTACGGTTTTTCCATTTCCACAGGAATTTTTTCTCTTCTCACGGCTGATCTGATTAACGTGAGCTCTACGCCTAAGCGCAGATAATATCGATGCTACACCTGAATCCGACTCTTGACTCTAGTCTCCTATAGAGCAGCACAAAAATGATTTGGATCCGAATAACTTTTGCACATTATAATAAATGTAATAATAGTTGTGTATATTTTCTACCATATGCAAATTAATTTCTAAATTTTGCAGAATTCGCGTATTAAACCTCAATAACAATTCGAAACTTCCAGCAACATTCTACAATATAATGGTAAAAATTGAAACTATAATGTACAGCTTTCGAATTTTTATTTTATTTCTTATATGTATAGACGTAGGCACAGTATTTTACCATTTTTTTTTTATTTTTTTTTTTTAATTTATTCATTTATTTACCTATTTATTTGCTTATTAAGGTCTTGGTGCCTTGAACTAAACAATAAACTTATAGTTGAATAAAAATCAATGTTTAATTAATAGTTATTTATATAGCAAGTGAGTTAAGTTAGGGCGAGTGGGTTAATTTGTTCGAGTGAAAAACATCAATAACTCGCCTGTTTTATACAATATTTTATTTAATTTTGTCGAAAAACGTTTAGAAGTTACACATTTAATTTTTATAATATCAAGTCGGTGAGAAGTCAAATTGAGATTTATTGTCAAACCAAAATTTTGAAAGGCCAATTGTAGTGTTTTTGTACCAGAAGGGATTCCAAATAAAGCCCCAGAAGCAGTGGGAAAGTTAGTGTCCACGAAGCTAAAGGTATTCGTAATCGATGTTGTATGATTTTGATTCTGAATGAATTAAAAGTTTTATATTGACTAGTGGAATCAAGAAAATTTTATTTCACTTGAAGATAAACAACAGCTATGATGTCTGTAAGAGGTGAATGAATTAAAAGTTTAAAATTCACTAGTGAAATCAGGCAAATTTTATTTCACTTGAAGATAAACAACTGCTTATGATATCTGCTAAGAGGTATACAGCATCAGTTTATAACGTCAGAATTGAATAAAATAATGTAATATACCTACTATTTTCTAGGTGGGAAATACTTAGGGCACAATATATGCCTTCTGTGCCTGCACAACATATTTTATTTCACTTGATGATAATCAACTGCTTATGATATCTGCTAAGAGGTATACAGAATCAGTTTATAACGTCAGAATTGAATAAAATAATGTAATATACCTACTTTTTTCAAGGTAGGCAATACTTAGGGCACAACATATGCCTTCTTATTACTATTCCAAATAATATTAAATGAGGCGTGTTGTTAATGGACATTTCAGAGTTATTGTAGTCCCAAAGTTTAGTGCATCTGTATGAAATGTATAACTTATTCCTAGTCCTGTATACAATATTTAGATAGCGGAAATGCCTCCTGTAGACGAAGTAAGTAGAAATAAAAAGCAATGCACAAGTACAATAAATTGTGTGCAATATTAATATATTAAGACTACTGATGATAATAAATGATGTTATTTTTATAAATGTATTACAATTCTAGCTTCGTATATATTGTATTTTATTATATTTATAATAATAATTTAGCATGTTTCAAGGGTGTAGCAGAGATTGTGTAAATGTTATTAATAATCTACGTGATTTTAAGATTTAAAATAGATTAGAGAAAACACGTCAATTTTACAGTTGAAATTTCTGTTTTTTTTAAATATATTATGTAGTAGTTTTTAGTGGGTGTCATTTTTTGGTCGAACGATTTAAAATTATTTTTTATGAACGTTCTTTGTGGGCGATTATTGTTCTAGATTTTGTAGGTTTCTATATAATCCGCGCGTAATTTATTAACGCAATATGTGCGCACGGTTTTATGAAGATGTGCATATAAATTAGCGCCTCGGTGAAAAAAGGGAGCGCTTTCATTCATCGGGACACGCTAATTATTTAAGTGTGTCCGCGGATTGCGCACAGGCGAGCGGTAATAATTTAATTTTGGTTATTGGGTCGCACACATATTTCAAATGATGAACCTTATGGAATTATCGAGGTTACTCCTAGAGGTCACGACCCGGATCCGAGGCAGAGATTAGTTTCACATACACAGAAGTAGCACCTCACTAAATATCAATGATGGTACATAAACAATGTAGGTAGGTATAGGATCGGTTTTATTAAAAACATTAATTAATCGCTTCATTAAGGCCCACGCAAATTGGGTTAACGATTTGTCCTTAAATCCGCGCTCAGGATATGTATTTTTTTGTGGTAATCAAATGGTGCATCGAATGTGTTTCCGATAATTACGCGATGCGGTGAATGTTTTGCGAACAATCGAAGTTTGGCCGTGATTACTGTGCAACAGAAAGTCTCTGTTGTGTAAATCCTGACACGGTGAGGCGAGTGCGAAATCAAAAGTTCTAATTTTCTAGCGGAACGCCGTAAAAAAAAAATGTAATTCTTGTGCGCGGAATTAAGACGTTTTACGCCAAGTTAATTTTTAAGCGATTGCACACATTATACCGTTTGCACTTGTGTGTTCTTTATTGTTCTGTAACAATACTTTAATAAATTACGTCTTCGCAATGAGCGGCGCACAATAAAAAAAGTTACATTTTATATTGCGCGAACGCGAATCATCTAGATTTATATCGCTATACAAGCGGTAACTCAACCAAAACGCCAATAAATCACGAAAACTTTTTGACTAACAATAGGCGATTATAAACCATCCTCTGTATAAATGTAGGACGACAGTGTTTAAAATGTCGACACGTCGCATTAATTCCAAGTTGCGGCGATTCCAATTTATCAAATTACTCCGCGGAGTAATTAATTAATTGCGTTTTGAAACGTTTTATTTTTTAAGGTCGCTCACGGCAATTAGAGCAATTTAGATATTCTGATTTAGTTTTAATTGAAGTAAACACGTTGCGAAACCGGCATGTGCCGGCACAGTGGAGTCGCCGCTTTGCACAATGCGGCAGCCAGAAATTGCGAACAAAATTGGGATATCCGAACGTATTTCACATATCCCAATCCTAAACGCGATAATGACGGATTTCAAGCGGCAGGTCGTTTGTGCAGGCGATGCATGAAAACTGAGCACGGCAACTAGGTGGGTCATGAGAACAAACAGTTTAAGCAAACAATAGTTTTCACTTTCCTTGGGCCTGTTTTATATATCGTTTAGACCTATTCGTAATGTTGCAGGCTTCCACCACGCTAATTCCGCTGAAGCATTTGGTAATTGTAACGGATGTTTGTGAATATCTTCATCATCTTTTTGCAGCCGTATGCGGCTTTTTGGTAACACCTTGCGCTCATGCTTGAGGTGACCCATATTTTAATTTTTATGAATATGCGTGCCTATTAAAAAAATTTACCGGGAAGTTTCTTCATTTTCATAACTCACATCGAGGCCATCTTTATGTGATCTCTTTATGACTCACATTTTAGCGTTTACGATGGCCCAATGCTTTTCTGGGGGAGTCTCCTTCTGACCGTGCAGATGTGTAGCAGCACAGGTTGTGCAATGGTGCGGTCGTGTGCGAATTACAATGCATATTGCCTTGCTAATCACGCACTGTCAAATATTGCCTTATTGCCATCTGCTGTGTATTCTTGCGATGTTGCGACTGTGTTTGCGCGCTATCAGATTTTTGCAATTGCAACGTGCAAAACGCTATCGCGACCGTTACATATATTGAATAATATCAATAGGATATGTTGACGTTGAAACTTTCAATGGGAGTAAAGCGCGGTGACTTGCGTTTTAAATTTGAGCGCTCCAACAATGCGCATTTTAACGGGCGTGATCTGTAATATTATTTGTTGTGTGCATTGTGCTATTTTACAGCGTGAGACGTTTGGAAATTAACATGAAAAATCGTATTTTAATCTGCCTTTGGAAAATAGCCGATTTTGCGCTATCATTTGTTGCCTAACAGGAGAGTTTATGGCTGCGGTCGTAAATCTGCTGAATCACCGTATTTTTTTTATGTCTCTCATGCGAGGAGCATTCCTCCATGTCCATTTCGTTAAAAATATTTGGATCAAAAATGAAAGTTCTGTGGGAAGAATATACCACTTCGCATATGTCCACGCATTCGGGCACAGCAATTTGCAATTTTCAGTCGTTTACCAAAATGCGTCTAATTGTCTAATACTAAACTACTACACAGCAAAACTAAGTGCTTACAAATATATATTATCAAAAGTGCAAAAAAAAAAAAATCCAGAGCATTAATGTTAATTAACCAAAAAACGTATGTGTGTCTTTACCTAATTATTGTCGTTTAAAGTGTGCTTATTCCAAAAATAACATTAAAAATGAAATATCACCCACCATTTGTTCACATTTTAACATTTTCTCTGTATAGCTAGATAATAGCTAGGTGATAGTTACAGCTAGGTGTATAGCTAGGTGATAGTTAGGTATAGTGATGGAAAAACGTTATCAGGCACGCTAGCTCACCAACATGATGGGAGATTACTGTTGGTCACTTCACCTAGAGAGTCAGCAATCGGCGTATAGAAGAAAAAGCTATATCTGGAGCTTTAAAGAAAAGAGACAAAGAAAATATACATCAATGGACATGTAAAGCATTTGAAGAATGTAATCTTAAGAATATAAAGCCATCTTATATGTTTAAATAAAGTTCTGTTGGTATTTTAAAAGTCGTTTACTTTTCATATTTATTGCTTATTTTACATATTTTCCTACATCTTACTAGGTCAAATTGTGACTAAACGGTGGATGATGGAAACGATCAGAGTTCAGATACGGATTTAGCACCCAAAAAACTATAAAAATCAGAATCAGCTATGAAGATTTAAAAGTTTTTCAAACCTTGTCTTTGTTGGCCTGTGTAACTTAATTATCTCCAAATCCACGCCAAATATTTTCCCATAAAATCGAAATCCCGCTCGTTGGTTTATCGGACTAACAAGAATGTACATACCTTAAACCTGCCAGAGCGGTTTTATCTAGGTAAATCTATACGGTATATCCCCAGAGTAGAATCAAATGAGCACCTAAGTACATTGATCTAAGCAATGTACCCATAAACCATAAATATATTCTTGTATTTGACTCATATTGGAATGAACATATTATTATCTATATCACGAATTCTCAAGTTTGAGAAGTTTGAAAAATTTGAAACGTGAGATTTTATTTTCGATATTTTGCGTTATTTGAAAATGAATACTGAAGAAAATTTATCACTAACGCCGCCGAAAATTATGCAAATTGCATAAAAAACCCTAGGAAACTTACTGCCAAATCCCAGTATGAAAAAGAAATTCAAAAACTTGAAAAGTGGCGCCAGCAAAGTAACATACAAGGAATTTCCAAAAATATTTTACTTGCCAATTTTGATCTTCAACGCCAAAAGTATAAATCGTCTACTTTATGGAGAATCTATTCGATGCTGAGATCATGTTTAAGCATATATATAGATGTGATTTTTTTTTGACGTATGTCAGTTGACATTTTACTAGTACTAGTAATTTTACTAGTCTATTCTAGCACACCATCCGCTTATTCTAACCCTCAAATGAAATCATTTGGGTGCTAGAATAGACTTTTTCTAAACGCAAAATAGAAAAACGATATTAATACACTCTCCATTCGCGATGTTTTTGCATCAGTGGAGTATATAAATATCTAGTAATTTTGTTGGTTGTGTTTCGGAAATAACTGAATTCCCCAGTGGAACTTGTCAATTTTTGTTTTGGTTAAGTTGATTTCAATTTGAGGTTATATTTTTAAAATAACATTTTTGCCAGATGTTAAAATAAAATATAATAACATTTTTGCTAGATGTAAAGTTTAAATTATTATATATGAAAGCTAGCAGTGAAAAAAATTATAAACTGACAATATTGTAGGAAGCAAATGTCTAATAGACATCGACACAAAAAAATAATTAACTTGAGTTGCATCACTGAATCAGTTTGTCCAAGATGACAAATAGAAAACCCAGCCAACTCGGTAGCAAAAAGGTCGTCAATGTATATTATCTACACATAGAATCCTAGAACTAAGTATAACAAGTGATCATGACGAAAAATCTATGCACATCGCTGAAAATTTATAAAAAATGTCCACCATGTAGAAAATCCATCACAAGTCTACCAGTAGTTTAAATTTAGCTATTTTCAGAATATTTAAGTAAGTAGTGTTGTAATTCATTTACAACACGTAATAAAGTGTAATAATAAAGCTAAATTTTGCAGAAATTGTTTCTGAAAATTCTGAAAAGTTGCCCAATTTTATGAAATTTCAGTTGCAAATTGCAAAAAATTAGAAAATTTAAGTAAGTATTGTTCTAATGCATTTACAACACGTAATAAAGTGTAATAATAAAGCCAAATTTTGCAGATAATGTTTCTGAAAATTCTGAAAAGTTGCCCAATTTTCTGAAAATTGAAGAAATTCGTGATCTAATGCATTTACCACACGTAATAAAGTGTAATAATAACGCCAAATTTTGCCGAAAATGTTTCTGGAAATTCTGAAAAGTTGCCCTATTTTCTGAAAATTTTAAAATTCGTGTTCCAATTCATTTACAACATGTAATGAAGTTTCATAATAAAGCCAAATTTTCCAAAAAAATGTATGTAATTAGCACATATGCAATTTTTTTTTGCAATAAGGGAAATTGCAACTACCGATAAACAAACTACAGGTTCAGAAATGTTTCTAAATGTCCTATAATCTGCAAACCCTTAACGAAGTCCAGTGAGACTGTAGAAACCAAAATGGAAATTGCAAAAAATTTAATTGTAATATCAAAATATACAATGAAATACTTATATGTTACACCTAATGCAAAGATTTCAGAAATTGCCATTTGTAAAGTCAGGGCAGACCCAAATATGATATTAATATATATACACGTAGATTCCTAGAACTAAGGATAACAAATGATAATGACGAAAAATGTATGCGCATTGCGGAAAATTTATTAAAAATGTCCTCCAAGTAGAAAATCCATCACAAGTCTACCAGTAGTTTCTGAATAGTTGCCCAATTTTCTGAAAATTTAAGTAAGTAGTGTTTTAATGCATTTGCAACACGTAATAAAGTATAATAATAAAGCCACATTTTGCAGAAAATATTTATATAAATTCTAAAGAGTTGCCCAATTTTCTGAAGATTTAAGAAACTCGTGTTCTAATGCATTTACAACACAAGTGTAATAATAAAGCCAAATTTTGCAGAAATGTATGTAATCTACAGAAAGTATCGGAAATTGCAACTACCGGTTAACATACCACAGGTTCAGAAATTTTTCAGACTGTAGAAAACAAAATGTTTGTAAATTGCAAAAAAAGTTAATTGAAATATCAAAATATACAATCAAATATACTTATAATGTTACACCAAATATAAAGATTTCAAAAATCGCCAAACAATTTTATAAATATTTCTAGAATGTTCCATCAGAAGAGTTAAAAAATAAAAAAAATGAACAGAATATCAAAAGTATCAGAAGGAGAATTTCAAAACTTAAACCTGGCGTTCTGAAACCGAAAAAATTGAAAACCAGAAAATGTGCCGAGCTTATCTAAATAATTATAAAAATATATAAATATACAGGGTGTTAACTGAAGGTGTTTCGTAAATTTGGATATCGAGTCAATGATGGAAACCAAAAGTTGCCCAAAAGTTAAATTTTCTGAAAATTTTAGTAATTCGTGTTCTAATGCATCTAAAACACGTACTGAATGTAACAATAAAACCAAATATACGCAATCTACAAATAATATGGGAAATTGCAACTACCGATAAAAATTCTTCAATTTCAGAATTGTTCTAAATATTCTATGGGAGCAAATCTGCAAACCCTTAACGAAGTCCAGTGAGACTGTAGAAACCGAAATGCGTGGAAATTGCCGAAAATTTAATTGTATTATCAAAATATACCAATAAATATATTTTATGTTACACCAAATATAAAGACTTCCGAAATTGCCAAACAATTTTATGAACATTTCTAGAATGTTCTATCAAAACAGTTAAAAAAACCAGAATTTGAATCAGAATATCAAACGTATAAGAAGATGCATTTCAAAACTTAAAACTGGCGTTCTGAAACCGAAGAAAGTGACATCTTTAGCAAACACCCTGTATATAAAAATATAGAGTACATTGGCAGCATATGTATAACTTTTTTATTATTCATTTTAGGAAAAAAACTTCTTCATAAAAACTTTTGCATGGTCCAAAAACTATATGCAACAAACGAGTGTCAATCTTTTTCAGTCGTATTTTCACTCTTGAGCAAAATCTATATTTTCTAACAATCTCCGTATATGACTGAAAAAACATGGTTTATAATAGATGCATTTGAGGATTTGGACCATAAAAAAACTTTTTACGATGAATAATTCTTTTTCCTAAAACTTACAATAAAAAGTTAACCGAAAACATGCTATAATTTATTCTCTCAGTTAAATTATGGGGACATTTTAGAACTATTTTCACTTATCAAAAATTTCGGACATATAATATGTAGTTTTATTTGTACTTTTTGCTAACTTGAAAATTTTCCAGCTTTTCGAACAATTAACTCTGAAAGACAATTCGTTTCTTGTATCAACAGAATTTCCGTTATTTGTAAGATATTTCTGTTTTCTTCTTCTGGTAAAACCTTCTTAGCTTTCTTAGAAAATCCGTTATTTGCAAGATTTTTGTCTTCTGGTAAAAACTTGCTGCCAACTTAATATCCATATGGGGCCATCGGCCCAATATCGGGTCCTTCCACCTCATGTAAATAAACAGGATAAACGTTCAGCAGTTTCAAAAAAAAAAAATGATAAATTTCAATACGGATGTAACCTTAACACTTTATATAGAAAATGTACCGAAAACTTGTTTATCTAATCTAAATAGTTATAAAATAAATAGGTATGCTAAACTTTCAGCATTTTCAGTAAAATCCGATGAGTTTCAATAAAGTTACATTAACAGTTTATACAGATTTCAGAAATAGCCATAGAGTATTATGGAGAGTATTATATGAGTATTTCCAAAATATGCGGTCAAAATATCAAGAAAGTTAGAATGAACAGAACTTTATTGAATTTTCAGAAGGTTGGTTTCAAAAACCTAACATATTCATAATAAATGCATTCTGAAACCGAAAGAAGTAAAAACTGAAAACAGATCATTTTTTCCAGCTTTATAGAGAGAATATTTCTAATATCCAAAATTGATGATTTCCAAAATTTGGTAGTAATTCTAATAATCTTGATATTCTGAATAAAATTATGGACATGGCATTGATATTTTAACAGCAAAGGTTGCTATCAAAAACCTAATAAATGCAGTCTGAAATCAATGAAAGTGAAAACTGAATACAGAAAATGTTGTTGAAGCTCTATGGAGATTGAACATTTCTAAAATCTATAAATTCACAAATTTGATATTATAATACCAAGAACGTCCACAATTTTAATCAACATATCAAGAGTTTTGAGAATATCCTACAAACTATGCAGTTATGTATCACGGATTAGCTCCTAAGCCATGAAGTGTTTGGATGTTATTTTGTGAATTTGTGTTTTTCAGATATGTATTGGATTTTGTATTTTATAATTTTATATTTTATACTTTTGAACCTATTTTATGACTTGTGTAAGACTTATTTATCAATAGCACCAATAAAGATTATTATTATTATTATTAACATTGCCAGAAAAGGTAATTGATTCATTATTTTCAAAAAGTCTACCAAACAGCTTCAGAATATTCCGTATATTTTCATAAAATAGCTCTAAACTTAGATAAATTCTGCAAAAGTTAATAATAAACGTTTATCAAATTAGAAAAAGGAAAAACTCCAAACAGTTTTTGTTTTAGCAATATTGAAAGAAACATATTTTTTATTGAAATACCTAAATAGGGAAAGGTACAATATCTTTTTTCTAAATAGTAATTTTACTATTATGGAAATTTCCATCAAAACCTTTTTGATTTTTTTGCATGATAATTTTATATCACCTATGAAAAAAATCACCTACATTGGTCCAAAATAAGCAAGAAATTAACCAAAATTCGCTAAAGTTGCTAAAGAACTCGCAAAATTGTATTAAAATTTGTTGTGGTTATTCTTTCCATCTATGCACAATTTCCATTTCTCCCACTATATTATCGCCTTCTTATCATTCAGTTGTTTCAGTGTTATCAGTTAGTCTATCATTCTTTAAAAGAATATATATAATAGTTTTTTGTTTAAACGTTTGCTTCAGTGTTATCAGTAGGTATTTGTGGCAAACTTAAAAAAAAAAAAGATTTTCTTTAAAGGTTTTTCTCCATTTTCATCGCAAAGTGCGATTTTCCAAGCCCATCAACTTTTAAACGTGTTATTTCCATCTCTGCTTTAATTCTATATCTCCTACCATATCCACCTTTTTATCATTTAGTAGCTTCAGTATTAACAGTTGGTATTACTGGCATGATTTTTTTTCAATTTTCTATTAAATTGTTTTTGATTATCTTCTTTCATGATCTTCTTTTTTGCATTCAAGTAGTTTACTTTTTTCTACATTCATTCATTTTATATTATACGTACCTATATAGTGCATTTAGATAATTTATTTGTCTTTGAATGTGTCTTTGAATATGTCTGTTCTTATTTAATACAATATTTACTTAAGCAAAAATTTAAATAAATTTACCGGCAACTTATTTTGATTGGGTTAATAGTAAGTATTTTACATATTCCACTTACTAATTTTACATTATTACAGTTAAATTTTTTATTCACTAAATTTAACTTTTCAAATTACATTCGAATTTTTCCCAAAAATGTTGGATTATTTTTGGGGGCACGATAGTTACTTATCACAGACCAGAGACCACACTGTACAATATACATCATTAAGTCATTTTCAGTCACCGTCGCATGAGCTCAAATCTTACAGTAAATCCCATCAATCCGTTCGTCTCTGGAATGAAGAAGCTCGAATTTTATTATCCAAATAATGAATGTCCATTTATAAAAGGCACACACACGACTCCGTGCATATTCGCTTTCTATTCAGAAAGGGGCAATCTGTCTTGCCATGTTCGAACGTAAATCAGGAGGAGCGTTTACGGCGCTCATTTCCCACCGAAAAAATGCGCGTTTGATAGTGAACCTGCCAGTAGCACGGCCAAGATAGGATCTGCAGGTAACATACTATCGACGAGCAGGCGATTATTTTATTTCGTGATCTGTGAACGGCAGCCTTATCCATTTCGTAGAATGTTTTTTGAAAAAAAAAAGACTATTGCACCTTCAGTGGGAATCAAACTCTAATTCTAGTGGGCGACCAATTAATATTCAGTACGGTGTAGTTCCTTAATTTTCTTGCAAAATGCATTGTTAACATTTTTTTATACCTACAAAATCTCACATTTATTTAAAAAAATACAATGTTTTATGAACTCATGATGAATTATGAACATATAAGAGAAGTGAAACTGAAAAATTATAGATTGTCTTAAAAGCTTTGAAAAAGTCCTCATTATTAGTAATATGGGATCTGATGAAAAATGTAAAGGTTTTGCCACAATGTTAGGAAAAACTGATTATCCAACAAATATCCTGCAATTATATTATAACTATTATAAGTAGTTTATAAGTATTATATGATGTGAATGAGCTTCAAATAAAAATGTTGCCCCAAACAAAACACAGTATTTTAAAATCTGTATTTTGTCTGATTCTGTACAATTTTTGTATACAAATGTTCAAAACTTGTTGACTGGAGGATTGATCAAAGTTTGTTAATCGATAATAATCGAATAATACTTGCTTATCTGAAATAATCGCGTTAAAACTGTTCAACGTGGATAGAACGTAATGTTCGCACTAGGAAGTTGAAGAGGCCCCATGTATAAGTAAAGAGAGATTCTGGTTCTAGAAAGAAAAATTATCGTGGAAAAACTAATGAATGCCTAGGTAAGACTAAATGGAAGGGCACAGAGTCACGAGAACCTGAAAGCTGCACACGTTTTCTTTAAAATTAAATTTAGAAACTTTTCATAATTATTTTCACTGCAAATATATATTTTTTAATGATTGCTATGTTAACTTTTGCTAAATACAAAACATTTTGGAGTTCAGTTGTCTTAATTTATTATAATTTTTGTCAACCTTAGCAGATTTGTTTAAATTTCCCTGTAATTTCCTGAAAATTTAAGGAATATTCCGAAAGAATTATTTTTATAGACACTTTGTAGATTTTATTTTAAACATTCAATTGCATTTTCGAAATTTACATTGGTTGATATTATGTTCAAAGTCTCTGAACCTTCTGATGCTTTTGATATGTTGGTGATATTCTGCACTTTGCACTTTATTATGTATGGATTTCATATTATTGTCATATATTCGCACATTGTTGGAAATGTTCGCTAAACGTCCACAAAACTTTTAGTCAAATTTTGTAATCTTTATGAAATATTGTGTAACTTATACGTTAATTTGTAAATATTAATATTATGAAATGTCATGTCAAGATATGATGACATGTTTTAAATCATATTATAATTAAATTGCTGAAAATTTTGTATATTGATGATTATTTTATGAATGAGTTTTCTGTGATTTTTACCTCTTTTTACATTTTCATGCACAATCAAGAAATTTCAATAAAACTTTTTGGCAATATCTGAAATATTTATGAAATTTTGTGTATATTTTGATATTTTAATACAAAATGATGTAACTTATAGGTACCTTTATTTATTTGTAAATTTTGCTACTACGCAAGAAAAGTATTGCTGGAATTTTGTTACATTCTTCAGTTTTATTCAACAATTTCTATGGATAGAACCTTCAAACCAACTGTTTTAAACTTGTAGTTTATTTATTTATGGGGTTTCTAGTGCTAACTTCTGATATATTTATTTTATATTTAGCAATTTGCATACATTTTCTGCGAAGTGTTTTGAGTTTTTTTTTAGAACTACTGGCAATTTACTTTTCCTATGGATAGAACCTTCAAACCAACTTTTTTAAACCTCGTTTTGGTTATTAACTATTTTTACATAATTACCAAAAAGATATATTACCCCAAATTTCCTTTTTCCGTGACTAGGGATGGACTTCTGCGCGTCGATTAAATTAATAATATTGTAAGAATATCGCTAAAAAATTTTGCTGAAATTAATGAATTTCATGAATTTGAATTAAAAAAAACCGCTTGACTGTTTTTTTTCATAAAATGTGCCAAAAATTATTACCTACCAACAAAATTTTCGGAAAGTCCCACAAGATTTCTACAAAAAACATTGTACCTAATTGTACGACTTAGAAAATACTAAAATTTATTTATGTATTTGCAAAATTTCAGGATTGTACCCCATAAGTAATATACAAAATTTAATTTAGAAATTATAGTAGCATAAATTGTCATTCAAGAATCGCTGAATTCAATTATTATTTGAAAGGATATGTCAAATTCATTTTGAATTTACAAAATTTCAGAAACGTGCCGAAGATTTGTGGAAATATATACTGAAATAAAATTATATTTATAGAAAGTGTCAAAACAATCATGAAATTTTAAGAAATTTCTAGAAAATCTAGAAATTTAATTTAAAAATTACTTAATTTTAGATTAATTTTGAATTTACAAAATTTAATAAAATTGCCGCAAATTTTTGTGAATATATACTGAAATCAAATCATATTTATATAATGTGTGAAAAAATCATTAACAATTTATGAAATTTTATGAAAGTCCTACAAAATTTATGTGAAAGTACTGAAAGAGCAGAATATAATTAACAATCTAAAGATTTAATTATTTTTTTTAGATACGTACCTCAAAATTATTGTGCAAAATGTATTTCAGAAAAAAATAGTAGCACAAAATTTATGCAAATTTAACGTCCACTGAAATAGATAATTGTTTTAAAGAAAATGTGAAAATTTAATTGCGAGTCTACATTTCAGACAAATGCAGCAAAATGACTGTTAACATTTACTGAAATCAAATATTATTAACACAAGTGAAACAATCATTACCAAACAACGAAATTTCAGAAAACTAAACACTGAAATAGCACAATATTAAAAAAATGTGAATGCTTGAGCGAAATACCTCAAAATTTCTATAAACATGCACTGATATTTTGTAATATTTATAAATATATTACAATTAAATTTCATTGGGAATCTACAAATGTTCGGAATATTTGATTGTGAATTTACAAAATTTCTAAGTAACACCCCAAAATTTCTATAAACTGCACTGAAATTAAGTAATATTTATAAATATGTAACAAAATGCAAAAAATTAAAGGGGAATCTACAAATTTTAAGAAAATTCGATACGAATTTACAAAGTATCTAAGTGATACCTCAAAATGTCTACAAACGCACACTGATATAGCACAATAATGTTTGAACAAAATGCGAATATTTCAATGCGAATCTAAAAAATTTCTGCAAATATTACCTGAAAGTACTAATAATATTTACCTGTAGAAAGTATAAAAAACAATACCAATCTACGAACTTTAGAAAAGTCTTACAATCTTTCTACAAAAAAACACTGAAAAAGCACAATATTAATAAATATGTTAATTACGAATTTACAAAAAAATATAAAAATGCCTTGAAATTTCCGGAAAACACTTACTAAAATGATATAACATTAATATAGAATGTGAAAACATCAATAGCAATCTACGATATTTCAGGAAACTCGAACATTTCTATAAACACGCTGAAATAGCTCAATATAATAAATTGTGAAATTTTCAAAACGCATTTACAAAATTTCTATGGACGTACACAGATATGACCTAATATTTCTATTAAATTCAAAAATATTATTGCGTATCTGCAAATTTTGAAGAAAATTACATTACGATTTTACAAAATTTTCACCGAAATACCTCTTGTTTTATAAACGGACCTACACTCTTATAACTCTTATAACTCAATATTTCTACAAAATGCGAACATTTCATTGTGAATCTCGAATTGTAAATTTCCAATTGTAAATATTTTGCCAATCAATTGGTACAACGATAAATACCACAAAGTTTTCTGCAGACTGTGCATCAAAATTATTTTAATTTAATTTACGTCATTATCAATAATTTAATCGTTTAATTCCGAAACCCGTCAAGTGTACTTTTTCAAATTTTCAGGAAACGAAGAAAAACACTATATCTATTCATATTTTAGATATTGCAATTAAATATCCCATAAAAATAAATGTCAGTTAAAGGGATAATGCAGAAAAATTGATTACTGATATTACTGTTTCAATTACTGATATACCATATTCCGTAAGAAAATAAAAATCATAAAAATGTCTATTGACGGGTTTCTGAAATAAAAGATTCAATTATCAGTTATCACTGAATATTGATTGGTGAATTTGCAGAAATTAATAATATAATCCGGTGGAATGTTGGAAACATAGTATCGAACAATGTAAAGGACGTGTTGAATATCATTGAGGATTAAGTAAATCAGAGCAACTGATATTCTCGAGGCTAATACGTCCAAAGTCGTGCAGAACATTGATGCTTGTATCAAATTTGTACAAATTACATCAGCTGATGTAGGATTAATCTTATTATATCAAGATCATTTTCAGCGACGGAAGGCAATAATTGAAAATGGAAAATTCAGGAAAGTATAGTTTTACAGTTACAGGAGTAATATTACTAATAGGTAATTATTTACTTCTTCAGTTACGAGAGTGATTTTAATTAAAACTGTTAATTAATTAAGTACTTATTCAGATCAAGTTACGACAGTAATATTACTATAATTATTAATTAATTAAGTACTTATTCAGAACAAGTTACGAGAGTAAAATTACTAATTATTTAATCAAGTACTTATCCTGAACAAGTTTCTGTTTGTTGTTGATTATGTATTACATTGTGTTATGTATAAAAATTTTTGTGCATATGTTTTGCATATCTTTCATATAAGGATGCATATTTTTCTGCATATATTTTGTATATTTTTCATATAAGGATCCATATTTTATATTTTATTGTTCATGTTTATGCCGCTATTTTCGGTAATTGTGATGCTTGCATATTTTTCATATAAGGATGCATATTTTTCATTTTTTCTGCATATATTTTGTATATCGTTGATGTAAGGATAAATATTTTGTATTTGGTATTTTCGGTAATTGTGATGCATATAAGTCTATGCATGAGAGCGGATGAACCGCGGAAATGTCAATAACGCTATTTTCGGTAATTGTGATGCTTGCATATTTTTCATATAAGGATGCATATTTTTCATTTTTTCTGCATATATTTTGTATATCGTTGATGTAAGGATGAATATTTTGTATTTGGTATTTTCGGTAATTGTGATGCATATAAGTCTATGCATGAGAGCGGACGAACCGCGGAAATGTCAATAACGTGACGTGGATGTGGTCTAGAAAATCTCGAACGTTGATACCGATATTTTTGCGGCGTCGAAGTTTAACAATAACCCGTTCAATAAATCACTCCACTCTAAATTGCTGGTTCGATGAAAGCGTTTACGCCGGACAGTGTTGATGCACTTACAATGGAAACGCTAAATAATAGATCGGGGCAACGAGCAACATGTGCTTGAGGAGTCCGCATCCTCATGACGCCGCAACAAATGGGGCCCATTTTTACGGCGGTTTCGCGAGCGAATTTTTTCCGCGCGTTTATTATGTAAGGATGGCGAACGCTTCGACCACTACCTGTTAAAAACCGCGGGCGCAGGAATGCACTTCATGTCGGGGGAATTTACTTGCCTGCATTGTTGCGGTCTGCTCCTTGTGCTCATAATATAAATTCATTGTCGCAGAGTCCCCTGCCTCCTGCTGAAATTATAACGTGATGTAGCGAAACTTATTTACACTCATGCACTGCTCAATGACCAATTAAATCCGTTCCCGTTCCCGGTGAATTTAATTGCGACGCGCGCGCAGTTGAATTTTGTGCAAAAAACAATTAATTACTTAACGCCTAATTGCGCGTTTAATAAGTAAATTATTTAATGGGCGGTTATTAAATGTAATATTCTCTCTTTATTTGGGCATATTTTATTTCGTAAATGGGTTAAATTGACGTGCTTATATTGGTGCTTTATTATCAATTACGCCCACGGGATGGACGTAAGTCATCACGCTGATTGCGATGCCGTGTGAATAGAAAATGGGGCCATCATCTGCTCTGATTTCCTCTAATAATATGCATGCGTTGCCCGGACCCTATGGGTACGTTATAATAAAGGGTTCGTTATTATGTGATCACGACGTACTTCATAATTATAATCGTGTATATATGCATGCGGGCAAATTGCCCGACCGAAAAGCGCTACGCACCGTATCGAATATTGTTTCGAGGTTGGGAAGGAAAAAACCAAGACGAAAAGGATCACGTTGTATCCACCTACTACGTAATGAGAAGATTAAAAGTTGCCGGGCTGAATATCGCGGTCGCGATCAAACGGATAGGTGTTGAATTGAGGCTTCACGACGCGGAGGAGGAACCGTTTAGTGGTCTGCAACGTCCCGGTGTCCGTCCCATCAATCATAGCACAACAGATAGGATAGATCTGGATCTCTTTGTACTTCGCCGCTCTCCGATTCCGTGGCGAAAAAACGCGCGGCACATATAATAAATAAACCAGGGTATGTGAATTATCGCGGCGCATCCATACTTATAACACATTAGTTTCCAATAACCTGTTAACGTGCTAAAAGCCCGTGAAAATTCTTTTCGCCTCGCCGTTAATGATCAATGCAACCCTCTCGCATTCCGCCTCTTACCGCTAGATCGTCGTGTGGAACGCGCCAGGATAATTATCATTTTCTTTTATATAAATCCACCTAATGGCTCCTATTATGTCCCATCGTCGTGATTATCCGGTGCATCGGAGAATGCCATCTTCCAACAGATTCATTAAACCGGGCAAAAACATGATCCAGTTATTACTATTGAACCTCCTATAAGCGCAACGCAACATTAATGGATCAAGCGGAATGGTCGTTAAATCCAGCCGTAATTACAGGAAGCCTCAAAACTGCAGCGTTTGTATTGATGGGCAGCCAGCGTTTTTCACCACCACCTTATAAACTTGTCCTAATTACGGAAGTTACGCTCCTTTCTGCCAAAGACAATTAAGCAAATACAACGTCATCATAACTACAAAATCCATACTATAATTCTTTTAAACTGGCGTTCACGTCATCAAAATAATAATCATAATAATGATGACACAATTTTACAAGGTTGCCAGCTGTCCTGGGTATTTAAAACAGTGACAGTAAAACAGTTTAAGACAGTGCGCGGTTCGTATTAAATTCGTCGACTTCTCTGGCGTTTTTCGTACAGATATCAATCTTGTGGTTATGGTTAAACATCTACAATGGCAAAATATACATTGTAATAATCGATTAAATGTAACAAGTTAAACTTCAAAGCAGTTTGGTAAAACAAACATGTATGAGCATGTGTTAGTAAAAAGATGAGACATCGTCGCCGAAAAAATATCACGGCCGCCAACATAACATGATTTATTACATGATTGGCAGGCGAAAATTGTGTCCGCGGTTAATACACCGATTACCTATTTATAACCACCGGTGATCAGTGTTATGTAACAAATGATCCTCAGATTAATTTCGATTCTTAAACTATTTTTATGCATATTCTCGAAAACAATCACGTTGGTACGAAAAAACCTCATCACACAGCTGTTTGATGACGTGAACGCCAGTTTAGAAAAATTAGAGTATAGCAATCTTCAAATATTGCACGCATAAAAATGTATGCATTTTAAAATTGGACTGTTTTTATGCCCAAATACACTCGAGGAAGCGTCTTGTTACATTTTAATTTTAAAAAATACAGGGTGTCCTAAATAGAGTAGGATTGCATCGGTATCTTTCTTATTCTTAAAGCTAGAGATCTGGTTAAACGGGCAATATTGTGCAGTTTTATATGCTGGTTCAGATTATGTTGAAAATATTTCAAAAGTCCGAGCAGTTTAGAAGTAATTAAAAAAAAACTAAAAATCGCGATTTTCTAAAAACTCCAATGTATTCATATTAAAGATATGGCAAAAAGCTTAAACTGAAAGTTACTTGGTTCGATTAACACAAACTTGAGAATCAAGTCAAAACTAAAGTCAAGATGTCGGTTTCCGAGATATTAATAGCAACTTTCTGATTTTAAAAGGCCGTCATATTTGATTTTTATACGTCTAAATAGACGTTCTTTCCCTCTTTTCAACGATGTATAACAACCTATGTGAAAATGAAAAATATGGGATATTTTAATTGTTCCAATTTTTATTTTATTGTTTTATTAATTTTTAAAACAAATGTAAAAAACAGGCTTTAAGGTTCCAAGCAATGGAAATCACTGAGTGTATATTTGTAGACGATGTAGCACTAATAGCGAAAAACATTAAGGACCTAGAAGCAAACATAAAGATATGGAGCGAAGAACTTGCAAAAGCGAGACTGAAGATCAACACAGATAAAACCAAAATAATGACATTAGGGGTAGAAAAAGAAACAGAAGAAATAACAATGAGCAACACCAAAATAGAACAGACAGAAAAAATTAAATACCTAGGGCAAATAATAGACAGCACAGGGGATCTCGAAGTGGAAATAAACAATAGACTGCAAGCAGCAACAAGAACTTTCCATACGATCCAAAAGATAATACTAAACAACAAGAAGATATCGAGAAAAACAAAACTAACAATATACAAAGTAATACTAATACCAACACTAATATCTGGATGCGAAACATGGACGCTAAACAGGAGACAAGAAAGTAAGATACAGACACAAGAAATGAAGTATTTTAGGAAAGTATACTGAGTAACCAGATAAGACAGAATCAGAAACGTAGACATAAGAATAGAACTAGAAATAACAGAACTAAACAAAATAATAAAAGACAGACAGCTGCAATGGTTGGGACACCTACACATAAGAAAAGACACCAATCAAACAAAAATCATATGGCCAACAAAAATAACCGGAAAAAGAAAAGTGGGAAGACCGAAAAAGAAGTGGGACAAATATGTCGAAAATATTATGAAAAGAGGAAAAATATCTAACGCCCAAATGAAGAAAAACACAGGAATCAAGAAGATCTGGAACCTACTAGTAAAAGAAAATACAAGAAATTGAAAAACTACAATATTCTACACCCGAAGGGGTGTAATTATGACTATAATAGTAATAATGTGTAAAAATAAAAAATAAAATGTAATACAACTAAATAGTAAAATAACAATAAAGTATAAAAAATGCTCAAAATTCTGACAGTTATTGGCCAAAAACAATTGACAGCATAAAAATGTTCGCTAATGCAAACATTTCAACTTGGCTAAACTCGGAACAATTGATATATCCAATATTTATATTTATGTGTTTTTAGTTATAATTCGATAACTTTCAACCAAATTTTACTTTTTTTTGACAAATATATAAATTAATAGTATATTGTAGACCTACGCGGAAAAGTGATTATTTTCCAAGCTGAAAGAAGAAATGGACAGGCGAACTTTAGCGAGCCTGGACACTTGTGTTACAAACAACTACAGCCCAAATTTGGAAAGTTTAGACCAAATAAGTCAAATTCGAGTGAAATTTCAGTTTTTAAAATTCAAGAATCCCTGTCAAAATGTTACATTTATCGTCCAAATTTCTGAATACCATGCAAAACTTTCAACATTTCGATTTTTCAAGTTCTAATGTACTGTCAATTGTCAAATCAATAAAATACTGTCGTCAATACTTGTCAATAAAAGTTTGCGCCAGCATATATTTTTTTTAACTTCCCTTTTTACAATTCTGTTGTACTTTTAGATGAAATATGATATCTGCTCTTAGAATTGATTCATGTTTGAGAACTGTTTTAAGCCCAAATTTGTGAATTCTGGTAAAATCGTAAGATTTTGTTTGCATTCTGACGAGTTATGTTATTTTAGTTATTTTATGACTTTGTGTTTTAAATATGTATTGGATTTCGTATTTCGTATTTTATACTTTTATATTTTATACTTTTTTATACTTTATGACCTGTGTAAGACGTATTTGACAATAGCACCAATAAAGATTAATATTAATTTTATTAACATTTATTAGCAAATTTTATAACTGCACTCATAATAAGGTAACTCGGGTTAAATTTTATAATTATCATTGTTCCCATAAGATTGTGTCAAAGAGCAATGGAATTTGAGAGTTTCTGGGGAATTACAGGTGGAATTTGCCACATGCCAACAAAATTTCACACATTTATTAAAATTTAGGAATAGCAGTCAAACATTTAAAACCAAATTTGCAAATTACAGTGAAATTGTTGTTCTCCTGTTATTTGAGATATTTAGATCATTGTTTAACATTATAAGGATAGTTTTTACAGTGACATTACAGTGAACATCTATAAATAATCTTAGAATCGGACCAATTTTTTTAATAAAACTTCAGTTAACTTTCTACTAAATTTTAGTTTTTTTTACATATACATATACAGGGTGTTCAAGATAACGATCAACGGCATGGGGGGATCTCGGAAACCAAAGAAGTTACAAAGGTGGTTAAATTATAAAAAAGTTGTGCAATTTAGTGGTCAGTAATATTCTTTTGGGAAACAGGAAATTTCCGCTTACTTTCGGAGATATTCGACAAAATCCGAAATCTTGCGATTTGGTTTATATTTTTTTCTGATGTTATTTGAAAAGGTATAAGAAAACTAAAGGCACTTCCTCATTGCCACAATTTTAGTTCTACAGGGTAGCATTTATAAATTATCAGTACAACGTTTTGTTTCGAAGAAATCATCATCAACTTTATATTTTTATATGGCCCGTAAATAAAGTACACCCTGTATTAAATAGTATTTCCTATTACGAATTCAACGATTTATATCCCAGTATGATTTATCATGTTTTCATTTAGAAATAATGCTTGTTAATACCTTTCGAACATTAAGTATATTTAATTGGATATTTTGATATTACAATTAATTTGTTTGCAATTTCCACGCATTTAGGTTTCTACAGTCTCACTGGACTTTATTAAGAGTTTGCAGATTATAGAATATTTAGAAACATTGCGGCACCTGTAGTATGTTTATCTGTAGTTGCAATTTTCGATATTTTCTGCAGATTACATACATTTTCTGAAAAATTGGCTTTATTATTACACTTCATTACATGTTGTAAATGCATTAGAACACGAATTTATTAAATTTTCAGAAAATTCGGCAACTTTTCAGAATTTTCAGAAACATTTTCTGCAAAATTTTGCTTTATTATTTCACGTTATTACGTGTTGTAAATGCACGCGAACACTACTTACTTAAATTTTCAGAAAATTGGGCAACTGTTCGGAAACTACTGGTAGACTTGTGATGGGCTTTCTACTTGGTGAACATTTTTAATAAATTTTCCGCAATGTGCATAGATTTTTCGTCATGATCACCTGTTATACTTAGTTCTAGGATTCTACATGTAGATATTTTAATATCATGATCACTTGTTATACTTAGTTCTAGGATTCTACGTGTAGATAGGGCATGAGAAAGGCACTTTCTCATTGCTACATTTTTAGCTCTACAAGACAGCGTTTACACATTTTCAGTACAACGTTTCGTTTCGAAGAAACCATCATCAACTTAATTTTTTTGTATGGCCTGTAAAAAATGTACACCATGTGTTATATAGCATTTCCTATTACGAATACAACGAATCTAATGTTTTTATTCAGAAAAAGGCTTTTTTATACATTTCGAATATTTTCTTGTAGTAGGCGTTGAAATGATGACGACGAAGAAAAAAAAATATCTACTTGTAACCCAAAATAGGTACCAAAATAGTAACTAAAAATAATTTACCTAGAATAGTTGTTACACATTGAAACATTATAGCTATTATGGACCACACTTGTTATTTGTTTACTGTGATATGAGAATTGTTCTGTTCATTTAATGGCGAGGAAGACAAAAATTATTACATAATTATAAACCAGAATACGTACCGAAATAGTAACAACAAATAATTTAGAAGAATAGTTGTTAAACATTGAAAGTTTTATAAGTATCATTATTGGTCTTCATGGAGAACTGCTCAGAAGGTTCTGAAGAACGGCTATACCCCGGTTTCACAATATTCCATTAACTTTAATCTATGGTTACTTTCCGTGGTACTACTACTTTCTGGCATGATACTACTTCCTACGGCTACCTTTGCTACTACTGTGAATCTGCTTCTGTAGAACTTATCTTTGAGATAGAATATTGCCTTATGAATGTTTTAAGTAGTAGTAAGTAGTAGTAGTATCAGTAACATTTAAGGCATTGTAAGTTAAAGTAAGTAGTAGTATTAGTATCGACATTTTACATTTACGGCCAAGTAAATTAAGGCTCTGATTCATGAATGGTCGTGGAATGCTGTTTGAAGAAAATTAAAATAATTTCATTGGTGCTTTTTTATTTAATTAAGAGTCGACAATGATTCTGGTAACAGCCAATTTAATGCGATCCCAACTATCGCCTACCCAAATAATAATTATAATCAACTGAAGGTACGCCAGAGAATATAACCGCGGACTCCTGAGGGGTCCACAAATTGAGAACCACCGACTCAAATAATCACCTGGCGCAAACTCAATCAACAATATTCAACTCCCGAGCGTTTACTGTTAGAAATTAATTTATTTCCCGCAGATCTCCTCCGCGTCCGTGAAATGTGATTTGTAACAAGTCCAACACATGCCACCAATTATAACTAAAAACCATCAAATATAAATCTCCACCTGATGTCCGTTTGTATCAGTATTAGGAGCAGCGTTTGTGCCGGCCATAAATATATCTGCAGCGGAAGACCTTCGCGGCTGCAGACATCATCCCATTGCGCTGATTTGCATAAGTCTTGTTCCAATTTCGGACGAAAACATCCACGATATGCGGCGATACAAATAATCGGCATTCCAACATAGAAAAACCATCTCGCTGCTCGGAATTCCGGCCCGAGAAGAATTTTTATATAGACCCTAAATTACCGAGATAAATACTTCTTATGCCCGTGCCGGACACGTACAATCATATAATACGGTTTTATCAAGGAAACGAAGTGTAATATTCGTTATTTGATTTAATATTCAATTAATTTGGGAGCGCGCGTTGCTAACGAGGCTTTTCCGCCTCATGGAATTATGCGCCGAAAAAAACGCTAACTGAAACATGAAGAGCGACGTGCAATTAATACACGTAATTATTAAAAAGAACGAAGACGCTAATTGACACCCAAAAATAATAACAAAAACGGCATAAAAAACGTGAAATATGAAGTATATCTACACGGCTATATAATTTTCAATTAATAGATTGGAAATTTTAAGCGTCTCACGTGTAGGCCGATTCTGTATAAATAAAGCGCCCAAATTATTCCCAGTAAATAACGTTTATGGTGCGATTAACTTCAGGAGTATAGAAAATACGGCCACTTTCTTTAAAATAGTCCTCCAAAATTGGCTGATATTGGGTTTTGAGTGGTGCATTGAATACGGCTTTATGCTTTGTGTGCGCTGTAAATGTTCCGTTCTTGACTGAAATATGTAATCCTTTGATACCCGAAAAATAAGCACGAAAAGGGCACTTAGAAAGGCACAACAAATTGTTTACAAAGAAAAACAATAATGAAAAAGGTACAAACAATTATTTAAAAAAGCATTAAAAAATTATAAAAGAGCGTAAATTAAAAACAAATCATAACTTTAATTGCTCTTAATCAATTATAAGTATAATAATTAAATACGTTTCTTTTTGTAAACCATTATTTATTAACAAAATTGAGTATTATTGGTTAAACATAATGAGATATGATGAGTGCAATAAGGAATAATACATAGAAATTAACCTATTTTGATTTCAAAATATTAAAAAAAAAATATTAGCAACATTAGCAAAAAGCTATTAAAAATTATGGATAATAATATTAAATATATACAAAATATTAAAATATTTTGTATACAACTGTTCCCTTCCAATAATATAAACAAAATAACGGCAGCAATTATAATTAATATTTTATGTTATATTTTTGTTATAGTTTCATCCATTTTGGATACCAGATGAAATTATTTGTTTTAATTTATTTAGTTAGTTTTTCGGACATTTCCGAAAAATATAAAAAAATTACCAATGACCGTTTATGAACCATTTATTTATCAAATTTATAGCATTTTCATGGTGTTTCTACATTTTATACAATTTTCAGATATTTCATAAAATCAAACCTCATTCATTTTATGAAATACCGAAAAAATCATCAATCATCAATCATTAACAAAACCCGACCAAATTTTAAGTGATTGTAACATACATTAGGGAATTAATTCTGCTGCAGACAAATGGAGACCAGTTTCGACCTAGTGGGTCTCATCAGTCCAGTGATTCCGAAGGTTGATTCCCAAATATACATCCTGTCGCTTTTATGACCCGACCATGCTATAGTCCGAAAAATATTTAAAAAATAAAAATGACCATTTATAAACCATTTATTTATAAAATTTATGGCATTTTCAAGGTGTTTCTATATTTTATACAATTTTCAGGTATTTCATAAAATCAAACCTCATTCATTTTATGAAATACCGAAAAAATCATCAATCAATCATTAACAAGACTCGATCAAATTTTATGTGATTGTAACATACTTCAGGAAATTAATTCTGCTGCGGACAATTGGAGACCAGTTTCGACCTAGTGGGTCTCATCAGTCCAGTGATTCCCAAGGTTGATTCCCAAATATACATCCTGTTGCTTTTATGACCGGACCATGCTATATTACTGCATGAGAGACATTTTAGAAATGTTTTGATTTGGATTTAATAGTCATACTGTCGATTGGATTTTCAGATAGTTCAGTTGCATTTTATAATTGTTTTGTCAATTCGGAAAAAAAATCAAACTTCAACTAAACCATTCAGAATTTCTGTTGAAAGTGGGATAATTCTCATGAATTTTCATCATATTTATGGCATATTCATGGTGTTTCTATTTTCTCATGAGTTTTTATAATACGTCTAGCAGTGTTATAGTATTTCTATATTTTGTACAAATTTCAGGCATTTCATAAACTGATTTGGATTGAGTAAGTATCGAAACTGTAGATTAAATTTGCTGTCGCTTAATTTGATTATTAATAAATGAAATTTAATTTGAAAAATAATTATTGCATTTTAGAAATGTTATTTCATTTCTGAAAAATATTCAAAAATTAACTGAACCATTTTTATTTTTTCATTATTTATAAAATTTATGGCATTTTCATGGTGTTTCTACATATTATACAATTTTCAGGTATTTGAAAAAATGAATCAGGTTTGAAATGAATTTTGAAGTTAAAACATGTCATTTCGAAAAAATGTAAACATCAACAAAACCCGATCAAATATTATGTGATTGTACATTAGGTAATTAACTGCAGCGGACAACTGGAGACCAGTTTCGACCTAGTGGGTCTCAACAGTCCAGTGATTCTAAAAGTTTATTCCCAAATATACACCCTGTCGCTTTTATGACCCGACCATGCTATAGTAATGCATGAGAGACAAAGACAAAAAGAGAATATTGCACTAAAGTGCCTTACGGCGCCCTAGTCAAAAAACCCACGTTTACGTGGTTGCGAGATGATTATTCAGTGTAGATGATTATTAAACGCAACGGGGAAAATGATATTTCTTTAGTAATTTGATTTTCAAACAAGAGATGCGCTCACACACTTCGCTGATGAATTAAAACAAAACCATTCAAAATTTCTGTGGAAAGTGCAACCATTCTCATGAGTTTTGATAACATTTTCTGACATTTATGATTTATTTCAAAAATGTTTATAATTTTAGAAAATTATAGATTTTTTTAAATTTGGATAAAATAGTGAAACTGTCGATTGGATTTTCAGATACTTCAGTTGCATTTTAAAATTAATAATAATATCATTTATTGTATCCATATTCAGAATGAACAATACACAGTTATTATAAACATTATGCAGTACAACAAAACCATTTAGAATCACTGTGGAAAGTGCAATCATTCTTATGAGTTTTGATAAAATTTTATGACATTTATGTTGTATTTTTAAAAGTTTTATAATTATTGAAAATTATAGATTTTTTTTATTTGGCTTAAATAGTCAAACTGTCGATTTGATTTTCAGATAGGTACTTCAGCATCATTTTAAAATTAATAATAATAATATCATTTATTGTATTCAAATTCAGAATGAATATTACGGAGTCATTAAGAACATTATGTATTACAACAAAACCATTTAGAATTTCTGTGGAAAGTGCAATCATTCTCATGAGTTTTGATAAAATTTTATGACATTTATGTTGTATTTCAAAAAGTTTTATAATTATTGAAAATTATAGAATTTTTTTATTTGGCTTAAATAGTCAAACTGTCGATTTGATTTTCAGATAGGTACTTCAGCAGCATTTTAAAATTACTAATAATAATATCATTTATTGTATCAAATTCAGAATGAATATTACGGAGTCATTATGAACATTATGCATTACAACAAAACCATTTAAAATTTCTGTGGAAAGTGCAATCATTCTCATGAGCTTTCATAAAATTTTATGACATGTATGCTGTATTTCGAAAATGTTTTATAATTTTTGAAAATTATGGATTTTTTTTATTTGGATTAAATAGCCAAACTGTCGATTGGATTTTCAGATACTTCCGTAGCATTTGAAAAGTAATAATAATAATATAATTTATTGTATTCAAATTCAGAATGAACATTACAGAGTCAAACATACAAGCTTAGCATACAAAAACATTGCACTGTCAAAATAATTAAAATATATACATACAGCATATCCCGGATTGAGTTTACAAGAGGCATTGTTTTTTTTAATTTGTACGTTTAAGTAAAAATATTATAGGAATTAAAATTTCTGCTTTGTCTGAAACTACCATTTCAGTTATTAAAAGATTGATTAATTTATACAGGGTGTGGGCTAAATAACAAAAAAAAAATCTAAATTTGACACTATAGAAAAATAACATCATTTAAACAATTCCCACCATTTTCTTCACACAGTTCAAGCCTGGTGTGGAACTCCTGAAAAATGTTTTGTATTTCTTCACTATTATCGATGCAAATGCCTCTCGTAGTCGATTTTTTAAATATTCAGTATTATTTTGTGCATTTGGGGGATTGTTTGAATGATTATATTTTTCTAAGATCTTGCTAGATGTAATTTTAAATTCTTCTTGTAAATATTAAATAAATAAGTGTCAAAATAAGATTTAAAAATTTTGATTTTGCCAACACCCTGTATAAATAAATCAAAGTTTCAATAACTGTACTGGTAGTTTCATACCAAGCAGGAATTATAATTCCTATAACATTTTTAGTTGAAAGTAAAAATAAAATAAAAACCCCTTTTATAAACTCAATCCGGGGACATACTGTATATAGATATATACATATATACATACACATACATACACAATACACATTAAAACATTAAAATAGGACCATAAAATAGGACTGTTGAATATCCCAATTTCAACAGAAATTCTGAATGGTTTAGTTAATGTTTGAATTTTTTTCTGAATGAAAAAACATTCTCATGAATTTTCATCAAATTTATGACATTTTCATGGTGTTTCTGATTGTTTCATGAGTTTTAATTACATTTCTAGCATGTTTATGGTATTTCTATATTTGATACAATTTTCTGGTTTTCATAAAATGATTTGGACAAAGTATTGGAATGTGCTGTATTTTACTGTATAAACAATATACAAAGGACCAAGGAAAAGGTGGATTGATGAAGTAGAGGAAAATTTGAGAGCGATGGGTGTAAATGGTTGGAGAAGCAAAGTCGGGGAGAGGGTGGAATGGAGTGCAATTATGTTTAGCAACAGTGCAATTATGATGGTGATACAGTAATAACTGTATACAGGGTGGCTGGATTTTCATTCTCCTGCTTACATCTGTTAAAGAGGCGAAAACCCACCAAGTGTTATGATGCCAAAATAATAAGAAGAACGTATAAAAAAAATGTTTACATCTAGATATATTCGAAGGCCAAATCCTCTCGCGTGTATTATTCGACCCACGGGCCGTAGTTTAGAGATCTCGGATTATTTTACATGCTGAAAATTTTCAAATTTTCAGGCATATAATGGAGGTGCTATTGGGTTAGTTTGGAAATCACTGCAAATTTACAAATTTTCAGGCGTACAATGGAGGTGCAATTGGGTTAGTATGGAAATCACTGCAAATTTACAAATTTTCTGGGGTACACTAGAGGTGCAATTGGGTTACTTTGGAATTCACTGTCGGAAAAATTCTAAGTGTGAAAATATTAAAGATCTATCTCATGAAAGACAGAAAGCAACAAGAAAGTTGCAAGTCATCATTTCAAGCATTGAATTGCAAGGGTACGAGACGTCTGTTGAAATCTGGTGGCAGCAATTCACGAAAGGCTTGTATTTTGTAGGGATGCATATTCAAGTCCTTCAACATTTTTTTTGCCGGTTTCATAACTCTGACACAGTCATAGCCGCCCCTTCTATCTAAATAATTGTTGATCGCACGGTATAATCTACATTCGCAGTAAGTGCTGTATATTGCAATTAAAAAAAGAACAATTTAAACTTCAATTTAAACTAATAGTCAAGGCTCTGAATTCTTATATAGGTAGTGTGATTTTTATATTTAACTCTGAACATAATAATACAACGTCCCAAATTTCAATTTTGGTCAACACATGTCAACAATTTGCGATTTTTAGCTATGCAACCAAGTATACCATAAACCTGTAAAAAAAAAACTGTCGACCTAGCTGTCATTTAAGATCATTCAAGCAAAGTCAAGTAATGTTTGTGAAATTGATTTCATACCATGAAAATCAGAGCATAAGTAATGTGCGTGACGTATTTCACTTACCCTGATACCCAATTCCATCAATGGGAACAATTTTTAACATTATTTCAAAATGTAACAACCGGATGCGCTGAGTATAAACACCATAAACGAATTAGAACAAATAACACAGGCCAACCATAAAAAATATTGTGTGTGTTTACCTAATTATCGTCGTTTTAAGTGTGCTTATTCCAAAAATACCATTAAAAATGCCATATCACCCACCATTTGTTCACATTTTAACATTTTCTCTGTATAGCTAGGTGATAGCTAGGTGATAGTTACAGCTAGGTGTATAGCTAGGTACAGTGATGGAAAAACGTTATCACGCTGGAACACCAACATGATGGGAGATTACTGTTGGTCACTTCACCGAGAGAGTCAGCAATCGGCGCATAGAAGAAAAAGCTATATCAGGAGCTTTAAAGAAAAGAGACAAGTAAAATATTCATCAATGGACATGTAAAGCATTTGAAGAATGTGAGTTAAGAATATAAAGCAATCTTCTACGTTTAAATAAAGTTCTGTTGGTATTTTAAAAGTCGTTTACTTTTCATATACCGCGCGTATGTTTTATCTCTGAACATAGGTCATGTTCAGTTTTAAAACGACAGTATCAATTGCAACCAGTTATGCAACCAACATTACATGCGCCTGCAACTCGATCATTTGAAATTTCAAAACTTTTGCCAGAATATGTATTCAACGCAAGAATTATCCTGAGACACCAATCCCATCATTCCTGTTCAAATAGGAATCATCAACTGTTGATCCCGAAATAGTAACTCATTTGTGAAAGTGCCCTATTTAAACACTTTCAAGCGTTGAATTCATTTTCTATCAATAGTTTTGACATTTCAAATGATCAAGTTACACGTGCATGTAATTTTGGTTGCATAACAATTGCATGCAACCAAAATTACATGCACTTGATCATTTGAAATGTCAAAACTATTGACAGAAAATGTATTCAACTCAAGAAAGAAATAGGGCACTTTCACAAATGAGTTACTATTTCGGGATTGACAGTTGATGATTCCTATTTGAACAGGCGCATGTAATGTTGGTTGCATAACTGGTTGCAATTGATACTGTCGTTTTAAAACAGAACATAGCGTATGTTCAGAAATTAAAAAAAACTCGCGGTATATTGCATATTTTACATATTTTCCCATATCTTACTAGGTCAAATTGTGACTAAACTGTGGGTGATGAAAACGATCAGAGTTCAGATACAGAGTTAGGCCCGTATCTATAGTCCGTACTTGAGCATGTGTTCGACTCAAGTCGTATATTTGGTTGCGTATTTTCTATAAACGTTTAAGCACCAAACGCAACCAAACATACGACTTGAGTCGAACTCAACCTCAAGTACGGACTATAGATACTGGCCTTGGCACCTAAAAAACTATAAAAAACAGCTATCAAGATTTAAAAAGTTTTTTGAAACCTTGTTTCTGTTGGCCTGTGTAATTAATCAGGTAACAGGAACAGATAATGAATGATACGTTATTTTAATAAATGTATGAAATGGCCGCCTTCACGTTCTGGACAATATGCCAGTTTATTGTAAAAACTTTGCCTACTCATTAGAAAACAGCATTTCTAATGAAATTGCGATCTTGCTCATTGCAAGCATCTTTTAGTTCTTCAGTTATTGTGAATCACTTATCCGATCTTTTAGTTCTTCAATATCATTTATTATAATATTATTGTAAATTTTTCTTTTTAGATCCCCCAAAGGGAAAATGTCATTTGGGAACAAATCTGGTGATCCAAGCTGATGGCCCAAATCTTCCTATCCAACGCTCCGCAAAAAAATCATGTAAATAACGTAAGATAGTCATGCTTATCGCAAACATCCGAAATCGGATATGCACATGAAGAAGAAGAAGAATCAAATGTAAATGATGCTTGGTATGTAAATACTATTTTTTCTCATATTTCTTCATTGTTATTTATTAAATTAAACATCCCTACACAAAAATTTGTTCTTTTAATTTTGTCTTCATTAGTTAGTAGTTGGTGATTTCTAAATTTGTAAAGTGTATATATAAATTCTTTAAAAACCTTTCTGATTGAAGAAGACGAAACACCAAAGTATGTTTTCTTCTGCATAGCATAATATGTTTAACATAGTTTCTTGTGTTAAAACATAGTTTGTTCAAATTCGTATGTGGTATTTATACTCAACGCATCTGTGTTTGGTAAAACTTAAAATATTGTTAAAAATTGTTCCCATTTATGGAATTGGTCTTTCGGATAAGTGACTGAAAAAACGTCACGCACATTTCTTATGCTCTGACTTGCATGGTATAAATGCATTATTTGTATCTTTTCTTCTGTTAAATACATTTCTTTAATGTATTTTAGCACAATAATTGTTCAAACAACCTGACATTTCTATTTATTTTGATTGCCCATCAAATAGTTAATTTGACGGTATCTTGGTCACTTGATAACATCCACGCATTAACCTGTGTTTTTTTTTTAAATAGAACATAGGGACGTTGTATTGACTACGTTCAGAGTCTAAAAAATTTTACGGTATGTTGCACTGAAATAATTTCAATATTGCACAAATAACTATTGGTTTGGAGGCGGAATCTTAACTTATTAATTCGCGAGTTCTTACTCTTAACACTTCGTTTTTTTAGAATACAATAGTCTTAATTATGCATATACCATACATTATAATACAGATTCATTTGTCAAATAATTAAGCATAATAATAAAAATAAATTATAATAATATTGTTGTATGTTATAATCTTGCGCAGGTTTTTTATTTTTCTTGGGCAAACAATTGTTGATCAAGCAAAAATGATGCTTGATCAAAATTGAAAAAATGGTTTCCGTTATATATTGGTTTGAAGTTTTGAATGGTTTTGATGTGTGGGCATTATTATAATGGTGTTCCCACACGAAAGAAGGTAATCGCTTTATTGCGAGGTGTTAAGAATTTAATTAAGACGGTAAGCGCTCAATTCCAGCTTTTACATATCAGTGCGGTAATTATTCCAAATCCCTTAAGCGCAATACCATTACAGCCATCAATCTCGCCGAGCCGAGGAATATTCAGGAGTTTTCACAACTTGACACCTACTTAGTCGGATTATTAAGTCGTACGGCAGTCTCTTTTAGACACTTGTTGCCTTTTTTCCGTTGGCAGGGTTGCTGGCGTGATGGTTTAATTGCCGGCATGCGTCCTAGGCTGGACAATGTAATAACGCGCCGCAATTAAATTTGTGCATTTACTTTTATAGGCGGATTAACAAGCGTCGGGCCGAGATTTATATTATTTCCATGGAAGTTTACTGTGCCGGTTAATGATGGTTTTAATGTGTTAATTAAACTTTTATCGGCGCAGTATGTAAAACCGAATTACGTGCATCGCATCACCTTAGATTTTTATGTGCGGTCTCGCAATGAAAATGCACTTATATCGCGGACGTTCGACATCGAAGTCCAAAGAAGGCCAAACTCCTACGCCGGCAAACGTCGTGATTGATTATTTTTGTAATTGAACGTTCGGCTTTGATTGTTATGAAAAAAGGCGAGTTATCGTGAATCCCCGCGGTATACTAATGGAAATATTGTGTTTCTTAAAAATCACAACTATTTCTGAAGAGCGCGGCGCAGTTTATTTGTCCTTCTCTTATCAATTCAGCATGTAAATGTATAACATGAACATTGAATGCATCGGATTGCACAAATATTGTGCTAGAAACATCACGATGATATCACATTCAGTCCGTTTAATTCGTTAATGTGTGATTGTCAATAAACCGCAAACCACCAGGATGTTGTGGGAATCTTTGCTTTTGTAAGGCAGCCTCAGGGCGCTTTTGATGTACTCGAATTAGAACATGACTAATCTCGTGCGGTGTTAATTTCGTCCGCACACAAGCCCACATTTCGTGTTTGCCAGCATTATCGCTCTAATTTGTAAATAAATACTTTCCAACCAAAGTGGGACGAGCGAGAGGGTTGCGCCTATGCGAAAAACCACGCGGAATGCCATTTCTTAACTTATATACCGGTTGTCAGTAACACCCAGAGCCATGATTTATGGTGGCAGCACACTTCTGCGAAGCTGATAATTGCGCCCCCTGTGGAGGCATTTAAGCGTCATCGAGACAATCAAACGGATTATTTATAAATCCACAACCCAGTAGATTATCATTAAAAAGTTCGTACGATTATTTAGCTCCGATTTGCATGCAAATGAAGCCATATAACGTATTTTCTCGCCTAATTAATATTTGGTGTCTTACGGTTATGAATTGTTTGGGCTCAAATGTTTACGTGATTATACGGGCACTAATATTTGGAAGTTTGTCGAAAACATGCCGCAGCCGCCCATAAAATTTTAATATAAAGCGAAATATTCTAATTGAACGGCCCGTGATTATCTAATTTTTGTTTAGGTTAATTACAATTTATGCGCCCCATAAAACGAACACCTGTCCGATTTCGTTATAAATTTTGAGTTTTACGGCCAATACCGCAGCCGAGTGCCCGAAAATGTGTTATGAATGAAATTTCCTACGGATTAGGGAAGGTATAAATGTGGCCAGGAGACGCACGCTGGGCACTCGACGGGACCAAAGTCAAGAACTGTTTGGTTTCCCAGTAACTCGTTACAAAGTTAAATACCTACAGTGCCCACAGTAATCCCCATGAAATTACCTTTACTACCACATTTCGGCGACAAGGATCTCAACCCTAAATTACAGCGTTTAACTGCTTCCCAGAAGGACCTATTGAATTTCTAGTCTTCGGTGATCTGGCCGGTTTTTCCATTTTACAAGTGCATATTTAATACTGCAAAATTCAATACTAAAGTTCAAAGCTAATTAAAGCACAATTTTCATTTTTCACAAAAAAAAAAACATTAATTTCGCTAATTTGCCACCCCTTGATTCGCTGAATGTAAGAGTAAAAATTTACATGTGAAATAATTTACCTTCTGAAAAACGAAAATTTTGCTTTATTTATGTACAGAAAATTACAAAACTTTGACAAGCGATGTAGATTTTTATGGCAGAACAAAACATTCAAAACATTTTAGTAGTAAGCATTTGATTTCACTGGAAAATGATAAAAAAAACTGTTCAAGCAAAATTTCAAAAGAGGAAAAAAATGTCAATGTGCAAATTCTCACAAAATTTCAAAAGAGGAACAAAGTGTAAATTCTTACATGTAAAAATATGTCTAAAAACGACAAATGTGCATTATGTATCTACTTAAAATCTACTTTCACAAGCAAGTTTCACAGGTTTTTTTACTGCATGTCAATATTTTACGAAATTACTGCTTAAGAGAGCAGGTCCCAGAATTTCCCAGGCCCCAGATTTTTTAATCAGAATAAGAAAAATAATGAGAGAAAAAATCGTGGCATGAAAAGATTTAAGTCGTTATCGAGAGTACAAAATAAGAATAGAAAATTTCAAAATTGATTTTATTCGCAATTATGGCACATCATTTTGATGCATTTTTTTGAAATCCAACATAATAATTTACCTTCTGAAAACCGAAAATTGTGCTTTATGTACAGAAAATTCAAAACTTTCACAAGCTTTTAACTTTTTAATGACACAACACAAAGTTAAAAACATTTTGGTAGTAAGCATTTAATTTCACTGGAAAATGATAAAAATCAGTTCAAGTAACATTTCAAAAGAGGAACAAAAATAACAAAATGAAAATTCCCACAAAATTTCAAAAGAGGAACAAAGTGTAAATTCTTACATGTAAAAATATGTTTAAAAATGAAATTGTTCTTTATGTATCTACTTAAAATTACAAAACTTTCACAAAGTTTTAAGTTTTTACTTCAATTACAATATTTTACGAAATTACTGCTTAAGAGAGCAGGTCCCAGATTTCAATATTTTAATCAGAGACAAAAAAATGAGATACAAAATCGTGACATGAATTACTTTTAAGCCGTTATCGAGAGTACAAAATTAAAATAGAAATTTTCAAAATTGACTGTATTCTCAATTATGGCATATCATCTTGATGCATTTTATGAAATTTCAACAAATTGATTTATTTATTACGAATGGGATAATTGCCCAAAGGATGTTAATTCAAAGCTATAGAAATAATTACAAATATTTTAATTTATTTTAGATATTTGTTTTATTTTTAGATTTAAGTTTTAAGTAGTATAAGGCATATTAATTCTTTTGAAAATTATATTTGTCCTAAAGATTTAGTTTCAAAACCATAAAAATGTGTGGTTTTTTAGATTTTGAAATTTTTTTTCAAAACCCCCTTGATTCACTGAATGTACCAGTCAAAATTTACATGTGAAATAATTTATTTTCTGAAAAACGAAAATTGTTCTTTATGTACAGAAAATTACAAAACTATCACAAGCTTTTAAATTTTTTAATCAAAACATAATCAAATGTGTAAATATTTTACGTAAAAGATGGACTTAGATGTGGTGCTTTCACAAAATCCGTTGATTATTATTATTGTTAGTTTATTAATAGGTATAGTTAACCCACTTAAATACACATGTATATGTATATTCCATGTATACCCCATCCATATGTATTATGTGATTGATTTTATATTTTATTTTGTAAAGTTTGTGTCAGTCTTAATATTTTATTGTACTAATTTCAATCTTTATATTATATTATAATCAGTGTATGACGTGTATATCCATCATTGTAATGGCTACATAAAATTGTTCTTTATGTACAGAAAATTAAAAACTATCACAAGCTTTTACATTTTTTATGGCAAAATAAAAAGTTCAAAAAATTTTAGTACTAAGCATATAATTTCACTTGAAAATGATAAAAAAATCTGTTAAAGCAAAAGTTCACTGGAAATAACGCAATGCAAATTCCCACAAAATTTCAAAAGAGGTACATAAATAATACATAATACACATAATGTAAAAATATGTTAAAAACCGAAAATTGAGCTTTCTCAACTTAAAATTACAAAACTTTCACAAGCTTTTAAGTTTTTTATTTCAATGTCAATATTTTACGAAATTACTGCTTAAGAGAGCAGGTTCCAGATTTCATTTTTTAATCAGAGTAACAAAACTCATGAGATAAAAAAAATCACGACAAGAAAAAGATTTTAAGTCTTTCGATCGAGAGTACAAAATAAATAGAAATTTTCATAATTGATCATTTTGATGATTTTATTTGAAATTTCAACATATTTATTTATTTATTACGAAAGCACAAAGCCCAAAGGATGTTGATTCAAAACTATAAAAATAATTTCAAAATATTTTAATTTATTTTAGATATTTGTTTTATTTTTAGATTTAAGTTTTAAGTAGTATAAGGCATATTAATTCTTTTGAAAATTATATTTGTCCTAAAGATTTAGTTTCAAAACCATAAAAATGTGTGGTTTTTTAGATTTTGAAATTTTTTCACATTTAAATTATAAGTTTTAATACCAGATACTTATTTGTTTCAGAAGTATTCTTGTCAATATTGATTAAAAACCTTGAGACAATCTCAATATTTCAAAATACATGACTGTTTTGTTTAAATTCTAATAAAATTAAATGTTTATTAAGTCTGTTACTAAGTTTAAACTTTTGTTAATAAATAGTTAACAATATATAAAGGTTATCTACTCGAACTTTTTTAGTAGTAGTAACAATATTTTATTGGCTATCGACCTGCGGTCTTAAATTTTTTATTTTTAAGAGTAAATTTAAAATTTTGCTTTGTTTTTGGATTCCTTTTATTTCAAAAGTATACTTGAAGAAAAGGCTCTGATACACAACCACAAAAATTGTGGTTTTTAAGTATTTGAAAATTTCTCACTATTTTTTTACTTATTTGTTTTAAAAGTATTCTTGTCAATATTGATTCAACACCTTGAGAAAATTTCAATATTTCAAAATATATCATTTTTGTAAAGAAATTTATCCGTATTGGTTATCGACTTGAACTTTTTTATTTTTGTACATTCTATATTTTTATAATGTACATTTATATTCTATAAATTTATTACATTATACTTATTTTACATATTTTATATTAGAAATTTTCATTATTTTATAATCCATATTTTCATTAGTTCATATTTACATTCTGCAATTATAACTGCAACTTATGCAGTCACGTCCCTTTAAAATGTGATTGAAGACATATATTACTGAGCCTTTCAAATCATGATCAGTTTCTCTAAATTAATCATATTTAAACAAAAACGAAACAATTTTAATATTGCCCTTGGTGAGAATCAAACCCCGTACTCTTGAATAATCGAAGCCTTAACTGTTGGCACCACATATGCCACCACATATGCACTAATACCACTATGCTATCATAGTGGTATTAGTGCATATGTGGTGCACTAATATTAGTGATACTAGTGAAGTAATTACCTATCTGAATCAATTAATAGTAATTTAACGTATAATTTTCACTCATAGTCTGAACAACTTTTTACGTCACATAAGAATAATATTCATTTGTACCTCTTTGCTATTCTAAGTAATTAACTATCTGAAGACATGACTAGTCATTCATCTAATAAGTTCTATTCATAGTTGAAGCCTTAACTTTTCGCGCCACATAAAAATAATATTCGCTTTTATATCTGTGCTACTCAAAGCAGTTAATTACCTGAAGATATTAACTCATAGTTTTCATTTATGTACTTATTATTCTGATTCATTTTAATAGTTTAATAGTATAAACATGAAAACAGTAATTAATAAAATTTCCGTGTCCGAAGCTTCCAAGTAACGGCTAATAACATAATTACACAATAAACGTGACCGAAATTGTATATAAATAGATGTTGACGAACTTGAAATTTTAACACCAGTAACTGTATGATTCATGTTTGTAAATTACTGAAATTTTATATTTTTAATCTTCTTTAAATCTATTAATCTTATGGACTGTTTACATCGTCAATATAATAAAATTATCAATAAAATGTACTAGATTGTCTAACACGTTGAAAACAGTTTTCTTAATTTCAAGATAAATGATAGAAGAACTCCATGGAAATATAGAATGCATGGTATGCATGGTAAAGGACAATAGAGACATTATAATACTTAGGTTCAGAAATAAAGAATGTATAGTAAAGGGCACAGACATTATAATAGTGTTCAGAAACACAGAATGTATGGTAATCAATAATAGAAGATATAATAGTTATGTTTAGAAAATAGAAACGTAGCACATTATAATACTTATGTATAAAAATGTAGAATGTATGGTAAAGGACACAGACATTATAATAGTTATGTTTAGAAATATAGAACATTATAATGCTTATATTCAAAAATATAGACAATTTCTACCGACATTAGAAACAATATAATAGTTATGTTTAGAACATAGAAATATACCACATTACAATATTAGAAATATAGAATATATGGCAAATGACAATAGAAGACAATTTAATAGTTATGTTCAAAAATAACACTGTAATACTTATGTCAGAAATGTAGAATGTATGGTCCAAGACATTTGAGATACATACTAAGATAGTAATTGAATGGCAATAGAAGTCATAAGATATGAGATATATTACAAATTTCCCAAATTCATCAAGGAGTAGAAATAGACACACAAACACAAAAAGACACTAATATGATGCAGTATGACTTATTAATGTCTCCTAGTTGATAATATATTGTAATGTTTTGAATTTGTTTCACCCTTCTTTTATAAATATTGGCAGAAAATGAATTCCATTAGTTTCACTCAAAAGGTATTATTATGTAAAAAAGTAATAGTTGTTTTAAAAATACTGCTGCATATGACAATATTTAGGTGGTTTTACCAATAATAGTAATAATGAACTACACTGATCCTCTACCACTGTCACCTCTGTCACTATCACATATGTATACACATAAAGACAGCCATGTATATAATGTAGAAAAAATATGTAGCTAGAGCAAAACATTCAATATTTCAATTTGAAGTGGTTCCTAAAACTTGATGAAAGTACTAAAAAAGTTGTTTATATTATTATATTTATATTATATTATAATTATCATATTACACTGCGTTTCAAAAAAAATGTACCACCTAGAAGGAGTTGACGTAGAACTCTGAAATTATGTGAAAATAGTTAGTATGTGTTGAGAAACAATTGATTAAATTTTCATCGAAAAATAATAATATTTATTAAGAAAATAATTAATAATGTGTTGCATCTCCGCGCACTCTTATGCATTCAGCAACCCTTCTGGGCATGCTGGAAATCAAATGGTCCAATGCATCTTGAGGCAGCTCATCCCAGGCAATCTGAAGATGGTGTCTTAATTCATTTAAATTGTTGGGAGGATGCGCCTCAAGATGCATTGGACCATTTGATTTCCAGCATGCCCAGAAGGGTTGCTGAATGCATAAGAGTGCGCGGAGATGCAACACATTATTAATTATTTTCTTAATAAATATTATTATTTTTCGATGAAAATTTAATCAATTGTTTCTCAACACATACTAACTATTTTCACATAATTTCAGAGTTCTACGTCAACTCCTTCTAGGTGGTACATTTTTTTTGAAAAGCAGTATATATTATATTTATATTTCTTATCCCATTTTGATCAAATTTTGGCGTTTTTAAATTAATTTTTTTGTTTAAGTTAGTTGTAGTTGAATAGATTTAGTATCGGGAGCCTACAATTAGCTATGAGTTTTTAGAAAAAGTACGAAATTTTGCGAAATACTCGTTTTGAGGGGTAGTATAATTGGTAAACAAATTAAAACTATCAGAAAACAAACAAGAGATATACCATGCTAAAAATACGTTTCACTGTTAAAAGCTTGTTTTAAATGTACTCTTTGTACTATTTTTCCAAAATGTCAGTACTTTTTGCAAATATTGTCCACAGAAGTACTCCTACATTATCAGTTTACGGCTCGATTTATTTAATTGTTAGGTACTCAGTTACACTTTTATTTAGTAGAGTTTAGTTTAGGATTTTGGTAGTATTACATATTTATTTAGTAATGTAATGTTGGTTTACAATGTATTACATTTTTTACAACAATTCGGAAAGGTTTGAGTAAATGATTTTATTACAACAAATATTTTCAAATTAACAGATTTGGTGGAAGAATCGGGTAAGTCCAGTGGATATAACGTTTCGAGAGCGCGAAAAGTGGAAATCGGTTCTCAGTATCATCGTTTTCATAGTATTAATGACAACTAATTCTTTTCAGTTATTATTGTTCCAATTCAAAGAAACATGCTAGTGCAAAAAAAATGCGTATATCTTTTAAGAAAAAGATGGACATGGTTTTTGCACAAACCCAGTAAAACACAAAAATGTGTAAATCTTTTACGAAGAAGATGGACTTATACATGATTCTTGCACACAACCAGTGAAACATAAAAATTGCAACAACAAAATGTGTAAAACTATTAAGGAAATGATTGCACAAACCCAGTAAAACATAAAGAATGTGTAAATCTTTTACGAAAAATATGGTCTTATACGTGGTTCTTGCACAGACCCAAAAAAACATTAAAAAATGTGCAAATCTTTTACGTAAAAGATGGACTTACAATTTTTACAACCATTGTGAAAGGTTTGAGTAAATGATTTTATGCCAACAAATATTTTCAAATTAACAGATTTGGTGGAAGAATCGGGTTAGTCCAGACGATATAAAGTTTCGAGAGCGCGAAAAGTGGAAATCGGTTCTCAGTATCATCATTTTCACAGTATTAATGATAAATAATTAATTTCAGTTATTATTGTTCCAATTCAATCAAACTTACTAGTGTAAAAAAATGTGTACGTATAACTTTTAAGAAAATTTAGTTTGCACAAATCCAGTAAAACGTTTAAAACGTAAAATCTTTGACGAAAAAGATGGACTTATACGTGGTTCTTGAAAAAAACCAGTAAAACATTAAAAAATGTGTAAATATTTTTCGAAGAAGATGGACTTATACATGATTCTTGCACAGAACCAGTAAGACATAAAAATTGCACAAAAAAAGTGTAAAACTTTTAAGAAAAGATGAACATGGTTCTTGGACAAACCTAGTAAAACTTAAAAAAATGTATAACTCTTTTACGAAAAGTATGGACTTAAGCGTGGTTCTTGCACAAACCCAGATAAACATAAAAAAATGTGCAAATCTTTTACGTAAAAGATGGACTTAAAAGTGGTTCTTGCACAAAACCCGTAAATTATTATTATTTTTAGATTATTATTAGATATAGTCAACCCACTTAAATACACACGTATGTGTGATCTTACGTGTTGTTTCTATGTTGCCTACAACATCATATTGAATTATATTATACAATTATCATATTGAATGTTACCTCCTGAAATATATGTAATTTTCTAAAATTAGTATTGAAAAAATTAAGACTTCTACGTAAATTTTGCATAAATCACTCCAATTATTGTTGTGGCTTGCATTGAATGCAGCTTACTGAAATACTCATAAAGTATAAAAGTATATCAAGTATAAAAGTATAAAATATATCAGTATAAAAGCCCGCAAATAGAACATAAAGAAAATAGAGAATACGAAAATAGAATGAAACAGTTCAGTTTCTCAACGCCAATTCAACAGTTTAATTTACCAACTAAATTCAATATAAAATTCAATTTTCAATGTTGAATTGAACATGATTCAATTTGGGTAATTGTTAAAAGCGCATTTTGCAAAAACTGGGTCGTTTCCAAAATATTGCTCACACCATTTTCGGTCGTTTTGGTAATATTATGGAATAGACTGAAATACTCATAAAGTATAACAGTATATCAAGTATAAAAGTATAAAACATATCAGTATTGTAAAATACAGAAAATAGAACCTAAATAAAACAGAGAATACAAAAATAGAACTAAACAATTTCCCAACCCCAATATAACCAAATTCAATTCAACCAACCAAATTCAATTCAAAATTCAATTTTCAATACTGAATTGAACATGATTCTATTTGTGTAATTTTGGCAGTTTGCATTTAGGCATTGGCATTTTGGCAAAACCTGGGTAGTGTTCAAAATCTTGTTCTTGCCATTTTCGGCCTTTTTTGGTAATATTATTCATCAGACATCAATTTGTTTAATTGCTAACGAAACAGTTTCGTAAAAATATGAGTCGTCTTCAAAATCTTGTTTATACCATTCTCGGTAGTTTTTGGTAATATTATTCATCAGACATTAAGTTGTTTAATTGATAACGAAGCAGTTTTGTAAAAATATGGGACGTTTTCAAAATCTTGTTTATACCATTTTCGATAGTTTTTGGTAATATTATTCATCAGATATCAATTTGTTTAATTGTTAATGAAACAGTTTTGTAAAAATGTGAGCCATCTTCAAAATCTTGTTTATACCAATTTCGGTAGTTTTTGGTAATATTATTCATCAGACATAAATTTGTTTAATTGCTAACGAAGCAGTTTTGTAAAAATATGAGTCGTTTTCAAAATTTTGTTCATACCATTTTCGGTAGTTTTTGGTAATATTATTCATCAGACATCAAATTGTTTAATTGCTAACGAAACAGTTTCGTAAAAAATATGAGTGGTCTTCAAAATCTTGTTTATACCATTTTCGGTAGTTTTTGGTAATATTATTCATCAGACATTAAGTTGTTTAATTGATAACGAAGCAGTTTTGTAAAAATATGGGACGTTTTCAAAATCTTGTTTATACCATTTTCGATAGTTTTTGGTAATATTATTCATCAGACATCAATTTGTTTAATTGTTAATGAAACAGTTTTGTAAAAATATGAGCCATCTTCAAAATCTTGTTTATACCAATTTCGGTAGTTTTTGGTAATATTATTCATCAGACATAAATTTGTTTAATTGTTAGTGAAGCAGTTTTGTAAAATATGAGTCGTTTTCAAAATTTTGTTCATACCATTTTCGGTAGTTTTTGGTAATATTATTCATCAGACATCAAATTGTTTAATTGTTAATGAAACAGTTTTGTAAAAATATGAGCCATCTCAAAATCTTGTTTATACCAATTTCGGTAGTTTTTGGAAATATTATTCATCAGACATAAATTTGTTTAATTGTTAGTGAAGCAGTTTTGTAAAAATATGAGTCGTCTTCAAAATCTTGTAAATACCATTTTTGGTAGCTTTTTGTAATATTATTCATCAGACATCAAATTGTATAATTGTTAATGAAGCAGTTTTGTAAAAATATGGGTCGTTTTTAAAATGTTGTTTATATCACTTTTCACTAATCATTTATCATTTCATTTATATCACTAATTGCTAACGAAGCTGTTTTATACAAATATGGGTCGTTTTCAAAATGTTGTTTATACCAATTTTGGTAATATTATTCATCAGACATCAATTTGTTTAATTGTTAATGAAGCAGTTTTGTAAAAATATGGGTCGTTTTCAAAATGTTGTTCATATCATTTTCGGTAGTTTTTGGTAATATTATTCATCAGCCATCAATTTGTATAAGAGGGGTCCAGTGCGAGAACCAGGTATCTCCTCAAATGAAAAACTTTATAGGATACCATAAAAACATTTTTATAATCTAACATTCTATTAATATCTACAATAATAATAATAATAATAATAACAATAATAATAATAATAATAATAATATTAATAATAATAATAATAATTGTTTAATGAAAACATATACAGTGTTGTACAATAATGTAGGTACAGTAGAGATGATATATTAGTGACTTTCTTAAATTTAGGAATTAAGTTATTAATTATATATTATCTCAATATATCTACTGATTTTTTGCTTCTGTTCCTAGATGTAAGTAAATGAAGCAAATTTAACAAACTTTGCAGCACATAACGATGTACAGTTTTATATAGTATAGTTCTGTATTTGAACCCCACTTATACTTATTTTACATATTTTATATTAGAAATTTTCATTATTTTATAATCCATATTTTCATTAGTTCATATTTACATTCTGCAATTATAACTGCAACTTATGCAGTCACGTCCCTTTAAAATGTGATTGAAGACATATATTACTGAGCCTTTCAAATCATGATCAGTTTCTCTAAATTAATCATATTTAAACAAAAACGAAACAATTTTAATATTGCCCTTGGTGAGAATCAAACCCCGTACTCTTGAATAATCGAAGCCTTAACTGTTGGCACCACATATGCCACCACATATGCACTACTTAATATGCACTAATATTAGTGATACTAGTGAAGTAATTACCTATCTGAATCAATTAATAGTAATTTAACGTATAATTTTCACTCATAGTCTGAACAACTTTTTACGTCACATAAGAATAATATTCATTTGTACCTCTTTGCTATTCTAAGTAATTAACTGTCTGAAGACATGACTAGTCATTCATCTAATAAGTTCTATTCATAGTTGAAGCCTTAACTTTTCGCGCCACGTAAATATAATATTCGCTTTTATATCTGTGCTACTCAAAGCAGTTAATTACCTAAAGAAATTCACTCATAGTTTTCATTTATGTACTTATTATTCTGATTCATTTTAATTGTTTAATAGTATAAACATGAAAACAGTAATTAATAAAATTTCCGTGTCCGAAGCTTCCAAGTAACGGCTAATAACATAATTACACAATAAACGTGACCGAAATTTTATATAAATAGATGTTGACGAATTTGAAATTTTAACACCAGTAACAGTATGATTCATGTTTGTAAGTTACTGAAATTATATATTTTTAATCTTCTTTTAATCTATTAATCTTATGGACTGTTTACATCGTCAATATAATAAAATTATCAATAAAATGTACTAGATTGTCTAACACGTTGAAAACAGTTTTCTTAATTTCAAGATAAATGATAGAAGAACTCCATGGAAATATAGAATGCATGGTATGCATGGTAAAGGACAATAGAGACATTATAATACTTAGGTTCAGAAATAAAGAATGTATAGTAAAGGGCACAGACATTATAATAGTGTTCAGAAACACAGAATGTATGGTAATCAATAATAGAAGACAATATAATAGTTATGTTCAGAAATGTAGAATGTACGCCAATTGACGATATAGAAGATATAATAGTTATGTTTAGAAAATAGAAACGTAGCACATTATAATACTTATGTATAAAAATGTAGAATGTATGGTAAAGGACACAGACATTATAATAGTTATGTTTAGAAATATAGAACATTATAATGCTTATATTCAAAAATATAGACAATTTCTACCGACAATAGAAACAATATAATAGTTATGTTTAGAACATAGAAATATACCACATTACAATATTAGAAATATAGAATATATGGCAAATGACAATAGAAGACAATTTAATAGTTATGTTCAAAAATAACACTGTAATACTTATGTCAGAAATGTAGAATGTATGGTCCAAGGCATTTGAGATACATACTAATATAGTAATTGAATGGCAATAGAAGTCATAAGATATGAGATATATTACAAATTTCCCAAATTCATCAAGGAGTAGAAATAGACACACAAACACAAAAAGACACTAATATGATGCAGTATGACTTATTAATGTCTCCTAGTTGATAATATATTGTAATGTTTTGAATTTGTTTCACCCTTCTTTTATAAATATTGGCAGAAAATGAATTCCATTAGTTTCACTCAAAAGGTATTATTATGTAAAAAAGTAATAGTTGTTTTAAAAATACTGCTGCATATGACAATATTTAGGTGGTTTTACCAATAATAGTAATAATGAACTACACTGATCCTCTACCACTGTCACCTCTGTCACTATCACATATGTATACACATAAAGACAGCCATGTATATAATGTAGAAAAAATATGTAGCTAGAGCAAAACATTCAATATTTCAATTTGAAGTGGTTCCTAAAACTTGATGAAAGTACTAAAAAAGTTGTTTATATTATTATATTTATATTATATTATAATTATTATATTATATTATATTTATATTTCTTATCCCATTTTGATCAAATTTTGGCGTTTTTAAATTAATTTTTTTGTTTAAGTTAGTTGTAGTTGAATAGATTTAGTATCGGGAGCCTACAATTAGCTATGAGTTTTTAGAAAAAGTACGAAATTTTGCGAAATACTCGTTTTGAGGGGTAGTATAATTGGTAAACAAATTAAAACTATCAGAAAACAAACAAGAGATATACCATGCTAAAAATACGTTTCACTGTTAAAAGCTTGTTTTAAATGTACTCTTTGTACTATTTTTCCAAAATGTCAGTACTTTTTGCAAATATTGTCCACAGAAGTACTCCTACATTATCAGTTTACGGCTCGATTTATTTAATTGTTAGGTACTCAGTTACACTTTTATTTAGTAGAGTTTAGTTTAGGATTTTGGTAGTATTACATATTTATTTAGTAATGTAATGTTGGTTTACAATATATTACATTTTTTACAACAATTCGGAAAGGTTTGAGTAAATGATTTTATTACAACAAATATTTTCAAATTAACAGATTTGGTGGAAGAATCGGGTAAGTCCAGTGGATATAACGTTTCGAGAGCGCGAAAAGTGGAAATCGGTTCTCAGTATCATCGTTTTCATAGTATTAATGACAACTAATTCTTTTCAGTTATTATTGTTCCAATTCAAAGAAACATGCTAGTGCAAAAAAAATGCGTATAACTTTTAAGAAAAAGATGGACATGGTTTTTGCACAAACCCAGTAAAACACAAAAATGTGTAAATCTTTTACGAAGAAGATGGACTTATACATGATTCTTGCACACAACCAGTGAAACATAAAAATTGCAACAACAAAATGTGTAAAACTATTAAGGAAATGATTGCACAAACCCAGTAAAACATAAAGAATGTGTAAATCTTTTACGAAAAATATGGTCTTATACGTGGTTCTTGCACAGACCCAAAAAAACATTAAAAAATGTGCAAATCTTTTACGTAAAAGATGGACTTACAATTTTTACAGCCATTGTGAAAGGTTTGAGTAAATGATTTTATGCCAACAAATATTTTCAAATTAACAGATTTGGTGGAAGAATCGGGGAAGTCCAGACGATATAAAGTTTCGAGAGCGCGAAAAGTGGAAATCGGTTCTCAGTATCATCATTTTCACAGTATTAATGATAAATAATTAATTTCAGTTATTATTGTTCCAATTCAATCAAACTTACTAGTGTAAAAAAATGTGTACGTATAACTTTTAAGAAAATTTTGTTTGCACAAATCCAGTAAAACGTTTAAAACGTAAAATCTTTGACGAAAAAGATGGACTTATACGTGGTTCTTGAAAAAAACTAGTAAAACATTAAAAAATGTGTAAATATTTTTCGAAGAAGATGGACTTATACATGATTCTTGCACAGAACCAGTAAGACATAAAAATTGCACAAAAAAAGTGTAAAACTTTTAAGAAAAGATGAACATGGTTCTTGGACAAACCTAGTAAAACTTAAAAAAATGTATAACTCTTTTACGAAAAATATGGACTTGCACAAACCCAGATAAACATAAAAAAATGTGCAAATCTTTTACGTAAAAGATGGACTTAAAAGTGGTTCTTGCACAAAACCCGTAAATTATTATTATTTTTAGATTATTATTAGATATAGTCAACCCACTTAAATACACACGTATGTGTGATCTTACGTGTTGTTTCTATGTTGCCTACAACATCATATTGAATTATATTATACAATTATCATATTGAATGTTACCTCCTGAAATATATGTAATTTTCTAAAATTAGTATTGAAAAAATTAAGACTTCTACGTAAATTTTGCACAAATCACTCCAATTATTGTTGTGGCTTGCATTGAATGCAGCCAACTGAAATACTCATAAAGTATAAAAGTATATCAAGTATAAAAGTATAAAATATATCAGTATAAAAGCCAGCAAATAGAACATAAAGAAAATAGAGAATACGAAAATAGAATGAAACAGTTCAGTTTCTCAACGCCAATTCAACAGTTTAATTTACCAACTAAATTCAATATAAAATTCAATTTTCAATGTTGAATTGAACATGATTCAATTTGTGTAATTGTTAAAAGCGCATTTTGCAAAAACTGGGTCGTTTCCAAAATATTGTTCACACCATTTTCGGTCGTTTTGGTAATATTATGGAATAGACTGAAATACTCATAAAGTATAACAGTATATCAAGTATAAAAGTATAAAATATATCAGTATTGTAAAATACAGAAAATAGAACCTAAATAAAACAGAGAATACAAAAATAGAACTAAACAATGTCCCAACCCCAATATAACCAAATTCAATTCAACCAACCAAATCCAATTCAAAATTCAATTTTCAATACTGAATTGAACATGATTCTATTTGTGTAATTTTGGCAGTTTGCATTTAGGCATTGGCATTTTGGCAAAACCTGGGTAGTGTTCAAAATCTTGTTCTTGCCATTTTCGGCTTTTTTTGGTAATATTATTCATCAGACATCAATTTGTTTAATTGCTAACGAAACAGTTTCGTAAAAATATGAGTCGTCTTCAAAATCTTGTTTATACCATTCTCGGTAGTTTTTGGTAATATTATTCATCAGACATTAAGTTGTTTAATTGATAACGAAGCAGTTTTGTAAAAATATGGGACGTTTTCAAAATCTTGTTTATACCATTTTCGATAGTTTTTGGTAATATTATTCATCAGATATCAATTTGTTTAATTGTTAATGAAACAGTTTTGTAAAAATGTGAGCCATCTTCAAAATCTTGTTTATACCAATTTCGGTAGTTTTTGGTAATATTATTCATCAGACATAAATTTGTTTAATTGCTAACGAAGCAGTTTTGTAAAAATATGAGTCGTTTTCAAAATTTTGTTCATACCATTTTCGGTAGTTTTTGGTAATATTATTAATCAGACATCAAATTATTTAATTGCTAACGAAACAGTTTCGTAAAAAATATGAGTGGTCTTCAAAATCTTGTTTATACCATTTTCGGTAGTTTTTGGTAATATTATTCATCAGACATTAAGTTGTTTAATTGATAACGAAGCAGTTTTGTAAAAATATGGGACGTTTTCAAAATCTTGTTTATACCATTTTCGATAGTTTTTGGTAATATTATTCATCAGACATCAATTTGTTTAATTGTTAATGAAACAGTTTTGTAAAAATATGAGCCATCTTCAAAATCTTGTTTATACCAATTTCGGTAGTTTTTGGTAATATTATTCATCAGACATAAATTTGTTTAATTGTTAGTGAAGCAGTTTTGTAAAATATGAGTCGTTTTCAAAATTTTGTTCATACCATTTTCGGTAGTTTTTGGTAATATTATTCATCAGACATCAAATTGTTTAATTGTTAATGAAACAGTTTTGTAAAAATATGAGCCATCTCAAAATCTTGTTTATACCAATTTCGGTAGTTTTTGGAAATATTATTCATCAGACATAAATTTGTTTAATTGTTAGTGAAGCAGTTTTGTAAAAATATGAGTCGTCTTCAAAATCTTGTAAATACCATTTTTGGTAGCTTTTTGTAATATTATTCATCAGACATCAAATTGTATAATTGTTAATGAAGCAGTTTTGTAAAAATATGGGTCGTTTTTAAAATGTTGTTTATATCACTTTTCACTAATCATTTATCATTTCATTTATATCACTAATTGCTAACGAAGCTGTTTTATACAAATATGGGTCGTTTTCAAAATGTTGTTTATACCAATTTTGGTAATATTATTCATCAGACATCAATTTGTTTAATTGTTAATGAAGCAGTTTTGTAAAAATATGGGTCGTTTTCAAAATGTTGTTCATATCATTTTCGGTAGTTTTTGGTAATATTATTCATCAGCCATCAATTTGTATAAGAGGGGTCCAGTGCGAGAACCAGGTATCTCCTCAAATGAAAAACTTTATAGGATACCATAAAAACATTTTTATAATCTAACATTCTATTAATATCTACAATAATAATAATAATAATAATAACAATAATAATAATAATAATAATAATATTAATAATAATAATAATAATTGTTTAATGAAAACATATACAGTGTTGTACAATAATGTAGGTACAGTAGAGATGATATATTAGTGACTTTCTTAAATTTAGGAATTAAGTTATTAATTATATATTATCTCAATATATCTACTGATTTTTTGCTTCTGTTCCTAGATGTAAGTAAATGAAGCAAATTTAACAAACTTTGCAGCACATAACGATGTACAGTTTTATATAGTATAGTTCTGTATTTGAACCCCACGACTAGGTATATTATTTATATTGTACTACTATTATTTATTATTTATATTATCTCATTTTACTTTAGTTATACAATTGTATTGCCTTTGATATTGTATGCCTGTGATGTATGCCTATTGTATGCCTTTGATATTGCCTGAGGTATTGAATTGATCTTTGACGTTGATATATACATGTACTATGTGTCTACATAAATACATTTTATTCTATTCTATTTCTCATATGTAAAACAGAAATTCACAAAAAATGGAGATACCTGCTTCTTGCGCCGAACCCCTCAATTATCAAAGAATCAGTTGTGCAAAAAATATGGGTCGCTTTCAAAATCTTGTTTATACAATTTTTGTTAGTTTTTGGAAACAAAATTCATCAGACATCACTTGTATTACTATTAAGGAATTTGTTTAAGGAATACAATTTAATACAACATACTTGGTATTTGAACACGACGACTAAGTATATTATTTACATTGTATTATTTATGTTATCAAATTTTACATGCCTTTGATATTGTTAATAATGTACTGTTATATGTATATATATATATATATATATATATATATATATATACATTGCATGTTCTTCCTTTACTGTATTAATTTTTGACGTTCATATCTACATGTATTGTGTGTCTACATGAATAAATTTTATTATATTCTATTCCACATATGTAAAACAGAAATTTACAAAAAATGGAGATTTTGGAAATTGGAGATGGACCTTTAATTGTTAAAGAATCAGGTTTGTAAAAAATATGGGTCGCTTTCAAAATCTTGTTTATACCAATTTTGTTAGTTTTTGGTAATAAAATTTAGGGGACATCATTTGTATTATTATTAAGGAATCGGTTTAAGGAATACAATTTAATACACTATACTTTTGTATTTGAACACGACGACTAGGTATATTATTTACATTGTATTATTTATTATTTGTGTTATCTAATTTTACCTGGCTTTGATATTGTTAATAATCTACTGCATGTAGATATTGCATGTTGAATGTTGAAAAAATGGTTTTGGGTAATATTATTTTTCAGATATTAAGTGATTCTGAGTGTTTCGGTTTCAGCTGAATTTGTATATTCAGTAAGATTTAAGACATTGTAAGCGATTATTCACTATCTCCTTTACGTCACTTTGGCAAACTCTTTGTTCCTAATAGCAAAATTACTTGGAAATGTTATTTTTTTTAATTTGTTTTGTTCAAAAACAGAAATTTACAAAAATTGAGATTTTGGAAATTAGAGATGGACCCCTCAATTATTAAAGAATCAGTTTAGTAAAAATATGGGTTGTTTTCAAAATCTTGTTTATGCCGTTTATGTTAGTTTTTGATAATAAAATTCATCAGACATCAACCTGTGTTATTATTAAGGAATCGGTTTTGTAAAAAATACGGGTCGCTTTCCAAATTTTGTTTATACCAGTTGTCGGTAGTTTTTGGTAATATAATTCATCAGCTATATATTTGTGTAATTATGAAGGAATTAGAGAATTAGATATGAGCCTTTTTCAAAATGTTGAAAAAATGGTTCTGGGTAATATTATTTTTCAGATACTAAGTGAATCTGAGTGTTTCGGTTTCAGCTGAATTTGTATATTCAGTAAGATTTGAGACTCCTTAAGACATTGTAAGCGATTAGTCACAATCTCCTTTACGTCACTTGGGCAAACTTTTAGTTCCTAATAGCACAATTACTTGGAAATGTTTTTTTTTTAAATAATTAGTTTTGTTCGCTAACATGTAATGCTCGTATTTGCTATAGATGGTGGTGAAGTGTTGGTGTGTTGGTAGCTGAGGGTTTGGGCAATAAAAAGTAGCATGCAGGAGATAATAACTCGGAGAATTCATCAAACATTCTGAGCGTTAACATTTAACATACGTTTTACTATTGTAGGTGATGAAGATTTGGTGGCTGGAGGTTTGGGTAATAAAAAGTAATGTAAATGCGTGAGATAATCACTCGGGGTATTCTCGATTCTTTGGGGCATCCTAGTAATTCCAATTCAAACGGAATTTTCAGTTATCGAGATGCAATCGGTCCGATTTACTGTGCGATTCCTGCGCTGCCAATAAACGTTAATTGCGGGCTTCTTAGAAGATCCCCGCTTTTTCGCGCGGCGTGATTCGATCTCCTCGATTAATAAGAGACGCGAGAAGAAAAAAAAACTGGACTATGGATGTGTTTATCTGGGAAACCCGGACAGGAATCACCTTGAATCGAGAATTATGATCTAATAATCGCCTCATTAATTAAGAACGTGTCTGAGTTTTGAATGTGTTCGAGTGATCGTCTGCCGGGTGGTTTGCCGCCGGAGAGCGGCTCGAGCGACAGTCCCGTCTTCCCGCTTGATCGGGCGTCGAGCTCGCCCTGGACGATTCCCTCAGGCACTTACCTCTCTGAGACGGCGGCTCCCTCGAAGGCGTCGTTAAGCGTCCGGGGGACGTCGGGGCACTGATTCACTCAGCACTGAGAGGTGCTGGTCACTGAACACATGACAGTCTGCTAATATGCTCCAGTTTGATGTATCACAGATCCACTCGTCGTGTAAACACACTTTCACTGGTGCTAATTTTGAAATCGCACGGAAATAGGTGATATTTGCCCAATCACTTGTCACTTAATGCATCCAGTCCGGCGAGGATGTGGGAGTCCAAGTGAGCGCCGTGCGAGTGAACGCTGCTCGGTCGTCGTCTTCGCCGTGCTTATTGACGTGTGTGCGTGTGGTGGATGCGGCCTGTCAATAAAACACCGCGGTCATACAAGACACCTCGGTAAGGATCTAGCGAGGAATGAATATAGAAACTCCTCCGACTTGAGATACCTGGTCCGGGAGGGGATCTCTTACCTGCCAGAAGATCAGAAGGACTCTGGTGGGGACCGGAGGAGGGGTAATATATTGATGTTTGAATTAGTGTCGTACAGACAAGCATCGCCGTTTTTATATCATAAGTTTCAAGTCATTGGTTTAGGCCTGTCGTGGTGGGGATGATAGCGTTAGATATCCACGGGACTTTTATGCCCGGTGGCCAACTTGGTTTCGTTGGCCATGTGCATCGGTCCTCCGCTCCTCGGACGCCCGCTAAAAATAAACATTATTCATTGCCGGACGCGTTAATGCCACTTCGAAAAATACACTCGTCGAAATCGACGCGCAAAACGCCAAGGATGTGCAGTGCAAGAATAAATAATCAACGCAATTTAACGTGAACTCGAAAACCACACCGAATAACACCAACAAATTTTAACACAATGTAACTAAATCCACTCCATAAACCGCATTCCGATGGTTGAAACTGTTTTCATACTTCTATAACAAACTTTTTGTGAATCATTTATGTTGTAGCAAACATAATTTTTACATTAAAACACTTTTATCCATAGTTACAGTTTTACATTGATACAACATAAAACCGAAAACCAACAAAAAACAAAATCATCCCACAAAACTCGATTATTAGGATGGACCAAACTATCAAAATTTAATAACAATCATAGCACAGAAACTAAGTTGTCTCGAACCAGTTGTATTGCAACAAATGAAATTTCTATATTAAAACAATCTTGTTCATAATATTCGTTTATCAGTATATAAATTTTAACACGAATAATTGGATAAAATCAACCTCACAAAGTTTATTCCAATGGCAGTTTGGCAAAAATAGTATTTTATAATTATTATTATTTATATTACTATTATTATTACAAGTTACATGCAAAACTAACTCAATGGGCGGCTCTTTCTAAAGCTAAATTCTGATTTTATCCATAAACTATGTTTTATACAACTTATTACATTAGATTCCTACACAAGTAATTCTAATAAAAAAGAAGCAATTGTGACGTTTCAAATCAATTTTTCGCGTATATCGCAAAATTTAGTTGTAGTCAAAAAGTGAGTTTTAGGAAAACTGTTATCAAAAGTTGACATTTACGTTGAATTTTCAGTTGACAAAGTGAGTCTTTTTTGCCACCTAGCTGCGAAGTATTGTTATGTTCTAGAACGCCAAAGTATTTTTCGTTCAAGAATTGTGCATTTTGTCCCTTTCATCACTAGACTGTATTGAAAGGGACACAATCATTTATGAAAGGGACAATGCGTAATAATAAGAAATATCACCTTGTACCTACTGGTATTTTACATTACACATACTAAATAACTAGTATACGTACACGTTACACGATAAGTACGTGAATTGTTAAGTATCTATACTTTATAATCACATTTTTACAATTATTTGGAAATCGGTCTTTATTTTTTTCTTAAAGATAATTTAATGAAAATAACACTTGCATATATGTTGTATGTGTAAGTGATTCAGTAGGAAGTTCACTCAGAGTCTCGGAGTTTTCATCATCTATCAAGTCAAAATCCGTATTTGATATAACCGTCACTTTAAAACTGTTTGCTGTGTCCCTTTTATAAATATCACACACAAATTAAAAGCATAACTTCTAAAGCTATCATTTTTGCTAAAATGTACTGATTTTTCGTTCTCCAATAATTAGATGTACGACTAATTATATACAATGACAAACAGTTCAAGAAACCATTTACAACATTTCACAAAACGTTTGGAAAGAATTACAAAAATGTTACTTTGGAGCACGAATAAAATCACAAGCATATTTCCGCCGTCTTTGAAATAACAGAAACTTGTAATTAGGTGTGAATGGGTATAAATTGGTGAAGCTACACAACATAAATACTTATGTTTCGGGGAGATTTGTAATTGTCGCATAATTTGAATTGTCCCTTTCAATACGTGTCCAATACGTTCATGCCACCTCTCCCCTATATAATGAAATTGCAAGTTATGTCGAATTTTTCATAATAAATAAACGCGATAATTAAGTTGAATATACTAGTAAAATGGAAATTGTTCTGAGTACATCAACTAATGCATTTCCCAGCATACTACCTCGGTTATAATAATAATAATTTATTAGTCACAATTAAGTGGAAATTTAGGTCATTTTAAAAGATGTAATATATAATAATACATATAAATAATATGTAATACATATAAAGATAAAAACTATTGAGCAAAAAATATTTGTATATTTACAGATACATACGAGTAGATACTTGAACTACAGACAATCTTAATAGGAAATCATTTTAGGAAATCATCGACCTTAGAGTAGCCCCCAGCCAATAGTAAATTTTTAACTTGGTTCTTGAATTGGATGTGTGGTTGACTTTTTACACGATCCGGAAGCTTATTAAATGACTTTATGCCGCTGTATGTAGGTGACTTTTAGGTTTTATAAATGTATATGGACGGTAGCGTTAATATTTTATATTTTACAAATATTTGTCTATAAGATTCAGCTATATGTTTTATCTCTTATTTGGGCAAAAAAAATCTTGGAGGAGTGGACTGATTTACCCCATAGTGTAATATTGTAAGACAGATGACAATATACCAGGCAGTCAGTGTTGTGATGTATCTAGATACATGTATGTAGATACAGTCTCTAGATACATTTCAAGAATCAAGATACGTATCTAGAGACATTCTTGCTAGAGTGCCTAAAATTGTCTAGATACATTTTCCAAGTATGTCAGATACTCAAATACACCTTCCGCATCAAACACAAATGCTGTAGATATCCAGTATTATCAGTACATGAGTGATAAGCCCCGCGATTTATCAGGTCTGAAAAACTACCGTATTATTTGCTCAATTTTCAAAAAATATAACACTATTTTGCGTTCCTCGGCTGCTTTTGAGAGGCTTTTCAGTACTGGTGGACAAATTCTGACACCACGTCGAAATCATCTGCCAGACGATCGTTTTGAAACTTTATTAATTTTACAAAATTAGACATCTGTCAAAAATTTAAAATTACATTTCAAATAAATTCAAGATATATAAACATTAAATACATATGCCTCTGAAGATGGTTTTTCATAACCGAAATTAGTCTGGCTAAAGAAATAAATCATGAAATTAAATAATAATAAATATTACTTACCAGTAAGTACTAAATATAACAACCTTAAATTAAGTTTAACGTTAGTTTCTCGCATTATTTAAGAATAATAACTGGTGTGAACATTATATTTTTTAAATGATTAAATTTATATCAGTTTCAGTTTCACAAAGAAAACAATTTTTGTTTTGGTTTTCCATGTATCTGAAATGTATCTAGAAGTATCTAGATACTTTTCAAATATACATACATTTTCAAAATTGTATCTAGATATGTATACATTTTTTCTGAAGTATCTGTATATGTATCTAGATACAAAAAAGTATCTGTTACATCAGTGAATTCAAAATTGTTGAATCTTTCCGTGTACAGTCTTCTTGCGGCTGATGAATTTCTTTGGTAATCGCCCAGTATCAAAAGCATATCCGTATATTCAGTTATGATGCAATTTTTCATATTTATTTAAGAAAAGATTTTTACGTTTTACAAAATAACACTCAAAATTCTTCTTTTCCTAACAGAGTAAAACTATATAGTAATTTCTAATGTCAATTAATAACATTAATCAATTATGAAATGTTTCTAAGTACACTCCATTATTATTAGAATTTATTTTTTTTAAATTATGTTTAGCTTTATAGTTTTTAGCACAATAACCAAATTTTCTATAATCACTTGTGCCAATATTTCATTTTCATTTAGCATGCAAATTTTAACATAAAACTGAAAACAGCAAAACAAGCCCCAAAAGCTCATTACGATGGATAAAATACACTATTTTCAAACTTAAATAACACATATAGCACAATTACAAAGTTTTTCGAATAATTTGTGTTAAAAATGTTGTATGAAGTTTTGGTTTTGTATAAATTTTAACGTAATACTGAAAACAAAACAAAATCAACTCCACGGTACTAATTTCCCAAAATAGTTATTTATATAACTATATATTCCATATTTTCCATATATTCTCTCCTGCGGATTAAGTTTAATGCCCGACGGGTAGCTGAGGGCTAATCATCCAAGGGAGAGAAGAAAGCTTTCGTAATTTTTTTTCTACTAACTTTTAAATTCACTTCAATTATTTATTATTTTGCACGTCGTTCTAAATTTGATTTATCAATATACGGTAAGTTGTACGTTGTTTCCATGGTAGTGTTGCTATTGTAGTTTTGATTTTTACAAACAATTGGTTTTGTCTCACAATTTGTGCCACCGGTTTTTATTAATGGATTCTGGTAGTGATTCTGAAGAAAACCTTCCGCAATATTTTCTTGAAGAGGCTAAAGTTGTATCGTTGGGTCTACTTCCATAAAAATGTAAATTTAATTAAAAATTCCTCCTTTCCTCCAAAATTTATGTTCCTCTTTAGAGAGGACAATGCCTACTTTCGGTCCTAATTTAAGGGAGCAAAAGCAAACTTTCTAAACCAAGAGTAGAAAAAAGTCAACGGAATTGCAACAAATACAATTTTCTCATAAAATAACGTTTTTATAGTTTTATTAATGATTTTGTGGATGATGATCTTCATCCTAATTAATGGGTTTACATTTTATCCATAAACGTATGCCTCCTTGAAAATTTCTTAGTGTGAAACATAATTTAGAAACAATATTAAAACTTAGCAGCAAATTTTCATAATTATAAAATATTATAAAAACAAAATTAGCAAAAACAGAAAAGTCTTTCAAAAATAAAATAAAAACAATCTATAAAAAATAATCTTCAGTACAACAAGTTCTTCATAGTTTTATTATTGATAAAATAGACGATAATTATCATCCTGATCATCCTGAATAATCATTTAAGTTTTATCCATTAACATGTCCTTTTCAAAATGTGTTACTATGAAACTTGGAAAAGAAACATATAGAAATAAAATTTCATTTAAAACTAGGCAGATTATTTTCATAATTGTAAAAGATGTATTATAGAAGCTAAAATGTAAATGTTATTTAAAGATAAATTCTAAACTAAAGTCTTTTTGAAAGTTAATCTTCAGTGCAGCAAAATGTTAATTTTGTGCATAGATTAATTTTTCTGATTATTGTAGATATTATAGACGATAGTCAATATCCCAGCTAATCATTTTACGTTTTATCCACAGACAAATCTCTGCTTCAAAATTAGTTACTGTGAAACTTAATGCTGGCAATTTTCATAATAATATTGTAACAACTGTGTTAATGAAGTTACCAAGACATATTTATAAAACATAACATTTACAACAACAAATTGTTAGTTTTCTTCATTGTTTTATAGATTATATTATGGACAAACTTCCAATGGTTAAAACAAACTATTTTCAAAATTTAATAACAATCATAGCACCTTAACAATGTTTTCCAATCATTTGTGTTGCAGTAAATTCAATTTCTATATAAAAAATATTTTCTGCATAGTTTCCGTTTAACATATGTACATTTTAACATAACACTAAAAACAAATCAAAATCAATTCCCCAATTTTCATAAAAAATGTTTTTAAAATTTGGAAACAATCATAATACTAAAACAAAATTTTGTATATTTTTAAAATTAAATTATGCAGCAAATACATTTTTTAGGACAGAACAATATTCTTCCTAGTTGTACCTATTATTGATGTAGTAAACATAAACATGTTATTAAGCGGTCAATTTTCATAAGAAAATTGTAAACCATATGCTAATGAAGTTACCAACAAATGTTTATATACAATATATATAACAATAACATAACTTTTGATACAACAAATTATTAATTTAATTAAAAAGATTTATGCACCCTCAGGTTCTACAATAGTATTGTGAAAACTGTGAATGTGCATTTGAGAATTATATCCTGACAACTGAAGACCGGTTTCGAACTATCGGGTCTCGTCAGTTCAGTGTGAGTCCGATTTCATAATTTCCAAATGATATTTCTGATATTTTGATTGCGCATTTCTGTTTTTTTTATTTACATCAAGCTTTTGGGCAAATTCCGACATCTGTATGCAATTTTCTGTGACTTGTGCTGTATTGATTTGTATACCTTTACAATTTTTGTTTTGCGTTTTTTTCACATTCTTCAGTTTCGTAACAATTACGAGTTTTTCAGACCTACTGGCATGCTTAAAAAAAAAATGTAACTTCTATTATTTTTATCTCTAAAGCTAATTGTCATTAACTATTTTAGATTTATCACAAATTAATGAAATTTTCTGATATCTGGGGAGGTATTTTCAAAACTTCTGGTATCATTTTTGCAGATTTTCTAAATTGGTAATTTTTAGTAACAGTTAGTAATTTTAAATGGTCATAAAATCAACTTAAATATTCTGAGATCTTATAAAATCTGTGATGAAGTTATAAAAAAGTATTTATATAACATAACTCTTTGCACAGCAAATTGTTAGTTTTCTATATAGATTTATAGTTTACATTATGGACGAAGCTCATTGATAACAATTCTTAATGATGACTAGGGATAACTATGCATATGGATGTAATTGTTTAAATGGAAATATTTTGCTCCAAAAACTTTTTGAAAACAAAATTTCATGCAATACTAATACTAAGCAGACAATGTTTATGTTATAAAATAATGATAATTATATTAAATATCAAAAAATCATACTTTTTAAAATAAAAATATGTATAAATAAAAATACCACTAGAAAGTATGCTATCAATTTTTATAATTACCTACCAAAATAACATAAAAAATATTACAGCATACGTATTTTGATACATTATTTTTAAAACTATTTACAGCTGAAATTAAGTTGCGAATTTTAATTTTTAAGAGAAAATCATTGCTAAATTATCCCAACGATTCGCAAAAAAAACATCATAGCTATTCAATAACTTCTATTTTTATATACAGCCCTTACACGAAAACCAGATAATTATTCTATTTATCTGTTCTTTCTTATTTATTTATTATTTAAGCTTTATGACGACAAAAATTAAAAATTGGCTGCCAATTTTGATAATTTAAAATAATTTGTTTATGAATTGTTCATATAAACAAAATCTTTCATAGTTTGAAAGACAATATTTCACTCATAAAAAAAAATTGTACTCAAAGTTGCAGAAATTTCCGAAACCTTTCAAAATTGGCCGCCTTGATTTAAAAATAAGTAATTTATTTATTAATTACACAAATCACCAAAAACTTTAATTCTTTTTAAAGACAAAATTTCACTTATAAGAAACTTTGTACTTACTAAAAATTGCAGAAATTTTCCAAAACTTTGAAAATTGACTAGAAAGGAGAAGAGTAGAAGGAGAAGAAGAAGAGCAGAAGGAGAAGGAGAAGAAGAATGAAATCAGAAAATTGGCCAGGAAATTAGCTTGGAAATGAAAACTGCAAAAATTTCTCAATTCCAATTAATAGCAGTTCCTAAATTCAGTGAATTCGGTTGAATTTTGATGAGATGATTCTGCAAATAATAATTATTACTTTAATGCGGTAACAACAGATATAACGATATTTACAATTCTTAAATAAATTGAATTCTTTATTGAAACTAAAGTTGCTATTAAAATGGTATTATAAGTTTATCTAATCATCTTTAAGTCATTCCAGATTATGTGTCATTTCTTAGTGTATCATTTACAGAAATGTACAAAATCGTTTCTCTTTGAATATCAAAATTCGCTTGGTCTTAAATCCTGTCTTAAAAATTGCAACTCCAACAATAGTTATTCATAAATTCAGTGAATTCTATAAAATTGCATTTTGATGAGATGATTCTTAAAGTAATAATTACTTTATTGGGGGTAATAACAGATTTTACGAAATTTGTAATCAATTCATATTAAGCCAGATTTTTTTCTTTATCTCGAATTCTTTATTGAAACTAATGGTGCTATTACAACTTTACGATAAAGTTGATCCAATTATATATTCAAGCCATTCAAGGATTATGTATCGTTATTTGTATATCATCTAATGCCATAATCAGGATTACTAATTCCCAATTCTAATACAGGAAATTCCTGGAATTTATTCATACCAGGGGCTTCAGTGATACTGTATTATGATGAACTGATTCTTAAAATATTAATTGGCTAAGGCGGAAGGCCCTATGAGGAGTTGATAGCCTAATAAACTGTTTATATTTCTATTAATTGATTAATAATACATTTTTAGAATTTTTTGCTTAATTATTTGCATCGAAATTCTTTATTCTTACAAAAGTTTCTGTTAAAATGGTGTTATTATGTCAGTCAAGCACGTAATTTCTAGTACTTCCAAGATTATGTGTCATTATTATGGTAATTTCGTCATAAGGTTGACCTCTAATACACCTGAGAATCGGTAAATAGAATTGAATAGAATAGAATTCGATTTTATCGCATAAGTAGAGATCACTGAGGCGCTTATCTTCAAAGTCACTCTCGGTGGGCGTATTTGTAATAATGGTAATAATCTTTAAAGCTCGTAACTTTTCAGATGATCAGATTGCTCAGAAATGTCGTATTAATTACCTGTTTCCTGGGAATGCAAAATTAGCAGGGAAGTCAAGGGCTATTTGCACTGCAAACAAATTTTATGGGTTGTTAACGAGGCTCGATTATCTGCGATCACGTGGATAAGTCTAGTGCTGCAATGTGCGACCACAAATCATTTTTGATTTTACTTAGATTCTTGGAATAATAAATTTAAAAAAAAATAAGCCCAATAATTATTTAAATATATTTCAAGCATCTATCATATTTTTAATATAATTCCATTTTATTTAATAATATAACCAAATAATATAATAAATACTTGATATGAATATAAATAATATAATAACCCAAAACTAATCAAGTTACTATATTGCACAACTATTTCATATACCTACTTAGTTTAACACAAAATTATGTTTTTGTAAAATTTGGATACCCCAAAACGTATAATTCCTTCAAAATTTATTTTTTGCTGTTGAGCTATTATTATTATTTTGTACACTACGTAAGGTAATTAACGTTTTTGCAGACTGTGGCTGATTTAACAGTGTTAATACGCTGTTGAAAATGCCTATAGCGATAGCATTGTCATAGCGTAGCGTTGCGTCTCGTAAGAAATCTATGAATGGGCCTGAACACTTTGGTGTAGTAACATAAAATGCAGTGCCATAAATTTGAATCAATGCCACACAATTTAACTATAACTGCTTGAAATTATGTATTTATAATCAGAGCAATTTTTATTAACCTACATACCGATTACTGCACTTATAATTTGCACTACATTTACATCAAGAAATGCAAACAAATTAAAGTAATTATAACATACAATTTGCTAACTGTTGCAACAAATTGATTTCTCTGCAGAACTATTATGGCAATTATGAATAAATACAATTTTCTCATTCAATTCAATTGGATTATTTAGCGATTGTGATCATAAAAAATAAACTTCATTTGCATGTTACGCACATGATTGTTTGTTTATTTATCGACTTATTGCTACTGCATTAGCTAATTATCGCAACCAGTGAGCGATCTACTAAACCTGTCATTTCGCTTCATCATTGTTATTATTAATATCGTTATTATTAACACTCTTTATCCTATTTTCACTCCTTAATTGCAACGAATTGTTATACATCTAATACTCTCCGTATTATTCGTTGCCGTATCCCAGCACTTTATTGAACGCCCTTTCTAAATGATCATAATTGTTGAACCAATTTGCTTATGAGATGCAAATTATCTACAATGAAAGCAGAGTGCCAAATCATCGCCGTAAATTACATATTGGAAGTATGTGGAACAACATTTTAATTGGAAATGTTCCCATATGCCTCATCTGGTGCGATACAAATATTTGTTCTGGACACTCCTAATTATTATAATTAAAAATAAATATTATAATTATTATAATTAAAAACAACATTTTATAATTATTACAATTTACAGTTATTATAACTAAAACATGTTTACATGCAACTGAAAAGTTATAGACGAACTATAAATTTTGAAATTAAGTTACTTATTTTAGTTGATAATATAGCAAGTAATCTGTAATCTGTATGCAGTAATACTGTATATTTGACGTGTGACTTTTATTATAGTATTGTTTGTATTATTTTGTATCATTGTATCATTTTGTATACTATATTTTATATTGGCAAGCACATATAAATTAATACTTTGACTTTCAGTAGACTTTGAAAATCACAAGAATTTTGTAATAAGTAAATAAATAAACAACGGTTTATCATGTTTTTTTGTTATACATATATCTACACCCAATCCCTTCTCTTTCCACAATTTTCACCATAACTTGCAAATTTATTGAATTTTCGCGAATTTTATTTCTAAGTTTTCTAATTTTCACGTACATTTTCGCACATCCATTGTGCTCAAGTTTAACGCAATTACTAAGACTGTTTTAATATTTAAGAAAATATTCTATATTTTCTATATCTATATATCTTCAAATATAGAATATTTTCTGAGGGCATTTTCTGGGCATTATATGACAAGTTTTTTTCTGAATATTCTTGTTTGATTGGTATCATTGGTTTGAAAATTGGTTGAAACTAAATTTCTCTGATATTTCTCTGATCTCTGATTTTCAAGCAAATTTTGAGAATATCATTACTCAATTGTTTAAAACCGAGGAATTAACTAGAAAAATTGTTAAAAATCGTGCACTATATAATGAGGAAATCTGAAACTTAGCCATCAGATGAAAATGTGAATTGCAGTGTTATGATACTGCCCTACATTTATCAGTAGAAATGAATCTGAAACACCAAATATTGTCGATAGTAATTTTTGAACTTTTTTGAACTTGTCACAAAGTTAAAATTTAGAAGCAAATGTTGAGAATAACATGTTCTCAATTGTTTAAAACCGTGGAATATCTAGAAAAATTGTAAAAAATCGTGCACATTTCACGTCTTTCACTAAAATTTTTGTTGAGTCTCATAAATTAAAAAAAAAATGACCGAAATAAGGAAATTTAAGAAAGTGTTTTAGATGGAAATGTGAAATGCAGTGTTATGACACCATAGCATCATATTGCTCAATAGAAATGAGCCTGAAATACTTGTGTACTATGTATTACTATGTACTATGTATTATGACAGTAATTTTCGAACTTTTTGATTTATGAGCTCATTTGCCTTGAATTGTAAGCACATGTGTCAAAACGTTCGAAAACTACTATCAACAATACATGTTCCCTTATATAGTAAGTTTCGATTCAAAATCAAAGTTTTCAAGCAATTGTCGTACTCATTAGTAACCTGGCTTTAAAATTCTGCAAACAGTTCTCAAAAATTTGGTATTGGAAAGAAACTGCATGCCATTATATAACATGGTGCCGGAGATCCTATGCTACATCAAGCGACGAACCCAAACACTTATTTCGGGAATTTCGTCCATACAAGTTCTCTTATATCGTAAGTTTCTAATAAAAATCAATGTTTTGAAGCAATTGTCGTACTCATTAGTAACCTGGAATTCAAATTCTGCAAACAGTTCTCAAAAGTTTGGTACTGGAAAGAATCTGCATGCCATTATATAACATGGTTCCTATGCTACGTCAAGTGAAGAACTAAGAACGAAAACACTTATTACGGAAATGTTCAGATAAAAACTAGAAAACATTCGGGATACGTTCCGATTTTTGTACTTTATAATAGGAACAAGGTTATTTATCCCAATGTTTCTCCTCTAACTTTGAATGAAAATTCTGGAAAAACTAAAGATGAGGTTTGTATGATTTTTATATTTTGTAATAGTGACTACCGAATCTAATAAATATGGAAAATTTTAACTTTTGTAAGCTACTAAAAGTAACCTAAAAACAATTAATCGAAAAATGCTTATACTGCTCATTATGTAATATTACTGGTATTGGGTCAGGTCAAAATTTTGAAAAAAATGAGTAAGAATTAGTTATTGTCATTGCATTTTCAAGTAGCATCAAGTTTAAAAAAATATGTATGTAAAATGTGTAAATATGTATGTAAATATGTATTTTGAACTAAGTTAAATCACGAAAGGTACGTACAAATGTTCTAAACATGTTTAAAATATTTTTATTAAATATATTTAAATACTTTATATTATGTTACTTTAGCTTCAGAATCTATTTGTTTTATAATTGTTTATATTTCAAATAATAAATTGCGTATTGGGGATTAATAATAATATACTTTATATCATGTTACTTTAGATTCAGAATCTATTTTTTTTATTATTGTTTATATTTCAAAAAATAAATTGGGTATTGGGGATTAAATTATAGGGGATGATATTTTAGTTATTTTTTTTTTACAATAATTTATGAGCAATCTACTTATGGGTATTTTGATTTTTTCATATTCCAATAGCGACAAGATTACAATAGTTACTAACTGTATACAATTAAGGCTTTGCTAAGCTACAAAATATTTTCAAAAATGAAATTATATTGGAAGCAATTTTCGTACCCATTTTGGGCCCAATTTTCATATTATTTTTAAAAATAGTTCAAACAATCCCCAAATGTAATAATCGGAAAATACGTTTTATGTATTTTTTTCCGGAATTTTCGAATTCTGTAACAGAAGCAATTCAATTTCTCTTATTTAACATACACTTTATAGGTATCATGTTACTTTAGCCTGTTAAGTCTTGTCCTGATTGAAAATCAAAATTTGCAAGTACTATTGCTCATAAGAAGCTCAAATTTTAAATGGATATTAAAAATTCTTAAATATATACGAAACTGTAGTAAAATTGAATGTACCTTAGTTTTTCCAGAATTTTCATCCACAATTGGAAAACCAAAAGCAATGTAATTTCTCTTGCATTTCGAATATAGTTAAAAACCAAATTACATAGTTATTTTGGCACTTTCAGTGAGCTCAAATTCTATGAAACATTTAAGAATGTTTTAGTTTATCAAAATATATAAAAATATATAAGCATTAAATATTTCCCAAATGGAATTAATTCTTCCATAATTTTCATTAAAATTGGAGAAGTAGTAGTAGGTACAGAATTTCAAATATGGTTATAAAATATAATTTTGAAGCTTATGTGCTGCTGAAATTTCACAAAATTGTTGAGTATGTTTTTCACAATTTGTGTTCCATCAAAAAGAAATTTCAAAATTATAAATTCGGACTCACTGGACTGATTAGGTCGAAACCGGTCTCAGTTGTTCTATGAGGCTAACTTAAAAGAACTTAATAAATTTTCATCATTTTTTTTTGTTGACTGCTGTAAATTCTAGGTAACTCACGATATAATTTTTTAAACTAAAATAATTCTGAAATGGAAATTACTCTTTCCGAAGTCGAAGTTAATTTTTCTGAATTTGATGTTACTATTTCTGAAACAGATTCCACATTCTCTGAAATTCATTCTATTTTTCTGATAGATTGATTACACATTTTCTGAAATAGATTCAACATTCTCTGAAATTCATTCTACTTTTTCTGAAATTGACTTTACATATTATAAAATTGTAGCTGAAAAGGTATAGAATTACTAAATGTCTTCATTTTTTAAGATATTTCTGGGAATGTTGAAATAGAAAACTTTGAGGAATATTGGTTAAATTTATTTATTTAATTTTCGACGATTTTGTCTTCCAAAAATGTTGTAAATTTTATAATAATAATGTAAGAACATTTCAAGACGTAGTAGATTAAAATAGGCTATGAATTTTAAACTCTAGCTTAAGAGAACGTAATACATTTTCATCATTTTTTTATGACTGAATGGTTATGCATTTTTAAAGGCTTTTTGTGAATTATTTATTGATTTTATGGAATTTTTCGAAAATATGGCACAGAGTCGATGGATATTAACCGGGTAAATGTTTAATCAAAAGTGCTGACCTTTAACTGCTCTTGAAACTATCAAATTTATAATTTTAGTTCAGTATGTGAATTTTCGAATGCTAGGTAACTTATTCACGATATAATTTTTTTAATTAAATCAATTCTGAAATGGAAATTACTCTTTCTGAAGTCGAAGTTAATTATTCTGAATTTGATGCTATATTTTCTGAAATTAATTCCACATTTTCTGAAAATAATTTAACATTTTCTGAAATTGACTTTACTGTTTCTGAAATTGTAGCTGAAAAGGTATAGAATTACTAAATGTCTGTCATTTTTAAAGAAATTTCTGGGAACGTGGAAATAGAAAAGTTTGAGGAACATTTGTTGAATTTATTTATTTAATTTTTGAAGATCTTGTCCTGAAAAAATGAAAAAAAATTGTAAAATTTAATAATAATCATGTAACAGAATTTCAAGACGTAGTAGATTAAAAGAGGCTATGACTTTCTATGAGGCTATGAAACTTTAGCTTAAAACAACGTAATAATTTTTTATCATTTTATTGTTGACTAGTATATGCTAGGTAACTTATTCACGATATAATTTTTTAAACGAAAACAATTCTGAAATGGAATTTACTTTTTCTGAAATCGAAGTTAATTTTTATTAATTTCATGTACTATTACTGAAATTGATCCCACATTTTCTAAAATTCATTCTACTTTTTTTGAAATTGACTTTACTGTTTCTAAAATTGTAGCTGAAAAGGTATAGAATTACTAAATGTGTGTTATTTTTTAAGAAATTTCTTGGAATGTTGAAATAGAAAACTTTGAGGAACATTTGTTGAATTTATTTATTTAATATTCGAAGATTCTGTCTTAAAAATATAAAAATATATTGAAAATTTTAATAATAATATTGAAAAGTGTTTAGATAAATTCTGATTATAGGTGAATTTAATAGGTGAGATCGGGTAGTGTAAAGTCAGTCTTTAGTTTATATGTACACTGAAGACTAACTTTACACTACCTGATAGTGCTGACCTCATCTGTTGAATTAATAATAATAATGTAACAAAATTTCAAGACGTAGTAGATTAAAAGAGGCTATGAGTTTTAAACTGTAGCTTAAAAGAACGTAATAAATTTTCATAATTTTTTTGATGACTAAATGTTTATTGATTTTCAAATCCTATTTTATGAATTAATTTATTGATTTTGTGCAATTTATCGACTTATATTTTATATTTCAGAAGTCAAAAATATCACACCGATTTGATGGATATTAGCCGGGAAACTGTTTAAACAAAATTGCTGACTTTTAACTGCTCTTTAAACTATCTATATATTAACTAAGTTATAATTTTAGTTTTAAAAATATTTAAATTTTTTGTTCAAAATATTTAAAGCATGTTTAATGTATATAATTTATCGTATATTTTCAATTTTTTTACTTACAGTTTGTGTTTAAAATTTAAAAAATATACTACAGAAGCGGGGGATAGATATTTAAAATTAGGGCTAATTTTTCAATAAATTTTCACGTCTCAAGTTCACTTAAACTTCTGTCAAGAATATCAAATTTATTAGTATATGAATTTTATAATGAGTAAGAAATTTTCAAGATTTTTATAGTTTTTACGGTTATTATAATTTTTATTGTTTCCGGAACTAGGTATACGAATATACAACTGTATAGGAAGTATACAAAAGTGAAATTTGTCCGAAAATGTTCCGTTCTAGTGACTCCACTAACTTTTCTGAACTGAACCATCATCTTCGTATACCGAAAATATACATACATATTCAACTTAATAAAATGTTTGTGTAATTTTCATCTATTTATGCATTTTTTTATATTGAAATTATTAAATATTTATAAATCTTGTAAATATTGAGAAAATATTCAAAAAAATGTTTGCACATAGGGAAGCAAATTGTCCCTATTGAGTATTTTAATGTTGATTAAATTGAGAATAAATACGCGGTATGACATAACACACGATGCGTGTTGTGTTATCGTTTCTGCAATTAGAATAAGGGCAATAAAGGCGTATCTGCGCTAAAGACAGACATTTTCAATTAAACATTGGCCAATTAAGATAATCGCGTTGGAGTAAATAAAAGTTAGTCACCGCAGGTTGCGCAATGCAATTAGAAAATGTAATACATCGGACGAGCGCTCGATTTTAGGTCAAATGTTTATAAGCTTCAGTTCCTAAAATCGGCGTGTATTCCATAAACTCGAAGGACACCGTTGCGCCACCCGATGATTTGTAACAATTAAAATCAGCAATTAAGAGCTTCATTATTCCGCGTCGCATGAATGAATAATAATCGGGCGCGTTACGTGATACAATAAAATAAGCTCATGCAGTATGTAGATCGTATATTCGCATTAATAACAATGGCACTTTTAAAGTAATATTTATATTTCCTCACGGTCGTGGGTGTTGCATTCTAAGAAGAGCACGCGTCATATAACGTAATTTTATTTAGTTCAATGCCAACCGGAGTTAAATGTGGGAACCAAAATAAAAGTGAAAACAATACCATACGCTACTGTAAACAATCACGGCGTTCCAATTAGATTAATTTTGTGTGAACATGTACTCTAAGTTTTTTCATTATGTCACTGAATGGAACGATTTCTGTTTCACTTGAGCACGGCAGATATGTCTTGAGCGCACACGTAAGTAACAAGAGTTGAATTTTACTTGTTTCAACTTCAACAGCTGCATATTATTTGAGGCTATTAGCGGAATTAAATGGTAAACGATACGTAAATTACATATAATGTGTTCCTGTACTTCCTGGAAGTTGCTCAGATTACTTTCAGGCGAGGATTAGAGAACGTTTTCGTTATTACCTATTGTGCAGGAAACGTATTCGCCTTTCATGCTAATGACAAGCAAACGAGATTTTTATATCCCTCGACCTGCAAGGGCACTTGCCATCAAGAAATTTGGCTTATAGGGGACAATTAAAAAAAAATACTTTTTTCAGTTCTTTAATAGTCAGGTGCCCATTTTTCAAATATTTTTTGTTTTTTGTATTTTTTGTTAAATTAAAAATTAGATTACTCTTGGGTGCGCCCCATTTGTAATGATGAAGCACGCGCGCAAATTGGGTTATGTGTAAAGGGTAATTGGATTAAAAAGGTGATGCAGCAGCAACGCACCATATACGGATAATTGTGAAATGAAAATCGTGAATAAAGCTCAAATAACTGTGTAATAAGAATAATAACATATGTGGCCGCTGCGTACTTAAGCTTGTTATACTTATTGGCCAAATTAATGCATATCACATGCTGTTGTTGTATTCCGTGGGTGGTAACGGTGCCGTCCCCATCAATGACGTGCACTTACCGAAAATTCTCAGTAATTCTCGGGGTTTCTGAGGAAATAACGGTGTTTTTGAGAGAGCGAGGCACGAGCCCACCTAAGAAGCGCTATTGCACCAATAAAATCTAAGGCGCTTAATAGTAGGAGTATTGTGCCTCAGCCGCAAACGTCTCAGGGTGCATTTCGATTTTATTGCACCCCCGTCCGTTCCATATTTTTTATTGTACCTCCTAGACGCTGCATAAAAAATGTAGGTGACCGATATACAGGTTTATCGTTTTATGATGTCTTCTGCAGTTATGGTAAAAAATATGGACAAACAAATAATAAAAGCCTTTGTCGGCTCGCTTTTCCCATTTTATGGCTCCGATAATACCCTCGTTTTCTGGACTATTTAAATATTTTTTACGGCCGTAAAGTGTTTGAGACAGTTTTTTCGCTTTATTGCCAAATCGCCCAATTCTGCAGTAAACAGGCCAACCCAATTCTATATTGCATTACTGGGACACTGTCAAGCTGGGAATGGTGATTCCTGGCACGTAGTCTCAAATTATTCCCAGGAATAGGAACACAGCAATAAAGATAGGAAATAATAGAGGACATTTTAGTTCCTTGTTTCTTATTTTAGTATCTTATTACGCCTTGCTAGTTTATAATATATACATACTGCAAAACGTATACAACAATATCAATGCGAAACCGGCCAATGGTCAACAGTAGCTCATCTCGGTAGACAATAGGTCATGCGTTAGGTCAAACGACGAACCCAAACCCGAATAATTCCCTATAGAATTCCCTATAGATTTCTCGGGGTTCTCGTAGAATTCCCTATGAGATAATAATTTGTTAATGTTGCTGAAGTGGTAGTAGTGACGGTTATAATTATCATGCAAGTAACATTACAGTAGATGTTATTTTCGCTATCATAAAATATTAAAAAGTAGAATATTATCTCAAATTGTATTATCAGAATCTACATATACAAAATTGCTATTAATAAATCCTCTTGTTAGAGGAAAGTATAAGTAGTTCTACAAAATAAAATTTGTGTGACTGTATTTAAATTGGGATATGAAGTTTATGACGTTAAGCCTTTTGCGTCCTCTTCATTTAGAATTGAAGAGGGTATTGTCAGGATTAGAATGGACAAAACATCCTCACAATTGTCAATTCTAATCCTGACAATACCCACTTTTTTTAATGTGAGATAGAAACTAATGTCAAAAATATAAAATTTGGTCCATTCGAGAAACACAAAAGCACAAACTTTTATAAATATTTCAATCATATTTTAAAGAAGATTAGTAAAAATAATGTCCGCAAGTTTTCCGCTATCATAAAGTATAAAAATTAGAATATTGTCTCAAATTGTATTATCAGAATCTACATATAAAAAATTGCTATTAATAAATCCACTTGTTAGAGGAAAGTATAAGTAGTTCTGCAAAATAAAAATTCTGTGACTGTAAAGAGAATCACGAGCTCCACAAGACGTGTGAAGTAAAAAAAAAAAGAATAGCATTAAAAAAGGCAATGTCAGTAGTCAATAGACAAATGTCAATAGGTACGCAAAAAATGTAATTTTAAGAAGTGCGTCAGAAAATGCGGAATAAATAAGAAAAATTTACCCGTTCTGTTTTTTTTTTAAATCGAACAATCTCGGCAGGATCGCTTTGATTCTATATTTAAAAAAAGACGGTGTACATTGAAATAATCTTAATAATTGTGCGAAACCTGAACTTAGCGTAGAAAAAATATAAATGAAAAATGAGAACTTAATAAGAAACAATGCTCAATGCAATTTATTGTTTTGAAGAAAATTGTAAAATGGGTACTTTTTGTTTTTATATATTCTGATTATTTAAATCAATCACAATAATTTTGTGCACTTTGATCATATTTCGAGTGAAAAAATTGCTATAAAGTAGATTTTTTTACCATGCTGAAAAAAATATATCATTTCTCTATTCTGGATAAAAATTTCGGACAAATATATTCCGCTTTTTACATATTTTATACATTGAAGTGTTTTGATAAGTTTCCCATACAAAATTCGTGCATTGTAGAGTACGAAAATCTTTTCAAAATATTGATCTCTCAGTGAAAATATACGATGTGTTTTGTTATACTATAATGTGTTGTTATTTATGGTATTTCTTATTATTATTATTATTATACCTTTGTATTATTAATATTATAATTATATTATTATTATTGTATTATATATTATTATTTTGCTAAATTGTATGACAAATGCATCTCTACAGGTACGGCAAACGCACAATAAAGAAATTTGATTTGATTTGATTTATAAGAGAAATTATATTTCATATATAGTACTGTACTTGAATATTCTGGAAAAACTACGAATAGGGTATATTCCGATTTATGCGTTTTCTGATTCATTGAACGATTTATAGCAATAGATGAAAATTGAGCTCAAGTTATGGGTGAAAATTGTGCAAAAAATTCTGCCGAGATATACAAAATAATATATTATTTAATTCAAACTCTTATTAGCCAATCACAACGTGAGTTTGGACCAAGCAACACGAAATATTTACGAATACTTTGAATATTTTGGTTGTTGATGGTTACGTTCATACATTGACAAACTACACTTCTTAATTACAATTCATGTCAAAGCAAACATCAAAAATAAATCAAAACGAATGAATATGAAATGTTTCAAAACTGTTATATATGAAACGACGTAACGTTGGATATTTTTAATAATGCCCTGGCCGAGATTGTAAATCATAAATGATATTGTATTCATTAAATAATCTGATCAAATACCATTCATGAATAAAAGTTTAGGATATTTGATACTAGCGTGCTGCATAGAAAAACAGTACTAATTTGTCAGAAAACCACTCGAGCGCTGTGCGCTCTCGTGATTTTTTAACTGACAAATTAATACTCGTTGCTATGCAACACGCTATCGTAAAATATTCGGCAATTTTAATTCACTTATGGTATTACTACAGAGTATTTTAATTCTTTCCTAACTGTAAAAGAAAATACATGGGAAACTACGAAGAGAATACATTCAAATTTTTATATTATCTCATGTAAGAATTGAAATATTCATAATAAATCTGCGAAATTTGAGCTCAATGGACATAACAAAACATATGCGAACACTATATGCAATAGAATTTAAGGTTTATATAGAAATTATGAAAAACTGAGGAATGGAGTTGATTTCGTATTTTATATACTTTGTTACATTGATTCGTTCTAACCAGGGTTGGAATAAATAATGATTTAAAATAAATCAAAAATCAAGGATTAAAAAAAACATGATTTATTTGATTTATTTATATTTATCATCAGTTTTTGCAGCTTAGATGTGATTTAAATCAATTGCTTTACATCGCGCTTCAAATCATATGATTTTTTAAAAATAAATTCTTAAATTTGAACATGAATTAATGATTAAAAAAAAAATCGGCGTTACTGTTTTAAATAATGACGATTATATAAAAATCATTATTTTGGCAAGTGCACAATCTGAAACAATAACACAAAGTTATAGAAATAAGTTGCTTTATTATTCATGTATTTATGAAAGCTCAACAGGACTTCGAAAATTGCCAAACAAATCGTTTTTTTAACTATACTTAATACATATACTTACTGAAAAAAATATATTGCCTCTCCAAGGTTGGATGCAAATAGTGGAAAAACTACGAATGTTTGTCATAATTTCTGTTATATTTCTAATAATCACAGGTCGGAGAAAATCTAATTTTCCAAAATTGTTCTAGTTTTAACTCGTTTTTGTGAAATTTTTAGTCTTGATTCTAAAAATTACAACCAATGTTTTTTTATCACGTAAGGCATTTTCACAAAATAGTCACGAAATGTACTTTAAACTTATCTTACAGCCCAAGATCTTAAAGATCTCCAAGATCTCTCGAATTTGTTCAACATATCTTGGGCAATATACTTGTGGTTTGACACTTTTTTTACTTCCAAGAATGTCGGTTTAATGTTGACATACATGTAATATACAGGGTGTCATTACAAACCTTGTTTTTCGAATAAAAATATGAGAAACCGTACTGTGATATAAATAGTGGAATTCGTAATAGGGAATGCTATCTAATACAGGGTGTACATTTTTTACGGACCATATAAAAAAATAAACTAGAAGGTTTCTTCGAATCGAAACGTTGGACTGAGCATTTATAAACGCTGTCTTGTAGAGGTAAAAATGTGGCAAAGAGAAAGTGCCTTTGGTTTTCTTATACCTTTTCAAATAATTTCAGAAAAAAATCGATATCGCAAAATTTTAGAATTTAATCAAATTAAAAATACTAAAATTGTTCAGAATATATAGAAATTCAGACACTAATGAGCCCACAGCATCAGAAATAAATGTGTCACTTCAAACTTCAAATAATATAAATAAAATTTGAGTCGATAAAAACAAGAAATTTTATAAATATTTTGGCCACCTTTAAATGTGAGACTAATGTTGAAAAAATTAAAAAATCACGTTAACGTTCACAACTATAATTAACTGTAACTATAAACTAGAATATAAAACTTATTATTATAAATTCGCTCTTCTTGAAAAATGGGATACCTAGTTTCTTGCAAAATTCAAGCAAGACTACAAAAATATTCAATACATTTGAAAATTTAGTACTATCAAGTCCACAGCGTCAGAAATAAAAATTTAATCTATAAATTTCAAGTAATAAAAATATAATTTCAGCAGCTCGTCGAAGATACAAACAAAAAAAAAGATAAATATTTTAATCACATTTTTAAGTGGGATATGCATTTTACGTTAAGCGTTAAGCCTTTGCGTCGTCTTGATTTGGAATGAAAGTGGAAATTGTCTAGATTAGAATGGACAGAAAATCCTGACAATTGTCAATTCTAATCCTGACAATACCCACTTTTATTAATGTGAGATGGAAACTAAGTTCAAAAATATAAAATTTGGTCCATTCGACAAACACAAAAGCACAAAATTTTATAAATATTTCAGTCATATTTTAATGAGGATAAGTAAAAATAATGTCCGCAAATTTTCAGTTCAGTGAGTAGGTACTCTTCATTATAATATTGTATTATAATTTTTATTTGTTTTTTTATTTTATTTTTTAGTACTGCCTTTTAAGGGCTCTATGGCCATTCCTGAGATGCGTGCTGTTGAGCTTGTCTACTATTTTTGGGACACCCTGAATACTGTAGTACAATATAGGTACTAGGTATATGAATAGCGGGCGATTGTATATGCCATACTTAGCATTATATTGTATACAGTATATATGTAATATAATGCTAAGGCATTACTTAAAGGTGACTTTTATTCTTGAGTATTGAAGTCTTTCAATGTTAACTTTACAATACTGTTCTAAACGGAGTTGTTGCTACATGTATAACATTTACCTTCGCTGCAGATCTATGTTTTATAGCGAGAAATGGTGCAGGCATAGAATGATTTTATTTTGAAAGAGGCCTCATTTGCCGGAGATGTTCTATTTGATCCACGTGTCGAGTTTGCATAATTAGGCAATATTCTTAAGAGTTACTAAATAAACAGGCACGTGTTCTCACGAGATGTTAATTTTGAAACGCAATGAATTCACATGGCTTAATTAAGTGAAACAACAATAAAAATGAGTCATTACGCGCATTAAATTTGAATAAACAAACGTATTTGCACAGGTGATAGATAGTTTACCACACTATCCTAATTACGAAGGTTATAATGGTGTGTGTGTGTAAATGCTCGTAAAAAGTGACCCGGGAATTTATGCAAATGATTCCTTTTAGCCATAATTGCGGGGATCCACAGAAATTCGAGTGCCGTTTAGGTGGGCCCGGTCGTTATTTGTGGTGGAGATTAGACGGTGTTTGCCAAAATTAGCGACATTCCAACAAAAGCTGGATTAGCGCAGATTATCCATCCAACTCCGCCGTCCTCACGCACCGTGGATAATAGTTAAATGTCCGACTGGCAATTAGTTAGGTATTAATGTTATTGTTCTTAGCTGTTTCGATATGCAAATTGTGAGCATGTGAGTGCTTCGCGCGAGAATTGGCGCTGGATAAGATAGTCCCAGCGCGTATACACTGCGCCCGACCAGTTCTCAAATAAATCAAAGTATTTGGCAGTTAAGTATGTACGATTATAATGAGAGCCCAGTAAACACAAAACTTGTTGGTAAATTTTATGCGCAATGAAGCCCATAATCCCGTGATACACGTTTATAGAGCTTGTTACTAACGCAATAATGTGCACGCGTGGAGTCATAAATGCGCATTTAGCCAAACATATTGCATTTTCAGGTTACACAGGATTATGGCGAACGGGCCATTCCGATAAAATATAATATTGGGAAATTATACTTAAATCGCAAACTAGAATTTTTCGGTCGTAAAATTGTCCCATTTACGATATTCATTATGTTAAATTTTAATGCTCAGGTATTACCATTCCATTTTTATAAATCAACGGATGATACTAATATATGTAACCGCTATATTCTTCGCTCTTATATATTAACTATTTAATATAATACCCAACGACGCACTACTGGCTTACATTAACATAACGTATATTTTTTTATTAAAAAAATTTCCGCTACCTGTATCAAACAACCGATTTATTAATTATTATTTAAGAACACCAATGGGCAATAATAATTAATATCAACAACCCACTGTCTGCGTACATTAGGTGCGTCCGCATGTATGTATAATGTTTAGAGCCCATATTTCGCAAGAAACCCATTTGACTTTTACCAAACGTACACACGTATAATGTTTAAATAACACTTCTTGTGATGGTCGCAAGGCAGCGTCCCTGTGTAAATTAAGAACCTCATAAATATTTGCACAGGTCGAAAACTCAAACTCACAACAGTTTAATCGATTTTCGCTCTTTGACGATTTTTAAGTACCGTCCGCAAATAATCGCGGCTCTTATGCAATAATTGCGCAACTAAGGCGCGCACATAAACGAAAATCCTGAGCCACACTCGGGAACGGAATTATTAGGTCTAACAGCTTTTAATGTCATCCTCAATTAAAACGCGGACTTAATTCATTCATTTATGGTTATATAATGGCTTCATTTTATGTTCTGTACACATTCGGGTTAAGGTGAGGTTTTCTTATATTGTATAAATATTTTCACAATATTTAAAGATCTTAACACCATCCTGCATGGTGGCCAGATAACATCTTCATTTTGCATATTTGCAACTTTGAAACTCGTATTGTTAGCGGCCGTTGCAAACATTTAAATTGTATTGTTTCACATTAATTAGGCACACTTGCAATTTGTCAAATGCACATCTTATTGCAACATTTAATTAACTTCACGTACGTACGTACATAAATTAGATGTATAATTTTATTAATCTTTTTCGTATCGAAGATAAACTTTCTCAAATAATAAATAGTAAGAAAAAAATTCTAGATATAGAAATTAAAGATCCGATAGATGAGACAATATTTCTGTACGTACGTACGAAGTTTTATGTATAAATAAATACGTTTTAAAAGAAGACTTGTTATATACTTATCGAGATTATGTGTATTGTTAACTCCTTAGACCACTTTAAGAGGTCGATAATGAACGAAAAACTTACGAATAGACGATAATTGATGGTAAGAAGGCAATAAATAGAATTAATGGCCGAACAATGTGTTGATGTATGTTTTTTCCATTTCCGAGCTAAAAGCGTCCTTTATCACATCACTTAAACTTTGAACGTCGTTACTTCATTAACCTCAATGTATCGTTCTTATTACTATTTCATTCATATGTTAAAAACTGCTATATTTTTTCTAATAAATTAACAAAAATTTTGTAAAATTTTAAAAATATGTAAATGACATATCTGCGTTTCCCATTAAAGTTCACAACTCTCTTCTTGAAAACGGGGATACATTTCCTGCAAAATTAAAATTTTGCTGTTAATGCAAATAATAAATGACTGACTTCGCGAAATAAGATCTATGTTAAATTATATGCAAATCACCAGGGCCGGATTTAGACTTGATAAGGCCCAAGCCTATTTGAGATACGGGGCCCTTTATAAGTCCAGATATTATATGTCAGTGCCAAATATGATTTTCGGATACTTATGCCTGGTTGCATCAACATTGTTTTAACTCGGGTTATGTAACCCTGAGTTATATTTATGTCAGAGTGACGTTTGGAATCAGTAGCATCAAAATTTGATGATGTGGAGTAACTTATAGCAACAAAACCCCACAGGTTAAATAAAACGGGTCACTTGTGAATAAATCAAGTTCGTATAACTCGCATTTTATGTTTTAATTCTGATCTGGTATAAGTCATTTTTGAGATTAACCCCGAGTTACATTTATAACCCCGAGTTAATATTTAACTCGCGTTGATGCAACCGGGCACTAGAGGGTTAAACTTAAATACAATGAAGAAGTATATAGATTGTGAAATAATCAATCTTTAACTCAAAATCATTTTTATTCATAACAAACTTAAAAATGCAAACTCTGGCACATGTGAGACATGTGAGACTATGAGACAGTCGAGTCGTGAGATAGGTGTGAGACATCTGTGAGACAGTTTTGCTTTGAATATATACAGGGGTGTGACACACCTGTGAGACACATGTGAGACATATGTCAGACCGTTATGATATACCTGTCGCACGACCGGAAACAAGTATATTGAGACACCTATGTAAATCCTCATGGGATCCCTTATGTGATCCCTCATTTGCGGCAGAAGCAACATAGCTTATCTACTAACGTCGATGGAAGAATCGGTTTAGCTTTGATTGCTACATTCAATATTAATGCGAATGATAATAAGGAGTAAGGCATTTTTTGATAGAACTGCTATTGTTATATATCTAATAATTGTTATTAAAAATCATTTAAAACCTAAAATTGTTGTGTTTATTTATGAATTTTAACATTTCAGTAAGCGTGAGGTATGAATGATTTTCACAAGTGAGTTATAGGGTACATAATTCAACTGAAATCAGTTGAATTATAATTGTATATTGTATTGTATAATTGTATAATTGAAACCTAATAGTTAGGAGGTGTTGGATAAATAGCTATTACATTTACATTAGAAATCGAATAAAGTTTATGTTAAGGTTTTCGACACAGAATTTGATAAACAACATCGTCACGTGTAGTTCTTTCGCCAATTCATTAATGTATAGTATTATAATGTATAGTACATATAGCTCTGTATAGTAGAGTACTAGGGTGTACAGGGCCGGATTAAGACTTGATAAGACCCTAAGCTATTTGAGATATGCCAAATATGATTTTCAGATACCTAGAGGGTTAAACTAAAATACGATTAAGAAGTATATAGATTGTGAAATATTAACTCTTTAACTCAAAATAATGTTTATTCATAACAAACTTAAAATTGCATAAAAGTTTGCATAAAAATGCAAACTCTGGTAAAAAGAACCAAAAGTTCTTTTAAAAGGCACAATTTACTAAGGCTTATTATCTAATCTCTTGAAACACGTTATAAGGATTAAGGAATTATATTAAACTAAAATATTTTCTTTCTTGCCTTTGCCAGAGCAAAGTTATTGATAACACAATCAAATGATAAACTGCTTAGTTTCTGACTTTCTATGCACAGAGACTGAGGAAACATAATTTATCTTAGGTCATTGTTGTTCTAAATTCATTTTTATCCTCTCCAGCTCAGAAAAAGATCTTTCTCTAGAGCAATTTGCAACCATCATACTGAGAAACAATCTCAAAATTGCTTCTACATTAGGGAATGCTGATTGGACAAGATCGTTAAATATTACCCTATACAGATTCTGATGTGTCAGACTATCATGTTCCGCTGAACCATAGGCTTCACTATGCATATTAATGAAAATGGTTGGCTTCTTCTACAAGATTCATGTCCACATCTTCAGGATATGTTTGCCATAAAGTACCTACTAACACCTTAAGAATGTAAACTTTTTTGCAGCATCATTGTATACTACGGTTATTACTATATCTGTTCAGCGGCCCAACTATTAAATTAGTTTTATTAAATAACATTAAAAAAAAAAAAATTATAATAGAAGGTTTTTTTTTCAAAACAAAAATTACATAAACTTCAAATTTGAAATACAAAAGTCAAAAAGGTTTTAATTATAATATAGAATATTAATCTATTTTTAATATAAAAAATTAATTATCCTCTGAAGATGGTATAACCCGCCGAAACTAGTAAGCAATAAACAAAATATAATAATGATAAAAATCTGTTTAAATATATATAATAAAATAAAACTTTAAAAAAATCAATATAATAAATATATCTGGTAAAAAATGGATAAAACACTACTATAAAAAGAAGGTCTATAAATTTACAAACGCTGAATTGAACTGAATTACATTTAAAAATTCCAAAAAGCAACATTTTTGGAACTGAAATTCAGAATCTGTAGGTTTACTTCTAAATTGCTCCTGCATCTCCTTGGAAAATTGTTCCCATCACAGCCATGAAGTTTCGAGTTCACATCTACTCACTAGCAAGGTCTCAGGATGAAATATTTTGCTTTAGAAACAAAATGCTTCAATTCCATTATACAATGCAGGGTCTATAATTTTTATAACGTTTGATATGAAAATAAAATAAATTGATATTTCTTCAGACTTATTATGAAAGAGGAGAGCAATTTAATGTGATTTTAAGTTTACAAGGTAGAAGAATACCGATTATGCTGATGATGATGGTGATGATTTTAAGTTTAGAAAATACTTGTCTTGTATGAGACAAGTATCTGTCTTTCTTCTTTATCTTCGCCTTATCCCGTTACTCGGGGTCAGCTTTCCTAATCATGTTCCGCCACGCCTTTCGGTCGAATGCGTCTTCTTCTCTCAATCCTAGTTCTTTCATGTCCAGAAAATTACATCTTGATGTGATAAAATTATATAATTGTTTACAAAATGAATTCCCAATGAGCAAATTTTGCAAATTATATTGAATTTTCATGTTTGTGTAAATTTTTAAAATGTTTATACAACCTTCTTAAAACTTTAAAAATGCTTCTGGGTCTCAAATTCTAAATTTATTCTAAATTACTCCTTGGAAAATTGTTCACAACCAAGAGGTCTTGAGTTCAAATCTACGTTCAAGCGAGGTCTAAGGCTCGTATCTACAGGGTGTCCAGGAACTCTGCTGCCAAACAGAAATACCACATACTAGACGTTATTTTATGTCGATTTAACGTAAATTACCCTAATACAAAAAAAAAATCCTAAGGGAACATTTATTGGTAAAGTTAACCATTTTGAATAAGAGTTAGACTTATTTAACCTTTCCAAGATAACACAATTTTTGTTAAATCAAAATAATTTGACATTTTTAAATGTCTAAATGTCATTAGCAGCTTAGTCATTGTACTTTTCAAAAAGCTCTAGATGCCTTAGGAAGCATTTTTGGATTAAGGTAATTTAGATTAAATCGACATAAATGACGTCTAGTATATGGGATTTCCGTTTGACAGGAGAGTTTTTGAACACCCTGTATAGTCCGAACTCGATATTTGGTTGCGTATTTTCTATAAACGTTTATGCACCAAACGCAACTAAATATTCGTAAATATACGACTTGAGTCGAACTCAAGCTCAAGTAGGGACTATAGATATGAACCTTAAAGTCGTCCATAGAGATTTGCCAATATTGACACAACAAAAGAAATTTATTGAAAAATTCAAAGTTATAATTTAAATGTGCTACAAATATGCTACAAAATATTTTTAAATAGATTTCTAAAGCAATGTAGTTTGGACCAGATTAATTCGGGTATGCTGAAATATTTAGTTTCACTTCGCATTGCAGACGTACAAATAATATATTCATACTAATCGGAATATTTCGCACTTTTGAATGCTATTAAAATTTAATATTGCGGCCATAAGAAAATCAAAAGTTGACTATGAAAATTTGGGCATCTAGTTGGCACAGAAAATGTTTGGTACTGCCATCAGAAAGCGCACGTCAAAAAATGTGAGAACGCCAAGTTTCGTAAAATTTCTTTCAAAAGTAGAAAACTTATAAAAGGAAAAGGAAAGTGCACCTTTTCGGTTTTTCGGCGATATTTCAGGAACTGTGCAAGGTATGCGGATTTCTTTTCAGAATATTGAAAGGCATGAAAATAAGAAACGTTTCTCCCATTTGCCCAACTCTGTATAGATTTCCATTTAATAGACCCTAATGGTGGGCGTCGTAAAAGTGACCACCCTGTATGACAATTGCTCACTCGGACAATTTTTTGGGGCCCCTAAGAAAGTGGGGGCCCTAAGCTATAGCTTGTGTAGCTTACACGTAAATCCGACACTGCAAATCACCAATATTATAATCACAGTTAAATTAAGCAACTGAGACAATTTAAACCAAATTAAAAGTTTATGAAATGATGGCATGATGCTATAATGGAAACTGGTTTTTATCAGATATTTAATTTCTTTAGTTTTATAATTTTAAGTTGTATATTTTAGTTATATAATTTATAATAATATTTACTGTACGTATATTGTGATGTTTAATATGAAATTTTAAATGTGTGGTTATATATTATAACTTTGTTTATACTTATCTCAGGGTCAAGCAATTAGGTTCTTTAGGTAGAAGTTGTTGGAAATAAATTAGAATATTGGTGGTTCAAAATGAGTTTAATAAACACAAATTGTAAAATTTGATAACAAAAAAAAAACTTTTATCAGCAAAACTATGAAACGCTTAACTCAAATTCAAATGAGCGAAATCCAAATTATATAACATCTAAGCTCAAAGATCAACAAAATCCCTAAACTAAAACCCTATTAGCACAATTAGTTGAATCGATACATTTTTGTTTGGAATCTTGTCAGTCGATAGTGCACATAACTTCGTTTATCTGAGGTTGGTTATGCTGTGGCATTACCCCAATGATGCATGACGTTGCAGTTCATACATATCCCGCAAACAGCAACGTTGATCCCTGCAAACAGCTTCGTAGGAACTTCGCAATCCAATTCTCTCCGCTAATTCTGCTCCGTTGAAATTCCACACGGTTTCTCTCTGATCGTCGCTCGCCTATGATCGGTTTTTCCAAGCAAAGCCGACTGGAATATCGTTGCCCTTACGCAACACACACGCACAAACAATACTTAAAGTCTCAGATACGTGACTTTGTTTTGAATTTGTTTTTACGGCGTCCTTATGCTCCAGACTTGGACGTGAAATCAAGCGATACAAATGGGAACTGTCTGGTTTTTGTTTTATGAAGTCTATTTATACACTTCACCCTGATCATCTATTGTCGTTGTTATTTTAAAATTTCCACAATGCCGAAACTAAAACAATAGTAAAATACCACGAAGTGTTTTGTATAACAATAAAAAAACAACTCGAAACTGTTAATCGTGACGTGTTACCGGAAAACCAAGTTTACAATGTCAATATAATTTCTATGTCCATATTCCAATTATAAATAATTCAGGCATTTCTGCATCCCCATATGAATATTTATTATGGTATTGTTGTTCCTAGTAATGTCCTACGATTATTTTTAATTTTTTACACTGATTTACTGTAAATCTGGCTTCTTATCATATATGGCTCTACTGATTATGCAGTTATTATTACAATACTAATTTCACTTATAAACTACCTAATCTAATTACAAAACTATCTTCAAATAACTCTACTAAACTTTAATAACATAAACGATATGCAAAATAACATGACAATATATTTATCCAATCAGTGGTACTCACTGACTACGATTATTGAGTCGACAGAGCGAACGTGACTACAATGATCGCACACGGCAGTATGCTTCGTGTGTCACGAAGACACCCGAACCGTTGCGATCATTTTATTGCTCGGTTTGCCCAAACCAACTTGTGGCTTTATCTGAATTATGTATAAATGCTGATTCTCAATGAGTTAGGAATTGGCAATCTAAATTATTTCTGATCTTTAATTCGTGCACAAATCAAAAACTGAAAAACTATAAATTGGAAGCGTTGCGCAAGCAATCTAGTCGATCTTCAACCAGACTAACGCAACGAAAGCCGTTGATATATAGAATTAGATTGGAGCTGCAAATTTATGCAAATTAATTATTTCATCGAAACCGGCACGCGGATCTTTAATTTCCAAACACTTAACCTTGGCGGTGCACACACATAAATTAGCCATTTGAAGTGTAGAGGAACTGACCACATAAATTAAGACCCCAAAAATTCGGTTTCGATCTTCGCTTCCTAATTGACTTTGGAATGGGCTTTATATTTTATGAAAAAAAGTTCTATCGACATTTCAGATCTACGATTTCAAAACTCATCGCAAACATCTGAAGTAAACATCGCAAATTTCAGCAAATATATGGGTATTCCGCAAGGATCAATAATATCACCTGCAAGTTATTTGTATTTTGAATTCTGTGAGGCATGTTACTGATAGAAATATAAACAAAATTATTATTATTACCGCGAAAAGAACATTTTGTTCGATAAAGCTTAAGGAAGATTTTATTACAACTATTATTATTATTATTATTACAATATTATACTATAATTAGAATATAATTAATATAGTATATATAATACATAATAATGTATATTATAATTAAATAATAGGTATAAATAAATATTATAACAAATGTAATAATTTATAATTATACAATCGTTATTTATATTCATAATTTCAAGTAAAGGTAGAAACAATCTTAATGATTATACAATCGCCAGATAAGGCGTCGGAAAAGTAGCTATACTCTGAAAGGATGAATAATAATAGTATTAGGAAAATTAGGCTACAACTAATCACTGCTTTAATTCCTTCATTGAATACATATTTATTTTATATAATCAATTTTGGGCTTGAATAACTTGTAAATTATATAAAAGTGTTTGATGGTACATATTGTGATTTTTGAGTGTTGTAGGAAATCATGACATAGCTTTTGAATATTGTCGCAATTTAGTTTCAGATACTTAGCAAAATTCTACTGAGTGGTGAATTTTTAATATGTTTTGCCCCAAAATTACAAAAAAAAAAATGCATAAAAATGCTTACTGGTAAACTTTTTGCATTTTCGAGTGCTGTCAAGAATTAGCACTATTTCTAATAGTAATGTATGGATATAGTGAGAATCAAGTAAACTTAGGTAGCGTTTCGAATGCTGTCGATATTTATTACATCATTGAAACATTCAATGAAATGTTTATTTTGTCGAACACATTGAATGGTAAATGTAAAAATGTAATATTGTATAGAAATAGTCTGCTGAGCTTGTATGACTTGATGTTTACATAAAAAATATTTGATGATATATCTTTAGAATTTTGAAATCTGTCGAGACAAATTCTATTTAAAATCTATTTTTATATCGACAAGAAAACAGTGATCAATACCAAAACACCTACTTTTTGTATAAACATGAAAATTGCCTAACAACATTTAATAGTTTCAGGTAGGATTTTCGAGTATTTTTTTTGTGGAAAAAATGTTTGGGGCCTAAATTACTTGACACTTGATACTTGATGACATCATTTTACATGTTTGAGTAGCGTCGAGATTTTTGATGCAAATTCGATTTAATACTTCTTATATCCCCAAAAAATCATTGGTTAGTGCAAAATTCCTTTTATTTTTATAAACATGAAAATTGCATTTAACTTTTAATGGTACGTATTTGGTCGAATTTTAGAGTATTTTTTTGAAAATTCCCGTGAGCCTGAATTACTTGACATGTACTTGATACTTGATGACATATTTTCAATTGAGTATTGTCGGGATTTTAAAAGCAAATAAAGTTTGATAACTTCAAAAAATGGTGGTCAACAGCAAAAAATCCTATTTTTGTGATAAACATGAAAATTGCATTACAAAATTTATAGATTCCTGTTAGATTTTCGAGTAATATTTTTGGCAAAATTGTTTTGACCTTGAATAACTTGATATGTACTTGATGACATATTTTTTAAATTTGAGTATTGTCCAGATTTTGGAAGCAAATTCCGTATAATAATTCATACACCCACAAACATTAGTGGTCAATCGAAAAAAACCTATTTTTTGGTATAGGTATAGTCGTACTCACATAAATCTAGTACAAAAAAATATTGACATGGCTCTATAAAATTTATCTTGTAGCCTAATTTCTTGTACTAGATTTATGTGAGCGTGACGGCACATGAAAATTGCATAATAACATATTATGGTTTCTGGTTAGATTTTCGAGTAATATTTTTGGAAAAAGTGGTTTGACCTTGAATAACTTGATACTTAATGAATGACATATTAAAAAAAAAAAGATTATTGTCGACATTTTGGAAGCAAATTCCGTTTAATAATTCATACACCCACAAAAATCAGTGGTCAATCGAAAATACCTATTTTTGGTATAGGTACAGTCGTACGCACATAAATCTAGTACAAAAATATATTGACATTGCTCTATAAAATTGCTCTTGTAACCTAATTTCTTGTACTACCTTTATGTGAGCGTGACTTGCACACGAAAATTGCATAATAACATTTTATGGTTTCTGGTTGGATTTTCGAGTAATATTTTTGGAAAAAGTGATTTCATACTTGATATCATATTTTCAGATTTTTGAGTATTGTCGAGATTTAAGGAACATATTACTTTTAATATTCTTATATCCACAAAAAAAAAACCACTGATTTTTGCATTTTTTTTATAAACTTAAAATTTAAGGAACATATTCCTTTTAATATTCTTATATCCACAAAAAAAAACACTGATTTTTGCAATTTTTTAATAAACTTAAAATTACTTGATACTTGATATCATATTTTCAGATTTTTGAGTATTGTCATGATTTATGAAACATATTCCTTTTTGTTTAATTGCAAATTTTGTTTATAAACGTAAAAATTGCATAACAACATTTATTGTTTTTTTGTTGGATTTTCAAGTGATTTTTTTTAAATAGTCATTTGTGCCTGAATTACTGAAATTTTTGATGATATATCTTTAGATTTTTTAGTATAATCGAGATTTTGAGACCAAATATCATTTAATATTGTTATATCGACCAAAAATCAGTTGTTGAACAATGTATATCTACTTTATAAATTTGAATATTTCTAACAACAATTTAATGTTGTTTTTATTGGATTTTCGTATGATGTGCGGTTTGGTATCCTGTTGGAAAGAATATTCAATCAAATGTTCTCTTTCAAATATAAATATAATAAAGAAATATAAAAAAACTTTATTTTGGATATAGTTTTTTTCGAAACTGATTAATGAAAATAAACCAATGTTATAATTTAGTTCAATGAATAGTTTTTTGGGCCACAAATTACTTGAAATGACATATTTCATGGTATAATAGAAAACAGTTTGATGATTAAGTGAGATGTACAACATTCTATTCAAAGTTTTTTATGATCACGAAAAATCTAATTACTGTAAATTTCAATACATTGAACTAAACATTGGATTTTAACTTATATTTATTTCATAAAACAATGTTCAATATGTTTTGCAATCAATCTTTATTCGTAAGAGGCTTTGCAATAAAATCAATTAATTAAACTTTATATTGATTAATCGCCTTTATATTATTATATATTTATGAAAGAAGAGAATACACAATTTTATAAGTAAGCATTTCTTGGATATGAAAATACCAATGAGTATACTAATGATTATGATCACATTGTGACCGAAATGCACATTTAGTCACAAATAAATATAGTGAAGAAAAGGTACCACGATTATTTTTCATTAACACTTTCCTTCACGTGCTCACGAAACATATATTATTTCTTGGATATGTTTTACGTTGAAGATCCTAAGACCTCTTTTGACAATAATTTGGTATAAAATAGATAAAAACTAAAATAAATAATTGTAGAAGTATTACAGTTTCTAGTAGAGACACTCTGTAGGTACTATACAGGTACATACATATCAAAACATAATGTGTATGTCATTTGTTTAGTTATCAGGTTAAACATTTGTTAATATTTTTATTTCATTGCCTATTGGCAGAGTTGGAGAGAATCATAATCATGATTTATTTGATATATTGGATTTTTTACATTTCTGATCAGTTTTTGCCAGTTTTGATGTGATTTAAATCAATTGATTTACTTACATCACGATTTAAATCGCATGATTTTGTTATAATAAATTCATAAATTTGACTAGGAATTGATGATTTAAAAAAAATCCGTGTGTCAGTACCATGTGATGTACAAAAAAATGGAAGAAAAGAATAATATTTTACTTACTAACAATTATCTACTTTGAAGCATGCTAACTCTATAGTTACATTAAATTTTTCATTGTTCATCTGTAGAATGCACAAACAGTGCTAAAACAATGATTAATTTAAAAATAGAACAAAATATTCATAAAACGATGATTTATTTAAGAAAATCAGTTGATTTAAATCATGATTTAAATAAATTGATTTAAATCACACTAACCCTGCCTATCAGTGATTAATATTTTATTATTTCATTAATTCGTTATATTAATTAGTTATTTCTATAATTCATTGATTTATAGTTCGTACAGCGATATTTGAAATAAATGCACAATTATTTCAAAAAGTCTTGGACACCATAATAATTATTAACAAATTCTGGAAACAATTACCAAAAATTTTGAATTGGAAAGAAACACCATGCTATTTGTAACACGGTGCTGGAGACTCTATGCTAGGTCAAGCTACTAACCCAAACACTCCTTTAATTTATTTAGTTAATTGTTCTTATACAAGACATTACTTTGTAAATTTTGCTAAGTTAGTAGCAGTAGAAATAGTAGCAGTATTAGTAGGATTAGTAGTCTCGGGGTCTCGGGTTCGACTACTGGAGAATATATTTATTGTATTTATTGATTTTCTTCATATATGATACAGAGAAATAAATAGTTTGCTAAATAAACACTATTTCGCAGTCAGGCGTAATATTATTTTCTTACCATTTCTTTATCAACAACATATGTTCGTGTTTTTTGTAATTATTTACATAGATTTAATTGTAATAAAAAATAAAGTTTTTTACCTTTTTGGTGGAGGAGCTGGGCATGAAAAATTGAAAACAATACAAAATAAATATATTCATAATACTTTATTATATTACAATGTTTCCACTTTTTTACAAGTAGTATAATAAATATACATTGTGGTTTATATTTGTTTAATATTAATAATTATATAATTTACACAATAATTTTTGTATAATAAATACAATATAACATTGTAGTATAATAAATAGTTATGAATATACAGTGTCCCCCAGAACGTTGATCACATATGGAAAATAATTTTATTCATAACTTCTCAGAAAATCTTATACTTTCAAAAAGTTTCTTCATTATTTCATACCTAATAATCGATCGTCGAAGTAAAACTATCTGCTTCCATATACAAGGTATAACAAAAAATAGTAAAACAGCTTAAGAGTAAACTACCCTTGTTTTTTAGGATACATAAAATTGATATTTGGAAAAGTTTCTTAGAACTTACATAAAGCTGTAAATGCAAGACTAGGAGCACCTGAGACTAAAATATTTGCATTTGCCTTTTCTGGTATAAAGATGGGCTTTGTCATTTGCAAAGTCGGTTTAACCTAATATAATCGATAATCGAAACAGCTGAATATTTTGACGTCAAAATAATTTATCTAAATCGGTATAAATATTTTTTAAATAATTATTTTTATGTAGGCACTTTCGCGACAAGTGAAATATTTAATTAACTTGTAAATAGTAAATATAATTATCACTTTAATTTCTGCTCTTTCTTATGAACTCGGAACTGGAGCCATTTTCCACTGATAAATTAACTTCAAGTCAAAATAATTATTTATAAAAGATTTATAACGATTTACACCAAATATTTTGACGTCAAAATATTCAGGTGTTTTGATTATATCGATTATCGATATATTATCGATTATATTAGGTTAAACCGACTTTGCAAAATGCCTACCTTCACCCAGAAAAAACAAAAGAAAATATTATTGTGGTAGGTGATTCTAATTTCGTAGTTAGAACCTTTTGTCAATTCTACGTAAGTTTTCCAAATAATATTTTTACATATTTAAAATAACACGAAAGTAGTTTACTCTTAAGCCGTTTAACTATTTTTAATTATGGCTCGTATACGCGAGCAGATAAATTTACATGATTACTTACTGAGTTTGAAATAACTTTTTGAAACAAAAAACATTTCTGCGAAATTAATAATAAAATATGTTTCCATGTGTCCAACTTTCTGGAAGATATTGTATATATTAAAGACTACCACATAGTTACGGTCGATACAGTATTAATTCAAAATAAACTTATTTTCGATTACCTGGTATAAACCAAGATTATCTTAGCTGATACCAGGCAATTAGATACCAGGGTTATCTGTTGATACAACTTTTTTTAAATTTAATAATTTAAATTAATGAGATAATTATAATTTTGTTGTATTTATTCTACTTCCTTAATAATTGAATTCAACGATTAAGGAAGTACAACAAATACAACAAAATTATAATAACCTACAGTTAAATACGAGGATCAATCATAACAATATAAGAAAATCGCGAATTTTTAATTTGATATTAAATTTAATACCAAAATGTGGTGCTTTCAATTTTGAACTTTCAATTTCATAGTTGCATTATGTTATAATATTTGTTAATTTTCTGAAATCTTTAGGAAAGTACAGGAGAAATACTTCTCCTACTTTTAGGAGATAGTAGGAGCAATGAAGTCAGCCAAAATCGGCATTAAAACAATCTGTTATTGGACGATTTTGGGGATCCACTTAAATCAAACATGAATAAGAAGAAGACAATATGTAATCAAAATTATTTTTAGGATGATATATAAAATAATAACCAATTTTCATTTAATATTCCATTTGATACCAAATTCCCTATGAAAAATATTATGTAATATAAATTTTCAATTTCATGAAATAAAACGTAGCACCTTTTTCACTAAAACATTTATTTTTTCTAAATGTACATTTCAGTCGCCAAGCGAATGATATGTACTACTACGTATCTACTACTGAAGATGGTCGCTTGGCGACTGAAATGTACATTTAGAAAAAATAAATGTTTTTTGTGAAAAAGGTGCTACGTTTTATTTCTAAACCTACTTTCACAAGCTCCAACTCCCCGTTTCAATTTCATACTTATTTACTTTACTTTTTTTTTCTAAAATCTTTGAGTTACAAAAGTAGAAGAGTTAAGTAGTTATGTCAGCTAAAGTCAGCACTAAAGCTATCTAATATTGTACGATTTTATGAACATTGGGGTGTCTATTATAACACAATACCCACTAATTTTTTTAATAAAAGATATTGACTATATTGACACTCAATTTTCATTTTTCATACACTCTTAATGACGTTTTCACGTTTTCCTTGTTTATCGCTCACCGCACCCAGGATTTTTGGAAAAAAGTCCAAATGTGAATGCAAAATATGCATCTTGAGTGACATCCGTGCACCAAATTCACAATAATTCAGTGTTAATTTGTATGTAGTTATCACTTTTCTTGTTTCAATGCTTTTGAAATGATGCTTTTGAAAGATTGCCAGGCTGCAGATTCTTTCTCTGATAAACATTGTGAGAAATAATCATCATTCAATAACTTCCAGATCTGAGGACCAACAAATATTCCTTCCTTAATTTTAGCATATGAAATTGTAGGAAAAACTGCTAACAAATGTTTTAAAGCAGCACCATATTCATTCAGAGCCTTGACAAAGTTTTTGACCTAGTTTTATATGCAGTGGTGGGAGTAGAACGTCATTTGGATCAATTAATGGATTATTTGAAATGTTTTGTTTTCCAGGAGAATACTCTGTTCTTTGTGGCCAATCTGTTCTGGTGTAATGATGACTTGTAGCTCGAGTATCCCATAAACAAATGAAATAACAAAATTTTGTAAAACCTCCTTGCATGCCAGTTAACAAACCAATGACCTTAATAAATTTGATTTAATTAAAACTTGGAATTTACGATATACATAGACTATTCAATCACATACCTTTAAAGCATCACATATCTTCCATTTATGACCTTCGTATTTGAGTAAAGTTAAAATTTGAGTCATTGATTTCTAATTTTCCTTAACAGCAGGAGCAATTGGTATGGATGGTTTTTTATTCCTATTGTGTAAAAGAAGAGCTTTTAAACTGTACTTAACTCCATGATTTTTTTTCATATGGTTGGTTCATTTTTTGAAATAAACCTTGAATGCCGTTACAGTAGAGAATAGTGTTTTTCTTATCAAAATAACAGCCAATTCCAAGTTTCATTCTCTATAAACTGTTACTTTTGTCTCAACTGCAAGATGTTTCCATTGTTGCATATATGAATCCTATAATTCTGCATCTTGCTTTGATAAATGTAAATTACGAACTAGATCATTAAGTTCAGCTTGAGTCACTAAATGGCATTCTTTAGACTCATACAAACTACCACTGCTGGGAACAATGTCATTGAAAGATGATTCCGAATCACTGCTTGTAGTACCAGGAACGACTGGCAATGGATGATTTGGTAAACGTTGAACAGGTTTTGAAACAGATGGAACATTTGCTAATTGCACTTTGTTCGATTTTTCATATTGGTCCCAACAACTTTTGATGATCAAAAATTACAATCGGTTCGGTGATTACTTTGATCTCTCCATATTATTGGAACTGAAAAGTCGAAATAATTCCTCTCGCCATTTGACCACTTATATAAAATAGCTCTGCAACTATTGCAAAACAATGTCGGTGTCCACGTTTTGTCTAAATTTCTGACAGCAAAGCCAAAGTAATGTAAATCAGTATATTTTAACGGTGTTGTTATTGCATATCCTTTTTTTCCAACCATATATTAACCACAAACAAAGCAGAAATAGCTTGAATTAGTAACTCACGATCTACTTGACATAATTAAGCACTGTTATTACGAAGATAGAGAATAAATGTTTCCGTTAAATTACTTTACAGTAGCGCCATGACAGATCTGATAGCCCAATTCTGGTGGTTAATTTGAATTCTACGCACTCAAATTACTTGGAAAACATTATCCTCTTTTCCGGACAATTTTTTTAATTTTAATTTGTCAAAAATTCTCGAATTTGCGATTCTGGTCATAATTGAAATAATTATAAATGTGTAATAGGTACCTATAAATAATTTAATAATTTAAAAGGGAATTTTTGTCCATAAATGCCTCACCATTGACAATTTGTGGTTGTCCGTGATCCATTGCTTAGGTTTGCTAATTGCTTGTGCAAGTGATTAAATTAAAGAAAACGCCGTTCGATACGCAATCAGTTGTTGCAAAGTGCTTGAATAATAATTAAGTGGAGTACAGTATAAAAAGCGCGAATTGCAAAAGTATTCCGCAACAGGTCGATTTTTGTGTGTGCGCTGTAAAATAATCGAAGGCGCGACAGGTTGTTTTTATAATGGGACTACTTATGATATTAATTACCCATATAATGCCGGCATCCGTGATTGCGCAGTGTGGAAATAACTCGATTTCAGGTGTATTTATTACGCACGTGATTATCCTTTGGCCAATGGGAAAGTGCGTCCTGCGGCGTCGGGCGTGATCATACCCAACACTTGCAACACACTGCTGCCCAGATGGGACATTTTTAGCACTTTACGTAACCATTGTTAATTACATAAAACACATGCATTCGTTGTTATGGGCAGTTTTTTTTTACAATCTTTTATTGCATCTTCGATTCCTCCACGTATCACGGCGTTTATTAATTAACATCGGATGGTTATGACGCGCAATCACATTCCGTGAATATTTATAACACGAGCGCGCAGGACTCTCCTTGCGGCACATCGGATTTTTGGTAATGGTTTAATTAACAAGTTGCACTAAAACAATTAAGCAGTAAACCTTTATTGCGCCCAATTTCAGGAGGCCACGGTAATAAGGAACGTTTCTAGCGTACCCAAACTCACCACTATAATATAATTTGTCATTGTCGCTATTCTAATTGTAAATTCAAATTATATACAGTGTGTCCACGGGCTAAGCCGTGGAAATAGAAACAACTTTTTGTTATTTTAGGTGATCTAATAAAGTAACACAATTTTAGAAATTTCTCGCATGTTCTAAAACCACAGAAAATATCTTGCAACTGATAATTATGTACACCAAAACCTTAGAAACCATTAAACTGAAACGTGCATTCTGAAAATATGCATTCTGTAAAGATACAACAGATAATCAAATTTAGAAGTAGGCATTGCAGGTTTTTAGACATTGCATTATTTTATCATTTCTAAAATCCTAAAATTTAAATTTAATTTGGCACCACCTGCCCTCATAAACCGAAAGACAGAAACCGCCACTGTATCTGCATATTAATTTCTTATACAGCAGGAGCAACTAACCACTCGCAGATACATTGCACATACGCATACATAATCAACTCAAGTGCGGATAATTCAATAATATTTAAATATTACAATTCCTATAAATATCCGTTGCATCAGACGTTATTATGCGAGCTACCTTATCATTACACTTTAATGAATTTCCATCGCCGAGAAATTGGCTCCCCGTCGCAAAGCGTTCGCATAAAATCAATCGCGCAGAATTCAGTCGTGGCTCTATTGCGATTAAAAACCCGCAAACATAATTAACTGCACCATTCTGCTTTATGTAACTACCTGTTTTTGAAGTGATGGTAAATAACACGTATTTGCATTGATTGCGCGAATGCGCGCAAACTCGCACAATTGCTGCGTCGATGTGGGGCTTATTAAATCGCTGTGTAGAAGTGCAATTTGAATTTCATGTGTGAATTATCGGAAAATCGACCACATTGTCGTCAGTCAGCGCTTTGTATTTACTTGGTGAAGCAGTGTGGTTACAAATTTTAATTATACGAGAAGCATGCTTCTACCGACGGCAAAAGCTGCGCACTGGCATCTAAAAGTGTGGAAGGATTTTTTTAAATACCTACATCAAATTTGCATATAATAGCCATATGAGCAGTATATGACTTTCTTAGTATTAATACGAAAAAAATAATAAAAATTTATAAAATAATTATAAAAAAATAATACTAAAATGTAAAATAATACACGAATCCTGCATATGTTGCTACAAAAATCAGAGCAAATACTCCACTAACCTTTAAATCCTGAAACCAATTGCGACATCTTTCAGCAAAATCAAAAGGAGATCGATTAAAAGAATTACGAACGAAATTGATACATACAGCAATTTTCTTAATAATAATTTTTTCTACGAAAGTGTTGAAAGACACGTTTTCTGTCATAAAATTTAACCTTGAAAGTTGGTATTTGTTACAAGGAGTGCAGAAAGTACTTTCCGCACTCACTTTCCGCACTCCAATACCTCTCTTTTGATTTTTGAGGCAATAAATCGGACGAAACTGTGGATGCAATGGCAGCAAGTTCCGGCGGAGTGTTTGTTATATCGTCACTATCGGAATCCATTATTGATATTCTTCTACTTCCAGTATTAATGTATAAATTTCGAGTCTCGATTTGGTGACAAGCGATTTATAAATTTTCTGACGTTTAAATTAATGACAATGACATTTATTTTAAATTAATGATTAAATTTACATTAATCTTTAGTTTTCTACACTTTCGCAGAAAAAATAGTATGTAACACTCTTGCGGAAATGGCCATTGCAAAACTCGTATGAATGGAGCACTCGCTGGCGCTCGTGCTCCAACTTTCATACTCGTTTTGCAATGAAGCCCTTTCCGCACTCTTATTACAATATGCTATTGTTACCATCGACAACTATTCATTGCTCAAGGATTATGTAACAATTATTTATGAATAATTAGGTAGGTACATGCTAAAATCGATAAAAAATAATTTTCAACAATAAAATTGTAGGTATCCTTAAAAACTGTGGAGTTTAAAGTTACTTTCAGAAATATATTTTAAAATTTTTTTTGAAATCATTCATATAATAAAAATAAAACAAAAATATGATTAGAGTAATTACAGATAAAGGAAAATATGATAAGATATTTTTCCGAAATCGAATAATAATATCTACATCATTATGTTAAAATTGTCCATAAAACAAAAATATGATTAGAGTCATAAGATACATAATACGAAATGTGGCCTGACTTCAGGTTGCCAATATTTTACCAAAATTGAATAGTAATAATTACCAAAAAATATTTTTTTTTATGTTTCACACAAAACAATACATGTTTAAGTCGAGGACGTACTACATACAAGCAATGAAGAACGTATTTCTATATTTATTTGCAAATACTTTCTAATAAGTTATGATATCTATATTTTGTTATAATATATAGACTGTCATTACTTTATCTAAGTTATTCTTGACGATGTACCTTGTGTTGTGATACATACAAACATACATACAGACAGACCGACAGACAGAGCTAGAGACAATCTTGGACAAACTGATTCAGTGATGCAACTGAAGTTAATTATTTGTGTCGATGTCTATTAGACATTAGCTTCCTACCACATTGTCACATTTATAATTTTTTCACTACTAGCTTTCATCTCTAATAATTTAAACTTTATATCTGGTAACAATGTTATTTTAAAAATATAACCTCAAATTGAAAACTTAACCAAAAAAATAATTGACAAGTTCCATTGGGGAATTCAGTTATTTCCGAAACAATACCAACAAAATTACCAGATGTTCATAGACTCCTCTGACGCAAAAACATCGTGAATGGAGAATATTTAGATATTTTCATTATGTATTTTAAAAATAACTGTAAACATTAATTTAATCAAGATCAAGATTCTTCACCTGAAGAAGCCAAAGTGGCAAAACATGTAGTGAAATATAAAATAAAATGAAAAGAAATGATATGAAATTGAATGAAAGTGATAAAGAAAATATTATTAAAGTAATGTATAACACCATCACATTCTTTTATGATGATATTGTTTATTGAATATTCTTAGACGATAATAATAAATACAAAATTATTATTACCCCATCTCCAGTTTCATATTTTTGAGAAACAATTTCCTCATTTTTTATAATGATGAAAATACTGTCTTCAACATTATTCAAAATTCCATATTCCATATTATTTCCAAGTTCAAAATCTTTTTTTATGATGATATTATTGTGTACTGAACATTCTTGATGATAATAATGAATTCTAAATTATTTTCTCACTATCTTCAAATTTAACATTGACCCAACATTAATTGAAGTCAAACTTTCTTCATTTTTGTGATCATATGAATAGATATTCTTAGAGAATTATTGTCTTATTATCCTCAATTTCACAATTTTGGAAGAAACACTATCTTATTTTTTATGATTCTTATCTTATTGAGTATTTAAAATTCTTAGACAAAATTAATAAATACAAAATTATTGTCTCACTATCTAAAGTTAGGCAAGTTTCACAATTTTTGAGAAACGCTTTCTTCATTTTTTAAATGATGAAATACTATTGTCACGAATCGCAATTCTTGGAGCAGCACGTTTTCTTCAATTGTGTGATGCCATTTCTGGAAATTGCAAATTTTAAATAATGTTTACCAGCCAGAACTGAAATAAATGAGAACCATCAGATAAACAGTTATCCTATGAAAGTGTTCAAATGTTTAATGAAAAGTGCGAAGTTATAAGAAGTTAGGTATAACTAGTCAATAAAAATATTGGGAAATTAATGTATAATAGTTAATTATTATATTTGAAACTAGAATGGTTATGAAAACGTAAAAGAATAGGATGAAAACCACTCAGTATAAAAAAAATGATTCAACCGTTTTTGATGCTGACAACTTTCGTTAATACTTTTTGTTTTCATAACAATACCTAATATTGTTTTAATTTGTACATCATATTGCTGCATTTTTATTTATGAGCCTACATAAGCAATATTTTTCTTAAGGCTCGTTCTCACGAATCAAGTGAATTGATCGATGTTTGTTGATCGACAAAAGTTAAATGAAAACTTTAGTTCGAATCTTTGTTTCAGTACAGTTGATCAACTTTAAACAAGAGTTTTCATTCAACGTTTGTTGATCAACTAATACCAATCTATTAATCTTGATTCGTGAGAATGCGCCTTTAGATAACTACAGGACAATTGTGTTAGTTATGAATTGTCCATGATTTAATTTTTAATCAAAAATCCAAATTTTCTCCATTGAATTGTAAGGAATATTTAAGAAACATTTTTATTTATTACTGCACTGGAACAAACATTTTTGGACATTAATATGCAATTGTTTTCCTTCATAATTTGAGCAGAATTTTAATAGTTTTTGTTTTGTTATCCATGACGTAAATTTTAACCAATAATCCAAACTTTCTGTGATGAAATGCTAGAAAATTATGAAAAGTTTTTCTATTAGCACAATAAAATTTTTGGTATGCATGAAAAAAAAACTAGATGAGACATAAACGATCAATATTGATTAAAGGATATCATAACATTTTGTTATAAAAAAGAAATTGCTAATAAAAGGCGGAATCATTCCACAAGCTTGAATTCGAAGTCTGTTAACTTTCACAATGTTGAACTTAATTTTTAATTTCGGAATTTCAAAAGTTGGTTTCAATCCTTTTGGATAATTCACAACTTTTAGCAATACTTAAATTTTCAATATTTTCCTAAAGTAATAGTGAAGTGCCCACCTAAAATAAATGTATTTAATTTTGGTTAAATGGAATGACATACTTTTTTATCTCATAGAGCAAATGGTATAACAATTTGCTAATTCCTAATTAGGTTTTATCAATTTATAGATCATATTACTTAATATTTTTAGGCCAACTTCCTCGATTTAATTTTTAATGAAAAATCTAAAAGTTTCTGCAACGAAGTGCAAGAAGATTATGCAAAGTATTTTTTTTATTTATTACCACACTGAAACAAAAATCAAAGCATTTGTCTATGAAAAAAATGTAGGCCTACTGAAACAAATTGAAATAATTCAAGTTTTTTAGTTTTAGAAAATCTTCAAATTATAAAACAAAAAGTTTACTTTTATATTTCGATACTTTTTTATCTAAATTGATAGCATAAACCAATAAATGGTTTCCATAATTTACGACTTTTATATATTTTAATGCCACTGCATAATATGACATACTTAATTTTTGCTCATACTTTTCAATTTTAGGCCGATAATATGCAATTATAAATAAATTAGAGAGATAGACAGAGAGACGGAGAGTGAGTTAAAATTGGTCTTATATACTTGAAGAACTCCATCCTTACATTTCAGTTGATATTTTGAATACGGGAATTTTCAGAAAAACCATATTTTCTGCATATACCTACTTTACACGAAGAATATAAAAGATAATCGAATTCAGATTATCAGATCATTTAGGCGAGACTTGGGACAGACTTATTTTTTGTACGAAGCATTTCTTGACATACCTAATCAAGCAATCTGTAAATATGAAATGAAGACGATGTGAGGCTGTCATGCAATTTTTAATCATGTATTACTAAATATAGAAAAATCCAATTATATAGTTATATTTGTATCTCAACTCTGAAAGGATATTACTTATTTCAATAATTATCTCGATTTCAGTTTTCATTTTAAAATTATCATTTCAACTAATTTTTTTGTTGCCTTTTATTATCTTCAAGTTAAATTAATATTAGATTCGTGTGCAGAAAATAAAAGTTTAATTATACGCTAAAAGTTATATTAAAAAATCAATTTTAACCAGAATCTTAAAAAAAATATATGCAATTTACGAGAATGTAATCTCAAAGAATTTAAGAATATTTTGTGTTTTACGATTTTACCATTTTAGAATATACGATTTAAAGATTTGTACTGTACGAATCTTGTAGAATATTCAGACTGCTTTCAGAAATTTGGGATTTAAAAGAATGCCATCATGATATTATGTATTTTACGGTTTTACGATAATACGATATAACGATTTGAATTGTACAATTTTGGTAGAACATTCAGAAGTACGTATGAAATTTGAAATTTAAAAGAAAGCCATCCCCAAGAATTAAAGAATATTTTGTATTTTAAGATTTTACGATATACGATTTAACGATTTACATTATACGATTTTTGTAGTACATTAAAGTGCTAGTAAAAAAAAGTTTTCATTTTAAAATTTTCATTTTAATCAATTTTATTTTGTCTTGCCTTTTATTATCTTTAAGTCAAATTAATATTAGATTCGTGCGCAGAAAACAAAAGTTTAATAATAAAGTAAAAGTTATATAAATATATAAACTTTAACCAAAATCTTGGTTCTCAAAAAAAATTGCAATTTATGAGAACGTAATCTCAAAGAATTTAAGAATATTTTGCGATTTTACGATAATACGATATCACGATTTGTATTGTACGATTTTTGTACATGATTCAGACCTACGTCGGAAATTTTTAAATTTAGAGGCATTTTACGATTTTACCATTTTAGGATATACGATTTAAGGATTTGTTCTGTACGAATCTTGTAGATCTCGATAAAATATTCAGACCTCAATTTTTGTATGATTCAGACCTACGTCTGAAATTTGCAATTTAAAAGAATGCAATCTCGACGTTGAGTATTTTACGACTTTACTATAATACAATATAATGATTTGAATTGCACAATTTTGGTAGAACATTCAGACGTTCGTCTGAAATTTGAAACTTAAAAGAAAGCAATCCCCAAGAATTAAATAATATTTTGTATTTTACGATTTTACGATATACGATTTAAGTGATAGTAAAAAAAAAGTTAAATAATAATAATAATAATAATAATAATTAAATTATAATTATAATTACATTCGAGACATCTTGCTGCAAAACATACATTTATAAGAGTTCATAATGCCCAATAATAAATACTATATTCCAGTAAAACTTCAATATTTCTTGATATTCTCATCTGAAAATATTTTTATTTCAACTAATAATAATAGAATAATTAAGTAAATAATCATTTATGCTATTATAAATAATGGATTATTATTTGAAAATGTTTTTTTTTATTAGAAAAGTAAAATTTTAAAGAAGTTAAAAATAATCAAATTTTATGGGAATTTTTATTTGAAAATGTCTAAATAAGTTGACTCTAAAATCAACAATTTTTTTAAACAACATTACTAAATACCTCAATTGTGTTATCGTGCAGCCATAAAAAATGCATTTTCAAAACTAAATGTTAATTATGGAATTAAACGATTCACACATTTTCATACAAATGCCCAAAAATTTAGATAATTCTTAAAATCTTTTATTTTTTCACCTTTCGAATAATAATTGACCTAACGAATCTAAAATTGTAGATATTGATTGCAAAATTCTTTAAAATTTTATATCTCTTCTAATAGGTTTATTTTTCTTCAATAGTTATTGATGCAAATGCCTCTCGTAGGCGACTTTTTAAATATTCAGTGTCATTTTCTGCATTTGAGGGATTGTTTGAATGATTTTATTTTTTTTAATGTTGTTAAATGTAATTTTAAATTCCTTTGGAAAATAGTAAATAAAAAAGTGTCAAAACAAGATTTAAATATTTTGATTTTGCCAACACCCTGTATAAAGAAATCAAAGTTTTAATAACTGAACTGGTAGTTTCAGACCAAGCAGGAATTATAATTCCTGTAACATTTTTACTTAAAACTAAAAATTAAAAAAATATCCCTCTTGTAAACTCAATCAATAACTTCAAAGAATTCACATCGAAAGAAAAACACTTTCTTGACATTTGCATTTGAAAATTTGTATACCATATGATTAAACTTCTCAATATATCACTGTACAATGTTCAAAAGGTCAATTATAATAGTCAATAGGAAAATTTTAAATTTACCAACATATAATTCACATATGTTTTATTTTAAAAATATTCAAATGAAAATATATCTCTTTTCTAGAGAAACAAAATTTTGAAGAATTATTCTACATATTCAATTCTACAGTTTAAAAATTATATCTTTAAAATGTGCTTCTGATATGCAGTCAGTAAAGATTTAACTTCTAAGAATTCACATCTGACTGAAAATTTGGTATCAATTACAAAAAATATTCAATTTTCAAATAAATATTGCTTACCAAAGATAAAAACAGAGAAGTAACAAAGTTTATTAAAGAGAGTATTCAATTCATTTTAGGCGTACAAAAAATTACAGTATATTTAGTTCATGGATAATTAATAATTAATCGACTGATAATATTCTACTTTTCTTTCATCTATCTAATCAATTTAATGGGGAATACATATTTGAAGGATTGTTCCTACGAATATTTACAACCTTTGATTTATAACCCAAAAAAACGTCTAACATCAACAACAATTTTGCTAAGAGCTGCAAAGCTTCTATAGTCCATGCCAGATAAGATAGCACTTTTCACATAAAACAGAATTACCCCAAATGGTAGAATAGTGCCAATTAGATTGCATCCCAAAGCGGCGGGAGCTGTTTTGAACCATAAAGCTATAAACCATATAGTTATTCCTTTGATCCCTTAGAAATGAGGTACTTTGGAATAAGCATCCGCATTACTCAGGGACTTTAAGCTCACTTCGTGCCCACCTTAATAAACTAGGATACGCGATAAATTTGCATTTATGTTGGCCAGTCCGATAGGACAGTGGAGGGACTTGGGATTTATGTGAATAGTGACATCTGGCATGGACTATAGAATAATAGTGACATGTTTACCAAAATTAGGGTGTCTACTTAGCATCTGGTTGATTTTAGGTTTTCCAATTTTGTTAAATGCAATTTATATTTTTTGATAATTTTATGTTATGTTCATAACATTCTAAGATAACCAATTACCACTAGAATATAAATTTTCATTGTTTTCTTTGAAATTCTTAGAAAATTCAACACAAACGAACTTTTTCAATGGTTCAAGTTTCAATGTTCCAATTATATTTGCTCATGTGCTTATCAATTTAGCGAACTATTGGAGCTCGGATTGAATTTTCATGCTGTAGATATATGCGAATTTAAAAAGAAATGACGTAATTTAGATGGATATTTTTTTATTCGCTATTTTGTGTTCAGATGTTTTTTAAGTATGCAGGAAAATTTGATGTAATTTTTACGATTACTTGGTTTTTAAATTCAATGGAACTATCAACTTTTCAGAAGTTTTTTAAAATATCCAGGCCTTTTTTTATGACTTTTTCAATGTTCTACGACGTGGTAATTTGTATTGATATTCACTGGAATCTGAGAATCTCAAGGAATTTGGCGCACTATTATCGATTATCATTAATTACGTCTCTTTTGTATGCATTTGCAATTGATCAGGAACACAAAAACCGACCAACAAAATAGTCGTACATATAATACAAGCAACCATTAATTATCACCTTCTTAAATTAATGCGCTTCACTTATAAAACATAGATTTTAACATAACCGACCAGCAATCTTGCTTTTAAACTGCGCCACAATCAATTATTACCTCGTCGAATTAGTCTGTTTCATCTATGGGGATTTTAGCATACCGGCTTTTAGAGAATAAGAAAAACATTTCATGGCGACACGGAATGTGCATATTTTCAGATATGCAAATGCTCGCGATTGCAGATTTCGAGTGGTCATAAAATAACAAACCTCCTGAGCCTCGTGGACGGAAATAGAAGTGATTATGAATTATGGATTCGAAATTACACGACATCGGTAAACACAAAAAGGTCTCACAATTAATTGAAACCACTGGCATTTATGTCAAAACATTTATATTGATTTAAGCGAGTGATTTATTGCTTCGCTATCTTTGTGCTTGTGTAAAATTTGTGTCAATCGTCTAGGAAATAATATTGTTTACATGGAAAAGGTACATTTTACGCAAGGAATTATAATTAATTGACTTTGCACAAATTATAAGCGTGTAGAAAGTAATTATTTACATAAAAAATATCTTCAATGCAAGATGTCAAATTCTTAAGAAAAACAAGAAGAAAGAACTGTAATTTCTAATTATAACAGAATATGTTATATTAATCGTTATCGATTTTTTAAATAGCAACATTTTTGTGTGATATGTTGAATGACTGTTATCTTTTTAAATTTTACTCTTAAACTCGCAATTCGAAAGACCTTCATAGATTCATAGGCTGATTCATACATTCTTACGCGATGCAACGCTGTCGCTGTGGGCATTTTCAACTGCGATCAATGCGCCTTGAAAATGCCCATAGCGCTAGCACTGTAACAGCGTAGCGTAAGAAATCTATGAATCAGCCTTTATGTTGTAGCAGCAAACTTATCCTATAAAGGTCCTCACTTAATTTTTATTGGTGTGCGGTAAATATTATCTTCACAAAACTATGCAGGATAATCGCATTCCAGTAGTGCATATTTTGAGCCTATTATTTAGTATAACTGTTGGTAATATTTTCGCACCTGTATACCTGGGCTTTGTGTGAACCCCCGCAGTTATGGGATTCTGCGCGATTAGGCTATTGCCGCTTTGGTAATAAAATGTAAATTTTTGGGAGGAGATATGTTTTACTGTTTTAAAGTATGAAATAGCTATCAGTTTTTATTACGTACATACGGCGTTTTGAATAACAAAAAAAAAATTATAGCTCTTTTGTTTTGAGATTCTATGTTTTGATTGTCTGATTGAAGTAATATGCATAGTTATTTGATTAGGGAAGTTATATTAAATATTATATCTTGTGATATTTTTATTCATTTTTATATAATTTTACTATTTTACTACAGGTCAAATTTTATATCTTCAAAAAATATATATTTTCTTCTAGAATTATTGATGCACTATGTCTTAGTTTTCTTATTATCATATATTTATTGATTCTATTTATATTACGGGCACATGTAAAACTCTTCGAGATTACAACTCTCACAAAAGACCTTTGGCTTCGTGTCAATATCAATACCTTTTACTGTAATAGCTTTCATCAGTTACCATTTGAAATCTGTCTTTCTATCACATTTCCATACGAGTTTCTGGATTGATATCCGACGGGTGCTGATTAATCTTGATGGAGAACATATATTATCAATTAATAATAAGAAAAACACAATCTACATTTTTATATCATGTTTAATAAGTATGTATAATATTAATAAACATATTATATGTGGAGTATGTGAAGTAGTTATACGTTAATTTGAATTATAAATTGTTTAATAACGTATATTAAAAGTAAAGGCAGAAATATCTTAATACCTAAATTTTATCATAATAATAATAATTACAATAATCTGTACCTATTACAGTCATCCCGAGGAGACCTGACAATGACTCATGTTTTTTTGAACAAGAATCGCATGTTTTGTGCTCGTTCGGATGCTTAAAGCAATTGTAATAGAGTGAAATGAAATAAGAAAAAGTTTTCAGAAAATGAGAAAATTCAGAAAAGTACACAGAAAAGTGCGCAGAAAAGTGTACATAAAAGTACGCAGAAAAGTACTTCTTTGTCATAAAAGTACACAGAAAAGTACTTCTGTGTCTTAAACGTACACAGAAAAGAACAGAAAAATACACAAGTAAACGTTTTTGTTTCGAGATAAATATCACCAGAAAAAGTTACAAATAAACTTTTCTTGTAACATTTTGAATACCTAAATTTCAAGGTTTTCAGAAAATGGGGCAAAATATGGAAAACACTTAAGAATACACTATTTTTGTTTGTTTCGAGAAAAATATCACAAAAAAGGCGTCGAAAAATGTCGAATTCCGGTTATAAGGAGCGATGAGTCATTGTCAGCTCTGAACAGGCTAATACTTAAATATATACATACCATTATCATACAAGAACCATGGTTATTTCATTATTATGGTTGAATTTTTGATTCCATATAGATGCCTGCTTCATTAGGAATTCCTTCACTGGTCTCTTCATAACGTATGTTATGTAGGTTTGTTTTGGCTCCTCTACTCGCCTCAAGAGTAGTCGAGTTTCCATATGTTGTTATAGACAGTTATAATAATATTTTTGTAATTAAAACAATTTCTAACTTTCTCTAGAAACTGTTGATGAAATTCAAAAATAATATTACAATAACAATCCTCTCGTATTTAAGAAAGCTAAATTTCAAGAATTAAGCTTATCTTATGGACATTATATTGGATATTTATTTGGTTTATTCGAAACTATTTTTCTGATTACATAAATGTACAATAGGTACTATAAATTTATCAAAATGTGTTTATTGCAATTTTAGAGCTTGATGTAATAAAAACATAATAATAATAATACAAGTTTGTGCTTGTGAAACAATAAGATAAATGAAAAACTTTGTATTCGATGTACATGGTTTTGAGAAAATGGGAAAACATGGAAAACGCAGAAAATTGCATAGATAAGTACGTAGAAAAGTATACATAAAAATACACTTAAAAGTACACAGAGAAAGAAAAGAAAGAAAAGTACATAGAATAGTACTTCTTTGTCACAAAAGTACACAGAAAAGTACTTCTAGTAAAAATGTTGTTCCAATAATTACATGAATTCCATGGAATCCAGTTGCTATATAAAATCTTGATCCATAAATGAAATATTAAGAATTAATTCATGTATAATTGTTATGACTATTTTATTTGTCGAAAAAGTACACAGAAAAGTACAGAAAATACACAAGTCAATGTTTTTATTTCGAGAAAAATATCATCAGAACAAGTTACAAATAACCTTTTCCTGTATCATTTTGGATACCTAAAATTCAGAGTTTTCAGAAAATGGAGGAAAACATAGAAAACACTCTTCAAATTTATTAATGTTACACCAAAAAAAAGTTTGCATAGGTAAAAACAATCTAAAATAGAAACAGGTACATGACAATGCAGAGAAGCAAAAATATAAAAACCTGAAAACGGTCAAAAGACGAACCCAAAGGTCCAGGTTGCAACAGAGCAGTCAAAATAAATAGTCATCAAAAGTACAAAATTGTCATGAAAAGAAAATCAACTTCGGACATATTAAAAATCTCGCACAAAAAATAATAAAACCATTATCTTATCGCATGCAATAATATGTAATAATTAAAAGCTACATATAGAATTTAAAAAAAAACGCATATCAAATGAAGAACATACAACGTACAAACGTACAATAATTAGTAAAAATATTCACACAATATCAAGCCACAAAATCGAAATAATTATAAAAGATAGTTTCGCAGTTGAGAAAATCGTCCACAGAATAAAACTGCATGTGAAGTCAGCAACTTTTTGGTGGCCTTAACATAAGCAGTAAAAGTTAGGCTCTTTCTTTCAGCAGAAAACTTATTGTACTTAGGAAATCACAATTTTTTTTGTTTCGAGAAAAATATCACAAAAATACTACAGACAAATATTTCTTGGGACATTTTGGATACCTAACAGTACCTAAATATTAAATTTGATTGAGATGTTTTTGTCATAAAAATGAAGTACTTAAAATTTAAAATGGAATTATGAATTTCAATAATCAACGATAAAATAATCAGTAATGTAATTAATTTCAGTTTCTGCTTAATGTTGTACCTTTTTTAATTATTATTTTTATTTGAAATTTTTTTGTAGAAAACAAAAGTTTGGTCGGTCAACCGTCATATACAGGGTGTCCAGGATAAGGATCAATCAACAGCATGGGGAACTCAGAAACCATAAAAGTTACAAAGGCGGTTGGTTAAGTTAAAAAAATGTTGCGCAATTTAGTGGTCAGTAATATTCTGTTAGGAAAAAAATAAATTTCCGCTTACTTCCGGAGATACCCGACAAAATCGGAAATTTCGCAATTTCGTTTATATTTTTTTCTGAAGTTGATTGAAAAGGTATAAGAAAACCAAAGGCACTTTCTCATTGCAACTTTTTTTAGCTCTATAAGACAGCGTTTACAAATTTTCAGTATAACGTTTCGTTTCGAAGAAACAAGCATAAACTTATTTTTTTATATGGCCCGTAAAAAATGTACATCCTGTATGTGATAGCATTTCCTATTACGAATTCAACTATATATATATCACTGTATGGTTTATCGTACAAATCATTTGTATAATTGAATGCAATGAAGGGAACTGCAGAATTAAAAATTAAAAATTCTGAAGAATTAAACAAATATATAATATTTGTAGATAACTTGTTGAAAATCATGCGATTTTTGTACTTGAGAAGATCCAAATTCATAAGAAGCTTCATTTTTTCCAGATATCCACAAAGGAGATCACAAATAATGATCAAGCTCAGAAGATGTCCAATTTTTATTCGAAATGTCATAACATTAAACAGTAGATATTAATTAGGTATATGATATTTTGAAATATATTTATAGTAATTTGTGCTGGAAATGCGTATTTAATTGTTAAAAAAAAATAAAAATAATTATAAACATGAAAAGATTTATTTTTATTGAAATTTGATTCGGCGAATAAAAGCAGTCCTGAAAATGGAACCAAATGTTGGATGCACTTTATGTATCCAAAGGTTAATGTTTAAAATATTTTAGAAAAATTTTCTGCATATGTTTTATTCAGTAAATAAACTATAACAAATAAATGAATAATGTAAATAAAATAAGAACTGTAAGGACAAAATTTTAAAGAATTATCTTATGAATATTTGCAATCTTCATTTCATAATATATCCAAAAATAGTATCTAATTACTACTTATTTAAAAAAATATTTGTATCAGACATATTCCTCTAAAAAATGTGTTTGAGTTTTGAATATTTGTACAAAATCAGATCAGATCAGATATAAATAATCAAATACAGACATCAAGGAATAAAGTATTCAACTTTTTTTTAGATTTAAATTTCAGCAATGCAAAAGTTTTCCTGAAAAAAATATATACAAGTTTATCATCCTGCCAATTCAAAAAATAGGTACTCAATGATAATCATCGTTAAATTAATTTCATGGGCGACTAGAAATAATTACATTAGTTTCTTTGTTATCGGATAAAAGTATATCATCTTAGGCAAACATCTATTTTCGTCAACATTTCAGTCATCCAGCAAATTTATGACTACGTCATTAATTAACGATTTTGATTGCTGCTGAACCAAATAAGAGAATGATTACCAATGATAATGATTTTTATCATAAACAATGAATTTTAATATTTGATAGATTACATTTCAAGTGAATTCAAGATGTATGAACATTGAATACATATGCCTCTGATGATGGTTGTTCATAACCAAAACCAGATGAAAGAAATAAATCAGAAAATAAAATAAAAATAAATATTTTATACCAGTAAGTACTAAGTAAAAAGTACCAGTAAAAAGTATAATCATCCACTTAATTCTATCAGACCTCAATGTGAATCATCCTTAATTAAATTCATGAGTGAACAGAAATAATGAAATCATTTTTCGTATTTCACTGTCTCAACTGCTATAATTGCATCATCTTAATCAAAACAATTTTTTATTATTCAGCAAATTGACTACCACCTGCCAATAAAGTAACGATGATATAATAAAGTTGAAAAGTGGACGTTAATTATTGCTGCATCAAATTGAAGGATGAATATAGCTTATATATTCTTCAAGTCGTTTTTCTCAAATCTCAATAATATAAGAATTTTTCAAAGACGGAAAGACCCCATGGGGTTGATAGCCCAAAAGATTGTTTATATATATATATATATATATATATATATATATATATATATAAGAATTTTGCATCATATCTTTGACAGTTTTAGTTTTGAAATTCTATTAGTTTATTTGTATTTCATGATAAATATCGTCATAAATTTTAGTGTACTGACATAAGTGGAACGAAAGTCCAGAATAAGGGCTTATATCTTCGTAAATATATTTTTTTGAATATAATACATAATAACTTTATTATACAGCAAAAGAAGTTGTATAAAAAGATAATACAAAAATTGCATTTCCTCTTCCGGTTTATCCAGAAGAACATACAACTTTTGCAATTTTGAGAATATCAAATCCGTTTTTTTTAAATTTTACATTCGTTCGGATGCCATTCAATCCCTGAATTGTGTCTAAAGTGCTCAAAAAATGTAAAAGTTATGGAGACCAACATTTGTAAAATGTAAGTGGTAAATTTAAGTATTATCAAATATTTCATAAGTATTTAAGTTCAAAAGGAAAAAAGACTATTTTTTTATACTACACCATAATCATCTTCACTATCTATATGTTTGAATAATTCTAATTTATCTGGGCGATAAATATTTCTTGTTATCTGTATAACGTACACGAAATGTCGAAATGCGTAGATCTTTTCTCATTCACTTTCCGCTCAACTATACGTTTCTCCATTTTTTTTTTCACATCAGGCATTGTGGCCAAAATATCTTAGTTATTGCTGACTGATCTTTATGAATTCATTTCTTCATTTACTATTAAGCTCTTCTAGCACAAACAGATTAGTGCGATAGACAGAACAGAAGATATTCTAAGCAGTCTTCAATATACCCATAGCTCGAAACTCTCGATTCTCTTTCTGTCTGTCTGCTTTATGGTCCAAGTTTCTGAGGCATAGGCTAGAGGAAAAATTAAGACGTTAACTAATCGCACCTTCGTAAATTTGCTCATACTTCTTTCCTTTCATATTCTAATTAGCTTTGTTGTTTTTGTTTTTGCCATTATTAGTTTCTGTTTTATTTCTTCAGTGCAGCTTTCTTGATTAGAGATAATAGAGCCCAAGACTTTATGACTTTATTTTTAAATGACTTTTTGCAGTACCTCATGTTCATCAGCCATTACAGCAATAGGCTGGTTATCTCTCGGTCTAGCAATGATCATTACCTTTGATTATAATTTAAAACTGCAATTTAACACTTTTATCATCCGGTATTAAATATGTACTTAATTTTATTAATTGCACCTAGTTGCAGCCAATTTCGATTCACAAGATCAGTTGAGAACCACATAATCTTGATATGAAAATCTCAGACATGGGAAATGAAGGGAAGTGAACAACTTAAAATTAAAATTTGCCAAAAATATACTGCTCGTGATAATTTATTCGTTATGCAATGAATTTATTTAGGAATATTTCCGTAATAAATACAAATTAAAGCTTAGGTTACTCTAACTTAGGGATAAATTACGGCCTCTGAAAGTAATCGCGTTTTTTCATAAAATGCAAGGTATTTCAAACGGTCAACTGTGCTGCATCGTAATTTCACTTCCGCGATAACCACAGTTCATGCAAATATCATTTCGCATACTTCAAACATTATTCCATAATTCTAAAGTGATATTTGATTAAATTTCAGAAGTTGGCTTTTTCTGCTATGTCCCTGATTTCTGAGAATCGGTCCAATGTGTGACGTAATAAAAGTTTTATTATATAATTAATAATTTATAGAACTTGAAGCACCCTATTTTGCTTGTCACCTCTAGGCTAGTCCCTAGCTTTGCCCGATCATAGATACGGTATGTCCATGTTGCTTGAGTATATATTTTATCAGGGAAATTGCAATTTTATTTAGGAACTTGGAAGTATCTCCAACAGAAATTGTTCGCTCATTTCAAATATGTCTCTTTTTGCTTCTACCTCGTGCGTCAGAACTGGGACTTGTGTTTTCATCAATGGTTAATTCTGGAATGACAGGGTACAGTTTTCGTACCTTCTCCTTGGTGGTCATCTAGGAGGTCAGGAGGTTTAGGGTTGTTCAGTTTTTCCTTTTTTAACAACTTTTGGCAGTAATCAATGTTTGAAAACCAGTAAAATATATTTATTTGTTTTTCAGTAAATAATGTATTCCTAAAAGGTTCCGTTTCTCTCTTTCATGACTAATAATATGGAGAAAGGCCGAGGGCCCTTAACCCAATAAAGATTGGTCTCTCTCTTAATATGGAAACGTATTCCAAATCCTAGAAAATATTCCTAGAAATCGTAGATAAGATTCCTAGAAAAGAAAAAGAGAAGAATCCATAGAAAATAGTAAAAGATAAAAATGGTTAATATTCAGAAAGTTATTAGAATGTAGAATTATAAAGAAATCAAAGGTAAGATAATTATTTACATGTACTGTAATTGTGCAAAAAGAAATTATTTGTTAATTTTAAAACACTGTACACGTGCACATAATTTACGTTACGAAACATTCCAGAATTCCCAAATGAAAACTTTATCAGATATAATTTCTAACATAAGCAGAAGATCCATTATACCAATACACCATTCCTTGTGTAGGCGGATGTTAGATTATATCGGTGATTTTTAGTTTGTTCGGTTTTCTGAAGTCACTTAGTGTGTAGTTGTAAGCAAGGCAGTTGTCAAAGTGGTGCGCACTGTGTATCCGTAATAAGCGTGGATAGGACGTGGAAATGTAAGGCATTCATGTGTGATTGCTCAATCATATCAGATTTCTTAATCTCGACAGAATCAATTGGCGAAGGAGCATTTAACATCAGCCGCATTAGCGCTGGCTCATGACCGTCCCGTCCCGATGGTGCGGCGTTGAGGTTTCCGGCAAAGTACCAATCGTGGAGATAGGCATTTCCTTGATAAACCTAGATAAACTATAGTAGGTCATAGTTTGTGGCATATGCCTGGTACTATATGTAGAGACTTCACCTCGCGTGTACGCGGCTCTTGACTCACGCTGACCTCTTCACCTCTCTCACATTACCATAGCCAAGAGAGTGCTGGACCAGACGGCTCACACGCATATTCCTTACTCAAAACCCCCCGATCATAACCACTCCTTCATTGGACATACAGGACGACACGTACCTCTGTTCGTTCACAATTAAAACACTTATACGTATAATTACAGCTTAGTTTTATGTAGCTGCCCACGCGCTCTTCTATTCCCTTTACATTTTTACTTGCGTTTCTTATTAAATCATAATACACTTTTTTCGCTCGCATACGAGAGCTTGTGCTCCAAAGATGCAGTCGTGGAACCTGTCCATTAATGAATGCGTGCATGCCTCGCTTTTTCCATCTATTCCTCCACCGACGCCTTATCGCAGCGCGCATTTATTACAATCATCCGAATTGGGCAATACTTTACGGAATTAATTTCCATGCTCACACGTGTGCTCATTCATAAGTTTCCCATAAACGCTTTTACGCTTTTACATCCTGTGCCAAACTTTTTTACAGCTCAAGAAAGTACATACACACGGACGGAGAAGTGTCGGTGCAACATCAATATTTGCCCGCCGTTAAAAAGCTCCACCCGTTTTCATTTTTATTAGGACGAGCCTCTTTACTACCTGTTTCGCGGTGCAGCGACAATATGCACATAATAATGCGCGCGTACATCGCACACGCATTCACGCGAAACACCTAGTGTTAATTAGTGAAAATTATTTATGATTCCGCGAAATTTTCCATCCAAAACCTTTACAAGAACCAGTAGAAGATAGAAATAAGAAATAATTGCCAATTAGCAATCGGTTAATTGATCTGCCAGGTATGTGGAGTAAGTGTATTGAATTAGGGCTTGCCACAGTACTAAAAATGTCCACCAACAAATGAACATTATCAATATTTTATTATGCAAATTGTAACAGCGGGGCCCTCCGAAAGGTAAATGAGAGAAAAAAATAAGAGAGGACGAACAGAACTAGATTCAAGTGGAGAAAAGTGCAACTCAATTCAAATAAGGTACTTAATCAAGTTGTAAATGAAACGGAGGAATTGAAGAAAATGATGCAAACAATGATGACAGCACAACAAGAGCTAAGGGAAGTAGTTGTACAACTAGGATCTAAGATAAAATCGAAAGAAGAAGAATGGAAAATGGAAAAACCCGAAATGATGATAATAATTGAGGGATTGGAGAATTATATAGAGATGCGAGAGAAGTAAACGAAGGAATAACATAGCAGTGAAAGGGTAGCCAAAGCCAATGGAGAGGAGCAAATACACAAATTAATATATGAGGATCTGGGAACGGAGGCAAACATTGTAAGAACAACCAAGTAAGAAATGCTAACACAGCTATTATTGTTGTAGAACTCGAGATAATGGAGAACAAAATAAAGGCATTGAGAAACTAGATAAAGTTGATAAATTTGAAAAGTAATATGTAAATTGATGATAATTTAAAGAAGAAGGATCAAGGAGTACAGAAGATGATAAGCGAATCTGCGAAATAGAGGAAATAATGCGAAAATTGGATACAAGAAGCTGATCTTAAACAAAAGAAAGATGAAACATGAAGAGCATTAGAACATGAGAACATGAATATGAGAACAATGAAAGAGAAGGCAAATTGATGGGAAAAAAACTAGATAACAGACTAATGACAATAAGGAGAATGAAAGGCCAGAAAAAGGAGGTAGAATTAAAATAGGCACATGGAATGTTAGAGCACTGGGGGATAAAGACGAAGAAATTGAGGAGGAGTTCGAGAAAACAAAACTGAGTGTATTAGGATTAACGGTAACGAAAGTTAACGGAAAAGGATCTAGATTGACACACAATTAACACATTTTAATATGGAGTGGAGTGAAAAGGAGAGAGCAAGAGCAGGTGTAGCATGCATTATACATAGAGAAGAAAAACATAAGATAAGGAAATGGAACACCATCAATGAAAGGATCTTAAAAATAGAAATGCAAATCGGGAAGCAGGAGGCAATCATAGTAATAATATACGAGCCGGAAGAAAAACGAATTTAGACCCCCCCATGTAAACCGTATGGGATTTCGCCGCAGAACTGTCCTAGCTATACTACTGACGAAGATGAGAAGAAAAACAACAAAGACAAATTTTGGGATACTTTAGGTAAGGTAATAGTAAATAATACCAAAACATTTTACATAATCGCGAGAATGGGAAGAAGAGATGAGAAATAACCAGAAACAATATGTAGGCACAAAACAAATAAACGTAATAATAATGTTTTATTAACACTGGAGGCTTTTACTTCGTGATACATTATGTATAAATAAATAATGCATTTTTTTACTTTGTAGGTATCACCTTTGTAGGTATGACTGACTGTTCGGTCGAAACTATAGTCACTTTATTAAAATAAACGGTGATACCTATAAAGTAAAAAATTGTATTATTTATTTGTAATATTAATGGAATAAGAATATGCTAAATGATTTACGCGTTACCAGTTATGATTTACCAATTATGAACAGCTTTTTTGAGCACAATGATACACATAAATATACAAGAGTTCAGGTTATCCGAAATGAGAAATCAGTTGTAAATTATGTCATTGAATTATTTATTTCAAAAACTGATCAAGTGCACCTTTTCAAATTGTTGGGAACCAGAGAAAAACATTATATCCTTGATATTTGAACATATTTTCGCCTTAAAAGTTCTGGAATTAGTTAACATCGTCCCAAAGTTGAAACTGCTTTTAATTTAATTATAGTATTTCTGACTTAATTGTAAAAAAATATTGAAAATATTGCAATTGACTGATTTCTGCAATAAAATACGATATTAATGTGGAAACATATACTTTTAATGGTAATTTCCATTTTTTTTGTGCTATGTGATTTTTCACAATAAAACACTATTATAAACTATATATTTTTTGTTTGAACACAGAATAAAACACAAAATTTTCCGTGTTTTCATTAAAAGACAATAATGAAATTTAAACTAATTTTCTGAATTCTTAAATATACCAAACTACTAAGCAATGATAAGTAATGGTAAAACAATGGTAATTGTTACCATGGTAGTAGTATGGTAGTAAAAAATGTCAAAGTAAGGAGATTTTTTGGCATTGGAAGTGATCACCACCTACAGACAGCAACTTTGAAGATGCCACATAGAGAAGACTAACAGAGTCATTCATAAAAAATTAAGCCGCGGTTTAACAGTGGTTTAATGTTAGTAACCTTGGGAAACCCACAGTGAAATACTTAAGAGAAGACAAAAAATAAGAATCACTAACGTTAAAGAATGACAACGGAGAAATAATTACCAATGGAGACGAAATAATGGAGAGGTGGAGGAAACACTTCAATGAGCTGCTAAACAAGGGAATTGAAGAAACCAATCAAAGTGAAAATTGCATTGAAGAGTGCGAAGAACAAACGGAAGCTGAGGAATGACTTGGCTTACTAACGTTTTTTTAATAAATTTTTGAATTTGAACAAAAATTGATGATTAGTACAATTTTCTGTGTATCTGTACCAAATACCATCAGATGGACAAAAAAATGGAAGAAAACAAAAATATGTTACTTACAATTATCTACTTTAAAGCATGCTAACTCATAGTTTTATTTTATATTGTTCGCCTATTGGAATGCACAAGAAGTGCAAAAACAGTGATTAATTAAATTATATCAATTTTGATTTAGATCATGATTTAAATGATGATTTAAATCATGAAGAAGTCAGTTATTAAAGAAAAAAACAGTTGATTTAAATCACACCAACCGTGATTTAATCAATGGAACATAATGTAAAAATGTCACTAGTACCTTCTGAAGTTTGCAAAACTTATTGCTATCAAAAAATATTCTTTTAAAGTAAATCTTATGACATTGTCTTACAATTTATATGAATGCTGGAGAAAATTCGTATGATTCCTTAAAATTTCGTCAATAGGTCCTCAAAACTTAAACTGATAGAAATACCTGAAATTCCTATAAAAATAAAAGTATTATACAGAATTCTTATATACCGAATAGTTCACAAAAAATTGAGAAAATATCACCAGCGGCAGTTTGCAAAAGCAGTTTTAGCACGAAATAGTTGAATATTATTTTTGTTGTATTCTGAACTTGTCTTTACAACTTCCGGAGTCATAAAATTTCAAAAATTTGTGTCAATGTTAAGCATTTTAGCTAAAATGGTATTTATAAGATATCTTTTTACATTTTTATTGATTTTTGTAGAATTGAAATACATATTTGTAAATAAGTGTTTAATTTTTTTCACCAAATCCAAAACTATTTGGAGTTTTAGTTTTTCACTAAGATTTTGGCAGATTTGTTGTAAGTTTCGTGCAATTTTATTAAAGTTTGAAGAATATTTTGATATAATGAATAAATTTTCTGAAACCACAATTAAAATCTTTCGTATTTCATAGTTATAGATTTCATGACGCTTTCGTTAAATTTTCAGAGATATTCTGCAATTTTCGCAATTTTTTAATGCTTTTGGTGTTTTGATTAAATACACTTGACCTTTTTTTAACACTTATGACAGAAATGAAAGAGAATGTAAAAAGAGAGTGTAAAAAACTTATTACTATCGAAGAATATTCTTTCAAAGTAAATCTTATGAAATTGTTTTACAATTTATATGAATTTTGGAGAAAATTCTTCTAATTCCATAAAATGTTGTGAATTGGTCCACAAAACTTGAAGGATTTCCCGAAGGACTTCCTGAAGGACTTAAGGATTTCCCTTAAAAAATGCAAACAAATTCTGCAACTTTAGTGGACAGAATTTTTTATTTCTATAGTGTCAGAATAGTCCACAAATTCTTAAGAAAATTTTCACCAAGCCTAGTTTGCACAAGTACCAAAATATTAGTTTTATTGTAAATATTGTCTTTACAATTTCCGGAATCACAAAATTTCAAAAATTTTAATTAATGTTGGACAAAAACTTATCCACCAATTAATGGTAAAATTGTATTTATAAGAAATCTTTTTGCATTACTATTGATATTTTAAAGAATTGAAATACATTTTTGTAAATTGATGTTTAATTTATTCTCACCGAATCCAATACTATTTGGAGTAGGTATTAGTTTTTCAGTTAGGTTAAGTTTTTGTTAACTTCTGCAGATTTGTTGTAAGTTTCGTCCAATTTTATGAAAATTTGAGGAATATTGTGATATTATCATTAAATTTTCTGAAACTTCAATAATAATTCAATAATAAAACTTTCCGTTTTTCATATTTTGCGGTTTTTTTTTACATTTTCGTTAAATTTTTGGAGATATACTGCAACCTTTGCGATTTCTTAATGCTTTTGTTATTTTGATTTAATAGACTGGACTTTTTTTTTACAATTTTGATATTTTGATTGACATTCCAGATTTTTTAATTAAATTTCCATCAAAGTTTTAGACAAAATTTAAAGTACTTATTTATGAATTTTTTTGTAACTTATGTATTTATATGTAAATCTTAATTTTTTTTGCAATTTCCTATATCTTTTACTGACTTCAGTTTCTTAATAATTCCGTTGATTTTTATAGTTGGTATTACTGGATTTAGCAACAATATTAAAACTTTAATTTTTATTTAAAAGGTTTCTCATATTTTTAATAACTTTTCAACAATTTGCATGTGCTCTTTCAGTTATAAATTGTTTTTTTTTAATTTTCCTTAATTGTTATACATTTATTAAAAAATAATGAAATTTCAGAAAACTGTCGAAACTATGGTACAATTTTTGTATATATTCTAGTTGAAATCTTGATAATATCATTAAATTTTGTACAATTTTGTTAAATTTGAATGATTTTTATTACATTATTACATAAAATTATTAAATTTGTTGCAATTTTCTCATATATTTTACTGACATTACTTTCTTAACAATTACGTTGAGTTTTACAGTTGGTATTACTAGCATGTGTCATAGAATTTAGCAACAATTTTATAACTTCTATATTTTATTAAAATGTTTCTCATATTAAAAAAAAATATCAGCAATTTGCATACGTTCTTTTAATGTTAAATTTCATGATTTTTTATTTTTGTTTTCATTACTTGCTTAAATTTATTAAAAATTAATAAATTTTCAGAAAACTGGGGAAATTGTGGTATAATTATTGTAGACTTTTAAGTTGCAATCTTGATATTATCATTCAATTTTGTGCGATTTGCATAAATTTTGTGTAATTTACATACCTACCTACATTTGCTGAAATTTGAATGATTTTTATTACCTTATTACATAAAATTATTACATTTTTTTGCAATTTTCTCATAACTTTTACTGACTTTCGTTGTTTAACAATTCCCTTAAGTTTTACAGTTGGTATTACTAGCATGTGTCACAGAATGTTGCAACAATATGATAACTTCTATTTTTATTTAAAAAGTTTCTCATATTTTTAATAAATTTTCACAATTTGTATACGTTTTTTTTCATTTTTCATTTCATTAATTTTAATTTTTTTTTCGTTAATTGTTTTATATTTAGTAGAACTTAGTGAATTTTCAGAAAACAGGGGGAATTGTGGTATAATTTTTATAGACTTTCTGGTTGCAATCTTGATAATGTCATTAAATTTTCTGCAATTTGCATACATTTTGTGTAATTTACATATATTTCCTAAAATTTGAATAATTTTTGATAACTTAATGATAGTTACACTTGATTAGTATAATGAGATATTATCGTGACCACAATATATTTTTTATAAAATATAATTCTGGAGTCAATTGTGTATGTACAATTTCAGAATTCAATATTTGGTACTTAATTATTAATAGACACATAATCAACTAATTGATTTTAATAAAATTATTACACCAGATTAATAAATAACCTTACTTTCAAAATCCAGAAACGGTTTACAAAAAAATTCAAGCAGACTGAAATGTGACGTTGTTATGTAATTTGGTTCTGGAGACCCTATGCTAGGTCAAGCGACTAACCCAAACATAAATATTTCTTGAAGTGAATTGACGACTACGCTGGAAGAAAATTATTCCATGGATATATCACCTGAAGGTCCTGAGTTCGAATCCTTTTAAAGATTACGGTAATTGTTTCTATATTATGATCATTAGCCAAGCAAAACCTCTTTGTGATTTTCATCAAAATAGTTCTTTATGGACCAAGAGCATTATGAACATGATATTTCCCGGACGTCGATGATGGCCATTGCAAGTTGTCTTGCAATGGTCTATGATGTGACTGATGGCACATGATGTCATTGATGTATCAATAACTGCCAGATATGTGATGAACATGTGAGGTATTGTATTGCCAATGATCATATAAACTTTCTGACTTTCTTTGTATACTGAAAGTAGTAAGTTAAGTTTTCGTACAAATTTTCGAATTTTATATATCACTGAAAATTTCTTTGTTTCCCTCAACTGTATAGACTGTTTTTGAAAAAAAAATGTATACTCTAACCTAACCTAATCTAACACAACCTAACGTAACTTAACCCAACCGAGTCCAAAAGAGATTACATAGTTTTGGTTTTGTATCTTATAGTTCCAGTTATAGTTGTTTTAGTAAATTTTGTTATATATTTGTTGCTATTTAAAAAATATATTTTATAAATATACTTTATATAAGTATCTATGTACCGTGCGATCAACAATTATTTACATAAGGGGCGGCTATGACTGTGTCAGTATTATGTAACCTGCAAAAAAAAAGAAGGTGGGCTTGGATATGCATCCCTACAAAATGGAGGTCTATCATGACTTGCTGGCACCTGATTTTAACAGACGTCTTGTACCTTAACAGACGTACTGTCAACATCTCAAGGGCTTCTTTTATCTAAATAACTGTTGATCGCACTGCATAATAAATATTTTAAAAAAATATTAAAAACATAATAAGGTAATCATAAGTGTGGTACCTAGTGTACAACCACACGGTAAACATATAACATTTTTCGTTGTTAATTCACTAAAAAAATAGAAATGACATTTTATTGTACACAGTTGTGAAAAATTATTAAAAATGTTATTACCATGAATACCACCATCAATTACCATAAATAGCAACAGATTGCTGTTTATGGTAACTACTTTTTGTACTGTCTTCTAGTGTTATTTGCGACCTTTTTGAACCGCACGGTATATTAAATTTTTCGTTCGAACAACATTGATTACACGCACACCAGAGGAACGAGCAAATACGAATGCAACTTACATTCCTGCAGTATTGGTGCGCATTCCATGCGTCCGACTTGTACACACGCATTTTTACAAGAACCCCTTTCCTGCTGGCCACTTTGCAATCCAAACATTTCAGCGTCATCCGCATTATGCAAGAGTTATCAAAGCCCGACGGCCCAACAGGAAATATTACATCTCGAGTTGGACACTCGAGGGGGACAAATTGCGTGAGACAAACGTTTCAGAGATCGCACAAGACCATCTCGGCGTTCAATACGTATTGCCTCCGATATTCTGCTGCATGCATCGGCGCGAGTCCAGAGCGAGTTATGAATGGCATTGTAAAGCGTAGCATGATGTTACAGTTCAATTAAACACAAATGATATTCCTGATAATAATGTGCTTTATCAATTGTGTCGGCCGTAAATACTCCCGGCGTTTCTATTATATGCAAATAATTGTTGTTCAAACTGTAACATACGCTCGTACCCATAACATACATTACGCTGCCATATTAATGCAGTTTTATGAGCGTTACAGTTTCGTGGACCTGGGGATGCATCTATTAAACTCCCTCACGTTTTCTCTGTTGAATGGCAAAGCAAATAAGAAATTTATGCGAGAAATTGATTATTATAAACAATTGCTATGTTATTCTACTGGTTTAGCCTGACGTTCAGGCTTCAAATTATTATTATTTGCCTACGCCATGGGTTCCAAAATGTGATGTTTTACCATTTAACCCCACTTTCGGTTGTCAAAATGCTCTGTTATATTGGGTTCGCTCTTTATCTCAGGGTCTCGAGTAGGTTCCAATAAATTAGATAGACGACAGGTAAATTAAATACATTTATTATAACTAAAATGCATTGTAAACATAGAAACAAACACACTAAAATGAATATGAAACATGTAAACAAAAGGAACCAAACGAAATCGACAACTAACAAATTATAACTTCTAGTTTAATCAACAAAACTTCCCTATTCACTCTAAATTGCACAATTAATATATCTGAGTTAAATAAAATTGTATGTCTACGTAAAAACTTCGAGAACTAATTTTGGTTTTAGACCCGTCAATTAGAAACAAGTGTCGGATTGAGAACAAAACTTTCTTCCTTCCACTCTCAAAACAACGTGGCTACGCCGGGATAAATTCTTAACTCCTTGAGGCACGCTCCGTCAGGCATTTTATAACTTCTCCTCTGATTGCCAATTTTTACTGTTTGTTTAGGTACGCATCGTCGTTCTAAACTTGAATTGCATAGAGTACTATATAATAATTTCATGATTTCCCCATGGCAACGCATAACACATTATTATTGTAAATCTAATTTCTCATTTTCCGGTGAAACTGCATGCTCGATTTCAATTTTGATTACATATTTGGAAGCCTCATTCCAATTTTAACTTACAATTTTACTTACATTTTCATGTCTAATTAACTTATTTACATTGATTGTTGCAACTGTGCTCTACTTAACGTATAAAATTACCAAACTGTCTAAACTATCTAAATCTATTATAATAACTCCTAATTAATGATAGAACAAACTACTAATTAAATAAAACAAACTATACACTAATTACATTACTAAATACCATCACAATATATTTTATTGGTCAATACTAATACTATTTTATTGTAGTGATAATAAATCCAGGTTTGTAAACAACCAGTGAACTTAACGTTCGAATAGAATTTTTTCAGAAAGATGAACTAATATACGTAGGTAAAATCACTAGGGCAGACAACAAAAACTGAGGTCACCAAAGTGCGGTAATAAAGCTAGGCCCTTATAATACGAAATATTTCACAAGCAATGTTTAGTCGTTCGTTTGTTTTTTTTTCTTGTTCGGATCCATCTTGTCCTTCTTCGCTTGATGCAGCATATTGATTTCTTAGGCATTTTCACTGCGTTTCTGGAATGAAAGAATAGTAATGAAAATATACATATATTGCGTTCGTCCATTTTATGAATTTGGTTTTAATCAACAACAACTCAAGACATCTTGTTAGGATTTTTAGTTCTGATACACTATGGCAGAGGTCAAATATTTCACACATAATTGGAAATAGACTCAAGGATATGATCATTGAAAAGTCCACGGTGACAGAGAGGTTAGTGTACTTGCCTCCTGTGCCTAGGGTCGCAGCTTGGAACCCCGAGGGCCCAAGAATTTTTAGAGATTGCAACTCTCTAACATTGCCCATGATTTGTTGTATTTAAAAAAAAATGTGGAAATGCTAATCTCTGTAATTTTCTAGAATATTTGTGGAACTTTCCCGACTAATCACGAAATTTAACTATGAAACTCTTTACACATCAATTGTATTTTCTTTCCATTTGTTGGACGTCCAGGACAATTTTTGTTTTCAGCTTTTTTTAAAATTCAATTGATGGGTCCAGGCTCACGATGACAAACAGTAAGAATACATATTACATATAAAAAAAAATACATAGATAAAACTAAATGAGTTCATATTGCAACAGTTATGACATAAGGTAGACATTAATTTGGTTAATACATGGATTAAACAAACACACTTTAAACAGTCAAATAATACAGGGGACTACCAATAGCGTAACCTCTCGCATTTTTTTAAATTTGTTTATGCTACAGTTAAACAAACAAATATCATTACAGCATTGATTTGCTACAAGAAGGTGATGATGATGAGGATACTAGATTTTTAGAAGATGATGATGATAGTGATATTGATGATGAAGAGGAGGAAGATGATGACGAGATTGGGATAAGGAGGAAGACGAGAATGATGATGATGGAAGGTTGGATGGAAGGATACTACATTTTTAGAAGATGATGATGACAGCGATATTGATGATAAAGAGGAGGAAAATGATGACGAAAATTGGGATAAGGAGGAAGACGAGGATAATGATGATGGAAGGTTGGAAACAGAAGATTCTGATGAAGTTTGAGGGATACGGAAGAAGAGAAGCCAAAGATGAATGGATCAGCTAAGAAACATAAGGAAGTTTTCAAAGAAAATAGGAAGAAAGATTAAAAAAACTAGACATCACGCAAAAACTTTATCATTATTTGATCAATTAATAAAAACCAAAGTCGAGAAGAAGAAGGAAGGAAAGACCCCACAAATGGGAAAGACAAAGCAGAGCCCAGCTAAGACGCCAAAGAAGAAAATGCAGCAATCCTACAGCACCAAATTGTGGGAGGGGGGATGGCATAGCAATCGAAGATCTCAGAGTTTGAAATAGAAAAAAAAAACGTTTGCAAACCATGGCAAAATAGTGCAGGCTTACTACGAAGGTCGGTTCAAAAATGACAACAAAATGTCTGATTCGTCCTCAAAAGGCAATGGATTCCGGTTTCGCCTTGGAAAGCAGTAGGTTATTAAGGGTTTCTATAGAATTTTTCCAGAACTTCCAATATATTTTGGCCATATACTTATGTTTAAGGAAATACTCTGACTATTTTCTTTTGAACAAGTTTTCTACAATTCTGGCATATTTTTGAAATATTTTGGAATTTCCATAAAATTCTACGGGACTATCAACAATATCTATAAATATTTCAACAACATACTTATGTTTAAGGAAATACACTGCCTATTTTATTTTCAACATGTTTTCTCTAATTCTAGCATATTTTCGAAATAATTGGGAATTTCCATAAAACTCTGCGGGACTCTCAGCAATATTTATGAATATTTCAACAACATACTTATGTTTAAGGAAATACACTGCCTATTTTATTTTCAACAAAGTTTCTCTAATTCTGGCATATTTTCGAAATATTTGGGAATTTCCATAAGACTCTGCGGAAATCTCAACAATATTTATGAATATTTCATCAACAAACAAAGAAAACTTCAACATAATAAAATTGATTTTTTTCTTAAATTTTATGGAAATTGTATGAAAATTCCGTAGCATTCTCTATAAACAGGGTGAGTTTTTTTTCATTTTAAGCATTGGTATCTCTGAAACCATAAAACAGAGATTTGGTTAAATGAGGCAAGATTTTTCAATTTAAGAGCTTATGCATTGTTTTTGAGTTATGTATAGTTTTTGAGTAACTCAATAGTTTATTAAGCCAACAATCCATATTGTTTGGCATAGTTTTGATAATACAAACTTATTTTTAAACTGCAGTCATGGTTGGTTTTGACATTTTTTAAAAGGACAATTTTTTCTCTTTATAACGATATAAGGTTTGCTATACTTATTTTCACAAATAAATGAGATGTAGCGATTTTCTGTTGTATGATTTGAATAGAATTTAGTATAATTAGGATAGAAAAATTAACAGAATTCTCGTATTAAGAGAAAAAAAAAATTATGGCAAATTCTGGTTTTGCCACTCTCCAATACATACAAATAGTCTTATATCGTGTTTATATGTTAAAGTAAGTAATAATTTTCGTAAAGTTAATTTTCGAAGATGGCCTTTATTTATCAAAGAAAGTATAGCAAACCTTGTATCGCTATAAAGAGAAAAAATTGTAATTTTCAAAAATCTCAAAGCTAACGATTTTAAAAATTTAAGTTTGTAATATAACTGAAAATCTGTCTTCTTTAAAAAAAAAAACAAAAGCATATCTTGCATAAGCTCTTAAAACGAAAACTCTTTCCTCATTTAACCGAATCTCTATGTCTTATGGTATCTGAGATCCCAATGCTTAAAAGGAAAAAAATATACTCACCCTGTATACGTGAATACGTACTGATTAGGAATTATTATCTTTTTAAACTGTTAAATATTTATACTTATATGTATAGACGTTTTTAGAATTTTTGGATTTTTCCGTTCTTGTTTTTTACCTACAGTTCACATGAATTTGTTGAACTCTAGAATGTTAGGCATTAGGCACTTAGGCATATTTGAAAACAATTGAATTTTTTAGGAACATTTTTGAATATCTATCCAACTTTCCAGAATAATCGCAAAAATTTGAAAAACTATGAATCTCTAGACATCAATTGTGTTTCATTTTAATTTTTCAGTAATTTAGTGGCATTGCTGGAATATTTTCTACTATTGACTATTGGGGATGCATTGGACATTTTTGTAGTATTTTTTGGATGTCTAGAATAATTTTTTTTTCAGTTTCTATACAATAATTCCCGAATTTTCAAAATATTTTATCCGTATATGTTTACGAAATTGCACCCCGTATTTTCTGGTCTAGAAATTTTCCACAACTTTGGGCTTATTTTCGAAACAGTTTTCTTAAAATTATCTAGCATATTTTTGGAACTCTCGACAATATTTATAATCCAACTTTTCAGAATAACACAAAAATTTCAAAAACTATGAATCTCTACTCATCAATTGTGTTTACGTTTATTTTTGCAGTAATTTAGTGGCATTGCTGGAATATTTTCTGCTATTGGGGATGCGTAAGACATTTTCGTAGTATTTTTTGGATGTCCAAAATAATTTTCGCTTTCAGTTTACTGTAGAATATTTCCCGAATTTCCAAAATATTTTGGCCATATATGTTTACGAAAATTCACTGCGTATTTTCTGGTCTAGAGATTTTCCATAACTTTAGGCTTATTTTCGAATCAGTTTTCTTAAAATTTTCTAGCTTATTTTTGGAACTCTCAATAATATTTATAATCCAACTTTCCAGAATAATCACAAAAATTTCAAAAACTATGAATCTCTAGGCATCAATTGTGTTTCCTTTTATTTTTGCAGTAATTTAGTGGCATTGCTGGAAAATTTTCTACTATTGGGGATGCGTAGGACATTTTCGTAGTATTTTTTGGATGTCCAGGATAATTTTTGTTTTCAGTTTCTATACAATATTTCCCGAATTAAAAAAATATTTTGGCCATATATGTTTACGAAAATTCACTGCGTATTTTCTGGTCTATAGATTTTCCATAACATTAAGCTTATTTTTGAAACAGTTTTCTTAAAATTGTCTAGCATATTTTTGGAAATCTCAACAATATTTATAATCCAACTTTCCAGAATAATCACAAAAATTTCAAATGCTATGAATCTCTACTCATCAGTTGTGTTTCCGTGTAACTTTCCAGTAATTTAGTGGCATTGCTGGAAATTTTTCTATTATTGGGGATCCGTAGGATATTTTCGTAGTATTTTCTGGATGTCCAGGAAAATTTTTGTTTTCAGTTTCAATATAATATTTACCAAATTTCCAAAATACTTTAGCCATATATTTTTACGAAAATTCGATGCATATTTTCTTGTCTAGAAAGTTTCAATAACTTCAGGCATATTTTCGAAACAGTTGTGACTTTCCAAAAATTGTCTACCATATTTTTGGAACTCTCAACAATATTTATAAAAATTTCAAAAATCATGAAATTCTACACAATGTAATTGATGTATTCTTAAACTCAGTAATTAACAGTTTTAGAGAAATTTAATATTTTTAATATTAGTAAGGTACTTATGTGGTGGCCTCATCGTTTTGTTGTTGTTATTTTATAATGTAATGTACAAAACATTACGTAAATCTCAAGTAAGTCAAAATATCAAATAAATGACATAATTAATAATTTTCAACTCGGCTACCAATTTTTTTTAACAGATATAAACAACTTATAACCAGTTGCTTTAAAACTTTGCTGTCTCCTTCAATTTGCATTGAATTGCTATAACATGTTATCTGTGCTTGCCAATTAGAAAAGTGTGTTTCACGAAATTTCCTACTACCCTACTTTAGCTTTCCAAGAATACCCACTCTGCGAGCGAACACAATTTTCCTCCGCACAAACCTAATTATCGGTTTCCCAGCAAACTCGGCGCGCCTGGAAAACATATAGCCGATTGCGCATAATATATATAAGCGAGGAAACGCCGAGGCAAAGATGATGCGCCTTGTGCCGTGTGATATAACGCTGATCTATGGTACTGCTGAAGTAACTAAAAATAAATTGAGGTGAAGGTGAAGTAATTACATTAAATTGTTTATGATGAAAGTAAGTGGTATATCGAATGAACTAATATAACTCATATCCGTTGCGGGTGCAAACATGCGCTCTTATGGGAATGCCGCTGAAGGTAGGTATGTGCTTATTTGCCTGGAAATTAATGGACACATTATATAGACTGAGGCAGATTTGCTGCAGCGATTTCGCACAATGCGAAAAGTAATTATTTGTTATCGCTTCCATAAGATGCACGTGTTATAATAATAATAGTAGTTTTACCACAAATGAAGAACAATATTAATAGTTATTATTATTATTATTAATACATACATAATCCTCTTTTACCCTATAGGTGTCGAGGTTATTATAATTATTTTTAAGTATATTATGAATAGATGGCAAAATTTAGCTCTGTGGATTTTGCTTTAATTTGCAAATTCACGAAACCGCCAGTTTCAGTCCCTAATTTATAATCATCGCCACTACAAAATGTGTTATAAATAAATGCTTTGATGAGCATATTATAAAGAACCTCATGAATATCCTCATGCCATTACTTGCCAAGTGGTCCGATAAATCAATACTTCGTGATAAATTGCTGTCGATTACACATTGGATTGGATTACGAACTATTAAAAATGCGATTATATCGGGAAACATGTAAAATGTCATATTAAAAAATGCCTCGTCCAGATGTCATTAGTATCTGACAAAGAGCTTTCCCTCTTTCGTTTTGGACCAACATTTCATATTCCCAGAAGTAATGACAGAGAATTCGTCGAATGCACCAATTAAAACAGGCGAGATGCCACCTACCTCAACATTTCTACGTGGACGTTACGAAAGGAATTCCTAAAATGTATAAAATCTTGCATGGCTTATCGGAGTGGAACGCGTCATCGTTTAAAATTGTAGCAAATGACATGTAAATCACCGTATGTGCGTCATTTTCACATAAACTTTAGAGTTCATTATGTGGTGCTAATTTCTTCGGACGTTGCACAAATTCTTATAATATAGTATATAACGGTATTCGGCTTATATGGGTTATATAACAGACGAGGTTGAGATTTTCTAATCAACCGAGTATGTTATATCCATATCGGCCGTACGTTGTTTTGTAGTTTTCGTGATACTAAAATAAAAAGGATTAAATTTTGCGAAATTATTTTAATACATCATCATGTTATATTTCATATCCCCAACAAATACAGTCACTACTGATATATTTCAAGTATGGTTGTGTAGTAACGCTTGTGATCACCAAAATAAATAAATGAACAAAATTTCAGGTAAAAGTGGTGAAAGTGATTTTCTTGAATGTCATCAAGAAATTCTAGATGAAGCGGCTGCAGCAAGTCGAGAGTTATTGCCTGCGAAGACCAAAATAGATACGAAAAAATATACGAAGAATTTTCGAAATGGAGAAAAAGCAGGAAAGTTGAAGGTGCTAACGAAGATATTTTACAGAGTTATGTATCCTTACTATCAACAAATTTTACCCCAAAAAGTTTATGATGTTAAATGTCAATGCTGAAAACCTGCTTGTAGTTTGCGTGCATTTTTAAGTAAAATCGTTGAGTGAAGGAGTTTTAACAAACTCCTTCACTCAACGGTAAAATTCACACTCAAAGTGTAATATTTATTATGGAAAATAATGATTAATACGTATGGAAAACTATTCACCTTCTTAAAATGAAAACTCAAACCCAAGAAAGCAAAAGTGTTAGCAGAGGAACAAATTACGCCTTTTTTTATGGAAGCAGCAGATGAAGTTCTTCTATTGGAGAAAACAATTTTATTATTTGGTATATATGGCGCTTGTAGACGTGAAGAACTTGTCACATTGTCTGTTGATAATATTGAGGATAGTGGCAAATTCATAATAGTCACCTTGCAAGATACGAAAAACAAATCTTTACTAAGGTTTACAATTACTGATGATACACCTTTCAAAGGCTGCTACTTATACAAGAAATATGCAGCGCGTAGACCTTCTGATTTATAAAGTCGTCGTTTTTTTGGCGATTTCAGAAAAGGCAAGTGTACTAGACAATTCGTGGGTGTGCACAAAATAGGGGTTAAGATAGCGAAATTCTTAAAGTTGGAAAGTCCTGAAAATTTTACAGGGCATACATTTCGAAGGTCGGCTGCTACTATGTTGGCAAATAATGGTGCTGACTTCCTCACATTAAAGCAATTTGGGAAATGGAAGTCCTCATCGGTAGCCGAACAGTATGTGGAACAATCGGTCAGTAAGAAAATCAAAGTTTCTAAACAACTTTTTAATGCAGAACGATAAAATTCAGAAATTACTTATTGTGTAAATAATGAAAAACGAGAAAATCTCGCACAAAAGTATGCTAGGAAAATCATCATTTTGGAAAATGTAATTAAATTTGAAACCCACAAGTACTTTCTTCACCTTCCAAGTACTTCTGCTTACACTTTTATTTTTATTTTAGGCAATAAGATTTACGGTATATCAGATTTATCAAGACTACCATCAGCTGATTTATATAATCTTATTGACGAAATTCCGTCGGATAATGAATCTCTCACATCAGGCCAAGCTAACGAAACTAAAGAAGTTTTTCGTATGGAAGCAAGTACAGAGATGGAGAATTCGACGATTATAGAAAATGATGTTACTACCGGGAATGATGCAAGTGCCGATATTTCAGATTATGATTCCGAAGATGAACTGCCTTTGGCATCGCTTTTATCCCCCCAAGTGTCATCTGTGAAAAATATTCAGTAGACCAAATCGGCGAAGAATGTGGTCATCCAAATGCTTTTGTGCAAGCTTCTGACCCAATTTACCTGATGATAACACAGAAACCCCTCCAGCATGTTCATTACTTTATATTCTAAAGAACTTTTGCAAAAATGGTATTTGGAACCAATTTGTATTATACTTAAAAAAATTAACGAAATTCCCAACCACCAACGACGATTGAAGAAATAAAATGTTTTATAGGAATCAATATACTATTTCATTGATGAATACTTCAATATTGATATGTACTGGGCCCGTCAAAAAGAAAAAAAGAACTATTTTAGGTGGCTGCATGGGAATAAAGAATTTACCCAGCTATAAGGACTACTGGTTCTCTCGCATCGATCTTCGTGACCATTTTATTGGAGCATGCACGTCACGTAATCGCTTCAGTTGGCTTTTTCTGCATATTCATGTAAATGATAATTCCTTAAAAGCTAAAAAAGGGCAACCAGGATATGTAAAGCTGTACAAGCTACGGCTTACGTTAGACTTATTGTCTGGTAATTTTGGAAAATTTTATAACCCTTCCAAATACCAGTCAATTGATGAATCAATTATACTATTCAAAGGCCTCATTTCATTTCGCCAGTATGTGCCCAACGAATTTGGATTTGTTTTTCAATTCCAAATATATACAGGGAAAGCTTGTGATGGCAATATTGGGCATAACTTGGGACAACCAGTAGTAACTGACCTTACCAGGGAGCTAGTAGGAAAACATTATGAAATATATATCGACAACTTCTTCAATGCAGTACAGTTGCAGTTATCTATGCAAAAAGATGATATTTACGTTTGTGAAACCGCCAGACAAGTTCGAAATGGATTTCCAAAAGACTTACTGGGGGAGAAGCTCGAAGGAGAAGGAATTATTTCCCGAAAATGGAATGACAATAAACCAGTCCATTTTCTTAGCAATTTTCGCAACCCCGAAAAAAACTAACCCATTGTAAGGAGACAGAAAGATGGAACCCGCCAAAAATTTACTAGAATTAGATTGGTAAAAGATTACAATACACATATGGGATACGTGACAAAACTAGAAAATCCCGCACAAAATTATGCAAGGAAAATCATCATTTTGGAAAATGCAAAATGTAAGAAATAAGAAAAAAATATTAAGAAATAAATATTGTTTAATTTTCTTAAAATGTTATTTTGTAATATGTTGTTAAAATAAATAAGAATTTGTAAAAAACGTTGTTGTGATATTATTGTTGTTAAAAAATATTAACCACGGCTGTTAAATCATAATGGCCGTGTCTGAAATCACTTTTCACAAGTTTATTCAAAAATCCCCTTTCTATATTTTTAAGCAATGCAATAACATAACAAGCCACTGCAAGTTTCATCACTCCACGCATCATTTAAAATTCAACACTTTACATTTAATTTTAGATTTACAACTATTAATAACCTACAGCGTGATGAGAATAGGGTAACAAAGGGTCAACTTTTTTGGTATGCATTTTAGAGGAAAAAGATGTTAGGCAAAAAAGTTCTGCATTATCTCAAAATAATAACAGCATTTTCTGAAAATTGAAAAAATATAAATTAAAAATCAAATGAAATTATATTTTTGGAAAAAGTGCTTAATTATATTCTTAAATTGAAGATATGTGTAATCGGACTCTCTTCTACCCTTACGGCGTAGAGAAGATATAATGTACAAAATTACCTTCTATGGGTTGTTTAATTTTTCCCTTATGTGGCCTCCATTTGACAGTTCTAATAAAATTTATAAGTCGCGTTATCTAGTTTGCCAGTTTAATTTTTCATTTTGTAATATATTTGTCACAAAAGTGTAATTTTCACTGGTAAAATGCCTTTACCTAACTCAGAAATGGTTGAAATTGTTCTTATTGTGGGAATAATTACAGAACATGCAGAGAAGCAGCTAATTAATGCAATTTAAATCATCCTGATAAAATTATCGGTCGGAAAACTATAGCGCACGTAGTAAGTTCAAACAATGCTCGGCTATTTAAGATCCATTAAAAAATATTCAATTTTTAGCACTATTAAAAAACAATCTTTCAATTTTTAATATTCAATTTTTTCAGTTTTAAAAAAATGCTATTATTAATTTGAAATAATGGAGGACTTAATTTGCCTAACAACTTTTTCCTCTAAAGGGCATACTAAAAAACTTTTCAATTTGTTACCTATTCTGATCACGCTGTATAATTAATTGATTGTATCTTTAGCAAATCAGTAATATGTGCTATCATGAATATCTTTTAATATCAATACTTTAGCAAAGTTGCTTCACTGAGATGAAATTTAGTTGTAATATTAATGTACGAGTGAGTTAATCCAAAGTGAACATTATGGCAGATGGACTGAACGTTATGTTGGTGCCATGCGCGTTCATTTTCAAGAGATTATCTGGAATAGAATGGGCAGATTTATACACGGCTCAGTAAATGTTAATAGTGTTACCACCAAGGTGGCAATGCAGCTTGGAAGGCGCACGTACCCTCACAGTGTCAATGGAATGTGCCTATTTCAAAAGATCCAAAATTGTGCTTGATTGCACTGATGATTCATTTTACCATAGTCGTCCAGAAAACAAGCATTTCATTATTTACGAGTAGGTACAATATTTATCCAATATTTAGGAAGTATAAATTCAATATTTCAATATATTATTCTACGAGCGTTGTGAAAAGTATTTCTATAATGACACAGGTCAACCTCCAAAAACTTTTTGTGTGTGTTTACGTAATTATTGTCGTTTGAAGTGTGCGTATTCAAAAAATAACATTAAAAATGCCATATCACCCACCATTTGTTCACATTTTACCATTTTCTCTATATAGCTAGGTGATAGCTAGGTGATATTTACAGCTAGGTGTATAGCCAGGTGATAACTAGGTATAGTGATGGAAAAACGTTATCAGGCACGCTGGTACACCAACATGATGGGAGATTACTGTTGGTCACTTCACCGAGAGAGTCAGCAATCGCGCATAGAAGAAACAGCTATATCAGGAGCTTTAAAGAAAAGAGACAATGAAAATATACATCAATGGACATGTAAAGCCTTTGAAGAATGTAATGTTGGGAACATAAAGCCATCTTCTATGTTTAAATAAAGTTCTGTTGGTATTTTAAATGTCGTTTACTTTTCATATTTATTGCATATTTTACATATTTTCCTATATCTTACTAGGTCAAATTGTGACTAAACTGTGGGTGATGGAAAGAATCAGAGTTCAGATACGGATTTAGCATCCAAAAAAACTATAAAAATCAGCTATCAAGATTTAAAAAGTTTTTTGAAACCTTGTTTTTGTTGGCCTGTGTTATCAATGAAATTACGCTTACCTTATATATAAATAAAGTTGTGGAAAAATAGGGAAAAGGAATTACATTGCATTTATCATTGCATTCATTTCACTTCAATATTGATATGTTCTGGGCCCTCCAAAAAGAAAAATAGAAACTATATTAGGTGGCTGTTATTTTGTTTTTATTTGACGTTTCGTCTTGTAGTTATTACGAATCGATAAATAAATACTTGCAATTTATGCCTTTAATGGTGAAAAATATCATAGGCCTTAGTTATCAACAAAAGTGGAAAATTCTTGAATTTTGGTGGAAATCAAGTCATTGGTGCAAAACCAAACCCAATCTGGATTTGTCAGGGCTCCATATTTGCCCCACCTTATTTTGCCTATAGGACTAACAAAAAAAAAGATATTCATGTGTATACAACTGTTTACGTTAAAATAATATGCCAATATTCATCCATACTTTTCAAAATGCGATTTGATTCTATCAATGTCCGATACCAACTATTATTAAAATAAATACAAATAACATTAATAAATAAAAGAGAAAAGTAATAATAAAAAGAATTATATATTTCTCTTACATGACTTCAAAATTAATTTTATAGACTTTCAAATATCCTAAGAGGAAAAATTCTCGAGCAGTGATATTACGAAGCTAGTGGCTCAATCGGGAATACAAAATGTGTTTTCTAAGTCAATGCTTTTAATGTTCTTATAATTTGTTGCACTTATACAAAATTAGTGCAACAAATTTATGAGTTCGGAATATTAATTTCTAGGTGAAAATTAATTAGTTTCTGATAAATATCACAATATAAAATACTGGAATTTTTAGTATGTACATCTAGATTTTACCATAAGCAGCAACATTTTTGTAAAAATAAACTTCAAATTCTTTCATGTTCTACTTCTACTACTTCTACTTCTAATTCTTTTATGTTCAAATATTTCGACCAAAACAGTTCCAACTTTTTTTAGTAATACTAAAAAAAATATATACATATGAGTGAAGTGATGGAAACAGTCCTCAGTTAATGTTAAGTACTGGCATTTTTGAGTATGGAACATATAACATGTAGATTTTACCATAATCAGCAACATTTTAGAAAATATAAACTTCTAATTCTTTCATGTTCTACTTCTACTACTTCTACTTCTTTTATGTTCAAATGTTTCGACCAAAACAGTGACAACGTTTTCTTAGTAGTACTAAAAAATATATACACATGAGTGATGTGATGGAAACACTCCTCAGATAATGTTAAGTACTGGCATTTTTGAGTATGGAACATACAACATGTAGATTTTACCATAATAGCAACATTTTAGTAAAAATAAACTTCTAATTCTTTCATGTTCTACTTCTACTACTTCTACTTCTACCTCCACAGTATGTCCCTGGATTGAGTTTACAAGAGGGATTTTTTTAAATATTTTACTTTTAAGTAAAAATGTTATAGGAATTAAAATTCCTGCTTGGTCTGAATCTACCATTTCAGTTATTAAAACATTAATTTTCGCTCAAGTAATATCGTTTCATTAATATACAGTATGTCCCTAGATTGAATTTACAAGAGGGTTTAAAAAAAAATACTTTTAAGTAAAAATGTTATGAGAATTAAAACTCGTGCTTGGTATGAAACTACCATTTCAGTAATTAAAACATTGATTTATTTATACAGGCTAAATAATAAAAAAATAACTAATTTTGACACTTGAATTTCACCTATTACATATATCAAGGAAATTTCTGAATTCCTTTTGAAGGTTTGTTAATTTTACTATGAAATTTAAATTTCAGAAATTTCCTTGATATAATAGGTCAGATTTAAGTGTCAAAATTAGTTATTTTTTATTATTTAGCCTGTATAAATAAATCAATGTTTTAATAACTGAAATGGTAGTTTCATACCAAGCAGGAATTTTAATTCCTATAACATTTTTACTTAAAAGTAAAAATTTAAAAAAAACCCTCCTGTAAACTCAATCCGGGGACATACTGTATATATACATATGAGTGATGTGATGAAAACAGTCTTCAGTTAATGTTAAGTACTGGCATTTTAAAGTATGGAACATACAACATGCAGATTTTACTATAATCAGCAACATTTTAGTAAAAATAAACTTCTAATTCTGTCATGTTCTATTTCTACTACTTCTACTTCTAATTCTTCTATATTCAAATGTTTCGACCAAAACAGTAACTACGTTTTTTTAGTAGTACTAAAAAATATATATATACATATGAGTGATCCGATGGAAACAGTAAGGACAGGATAAAAGTGGAGGTAAAATTTATAACCAGCTGAAGAATCACCTACTCTCCATTCAGGATGTTTTTACGTCAGGGGAGTCTATGAATATCCTGTAATTTTGTTGGTAGTGTTTCGGAAGTAACTCAATTCCCCAATGGAACCTGTCCATTTTTTTTTTGTTAAGTTGTTTTCTATTTGAGGTTATATTTCTTAAATAACATTGGTGCTAGATGTAAAGCTTAAATTATTAGAGATGAAAATGGAACGGCAGGAAAGAAAATGAAAAATAATGCATTGAAAAACATTCAAATGCACAATTTGCACAAGAATTGTGTAGTGACTTAGGTATGCCAATTTGTATTAAATGCTGCCCTAATTACTGGTGTGGTAAAATAAACAAGTCAAATTCTTTTTTTTATTTGAACGATTTCTCTCATGTGACGCCAAGGTTTCCACTTAAGGTTTTCTTGGGCCTTCCTAAGCTTCTTTTCCATTTCACAGACTTGCCTCTAGTATACGTAGGTACCAATTCTTTCACAGTTTGTTTCAATAATAATTACAGATAGTATGTCTTTCCTTAAGCCACTATAGATAATTTCACACTGCCTCCATGGAACGACGATGAAATGAGTCGATTAACAAATTGCAATATAAAATCTAAAGCCTCACTTAAATAAATATTCTTGCTAATTTTGGTTAAAATGTTAAAAAAAAACATCTTCTGACAAACATCTTATGATTTTAAATAGTTAATAATAATAATAATAAATAGTTAATAATAATAGAAAAACTGCCGGAAAATGATGAGTTTTAAATTCGAAATCACTGTATTTATAAATGATTATAAACTTAGTATTATTAGTAATAACTCCTTTGTTTATTGTAGAATAATTATTGTTTAGTTATGGAAATATGTCAGAGGTCAGTTAAGCTAAGTACAAAAACAACTTTTTCTAAATTGAATAATTTGTTTTAATATATAATATCAATAGAAACTAAAGAAAGTGAAAAACAAACAAAAATATTACAGTTTTATGAAGATTGAAAATTTACAAACTACAAAATATGCAATTAAAATATCAAGAAAGTTAAAATACCCAGAATTTGAATCAATGTGTTAATGCTAAACTGCCTTAAAATGTAATTGTTTCAATGTTTAAAAATAAGGTTATGTTACAATAATAGTTTTAGAATACTCCACAAATTTTCAGAAAACTTTACGAAACTGACAAAACATCTACCAAACTTAATATGTTTATTTTCAACTACGAAAACCACTTTTCTCTTAATTGATTCATTTTTGTAATGGCTATCAAAAGAAACTAAAGATAGTGAAAAACCAGATTTTTTTTTGCAGTTTTATGAAGATTTTTAAACTACAAAATATGCAATCAAAATATCAAGAAAATTAAAATACAAAGAATTTGAATCAATATGTTAAGGCTAAATTGCCATAAAATGTAATTGTTTCCATGTTTTCAGAAGGTCATGTTACAAAACTAGGTTTAGAATATTCCACAAATTTTCAGAAAACTTTACGAAACTGACCAAACATCTACAAAACTTAATATGTTTATTATGAACTACGAAAACCACTTTCTTCTTAATTGAATCATTTTTGCAATGACTACCAAAAGAAACTAAAGAAAGTGAAAAAGGAGAAAATTTAATTGCAGTTTTATGGAGATATGCAATCAAAATATCAAAAAAGTTAAAATACCCAGAATTCGAATCAATGTGTTAATGCTAAATAAACTGCCATAAAATGTAATTGTTTCAATGTTTTCAAAAAGTTATGTTGCAATGATAGTTTCAGAATATTCCTCAAATTTTCAGAAAAAAATTACAGAGACTATAAAATATGCAATCAAAATATCAAGAAAGTTAAAATACCTTGAATTTGAATCAATATGTTCATGCTAAATTGCCACAACATGTAATTATTTCAATGTTTTCAAAAAGTTAAGTTGCAATGATAGTTTTAGAATATTCCACAAATTTTCAGAAAAATTTTCGAAAGTGACAAAATATCTGCAAAAATTCTGCAAAATATCTGCAAAATTTGATAAAAAATAAAATTATAAAACCCTGAATATTAATCAGTATATCACAAGCCATAAAATGTAATTGTTTCAATGTTTTCAAAGCGTGTAAAGCTGTAAATCTTGACCGTTCACTTTCAATTTTGGTGAGATTACTTTTTGAATCTGTCTTGTGTATCCAACGACGGATTGATGAACCATTTTGGTAGATCCAGGTTTCGTCAAGATACACAAATGTTAGATTTTCACTAGAATTTATCAATTGTAAAAATGTTCTCAGAAAAGTAATTTTGGCTGCAACGATATGCTATTGATCACATAAAATTTTGCGACCGTTTACCTCCCTATGTTTGTAACCCATTGACTTAATAATTTTGAATAATGTTGTACGTCCCACTTGAAATTCTAATATTTCTCAAGAATCTGCCAAAAGTCTATTCAAAGTAAAATATTCGTTGTTTTCATTGTATTGCCAAATTTGAAACATAAAATTTGTAAAAACATACCTTGCGTTTGCCAGAAGATGGTACTTGTAAATTTTATGTTTTTGTTCCTAAAATAGTATCTAATGTGCGTCGGCTCACCTACAAAGATTTTCAAATTTTAATAACAAATAATGCACTTCACTTTAACGTACAGAAAAAATATTCTCCAGTCTCGAGATCAGTTCGTGCTGCTTCAAGTCCTTCAAGAAGGATATGCCCCTTCTTAAACTGAGAGTAGCAGCGTTTAATTGATACTTTTTGTTGCAGTTGTATAATTTTTGGCAATTTGATTAATATTTTGACAAAAGAGAAAGTTATTTCTGGGTTCGAATAAGCAGTAAAAAAATGTATAATGATATCTTTAGAAGCTAGTAGTGAAAAAAGTTATAAATCTTATAGTGTTGTAGGAAGCAAGTGTCTAATAGACATCGACACAAAAAAAATAATTAACTTTCGTTGCATCACTGAATTGTCCAACATGACAAAAATAAAACCAAGCCAACTCGGTTGCAAAAACGTCGTGAATGTATATTAAAGTAGAAGAGGAAATTATTTCAAAATTTACTTAACTAATACGGCTCTAAAATTTACGGCACGGAATTACCCTAATGCTACTTACTTCCACGTATTCCATCAATTCTTGGCACATACATTTAACAACGTCTTTAACATTTAAATTAATTTAACATTTCAAATGCATACGAGGAGTACCTGCGGTTTTATTTACTGAAATTAACACTAATCAAACATTGAAAAGGCGAGCTGACGTCAGCTGTCCACAGCCATATAAAACGCAATTTGTAAACATACCTATGAAACTTCTACATGATTGCATGGAGGAGTATTTTCGAAAGTACCGCATTCGTTAAAAACCGCAAATATATTGAGACAATAAATTGACCGCATTTACAACATCCTTACGGATCGTTCTCGAAAACGCGGTGAATCATGTTATATATCCGGTAAACCCAGTTATTACACCATTTCAATAGTCATGAGAAGCGCTTGTCATTATGATCTATTAATAACCGTCAATTATTAAGTCTGCTTATTTTTTGTTTACCGAGAAACAAGGTGCTTATTAATTACAAACAAAAAATGTTGCAGTTCTCATCCACTCATGATAACAAGTCTAATTCGTGGAAGATATTACGGATTTATACACACAGAAAAAATATATTGCCAGTGTTTGATGCTCTCGTTATAATACTAATGCGGCTTGTAGTTCAGTGCACAGATTGTGAGGATGATTTTTGTTTTTTTTCAGTTGACACTTGAACATGTTCCCATGGTTATTGTCTAATTATTGGTGATTACTTATGTAAATATATATGTATACATTTAATTAAATAATTAAATAATAAATCATTTTGATAATTATTTATTGTTAATTCTTTGAAATACGTCATTTTCAAAAACTATCAGAAATATTTCAAAGATATATAGGAGAGATTATTAAAAATATATGTGATGCAGTTTTGTCAAAAAAATGAAGGGTTTGGCGAGTAACAAAAAATATCAACAGTTTTAAAAGGAGATTTCGTGGAAGATTTGCTAATAAATATTACAATTATTCCCAAATTTAAATATACACCGATTACAAGTGTGGATGTGGAGAGAAGCTTTTCACACTTAAAAAATGTGCTTAGTGATAGGAGAATTGGATTTTCCGTTGAAAATTTAGAAAAACATTTAATTATTAGTTCATTTAAAAATGAGCCGTAATCATTATTTGTTATTAATTATTATTGTTATTAATATTAATCACCAAAACTTATGTTAAAAATATTACTTTTATCTACCTATAGTGCGTTCTTGTTAATAAAATTATGTTTTGTTTTGTTTTTCTGTATTTTCATAAAAAATAAAATATGCGTTTTCATGCTTTTTCTGCGTTTTTGTGCTTATTCTAATCTTTATGCTATATGCTTATTTTCTATGATTTTTATTCATTTTTAAGCGCTTATTTTGTAATTTTTTATGCTTATAAATCCGCGCTTTGATAATGAGCGTGTGCTATTTACGAATTGATTACAAAATTTTATACAATTTGTTGGTCTCTTGTAATATTTATTAAAATTCATCATTTTCAAGATCAATGGTCAAATTTCATGCATGGCGAGAATAATCTAACTCGCTGGTAACGATTAGTAAGGACCCTAATGCCCAGTTGTATGAACGGAGATCAGCTTGATCGTGGTTCAGTCACCTAGGATACAATTGTGTTAATAAAGTTATCCTAGGTAACTGAACCATACTCAAACTGATCTACATTCATACAACTGGGCCTAACTCCTATATAATTTATTTATAAATAATAATTAATAATAATAATTTATTTGTGATTTATTAGGTAGTATTAATTGTAGGTATTCATTGGAAAATATGCTGCACTCTTCCACTAGGTAACTTGAAAACGCAGAAGAGATGAATCTGGGCGGTCTATTATGTGTTTGCAGATACGAGAAAAGCCGTGACCAAAGTGAAGCATCTGCTGGCACATTATGCAGGGAGTGACAAAAAGGAGTTTTTAGGACTGATATGACTCTGTTTGGTAATTGATACTTGTGTCTATAGAAATAGTGGTGTTTGAAGTAACCGCACTAACCGCTTCTAAAAACTACTTGCAAATACTTAATATCCAGGTAACACTCCAGGCAGCCCCGCAGACGATTTTAAAGGTGTTCTCGGCCTTGTCGCACGCCGAAAAAAGGATTATGGATAATGTACTGTGAAACAGCTCTCAGTAAGGCACTTATATATAGGTATAGAAGTTTTCATTTATTGTGGTGCGCGATGTCTTTACGTTTTACCATATATCGTACACCTTAATTTTAATGAGACACACGTATAAACATAATTTATGATATTGAAGACGCGTGATTTTAAAATGTTGTAAAAGCAAAGTATAATGTCCTATTAATATATAGTTTTATTGGCAGTTAATGGTTACCTACTCGTTGTATTCTTAAAATTTATTAAAATTAATAGTCAATAAAAGAATGCGGCCGTAAATATTCGAAATTTATGTGCGTTTCGTGTTCTACATAAGCGGGCTTATTGAAAAATTCGATTATAGCCGCGATGTGATCTCGCGGCAATTACGGATATCGCATTATGGAAAGAAAGTGCGCAGGCCACAGCGGTAAATGGTTATAGATTGTTGCCAAATCGCATAAACTATCGTTATTGCGTTTGTAATAGTTACACTGGAGGTACTAATGATCTTTAACGTGCTCGCACACAGTTCAATAACGACGCGTTTATTTAATATTGCATTAAAATTTCAGAAACACTGCCGACTGAAGACGTGTATTTTATCGCCTCCGAGCGCCATAAATACCTTTTGTCAAATTACCAATAAAATACGTCTAATTAACTACATTGACTGGCTTAAGTTTCACTAATAAGGAACTATTCATTGCAGAACTAATTAATATTTATAGTATTTATACTTGTTTATAGCTGTAGTTATATGTAAACCATTGCGATATATCCCAGGTTATGGAAAACCATCAAATTCACATTAATTCACACCGATCATTATAAATAAAACAAATTAAAACATAATCTCCAATCATGATCTCTCTGCTATTTTCACACAAAATAGGCCATGAAATAATTTTTACTATAAGATTAGCTTTTATAATTTTCTCTTCGGTAAATTTTGTCATGCTTTATGCAACATGCGTGGTGTTATTTGGCCATATGCCCTACGAATACGATTTTTCAGATCGTCTAGATTTTCTGGGCGAGTAACATAAACTTTTTGCTTTAAAAAGCCCCAAATAAAAAAATCTAAAATAGACTGATCTGGTGATCTTGCTGGCCAGTTTCTGGGGCTACCATTTGCAATCAATTTCACACCAAAATTTATTTCCAAAATATCTTTGACAATTCTTGCGTTATGGGGAGGAGGAGCTCCATCTTCCTGGAACCACATATCACGACGTATTTCTAGAAGGATATCATCCAAATAATCTTCGAATTCTGTCAAAAGAAAGTTGGCATATCGCTCCGCATTTAATGTTCCTTGATAAAAAAAGGCCCTATTATGGTATCACCTAACACACCAAGCCACACATTAACTGCAAATCTGACGTGGATTCTCAGTATCTCAGTAATGGTCGTTTTTTCGGTTGGAGATTCCGTTGTTGTTGAAGTTAGAATCATCACTTCAAAGAATTAAATTTAATAAATGTTGATTATTGTTAAACCAATTACAAAATATTATCCTCCTGTCAGAATCACCATCTCTTAAAACTTGTACTAATTTAGATTTATACGTTCTCATTTGATGTTTTCTTAGAATAGAAAATATTTTATACAGACTTATTGTAGAGTGGTTGTCTTGTTTCTGGATACATTTTTCCATAAGTGACACTTATTCCTAAGGCAGCCACTGCTTCGCGTATTGAATTTCGTGGATGTGCTCTAAAATAGGCCAATATCAAAACTTCATCATTTCCTTCACGTTCATTTCTTGCAATTCGCAACTTATTATTAAAACAGCCATTTCTCCGTAAATCTTGTTCTAGTCTTGTAAAAGTGGCTGTCTTGTTTCTAGATACATGTTTCCATAAGTGATACTAGCTTCTCTAGAATTTTCGTTGCATCTAAGGAAGAACTTCAGCATATTCATTTTTTCATCGTTAGTATAATAATTATCACCCATCTCTAAAGATGTGAATCAATAATACGCAGGACGGGAAGTTACTAAGCCACTTTGACATTAAAGTGATAGTAAATGTTTTACGTCAGCATGCAATTGTAATTCGTGGCAACTGATAAATTTCATTTATTGGCAATTGTCGCGTTATTTTTATAATAAAAGGGTACTTATGTGGTATCATTTTAAAGTCAATGTTATTGCCTATTAGATATAACCAAAATATACAGGGTGTTCCATTAGAGAAAATGAAGCTTATATATAACTTTCACGTGTTTATTTGATTTTCAATTGTTCTTCTGAAATTAGGATTAAATAGACGACAAAAACTACTAAAACTTTTTTCTTCTTGTTTTTCTATCTGTACTAATAACCGAAATATTTGTTGTTACATTAAATCAAATAGACTGTATACGATCCTTTGCGATTCGTCGGTGGCAAAACACAATCAAATTTTTAATTTTTAATTTTGAATTATCGGGTTTTCCTCAGTACCGCAGACATATTCACATAACTTATTATGACGTGTTGATTATCAGATACTACTTAAATACAGTACTCGAAATGAAATAAAACTATACTCAAACACGAATAACATCGACGACTTAAAACAATTAATAATATGTTTTTTGGAACATGCAATAATTCTTTAGAGTAGGGTATATACAGAGTGCTTCCTAAACAAGGGCTACAGAATAACTCTTTGAATTTATGAACCCATGTTTATTAAACACCATGTATATTTAGGGGTTTCACATTAACAAGTAACCAATTGTTTTTAAATAGCAAGTATCGTATATTTTTTAATTGCAATTCAATTTCACTAAACAGTAAGGAATCAGGAAATGCTTACAAAAACAAAACATTTCAAGGTTTAAACATTTGCATTGTGAGATGATACCCAGTTTTTTTCCTGAGTTTTCTAGTATAGACGTGTTAGGTATCAAATTGTATCATTGGCTAGTGATTGCATTAAGAGAGGTTTGTCCTAGTAATTGCAATAAGAGAGCTTTATCCTAGTAATTGCATTAAGAGAGGTTTGTCCTAGTAATTGCAATAAGAGAGCTTTATCCTAGTAATTGCATTAAGAGAGGTTTGTCCTAGTAATTGCAATAAGAGAGCTTTATCCTAGTAATTGCATTAAGAGAGGTTTGTCCTAGTAATTGCAATAAGAGAGCTTTATCCTAGTAATTGCATTAAGAGAGGTTTGTCCTAGTAATTGCAATAAGAGAGCTTTATCCTAGTAATTGCATTAAGAGAGGTTTGTCCTAGTAATTGCAATAAGAGAGCTTTATCCTAGTAATTGCAACAAGAGAGGTTCGTCCTAGTAAGAGGTGTATGTCACTGCTTTGCACATGAAGGTGAAATACAATAGTCGTAGAGAATAATGGTTGAAGCCGTGAGTGCTAGCGATCCAGTTGGCGAGAGAACTGGCGGGGGAAGGGGAGTTGCTCCCCCGGTAAGTCCTTCCAATTATAGTTAATATACAATACTAAAAGAATACTCTTTATATGTGGGGAAATCATTTGGAGCCAATGCCATCTTCGGATCGAGTTCAATATAAAGCCTGCGCATCCTGACCAATGAAAATACAGTATATTATGTAAGTGATTATTATTATTAATAGGTAAAATGGCGAAAATTTATGTATTAAATATGACGTCAAGTTAAGGCTACGATTGGAAAAAGAACTAGCCTAACAGACGATATGTATGTACTGTGCTGTACTATACTGTACTGTACTGTACTGTACTGTACTGTACTGTACAGTACAGTACTGTACCGTAATGTACTGCATGTAGCAGTTTTGGAACCGTTTTTCGGAATGTTTCGATGAATGTCTTCCAGCTACAAATACATTAATTAAAAAAAAGTCAAATATCAAAAACCTTCCATGGTATACCAATGAACTAAGAGAACAAACAAAACAATGAGAAATTGGATTGGTTGCGTATGGCTTTCGACTCTGATCGTACCAACAACGAATACAGGGTGGCCCACATATCCTCGCTCGGACCATTGCTGCTAGACTAATGAAAATTGAGGTAAAAGTCTGATCGGAAGTTATTGGACACTTGATGTGGTAATTTTTAAAATTATTTTCGAGTACTGTACTAGTGTACCATTAATTCGGGACACAATATTTGATCTCATTTTTAATTTGAATACCATGTATATTCTTTCAGTTTTGGAATGTGCTTCATGTGGGCTTCACAAATCAGTTTTATATTTAGGGATCAGATGCAACGTTGCCAAGTTATTCACATTTTAATCACATTTAACGAAGAATCATGAACATGAAAAAAAAAACACATTTTTCAGTGCCACAATTAATCCGTTTTATTACTTGTATTTCAGTTACCATGCAAAAGGCCTGATACAGGAGGTATGGGACACCCTGTATAACTGCAAACTAAAATAAAGATAGAAAACGCAATAAATATTTAGTATTCATACTGTGAATTTAATAAATTTCATTCCCGAATTGTGCCGATTCATTGATATTATTTTTATATATAATACGTGCATAAATATTGCAGTCTTCAGAAATGTAAGATATTGTGTTGTTGATTTTAACGAATTGAATGATTAATGGACGAACAATAGCAAAATGGCAACCTGGCAAATAAGATGCGTGATGTGTAGTAGATTTTAATATTATTTGCTACAATTTACAAAATGGCATATAATTTGCTCCCCATATTGATTATGGAAGCATATGGTTGACAATATGGCCAGCACATTTGCATTCAGTTCAAACGTTAAAAAAACTGGGCAGGCCGTGTCATCTGTATAGTGCATGGATGTATTTTAATGCCACATATTATTGCACCAAATACGTATTATTAGCAATACAAATTGTCGATGATGACAGTCTGTTGTGAATTAATTTAAGTATCGAATATGGAGCTGATTGCTTAAATACGCGAAATTCCATGAATTAGAGGCTCGCAGGCGGAATAGGGGAACAACGTGCGTGGACGCAATAAATAAGAAGAATCAGAACACACAAGTCGACTGTTAGTCCTCGTCTGTATTATCATTTCCTATTGAAGAGCCTGCTGTCAGATGCAGTAGTAAAGTGTGCTGAAGTGCACGTTGAATAAGTAGCTTTCTTGTCAGAAGCGCGTACTTCAATCAGATGTTATTACTGTGCATTATATTTTTCCACCGTCCAACACAATGGTCCATATATTACGTCATAGGCGCACTGCGTTTCGTCGTGTCCCGTCTTTTCGCATCTAACTATATTAACATAGCCGCGGACGCCGACAATTAAAGGTGATGGCTTGATGCCGATGGGAAACACTATATCAATCAGGACGTGGCAAGGAAAGCACAAAGCTCCGCTTTCCTTTTCGATCTGCCCGCTACTTCGGTGCGTTTGCCGCTGGTGTCTGCAATCGTTAAAAACTGCAGTAAATCTCGAGGCGTGACTTTTAGTGCCAATTTTGAACAACATTATTGGACTGCACGTTACAAATAAACACAATGGAGTTTTAACCTATTTAGTCCGTCCGCTAAATGGCAGGATTCGCGCATAAATCTCGGTGCCGGCCGTTAAATCATGTTAATTACCCAGGAGTGTATGATGTAAAACTGTTTTCGTAATCCACATTATCCACAGAGACACGTTTACGTACTTATTATAATTTCATTTAACATTACCAATAAAAAAGGTCGTCAGTGGCGGCGTAGCATGGGTTGGCACCCGGGACGGTTCACTTTTAAGCACCCCAAAATAAAACTACAAGTACTAAACGTGCTTACGAGACTTTATTTTGCTAAAATATTCGATCACAATATTAAAATTTTCGGAACGTTTTCGGAATCTCCCCCTTCTTCTTCTTTCAATCGAAATATCCAAGTTCTCACATTTTTCAGTTGCGTTGGAAATAGCTCTTTCCACTATTTGGATACGTTGGCTTTGAAGAACAATTTTTAGGGCTTTGATTTTAAAACACACTTTTCCAGCGATAGCACAGATGCCTGTATATACTTTTGTGTCTGGTTAACTTCTTCTAGGACTTCACACCAAAAAGAAAAGTAGCATAAAAAACTGAAGTCACACAAAGCTGGTAAGAGTGTGGATGCTGCTTCTCTTGTATCGACGTTTTCTCTGCTGGGATCACACATGTCTTGCGAGTGTTGACACAAGTTTCTCAAAATTATTCTTCAGTGGTTTAACAGCGTCGTGATGAACACTCCATCTTGTGTCTACTAGTCTTTTGACCGATACGCCTACACTTTTCATTAAAATTTCCCATCGATGTGTGGATGACGAAAAGAACGTGTAAACTCTTTCTACTATTCCGAAACAAGTTACACTTGAACTAACACTCCCGACTTAGTGCACTCCACATAGATTTAGCGAATGATTAGCACAAGGCATAAACAGCGCTTTAGGATTGTGTTCTTTGATTTTTGCTTGTACACCACCATGAACTCCTGCCATGGTTGCAGCGTTATCATATCCTTCAGCGTGACATAGATATATGTCCAAGTTATCACTCTCCAGCTGCGTAAAGATATTTTCAGTAAGTTCGACTGCAGCCTTTCCAGCTATAGGGAAGAAACCTAGAAATGATTCCTTTACTTCAACTTGATGGCCTTCAATATAAACATATCTGATTACATAACTTATTTTATCAAGTGCTATCGAAAATAATTCCGAAATATTTAGCTTTTTTTATGTCGTTCACAATGTTATTTTTCACCTCTTTCCGCAAAAGGCTGATGGACTCATTATGAATGTCTTAGGACAAATAAGAATCTACCCGTTTTCGCTTTGTACAGGCGATAGCATGTTAAATTCTTAGCAAATACTCTTTTAGCACTGGGTCATATGTTGACATAGATTAACTAATTCTAAGAAATTCCCCCTATTGTCTGATGAAACCCCCTCTCTATGCCCCCTAAGAGGAAAATGTTGGCGTGCCAGGAAAAGAATAACATCTAAAAGGCCACTCAAAATGTCACGCCTCTTCTTTTTTTCTTGGTCAAAGACCATTTAATGTTTATGGTTAATGGTTTTTTTGCAGCCTCGATCCATTTTCCAAGATTTTCCATTTTTCAAAACTGTTTTGTTGAAAACTGGAGAAATTGTTCTCAGAATTCTCGTGTTCAGACATTTTAGGATTTAGTTTCCACCATGAATTAAACCCGTTGGTAAAACTCTGATGTTTTGTTTCTTGGTGCGTAAACAGTTTGCAGCAAAAATAGCATAACTTGTTCTTTGTTAGAGAGTATACCATGCATTCTCCATTTGGCAACGCTAGCAAAAACAGTATAAACTATTTTTTATTGGAGAGTATACTATCCATTTTCTGAGTACCTTTTCTCCATTTGGTAACGCTTTATAAAACCATTCTGAATTGAAATGTCAGCTCTTTCCTTTTATTTTATCTGGAGCTCTGGAACAGTATCTAAAAATATTTTATCTGGAACAGTATCTAAAAATGGGCCTTCTCTATGTTGATAGGGTTCACTTCTTGTTTTAACAATTTCAACTCTCAAATCATCAGGCAATGGTGTTGGCCAAGTAGCAACATCGAAACGAGTCAAATAAGATGAATTTGTTTTGTCATTAATTCAAAGCGCGGATTTATAAGCATTAAAAATTACAAAATAAGCGCTTAAAATGCATAAAAATCTAGCATAAAGATTAGAACAAGCACAAAAACGCAGAAAAAGCACGAAAAGGCATATTTTTTTTAATGAAAATACAGAAAAAACACAACAAATCATAATTTTATTAACAAGAACGCACTATAGGTAAGTGAAACTAAAATTTTAATAACATAGGTTTTGGTGATTGATATTAATATCAAAAATAATTAATAACAAATAATGATTACTGGTCATTTTTAAATGAACTAATAATTAAATGTTTTTCTAAATTTTCAATGGAAAATCCCATTCTCCTATCACTGAGCACATTTTTTAAGTGTGAAAAGCTTCTCTCCACATCCACACTTGTAATCGGTGCATATTTAAATTGGGGAGCAATTGTAATATTTATCAGCAAATATCCTTTTAAAACGGTTGATATTTTTTGTAACTCGCCAAACCCTTCATTTTTTGACAAAACTGCATCACATTTTTTTTATAATCTCTCCTATAGATCCCCTTACGTTTGAGACGTCGTTCCTAAAATCTTCAACTATTTGAACCGCATCTACCAAAGTTGTGTCCTTTGCTTGGAGTTTATCAATCGCTTTGCTTACGAAACTGTAGTTGGTTTTTGGGAATGCTAAATTTTGTACAACCCTCCTATATTTAAGAACTTTGTGGCATTCTTTAATTACCTCTGACACATTTTCGGGAAACTCTACACAAGCTCCTTAAATGAATCGAAATGGTCGGCATAATAGCAGGCAGCATCTAGCCACGTCCCCCATCTAGTTATAACCGGTGCCGGAGGAAGAGGTACATTTGGCATTCTTTCCCTAAACATTTCAACCCTAGTGGAACTTTTAGGAAAATTTTCTTCCCGGTTTTTATCAAATCATTGACCAGGAGAAATTGCAGTCTAATCGTTTCAGCAACTCGATTAAAACCATGTGCCAAACAGGTGCAATGCATTAATTGCTCATAAAATACTTTTAAATTAGAATATGACTTCAACATATATGCAGCGGCATCAGAAAGCATCAATAATAATTTATCATTTGGTACGGGGTTTGGCAAAAAAAAAGTGTTAATCCATCGTGAACGAATTTATCAACGGTATTACCATTTGTTTTTTCTAACTGCTTGGAACTAATTAAAAATGCATTGGTGGAGTCTTCGTTTAATATTCCAATCATTAAATGGGCGATGTACCGACCACATGAATCAGCAGTTTCATCTACACAGAACCATATGTAATTGTTGCCCATTATCTTTTTTATTTCCTCAATAGTGTGTTTATATACTTGCTCGACATAGTTTTTGCGAATGGTCGATTCGGCAGGAATATGTCTACCGGTCTATTTTTGTAAAAAAGATTTAAACATACTATTATCTAGTTTTTTTAACGGAATGTTCAAAGATACCATCGTATTGCATAAATCAAAGTAAAATTCATTTTCATTCTGTGTAGAAGAACTCGCAAAAGACTCGGAAATAGTTTGCTGGGTACACAGGTTACTGCTTGCAGATTTGTGTTTTTTTTTTAATTTTCCAGGTGAACTGTTGTTTTGATATGTTGTGTTATGTTAATTTTTTTCTCGCAGTTAATCTACAACATAATACATGCTTGTACCTAGGCCAATAGCAACACAAAATAAAACTTACCGGTTTGATACAAGCCCTGCAAATGAATTTGCCGTTCTCATATTTTAATTCAGAATGTCCACGTATCCATTCATCGAGGGAAGATTTTACTTTCGGCATTTTATACATGAAAATTTATAAACACGTAATACACACAAGGCACAAGCACAGCGCACTGAAGGTTGAGATAAATTGGGCTGAATTGAAAGCACACTTGCCCCAGATGCGTTCTGTGCACGTAAAAATAGGGCAATCCCCGAAAAAATCAAGCTTTGTTTACCAAATATCACGTACGCACGCTCGCTTTGTTGATGATTTTGTGATAACCAAGCACTCTAGAGTCTAGACGGAACGGAGTAATATTAATACTGAATTCTCGTTACAATAATGTGCAACAAAATATATTCCTAGCTAATATAAATAATATGCTATCAAATTGAGAAATAAGAAAAAAAGTACAAAAAATAAGGAAATATGCACAAAAAATGCTTTAAGGCGATTATAAGCTTAAAAGATGAAAATATGCATAAAAGCACCAAAAAAATTGTCACGTTATTTCATTCGCTGAAATTTGTATAGGTACGAGGTCATTTTGGATTGCTATTAAAACTGATGTATAGCATAATACCTAGAAATCCGCGCCTTGGTTATTATACATAACCACACATTTAAAATTCCATACTAAAACACCACATTTTGGGAACCCAAATGTGTGGTTTTACAGTGTAATGACTAATGAGACATCACAATAGATACACGTTTTAACTTACTGCACCGGTTATACCGTTGCTTGAATTATCTACACTTTTATCTTAATATCTCATGGTAATGGAACAAATTTCATTAAATTATGGATTTAATAAATATCTATGCACAACAATGGATCATCCCGCGTACAGGAAATAATTACAATATTTAAATTTTTAATTCAACAAATAAGCACCGTTAAATAAATCATATCAATATGAGCACGTTTTAAGCGCTTAATTAGATTCAATGCAGCCGATCGGCAATTCCTGAAACAGTTAGAGGTGCACTCTCTGAAAAAAACGCGCGTTCCGTGTGCTCGCATACCGATGCGCGTATTTATTATCCAGGATCTGGGACAGATTTTAGTTGATTTGAAGCGTATTGTTCTGAAGCTAACTGCGCCGGCAGGTATGTGAGCACGAGAACAATTCCGCATTAGCTGCATAGCCGAGCCGGAGATGTACGCGACCAAGACAAACATAAATATAAATCTCCATTTAAATCTCATCTTCAAGTGTAATGTAATAGAGCAGTCATCTCGCCGAGCCGAGCCCGCCCTCATTTAACTCACACGATCATCCTCCTCGGCAATAACGGTACTAAACGGTACATAGTACGAATTGTTATTGTACAATAATTCCGGAGGTGATTTACATGTGTGCCGATGGTCTTGAAGTGGTTCGTCCCGAATGCCCACTTCTTCGATTCGACTTGGAAGAGCAGCATTGCTATTATTAGAGACAGAAAATGCAACGCTTTAAGAAAGTGAAAAATAAACTTGGAAAGGCACAAGCAATTGCTTGAGAGGGCATTAAAAATTAAGAACAGATATAACATAATGCAAAAATATAGCATTATATGGGCATTGATTAAATTTCATGCATGACGAGGATAATGGAACCCACCAGTGGTGGCGTAGCATGGGTTGGCACCCAGGGCGGTTTTCTATTGAGCACCCCCAAAGTAAAACAACAAATACTAAACGTGCTTACGTGACTTTATTTTGCTAAAATATTTGATCACATTATCAAAATTTGCTCTCCTCTCCTTTTCAATGGACAATATGGAAATATTGCTAAGTCGCGCTTGGCTCATTGTCGATCTTAAGTAAGATTTTATCAAGTTTAATGAGAACCTTCTTTCACAAGAAGCTACCGAAACACAAACAGTTATAAAAAATCTTAGACACAGCGCTAGACTCGGAACAGACTCAGAATTTCAGAAGCCCCAAGGTAGTCCATTGGACTGCTTGAAAAAAAAATGCTGGCGGCTTCCAAGTGGCGCCTCAGTATTAAAATCTCCAAAATAATGTCCTCTGCAGAAAATTCATCATAGATTTTTGTCAGATTTGGAACTATACCACGAAGTTCTTCTTCTTTTGACGAAAGTAGAGTTTTATTCTGAACAACACCAAATATTATGAGAATGTCATCCATTGCTTTGTAACGATAGTCCAGTTCTCCGTAGCTCCCGCATAGCTATCTGCAGCTTTTCTGGCAATGTTAGTTCAGCGTCATGGGCCATTTCTCCAGGATCGTTTTCGGAATGTCCTCCTTACTCTACTTTCAATCAAAATATCCAAGTCCTCACATTTTTCAGTTGCGTAGGAAATAGCTCTTTCCACTATTTGAATACGTTGGCTTTGAACACAAATGTTTAGAGCTATGATTTTTAGGACACAGTTTTCCAGCGATAGCCCAGATGTTTGTACATACTTTTGTGATTGGTTACCTTCTTCTACGACTTCACACCAAAAAGAAAGATAGCATAAAAAACTGAAGTCACACAAAGCTGGTAAGAGTGTGGATGCTGCTTCTCTTGTATCGACGTTTTCTCTGCTGGGATTACACATGTCTTCGAGTGTTGATACAAGTTTCTCAAAATTATTCTTCGGTGGTTTAACAGCGTTGTGATGAACACTCCATCTTGTCTCTACCAGTCTTTTGACCGATACGCCTACACTTTTCATTAAAATTTCCCATCGATCACAGTGGTGGATTTTGCACTTTTAGGTGGACAAAAATATGTGGTTTTAACAACGGACGTAAAATAATGGTTAGATAACTGGAAAAATAACGAAAAAAAACTAAGCGTTAAGGGGGTCGTTTTTTAGGGGATTGAAAAATAAATTTGGTTTAAACAACAACTTAAACAAGTCGTTTTTCATTATTCATGATTGTCGCAAATTCATTCTCTTTTTCGAAACAAATTATGTTGCTTTAAGGAAGACACACTTAATATATTAAAAAAAATATATTTGTAACGACAAATTTTACGAACAAATAAATGTATATATTATAATATAATGCTTATATGAAGTAACGTTCGTATTCATTATATTGATCTACTCTTCAAGTAAAACTTGTTTCGGGGCCATCTACCAGAGCACTGTACAATAAATGCATATATATATATATATGTATATATATATATATATATATATATATATATAAAATTAGATATATAATTAGATACATACATGAGATATTTGATTATTTTGTAGTATTATCCTGAACAAGGAGCAACTTTGCCTCCGAAAGCTCTAAAAATAATAAATAAATATATTAAATTTTGTACTGATCGATTGCCCTGAAATAAGTATTACTTGAAGAGTATATTAATATTATAATATTTAACACATATTTTAGAAGATTTGATTATTCATTTAAGGATAAATCTTGATCCGTGTCTGAAATATCGGATTCGGTATTCGGTAGTAAAATATTGACTGTTTCAGGACAAAATGATCTTGGTTTGATCCGATTTTTTGTTTGTTTCATGCTACTTAATAGTCGGTCTGAACTCGGTAATAGTCTATTGAATATATCACGATTGCATTCCTCCCTCGAGAACTTTCTTGCGTAGTTTTCGCGGTATAATCTGAAGTGCTTATTTCTGGCTTCTGCTGCCTCTTCCGACAACTGTCCTATAGGTAATAAGGCATTTTCAATTATAGCTGCACCATGAATTATTATTTTATACATGGTAGGAGACATTGGGTGCCATGCATATAGATCGACATACAATTTCGCAGTTGCCATGACATATTCATAAAATTTTTGACGTCTATCTTATGGCCACTTGAGATCGTTTCCAGTAACACCCTGAATCTATATATGAATTCAAAATTAGCTTTTGGCATGTCGACTAACAATCCAGTTTCTTTTCGAAATCTTTCCTGAATATGTTTTTTTGACGCACATCTAACTCCTTTTCTTCGTTAGTTCTCTTTTCTCTATACTTTTTCACTGGTAATTTATACGCAAGTTGTAAAACGCTTTCGAACAATCGAATCCTGGCGTGCAGTACAGATAGTCCAAATTCAATAGCCGTGGAACTTGTATTCAACTTTTGGGTCAGATTGTTAAAGTCTTTAGATGATGCTCCGCATATATAACACTGACTTGTTGACTTTGTATCGGTTGCAGCGTTACACACCTTGCCATCAATCATGGTCATCATAAAGACATGTTCAAACATGAATTTTACTCCCATGCAAAATTACTTCAGTAGGTGTTAATTTCTTGGCAGATTCTTCAACGTAACTGATTTCTTCCTTTGTAACATCAATAGATTCTTTGATAAACCTAAATTGTATTGGTCTATAATATCTAGGCGATGAAGGTGTAGGGTTTTGCCTAATTACTTTTTTGCCTTTACCACAAATTATTCGAAGTGGCACAAAAGAGCTTAAGAATATATATGCATCTAAGGCAGCGTCATGGTCGAATTTTTGTTTATATTTGGCTTGTTGGGATCCATCACAACCCCATTTACAGATAATTTTCAAATCATTCCTTTCATTATCGTTTAGAGAACAAAGGATTCCTTCAAGCGCCATAGATAAACGGATAACCATATTATCAATTAGGCTTTGTAAATTGCATTCTGCAACATGTAATTGTGACCCTTATACAATCCTCGGGCGGCTAACATTCTTTTTTTGCTTTTAACAATAAGTCGTAGCACGGATAAAATGATTTATTTGTATTCCTGATGATTTCATATTGTCGCTTTGTCAAATCGGCTTCAACAAACATTGCTAGGGCTTGGAAAGGTGTAAGAGAAGTAATTTCTTTTTCATTTGATTTTCTGTATGCTTTTCTGTTTTTCCCAGCACGAGTTGGAGAACTTGTGATTTCTTTTAGTATTTTCGAAGCATCCCCTTTTCCTCAAGTTTGTAATGCTGTTTGAGCTGCATGAACGATGACTTCTTCACAAAGCGAAGAACGCATGTATTCTGTTTTTCTTCGTTTAATTCTCTCACTAGAATCTTCAAATAATTTAGAAGGTTGACCTGGTCGAGTTTCTTAATTTGCTGAAAGTTCAAATGTTCCTTCTAACCAAGCTTGATTGGTTTTAAGAAATACTGCTTCTTTTCTTTAAGCTTTAGACCATTTTTCTTTCACTGCTGTTTTAAAATACGCAAATCTTTGTTATAAACTGCTCACATTATCTGGTGTGCCATCATAACAGTAGAACAGGTAATTTTCCAGATATTAAAGTGTTTCATCCAAATTAGGCAAATCTTGCTGTTGCATTTGGTCATAAAGATATTTACGGCTCACTATTTTAGTACCCGAGGTACCAGGTATGCCTAAAAGAAAGAAAATATCACACCTTATTACATTTAAGACAAACGTTGATTTGTTTTTATTGTGATATGATCCGTAAAAATAACTATAATTTGGTAATCCGCAGCTATCCGCACCCAAATTTTATGACATTATTAGCCTAAGTATATGAAGTATACCATACAATAATAATAATTGACCGAGAGGAGGCGATAATATAACAAAATGTCTTATAAACATAAAAATTTACTAAAACATGCATTACAACACAACCTTTCTTTTAAATTTTACAAATAATATAAATTGACGTTAAAAATCGTTTAAATATATCAAGAAATATTGATTCTTACCTGGATTATTCGAATCCATCACAATCACTTCAAAAGATTAGGTGGACAACACACAATTTTTATCTGTTTACAGGTATTATTGGGGCTATATAAAGTGTAGTTCATGAAATGACCAAGTTTCAACTACCTGCCCTTATGCGTAAGGTGAAAGGTTGCAGGTGCGGATGGTAAATTATTATTGATGGGACATTTCTTTGGCTCTGGGATTTTTTGGGGATTTTTAACCTCACTTTTGAAATTTGACGTTTGACTGGCTAATTCTTAATAATCAACGTATGTGCGATGTGTGAACTCTTTCTACTGTTCCGCAAAAAGTTACACTTGAACTAACACTCCCGAAAGAGTGCACTCCACATAGATTTAGCGAATGATCACCACAAGGCATAAACAACGCTTTAGGATTGTGTTCCTTCATTTTTGCTTGTACACCACCATGCACTCCTGCCATGTTATCAGCGTTATCATATTCTTGAGCCCGACATAGATATATTTCCAAGTTATCACTCTCCAACTGCGTAAAGATATTTTCAGTAAGTTCGACTGCAGTCTTTCCAGCTACAGGGAAGAAACCTAGAAATGATTCATTCACTTCGATACATCTTCGAGCTATCGAAAATAATTCCGAATTATTTAGCTTTTTTTTATGTCGTCCACAATGTTATGTTTCACCTTTTTTTTCCAACAGACTGATGAACTCATTTTGAATGTCTTTGGACAAATAAGAATCTACCCGTTTCCGTTTTGTGAAGGCGATAGCATGTTCAATTCTTAGCATATACTCTTTTAGAACTGGGTCATATTTCGACAATAGACTAATTAATTCTAAGAAATCCCCTCTATTGTCCGATGAAACCCCCTCTCTATGCCCCCCAAGAGGAAGATTTTGGCGTGCCAGGAAAAGAATAACATCTAAAAGGCGACTCAAAATGTCACGCCACTTATTTTTTTCTTGGTCAAAGACCATTTGATATTCATGGTTAATGGTTTTTTGTGCAGCCTCAATCCAATTTCCAAGATTTTACATTTTTCAAAACAGGAGAGATGGTTCCCAGAATTCTCGTATTCAGACACTTTAGAATTTGGTTTCCACCATGAAGTAAACTCGTTGGTAAAACTCTGATGTTTTGTTTCATGGTGCGGCAACAGTTTGCAGCAAAAACAGTATAAACTATTTTTTGTTGGAGAGTATACCACCAATTTTCTGAGTACTTTTTCTCCATTTGGTAACGCTTTATTAAACCATTCTAAATTGAAATGTCGGCTCTCTAGAGCTCTCCAGATTTTTGGACAGTATCTAAAAATGGGCCATCTCTATTATGATAGGGTTCACTTCTCGTTTTAACAATTAGAACTCTCAAATCATCAAGCATTGGTGTTGGCCAAGTAGCAACATCGAAACGAGTTAAATAAAATGAATTTGTTTTGTCATTATCATGTATCTCATCTTCATTGTTTTTAATTTGCTCTGATTCTTCTTCATTGTCGCTATTTCGTTCTTTTCGTGGTCATATCCTTCTTGATGTTGATCTTCTCCACCATGTCTTTCGTCTTGTATGTCAGGCTCTCTTCGCAGCGTGCCTCCATCCAATGCATTTTGGCACTGTCTTTCTACATCATCTGTTTCATCAAGAAGGTCACTTTCAACACTTTGCTGTGTTGTATTTGATACCAATGAAGCCGAAGGTACTACATACTTAAAAATGGATCCAGATAACGATTCGCGCTGATGTTCTTTTAATTCTTTGATTTTTCATTGCTGGAATCCACTAGGTCTATTTACTCGTGTGTAACAAATAAAATATTGTACATTATACGTCGGGTAGTGGCGTTTACTGGCTCTACAAGGTGACAGACTCGTCTGAGGCTCGTCTATCATTCCCTTGTATTCTCAGTAAAAACCCTTTTACCCGGCTTATAATGTAAATTACTATAACAAAAGCTTTTCAATGTATTCTAGAATAACACACGTTGTAATCAATATTTATTAATCAACAATAATTTCAAATTTTCTACGCATATTTGGTATGTTATCGCCTTTTTTTAACTACATGCACTATCAAGACTGAGGATGTGCAGTCCAAGCAAGCGCAATACCAAACATCGCATTTGAGCAACTAAAGCGTAAATACATACTATCAATAATTATTTCTCACATTAACATTTATTTGAATTGAAAGCATATTAGAATAATGTTTTACAAGTAACTAAGTGTATAAATATATTATTAAAAGGTATTTATGGATATTTATTGGCCTCGTCAATAGAATTACCTCGTAATTGACTGATATAGGCAATTTCGCCGATGCTTATATATCAAATACTAGGCTTAATTAACAGTAAAAATCTACTTATCGCCATTACGGTGCAATAAATAAAATATATTAATATTTACTAGTAATTATTTAACTATTTTATACGGTTTACCATCGGAGTATTACTCGTCTTAAAATATTAATTTCTTTTGCCCGTAAATATGTTTATAAATAAACATCGATGCATTCCATCACGTAATTCTCACTCTTACACGTATATAATTGCCCACAGTAAAACTATTAATTTATGATAATGCCGTATAATTAAAGGCATCACTATGAATAATGCGTTATGTAGGCTGGATATTACTTTGTATAAATATTTTTGCCCGACAATTGACATTTACGTTGGAATCAGAAGTCTTGTAATTACCATGTCCAATTGTTTGTGGTCATCAAATTAATCGATGGGCACTTGAACAATTGTAAGATATAATTAGTCGACTCTTACACAAAATCGATGAATTTATATACGTTGGAAATTACTTTGTATAAATATTTTTGCCTGACAATTGACATTTACGTTTCTGATAATCAGAATCTTGTAATTATTATGTCAAATTATTGGTCATCCAATTAATCGATGTGCACTTGAACCATTGTAAGAGATAATAAGTCGACTCTTACACAAAATCGATGAATTTATATAGGCTGGATATTACTTTGTATAAATATTTTTGCCCGACAATTGACATTTACGCTGGAATCAGAATCTTGTAAGTATGATGTCAAATTTTTGGTCATCCAATTAATCGATGGGCACTTGAACAATTGTAAGAGATAATAAGTCGACTCTTACACAAAATCGATGAATTTATGTAGGCTGGAAGTTACTTTGTATAAATATATTTGCCTGACAATTGACATTTGCGTTGGAATCAGACTCTTGTAATTACGATGTCCAATTGTTGGTCATCCAATTAATCGATGGGCACTTGAACAATTGTAAGAGATAATAAGTTGACTCTTACACAAAATCGATGAATTCATGTAGGCTGGATATTACTTTGTATAAATATTTTTGCCCGACAATTGACATTTACGTTGGAATCAGAATCTTGTAAGTATGATGTCAAATTATTGGTCATCCAATTAATCGATGGGCAGTTGAACAATTGTAAGAGATAATAAGTCGACTCTTACACAAAATCGATGAATTTATGTAATGACTCAAAAAACGAGAACTAAAATTTGCTAATATTTTTATAGCGTAATTAAATTTATTCCAAAATTTCATTCATTTCAATTATTTGTCCGATTTAAGTTTAGGCCAAAAATGGCATGAATATTGTGTAGAAAATTTGGCAAAAAGGACAAAAGGGACAAAGACAAAAAGGGTGGTAACAAACATTCTGGGTGGAATATTGCCACGAGCTGGAATCGAACCCATGACTATTGATTAATCGGAACCTGAACACAGTATCCATCAAGGACTTGATTTGTAACATTTATTAATAGAAAATACTTTTAGTAATAATTTATGCACATAGAAAAAAGTTGCTAAATGAATGGTTTTTTACGACAGTGCGTAATCTAAGTTTATCCGCACTGTTCACAGTGCGTAATCTAAGTTTTTACGCACTGTTCACAGTGCGTAACGTAAAGTGATACATTTTAACAGAAGTGCGTAAATAAATCACTTATGCGTAAAAACATTAACTGTGCGTAAAATAAGTTTTACACACAATTCATTCACTCACTAAATAAAAAAAGTTAAAAAAGATTTTGCATAAAATTTTACTTAGCAGTCAACATTCTATAATGCGAAAAAAGTTCAAACTTTAAACATTCAAGTTAATGTTACAATTGGTAATTTGCAAGATATTCATTTTTTTCACAATAGCTGTCGCAGAAAAAACTTTGTATGGTACACTTGGTCTTGTTGTTGTATGGTAACAATGTTCTTTACGAAAGTAAAGAACATTTTTGCACTCGCGTTTTTTGTTGAACTCGGATGGCCTCGTTACACAAAATTGACGCTCGTACAAAAAAGCAATACTTTACGAACTTGTATCATAAATAACTATTACACACATGGGTTGTAATAAGCATTGATTCCCAATTATTCTGCACAAGATATTTTGATAAAACTTGTAGTATTTAAAGCATTCAGTAGTAATTTAGATGTGAACATAAAGTTTTGAAAACATTTAGACAAAATAAATCAGTCCTATTCAGTTCAGTAAACAGTACTGTTTTTAAAAAATAATGAAAGCATTAAAGGCATACATTGGCGAACTTGAATAATTCTGCAAGAAGTAAACGATTTAGTATCAATTATGTTAGAGTAATAATAAGTTAATACAATAATACAGTATACGTGCTAATTTTGAATAAGTCTTTAGTCTAAAAGAGTTCAGTCGTACATTTAAAATATATTTCTAGTAAAATGAACATAATGTATTAATTTTGAAAAATATATATGCAAATTAAAAAAAAACAGGCGAATTCTGATTGAATGTCGACAAACGCTGCAAATTCTAAAAGCAATCAGTATGTTTATTTAATTATGTTTATTACAAATAAAATATTTCCTGAATGTATCGAAATCCAAAATTTCTAATGTTCCAAATTTATACAAAAATGAAAAACTCAACACGTAGATATAATAGAACGTATATACGCAGAATACGTAGATTATATGCATTTTTGCTTTGAAAATGTGTATTCTTTGAACATAATGACGGAAAATATAAACAATTGAGATTAATCCGAATATTTACAACTTTTTATTCTGAATATTGTTTTGTGTAAACATTGACATATCAGATTCTACTGAAAGAGTATCAACGCCATTAACCCTTGAATCACCCAACATAGGATTTAGACATCAGGATGGTATTTCTAGTTACCAGTTTAGTGGCTAGTTACTAGTTTAGTATCAGTTTGTCGCCAATGGAGCGTCCTTTGGTAACTTGGAAAATTGCAAAATTTCCTGAAAAATTAATCTAAAAATGTCCTGTTTTATGCAGGGCTGGATTTACATACATATAAGCAAACTAATTAATTACTTAGGGGCCCCCATTGGAGGCCCTGGGAAAATATAATATGTAGTTTCATCACTTTGTAAGTAATTTTTTATTTATTATATCTGAAAGCAAAATAATAAGTATATATATATTTTTTTAAATTAAACTTTTTTTGTATACTTAAATCTAAATTTGTAATCATAAAAGGTTTTGCCGCAAACAAAATTTTTGGCAATACCTAAATCCAAACATTTGAACATAATGATAATGACAAATTAGTAAATTTCGGGTAAAATCACCAAATTTCCTTGGCAATCAGACGAGCTATATAAATCTGCTCAATATATTCAATATTTCTTCAGTATTATATGAGAGCCATTAACTTTTTATTAAAATGATAGCTTAAATGATAGATTTTAAATGATAGCTTCTACTTTTTTTGATATTTTTCTATAATAAGATGCAATATATCTTGCAACAAAGTTAAAATATCAACTTCTTAATAATATGCTGTCATGTGTACCTACAATTATTAAAATATTACGATTATTAATTCTTTAATGTGATTTGAAAAAGTATAGTATTGAACTCGTGAGAAATGGCCATATTCACACGAATAAATTACTCCACTCGCCTTCGGCTCGTGTCAAAAATTTTATTCTGTATCAGAATGGAAATGGCCAACTTTCTCACTCATTGAATAATACACTATTATTGTGTTGTTCAGGAGGTTTTTTAAAAATTTTGCTATTCTGTTTGTTGGTGAGTTTGTAGATGTTATTATGGGTCTGATTGCTATTTCTGGTTTATGTAATTTTGGTTGTCCATATAATTTTGGTGAAGTTGAGTTTATTGGAATTAGGTTTTTAAAATTTAAAGCATATTTTTCTAATGTGTTTTTTTGATTTTTTTATAGTGGTTTTTCTTTATTAGGAGGTTCTTGGATTTTTTGAGAGAGGTAAAAATTCGTTATCATTAAAAAAAACCGTTTTTCTAATACCGGGTAAGTTTTTTCGGATGTTTAGCATGGAGATCTCGGAAACTAGCGGAGATAGAGGAACGATTAAATGCGGAGAGAATTGCAGTTTTACGAGTTCAATTTCATGAGCTTTTTGTTTTTTGGAAATATTGCATGGCTAACTAGATATCTCGAAAAAAATATTTTTTTAATTTGGTTCGGTGCCTATGGATCTGTTATTATTGACTTTAGAAAAAATGTGCAAAGGAAAAAGTTGTACGTAATTATGTACTTGATAATACAATCTAACCGATTATGTTATTAAAGCGATAATTTTTGAGTTATGAGACAAAGTTGAGTTTTTTCTTTCCCCATTTAATCATCCCTCTATCTGCGCTAGTTTCCGAGATCCCCATACTAAACATCCGAAAAAACTCACCCTGTATAAGTATCTTTCTTTAGAATTACCAGTCCTGCATTTTTATCTGCAGTTAGTATGATTAGATTCTTTTGGTTTATTTTGTTTTTTATATTTTTTGAAGAATTATTTTGTCAAATTATCATTTATTGTTTTATTTATTTTATTATTTTTTGTTTGCTTTTATTTTTATATATTCACCTTTAGTGTTTTCTTCTTAAGGGTGATTTTTTAAAACAGCATCCAGTCGTTATGGATACTGTGGATGGATTGGATCCAATCGTTAATAAAGGTATAATTATTTTTCTTATAGGAGGAGCATATTTGTGTCCTTTATTGAGAAGTTCTATTTCTTTTTTATTGAATTTAATATTTGAAAGATTTGTGAATTTATCTGTTATTGTTTTTGTGTTGTTTTGTATTGTTTTTGTTTGATTGTTGTATAATGAATTTTAATTTTTAGGTATATTGATATTCTTGTTCTTCTTTATTTGTTTTTGATAGTAGTCTTCTGTGTATTCTTTATTCTTTCTTAATATACTGATCTTCTTGTTTTTCTTGAATTTTATTATTTTCAGAGTATTTCCATGTTTTCATTTATCTTCTTCTTCTAACTAGATTTTTTTATTTTTAGCTCTATTTCTTTTTTATTGAATTGAATATTTGAAAGATATGTGAATTTATCTGTTATTGTTTTTGTGTTGTTTTGTATTGTGTTTGTTTGATTATTGTTTAATGTTTTTTTTTTCTTTTTAAGAATATTGATATTCTTGTTCTTATTTATTTCTTTTTGATACGAGGTTTTCTTCTTAAGGATGATCTTTTAAAGCAGCATAAAGTTCAATCGTTAATAAAGGTAGAATTATTTTTCTTATAGGAGGAGCATATTTGTGTCCTTTATTGAAAAGTTCTATTTATTTTTTATTGAATTTAATATTTCAAAGATTTGTGAATTTATCTGTTATTGTTTTTGTGTTGTTTTGTATTGTTTTTGTTTGATTGTTGTATAATGAATTTTTATTTTTAAGAAATTGATATTCTTGTTCTTCTTTATTTGTTTTTGATAGAAGTCTTCGGTGTCTTCTTTATTCTTTCTTAATATACTGATCTTCTTGTTTTTCTTGAATTTTATTATCAGAGTATTTCCAAGTTTTCGTTTATCTTCTTCTTCTAACTAGATTTTTTTATTTTTAGTTCAATTTCTTTTTTATTGAATTGAATATTTGAAAGATTTGTGAATTTATCTGTTATTGTTTTTGTGTTGTTTTGTATTGTGTTTGTTTGATTATTGTTTAATGAGTTTTTTTTCTTTATAAGAACATTGATATTCTTATTCTTATTTATTTCTTTTTGATACAATGTTTTCTTCTTAAGGATGATTTTTTAAAGCAGCATCCAGTTTAATCGTTAATAAAGGTAGAATTATTTTTCTTATAGGAGGAGCATATTTTAGTCCTTTATTGAGAAATTCTATTTCATTTTTATTGAATTGAAAACTTCGAAAGGTTTGTGAATTTATCTGTTATAGTTTTTGTGTTGTTTTGTATTGTGTTTGTTTGACTTTGTTTAATGAATTTTTATTTTTGAGTATATTGTACATGTATTCTTGTACTCTTTATTTGTTTTTGTCTAGTAGTCTTCTGTCTCTTCTTTATTCTTTCATAAAATGTTCAGAGTATTTCCATGTTTTCGTTTACCTTCTTCTTCTAACTAGATTTCCTTACACTTTAGATGATTTTCGTCTATTCTATTTTCAATATATTATGGCTAAGTTGGATTTTTATTTTGATTTGATCTAGATTTGCATCAAGTTTATGTATTTCATTTTTTAGTTTCTTCATTTTAATTTGCTCTTGAAATTTTTTATGAATGAAGTTGGGAAATTTGTAATCAATGAATGCTGGAGTGAGTTTTTCGTTCTTACGAAAAATTGTTAGGAATTTTATACTTTGTTCTGTTAGGTTCTTGTTTAATATAAGTTTGTAGAATATTTGGATGAGAATAGGTGTACTTGCCATGTTTATTTTTGTTATAGTTTCATCCATTTTAGATACCAGTTATTATTATGAATTTTTTATTGTTTTCTTCTTAATTGGATTACTTACTGAAAATAATAAAGACAAGAAAACATTTTTATATACAGTCTGTTTGATTTATTGTGACACAGCAAATATCTCGGTTGTTAGAATAAATAGAAAAAAAGTTAAAGAAATCAGTTTTAGTACATCTTGTCGTCTATTTAATCCTAATCTCAGGAAAACAATTGAAAATCAAATAAACACGTGAAAGCTATAAGCTTCATTTTCTGTTTTAAGAAAGCAAATATAGCAAAGAAAGCAAGATAGCAAATTGTTTTAAAATAGCATGCAATTGTAATTAATGGCAACTGATAAATTTCATTTATTGGCAATTGTCGCGTTATTTATATAATAAAGGGGTACTTATGTGGTATCATTATAAAGCTAATTTTATTGCCTAATAGAAATAACTAAAATATACAGGATGTTCTATTAAAGAAAATGAAGCTTATAGCTTTCACGTGTTTATTTGATCTTCAATTGTTCTTAGATATTAGGGTTAAGTAGACGACGAAAAGGACTAAAACTATTTTCTCTATATATTTTTTCTATCTGTACTAATAACTGAGGTATTTGCTGTGTCACAATAAATCAAACAGACTGTATAAACTACAAGTACACCAATTAAGAAGAGAACAATGAAAAAATAAAATAATATTGTAAATCAGTTACATTTCAATAAACACTAATCTTCATTCTGAGGCCCAAATTTTTGGATTGTGTGTATTCGTAAGTATGGCTTTGACTATATACTATTATGTAGTGAAATTGCTTTTATTTAATTATAATTAGTTTTAAATTACGTTTCTGCAATAATTATTATGATGAAACATTTGTGTATAATAAACAAGTGCAAGTGCAAGGATAATCGGGTCATAACAATTATGTAATTATTATTATACTTAATATTGCGAGCTTGCCTATTGAATTACAACAAATAACCGTCGGAACGATAATTATTTCCGTGCAAATATAACAGCCTGAAATTATCGTAGCTAATAATAATGTAAACACCGCATATACTCAATGCAGCCACGATATCATTTAAATTAATATGTGTAATGAGCTAAACGTAGCATTAGCTAATTTCGAGCGATGTCTGTTTTGTGCTCGCCATAATTAAATGGCGAAAAACGAATGTCTGGGGTAATAACGTTGTATGGAATTCTGAATACGTCATAACGGTCAGTCAATGCGAGCATCATTCCGTCATTTATGTAATCTGCAATGACCGTTCATTACGTTAATAGCCCGCGTGGAGATAACGCGAGCGAATTTATGGATGCAAGCAGATATAATGCATGAAGATGTTGTAGTGATTAGCGAAACGGCCGCTGATATATATCAATATTTAAAGATCCCACGGTTTTGTTTCAAATGTGTGCACTGGCTTATATTTTTTTAAATACCAGAGAGATAACATTTGCTCGTTATTTAAGCGCGCTAATTTACTTTGCGCGATTTCACACGTAAAGGAGATTATCAGTGGATGGGGGTAATTCCGAGGATGGTCATGGGGGTAGGTGTGTGGGTTAAAAAAGTTTAAAATTCATTTATCATTGCGATTTATACGGGTTGGGACGAGAACGGCAATCGTTATCGCCGGTAGAGATCTGTAAAAAGGCATATTTCACCACCACAAACTGCGGGCGCAGGTAACAAATTTGTTGCTGCACTAAAATTTAACTGTTTCCAACCACTAGCAGGTAGCCTCCGAAAAATGGTCGCCTAAAGTATATCAATAATTTTGCCCCCCTTGTGAGCGTCCAAAACTATAACTGGCATGCACAGTTAGATAACATCCGCTTGGAATATTTAAGATGTTATTGCGTCCGCAAATATGTACCCTTCCACCTGCGTAAAACTAAATCTGTAATCGTAAGCGCAATCAAACGGGCGCAAATATTGCCAGTGCCAACATTACGTGCCGCACAAAGCAATTTATCTTCCAAGCCGGAATATAAATCTAGTCCGATTTTACATGTGCTAAATGTAGGATACACGTGAAAAGACGGGGTACTAATTAAAAAACTAAACAACGTATTTATTCAGCGCGTTCCTCCTCTTCGAGAAGCCGACCTTAAAGCACATCTGATCAAATATAGCGAAAGCTGTAAATATCGCTCCTTCTTTAAACCATAAACTCACCTTTACGTATTTTAAGTAATAAATGTAATGTTATAATAATTGCGTACAGAGAATAGGGGGCCGCATCGAAATACTTATTAATATCGCCATTAAACCTCATTGCTACGGACGTAAACTCCTCATGCAGCTTCTAAAACGCGACGTACGGTACATGATGTATAAATGGTAAAAGCAAATTTGAGTTGAATAATTAACACTTGTAGTTACGAAGAAGACTATAAAGTTTTAGTATTTGCGCATATAGGTATGCGACGGGGAGCCGATGAGCGCATGTGTACGAAATGATATTCGCCCATCCGCAGAAATGGCCGTGGTGCTAAAACATATTTTCAGTGACTTGCTAATTAAATCTCTCATCAAGTTTTGTTTCCTTCCCGCTGTTCGCATCTGACCGTGCCTCTCGGCGTGTTTGAAACTAATGGGAGACAACCGTGAAGATCACAACATTTACATCATGTAGAGCTATTTGCCATGCCTTTCCATATTTATTACGAATTATAACGTTTCCAGAGTACCATCAGCCATAATTGCGTTAGATTTTATTTCGATTTTACGGGATAACGCCGTTATTTCATTTGTGCTCGCAATTTATGGAAATTTTAATTTTACGACGCGCCGCTTTCACGTGTCGGGGCAGATAGAAGCGCCGAAAGATGAACATCATAATGACTGTGCACGGTCATTTTTCAAGTACTTAATATTTGTATTGTCAGATCCATTTAGACACTTATTCAGTTCAAATAGAGCATTGTGGGCATAGAAACGAGTATTCTATAGTCCTTGAACATGTCAAATATTGACGGTGTCTCAACAATACGGTTTTCACGAGAACCAAGCTTCGGCCAAATAAAAATCGCTTTGTAATGTATAACGTAACGTGGATCATCAAACATTATACTTTCATTTAAATAATTCAAGTCACAATAATAAGTTTTAATAAACAACATGAATCATCGATATACGCAATTACCCATAAAAATACACATTATAAAACATTAAACATTCATTAAAATAATTCAATTTACAATATTAAGTATTAATGAACAATATCCATCATCGATATACGCAATTACCCATAAAAATACACATAACGCAATATACAGGGTTGCGCTAACTAAGATCTACTCCCTACAAAGTCATATTTCATAAAATTACAAGATAATATACCAGTATTCAATTATCAATTCCAATATGCCGAGTTTCTGGGATATGGGGCGAACATAGGAATTTAATATCTTATTAATAGGAATAGAAGCATGCTGGGAAAGGCAAAATTAAATGAAAATGTAAATAATTCTTTTTTAATCGCTTGTGTTCCCAAAATATAGGATATATAAGGAGTGAACTTAACATTAAACTAATCACATAAATATATGTTTAATTCCCTATAGTTTTTTTTTTCTTTTAGAAGTCGAGTTGACAAGTCTATTGAAGTGTACTATTCAATTATTGAGAATTTGCTTAATAATAATAATAGACTATCAAACTTTGCAAAGTTTAAACAGCTGTTTATAAACAAAATCTCCGAAACTGTTGAGAATTATATTTATGTTAATATCGTGCGATCAACAATTATTTAGATAGAAGAAGCTCTTGAGATGTCGGAAGTATGTCTGCTAGGGTACAAAATATCTGTTAAAATCTTGTAGCAGCAATTCATGGTAGGCTTGCATTTTGTAAGGATGAATATCCAGGTTCTTCTTAAATTCTTTTTTATGGAAGATTCCATAACCCTGACAGTCATAGCTGCCCCTTATCTAGATAATTGTTGATCGCACGGTATAATTCTTTGTTATATTGATCTACAGTAACTACTACTCCTTCAAATATTTGCCTTTCCTCGCGATTCACATTGTAGGTATTGTAATGATATTTTTAATACTAGGGTATTTCTTTTTGAAGTCCCGTCTCCGCTACATAGATTGGCAATCATCATTGCAATTAGAAATTTTGAGGCCGCTGTCGAAACAGTTGGGTGAATGTGTGCGGTAAGTATCTGAAATTTAAGTTCCTGAAGTACCTGAAATTTCAAATAGTTAGGTTTGTTTTAGCCTAACCTTACCTAATGTAACTTAACCTAACCTAACCTAACCTAACTTAAAACAGGACAAAGTAGTATGCAAATTATGCAACGAAATGAATACTTAATAAAATTAAGGCAAATATTATTTCATCGACGTATTATAGCATTCAAATGGACTGTACACCTGATATTTCCCATACATAACAAACTTCAATAATAATAAGATACGTAACTTTTTTGAATAATAGAGTGTAATCAACGAATCATTCGTAGGTTTTATTGAAGTTACAGACACAACTAGAAAGGGACTAACAAACACGCCTTTAGCAAAGTTAGCTGAACTTGACTTAAGCCTCGTTTACATTTGGAAAGTTTACTGGCGGAAAGTACTTACCGCCAGTAAATTTACGATGTATAAACCAGAAAAACGTCTGTCAAGAAAGAAACTAAACAAGAACGTAAGACGTGTTTCTGGTTTACACATCGTTAGTTTACTGGCGGCAAGTACTTTCAACCAGTAAACTTTCCAAATGTAAACGAGGCTTTAGACATCAAGTACTGTAGAGATCAAGCATACGATAGTGGAAGCAATTTTGCTGCATCTACTAAAAGATGAGATATTAAAAAAAAAAACATCTTAATAGTTCCCTTAAACCGCTATGAAAGACACAATGTTAAGCCAAAATAGATTCGGTAAGAGCAATACATGAGCAATTTGAAGACACTTGTAACTCACTTGAAGAGGTAATGAATACAAGTGCAGATAATGTTGTTACATCTGAAGCTGAGAGCATTTTGATTGCAATACAAACTATACTATTTCTCTTAAGCTCACAAATTTGGTTTATAATTTTACACTAAATAAATAAAATCAATATATCATTACAATCAAAAACAATAATTCTTGATTCAGCCTATAAACTTGTAACTACAATAAAACAAGAAGTAATTGATTTAAGCTCTAGATTTGATGAATTACTTAACGAAGCTAAAAATAAAGTACATTAATTAAATATTTCCGAAAATTTTCCTGAAAAAATAATTCCAAGAAGAAAACAGTTGTTTTCTGAATTAGCGCAAGGTGATACACTTGCAAATCCAATTGATGAATTTAGAATCTTTTTACGATAATAATTCAAATTGAAGAGCGATTTACAAACATTTAAACATTCCAGAGATTGTAACCAATTTCAGATTACACAGGCCAACCAAAAAAGCCTTTTTGTGTGTATTTATCTAATTCTTATCATTTTAAGTGTGCTTATTCCAAAAATAACAATAAAAATGCCGTATCACCCACCATTTGTTCACATTTTAACATTTTCTCTGTATAGCTAGGCAAATGCAGCTCTGATTCTCAAGAAACGTATGAGATGATCCACAGTCCACTTGTCGGCGGCTTCACAGTCCAAATTGCATTTGACAAGCAAGCAGTATGTGTTTTCAATGTTGCTATCTAGATAAGATATTAATATAGCAGTTAGTGTACAGTCATTGCTAGTTGTTGTTATGAGAACAGTCCTGGCAGTTTTTTTTTTTATATTTGTGGCATATTTGAGGCAATTTGTGATTAAGAAACACCAACGGAACATTGCAGACTTTGTTAGGAAAGTATATTTCTCATATGTCGGAATTAAACTTGGTGATCAGGACAAATCTTGGGCGCCACATAAGGTATGTTTTATTTGTGTAGAAGACCTTAGAAAATAGTCAAAAAAGGAGAAAGCGTTTTTTAGATTTTCCATTCCAATGGTATGGAGGGAGCAAAGGAATTCAGATGATTGCTACTTTTGTTGCATTGATGTTACTGGTTACAATTCAAAAAACAAAAAAGTAATTCAGTACCCTGATCTATCATCTGCAATTCGGCCAATAGGCCATAGTTCGGATCTGCCTGTTCCTAAACATTGCAGTGGCTATTGCAACTGTTAGTCTGGATAACATGTCAAGTGATGAATCTTCTTAGCAGCTGGAACTTCAATTCGTGTGTGCTGGAGAAGATAGCAGCAATTTGCTGATTATTTCAAAAAAGAACATGCTTTAGTGTATTGCTCGAATATTGCCGGTCTGGTGAATGAGTTTGGAATTGAATACAAAAAAGAAGAATAGAGACTGTTTATCGATTGCTCTAAACGTAGTTTAAAAGCAGTTATATTAAACAATGATAACATCTATGAATCATTACCTATTGCTCATTCTGTACTCATGAAAGAAAATTACGAAAACCTCAGTGTATTTTAAGAGAAACTAAACTACTCCGCTCATGGATGGATGATATGTGGTGACTTGAAGACAACATACATGCTTCTTAGCCATCAAAGTGGTTTTATTAAATTCTCATGTTTCCTATGTGAATGGGATATTAGGGCACGAGATCAGCATTGGTCTACAAAGAATTGACCTGTAAGAAAATCGTTAAAGCCAGGAGAAAAGAACATTCTATGGGAATATCTGGTAGATCAACACAAGATTCTGCTGCCTTCATTGCACCTAAAATTAGGCCTCATGAAATAATTTGTGAAGGCCTTACCTAAAGATGGGCTGTGTTTCAAATACCATACCAAGCAATTTGAAACGAGGGTATCTTCGTTGGACCTGATATTAGAAAAATGATGTTTGATCCCCAATATGAACTACATATGACAGTAAATGAAAAAAACGAGGATTGCATTTAAACATGTTGTAAATAAGTTCCTAGGCAACAAAAAAGACCCAGACTATCAAGCAATAGTTGCAAATATGCTGGAACCTTTAAAAAAATTGGGATGTTAAATGAGCTTCTTTTCAAGTTCACTATTTAAACAGTCATTTACAATTCTTTCCTGACCATTTAGAAGAACAATATGGGCGTTTTCATCAAGATTTAAAAGTGATGGAAAAACGTTATCAGGGACGCTGGAACACCAACATGATGGGAGATTACTGTTGGTCACTTCACCGAGAGAGTCAACAATCGGCGCATAGAAGGAAAAAAAATTATCAGGAGCTTTAAAGAAAAGAGACAAAGAAAATATACATCAATGGACATGTAAAGCCTTTGAAGGATGTAATGTTAAGAATACAAAGCCATCTTCTATGTTTAAATAAAGCTCTGTTGGTATTTTAAAAATCGTTTAATTTTCATAATTATTGCATATTTAGCATATTTTCCCATATCTTACTGGATCAAATTGTGACCAAACTATGGCTGATGGAAATGAACAGAGTTCAGATACAGATTTAGCACCCAAAAAACTAAAAAAAAATCAACTATCAAGATTTAAAAAGGTTTTTTAAACCTTTTTTTGTTGGCCTGTTTATTAACAGAAATAAAGGCATTAGAACTCGACGAATTAATATCTTCCCAAAGATTAAATTCACTTTCCATATTGAGCATTGAAAATGATCTAGTTCAGAATTGTGACTTTTCTACGTCTGATCAACGCAATGGCAATAAAAAAATCTAGGACTGCAATATGATGTACTATTATAAAGTGTATGTGTAACAGAATATGATATAATTTATTTCTATCTATAGTAGCATAATGTAAGATTGTACCGTTCAACATTTGTATTGTTTATTATAATGTTTATTATATTTATATAATTATTTATTATATGTTCAGTAATAAATTATTGTTTCTTAGGTCTTTTCTGTGTCAATTATTTTTAAATTGTTAATAAACTTGCCACAAAGTAGGGGCTCCTCAATTCTATTTGCACCCGGGTCCCGTCTTGGAGAAGGCCGGCCCTGCTGTTATATGATTTTTTCTGAGTATGCAAGATAGGGCTATATTATTTTTCAGGATGACAAACTATCAATACAGGAAGAAAATTACGTTCACAGAAATTTTTGTAGGGGGTAATCATTATTTTATGGAAGCAAGAATGCATTTCAAAACTGAAAAAAACTAAGCATGTCAGAAGAACACTAAATTATTTCGTGGCAGCAATATTTTTTTCAGGACGATATAAAATTATATGATTGGTGTAGGATTTTATGATTTTCTCAGGGTATGCAAAATAGGTACAAATTTATTTCAGGTGGTAAGAATTACTACAGTAACAAATGTCAGAAACATATGAAGTTTTTCCGGGGCTTTTTTTCCAGCGGACGTTTTTCAGAGATATGTACAAACAATACATATACGTACATAATTATGTCCGCCGATTTTTTTTTTCAGAGAAGGAAGACTGTTTTTCAAATCTAATACAAAATAAAACAGATGATTATAAGTTTACTCCAGTTTTGATTAATTAATTATTCCCTTGCATGCTAACAATAAGTCATGAGAAACATTGGTGTCTCGTGCTACTTTACATTTGATTTAAATTTGTGGTAGTTGCGTACGAAAAATTTCCGCCGGGTATTTTTACGTTACAACTTACGACATGTAAATCCCGCGTGCAATAAACCACAGCGTAGAATTATTCGATCGGCGGACGACCATGTTCAGACGACAAAATACTTTCCGCGAATATCAATGGGATAAATTCAATCCCGTATCATATAATTCGCAGTTGGGAACTAGAGGCAGCCGAGCGAGAAGCTAAATGGCAATAAATAAAACCGATCGATCTATCTGCATAATAAATGTTTATTCCGAGTTTTATAATCGGGCTCCGTGTTAAATCAGCGCGGGGCTGCCGCATATCGTGTACCTACGAACAGGTCCTGTGTGGCCAGTCCCATCGGATCCCACGCGTCCTGTCGCCTGCTACCGATCCTTCTAAGCCAGAGACTAATTACTGGAACACAAAACGAAGGTCCCACCATGTTATTTTTTAAATAATAACACCGTGATCCAGCGTACACGGATTAGTCATTGCTATGTTTAAATTGTTTTTTGGATTGGTCGTTTAATACGTGTTTGTGGACTAACACTAATAGGGTATTCTAATTTAAGAGTAGTTCTCAATTGTTCTTATAATTATTCTAGATAGATTTTTGTTAACTGGTCGGTTTTTAGAAAACTTTGGATATTATTATACTCAATTAGATATTAATATATCTTACTAGAGACAAACTTAATTTTTGTTTCTTTATTTCCTCTGGTATATATATTGATGTCTTGGAAGTATTCTCAACGGGACTGTAATTACTAGTGGTCAAACCAATAAAGATATCTGATCAAACATGTAATGATATCTGATCAAAAGCTATGAAAATTGATTGGCAGTAAATTTCTTAAAATTCCACAAAAATTATACATATGGCGACAATTTAGTGAAAATACCAAACATTGCAACTAGAAGTATGCAAAAATATTTCTATCTCAAAATTAATAGAACAGTGTGTACTTAAACTACTAGGGTTAATTTTGTTAATTAGTTCCCTAAAACAGTTAATAAAAGTGTTAACAAACATTTCTAGAAAACGTATGGAAATTTTAATTTGCTAAGTGCATTGATTGCAACAAAATTAATAAAAATCTGGAAAAATGAAATGAAAATATCCATAATCGGCAATCAAAGAGTAAGAATATTGAATCAAAATATCAATAGTTTCATAAGGTTCACAAATTGCGCACATAAAGATAATCTCAAAAACTTAAACGTAAATTGCTGTTGCAGAAAAATTAATCATAATATCAAAATATGCATATAAGTATTCTAAGTTTGCTCCATATTCAATAATGTATTGTGAGGTTTAATGAAGTTACACAAGTAGCACAACGTATTCACAAACTGACACAAAGTTTACGGTGATTTGAAAATTTTGAAAATATTGAATCAATATATTAAATGAGTCAAAAATTTCCAGCTAATATAGATATAAATGTAAAATATTTGTAAATTTGGGCCTTAACTCTGCGGACAACTGGAGACCGGTTTCGACCTAGTGGGTCTCATCAGTTCAGTAATTCCGAAAGTTAATTCCCAAATGTACATCCTGTCGCTTATGACCCGACCATGGTATAGTAATGTATGATAAAAGCGTGTGAGCGAAAACTAATTATCTCTAGTAATTTGATTTTTAATCAAGAGATAACTCTCACACGCTACTCTTATGTATAACAATATCATTGTGAGGTATTTTATATGCGATATTTGGCCTCCCCGAGAAAAAGCATATCGTTCTGAACACACATTTTTACAGGCCTAAAACAACTTCAAGCCCCCGGAAAAAAATCTTGCCACCATAAAAATAAAATAAAAATATTGTAAGTAAAATATTTTTCTTTGCTTCCATTTTTTGGTCCATCACATGGTGCAGATACACAGAAATTTGTTTTAATCATCAAATCTTGTTCAAATTCACGAATTTGTTAAATATCACATGGTACATATACACAGAAATTTGGCTTAATCATCAATTCTTGTTCAAATTCAAGAATTTATTTTGAAAAAATAGGATTTAAATCGTGATGTAAATCCATTGATATAAATAAAAACCTAGCAAAAACTGCTCAGATATATGTATAAAAAAATCGAATAAATCAAATAAATCATGATTTATTTGATTTTATTTCAACCATTGATTTTTTATTTATCTTTAAAAAATCATTCTGATTCAGAGCAAAAGGAGAGTATTAGGATGTTTCGCGACGTATTTTTTTACTAAATCTGAAAAAATCTGATTTGTTTTTATTCTATTGTATTGTTCTAATGGTATTATTAAATATGTGTGTAAATATGTATGTATACATTTAAATAAACAAACAAACAAACAAAAACAAAAAATCGCAGAGAAGGGATCAAATTGAAGAAACTGAAGAAAATGACAAAAACCGAGAAACCCATTTTGCTCATGATATCAAAATATTACCTATAGAAGATACCCAATTTTATTGTCAAAATATATAAATTCATACGACACAAAATTTCATAAATATGTCGGATATTGTCAAAAAGTTTTTTCGAAATTTAATATCAAAAATCACAGATAACTCATTAATATAAGTAATAGATATAGTAGTAATAGATTTATAGTAGTCTTAAGTCAGGAAAGTCATTAAAATATGATTTTTCAGTAAATGTGTAGGTAATCATAATATAAAAGTTGGATACAAATAAACGCATAAATTACACAATATTTCACAAAGATTACAAACCTTGAAAAAACTATTATGCAACTTTAGTTAACTTCCGAAACATGGAATATAAGTATAAAAATAAGTCTAGAATAAGTCCAGGATATCTAATAAAAATATCAACAGTATGAGAAGTTTCAGAGACTTGGAATATAATATCAACCAATGTAAAAAAATTGACAAAACTAAAATGAATATTTAACAAATTTTACAACATCCCTAAAGAAATATGAGGATTTTCAGAATATTCCTCAAATTTTCAAGAATTTACAGAAACTGCAAAAGTTTACATAAACGTAAACAAAGTAAAACAATGAAAATCCAGAAAGTTTATAAAGATGAAGAAAGTAACAAAAAAAGAGGCAAAAAAAGTTACTCAATATTTATAAAAATTGCGAAAAAGTGTTATGGAAGTTTTTTGAACATTTTTGGATTGGTAATTAAAATGTCAATACAGTTAAAAAGAATCACAGAAATTTCATAAAAAATATAATTTTTAAGTAACTGTAATCAAAGTTTTAAAATATACAAATAAATATATAAGTTACATAACATTTCACAAACATTATGAAATTTTACAAAACGTATGTAGGTAGCTTTAGTGAACATTTGCAAAATAAGGAATCTTTATATAAAAATTGTTGAAAGTCGAGAATATCTAATCAAAATATCAAAGTTTCGGAGACTTGTATCATAATATCAATCAATGAAACAAATTCCAAAAATTCAATTGAATATTTTAACAAAACTACAACGTTTTAAAAAAAAATATCAGAAGTTACAGAACATTCCTCAAATTTTCAGGAAATTGCACTGGAACTTATACCAAATCTGCAAACGTTATAGAAAACGTAAACAAAGTAAAACATTACAAATCCAATTAAAAATAAGTAAAAATTTGGCAGTAAAATCCATTACTGCCAAAAATATCTTTTAAACAAGGTATCACAAGGTAAGTCATACCATTTACAATTTTCGATAGGTCCCTATTAGAGGGGAGGATGAAATTGACACACATGTAAAAAGTACGTCAAAAGATGTCCTCCTCAAAATAAAAATGACGGAGTTTTATTATTTTGCCCTCATTTTCTGAGAAAACCGGGGTGGATTTTTTTCAAAAATCACTTTGTATAAGTTTCACAAAATTTTATGGAAGGCCATAAAGTTTGATAGAAATTATCAGTGTTATTGAAAATTTTTATATTACGTATCATAATGTCAAAATGTCATAGAAAACTTATCAAAATATACTAAATTTTCAGAAATTTTATTAAAATATGATTTGGTAAGAAATTTAATCATAATATTGAAATATACATATAAATAAATAAGTTACATAACATTTCACAAAGATTATAGAATTTGCCGAGCAATATTATGGAGCTTTGGTGAACATTACCAAAATTTAGAATTAAAATATTAAAAAATACCAAAAATCAAAAATAGTACATATAAAAGTTAATAATATCAATCAATATTGATACATAATGAGATTTACGATTGTCGATGATCGTAAGATATACGACAAATATAAAAAACGGTGCAAATTTTATTGAATGTCAAAAAAAAATACATAATCGCAATTAATATATGAAGTTTAGAATACCTATATTTGAAATTTTCAGGAAATTGCACGGAACTTATAACAGATCTGCAAAGTTAACAAAAACATTAACCATATCCTACTGAAAAACATGTGCTGCCCTGAAATGGCCTTGTTCATCAGAAATAGTTCCTCTTGAAATAATTTCTTATTTGGATTAAATAATTATTTTATTTCTTGTTTTCTTCCTTCTTTATTGGAAAAAATATAATAATAACTCTTATCCAAAATAGATGAAACTAAAACAAAAATAATTATTTGCCCCCGCACGAAAAAAATCTCTCGACATCCATACTCGTCCAATTTTAGAAAAAAAAATATTGTGTTAAAATACAATTTCATTTCACATTTCACAAAATTATTGTTATAAAATACAATAATTTTGTGTAAAATTGGACGAGTATGGATGTCGGGAGATTTTTTTTTACGTGGGGGCAATTAGTTATTTTTGTTATAGTTTCATCCAGTTTGGATACCAGTTATTATTATATTTTTTCCAATATAGAAGGACGAAGTATTCAAATACTTATACTTTTTATTATTTGCTTTGTTTTTTTCCTTTTATACCTTTCGATGTCAGTACTAAACCTAAATACTTATTCATAATGGGTGACAAGAAAAATTCCATGTTTTTCACCACATATCTCGTCACAATTCACACATTTGTTATATATAAATATATGAATAGTAGATAATACTCCATACGTGTTGCTCATCACATATCTGTTCATTGGCTCGTCACAATTGAATCATCAACCGATTCTAAAAACGAAAACAAAAAATCGAGAATACTCGGAACCAAATACAAGGCAGACAGCGATTCGTAAACGCGGAAAATTAGAAGGTTACAGATTTAAATAACAAAAAAGTAATTATGAATCTGTACCCGGATATTTAATCATCCGTTCGTTATGATCTAATAGAGTGTATCGCATGAAGTGTGCGGATTTTTTGCGCCAGCGTACACAAACACTGCAATCAACACGTATTCTTGCAGAATATCGAATAATAGTTTAAATAGATTCTGTTCGAGTCTAAAGTACATTTTGATTTATTTGTCCGCGTTAATCACCAGCCATTATAATATATTCCAAATTATGTCGATTATGTCATTTGTCGTGCACATAAAGTAGAATTAATTATTTTGAAAAAACCCTGTCTGGGGAATAACAAATTTTCAGCTTTACATGGAGTATTGGAACTATGCAATAATTAAAGATTTTGATGTTTTTGCTATAAATTTGCAATCTATTGATTTGATTTAGAACAATTTTAATATTTTTACAGAGATAACTACGAATTAAGAAATTTTGTTGTGGGATGCCTATGTCAGCCATATATTTGTTCAATGTTCACGTTTTTGGTGTAATTTCGATATTCTTGCAATTTTTTGAAAGATCAATTTTATTTGAACACGATTGATTATAAATTTAAAAAATCTGTGAAGTCCATTGAACTCTCGGCGTCTTTATACAACACCACACAATAACCAGTTGCAAAGTCCTCTTTGATACACATCATCAAAACAGTAACGATTGAATGCCAGCACAATGCTGCTGGGATACGTACGAAGACGAATGAATGGAAACACGCGGAACTCTCCGGCGGATTAATTTATTAAGTGAGCACCGATCCTATTTACTTTTCGGCGTGAATGTGTATTTAAGGCATTGTGACCGGTGCCAATTAAAACTTCTTAATTCCGTCCGTTTTCCTTTGTGGGCGCGCCTGATTTATCGCTTAATGGACGGCCGCGTTTTTCAATCTGACGATGATGGATCAAGAACAGGAATCCTCCGCGGAAAATAATTACTATCGGCATTATTCAGCGTGCGCGCTAAGTGAATTAGTAAACTTATTAATGAGTCGGCTGTGCCGTAGATGCGTATAAAAAAAGTCACGCATGCACATATTTGCTCTTCAAATTATTGAGCAACAATTACCGGCAAATACGGTACATTCTTGGGCAAGAGACGTAAACGAATGCAAATATATGCGTACATGACATTTCTCGTTGTATTAGGAAATCTGTGGCAAAAAAAACAAATCCCAAAGAAAAGTATTCGAGTAGCTGAACATTCTAAATATTTATATAAATGCACCTATAGTGGATCTATGGAACTATAATTGAAAGGCTTGGAATAGACAGGATATAAGCTTACATTTTTTAGTTTAAAAATAAACTAAAAAATAAATTGAATTAAGTCTTTTGAAACATTCTATTGACATTTTTAAAAGTTAATACAGTCGAAATTTTAAATAACTGATTTCCAGACAATTTTATAATAATTTATGAATTATAGTGGATCATGGAATTAGAATTGAAGCTTGGAATAGACAGGATATAACATTAATTTTTATATATTTTATTACGTTTATTTTTTAGTAAAAAAAAATTAACTGAATTAAGGCTTTTGAAACATTCTATTGACATTTTTAAACGTTAAACTAGTCGATATATTTTAAGTAACTGATTTCCAGACTATTTTATAATAATTTAGATTTATGCTCAAAATTTTGTAAATGTTAGGTAGGTACTTTCTATTAGTTCTATTACAATTGATAAAGGTATGTCATTTGAACTTTTATGTAAAATGGCATACCTAAGTCCTTCAAAATGAATCATACTTTATGATTACCCTTATTCTTATGGCCAATGATCATAATTTAAAAAAAAATGCTGTCTATAATTTTGTTATACAATCAAAAATCTGTCAGTGATTGCAGGTTATCTGAAAATCTTGTAAATAGTTTCATAGATGTTTGAATAAAGTTGCAATATTCATGATCATTGATCATACAATATGAACCAAATTTTTGTTTGAAAAAATCAAATGCAAAATTTTTGAATCAAACCCCACCATGGATGTTTCAATAAAATTAAAAAAACTGCCAAAAAATACACAAAAAACTTGAACATTAAATAATAATTATGATAGATGTATTGACGACAAAAAGAAAGCTCAGACACCACTTAATACAGATTTTAGGAATATATTATTAGCTTCAACGAGGCGTTAAATAATTTTGATAGATAAATAAGATGTCTTTCAAAATAATTTACATGGTACCCATAGCAACTATATCAGACGCATTCACTTTGGAACATTGAACTACCCTAGTTTTTTTTCGCCATAGTACGCAACTATACCCTGTATATTCGCCATGGTACCCTGTAATCAAAATTTCTTAGAAATGTTGCTAAAAGGTCCGAAATATCAAATTTATGAATTTCAAAGAACCAAAATTTTGATTTAAAAAAGTTGAATAAATACCTACTTATTTTTTTTATACAATAAAACATATCCCAGTGGTTGCAGATTTTCGGAAAATTTTGTACATAGTCTCATAGATGTTTGAAATAAAATGCAATAATATCGTAAATTACATAAAAAATATGAACAAGCATTAACATGTCATTAAGATACTGCGATACACTTTTTCATTTATAATAATTTCAAATGGATATAGAATCAATTGAATTCCAAAAACATCTTTAAATCAAATCAGTATTTTGGAAATTTGTGACAAAAGGTTTCCGATATCAGAATAGTTTTAAAAATCCTGTAAAAACTGAAAACCTTGTATTAAATGCGATGGATATTTTAATACAATTGCAAGAATAAGATCGATGCTTTGAAAATTTACAAGAAAATCTCTCCCATTTTAGAATAATTCTTATAATTTATAGAAATCTGGAAATGTTATATCAAATCTGAAAGATATTTCAATTAAATTGCAAGAATTGCAGAAATTGCAAGACGTGAACATTTCAAAAATATATGACTGACATACTCCTATATTTAGTTTAAATGTAAAAATTCTCAAGGTCTATAAAAATATTATAAATAGAAAAAAAAATCTATTCAAATCAAATAAATTTACTGAAATATGCATAGCAATCTTCTATTTTGTAATGAATCTAATAATTAATGAATTTATTTATGTATATTATCAACTCGGAATATGCCTTCATATATTAATATAAGTTAAAAAAAATTGCTCAAATTTATTCGTGTCGTGAAATATTGTACAAAATTTAGAAAATGTTCCTGAAATACAAGCAATTACCAAAAACTTGAACATGTATTTAACATATCATTGAGATTCCATACAATTGTTATAATTTGTGATGTTCAGTATTAAAAGTCTATATAATGAATGTTCCTGAAATAAAAGAAATTGGAAAAAAAACTTGAACATTTCATTAACAAATCATTTTTAGTGCCATACAGTTGTTATAATATGTAATTAGTCTTAAAAGTCTCTAAATTAAATAAAATTCCAAAAACATTTTCAAATGAAATCATTGTTTTGAAAGTTTATGACAAAATCTCAAAATGTTATATCAAATCCGGTGGATATTTTAATAAATTTGCAAGAATGCCACAAATTGCAACAAAATAATGCAATAATTCTAAATGTCTATAAAAATTATTGCAATTTCGAAAAATATCTTCAAATTATATCAATATCTTAATGATGTCTTGATGTATAGCAATCTGCTATTTTGAAATAATTCTAATAATCTATGATCTTTTTTTAAATTATCAAGTAGAAAAATGCGTTCATATACTATTATAAGTTAAAAAAATGGCTCAAATTTATTCGTATCGTGAAATATATTTAGAAAAATTTAGAAAAAAATCCTGAAATTCCAAGCAATTACAAAAAAAAACTGAACATTTATTTAACATTTCATTGAGATAGTTCCACACAATTGTTATTATTTGTAATGTTTAGTATTAAAAGTCTATAAAATAAATGTTCCAGAAATACAAGAAATTACAAATAAAAAATGGAACATTTCATTGAGATGTGCAAAACAATTGTTATAATATGTAATAGTTAGTCTTAAAAGTCTATAAAATAAATAAAATTGCAAAAATTTTCACGTCTAAACATTGTTTTGTTAGTTTATGACAAGAGCTCAAAATTTGTGTCAAATCCGTTAGATATTTTAATAAATTTGCAAGAATGGCACGAATTACACCAAAATAATGAAATAATTCTTAGTGTCCATGAAAAATTATTACAATTTCTAAAAATATCTTCAAATCAAATCAATATCTTGATGATATCTTGATATATACCAATCTTCTTTGTAATAATTTTAATACTCTATGATTTTCTTTTTAATTTCAAGTAGGAAAATGCCTTCATATATTATTATAAATTAAAAAAATGGCTCAAATTGATTCGTGTTGTGAAATATATGTACAAAATTTAGAAAATATTCCTGAAATACAAGCAATTCCAAAAAAACTTGAACAGGTATTTAATAATTTTTATATATAACTATTATATATAATAGTTATATAATTATCTATAATAGATATGTGTATTTAACATATCATTGAGATAGTGCCATACAATTGTAATAATTTGTAATGTTTAGTATAAAAAGTCTATAAAATAAATGTTCCTGAAATAAGTGAAATGACAAAAAAAACTTGAACATTTCATTAATTAACATATCATTGAAATGTGCCATATAACTGTTATAATATGTAATTAGTCTTAAAAGCCTCTAAAATAATTAAAATTCCAAAAATATTTTCACATAAAATCATTGTTTTGAAAGTTTATGACAAAAGCCAAAATGTTATATCAAATCCGGCGGATATTTTAATAAATTTGCAACAAGGCCACAAATTTCAACAAAATAATGCAATATTTCTAAATGTCTATAAAAATTGTTACAATTTTGAAAAATATCTTCAAATCATATCTTGATGATATCTTGATTTTGATTTATTTTGATTTTAAAAAATATTAAAATTAGAAAAATTATCTGTTCAAATCACATAAATCTGCTGAAATATGTATAGCAATCTTCTATTTTGTAATAATTCTAATAATCTATGATTTTTTTTTAAATTATCAACTACAAAAATGCCTTCATATATTATTATAGGTAAAAAAAATTCCTCAAATTTATTCGTGTCGTGAAATATATGTACAAAATTTAGAAAATGTTCCTGTAATACAAGCAATTACAACAAAAAAAAACTTTGAACATTTATTTAACATATCATTGAGATAGTTCCATACAATTGTTATAATTTGTAATGTTAAGTATTAAAAGTTTATAAAATAAATGCTCCTGAATACAAGAAATAAAAAATAAAAAATTGAACATTGCATTGAGATATGCAATGTTCTCAAATGATGCAAAACAATTGTTAAAATATGTAATAATGAGTCTTAAAAGTCTCTAACATAAATAAAATTTCAAAAACATTTTCAAATCAAATCATTGTTTTGAAAGTTTATGACAAAAGCCCAAAATGTGATATCAAATCCGGTCTATGTTTTATTAAATTAGCAAGAATGCCACAAATAGCAATAAAATAATGCAATAATTCTAAATTTCCATAAAAATTATTACAGTTTCGAAAAATATCTACATATCAAGATATTTTGATGTATACCAATCTTCTTTGTAATAATTCCAATACTCTATGATTTTTTTTTTAATTTCAAGTAGGAAAATGCCTCCATATATTATTATAAGTTCAAAAAATGGCTCAAATTTATTCGTGTCGTGAAATATGTATAAAATTTAGAAAATGTTCCTGAAATATAAGCAATTGCATAAAACTTGAACAGTTATTTAATAATTTCCATATATAATTATTATATAATTATCTATATAATAGATATGTTTATTTAACATATCATTGAGATAGTGCCATACAATTGTTATAATTTGTAATGTTTAGTATTAAAAGTCTATAAAATAAATGTTCCTGAGATAAGAGAAATTACAAAAAAAAAACTTGAACATTTCATTAATTAACATATCATTGAAATGTGCCATTCAATTGTTATAATGTGTAATTAGTCTTAAAAGCCACTAAAATAAATAAAATTCAAAAAATATTTTCACATCAAATCATTGTTTTGAAAGTATATGACAAAATCTCAAAATGTTATATCAAATCCGGCGGATATTTTAATAAATGTGCAAGAATGCCACAAATTGCAACAATATAATGCAATAATTCTTAGTGTCCATAAAAATTGTTACAATTTTGAAAAATTTCTTCAAATCATATGAATATCTTGATGATATCTTGATGTATACCAATCTTCCATTTTGTAATAAGTAATTCTAATAATCTATGTTCATCTATGAATTATCAAGTACAAAAATGCCTTCATATATTATTATAAGTTCAAAAATGGCTCAAATTTATAAGTATCGTACAATTTTTGTAGAAAATTGAAATGATTAGAAATTATGTGAGAATACAAAGTGATAGTTCAAAAGAAGAAAAAAAGAACTCATTCTGCAAATATTATTAACATTTCATTGAGGTACTGTTATACATTTTGTTTCATTCGTAATTGATTCAAATGTCTATAAAGTTAATGAAATTTCAAAATCATATTCAAAGCAAATCAGTGTTTTGAAAATTTATGACAAAACATCTCATTAATATCATTGAGAAACTGTTATACATTTTTTTACTTGAATTCAAATCAATATCTTGAAATATGTATAGCAATCTTCTATTTTGTTATGATTCTAATAAACTTTTTTTTTAAATTATCAAGTAGGGAAATGCTTACATGTATTTATATAAGTTAAAAAATGGCTCAAATTTATTACGTTGTATGTAGAATGTAGAAAATGTATGTAGAACATTTAAATGATATTTTTTAAATGCAAATATTATAACTTATTAACATATTATTGAGATACTGTTATACATTTGGTTTCATTCGTAATAGATTCAAATGTTTATATATATATATATATATATATATAAGTTAATAGAATTTCTAAAACCTATTCAAAGCAAAACAGTGTTTTCAAAATTTATGACAAAAACTCTCATTTTAGAACAATTCTAATAATCTATAGAAATCTAAAAATGTTATGCCAATTTCGAAGAATGTTTTAAAATAATTGCAAGAATGCCAGAAATTGCAACAAAAACATAGTATCGACACACTTCTATTTTTATTTATTTGCAATAATTCTAAAGCTTCTAAAAACTGTTTCACATATGTAAAATATCGTCAAATCAAATCAATCTCTTGAAATATCAGTTGTGTTTGTTGTATATTGTGTCTATGTAGAGCAATCTTCGATTAGGTAATGATCCTAATAATCCATGCAATTTTTGCATATCATCATGTAGAAAAAATGCGTGTATGTGTGTCTTCATATACAGGGTGTATCTAAATTACGTGGACATGGCTTAACCAGATTACAGATAAAGTGTCATACCAAACAACATCCAAATCAATGTAAACGTTCTCTTTTTATAAGCAAATTGTTTTTAAATAACTTTGAAGCTGAATACTGGATAAACCAAACGCATTTATATATATATAGATAAGTTTTGTTAAATCGTCTTTTTTTGATCCCAGTAATCTGTGCTTAAGCCATGTCCACATAATTTAGAGACACCTTGTATATTATAAGTTATATATTATAAAATATCTCAAATTTATACGTTTCGTGAAAATTTTCGTTTCTGCAATGGTTCTAAAATTTCTTCAAAGATATGAAATAAAATCAAATGTCACGTAAATGCCTTGAAATGTTATTATAATTAAGTATATTATTATAATTAAGTTAAAAAATGCTCAACTGTTTGTAATTCGTAAAAAAATATTTTGCAAAATTTACTTATATACTGAGTGCAACAAATTACGTGAATATTTCAAAGTAAGCCATTATTCATATCTAAAAATTATCAGTACCTACACAATAGTGGTACACAATAAAAAAATTGATACCATTTACTAAATTGAACGAAATAAATTGAGTTAAAAAATGCCGAAAGACGTCCATTGGAGTGAAAGTAATTACCTGCATGTTTCAGAGCAAGTCATAATTCAAATGTAAAAAAATAAGTAATAGTAGTAATAAGTATATGAAAAATGTAGATATTATTTACGAAAATGCCTTGATCTTAAAACTTGAAACATGAACGAAAAGTTTCGTTCAATTTGCGAAAAATTTAAATAATTCATCGAATGCAATAATATTTCAAAATAAGTCTAGTCCTATTCAAAAACAAATCTCCATTTGTAATAGTTTCGAAATATCTTCTTAAATTAATCTTTTTCAAATTTTATAGCAGAATATACGAGAAGCTATGTATATTCTAGTAATCTATAAAAAAATTAATAACAATTAGGAAAATGTAAAAAATTAAAATGAAAAACTATACTCAAATTTATACATTTCACATAGTTGATTTTGTTCTCGTCAGAATACATATTTTCAAATTCGCCCTATTCTTGTACATTCAATAGTCAGAAATGTTTTCTAATACTATTTTATATAGGTCAAATCTATCTCGCCTGTTAGATTTTCGTTTAGATAGATAGATAGATAATAGCTATAGATAAAGCAAAGAAATTATTATAATCATTAAAAGAGAATTTGTTTAGATTTTCATTTCTGAAGTGTCAACAATGAAAAAAAACCTTCAATTTTATTTTCTTAATTGTGAAAAATTATTATTATTATAATTAATCATGAACATTTTTGAAATATCTTCTTTAGAAACAGCGATTTTCGAAGTGGGTCCGTAAACCAAACATAATTGTATAATAAATTTATTTTAATCCAGATGATTTACCTACGCATGTCAATCATGGATAATATAATAAAGGTAATACATTTAAATGTACGTGATGAATTTTAGAGAAATGGAATTTCGACAAAAACTCTTTCAATATTAATTTCAAAACTGATATTTTTTCATGTAAACAAACATATGGTATAAGTCATCTGCTTGCCGGATTGGATTGTTTTTATTGTTGATCTGCTGACTTCATGCACCTCACGAAAAAAAAAATGATTGTTTGTATTCTATTACCAAACCACAAATTATACCACAGTCCACAATGATGTACGCAAAGTACGCAATTAAAAGTCACATTCGCTTCTTATATTTGAAATATGGGTACGACTGCCAGCAGAATAGCCACTAAAGCGTCGTTATAGTTAAACGCGAAAAAAGTAACTCACCAAATTATTAGTGCCGCGGTTCACCACCTAACGATATGTAATTATTTTCACCACAGGCAGGTAAAATATATTAAAAGAGGCATGGTGTAATTATCCCACTGCGATAATGTTTGCTTTTATGTGTTCGGATAAACTCCAACGCATCATCGCGTTTACAAGTAAGTCAATGCTAATAAGCCGCGATCCGTTAGCACAATTAAAATTTAAGCGAAATTGCGAAACTCTCCGTTCTCGCGGCTTTATGAATTGGGTGTAATTAGTGTACTTCGTAAACGAGATTAAATTTCGCAATCGATCCTCCGACGGTTAAACAAACATTGCCCAACATTTAATTGATTGCCCGCTCGTTTCACGATCAATATGTTGCACACTATTATTTAATTATTCCCGCTTGACATTGCAAAATATTAACAGTTTAACACATCGCGCGCTAAATTAGCTCCTCGCGAGGGGTTCATTAACTTCAATCAGCCTAATTGAAATGATCGCCGCGGATGCTCTGAATTCGATCCGCCAAGTGTGTCAATATTAATTTTAATGTGTATCATTTAAAAAAGAGGTTGCAAGTTTCACGTAATCGTGAAAATTGCTTACGAAACCTAGGCCTACTAACATTATAGCTTAATTATTGTGCATGTAAATAACGCTAAATATCATTGGGAAGTGTGCCACCCTCGATGTCTACGTGTGTACGTACTAGATTTATCAATAATTAATATTAACGTGAGGTATGGAGGCAAATTTTTAAATTACGTTACAAAACCTCGCCGCAATATATTTTTCAAACTAACAATTATAAATTAATTACCATTTTTTTTAATAACAGTTACAAGTCGGTGCCACAGTAATCAATTATAAACCGTGTATTTCAACAAATTAAATTAATAGCCTTAAAGGTGCTGATTTTAATATTAATACGTGATGAACAAATTAAAATTATTATGAATCATAAATTATTCATAGTATTCAGTACTAATCTTAATAATTCAGTTAAGCATTCAGTACTACTTATGAAAAATGTGTAGATATTGAAAACGTTGAAATGACGAAATATTTTTCTTCTGATCATACTTCGTACATATACAGGGTGTTCCAATTATGCACAGTATGGGGATCTCGCAAACGGTAATGAATAGAGAGATGGTTAAGTTACACAAAATAATCCAGGAGGCCAAGACCTACTTAGCAGGGAAAATATAGGATTCAAAAATTGAATGGTTTGGCTGCCATTCACGAAACAAAAAAGTGAAGTGAACACAAAATATATGTTTTAGATTAAAAAAATCGATTATATAAGCTAAACCATCGATTCGTGTATTAAAAAATTCTATATTTCTACAAGCGTATTAAAATATGGACATTGTCGCAGAAAACAAATTGTGTACAAAATCGTACTGCATAATATTGCATGTCAAATTAATACTAGTATAATAATGTAACAGTTCCTTTTTATATTAATACAATAATGTGAAGGTACAGTTTTGTACTTTGTATAATAAACTAACTTTCATTTTTGTATTAGTACAATAATGTGAACAGAATTTTTTGTTGTTCAGTGGTGGCAGCATCGATTCCAATAAGTTGAACACCGTCAACTTTCACTTTTAATATCATAACTTTTGTTACGAGTATGATAGGAAGTACACGCCTGAAGAAAAAAAAAATTATTATACTGAACTGAAAACACCTACTTTTCATCTGTTTTTATAATGACGTAAAGGTGGCATTTTCAGAACAACGCACGGAAAACTTTTCGCGATCTCAGATTTTTTTCCGTGTGCTAAATAAACTGACATGAAAGATCAACACTAAGATCAAATCTGACATATCAATATGACAGCCAGAATTGCACGCGTGCGCATGTGATCTTAGTGCAGACATGCCTTGAAATTATCAAGGCCAACTTCGTCGTTGATTTTTGTAGAACGCTCGATATTATTAGTACTTTGAAAAATATGTTTTAAATTTACCTCTTGTCCTTTTTTGAGTTGTTTTCAGATAAGTATAATAAAAAGTATCGTTCATTACCCGTCCAGAAATCTATGTTTTCGTGCTTGCATGCCTTCCCATGAGAGGCGTACCCGAAAAGAATTTGTAACGAGCGCACGGAAAAATCCTTATTTCGAGACGCCTAATGAAATATACTATTACACTCTTTTGTATCACTGTAAGTAGAAAGCTTTTTTGGATTTCGTCTGGTTTACATCGCCTTGGCTGCTGCCTCGGCGATAAATAGTTCAATCCAGATAACGACACTTTCTACTCCTAGTAATATAATATACTATTTCCCAGCATCCCAGCTAAGACAATTTTAATTGTAGCCTCCAAAAAAAAAATCCAAGCGATTCCAAATCACCAAAAATCCAAGCGATATATAAGCGATATATAACGTTCCTCTTTTTTTACAAACTTCTATTTCCAAAGCTGATATAATATGTGTATAGTTTTAAAAGAACATCCGATTTTTCCAGCAATGACAATTTATTTCTTGGTGTATTAGAGAACTCGAACTTATTCAAGAATGAGAAACTTTAGACCTTTCCAAGTGAACCTAATCAATTTGCTAATGTATTTAGCAACAATAGTTATTTACGTAACCAGTTATGAAAAGTGCGATATTGTCTGACGAGTGTAATATTTGTCAAAACGAGCGAAGCGAGTTTTGCAAATTACACGAGTCAAACAATGTCGCATATTTCATAACATGTTAAGTACAAATCTTCCAAATTCAAATTCCATCAGTACTAATTCCATCAGAACTATTTAATTTACTATTTGTTATTTACATCACTTTAACCTTTGATTTAATTCCCATGTCTCTGACACCGGATAGCTCAGCGGAGAAAGGGGATGGATCACGAAAATTTGGAAACAGAGAAAACATGTTAGATACACGGTATTTATGGCCTGGGGTGCACTCATGCACTCGTTGGCGTGCAAAAAATAAATGCGTAACTATGCAGGAAGCGCGAGTAGGGTGAACATTGGATTTCGGGCGCGGAAATGCGCTGCTATAATTATATAAATATAATTGGGTCAGAATTCTCTGTAAAATTATAACACTAGCCAATTACGACATAGGTGGAGGAGTATTATATGGCCTCGCAAGTCGATTAACAACTGCATGCCCGGCTAGGGGCCATCGATTAACTGCTTCACGGTGTGAGTGTTATCGCACGGGCTCCAGTACTACGCCAAGGTAAGGCACTGAATACGGGAGTCAACTGGATACCAGATCTATAAATCAGCCTCGAAAATTCAGCCTATATAATCTTTCATCGGTATGTCTAAATGAGCCTAATTATGATTTTATGTTCCTTGATTTTTGTTTCTTTTGACACTTCCCCTTTCCGCTATAAATGAGTTGTTTATTTCGTGATATTGTAACGGTCCAAAAATAGCGTTCGGCAGAAACGGCTTTTAATAAATTAACTAGCGTGTAGACCTACACGGTAGGCAACCATGCTTGCATTTTTTTGTTGTGGTGACGCGTCTCCCCGGTGAGCGATTTTTAAATTCACCGGCGTAAGCGCCACTACGAGGCAGAACTACATTGACTCGTGCCCAAGATAGATCGTGTCAGAGGAACCGTTGCAGATAAGGTATTTCACCATCCGTTTTACGGGAATAATCAACGGTTCTCAACTAACCACCCTTGAGGGGGATTGAGGCATCGACTGGAGGGCAGAGAACATGCTCATAACACCGGAGTAAGTAGTTATCTCCTCTCCTCTTCGTGAAGCCACGTGTCCGGCCATTTTGATTAAGGCCGTGCGTTCCTAGGCGTCTAGCAGCGGGGTAGGCAGCTCGGCCGGAACATTCCTGGCTGGAGGCCGCGAGCGAGCTTCAGGTCCACGACGCGAGCCGTCGGCCCTTCTGGAGCTGTAGCAGTCACCGGCGACGACCACCCGGAACGCAGGCCAGATAAAAAATTCCAATAATATAATTCTTTTGTGTGCTCGATTGAGCCATTTTTGCCGATTATTGTTTTGTGTGTAAATTGCGTAAACGTGTTCTGTATCGTACGTGTTTTGCGCTAGTGTACGAGAAAGGTCGCTCCCTCTGCCCTTTAAATCGCGCGATTAGGAGCTTATTTTATTCGGCCGAATAGAGTAGACCCTGCGCGAAAGGGTGGCGCTCGGAGGTATTTGTTTTCAGGAGCGCAGGACACGGTGTCCGTCTCGATTTGTGTGAATAAACGCCGACATCTTATCATACCAAACTCACAGCTGTTATTTTTTGCTCCCCCCACGTTTTCTCTTTACAGTTTTCTATTCCAGCCATTTCAGTTACAGTTTTACAGTTTTCTATTCTCACTGCGAGATTTACACCTGGTGGTGTTGGCGTCAAACGGTCAGCGTTGTGACAGTTCGTGATTTCTGAGCTTCGCTGACTGTCTGCCGTCCACCCACGCAGGTAGAGTGGAGCCTCCCTTGCGACGAAGTAGCAACGAGGTAAAATTACGTGGAGCCTTTTTTTAACCCCCCCACTCTCTGACACCGAGAGCCTGGCCCTCGTCACTACTTCAAAGGGACCCTCCACTCGCTCCACGGCCTAACGCGCCGACTGCCCTTCAGGTACGTCACAATATAGATTGTTTTCCTTTTCGATTCTATGATTTATGTCTATTTCCTGTCTTCCTTTTTTGCAAAAGTTACTCCTAAATATTGAAAGTCTATTATCTGTTCTATCTATTCTCCTGCCATCTATAGTTTATCATTTCTTCTTCGTTTTATATGACCATCACTTTGTTTTTTTGCTTATTTATTTTCATACACCCTTCGTTCATCGCTTCATTCTATATATTTCAATTCTCAAGTAAATCTTTTTCACTTCCTGCTAACAGTACTAGATCATGCACATTCACGTGCTCATGCACCGTGTATGTGTACCCTTTTTAGCTTTCCGTGTTTCAATACTATTAAGTTTTGTTTTTCTTTATAATTTCATCCATAATATTATAAATAGCAGTGGACTGATCCTTTCTTGCCGCAATACTTATTTAGTGATGTATATGTACATGACACGTTGTTTCTTTGTATACACTTTTAATCATTCTTATTAAATTTTTATTTATTTTTCTTCTTTCTAGTTTTTCCATACTACTCTTCACTTCCATACTCCTTGATACTTGATCAAACGCCTTTTCCGTATCGATGAACGCACAGTATACTTTTATACACTCCGATTTTTAATATTTTACTCATCATTTATTTTATTCTGAAGATATCGTCGGCTTACAAGTGAAATACACCAAGTCAATTTTTGGCTGTTTTTAGTTTAGTTTTATTTTGATGGTTTACTAAATTGTAACAAATCAGTAGGGGTATAGTAAAGAGTCCTGTAGCCGAGCTTGCATATTCTTAACTCGTTAAATGACTGAGTAGGAAAGGTAACATCAGAATATAAAACTTTAATTGCAGTTTCTCACATTTTATAGTTTTTGACTTTAGTGATTTCACTTGTAGGCCGACGATCTTCGTATTTCTCAATTTTCTGTAGCCACCCTGTAATTTGTTTAACTCTGCTTCTATTGTCTTCCTTAGTCATTTTTCTGAAAATTGTTCATAGATTTTTCCTTAGTAGCGATATTCCACTGTAATTTTTGGAATCTTAACCCCTTTCTTGTATATTGGTACTGTAATTGTTGAAATATTATCCCCTTTCTTGTGTATTGGTACTATCAGCCCTATCTTTTGGTATCTTTTCTTCTGTCCACATTTTATTCGCGATTTCCAGTAAAATATGTATTCCATTTTCGTCAATATTCTATATCATTTCTGTTGTTATTCTATTTTGACCAGTTCAGTTCCATTCTTTAGTGTTTTCATTGCCTCTTTAAATTCCTCCATCTCTATTTCTTGGTTGCTTTCCTCTTCTTCTTCTTCACCAACTTCTCGGTTTATTTGTTCTTCTCTCATTATTTTATTATTTACTGTATTATCTGTTTCAAGTAGTTTTTGATTGCATTATCTCCATCTCTTTATTGTCCTTTTTTCTCTCTCTCTCTATCCCTCTACGATTTTCAGGCTTTATTATCTCTCCACTTTCCTCGTATTTTTGTCGTGTTCTCTTTCTTCTTGTTTTTTAGGATATTTAGTACGTTGTAGAACAATTTTTGATAGCTTTTGCTGTCCTTTTCCAACTTTTCTTCAAATTCTGCCCTTTTTTTGTTTGTTCTGAATTGTTCATTTAACTTTGTTCTTTGTTCTTTATATAGTTCATAATTTCTGCTTGTTTTATTTTACAGGTATTTTTGCTATTGTTTCGATGTTGGCTTGACTTCTCGTTTCATGTTTTCGTCGGACCACATTGTTTGTTTACAATTATTTTGTTAGTTCCACATACCATTTTTGCGGTCTATATAATTGTTTCCTTGAACTCGTGCCTCATTTTTTTCTAGTTTTCTATAGTGAAACTCTGTATTGTTTACTGTCCGTGCTTTGTTTAATGTCTCTCTATATTTTTCGGCAGATTCTTCTAGCTTATATGCTTTATTCAGTGGTGGGAAAACTTTTTATCTGAACGGCCATATAATAAATTTAAATGGCGTTTCCCTACACAAACAATAAAAAATATCATAACTTATTCAAGACGAAACATAAGTTCTCTATAATAAGTGCAACTGTTTAATTTATTTTGCCATTTGATCCATATTTGGTGGTATTCCAACTTTTCTTCAAATTCTGTTCATATTTTGTTTGTTCTGCATCTATTATTGTTCTTTTAACTTTGTTCCTTGCTCTTTATGTAGTTCATAATTTCTGCTTGTTTTATTTTACTGGTATTTTTGACAATGTCTCTTTGTTTGCTAGACTTCTTGTTTTATGTTTCCGTCGCACCACGGTGTTTGTTTTCAATTTATTTGTTAGTTCCACATACCATTTTTGCGGTCTATATGATGTTTAACTTATTCAAGACGAAAAATAAGTTCTCTACAATAAGTGCAACTGTTTAATTTCTTTTGCTATTTGATCCATATTTGGTCCAACTTTTCTTCAATTTCTGTTATTTTTTTATTTGTTCTGCATCTATTATTGTTCTTTAACTTTGTGTTTTGTTCTTTATATAGTTCATAATTTCTGCTTGTTTTATTTTACATGTATTTTTGTGATTGTTTCTTTGTTTGCTAGACTTCTTGTTTTATGTTTCCGTCGCACCACGGTGTTTGTTTTCAATTTAATTGTTAGTTCCACATACCATTTTTGCGGTTTATATGATTGTTAACTTATTCAAGACGATAAATAAGTTTTCTATAATAAGTGCAACTGTTTAATTTCTTTTGCCATTTGATCCTTATTTGGTCCTTATTTATTTTGCCTTTTGATCCATATGTGGATTAAATTTTGTTGTAGAACTTCTTAATACTGCCTGAAGATGTTCATCCGTTAAGCGTATACGTAAGGATTTTTTATAAAGGTTTATTATTAAAAAGGTTTGTTCACAAATATATGTCAAACAAAAATTATAAGCATTTTTTGGTGCATTTTTTTTAAATATGGTAGAATCTAAAAAATTGTACAACATACAAATATTTTCTTTGCGATGCAATTCTTTCAATATTGTATTACACTGCAGATCAATTAAGTTAAGTTGTAGATCACTCGGTACATTAATTTTTCTCCGTCAAAAATTAAACGCACTATTGACAAATTATTTTCAATTCTGCGGATTCGCCAAATCTACGACAATATTCGCCAGTTAAATTGTTCACAGTGCAAATGTAATCATTGTATTTTTCCTCAGATGTTTTTAGTATATGCATGGGCGGCAAATGATCAAGTTTTATAAATGTTAAAATCACGTTAAGAGGAATATGTTATCACTCAAAGGATGCAAAAATTTGCAGTAAAATCATCTTAACTTGTTTATTAATAATGTTTTTGTTACATTATGCTAAGTTTGTTAATATCGATATATTCAATTTATTTTTTCGAGCATTATGAAAAATATGATTTGGGAAAACAATTGAAAAATGTATATTTGACAATACACTTAAAACTTATCCATTGAAGCAAATAATTTGACTTGCTTCAATTATGCAATTATTTATTTAATCAGTTTGTTTTTTTAATATGCAAGACTATCATCACATAATTTTTAATAATTTTCTCTTTTTGTGGCGGGCCGCACAAGATGCTGCCTACGGCCCGCGGGCCGTACTTTGCCCACCACTGATCTAATTGAATTGAATAAATAATCATTGAATAAATTTCAACTAAAACATTCAAAAATAAGCTTCCGGGATGATTAGGCTGAAGTTATTTTGCCGAGAATGTCAATTTCTATGAAGTATTTAAGTAATACGTAGTGCATAATTTGTTTATTTAACAATAAATTGGCCACGCATGTTAAGATCTAAGGTTAAGCATTAAACGTCGTGCCGATGTATTGATCTGGCATTAATAATAGCCTGAAAGTGCGGAACTTAAACTTTCACGCGAAATTAATTAGACGTTCGGATCGATAATGATTTGATCAACTGGCTTTGAAAATTGTCCTATAAATTAGGCACGTCAGAATTTATGAATTCCTCCGGTGAAAGAAGAAATGCGCGCGCTTTTTTTTACGTGATATATTATTTTCAATCTCTCGGAGCGTTAAAAATATGGCGGCAAGTGTCGCCGCTCTCAAGTAGCTGGTGCTGATAAATCATCTTTACATTTCGAGGACCAGTAAATTTTGTCTCATTCAGCTTGCACCTCGGCTATGAATCGCGCTCATTTCTCCCGTCCATTGTGCGTGCATCAGCCGTGAATGGGCGATTAAAGAAACAGGACTCCTGCCGAAGGATAATAAATGTGGATATAAGAATTGTTAACACGTCTGTTTTGCATGCACTAATCGTTGCGTTGGATGCAACCTTACAGGTTTTTGTCTACTGTAGTCGTTGTTTGAAACCGCTTGCTTACATGTACACCAATTATTTTCAACAGACACTGCGTCGATTTACACCTTCGTTCCGAAAAGTCAGCGTTTCCAGTCTCGCGCTTATAAGAATGGAAGCGAAGAATGCCAGCTATGCGGTGGTATTATTTTAAAATATAACTTTTGTCTAAGCCGGCCGTATTTATTGTATGACTATGAAGTATTTAAAGTATGCGATAAAATTTAATTAAATTAATATGGTCCTTGGTCCAGTAAAGTCAAGAAACCAGTTAGGTATACCGCTGTGAGGAGCTAAGAAAAACTCAATAGCACCTAAAAGATATTACCTGATAATTTATAATTTAGGGAGCGTTCGCGCATTAAAACCAAAATATAAGTCGGTTTTATTCCTACGAAAACCGGTGTCAATAACCACCATCAAATATTGTGGGATTATAATAAATTTGATCCAGAGGTTAAAGATCACGCATAGCACGGGCTAGCAGTGGCCATTTGTCAACCTCTAGCAAGCTAATAACATGCCCATAAAATATACAGAGAAATAGAGAAGACCGGACCTGGTCCGTGCGCTTAACTGGACACTGTCGCAATATTATATTATACGCACATATTTAATTTCCCCGTGTAAACTATTCTACTAACTCTGCATAATTTATTTCGGTGCGCGTAATTTATGGCCGTTTGCATGATATTTAAGTAAAGTAATTTTATTTAGACAAAAATCTTCATCACTTACACACCTTATTACAGATTTAAATTAAACATCCTGCCGTAATTAATAATAACCACACTTGCATACTCCACAATATCATCGCGTAAGTTTGTCCTCTTGCTATAGTGATATTTAAAGTTCATCAACAAACGCTGCGTTCATAACAGTAAATTACTTCATTTTTGTGTGCCACACTTACGCTTCCTCTAAAATGTCGTTACAGCCATTTACATTACATTTTTCTCACGCGTAATCATCATCCGAATTAAGAACTGAACCGTTCATACATTTAGCGAGGAAGTCGCCTTTGCGCAAGATGCGTGATTGATGCGGGATACTCCTTCGGCGGCTCTGACATATGCACGGGTCGTTATCGCGCATTAGAATTACGCACGAAGCGCATTGCAATAATTATAAATAAAATCTTTGTCAACGGAAGGTATTGCCGCATGTAATGCCTAACGAACAGCCTCATAAAGACCAATTCACAATCGGAGATTCCGAACGCACAAGTTTTATGCACGCACACAATGAGATAAAACCGCTTCTAATGCGAAAGCGCAGTGCCAGAAAATGAATATGGCACTTTCCTATTGGTTTCGCTGGTTTATTGATCGGCAGAAGTTTCATATCGCGCGCGAATGTTTATTACGAAATTATTCGCCGAAGCTCTTAAATCGCCCCACAAAAACCGTGGTTCGCGCCAACCATTACAATGTATTTACAGGTGGTTTCCCGCATCATTTCATTACCGTAAAATCTGATTTTAATAACAATCACTTTACATACCTGGCCAACGAGTTTTATGTGCATGTATCCACATTCTACTATGTAGAAGCTCTGAGCGATACAAAATAAGTAGTAATACCCATTGTAGTAATATAATTTTTTTTTTACATATTAGTAACAACACATAGCACAAAAGAGTACATAGTAGTAGTATTTGTGTAACAAGTAGGTACCTTACACAAATACTACTACTAGTTCAATTTTTTATCCAGTTTCCTGAACTCTACTGACGATTTCAGAAAAAATCAACTTCGTGGCAACCTCTAGCTTTCTTCATACAAAATAAAACAATTCATAAAATCTCATTTCTTTACAAAATTACCAAAATATTAAATTTCTCCCCCAATTTATGAACATGAATTTTAAAAATTATGCAAACAATTATTATTGCTATATATAATTATTTTTGCTATTATTTTCAATATATCAATTTATGCCGTATTGGACATAAAATGCCGTATTGCCGTATTTGAATAATATTGGAAAAAAAAACTTACATTTCTGGGCAAACCTGGTCATGAAAAAATATTTTTCTGCTAAAAGCGCAGTTTTCAATTATCTTAAGAAATAATTTTCTTTTTCAGCTCAAGTTTATGTAGGAATGTAGCTCAAGTTTGATGTAGTTTATGTTCAATAGGAATTAGAAGGCTTTGAGGTACTAGTAATCAAACAGTAAGTCTTTGATTCCAAATGGTATGTTACAAAATGTGGGGTACATCTGAGAGGAACTTTACGGACAGGCCAAGGTGCATCGTAGCTGAGATGTGTTGGTAGAACTCCAATGCGTAATTCAGCCCATAAATACTCTAGTGTTATATTTTCTTAAATAATTGATGCGTTATTACCTTGCGGTTGACATAAAGGAATCCTTGAGGACAATTGATATTGTTGAATGAAGCAAATGACAATATTTCACCATCTACAGACATCTGATGTGTTCGTAATTCACCTATTGTTGTTAAAAATACCCAATGTGGATTACCACCACAAATAAAAACGCTGTTGTATCCTGAAATATAAATATACAACAGTGGATCTCAAAATTTTCATGTTTTACATATTCTATAGTTTGACAAAGCACAGTGTAGAGATTTAAGGCTGATGTATAACATTGGGAGCACATTAGAAGGCTCATTCCTTCTCATTAGTGATTATTTTGAATTTTTTCGATATGAATGATATTAATTACTAATAGCAGTGAAACATTTTTCGAGTTTACTTTATACGTGCAATCCCGTTTAAGCCGATTTTCTCATGTTTGCTTATTTAATTTTGATAAATTGCTTTAGAATTTCATTTCCTTCTTCTATTATTTCCAAACTGCCTCTTTGAAATTAAAAAAAATACATTCTCAATTACATAAATAGCTAGTTGGCGACATTCAAAAATTCCTATTACAATAGTAATTTAAAGAATTTGTAAGTATTCCATTATGTTATTTTTCAGTCATACATTTTGTATATTGATTGAGAATTGAAAGTTAGGTAGATTTGTTAAATAACCATTGCAAAAGGCAGTGATTTTTTCTCTTTTTACATACCTGCAATATTGCTGAAATACCGAATTTTTGACACGTTTTCTTGTAATGTAAAAAAGTCTGAATTCTCAGGTTCAATCTTTCCTTCCACATTAGGTGTGGTACAAGGTACAAGATATTATGCTTCATTTTTCTAAATCGTAACTTTAAATAACCCTTGAAAACCGGAACACTTCATAAATATAAACATCACGCTCAAGCAGAACTATACCTTTTTAAGTTCAAATTGAAACCAATCAAGTTCAAAATGAGACCAATCAATTTCAAATTGAGGCCAATCAAGTTCAAATTGATACCAATCAATTTCAAATTGAGACTAAACAAAATCAATTTGACACTAAACTATACCAAGTTGAGAGTAAACAAATAAAATTTATTGTGACAACTTGATATTATATATTGTTTAGTGTCAACTTAATTTTGTTTAGTGTCAATTTGAAATTGATTGGTCTTAATTTGAAATTGAACTTGATTGGCCTGAATTTGAAATTGATTGGTCTCAATTTGAACTTGATTGGTCTCAATTTGAACTTGAAAAGATATAGTAATACTGGTCTGCTTCCGTGGTTACCTAAACCAATCATAGAAATTTCTATGACTTCAAATTCTTTCTGTAGATTACCTTTGTTCAGTTCGAAAGGGGTCATATTAACAGACTCCAAACTGCCTACTAAAACTTTATATCCAAAGCACAAGTTTCGTACTATAAAACAAAGCTTAAACTCCGATACAGAATAAATCTCCAAGTTTGAGTTTTCACGCACCACAAATAACTAAAAAGTTGGCTTGTGATCTATGAAATATTTCTTCCACCAATTGTAATACACTCTAGGTTTAGGTGTGGGATTCAGAGTTGGCATTTTACAATCACTTTGATTACCGTACAGTAAATTATCTTCATTTTCTACTTCCGTCTTGGGTTCCACATCGTTAATATAATGTTGCGGAATATGAGTGAATTCGTCTGGTATTTTATTTGTGAATAATCCAGAAACATCAGGGTACATAGCTATTGTGGTTACAGCAGGTGTCTGAAATATTGTAGATATGTGTCAAATTTTCAAGAGATAATGTGATTAAGAACTTACATTAGCCAACGTAGATTGACTAACTACTAATTTAGCAAATACTCTCATTTCACGTAACATTAGAGTGATAACTTGACCATCAGCAGTTTATGGATTGTTAATTTAGTATTTATCAAGTTGCCCATAAATATTTGCGTCCGTATCCCCATATGCATAATCGACCCTAGTAGCTACTAAAGCTTAGTAGCTAAAGCTTAATAGCTACTAATGCTAATCAGAATCAGATTTACCTACCGTGCAGAAATGCTAATTAGTGATGTAGTGATGTAGGTACTTTCTAACCATTTTTAATATCTATTAAGATTTAGAAGCTACAGAGTTCACTATGCATATAGATGTTCATGTTTATAAAAATAGGTACAACTTTTTAATAAATTTTCTAAAATCTCGTCGTACTTTTTGTAGTTTTTTTTTTAAATTTGACATATACTTGCTTGGTTTTTTAAAATTTCCCAATATCTTCATATATTTCCAAAACTTTATTTCCAAAACTTATCCAGCTTAGTTATTTTCGAATTATAAAAATTTGATAAATATCGAGTATCGCCTAGCGTTTTTATTCGTTGCAGAAACTTGTTTCATTACATTTCACTAAATTTCCCACAAAATGTTCCATGTAACAAAACTTTAAACAATTATCACAATTTATAAAAAAAAAATATTCTTACATTATTTTTGTATTTTTTTTTTAATGGATGAAATATTTTCTTAATACCACTAAATTGCTAATAGCACAAGTTAAAAAACTTGACAAATATTTATTAGTTTTTTATGCGTTATTAAAACTTCTTTCATATTTTTGTTTTACATTTGACTACATTTCTATTAATTTTAAACAATAATCCAAATTTATAAATTACAAAATATTTATACATTCTTGCACTTTCAATTGATATTATGATAAAAAATGGGTTTGGATTATGAATATAAATTACAAACGATACCGAGATCCAAAATTAATATCTGAATATTTACTGTTTGTAAAACAAATCTCTCACATCTATCAAAGACCTTCAAGAGAACTTGTATAGATGAAAATAAATATTATTTTATTGGGTTTCCTAGTTTTCAAATAAAGCATTCTGAAAACGTTTATGAGTTGGGAGTACCCAGCAATAAAAAAAAACAAACAATTTTAAATTCGTATACTGGCCGCACTTTTATATTTTATGATAATTATTATTTATTATATTGAATTGAACGAATGTACTATGAAACCAAAACAACACGGAATTATTAATTACATATATTTCCTGGTGTTTCAACTGATGTAAATGCTAGCTTTCACTATAGATACGGCATATTCAATTTTTTTTTAAAGATAAATCGATTTTAAATGAATATGATGAATTTTCAAATAAGTTGATAACATGCAAATAAAAGCTGCTCCATTTGATTATTCATCCAAGAATACTTTCGTTAGTTCTGCTACATTGCTTGTAGTACATTCTTGTGATTTTCAAGACTTACGTCCACTATCTTTTCAAGTTTCAAAAACCAAGTAAGTGTACCTTTAAATAAAAACAAATAAATTAAAGGTACACTTACTTGAGTTTTATAAATTGCCGAGTGTGTTCGTTGGGTCTTGAAAACGTATCCAGCTTAGTAGTTTTTGATACAAAAACCATCAACATTTCTATGAATTTTTGACATTTATCAAAATTTGGATATTATTTTTGCTTCATTGATGGCAGTATAAGTATTTTCGAGTATTAGTATTTAGGAAAATGTTTTTTTATAAATTTTCGAAAAGCTTGTTGTACTTTTTGTAAATTATGTTAATCTATCGTTGCACTTTAAACGTTTTTTCAAAATTGTCCAGTATGTACGTAGAGTTTTAAAAACTTATCAAGGTTAGTTGTTTATGATTAATATTGATCAAAATTTGTATGAACCTTTTAACGTTTTTCGGAATTTCATAAGTTATTCTTGCTAATTTGCTAGTTCTGTTGTAGTTTATAAGACTATGTAAGAATTAACTAGCTTTGATTCATCTATAAAAAAAATTCTTTTATATTTCAAATTTCAAATCATTTAAAATTTAAAACCATTTGAAAAATCATTAACTTCAAACATTTATCAAAATTTATGCAAAATGTTTTTTTTTTAATAAGTAGCACATTGATCTTAGTTCTGTAAAATTGCTTGTAGTGTTTTCCGCAAGTATTGCACAGCTAATATTATGGGCTATTTAAATTGCATATGTAATTTGGTTTCGACTTTTTTAGTATTTATTAAAGGTTCAAATTTATCAAAATAGGTTTCATTTTTCATAGATTTTAAAAAACCACCACCATTTGTTTTGTTTTATTTGCATGAGGAATTTTCGTGGATTTACAAAATTGATTGATGTTTTCTTATGGTTACCAAACTTACAACGGTACAAGGTTGCTCGTTTTCGTTAATATGTGTTTAGCAAAATTTTGATATATTTTTAAATATTTATCAAATGTTCTTCTTGCAGTTTAAAAACTCATGTAATTTCTGTAGTTTTACGCATATATATTTTTCTTGGATTTAATAGACTATCAGTGTTTTCTTATGACTTTAAAAAATATGTTTTTTCAAAATATCAATTTATTTCAACATATCAATGCCTGTTTATTTACCTTTTACTATTTAAAAAAATCACATAATTCTGGTAGTTCTTCCAAAACTGCATATAGAATTTTCTATTATTTAATGAATTGACTAGTCGTTTCTTATGGTTTCAAAAACTTTACAACTATTGACCACCTTTTACGTTTCAGATAATGAAGTTATCAAAATTTTGATAATTTCTTTTAACATTTATCAAAACTTATTTACATTCGTCCTGAATTTTTAAAAACCACCTAATTTTGGTAGATTTTTAAAACTGCATGTAGAATTTTCTGCTATTTAAGGAATTAATCGGTGTTTTCTAATGGTTTCAAAAACCAGTATTGATCAGCTTTTACGATGCAGACAATTTTATTATTAAAATTTCGATTTCTTTTTACATTTATCAAAACTTATTTACTTTCTTCTTGCATTTTTAAGTAATGTATGTATGTATGTATGTGTTTATAATATCATTTAATCGTGGTAGTTTTTCCTAAACTGAATGTAGAATTTTCTTTGATACAGATAATGAATTGATCAGTCTTATCAAATAGTTTCAAAAATATGACAAGTATCAGCTGATCAGCTTACACGTTTTAGATGATTTTTATTTAATCAAAACTTCAATGAAATTTTTAAAATTTGCTAATAATTTTTAGTTATAAATATTAATACATGTTAACAAATCACACAATTTTTGATAATTTCTCATAAATTGCTTACTTACATGTTATAACCATGTTATTAAAATATTAACTATTAACCAATATCAAAAGTTGCAGGAGTATATTTTTTAGACGTGTTTAAAAGCACCTACTTTTTGTCATCCATATTTTTTTTTATTTGTCCCAATTTCTGCTAATTTTTAATTTTGAATTAAAAAAAATGCATGTAGCATTCTGAAATGTATGAAAAATTATTCCAACTATATAAGTTTATAGACCGATAAATGTTAATAATTTCAAAAAAATACTTGACAAGAATTGACCAGGTTGCACGTTTTAGTTCTTTATTTAATTTTAGTTTAATTTTTGTGTCGCTACATGTATCACTTACATTTGGAGCTTTCTTTCAAATCGCTTGCCGAATATTTTTAGTTTTGCAAAATAACTTCCAATGTTTTCCAATAGTATTTATCCACCAGCTGATGTCTATCGGGTATTAAAACTTTGATTTTTACTTTGATTTATTAACTATTACCCATTATCAGAACGTGAATAATTTTTTCAGACGTTTTCAAAAAATACGTACATTTGGAAGTCCGTAAAAAATTCTATGTGACATTTTCTTCATTTTTCAAATTTCTGAGAATTTTAGGCGCATTTTTTATGTGTAATAAACTATTTAAATAAGAAAAGTTTATAGACTTTTTATAAATGGAGAAGTATTTATGTACTCTCAGGTGTAGGATAAATAAAACCTATGTTTATATGAACTAGTTTCGGCTTGGGTCCGGTCTTCAGCTCTTTAATTAAAGATATATAGTTATAATTCAGTTACATGACAATTTGTTTGTTTTTCAAACTTACAGTCAATTATATTTTTCAATATAATGATTTATCTTGGTAAATCAACAAAATGTAACTACAGATTACATGAACCCCAAAGTACATTCACTTGCAGGTCACAAAATGGCGAACCACCATGAACACACACCGCTCTAAAAAGTACAACTAAAAGCACCCAGAAGCCAACACATTTACATTGCACATAACACAATAGCAATAAACTTAATACTAACATGTGGTATGTAGAAAAGTTTATTACAAACACTAATTCACATTCTAAACTCAAAACATATTTTCACACAGGTAGAGCAAACGGCCATTTATTTTCATCATTCATCCTCATGATCACCTGTTCAAAATTTTAACTTCAATTTATCAACATTAAACGCCAGACAGCAGTCAAAATATTACTATTATTCAGTCATAAGATTAAAATCGTAAAATTAGACAAATGTCGCCAAATTTATGCAACCGCTAAAAAATAATCACAATCATTTCATATCACACATTTCATCCTCACATGTCTTAAATAAAACGATGTACCTCAATACCACCACCAGATTTTGAAAATTATAATTGACTGAAAGTTGGAAAAACAAACAAATCGTCATGTAACTGAATTATAACTATACTCTATTTAACAACTAGGAGAAGTAAGTCCCAAAACCCAATTTACACTGTAAAAAGTTACCAGAAAAATCATCAGATACTTTTGGCGGCAATTTTAAATTATTTCATCTGTATAATCACTAGTTTTTTTTTTAAACAAATCAAATATAATATAATCGTCATTTACTGTACAAATGGGCTAAGTAATGGATTGCCCACTGAAGTTTGGCCCACGGCGCCCTCCGGGCCGAGTAATTTTTACTCAGTGTTTACCCAGTCATAAAGCTAACCTACAAGCCTACGAAAATGTGGACATTTCGAGGTTAGTTTTATTTATTAATTACACCTGAATGACATACATTATATAGGCATGTGTTTAGTTTTGTAATATTATATATTCGTGAAGCTAATTCACCTCAACCTCAAAGAGAAATCCCGTACTTATACCTCGAAGAAGGCAAAATATTTTTGGCGGAGGCAGACGATATATGGATATATTTGATGAAGAAGGTTGCTCTAATTATGTGTATATCTGGGGCATGTCGGTGTGAAGAACTCACCAAAATGTGCATAGACGACATTGAAGATAAAGGGGCATATTTGTTGGTTACTCTGCCAGATACTAAAACACGGACTTTTCGGATAAAGATGAATGTCCCAAATCCAACCGTGAACGCTTTTTTGGAGGTGAACGTGAAAACATCGCCGAGCTTGTACTGGGTTCAGAATCCATCACAATAATATAAGCAAAATTAACTATTAACACTGCGAAGATAAGTTCTGAACAGAACTGATGGATCTCTGGATGGATCCACACACATTCCAATATGTTTTATAAATAATAATAATTTTCAAAGCGAACTTAACAAGAATTGACCAGCTTACACGTTTTAAATATTTTTAATCGATATTTCTCCGATTGGCATTCTAAGAAATTCGTATTGACCATTTTGAGAATTGAACACATTTGCTGTAATATCGTTTTCATCGATTTCTATCTGATGGAAACCTGACGCTAAATCTAATGTGGTGAAAATATTGGCAACGATCAAATTTATATACATATTAAGATACTTTACATACTATAGATACTTTACTTAACAATTATCAAAACTTGCACAACATTTTCAGAAGTTTCCAAAAAGCAGGTAGTTTTTGTAGTTTGTCTATAATTCTATGTATATTTTTTTCAAATTTCTGACGTGAATTTTGGAATTGCTGAAAATGAAAAACAAGTTCTAAATGTTCACAGAATGTATAAGAAATGTTAATAAGAGAGTGAGAGAGAAAGAGCAGCTATTGGTATTAATAAATATTAATCATTTCGAAACCAAATTTGAATAATTCATGTACGTGATTTGCTCAATACCTCATATTTTGAAAACTCGAAGTGCAGTTAAGCAAAATGAAGAAAATTCTGAATGCAATTTTAAGAAAAACCACCACAGTGCATGCGTTTGGAAATGTAACAAAAAATATTTTGATGAACTTTAAAACTTTTGAAACACATACAACTTTATGTAGCAACTTTATGTAGCACTTTTGCTCGTAAATACGCACACTTTATATGTTTTACCACTCGTATAACATATATACGTGTAATTAGGTACTTCTTCCAGATATTTCTGTAGAGATTTTCAGAACAAGTGATAAACACCAAGCACCATCCATATCTTCTTCAATAGTAAAATAGTATATAAACTCAAACATTAAGATATCCTTTGATTACTGAAGAGAATTTTCGAAGAGGAGCTGCGGGAGAATTGAGAGTTTTCTGGATATTTCTAAAATAATATTCTGTACTACGACTAATTCTACGACTTATACTAGAAGACTTATACTTTTCTTGATCTAATATGAAACAAGTTGGTAGTATCTTACTTACAGATAAAAATGTTGAAGTGCGCCGATATTGCTTCTAATATTTTAGTGAAACAATATTTTATCATCAATTTAATTAAAATTAGTAGTATGTGTCGTGTTGATTCTATTCGCTTGGAAGTATATTTATGTAATTAGCTGCAATATGGCAATTTCTAATAAATAAGCCAATATTATTGAAGCTACACTTAATTACTGAAATAAATAAAGGCAAATAACATGCAATAATCATCGCTGTATCTAATTTCAGTGCAATAATTAGCAATTACAAAGCATTGGAATATTATTAAAAGCTTATTAGTAGATTGCTTATACTGTTAACCTTCTGCGGAGCAAACAATTTTATGGCTTATCACGTTGAACAGTGAGATATGCGATTTACCATTGAATTTAATGGCGTTTTTAGGCGGTCTTATCTGAATTGAAGTTTAACGGCTGGTAGGCAGATCCGTAACTAAAGGAGAAACTGTGCTATACCGGCATGGGAGTAACGGTGCCTCTCTGAAATTTGCATTTTAAAATCTCGAAATCATTATATTTTCGTTTTATTGTGGACATCATTAGATTTTACAGGCTTTTTATGGCGTTTAAGTAAAAAAGTAACGGCTATAAAATCGCCATGTTCGAACACTGATTAATGCCGGGGAATTTAATTTGATCTGAACAATCCAAGCATTGAGCGGAAGACGTTTTTGTCCGCGAGCGCAACTCTCCTTTCTATATTTACACGCCGTTTCTAAGGTGTAAAGTACAGGCAGTTAGCGTCCGTACCTACAGCGGGCTCCCTGCGATACACGCAATAAGCGGTAATTAATTCGCATTACAAGGCACCTAATTAAGCGAATTTAATAAATGCACTGATAAACCGTCGTCGATCGGATCACGGGCATCAATCACCATCACGCCGCGCCTTTTTTATAAATCAACCTCCAATTTGTCCGATCAGTTTTCGGTTACTGCTAGGGGATTTGTATAATTATGTTTTAAAGTGTTGATATGCAGTGAAGGCATGATGGATGATTCCCGCATAAAATGCGCCTTTTTAATCACATTAACATCCCGGACGGGGAATTTGTGCAGCACAATCGGGGCATAACTGTAAAGGCGAATTCTGATAATAGATTCAGCCCCTGCATCCGTCTTAACATGGCAACCCCTGCTAAACAGACTTACAAAAAAGTATAATAGCGACGTGACAAACGCTAATTGATTCGGGCGGCTTGTGAAACTAACACAAGTCGTTTTTTACTACAACAAGCCTCGCAAGGTCCACCGGGATAATACTTTACAGTAATTACTAAAACAAACACGGTAATTATAACGAAGACGGGCGATGGTGCAGAGGTAGAAAAGAGTGCATCGGGTTGTAGGAGTGCGCGTGGGTGGACCGTGCATTCCCAGGTTTTAATTTATCCTTTTCTAATCGTATTACGAAAGAGTAAAGGTTCACATCCGTTGTCTTCTCCAATTATTAACTCGGATTAATAGCGACGCCCAATCCGAAGGTGAGCCTTACGGACGCTCGTATCGAAATGATTGATCTATGGTAATTAAAAAGTATTTAGTGCGCGTCACATAAACTTGTAAAAGTCAGATACGGTATCAATGATCGGCCGAGGCAAAAAAAGCACTGCACATATTACGTGAGACAGGTGAGAGCAGGGCGATTTGGGTGGCCTGGCTGGCGTGTCACCAATACGCCTTGTAAGATAAGCACTAAAACACTATGTTGCTACCCCTATATTTCAGTGCACACAAACCCCATAAAGTGGACGAACATAGGGCCAAAGGGGGGACTGCATTTTATGTGTGTTCCGACGGAAATGTAGATCCACGGATTACGCGCCGGCTCGAATTTTATCGGCAATTAACGACTAATTTGATTTAATTAATTGGAAATGTATTGGTCATAAATAAATTCGAATTGTTATTTGTCTACATGCAGCTTCAATACACGAAACTACGAATTAACAAAAATGTAAGTCATTAATTAGTTATTTACGCAGTAGTCATGAAAATGATCCATTACTTACGAGTAGCCACAGTCAAATAAAAGGCACTCTGCGCCGAGTATTTTACAGGCTGCGAGTAAAGTAAGACATTTTAATGAATAGTCGTGTATTATTATTTTTTCTGAAACCCCCTAATTATAATAAAAATTTATATTTATTAATTTAACAAATCGTTCTATTTTCTACGTCCTATCTATACCTTTTCAAGTTCAAATTGAGACCAATCAAGTTCAAATTGACACCAATCAAGTTCAAATTGAGGCCAATCAATTGCAAATTGATACCAGTCAAGTTCAAATTGATACCAATCAATTTCAAATTGAGACCAACCAATTTCAAATTGAGACTAAACAAAATCAAGTTAACACTAAACAAGATCAAGTTGATAGTAAACAATAAAATTAAAATTATTAAAATAAAATTTATTATGACAACTTGATATTGTTTAGTGTCAACTTGATTTTGTTTAGTCTCAATTTGAAATTGATAGGAACCAATTTGAAACTGATTGGTATCAATTTGAACTTGATTGGCCTCAATTTGAAATTGATTGGTCTCAATTTGAAATTGATAGGTCTCAATTTGAACTTGATTGGTCACAATTTGAACTTGAAAAGGTATAGTAGTACCTACGTTTCTCTGTTTCTAAGGTGACAGAAAATTTTGTATACATAAACGAAAACCGCTGTTGGTTTTTTTGTGCGTTCTGTTCCTTTTGCAATGGATTGTGAACAATCTACCGACGAATTTCCTTTGAAAATACGAAAAGCCGCAGAAGAGGCCGTGGCGGATCTACTGCCGAAAACATCTAAAGGGAGATATAATTTTGTTTATGATGCCTTTGAAGGTTGATGTAAAGCTAAGAATGTTAGAAGAATTGGGCTTCCTTTGGCTTACTTTGTGGAGAAAACTAAACATAATTATAAGGCTTCAACTATTTGGAGTATTTGAGTCGTATATATGCAAAACCCGCCAAGTCACAAAAATACAAAAAAATAGTTATTTCTGGCAGTCGAGAGTTTAATGCATCTTCCACGTATTGGAATGACCACGTCCTTTCAAAACCCGCCAAATGCTTTGTTTTTGTGCTTTAAAAATCACGTTTAAATTCAAAACCCGCCAACTCCGGCAGTCATTTAGATACAAAGTCCGCCAAGTCAATTTTAACCAATGGACGCATGGGAAAGTATCACGTGGCTTCTCACATGTTGCGCGGTCATCAAGTGGTCATCATCACCAGTTGTTATTGTCAGTGCAGAATAGATTCCTTTGAAACAAAATTGACAAAAACACCACCAAATAAACAGGAAAAAACAAAAACAGACAGAAACCCATAAAAGACAAGTACGAAAACGTCTAATGTAAGTTTATTTTATCATCATTGTGTATTGTATTTTCTGAAGATATGCTGCATATACCTTGCCAGAAATTCCATAATGCAAACATCATAATTATTTGGAATGTAAAACTTTAAAAATGTGCGATGCAATGGCGTTTCATAATCTATTTTACAATTTAAAAAAAAAGTATACCAAGATTCAATAATATACAAGTATTCCACTACTGACAAACCAAATAGATCTAGGATTAGAGAAAACATAAACAGAAAAGATCACTTGCAATTAAATACAGCATTCGGAAAGATAATGGACAAGCGGCAAAAGTTTGTCGTAAATTTCTTTTGAGTATTTTAGACTCCATGAAGTAATGAGGCAATTTTTCGCAAGAGGCTTTCCACCAAGAGAAAGTCGCCGAGGTGACAGAATAAAACATAAGAATGACAATAAGAAAAATGCAATGTCAACATTCATCGAGAATCTGACATGTTCTGAAATTACTGTTCCATTACTGTCGCAGTAAAACAGTAGTTAGAACATACCTATCTTGTGAGCTGAATACCCGAAAATTGCACAAAATGTACAATGAGTCAGTGGATGAATAATTAAACGTTATAGAATGTTTTTCTAGACACTAAATTAACAATCACTACAATATAGGCTTTGTAACACCTTTGACAGATATGTGTTCAGATTGTCTAAAAATACCAGAAAAGCTCAAAACCGAAGCAAATCAAGACGTAAAAAACGAACTTATGTTGGCTAAAAGGGTATATAAGCTAAAGACACAAGCTTTTTACTGGTACCTTAAAACGGATTGTAATAATATTTAGTTTCTCTTTCGATTGTCAGAAAAATTTAGCCCTACCAAAACTAGCCCACCAATCAGATTATTTTTAATTGAATTTGTATAACTTTTCAGTTGTAAATGGACCACCATTTACAAAGTTAAGCATTGAAAACGTAACTTTATACTTGTGGACAGATCAACAATTACCAAACTCCAGTGTCATAGCTTCAGCCCTTTTTCATATTCTCTCCAAATTTGACTTTTCTGACGAAATTACAACTGTTCGTCTTTTTGCTGATGGGTGCGCTGAGCAAAACAAGAACTCCAACGTTATTGGTATGCTCGCTTCGTGGCTTTGTCGAGTGACTCCAAATCACATTTCCAAAATTAAATTTGTTTTTCCCATGGTCAGTCATGGGACATATGTTTTTCTTACATGCCTCCCGATCGAGTATTTGGGCTCATTGAACGAAAAGCGAAAAAATCCTGCAATTACAAATCCAGAAGAATATCATAAAATAATTAGAGACTTTTCCAGTATCTAGGTTCTAGGAAAAGATTGGGATAATTATCAATGGCAGGAAGCTACCACTTCTGTTATTAAACCTCCAACAAACTAGCATTTTCAGTTCAACTGTGCCAAAAGATTTATTTTGGAAAAGATAGATGATAATGTTAAAGTACAAATATAATTAAGTAATATACAAGGCAGTGTTAAACGTGGCAAGACGCAAGCTATGTTAAATCCTAACATCAATTGGGAAGAGCTGTCGATCCACAGAAAGCGTCATCAGAGGGTTTTGGAGGGCTTTACCAAATCTACAATTTTATAGGGAGGTTATTTACCAAGAACTTTTGGAAATACCCATATAAGACAATGATGACACTACTTGCTGCCGTAACAATGATCTTGAAATAGACCCTGATTTTAGGATATAAACTAACCCAAAATTTTACGAATTTGTGTTTTCCTATTAAAGTTTTTTTCTTGTGCTGTAAGGGATTTGGCAATGATATTTTGGATATGTTTTTCGTTATAAATAAAAATAAACGTATAATACACAAAATAAGTAAGTGTTAAACAATTTTCTTAAGTTTTCTTTAAGTTCACATGCAAAACCCGCCAAGTCCATTAAGTTCACCTGCAAAACCTGCCAAGTGATTATTTGAATCTTTGATATTATTACACTTAATGCGTCTAAATTTTTTTAAATAGTCATTTTCTGCCAATAAACCATTATCAAGTGTCCAATAACTTCCAATCAGATTTTTCATTAATTTTATCTCTACTCTATCAGCGAGGATAGGTGGGCCACCCTGTATAAAATAATTGTATTATTGTTGTTTCAATATAACAGCAATAATATGTAAATATTTATGCATTTTGTTACTCTCTAATTTAGCTAAACACTTTTAAATTAAATAATCACAAACATCCCCTAAATGCATTTGATTCTATTCACTTTTCTTCCGAAGGAAAACATTTGTGAATGTAGATTCGTGAAGACAAAATAAGCATTTCATGATGATCATTTGTGGAAAATCATCGCATGTTTCACAAACTATCGTCAAAAATTACCAAAACATAGCTTTGGGTAATAATATACAGGGTGGTCACTTTTACGACGCCCACGATTAGGATCTATTAAACGGAAATGTATACAGAGTTGGTCAAATGGGATGAAAGTTTCCCATTTTGGTTCCTTTCAATATACTGAAACGAAATCCGGGATATCTTGGACAGTTCCTGAAATATTGCTGAAAAACTGAAAAAGTGCACGTTCCCTTTACTGTAATAACTTTTTTAAATAAAAAAAGTGATAAGTTTTGTAAAATTTCCTTCAAAAGTAAAAACGTTACAAAAAAGAAAAGGAAAGTAGAAATTTTCAGGTTTTCTGCGATATTTCAGGAACTGTGCAAGATATTCCGGATTTCGTTTCAGTATATTGAAAGGCACAAAAATGAGAAACTTTCATATGTTTCTTCTTTACTTTCTCATTTGATCAACTCTGTATACATCTCCGTTTAATAGATCCTAATGGTGGGCGTCGTAAAAGTGACCACCCTGTATAGTGCAAAGAAGAATTGATGAAATGGCTCAAGCTGTGAAAGATTCATTCTGTATTATTGAAAATAACAGAGTTTACTTTACTGCTTGATGAGTCAACTTTACCAAGAAGTGAAGCAGCCTTGCTCTTAGTAAACGTGCGATTTATAAAAGAGGATTATAATCGAAAACGGTCGAAAAATGTCATGTTTGTTTTTGATTTTGTTTAAATAAATTTCGTTTCCCGTTTTTAAGGTTTTCATTTGACTCTGCCTCGTATTAGATCATTAAAGAAATCGGCCAAAGCAATTCAATCAATGGTAGATTGTTTAATCTACTCTGTATTGTCAATGATGAAGAATTTAATCGTTTACTGCTTCAAACAGAGATTCCATGGCTATCAAAAGATGCTTGTTTGGATCGATCTTCTATAAAGAGTTTATACGTAGCTTATTTGACGGACTTGTTTAGATCACGCAGCTTCAAGCTGATGCACCGAGTTTAATAAAAACAAAAGCTCAATTCTGTTTTATGGGAAAACTTCTTTAGAAACGACATTTAGGACGATGGGAATACAGTAAATTCTCCAATTTTTCAGCAGAATAAAAGCCAAGGAACACTTTCATACATTTTATTATACCGCGCGTTTTTTTAATCTCTTAACATAGGGTATGTTCAGTTTTAAAAAGACGGGATCAATCCTATGCTAAAATTCAATGTACACGCAACCAAATTAACTAGCGAGTGTAACTCAATTATTATTAAAAAAAGACATTTTTTCGGATTTCAAGAAGTATACCAATTTTAGGACAATAAAGCTAATTCACCGAAAAATGGTATATGATTTAAAAAAATCCTAACCTCAAAGTTTGCATCTAGCAAGACCCATAGACGAACCTCTGTTTCTACGGCACTGTGTTTACTCAGATGATTGTAATTATTTGTGAATAAATATATTGAGAGTGTGACTCTCAATGTCGCAAAATATCAGATTTCCAAGCCCACTCAGTAGAAATGTTACTAAAAACACTGATTTGCTAAGTAACTCTTTAAGGTCCTATATTTTGGAAACAAAAGCGATTAGAAAAATAAATTATTTACATTTTCTTTTAATTTTGCCTTTCTTAGCATGCTACTAAATTTACGCAACCAAGTTATGGGACACCTTGTATAGATAGGTTCAACTCTTTTTAATTCAATTTTCTATCACACCGATCTTGAAGAGTAATCACATATTTTAGAATCGATAGTGGCAGCTGTAATATTTGCACTTATTGCTCGCTTAGGATGTAAATGCTAAGCAGAGAAAATGAAACGAATACCGACATTAACTAACATGACTTAAGGCGAAATAATAAGCCGTTTATTGAGTGGGTACTTGGTTTTCAATATGTAGGCACTTGATATATGGTTTTGGCTTCAAATAGAAACTCTCAATATGGGCAATATTTTATTATTGCCGTTGCATGACTGTTATTAAGCATAATTCCCATTGATGAACAGAGTATTAAAATGATAATAGTTTTATGGCAAATTGAGCATAATTGCAATTATATTATAATATTTAATTATATAATTATATATCACAAATAGTAATAATGAATACGTCTTGCTAGTGTTTCAATGAAATTTTACTTTTGTGCAATAACGTATAGATTTAATGACTATATTTTATATTTCATGAATAATTCATTAATACTTTATTTTGCTACTTAAGAAATAACAATAATTTGTATGTACAAACAGTAATAATGACGTTTGCTCGATGGTATTTCAAAGAAATCTTACATTTGTAAAACAACGTAAACAGTTCAAAACCATGTATACTTTTTATTTCATGAAAGTGAAAGTGACTTAATACTTTTTTATATAACAAGTGATTTAAGTTGATGTCTGTTACGAGAATAAAATTTAGGGCACGAGCCCATCAGGGCGAGTGGGCTATTTATTCGAGTGAAAAACATCCTTAACTCACGTGTTTTATACAATATTTTATTAAATTTTATTGAAAAACGTTAAGAAGACACATTTCATTTTTATAATATCAAGTCGGGTGCAAAGTCAAACATTTATTGTCAAATTAAAATTAAAAAAAAAAGTAGTTTTGTACCAGAAGGGGTTCTAAATGAAGCCTCAGCAGCAGTAGGAAAGTTGGTGTCCACGAAGTTAAAGCTATCAAATCGATATTGTATGATTTTGATTTTGAATGAATTAAAAGTTTTACATTCACTAGTGGAATGAAGAAAATTTTATTTCACTTGAAGATAAACAACTGCTTATGATGTCTGCCAAGAGGTATATAACGTCAGTTAAAACGTCAGAATTAAACAAAAATATTAATACCGTTTCATATTTAATATTTATATAGGGTGTCCCATGCTGATGGACCATTTAAAGTTTATGGGGTTCCCGATAAAATATATTTTTTTTAAATTCATCCAAACATGTTGGATCCGTTCTCCTCAGGTGAAATACTTTCAAGTCTATCACTTCCGGTTCTACCGGAAGTTGCCTTCAACTTTTATTTTTTAAATAAAACACCCTGTATATTATTATGTTTTTGGCTTTTCTGTTTAAATTGAAAAATATTTTGTGGAGATACCTATTTGTTTTACTTTCGGAGACAAAAATTAAATTCCAAGATTTTGATCTCAAAAAGACGTTATGAAAAATGACTTCAGCTTCTATTACATATAAAATAAAAGTGGAAAATTTATCTGAAATTGTACCTTATAGGTACCTCTATGACTGATATATTTTGAAGTTGAAAATTTTGACTGTTAGTCATTCAAAAATTTCATTAGTTAAGTGGCCAGTTAAATTAAGCGTATTTTTTTATTTTTTTAAGTGGGGCGAAGTACTTTTATCATATAAAGCAATTGGTATGACAATTACTGCAAAAAAGTATTTTACAACCATTTCTCGAAATACGTTTTTTTTTTATTTTTCGAAAATTATAATTTCTGCATTTTGTAATTTCGCCTATGCTATTCACACATGTACAATAGTTTTCCCTGTATATTATAAATAATATAAAGTGTTTTTATTTAATTAATATATATTTTTGAAGTTTAGATCTTTTTGGTAAAATTTTATGTCTTGGGAAAAATTGAAATTTGATCGGTTATATAAAAATTTATTTTTGTATTCTTATCTATATGAAGTGACATCTATCATATTATTATAGACGTACAGGAGCCTAAACCCCATTACCAAATCAATTAAGCCTTGTATTAATTACTAATCGGTGATTAATAACGCGTTATCGTTAATTTATAGAAACAAAATAAAGTCGAAAACCTGTGACATTTATAAAGTCGTAAATGCAGATCGATGTATATCCAATGTGCATGGCATAATATAACTTTCTAATTTTAAAGACGAGCTCATAAATGTCTTTCGCATACTATTTAATACATGTTGCGCATCGATTTTTCATAAAACACATCGCTGTTTATCACCTTAATTGCAAAACAGTTAAATAAATCTATCAGCGCACGAAAGCCTGCCAACAATGTATGTTGGATTTTTATGTATTTTAATGTATTTTTATGGAATTATCATAAAATATAACATCGTATACAATGCAGACCAGTCATAGGTACTAATTGAAATTTTTATGCGATTCTTAAAATATTGACGGTAATAACTGAAAATTTAAGTTGTAAGCTATAAAGATTCAGTATAATTAAAATTTTTAGAGTAATTATTGTAATCTTAATATTAAAACAAAATCAGAAATCATGGAAATGTTTACAAAATTCTTTGAAATATTGATGGAAATAATTGAATATAATGTAACCACAAAAAATGACAGTGATAATTGAAAAAACATTGAGAATAATCATTAAAATTTTGATTAGAGTAATTAAATACTTAATGGCAGAAAGAACTGAAAACTAGACTGGAATAATTTTCATTTTGACGCCAAATAAACATTTGTCAGTAGTGTAAATTTTGACGAAAATGATTAACATTTTACTAACAATTGAAAATTTGGCTAAAAGTTTGGAAATTTTAACTGTATTGATTGTAATTAAAAAAGATATGTTGCAATGTTGTCTGTAATCTTTGGAATTTTTGTAGAATTATAACTATAGCAACAATAATTGCAATTTTGGTAGTAGGTAATAATTGAAAATTTGGCAGTAATCTTTGAAACAGTGACGGCAACAAGTAATTAAATACTTAATGGCAGAAAAAAACTGAAAATTAGACAGAAATAATTTTCATTTTGACGCCAAATAAACATTTGTCAGTAGTGTAAATTTTGACTATAATGATTAACATTTTACTAACAATTGAAAATTCGGCTACAAGTTTGGAAATTTTGACTGTATTGATTGCAATTTAAAAAAAAATGTTGCAATGTTGTCTGTAACCTTTGGATTTTTTGTACAGTTATAACTATAGCAACAATAATTGCAATTTTGGTAGTAGGTAATAATTGAAAATTTGGCAGTAATCTTTGAAACAGTGACGGCAATATCTAAAAATTTACTGAAAATTGGAATTTATTCAATAAGATATAAAAATTTTATATTTCCAGAAATTGGATTAAAAGTTGGCAGAATAATGCTATGTTTGGGTACAAAATTGTATGTGCATGTTTTTACAAAAAATACAATTTTAGTTTATGAACCATTATCAAATATAGAAGGATTGTCATGAATAAATTGCTTATTAAATTTAACTCGACAAAAAATTGCACTTTAAGGATTCATTGAATTATAATTTAGGTAATTCACTGTTAATGATTAAATTGAATAGGTACATTATTTTAAATAATTTACTTTCAAGCTCGGAAAACGGAAAAAAAACTTGAGAGCATTTCACCTTGGGCTTTTATGTTGTTTTATGTCTTTTAATTATGAATTTGGTTTAATTAACTTCCGAGTGTGTGGTTCCGGTAATGTAGAAATGTAGATAATAATGTAGAAAACACTAATAATGTAGAAAATCATATCAAAACATTCGACAGAAATCCAAGCAGATTTCAGTGCAAATAAATCAGAAAAATTGTATTTATGAATACAAAATTACTTACAAATATTCTACTTCTCCTTCTTCTACTTCTTCTCCTTCTGCTGTTTCTCCTTCTACATATTCTCCATCTTCTCCATATTCTCCATCATCTCCTGCTTCTGATTCTTCTTCTTCTTGTGCAGCTCCATTGCTTATGAAATCCAAGCAGATTTCAGTGCAAATCAGTCAGTAAAATTGTATTTATGAATTAAAAATTACTTACAAATATTCTTCTTCTCCTTCTTCAACTTCTTCTCTTTCTCCTGTTTCTCCTCCTACTCCATCTTCTCTATCTTCTCCATCTTCTCCATATTCTCCTGCTTCCGATTCTTCTTCTTCTTGTACAGCTTCATTGCTAATCGTTGGCGACTACGTCACTAGATAATTTTCAGTTTTGGGCCGTGTGAAAATCGGAAAATCGGTGAAAATCAGCAGTAAAAAGGAATATCATTTGGCTGGAGGATAAACTAGTATGAGCTAACCTGATTCCTAGATTATCTACGTTCGTGGTCTGTTATTAATATGGTGGCTATTACTTAAGTTTTATTCATGAATTATCATGTATGCACTATACATGGATCAATCAAGTTGAAATTTAGGTTAAGTTCATAAGAACCAATTGCATTGCAAATATCACATTGCGAATGTATCATGCCAAGCTAGTTTACGATATGTTCTGTTATTCTTTAGATTTATTGACGATATTTTGACTAATTTCCAGCATCACCTTTGTGGTACAGTCTGTGAAATGAATACTTGATATGCACCCTCAACTAAAACATTGTTTACTGCGATGTTCCTCAGATGCATGGTTTTCCCATATAAAAAATATTATGCGATATCGCCTGGAGCCCTATTATACTTATTATACTAAAGAAAGTGCTGAAGAAAACTTGATTGAGTTCAACAGTGTAAATGGACGCTCAATTGTAATCTACAATGTGACACCAATACTCAATAAGCTTAGATGCAACAGAGAACTCTTAATTGGGCTCCAAAGGACCTCCCATTTGGCCTCAACGAGGAACTCCCAATAACGTTCTACAAAGCTGCACCAGAACTCAATGAGTTATTAGTGTTACAGAGAAATCACAATATGGCTCATCACAAGAACTTAATCAGGTTTAGTGCAACTGCGCTGGAAATCTATTCAAGTGAAAAAATGCGGGGTTTTGGAAGGAAGATAATGGATATGAAAATTCATATATCCTCAATAAATCGTCCTTCAGAATTAAGAGGACCCAAAGAACTAAGAAAAGGGACTGCCAAGACTCCAAAGAGCTGAAGAAAACGTGATTGAGTTCAACAGTGTAAATGGACGCTCAATTGTAATATACAATATGACACCAATACTCAATAAGCTTAGATGCAACAGAGAACTCTTAATTGGGCTCAAAAGGACCTCCCATTTGGCCTCAACGAGGAACTCCCAATAACGTTCTACAAAGCTGCACCAGAACTCAATGAGTTATTAGTGTTACAGAGAAATCACAATATGGCTCATCACAAGAACTTAATCAGGTTTAGTGCAACTGCACTGGAAATCTATTCAAATGAAAAAATTCGGGGTTTTGGAAGGAAGATAATGGATATGAAAATTTATATATCCTCAATAAATGGTCCTTCAGAATTAAGACGACCCAAAGAACTAAGAAAAGGGACTGCCAAGACTCCAAAGAGCTGAAGAAAACGTGATTGAGTTCAACAGTGTAAATGGACGCTCAATTGTAATATACAATGTGAAACCAATACTCAATAAGCTTAGATGCAACAGAGAACTCTTAATTGGGCTCAAAAGGACCTCCCATTTGGCCTCAACGAGGAACTCCCAATAACGTTCTACAAAGCTGCACGAGTACTCAATGAGTTATTAGTGTTACAGAGAAATCACAATATGGCTCATCACAAGAACTTAATCAGGTTTAGTGCAACTGCACTGGAAATCTATTCAAATGAAAAAATGCGGGGTTTAGGAAGGAAGATAATGGATATGAAAATTCATATATCCTCAATAAATGATCCTTCAGAATTAAGAGGACCCAAAGAACTAAGAAAAGAGACTGCCAAGACTCCAAAGAGCTGAAGAAAACGTGATTGAGTTCAACAGTGTAAATGGACGCTCAATTGTAATATACAATATGACACCAATACTCAATAAGCTTAGATGCAACAGAGAACTCTTAATTGGGCTCAAAAGGACCTCCCATTTGGCCTCAACGAGGAACTTCCAATAACGTTCTACAAAGCTGCACCAGAACTCAATCAGTAATTAGTGTTACAGAGTAATCACAATATGGCTCATCACAAGAACTTAATCAGGTTTAGTGCAACTGCACCGGAAATCTATTCAAATGAATAATGCGAGGTTTTGGAAGGTAGATAATGGATATGAAAATCCATATATCCTCAATAAATGGTCCTTCAGAATTAAGAGGACCCAAAGAACTAAGAAAAGGGACTGCCAAGACTCCAAAGAGCTGAAGAAAACGTGATTGAGTTCAACAGTGTAAATGGACGCTCAATTGTAATATACAATGTGAAACCAATACTCAATAAGCTTAGATGCAACAGAGAACTCTTAATTGGGCTCAAAAGGACCTCCCATTTGGCCTCAACGAGGAACTCCCAATTACGTTCTACAAAGCTGCACCAGAACTCAATGAGTTATTAGTGTTACAGAGAAATCACAATATGGCTCATCACAAGAACTTAATCAGGTTTAGTGCAACTGCACTGGAAATCTATTCAAATGAAAAAATTCTGGGTTTTGGAAGGAAGATAATGGATATGAAAATTTATATATCCTCAATAAATGGTCCTTCAGAATTAAGAGGACCCAAAGAACTAAGAAAAGGGACTGCCAAGACTCAAAAGAGCTGAAGAAAACGTGATTGAGTTCAACAGTGTAGATGGACGCTCAATTGTAATATACAATGTGAAACCAATACTCAATAAGCTTAGATGCAACAGAGAACTCTTAATTGGGCTCAAAAGGACCTCCCATTTGGCCTCAACGAGGAACTCCCAATAACGTTCTACAAAGCTGCACCAGAACTCAATGAGTAATTAGTGTTACAGAGAAATCACAATATGGCTCATCACAAGAACTTAATCAGGTTTAGTGCAACTGCACAGGAAATCTATTCAAATGAAAAAATGCGGGGTTTTGGAAGGAAGATAATGGATATGAAAATCAATATATATCCTCAATAAATGGTCCTTCAGAATTAAGAGGACCCAAAGAACTAAGAAAAGGGACTGCCAAGACTCCAAAGAGCTGAAGAAAACGTGATTGAGTTCAACAGTGTATATGGATGCTCAATTGTAATATACAATGTGACACCAATACTCAATAAGCTTAGGTGCAAGAGAAAACTCTTAATTGGGCTCAAAAGGACCTCCCATTTGGCCTCAACGAGGAAGTCCCAATAACGTTCTACAAAGCTGCACCAGAACTCAATGAGTTATTAGTGTTACAGAGAAATCACAATATGGCTCATCACAAGAACTTAATCAGGTCTAGTGCAACTGCACTGGAAATCTATTCAAATAAAAAAATGCGGGGTTTAGGAAGGAAGATAATGAATATGAAAATTCATATATCCTCAATAAATGGTCCTTCAGAATTAAGAGGACCCAAAGAACTAAGAAAAGGGACTGCCAAGACTCCAAAGAGCTGAAGAAAACGTGATTGAGTTCAACAGTGTATATGGATGCTCAATTGTAATATACAATGTGACACCAATACTCAATAAGCTTAGGTGCAAGAGAAAACTCTTAATTGGGCTCAAAAGGACCTCCCATTTGGCCTCAACGAGGAACTCCCAAGAACGTTCTACAAAGCTGCACCAGAACTCAATGAGTTATTAGTGTTACAGAGAAATCACAATATGGCTCATCACAAGTACTTAATCAGGTTTAGTGCAACTGCACTGAAAATCTTAGCCAAATGAAGAAATGCGAGATGTCGGAAGGAAGATGATGGATATGAAAATCCTTATATTCTCAATAAATTTCCCGATATAATTTTTGTTTGTTTTTTATATGGCAATCTTTGAAATAACTGTAAAACACCATGCATCATAAAACAAATATCAAATGGTTTTTATTTATAACCATGATTCTGTGACGGTAATTTGTAATCATTAAACAGTATTTACAGTAATTAATTTATTACAAAATTAAATTGATTAACGATGCAAATCAAGTATTCAATTCACTGATGCCGTTATCTTTTTATTTTATACATGAGAGATATCGCCTAGAGCCCTATAATACTCATGTAGTTAAGAACTAAAAAAATTGCGGGATTTTGAAATGAAGATATCGGATATGAAAACCCAAATTTCTGGCCCATCAGAATGAAAAGGACCCAAAGAACTAAGGACGGGGACTGACAAGACTCCAAAGAGCTGAAGAAAACTTGATTGAGTTCAACAGTGTAAATAAACGCTCAATTGTAATCTACAATGTGGCACCAATATTCAATAAGCTCAGATGCAACAGAGAACTCATAACTGGGCTCAAAAGGACCTCCCATTTGGCCTCAACGAGGAACTCCCAATTACGTTCTACAATGCTGCATCAGAACTCAGTGAGTTATTAGTGTTACAGAGAAATCCCAATCTGGCTCACCACAAGTACTTAATCAGGTTTAGTGCAACTACACTGGAAATCTTAGTCAAATGAAAAAATGCGGGATTTTGGAAGGAAGATAATGGATATGAAAATCCTTATATCCTCAATAAATGGCCCTTCAGAATGAAGAGGACCCAAAGAACTAAGAACAGGGACTGCCAAAACTCCAAAGAGCTGAAGAAAACGTGATTGAGTTCAACAGTGCAAATGAACGCTCAATTGTAATCTACAATGTGACACCAATACTCAATGAGCTTAGATGCAACAGAGAACTCTTAATTGGGCTCAAAAGGACCTCCCATTTGGCCTCAACGAGGAACTCCCAATAACGTTCTACAATGCTGCACCAGAACTCAATGAGTTATTAGTGTTACAGAGAAATCACAATATGGCTCACCACAAGTACTTAATCAGGTTTAGCGCAACTACACTGGAAATCTTAGTCAAATGAAAAAATGCGGGATTTTGAAAGGAAGATAAAGGCTATGAAAATCTATAGATCCTCAATAAATGGTCCTTCAGAATGAAGAGGACCCAAAGAACTAAAAACGGGGACTGCCAAGACTCCAAAGAGCTGAAGCAAACGTGATTGAGTTCAACAGTGCAAATGAACGCTCAATTGTAATCTACAATGTGACACCAATACTCAATAAGCTTTGATGCAACAGAGAACTCTTAATTGGGCTCAAAAGGACCTCCCATTTGGCCTCAACGAGGAACTCCCAATAACGTTCTACAAAGCTGCACCAGAACTCAATGAGTTATTAGTGTTACAGAGAAATCACAATATGGCTCATCACAAGTCCTTAATCAGGTTTAGTGCAACTACCCTGGAAATCTTAGTCAAATGAAAAAATACGAGATTTTGAAAGAAAGTATGTTGGATATGAAAATCCATACTAAACTGGCAAGAAGTGCAAGAACCTGAAAGAAAATATATTGGATATGAAAATCCATTTTCCATACACATGCACATACATTTGTATAAATGGTCACTTTGTGAAAAGGAGCCCCAAAGTCTGGGTATTCGTGAAAATCTGATTTTTTTTGCACAATTATAATTTACAGCAAAATCTGCGTATTTTGAAAATTCGGTACTCCAATAAAAATACCTCTCCAAAACTTGACCTCGTAGGTATCTTTAACCTCAAGATACATTTCGCAATTATATAAATGAATGCAAACTAATTGCATGATATTCAAATTTGTTTGACGTAATATCTAAGTTGCAGTAGTAATAATGTAAATACTGAAATTAGTAGAAGTCGTAACATTTTTAGACCGCTGTAAATGTTGTTGACATTGTTAACTACATTCGGAGCTTTTATAAAACATACTTTGAACTAGTGTTATGTACTATGCGTATCAAATTCTTCGGAAAACTTATTCAAACTAAATTAATTCTATTACAGATTAATCAATTTAATAGGTAAAACATTGTATATACTCAGTGTGTATTTATGAGAAACCAGAAGACATTTCTAGTGTGCACATGCGTTAGTGGTGTTTTATTCGCAAGCTGTAGCAACTTAAAAATAAAACACTACTAAAATATGTGTAAGAAATTTCTTCTACTTTCTCATAAATGCACATCGAGTGTCGATAGTGTTTTACCTATTAAGGCCCAGTTGTATGATCGTTGATCATCCTTGATCGTGGTTCAGTTTCTAAGGCCCAGTTGTATGATAGTGGATCACCTTGACCATGGTTCCATTACCTAGGATACAATTGTTAATACAATGGTATCCTAGGCAACTGAACCATGGTCAAGGATGATCCACGATCGTACAACTGGGCCTAAGGATACCATTGTATTAACAATGGTATCCTAGGTAACTGAACCATGGTCAAGGATGATCCACGATCATACAATTGGGTCTTAGTTGATTAATCTATGATGGAATAAGTATAATTCAATTATAGTTTTCCAACGAATTTAATACACATAGTACACACACTAGTTCACAGTATAGCTTAAAAAAACTCCGAATGTAAGAAGCTAGTCAAGAACGTTTTAGCAGTGTCAAGTGAAAGCATTTGTAAGTGGATAATGCACGCGTAAATATTTGTCGTGGCAAAAATTGCTCATAATTATAAACACTAAAGCTAAGACTAAGCATGAAGATCTGCCTCAAGGCGAGAGTACACATCTCAGCACAATAACTTCGACTCACCTCTGAGCTATCGACAACTCACACCACGGCCCTTTTTTTCGATTTGGGCCCCAATTTTACGCCCCCGCGATTTCGAATGTCGGCCGAAATTATTTTAACGTCTCACCGGATATGGACCCCGATTTCCGGAAGTACTATACTTCCCTTCATCCACCCCAAGCTCCAATGCCTACCCGCTTTTAACATATTGCAGCGAATTTTGCTTCGCTGGCACACGAGTTCCATGGGGAACTTGGACGTTTCCTATTTCCTGGGATAAAACTTTCTTTTGGAAAATGTATTTTTTATAATTACTTTTAAAACCATAGAATATGTTATCTTGGTTGTGTATTTCAAACTTTGGAAAAACTGGCGCTCATTTATCATAGACATCAGGCTTTTCCACCTGAATGTCCTGAACTAGTGAGATACCATAGAAGGAAAATTGACGCTCATGAATCATGGACAGCAGGCTTTTCCACCTGAATGTCCTGATGTGTAAGATACTATAGAAGAAACTTGGCGCTCATGATTCATAGACACCAGGCTTTTCCACCTGAATGTCCTGAACTAGTGAGATACCATAGAAGGAAAATTGGCGCTCATGAATCATGGACAGCGGGCTTTTCCACCTGAATGTCCTGATGTAGTGAAATACCATAGAAGAAAACTGGCGCTCATGATTCATAGACAGCAGGCTTTTCCACCTGAATGTCCTGAACTAGTGAGATGCCATAGAAGGAAAATTGGCGCTCATGAATCATGGACAGCAGGCTTTTCCACCTGAATGTCCTGATGTAGTGAGATACCATAGAAGAAAACTGGCGCTCATGATTCATAGACAGCAGGCTTTTCCACCTGAATGTCCTGATCTAGTGAGATACCATTGAAAGAAAATTGGCGTTCATGAATCATAGACAACAGGCTTTTCCACCTGAATGTCCTGATGTAGTGAGACACCATAGAAGAAATACTGGCGCTCATGAATCATAGACAGCAGGCTTGTCCACCTGAATGTCCTGATGTAGTGAGATACCATAGAAGAAAACTGGCGCTCATGATTCATAGACAGCAGGCTTTTCCACCTGAATGTCCTGATCAAGTGAGATACCATAGAAGGAAAATTGGCGCTCATGAATCATGGACAGTAGGCTTTTCCACCTAAATGTCCTGATCTAGTGAGACACCACAGAAGAAAAACTGGCGCTCATGAATCATAGACAGCAGGATTTTCCACCTGAATGTCTTGATGTATTGAGATACCATAAGAGAGAGAAGACAACTATGGCGCTCATGAATCAAAGACAGCAGGCTTTTCCACCTAAATGTCCTGATCTAGTGAGACACCATAGAAGTCCGAAGAAAATTATCCATATGTTCAAATACACACTTCGATATATTTTTATGGTTAAAAAATTTAAAAAGACAAAACAAACATAAAAAGGAAACGTCCGTAAAGTATCCCCACCGCTTATACCTCATGCGCCATATCAAATTCACCGCAATATGCCCATTCTGTGGGGGTCAAGCACGAAGTTGGAGGGATGAAGGAAAATATTTCGTTCTGAAAAGCGAAATCCATTTCCAGTCGGAGACAATAATTCCAGCTAACTATCAAAAACGTGGGGTCGCAGAATTACGGCGCAAAAAGAGTAAAAAGGCAGTGATGCAGAGATGTGGAAAACTGCAAAGTGTGTCTTGATTGCCATGCTTAGATATCATCGTCACATTGAAACCAATATTCGCGCCTAAATTGGAAACGTTTCGTTTCTTTAAAGGCAAACAAAATTATGATTTAATTGATTACCACGAAAAATATATAGAAGGAAATAAATATACAGGGTGTCCTGTGATAAAAGCAACACCTGAAATATCTACGAATGCAATTTTGTTTCACGAAATCTATGAAATGCGACAGTCTTTAAATAAAAGTGGATAATTTTTGGCAAACAAATGATTTTAAACCCTTTCCGCAGCGGAAGTAAGCCCATATTTTTAAATCGCAGTAGGGGTTGAGTGGTGGTTTATATGAAGGCTTACATAATTTACAATACAACGCTGTATTACTTTATAAAATCCGTCGATTTCTAATGTAATACAACGTTACATTGCATATGTAAGCTATCAAATAAACTATCACTTAACCACTACTCCCATTCCAATTGTGCTTACCTCTCCTTCGCAAAAAGAGTTAAACATTGTAAGATAATTTACTTGACAGAAATGTCTCCTGCAATTAAAAATTGACGTATTTTGGCGATTTTGGGAAACAAAATTATATTCGTAGATATTTAGGGCGTTTCCTTTGCCCTAGGACACCGTGTATATATCGAGCGTTCAACAAAATTCGACGACAAAGTTGGCGTTGGAAATCTTAAGTCATGTCTGAGCTAAGATCAAATCTGACATGTCAACATGACATGCGTGTGACCTTAGTGCAGACATGACTAGAGAATGCTACCGCAAACTTCGCCGTCGTTTTTTGTTGAACTCTCGGTATATATATATATATATATATTAGGGAGTCCGTTCTTTCCCAAACCGCGATTTTTTTTAAGAGGACTAGTTAAATGTCTTCTCTTCACGGTAAATAACTATTTTGAAATAAAAAAAAACCACTGGTAACCGTATTTTCGCGTGCCTGCAGGCAAATTAAATTTCCCAGTTGATTAACATGGGAAAATTGACTTTAAACGCTCAATTTTTATTTACAAATTGTAGGTCTTCATATAAGTCAACATACCGTGGCAAAACTTCAAAAACCGTGTGTTAAATACAAGGATTTTTTTTTGCAACAAGAAAACAATTTCTGCTCGCGAAGTTTAGGTCTGTTACACTAAAATTTCAATTTTTCTAGTGTAACAGCTAGAAAAATTGAAATTTTAGTGTAACAGACAAAAAATTCGCGACCAGAAATGGTTTTTCTTATTGCAAAAATGAAATATTCTCTGTATTCAATACACGGTTTTTAAAGTTTTGCCACGGTATGTTGACATATATGAAGACCTACAATTTGTAAAAAAAAAAAAAATTAGCATTTAAAGACGATTTGCCCATGTTAATCAAATGGGAAATTTCATTTGACTGCAGGCACGCAAAAATACGGTTACCAATGAGTTTTTTAATTTTAAAATAGTTATTTACCATGAAAAGACGACATTTAACTTGTCCTATCAAAAAAAATCTCGATTTGGGAAATAACGGACACCCCAATATATATATAAATATATATTACGACTTCTACATGTAATATGCATATATTGGCGCCTAAAAACCCCAAATAGATTTGATTAATTACCACTGCAACCGATAAAGCAGCATACAAATCAAGAACATAATTCATTTATTTCATCACTATATTTTGTTGCTAAGCACTAGAAATAAAGTAATTTTGATTGCATTTCATTGTAGCACAGGCGGAAAAAATAAAAATATTGTAATCATGCAGAAAAAACACATAAAAAAACACATGATATGACCAATTATTTATTGTTTGTACGTGTGGATGGTTGTAAATGCTAAGGACTTTGTCCAAAGGACAAATTAAGAATGCGTGGTTTTTGGGGGCGAGCATAATTCGGCGAATAGCTCGAATTTGGAATATAAAAAATCTAAGAAACAAGCAAAAACCCTAACTTTACGAAGACGTAGTCCCAGCCGGCACTGAAATTAAAATAAGTCTAAGTACATATTCGTCTTAAAATGTGTTGTTATTACAGCTGCAGCATATAAATGATTTTGGAGCAAGTACAGAGTTACAATTTTAATAGAATCGATTTATTATCATTATTGTTCAACGATAATAGATACTTATTAAAGGCTCGTTCTTATGAATCAAGTTCATTGATAAATTGTAGCAGATCGACAGAAGTTGAATGAAAAATATAGTATAAGGTTAATCGATAAAAATTGGATGAAAACTATAGTATAAAGTTGATTAACTCATCTATAATCATTATTGCTCAACGATAATAGATACATATTACAGTTGCAGCATAGAAATGATTTTCAAGCAAGTACAGAGTTACAATTTTTATTGAATCGATTCATTATCATTATTGTTCAACGATAATAGATACGTATTAAAGGCTCGTTCTTATGAATCAAGTTCATTGATAAATTGTAGTAGATCGACAAAAGTTGAATATAAAATATAGTATAAAGTTGATCGATAAAAATTGAATGAAAACTATAGTATAAAGTTGATTAACTCATCTATAATCATTATTGCTCAACGGTAATAGATACATATTACAGTTGCAGCATAGAAATAATTTTCAAGCAAGTACAGAGTTACAATTTTTATTGAATCGATTCATTATCATTATTGTTCAACGATAATAGATACTTATTAAAGGCTCGTTCATATGAATCAAGTTCATTGATAAATTGTAGCAGATCGACAAAAGTTGAATGAAATATATAGTATAAGGTTGATCGATATAAATTGAATGAAAACTATAGTATAAAGTTGATTAACTCTATTGAAACAAAGGTTCTCATTCATTCAAGTTTTATTGTTCAACTACAATCCTAGTTTTATTAATCAACTGCAATCGTCTAGTTTTATTGATCAACTACAATCGACGAATTAAACTTGATACGATTTCGAAAAAATAATTTAAATTTTATGCCGTGCAACCGTTTGATTTTAGCTTGCATTTACAAACATATCCATGCTTAGTTTGCAAAGTGACGTAAGCAACCCCTTGCACCTACACTTGCGTTCTAGAAATAATTCTGAAGTAAAAATATATTTTAGGCGAATGTACAATTTTGACACCAATGGTCCAGTTGTACGATCGTGAATCATCCTTGATAATGGTTCAATTTCTATGAATCATTGTATTAACAATTGGTAACTGAACCATGGTCAGGGATGAACTATGATTGTATCAATTTCTAAGAATGATTGTATTAATAACACTTGGCACCTGAACCATGGTTAAGGATGAACCACGATTGTATCAATTTCTAAGGCCCAGTTGTACGATCGTGGATCATCCTTGACCATGGTTCAGTTGCCTAGGATACCATTGTATTAACAATTGTATCCTAGGAATTGAACTACGGTGAAGGTGATCCATGATCATACAACTGGGCCTAAGAATCATTGTATTAACAATTGGTAACTGAACCATGGTCAAGGATGAACTATGATTGTATCAATTTCTAAGAATCATTGTATTAACAATTTGTAAGTGAACTATGATCAAGGATGAACTATGATTGTATCATTTTCTAAGAATCATTGTATTAACAATTGGTAACTGAACCATGGACAAGGATGAACCACGATTGTACAACTTTGGCTGAGCGTTACTACGGCGTTATTTACGTACGTTACTTTGCTAAACGCAGTGATACTTCATACACCAAAACACCCAAAAATGCACTCACTTTGGCAGCGCTGATGCGTTCCGCATGGGTGCACCGGCTGGACTGGATCGATATGCGCGCAGAGCATCGGTGCTCAACAATGCAATTTTATCAATTGCAATAAAAACGTCCGGCGATGGGATTTGAACTTGAATTTTTCACCTTTTGGATTAGACGGCGGGCAAATGTAGCGCGTGCGAAGGTTATTGTGTGCAGAGGAACCGACTTTTGAAAATCGAATCAAAATTTTGATATTATAGTAGTACCACCCATTAACTACTTTAAATGACCAAATAATTGAAATTACACAATTAGAAACTACGGACTATGGTGCAGGTACAAAATAATTTAATACAATAGTAACCACAAAAATGCTAAAATTGACAGTAATCATTGAAACTTTGATAGTAATCATTAATATGTTGATCAGGATAATTAAACATTGAAAGAAAGAACTGAAAATTAGATAATAATAACTGAAATTTTGATAGCAAAGAATGAACGCTTTTAAGCAATCTCTGAAATTTTATATAGAATTGAAACTTAGACAGTAATTATACCAGTTTTGTAGCAGTAGGTATTATATATATATATATATATATATATATATATATATATATATATATATATATCAGTATACCTTCTACCACAATGGTGTAGGTGTATTGATTTATATTCTCCTTTTCTTCTTTTGTTACTGTTTTTCGTTCATGAAGTTCTTCCATTTAGTCCTATCCTTCGCAAGCTCTTTCGCTTCTTTCCATGTTTTCCCTGTTTCTTCTATTATTGTTGTTAACACACATATATATATATATATATATATATATATATATATATATATATATATATATATATATATATATTGTTACGTTTTCGTTGCCCCACGTTCGCTGCCAAATTTTACGTTTGTTTACTGCCCCACGTTCGGGACTCCAAATGTTACGTTTTCGTATTGCCTCACGTTCGGGACTACAAATGTTACGTTTTTATTGCTCCACTTTGGCTGCCAAATGTTACGTTTGCTCTGCCTATTTTATAGTGTTGAATATTTAAGCATTTACTTGTTTTGTAACTTTTTGTTCTTTCTCTTATCTCAGGTTCAATAGTAGGTTCAATCATAACTAAATAGAGTTTTGTTCAAATACTTTAATGAATTGAAAATAACCAAAAATATTAAAACGTCTAATATAAACTGAACTAACCTGAACCTGAACAAACAAATCAAAAACAATAGAAAACAAAACTATTAAATAAATAATAAACTATGGCCAACATTAACAAACTAAATCCTATATACACAAGCCAACTTATGTGATAATATGACTCTTGCACTTTACGCAAACTTTCTACTTGCAGTTTTCTTCTTGTGATTCCTTGATTAATTCGTCCTCTTGTCCCGGCGTTCTCCTTTTGATCCTTTGTTGATTCCCACAAAAGTAAACAGCTACTTTTGTGTGCGAAGTTGAGGGGCTTGAAGTCCTGATTTTTGAATATCTCCGTCACGGCTCCTATCTTGTTGAACTCCTCTCCTGGTTGACTGTCTTCTTCCAGTCCTATGTCCAATCGTTGAAACCCCGTTAATATTTTGTAATGTATTCGTATTAGTATCGCAACATCTCCACCCGCGATCCACACGCGTCTCTCCCACTCGTCAATCTCCTTGTTGATTATTTTCGACTTTCCATTATTCAATTCCCCAAGCGTCTATGCACGAAGTCACCTGTCACCCGAGGTAACCGATCAACAACCTCCATCCGTGGATTGCTTTGTATATGTGTGCATACTTGTTCATATTCACATTTACAATATTTACAATAATTTTTGTTAGCTTGTGCCCTATAATTCTATCTAATACCTATATAATAATAACAATAAATCTATTCTAATTAATCTAAATAAATAATACAAATACCATCACAGAATATATATATATATATATATATATATATATATGAGCGAGAGACAGAAAATCGATAATAGACTATATAATAATGGAAGAGACAAACAAACAACAAATAATGGACACAAGAGTAAGAAAGCGGTCGAAAATAGGGAGCGACCACTACCTAGTGATAAAACAAATAAGAGAAAACAACAGCAACGTAAAAGAAACAGAACAGCAAACAAATAAAACGAGAGCATGCACCAAAATAAAAGACTATAAGCCGAACAATAAAGACACGCAAACAGAAAACAAAGAAGAGATGGAGAGATAACAACAAATAAATACAACACAAAAAGCAACGAACACAGAAAATTTAGAACAAATGTGGAAAAACCTCAAAGAAAATAACCTATAATAAAAGTGGCAAGTAGAATATGCGGAACCAGCAAGAAAGAAACAAACAACAAACGAACAGCCTGGTGGTCAACTGAAGTAAGAGACCAGGTAGAAACAAAGAAACAGGCATTGAAAAAAATCCTCAACAACAAAACAAGGGAGAAGTACGAAGGATATAAAGACGCAAGAAACAAGGTAAAACAAATAATACTCAAGAACAAACAGAAGTTATGGGAAGAATTTGGAGACAAACTCGAAAGAAATAGGACGGAAAACCTAAAACTATTCTACAGCGTAATCAAACGGAACAGACGAGACAAAGAAGCAACAGAGAGGGTCATAAAAAGCAAAAACGAAGAAAAAGAAATAGCAGAAAGAGGGAAGGAATACTTTGAAGAAGTATTGGGAACCACAAAAGATTAAGAGGAGGAGAACAAAGAGATAAATAGGAGAGAAGCAGATCAAGTAGAGGGAGAAGATATAACCGAAGAAGAAGCGAAAACAGCAATAAAGGAACTAAAAGACCGGAAAGTGGCAGCAAGTGACAGAATCACCAGTGAAATGAGCAAACACATGCGCACAAAAGGACAAAATAATTTACAAGGTATGATTTTTAAGTACGTACCGTTTTAATATTTACAAAAAAAATAGACAATTTTATAACAATTTCATTTAAGTACATATATTTGATATGTTTTTTTATGTTTACCTTTACAATTGTACAAATATACGGATCCATCCTGTGTAAAATTAATTTAATTATTAAGATTTATGCACTCTCTGGGATTTAAATTTGTGCAAACTGTGAAATATGTGTTGGGGAATTATTTCTTCGGACAACTGAAGACCGGTTTCGACCTATCGGCTCTCGTCACTTCAATGTGTGTTCGATTTTTGAATTCCCAAATGCACATTGTCGCAATTTTGAAATGGCTTTGAGTAGCCTAGGTCACATTACAGTCGCAATGGAACTTCAAGATTGAAAAATTCCCATGAACTCAGTAGATTCAATTCAATTCAATTCAATTCAATTCAATGAGATATTCTTTTGCTACTGAAAATGGTCTGAAATCTATCTGAAAACATTTAGTTTGAATGAAAGTGTGCTTGTTAAAAAGGTTTTCGGTTTTTCGTATTCTTACAAAGTTACTTAAAGACAAAAATATCTGAACGGCCTATTATAGTGACATTATTTTTTTTTTCTTGCAAAAAATCTTACACAATCAAAATGTGCAAACGTCCGTGGTACTGTATAAAATAAATTCCGCAATGTTTTCATGTAATTTACAATTTTGCAATAAAAACAAAATATGCTGGAAAAGAAGGGGCACAGTTCTCTACCAAAATAGCGAAAAAAATATTAAAAATAAGTGATTTTTTGCAATTTGCACACGCTATTTGAAATTTGCACATGCAATTTGCAATTTGCACATGCAATTTGCAATTTGCACATGCAATTTGCAATTTGCAATTTGCACATTCAATTTGCAATTTGCATATACAATTTGAAATATGCACATGCAATTTGCAATTCTACAATAAAAAAAGAATGTGCATTATTCTCTTTAATTTTCCTATTTTTCTATCAAAATTTTCGAAAATTATCCAAAAAAAGTAAGTAAACGTTAAACACAAAACGCAAAAATGTCAAATCCAGAAATGTTTTTGTAATTGCAGAAAACTTAATGAAAACATCAACATATGCAAATAAATAGGTACACTAAACTTTTAGCAATTTTTACGGAATAATCAATAAAGCTACGGGGAAAGGTATGCATTACGAAACGGAAGAAAGTGAGAATCCTGAAAAATGATTGAAATAGCAGAAACCTTAACAATAATATCAAAATATGCAAATAAATAGTTGCTACTATAAATACTAATCTTTCAGCAATTTTAACTGAATAATAACAATAATAACAATAATAAATAATAATAATAATAATAAATAATAATAATAACAATAACAATAAAGATTTTACGAGAAATGCCAAATTGTTTTATGGAGATTGAATTTAATTGAATTTCCTTAATATGAATTGAAAATATCAATAATGTAAAAACGTAAAGAACGTTAAGAATCTAATTAAATTTGTGCTAACTTGCTAAAAATTTCCAGCATTTTTTTTAAATTTGAGGAATTTTCTTAAATTTATTTAAATGTATTTTAGAAAATTTGCAAAACATTTAATATTTTCCGGCAATTTTTGTAATTTTTAACTTTTGTTGATATTATGGTCATACTTTTTGAACATTCTGATACTTTTAATAATTGTTTTATTAACATTCTGCACGTTTTTACTCTGAGAATGTTTTGATATGCCATATTTGGCAAATTCTAAAATCTTTATGAAATGGTGTGTAACTTTATTGGGACTCATATTTTATAAATAAAACAAGTCAACTTTGGTAATATCACTTTTATTTGTGATTATAGTTTCAACTATTTAGATAGTCATTACAGACTAGGTCACTTAGTGATAATGACTGGCGAAACAGTCCAAACTGAAGTTATAAATAAAATAATAATTGGTATTAACATAGTTTTATTTTTATGTTATATCTATAACATAACAAATTGCACAAAACTTATCAATAATATCAAAATATGCAAATAACTACTTACTACTATAAATACTAATCTTTCAGCAATTTTAACTGAATAATAACAATAACAACAATAATAAATAATAATAATAACAATAATAATAATAATAATAATAATGACAATGAAGATTTTAAGAGAAATGCCAAATTGTTTTATGGAGATTGAATTTTATTGAATTTCCAAGATATGAATTAAAAATATCAATAATATTAAAATGTTAAGCACGTTAAAAATCAAATTAAATTTGAGCTGACTTGCTGAAAATTTCCAGCATTTTTTTGAAAATTTGAGGTATTTTCTAAAATCAATTTAAATGTATTTTAGAAAATTTGTAAAACATTTAATATTTTCCGGCAATTTTTGTAATTTTTAACTTTTGTTGATATAACGGTTATACTTTTTGAACATTCTGATACTTTTAATAATTTTTTTATTAACATTCTGCACGATTTTACTCTGAGAATGTTTTGATATGCCATATTTGGCAAATTCTAAAATCTTTATGAAATAGTGTGTAACTTTATTGGGACTCATATTTTATAAATAAAACAAGTAAACTTTGGTAATATCACTTTTATTTGTGATTATCTTCTTCTTCTTTGGTCCTATTACTCCACCAGGGCATCATTCGATTATTCTCTGACTGATGTACCAATAAAATGTCGTCACCATTTTACTGATTTGTGATTATAGTTTCAACTATTTGGCCATCCATTACAATACTAGGTCACTTAGTGATAATGACTGGCGAAACAGTCAAAACTGAAGTCATAAATAAAATAATAATTGGTATTAACATAGTTTTATTTTTATGTTATATCTATAACACAAAGCAAACGCTACTACAATTGAAAATATATCTTATTAAATTATGGTTAAAATTCCTGAAACTTTCTGGTTATTCGCTTTTTTCGGTTTTGCAGTAGTTTCGTCATTTAGGTTTGCTTTAATTTTCATAATTCCTGAACCTTCCTCAGAACAATTTTGATACTTTGATTGAAATTACAGACATTTTAACTTTACAGTCAGATATTTTGACTTCAAATTCTATAAATTACTATTACACTTTTGGCGATTTAGTACATTTTTGAAATCTTTATGAACTTTGGTGTAATATGTATGCAGGGTGTCCCACGCTAATGGACCACTAAAGCACAAAGCACAAAGCAAACGCTACTACAATTGAAAATATATCATATCAAAGTATGGTTAAAATTGCTGAAACTTTCTGGTTATTCACTTTTTTCGGTTTTGCAGTGGTTTCGTCTTTTAGGTTTGCTTTAATTTTCATAATTCCTGAACCTTCCTCAGAAAAATTTTGATAGTTTGATTGAAATTACAGACATTTTAACTTTACAGTCAGATATTTTGACTTCAAATTCTATAAATTACTATTACACCTTTGGCGATTTAGTACATTTTTGAAATCTTTATGAACTTTGGTGTAATATGTATGCAGGGTGTCCCACGCTAATGGACCACTAAAGCACAAAGCACAAAGCAAACGCTACTACAATTGAAAATATATCATATCAAAGTATGGTTAAAATTGCTGAAACTTTCTGGTTATTCACTTTTTTCGGTTTTGCAGTGGTTTCGTCTTTTAGGTTTGCTTCAATTTTCATAATTCCTTAACCTTTCTCAGAAAAAATTTTGATAGTTTGATTGAAATTACAGACATTTTAACTTTACAGTCAGATATTTTGACTTCAAATTCTATAAATTACTATTACACCTTTGACACCTTTGACATTTTTGAAATCTTTATGAACTTTGGTGTAATGTGTATACAGGGTGTCTCACGCTAATGGACCATTAAAAGTATATAGGGTTCCCGATGAATTAAAAATTTGAAAAATATCAACATAGCTGACACCGTTCTCCTCAGGTGATATATTTTCAAGCTTCTATCACTAGTATTTTAAATGGACCTTATATATTATTATGTTTTTGGCTTTCCCGTTTACCTTGAAACACCTAACCTAACCTATATTTTTTACTTTCGGAGATCAAAATTAAATTCCAAGATTTTGACCTCAACAAGACGTTAAGAAAAATGGCTTCAATTTCTCTTACAAATAAGATAAAAACGGAAAATTTATCTCCAATTGTACTTGAACGGTACCTCTATGACCGATATATTTTGGATCTGGAAATGTTGACAATTTGTCATTCAAAAATGTCATTAGTTAAGTGCCCACTTAAATTAAGCGTATTTCTTTTTATTAAATGGAATGGCATACTATTTATGTCATAGAGTAATTGGCATGACAATATACTATAAAAAAGTACTATACTACCATAAAATTGTAATGTCCCATTAGGGTGGGATACCCTGTATAATTAAATACAAAAAATGATTTAAAATATGCATGCATATGCATATGACATGCATATGATAATTTTAAATGTTTGTTTATATTGAACTATTTTTAATAATGTTAAATTTGAGCTCAACTAAAACAGAAACTTTATAGAAGAAAAATTAATTGATAACAAAAAAACATACCTATACCTATACCTATATATACATACCTATGGCTCAACAAAATTTAACATTTAGATAAACTTTGTAGAAAAACATTTTCAGCCGATTTAAGTCAATTCATCTCAATCACTTAGCAGCAGGGTTGGAATAAATTATGATTTAAGAAACCATCAAAAATCAATGTTTAAAAAATAATCAAATAAATCAAGGCTTATTTGATTTATTTGAATTTTTAATATTTCTGATTCATTTTAAAGCATCTTAACACCATAGTTACATTACATTTTTAATTGTGCACCTATATGTGCAATCGAGAAACAGTTCAAAATAATGATTAATTTAAAAAAAAACAATTTTGATTTAAATCAATGATTTATTTAAAACAATCATTTGATTTGAATAATGATTTAAATCACTCCAACCCTGCTGAGCAGTGCTTGAGAATATCTATGAATAAGTATCTAATATAAAATTTATAAAATAAAAAGATAGTACCATGCTGTATAACACATTTGTACAGAAGCTTATAGAGTATAAACAATTAGGAACTGTTGCCGTGAGAAAAGTAAATTAAACTTTAAAACGAGTAATTACATGTAATTCCGAGTTTTGAGGTGAAATGTGATCATCTTTAGGTTTTAGATAAGTGTAAAAAGTGTGTTTTAATGAATAAAAAAATTGCCATGGGAATGAAAGTGGACATTAACAGTAAAGAATATAATATCGCCGCAATCAAAATTAAATTACCGCGGTTTCTTAAAGAAGATATCATTTCTTAAATGGTGCAAATGTGTTAATCGCCTCCGCGCAGGTCGTTTAATGGAAAAATTACGATCTTCCGCCATGTGTGCGGTGCAATAATTTAATTCCGTGCGCCATCATCTGATTGCTATTTGATACCGGCTTTGAACACGTTACTGTTATACGACTCGTACCTACGCTGTTTTGGGTTAATTTGAATGAAAATAGCCGGAGATGTCGTGACTGATCCCGATTTACATTTATAAAGAAAGGGCAGTGCTCTGATACGAACACCCGATATCTCCTCGAGATATCTCCGAGATTGCTTACTTTGTACTAAAACCCACTGTAAAGTCCAGATCGAGGTGCCGATTACTTTTATTGTGGGCATTTAAGTGATTAGGCAAGCTTCATTTACTATTTAATACGTAATTATATCAGATATAAAAATTAAAATGGGCCCCTTTTATTTGTAGTTGCTCCTATAATCCAGTTATTACGAAAAACGCTTTGGTGGTAATTCGAGGAGAAATTCCGTGTGGAATTATTTAAATTTTTAGATGACGTGTAAGACACAATATTTCGTAAGAGGCATGTGGATACATATTTTTTAAACATCTACCTAATAGTTTTAAACGTCTGAATTTTTGTCGTTCCCAACAACGTATCAATGTTTAAACGTTCTTTATATCCATGTTGTAAAATATTTCAGGCGACATGCTCCTGAGACGGTATCATATGGTCCCAAAGCGACAACACTCGATTCTTGTAGAGATTTAAGATGGGTCTAGTTTATGGTGTGGCCCGTTTCCATATAATATCGGTTCACCTGTTGTATTTCTTACAAAAAAAAACTCCCATATTTATGACGGTATAACATATCAGCCAGAACCGTATTATAATTCTTTTAGTATTATCCCGTGTATAATCACATTAAAGTTTTTTCTACATTTCTCGTTCTTATTTCTCGCTATAAAATGAGTTTATTGTTGGTGTATATTCATAATCTTTACGATTGCCAGCTACTCATTATATTAGATTAGTTTCGACGGGGTAGCGATAAAATGGAAGCTCCGAGAATATTAAATTCATAATTTAATTGTGTCCTTAAATATGCCCAGGTGAAGATTCATAAGTCTAAAAGGTAAACCCTTTTATATAGTTTGAATTGTTTGCATGCCACAAATAATATTTGATATACTGTAATTTGGTCGTTTATAAATGAATTCAAATTATTTGCCACAAATAATATTTTTGCCGATTGTTGCGTTATTTATTTTCTGATCGTTTGTAAGTAAAATCAGATTCGTATTTATTTTCTCACACATTTAAGGTCTCTGATAAAAGATAATTGTGATGATGCGTTCACCTGACAGCTACAATAATGGCGAAATCGCTAGTTGTTACCTGCGTTGATACTTTCTTCTCAGCATCCACTTGCGCTTTTAGTAATTTCGCAGAGAAAGTAACTTGTAATTATCAACGAATTTACACGTTTACAATACCACAAAATGATTATGAGAACGCACATAACCGTTTAACAGCTTTAAAAGTGAGATTTGATTGTCGAGTCCGCAGTATGGATGCCATGAAAATTTTAAACAATACATTTTGTAGCACGAATTATTGTATTAGTTAACGTTAGTCTCCTTAACTAGATATTGACCAATATGTCCAATATGTTCAATATGTATGGACCAATATGTCCAATAAAGTTCAGGCGTGTGAATGTTTGTGAAAATTGTGGGAAAATTTGGTCCTGCCAATAATGCAATCAAAAATGGCGCCGATCAAAATAAGTAAGTGCATTTTTTTTACTTTAGCATTTTTATACTTTATCTTTTTTACGAAAATGAAACTGACAACTATAATATTTCAACAAAGTTTTATGGACTTTATTTGTTAAGTTTTAATATGATTGGTGGTATTTTGTAAAATATTGGGGTAATATTTTAACAAAAAAATATCTCATATGTTTTAACCAAATTCGAAATATACAGGGTGTCCCACTATGCTAATGGACCATTAAAAGTTTATGGGGTTCCCGATAAAATAAAAATTTCAAAAAAATCATCCAAACATGGTTGATTCCTTTCTCCTCAGTGAAATACTTTCAACCTTCTATCACTTTACACCATCAACTTTTTTTTTAAATGGAACATCATATATATTATAATATTTTTGATTTCCCCGTGTAAATTAAAACATATTTTGTAGAGATGTATGTACACCTATCGTTTTTACTTTCTGAAATAAAAATTAAATTCCAAGATGTAGACCTCAAAAAGACGTTATGAAAAATAGCTCCAATTTCTCTTACAAATAAGATAGAAACGAAAAATAAGATATCTCTAATTATACCTGAAAGGTACCTCTATGACTGATATATTTTGCAGCTAAAAATTTTGACAATTAGTCATTCAAAAATGTCATTACTTGAGTGCCCACTTAAATATAACGCAATTTTTTTTTTAATGGAATTATATAATTTTTATCTCATACAACAATTGGCATGATAATTTACTGCAAAAAAGGACTACCATATTCTCTAAATAAGTAGTTTTTGAAATATTTCGAAAATTCTAATTTCTGCATTATGTAATTTTGCCCATGCTGTTTCCATAAGCATAATAGTTTGCGAAAGATGTTTATCTTTCGTAACTGTAATAACTAATGTTAACTAAAAAAATTCACTTCTGAAAAGTTTCAAAACTATATCATTTATTTCTGACAATAAGTTTAATTGACTGGATTTACTGGAAAATTTTACTTCCGGCCTCTATACCTTGCGAACTATAGCTTTTGTGGCATACCATGTAACATAATTTGTGTTCAAAATTTTGTTTCAATCAACTTTACTCATATACAAATGTTTAGGCGGTGCACCGTTTGCCAGATAATTGCGAAAAATTACCGTCAGCCCCTTAGGGGTTGTTTTTTCAATATTAAGGGACAAAGCCCCCACCCGGGGAGGGCAAACTCGATGATATTTGATTCTAGAGTACTTAAGAGTATGTATACTAAATTTCAAAACTATACAATTTATTTCCGCCAAAACGGCTCTTTGAGGCCGATATCAACGATATTAACACATTTAAAGAGAACTTTTCCAAAGTGAAACTTATTTGTTAACATTGGTTATCAGACTGACAAAAATTAAACATTTCGCAAATTATGTTGCATATGTAAAAAGATAGGCGAAATTACATGATGCACATATTTGAATTTTCCAAATATTTCAAAAACTACTTACTGTGGGAATATGGTGGTATAATTCTTTTTTATAGTCGACTAGCTTTATAATGCCATGTTTGTTATAGAGAAAATCATGCATAATCACCTACTTTGTGGCATTGGGCTGTAAAGTGTGCCATAAAGTAGCCATATCAATAAAATAAGCACAGCTAAAGATTACGTTGCCTTTTATTCGTAGCAAGCATTTCAATTTCGAGAACATTGACCATAACGAACAATACTTGTAAAGTTTTGACTAATAAAAGTAAGTGCGATGAATTAATAGATAAATAATATTACAATAATCTAAATTCGAACAATTTACCTGATCTAAAATGTACGCAAGCATAACCTTTTCTGTAACTGTCTCCGCATTTTTTATCCTTAGCCATTGCCAAAACTAGTCATAAACATTTCTTGTAGACATCTTCCGGATTTTTAGGAATCAGACTAAGCTTGGGTTCTACAGCTTTTTTCAAAATTTCATCACTTATTAAATCTTCGTCACAAATATTTATTTTGGCAAAATTTGGGAAAAATGGTTACCATAAACAACAGTTTAGTAACCGCATCAATCAGATCATCATAGAAAAAATATTCCACCTCTTGTCAGTTTTTTTATACGCAGATTAGTTTTGAACAATTATTTATCAGAAAATTGAAATAATGCTCTAGTCGACTACAAAATAGTATATGAAATTCGGTTATAATTTCGGATTATGGCACTCGTGAAATTAGCCGACCATTCACTCATGCCATAATCCAATGAATTATAAACTAATTTTATAATATACTATTGTAGTAAATTGCCATGTCAAATGCTTTATGAGGCAAAAAGTATATCATTACATTTGAAATACGTTTAAATTAAATGGGCTAATGATATTTTTGAATGACTGACTATATTGTACAATACTTTTTTGTAGTAAATTGTCATGCCAATTGCTCTATTTCATTCCATTAAAAAAATTGAAATATGCTTAATATAAGTGGGCACTTAATTAACGACATTTTTGAATGACTAACTGTCAATACTTTTAACTGAAAATTATATCAGTCATAGAAGTACGTACCTTTTAAGTACAATTCGCGATACATTTACCGATTATGTCTTATTTGTAAGAGAAATTGAAGCCATTTGCGATAATGTCTTTTTGAGGTCAAAAATCTTGGAATTTAATTGTTTGAGGTCAAAAATCTTGGAATTTAAATACTCTCTCTGAAAGTAAAAAAAAAGGTGTACATACATCATTACAAAAGATTTTTTAAATTAAACGGGAAAGCCAGAAACATAATAAAATATAGGGTGTTCCGTTTAAAACCTGTTAATTATGTAATATTGTATTGACATGTGTAAACTGATGTATGAAATCCGGTGGCACGGATAAATGAATAAATGAATAAATAAATAACTAAATAAATGGCTTTTATGATTGTAATGAATATCTTATATGTAAGTTTGTATTTCTGTATGTGTTTTTGTTTAAATATCTCTCTATTTGCTAGTTTTAATTATTATGTACTCTGGTATATTGTATTGACCTGTGTTAAACCATATTGTTATTACACCAATAAAACTATTATTATTATTAATATAAAAAACAAAAGTTGATGGATACTTCCGGTTGAAAGTGATAGAAAGTTGAAAGTATTTCGGCTGAGGAGGATGGAATCAGCCTTGTTTGGATGAATTTTTTCAAATTTTTATTTTGTCGGGAACCCCATAATCTTTTAATGGTTCATGAGCATGGGACACCCTGTATAACATTTATTCATTTAGTTTTTATCTAAATCAAGGGAATCGACCTTGTTTGGATGATTTTTTTTCAAATTTTTATCTTATCGGAAACCCCATAAACTTTTAATGGTTCATGAGCATGGGACACCCTGTATAATATTTATTTGTTTTATACACACCCGGCCTACAGATAATAACAATATTATGTCAAAATATGAGTTATACCCGTATAAAGTGTCATACCAAACAACATCCAAAGTAATGTAAATGTTCTCTTTTTATAAGCAAATTTTGTTTATTTAAATTTACTTTGAAGCTGAATATCCACGTAATTTAGAGACACGCTGTATATTGATTTTATTTATTTTGTGTAAAATTATAAACTAAATTTGTAAGCTTAAGAGAAATATCATAGTTTGTATTGCATTCAATATGCTCTCAGCTTCAGATGTAACAACATTATCTGCACTTGTATTCATTAACTCCTCAGGTGAGTTACAAGTGTTTTCAAATTGCTCATGTACTGCTCGTACCGAATCTATTTTGGCTTCCCATTGTGTCTCTCATAGGGGTTTAAGGAAACTATTAAGATGTTTTTTTTTTAAATATCTCATCTTTTTGTAGATGCAGTATAGTTCCAATTTTCTCTGTTTCTCAAATAACTATTTGTTTCTGGCTTTGACCTGCCTTTAGAGCTTTTAATTTGTGTTGCAACTTATAATATTGCCTATTTATTGGATTTGTTTTTTGTTTAAGAAGAGATGTAATAACTTTATATTAAATTCAATTCATTCATATTCTGCTTCTAGGTGATATTTTTGACAATTTTAGGTAGACTAAAATTAATGGTTATTTAATAAATCATGTTTTGTATTTTGAAGTAATCCTTTTTACAAGAGGTAATTGTTAAATATAAAGTTGATATAATATACATATGAAGGGGAGATATATTCTCCTGTACTATTTTCCTTTCTTCCTGTTTTATTCTCTCCGTTTTCGTCGTTTATTTCTGTGGTTTCTTTCTTTTTGTGTTTAGCTTTTTTATATATATAAACAATCTTTATTAGGCTATCGACCCCATAGGGTCTTTCCGCCTTGCCTATTACATTATACGTACGTTACATTATACATTACATTACATATTATATTATATAACATTACCTAGTGATTCATGAGTGATTATTTTGATAGTGTGAAGAGAGTGTTATGAAGTGTAATATGTTTCATGAAGCGTTTTTGTCGGATGTAATTTTGTAGTGCGTTTGTTTTGTCTTTTAATACACAATTCGTCGAGTATTGTCCTATTGTCCTGTTTTTGTTGAAATTTATTTCGTAGTTTGTCTAGTCTTTGTTGGATGGGTATGATTTTGGTGATCTTGTATAAATTTATGTTTGATATGTTATGAAGATGATTGTCCTTATGTCTTAATTTAGTGAGAAGTCTTAATGTCTTCCGTTCAGTTACGTCCGTAATTCGTTTGCAGGTGTTTCTTACATTTTTTAGTATGATCTGGCCGTAGTCAATCATGGGCCTGCAGATGGATTTGTAAATTTTTGTTGCTGTACTAATGGACATCCCTCTTCCTCCGTATGTTAGGCATCTAAAATGTTTTGCTCGTTTTTGTATTTCCGTCTTTGTGTTCCGTAAGTGTTTGTCGAATTTGTGCTTATTGTCAATCGTCATTCCTAAGTATTTTATCGTCGTTGTGGGGTATACGTTTGTTCCGTTAACATGTATTGTCGGTGAGTTGTTATTGATTCTGTGGTTGGGAATAAGGAGTTGGCATTTTGCGGGGTTGGGTTCGAGTCTCCATTTGTTGAACCAGTCCATTGTTTTGTCAGTCAGTATTTGAAGTGTGTCTATTGTGTCATCCAGTCGTTTTTTATGTGTTATTAATGCTGTGTCGTCGGCGTATTGTATGATATACTGTTCTAAGTCTGTCTGCCTGTTGTCTGTTCCTAATATGTCATGGCAATATATGTTGTACAGGAGGGGCGAGAGAGGAGAACGCTGTGGCAAACCTTGTTCTGGCGAAAATTATCTTGAGTATGAATTGTTTGTTCTTATCCGTAGTTGTCTGTCTGTCAGGAAGCTGTGGGTGAATAGGATGAGGGATCTAGGTATTTGTAGGGTATGCATTTTGTATAGTAGTCCTGTGTGCCATACAGTGTCAAAAGCCTTTTTTATGTCCAGGAATAGTGCTGCGGTATGTCTGTTTTGTAAGTACGTCGTCTGTATGTTGTTCGTCAGAATGTAAAGGGGGTGTATGGTCGACAGTCTTTGTAGAATAATTTTTAATTGCTGTGTCATTTGCTAACATTTCTCTGAATTCAGTGCTTTTTGTTTTGCATCAAATATTGTTGTTTTAACTGTTGTTCTTTGTTCTTTATACATAGCGATTTACAATAGGTTTAAAAAAACTTTTCCTTCTTGTTCGGGAAGTAATTTGAAGATAAAAATGTCATATGGACATGGATCATATTCCCATTAGTTATCTACAGCACAATAACTGCGTTGAAATAGGTTCTAACTCTTATGACAATAATAAAATAATACAGAGAATCTTCTTCTTTGGTCCTATTACTCCACCAGGGAGTGTAGGGCATATTTCGAAATTTCTGTGACTGATGTACCAATAAAATGTCGTCACCATGTTACTGTCTTCCTCCTGCAACTACTCCTCTTCTTCTTCGCAGAGCTGATCCACCATTTCTTTCCACCTGCCATTATTTTATGCAATGTGCTTTGTCTGGTTCCATGATATATTTCGGCGTTCAAGCTCTTTCCTTGCAGTTCTTCTCCATATCGTCTGTGGTCGGCCTCGTTTTCTTTTTCCCCTTATATTAAAATCTAGTGACTGTCTGGTTAGATCTGCCACTGGTGTTCTTAGTGTGTGGCCAATCCATCTCCATTTTTTCTTTTTAATAGTGGTCTTTATTGGAATTTGGTTCGTCTGTTCCCACAAGTCTATGTTTGACATTTTGTTTGGCCAGTATATTCTTAGGATTCTTCTCAGGGCTTTGTTTACAAATGTTTAAATGTTTGTAAATCTCTTTCTTGTGATTTATTTATGGCCCATATATATTCTTAGGATTCTTCTCAGGGCTTTGTTTACAAATGCTTGTAATTCTCTTCCTTGCGATTTATTTTTGGCCCAAGTCTCCGACCAGTATAAAAGCACGCTCACTACATTCGTGTTGAAAATTCTAATTTTAGTAGTTTTTGATATTTCATTTGAGCGCCATATTTCCCGTAACATGTTGAATGCGTTTTGAGCTTTTCCTATTCTGGTATTTACATCTTGCTGGCAATTTCCCTTTGCCTCTATTACGCTGCCCAGGTACGTGAAGTTGCTAACGTTTTCTATGCTGGCTCTTTCTATATTAATGATTGATTCATCTGTGAGGTTTGCGCTCATTGTTTTTGTCTCTGCAGTATTTATTTCCAAACTGATTTTTTTGGCTGTGTGGTTCAATAGATTCAGTTTTTCTTGTAGATTAGTTCTATTTTCTGTGATTAGGGCTATGTCGTCGGCATACTCAAGATCTTCGAGTTTTTGACCGAATCTCCACTGCAACCCTTTTTTATTGTCAGTAATTTGCTTTAAAGTCCAATCGATCATTACGAGGAACAACAAGGGTGAAAGGATGCAGCCCTGTGTGACACCTGTCTCAACTTTATTTTTTTTCGGAGGGAGTCCCGGAGTGTTCTATTCTAGCGTAATAGTTTTCGTATAATAGCTTGATTAGCCGAATACATTTCGCGGGCATATTTTCCATATATTTTCTCTATCTACCGTATCAAAGGCCCTTTTAAAATGTATGAAGCTTATATGTATTTCTTTATTCCATTCATTTACTTCGTCTAGTATTATTCTTAAGGTAGCAATGTGATCTGTGCAAGATTTTCTGGCTCTGAACACTGCTTGGTTAGTTCTGAGCAGTCTGTCTACCTCATCTTTTATTCTAACCAGTATTATTTTGGTAAAAATTTTGCTCGTGGTGTTCAGTATCGCAATGGCTCTCCAATTATCACATATTTTTCTGTCGCCCTTTTTTGGTATTTTTATTATAAGGCCTTCCACCCAATCTACAGGATTTTTTTCTTCCGTCCATATTTGGTTTAACAATAGGTGCAGTACTTCGGCGGTAGCTTCTGCTCCTGCCTTTATCAATTCTCCTGAGATGTTGTCTAATCCTGCCCGCCTTATCGTTTTTGAGCTGTCTAATGGCCACTTCAATTTCTTCTCTCGAGATTTCATATGTTTATATCTTAAGTTCCGGTATTAAGTTCTCTTTTGACCCCACTAGCTCTTCTTCATCTAACACCTACTTCTCCTTCTTTGGATAGATCTCCGTGAAATACTCTAGCCATCTATTTATAAGCATTTATAAGTACAGAGCCGTCAATATGACGTATTTGTTCAAGTTTTCTTTGCGGGCCAACCTGATTTATAATCTGTTTCTCAGTTTTCAGTATGTTACCTTGCTTATCTTTGATTTGCGTGGTTGTGATACCTTTGCTCCCTGCCATATTTCGCGTTATATTGTATAGTGTCTTCATGTAATTCACTCCTGATGCCTTTTCAGCTTCTGGTAACACTTTTTCTTGTTCTTTTCTTTTATCACATCTTGCACTCTTCTTTATTTGTTTATCCTTATTAACATACTGGCTCTGCAGATTATCTCTTCTCTCTGGGCATTGTTCGCTGAGTATTTTGTGTTTGATTAAATTTCTTTCTTCTTTCTTTCAGAGAATGGTTGATAAAAAATGTTTCGAATATGTAGGGCAGAAATTGTATCAAATTTCTTAAAAGGTATGTAATCATTTAAGTATTTTGTATGCTTATCGTAATTTTCATGAGCATGTGTTTGCGTGTATTACAAGAAATTAAATTGAAAAGGGCGTAAAGGTGATCGCGGTAATTGGTTCGGGCAATCGGCTGAAAACTCCAATGCACATAATGTGCTGCGATATGTTATTTTCTGAAAGTGCGGTGAACTTGCGGAGCGAAAAAATTAACCCTGTATTTAAGTAATTTCAAGAGGAGACCATCCTCACGATTCATGCTCTAAAATAAACGGGTAATAATTGTAATTGTACGGTCTGGAATTTGTAAGTACAGAGCCGTCAATATGACGAATTGGTTCAAGTTTTTTTTTGCGGGCCAACCTAATTTATTACACGGCAATAATTTGGGCCATCCGAAACGTATTGCCGTAAGTGTTGAAACTGCGAGGTGCCCTTCGGTCGTTAAAATTCGTACGGGAATTTCAGCGGGCAGAAACGAGATCAACGGGTAAATCAATTTGTTGGTTGTCGCCGAGAAGAGCTGTTAATACGCGTGGAATCGGCGGTGAAATAAAAGCCGTGTCACGGGTTATTATGTAAATATATTCACGGATATCGCGCGAGAAGTGTAGCATGGCTCTCGGTGTGGTCCTGATCGTTTAACAATTCACCCAATAAATTCATACAGTTTCCATACACACACCCATGCGGCCGGGCAACGGTAAAACTCGTTCCAGTTGGAATAATCCTTTTTTATGCGGCGAGCTCCAGATAAATTATATCAAAGTATTACAACAATTTTATAATGATACTTAAGAAGCAGCCACGGCCCAAAATCTCAGTGTTGCTTTACCGGGAGGGTCTTAAACGTCGATTTTAATAGTCTTTTAATAACAATTTATCTATATAAAATTATTTCCTTAATGCGCACCGTCGAAATTCCGTCGTAAATTAGGACAAATCGATTCATCGGTGTTATTGTCGGACGCCCGCCCATCGATGAAACTATTAAACCAACGAAATATGTAAATTCCAATTTTGTCATCCTCTATCTGCGCTGACCACCGTATATTATGCCGAATAATAAATCTTTTTGTGCGATAAAAATAATTTATAGACGCGGCGTTAATTTAATTGATTACATATCGGAATGAATGGCCGCAGCTGAATGAGTGGTGTAAGTATATTAAAGTGAGCGGTAGCCCTTAGGCGCGGCCGAGCTTGATGTCGAGCGTGTCGCACGGCAATTAGATCACATCTCATGCTTGTAATATGAATACGAGCATCGCCCACACATCAGCCTGGCCGCACTTAAATCGGAAAGTGTCGTTTAGATGGAAAATAAACGATTGGAGACGGCGTCCGTATAAAGTTGCGATAATTACAGGCACGTCTATTGTGACTTTCGAAATCGATAAGAGTCGTCATTGTTTAGACGAGCGCTTCCTCCGCCGCTCAATCAAAGATCGATCTTCTGAGCGGTTTGCGCGCGCGCACGCATGCACGACTTAAGCCCCGGACATATAAAGTTATAAGCCCCGGCTTATAAAACCTCCGTTTCCATTAATATAAATTACAATTATAATGTAAGCCTGCACATTACGTTTGCGGCCGACACACCTTCCGAGATCCTGAAATGGAATAATTAGAAATGGGGGAACAACTGAAGCGATTCACACGCGTCGATTTCGCCGTGGCATTTTGAAATCGAATGAAATCGAATTAAACGGGCATTCCTTTGTTGCGCACAAAAATGCGCCCGCTGCTCTGTGCGGCTTTTAATATGTATTTATCTGAGACCGTTTGTGTAATTAAAAACTGCGGTTGGTAATCGCATCTGCTGTGCACACTGGGATAGGTTAGACTTTCTCGTATTTGTGGATGCTGCATTCGATTTATTGCACGAGGATCATTGTTACAATTGAAAGTAATCTTCTTCGGAATAACAAGTAACTCCAGTTTTCCAATTTTCACATAAATCAGATTGTTATATACTCTTATACACTAAAATAATTTTAACAATCAAATTTGTCTGCATTACATGTGCAAATATTGACTCTTTTACATACAAAAATTACATTTTGACTCTTGCTACACAACAACAAAAAATATACTTTGTGTAAACAGAAATTATAAAAAAATAACTATGTACATAACTATTCCATTTTTATTTTTAACTATGTTGGCTCTGTTAGGGTGACAATATTGTTGGCTAATGTAAAAAGTCACTAGACTTGAAAAAATAGATTATATTTAAAAAAAGGGGTTATATTTTATCACAGTGCGCAATGTTGCCATCAAATTGAGTATCTATTGACTAGAAAATTTATTTGCTATTTTTAATTTACAAAAGAAAATCAGTCAAATTAGAATATAAAATATAGTTGACTATAAACCTCATTCTTAAATGGACCAATCACAATATTGAATTTTCCTTAGTTGCTTCGTATTGCAGCGCTTATTACTAAGTACCTGGTTTCCATGGGGCGTGTTTCTAATATATCGTCAGTTTGCTTATTTCGATGAGGTGTTAATAAAAATCAACTTGCCGTGAATCAGAATAATTTTACACAAAAGTCAAAATGACATAATATTTATTGCATTCAGTATATAATAAGCGGTCAATATGAATCGATTTGGATCTGATGAGATTAATAAAATCGAAGAATCCGTCACATCCACAAAACCCATTAATACAGTGAGAACATAATGTTATGTTATAAGACAATTTGATCACTTCTGTTCAGAAAGAAATTATGATATAAACGGAAAAAAATCGGATGAAGAATTATGTAAAATTTTGGAAGACTGGGCTTACAACATGCGAACAGTTAATGGTGAAGATTATAAAGAAGGAGTATTGAAACCACTCTGGAATCTCACAGCTAAGCATATTTAACTTACTTATTATAATAAATTCAAAAGAGTTATAGATCCTTTTAAAAGCGTTATATTTCAAAAAGCAAGAGATGCTCGCAATTCAAAGAGGAAAATTTTACAACGCAATTTGGAAAAAAGAAAACACAGTTCGTCGGCTTTAACCCACGAAGAACAAACAAAAATTATAAATTCTTAATCCAACATCCAACACAATCCAACACAATTTTCTCCAAAACAGCACAAGGAGGTGATAAGAAAATTGCAGATAGTAAATGGATTACCCCAAATTCAAACAATATAGACATGTGCCTCGTTCGACTTCTTAAGAAAATGTTTTCTAAACGGATACCTAACATTAAAACTAATCGCCTAAAATCATCAGAAAAGTACTGGGAACTTTATGCTGAAATTGGAGAAATACGTAAATTAGGAGTGGAGTGGAAAAATATTTACAATTTTAAAGAATCTTTGACATCTTTGAAAAAAGTTGTTGGAATCAGCGAAGCCAAGAGAATTCTTATTAGAAGAATGAAAAATGGGGGTGTAACAATGAAAACTAAGCAGTATTATAGAAATGACGATGAAGCTTCTAAGTTACTACTTGAATTAGCAACTGAAAATTTGAGGAACGATCCAGAATAGGCATGGCTGGCTCCAATCCGTCTTGAAAATGTTGATGATCCTTCTGATGGAGAAGGCGAGAATGGTGAAGATGAGGATTTGAATCAACTGGAGTTGTGTCAAGGTCAAGAAAATCACGGTGGGACGAAAGTATTAGTCCTAAATTTTGAATTAACATTTGTTTCAATTTTGTTTTTTGTTTATGTATATTTTGTAAAAATTATTTACTTTCTGAAATTTCTCTTGTCTTTTACTATCAAACAGCATTAGGTCCGTGGCCTCTCCAAACAAAAAGAGTTTTGTCCATATCAGACAAACAAAAAGCCTGTACGCTCTATATTTTCATATTTTCATTAATTCTAAAATGATTAAGCAAAAAATATTTTTGAGGTCAATACTGGAGGACTTATTTTTTTTACAATTTATTGATATCTAGCATTTTACCAAAATTTATCAATTTCTTCACAGTACGTTTCCTTATTTCCTTAAAATTATGCAAAATGGACTAAACTCATTTTGGAAGTCTGCTCCTCATATATACCAAATTCATGTAATTTTCACTTATACGTCAAAAGTCCATAACTACAGATATTATGAATGGTGATAATGATGATAATGATAACAATGAAATACAGATATTAAAAATCAAATCCAATATTTTCCAATAAGTTGTAATTTTCACTTTGTTTGCATCAAAATTCCAAATAACAATATTCCAAAATTTCAAAATTTGCATGTAGTAATTAGTGCGCATCCTTAAATTAGTTCGATATTAATTGCAATTAACTATTTTTAATTTAATTGTTCAATATTGAACCCTTGACTTTACCTTAATAATATTTTAATTTTTAAATATCCAATCCTTGACTTATATTCAAGAACGGGACTAATATCCTGAATTAAAAAAATTAACGTTATAACCTTTTTAATATAAATGGTAAGTAAATTAATTTCCGTGTTACAATTTAGACTTTTTATACTAAAAAATGATGAAATCAGTCTCAAAGTTTAATGTTATTATACTCCCTAAAATTAATATGAAGTACTAAATTGTATTTCAGTATTTATTATTCAAGTATTTCATACAATTAAATTATTTTTCTTCTAGGTGCATACCTTACATAAAACTTAAAACTTACATAAAATTCAGAAATGTTGACCCTTTTTGTACAAAGAAATCAAGTCATTGTATAAAGAAGGCAAGTTAAGTCAGAACTTTATTCCGCTGAAGATTATCATAACGTCCAAAAACATCTGTGTCTTACATGATTCTATGATTTTATATTTATTTTAAATATTGTATGTTTGTCATATGTATTTTACTGATGTACTTATTTTATTGTTTAAGGTTAGTTATATACCTATTTGACTTGCCGAATTAATTATCAAATATAAGTAAATGTATTTGTATTTTTTTTAATCGGTAAATATATTTATTTATCTATCTAAAAGAAAAAAAACCTAAATACTGACAATTGAATAAGAATATAATAATACATATATTAAGTATACATTTTGCCATATGTATGCACAATAATACAGAAAAAGTAACCATTTGTACACATTAATATATAAATTTTGGCATATGTGTACACAAAAATTAGGAAAATTTGTGTATTTGTACACAATAATATATAATTTTTGGCTTATGTGTACACAAAAATAAATACAAGTTTACTTGACCGAAAGGGAGAAAATTTGATTTGTACAAAAAAAAGTTATGACTATTTGTACAAATATTTAAAAATATTTTGATTCTTTCTACAGTAAAATTAATAAACTTTGACTTTTTCTAATTATGGCTAAAGTAATGATAACTCTTTGGACACAATATTTTACAAATAAATCTATCTATTCATAACTATTATTGCCATTAATGGTACCCAACATAAAGAAATTTTACAGAATATTACAAAAATTATTAAAAAAATTAATGTCCAGATTAAAGTAATTTGAAAAAATGATCATTATTAACATATGTATTCACAAAAATAAATACATGTTTACTTCACAGAAAGGGAGAAAATTTGATTTGTACAAAAACAAGTTATGACTATTTGTACAGATAGTTGAAAATATTTTGTTTCTTTCTTCAGTAAAAATAATAAACTTTGACTTTTTCTACCTATAACTAAAGTAATGACAACTCTTTCCGCACAATATTTTACATATAAATCTATCTATTCATAACTAAATTTTCCATTAATTGTACCTAATAATTAAGAAATTTACAAAATTTTATAAAAACAATAAAAAAATAAATGTCCAGATGAAAGTAATTTAAAGAATAAAGATTTTAAATTTTCTGCAACATAGCTCAGAATTTTGGTAATTTTTTTTTCAAAAACTACTTATACCTTATAAAAACGTAGATACCTATATCTACAGTTATATAATACTCTTTGTAATAACTTTCCCAATTGAATTATTTTTCTGGATTATTGAAATTTTTGAAAAACAAAATATCCAAATTAACAACTAAGGGATCTAATTTCATAACGTACAGTCTCCACTTTTATTATAATTTAAGTTAATAGTGGCAACATAGAATTTTCAACGGTGCATTGGAATATGGAATCGTTTACAGGAAACTTGAAAAAAACACCAAGCAAAAACACTCTGTTTCCAAATGTACAATTCTTCAAATCTTTCAGATTCAAATTGTGAATTCTCTATTTTTGTGTACCTACTTTATAACAAAACGTACAATGTCCAAGGCATTTCCTCGGTATTAGTTTGAACTTGTAACTTTGTTTTTGGGCATATTGAAACTGATTGCCGCAAAAAGGAAATAGTAATTAAACCGGAAGAATATCTTGATATATTTTCGGAATTTGGTTCTTTATTGCAGCTTGGAGAAGATGTTCAAATATACCTTCCGAACGAATGCAGTAGGTAACATAATAAAAATTTCTGGAACTTGGCACTTTGCGTTTTCGAAATCTAAACGATTAATTATTACCAGAAAATTAAATAATAAAGCCACAATATTGGTACTTGCCGAAATTGAGAACAATTCAGGCCTAGGGATTGCAAAATCGATTACAAAAGAGAGAAACGTGTGTGATGTAAAACCGGCGATATTGTATTTTCTGTAATTCGGATAAAAGTGGAGAAAGTATATTTTGAAACCCCTCTACCCCATTCGAGTTCAAGTCCGAAATTGTGTTTGAAATGACAAATAACAAAAAAAAAAACATACCAGAAGATGTGCTGGACGCAGCTGCGATTGCAGTATCGAATTTATTGCCAGAAAAATCTAAAATAGTTTACATATTTTGTGACTGGAAGGCAAAAAAAAAAACTGTGAAAACTGTTAACGAGGAAACACTGCTAGCATATTTTTTAGAAAAATCGCATAAAGTAAAGGTGTCCACCTTATGGTCTCATTACTCGATGTTTAAACCAACGCTATACATATATGTAAATATTGATATTTACAAGTAAGTAAACCAAACTATTCTAAATTTTATTTAATTATTTTTGAGTTTTGCAGGTTATCAAATCTCATCGCTTTTATAAAAAAGACAATCTTCAGGTTACAAACCAAAAAGTCTAGAACTTTTGAAATACTATTTCTACAAATTTTTATCCGAGGTCGAAAATTTTTGAAAATCCTGCAAAATTGGAAAAATCTTGTATGATACACGTGAATAAACAAAATTTTATCCACTCAAAAACATTATAAACAGTTTTGTTCGTGGATAAAATTGGTCTTTATGTTACCATAAATAGCTATTAACCAACTTAATGGGTAAGACAACCTGTAATTATGTTTCTGTTATGAAGATTCCAAATATTGACAGTTATTTGCAAAATATTTTAGAATAAGTTAGAATTTTATATTCATACTTTTTGCAATATGCAGCTTGCAAAAAGTGTGAATATAAAATTATTTTTTGTTTATTGCCACATATTATTTGTTTTTGTCATTTATAGCAAAAAATCATATTTTATAAGGGGATTAAGAGACACTTTTGTGGAAATCATCGCAAGGAATTATATTCACTTCTGGACAGAATTAAGGGACCACTAAATATACTTAATATAACTTTTCCAATTTATAAGTTGTTTTCAATTGATTTTTCAGAAGTCATAAATTGTTGTTTATTAAACACTATTATTTTTTTGTTAGGAAACACTTGCATTCATATATTTATTCTGTTCATTAAATGTCGTTATCTGGTTTTTAAATTATTTTGAATTTTGCTAGTGGTCTCTTAATTTTGTCTAGAAGTTTATTTAATAAAACTGTCTACAGTACTAAAAAATGGGTTGTCATTAAAAGTAAATTTCCTCAGTGGCATTATTAATATATAGGTTGAAAAAATGCGACTGACAAAATAGATAATAATTGGGGTCACTGAGCCAGCAATCATGTGTAATATCCCGTTTGACATCACATTCTTGCAATGTAATGAAGGAAATGCGAAACAATTATTAGCGATTTCGCAATGCCCGATAGTAAATAATCACGTTGGGAAATATCAAAATATTGTGACCACTCCTGCGTTTGATTCGCGTCGGCTAATTGACCATTATAATTACTATTTACCAAAAGCTGAATTTACGTTCCAAATGATGAAAAGTGTGTTTAAAGTGCAAGCCTGGAATATCGTGATGGTACGAATAATTAACATTTAATATTCAAATGGCAAACCCTATTTAAGTTCAGCGCACAATAAAACGAATTGGGATAACGCACGGATTAGAACCGTTATCGAGGCGTTGGGAGTCGGGACAAGGGGAAAAAAAGCAGAGGAAATAAAGCACGTGAAAGTGTACGGCCGCTAAACGGTTCGAAATAATTTAGCAACGAGCTGACTTCACTTATCGTGACAGTAAGTCGTTTACGCAACATAAACTCATATAAGATAAACGATTACGTGAAATTGAATGCACATTAGCGGGATAATCCGATAAAGCGTGGATGGCCTCAAAGAAAGGGATTACTGTTTTAATTTGAATCAGCGTCTATTTATTGGCGTGATTCGAGGTTTAAAAAATTAAAACGTAATTAGCCGGTGTTTGAAAGCGCCTATTCATCCAGTTCATGGGTAGTTGGCTCGTAAAGTGGCGTTCTTGTAGATCCGTCAAAATGGCCATATGGTGACAGGCGGATTACCCGTTTACTAGATACTATTAGCAATTGACCGCTGGCATTTGAGCGGCGATTTATGACTCTGCATTCGCAATTGGTTTAGGAAACATGGCTCAAGGCTCAAAGGATTATGTGTTGTTTAGTTCTCGTGAAACTTGGAAGTGGCTACCGCCCGAGCGGGCTGTAAATCATCTCGTGGTGGATGATTCGTTCGGTGGACGTCATAATTATGACAATTGTTGCAGAAATTTACGACAGTTTTTGTGTGCCCACTGAACTCCTGGAAATATTTACCCCGACACTGCGGCGGTTCCGTTGTGGTTTTCATGAAAGGGCCTCTCAGAACTGGCGATTTTTATTTATGGTGCCGAATTGAGACTTCAAGCTGCGCGCATGCTTCATTGACAAGTTTCACAAAATTGCTGATAAGCATCGCTGGAAAATCTGGACCATTCAAAAGGCACAATAAGCCCCTTATGGACGCAAGCAAGAAGTTATGTAATCTAATATAGATGTACATGAAACATTGCTTTGTGCTACAAAAATGGAACTCGAGATTTTGTATAAAGGAAAAAATATATTCATCCAAATAAAGATACTATTACAGCGCTTTATCATTTCAGAATACCAAATGGAAATCATTAATCCCCTTCGCGAGCTTTCAGAGCGCGAGCTTAAATAAATAAAGTAGAGATAGGATCGGAGAGCAAATGTGACCCATCAAATGTGTAAGGCGACGACGCTCTCCATGTTAACTCTATCTGCGGGTAACGGCCAGACGCCCCGCCGAGCTACGGCCAGGTTACGGAACACGTGGCCCAAGAGGTCTATGGGAACTGCTCCTCCCTTCTAATACTTCTAATCATCGGGGATTAACGTTCGTACCGACCTCATCGATTACGGCGATATGTTGAAATGACGGATCACGGCTTTAATATCGCATTATGCGCCGGCCGATGTGACAATTTAACGTGAAGTAACTGCGGACGTACACCGAATGGGCGGTTTGTTGTTGCCAAAGAACGAGCCGAAGAACAGGCGACAAGCTGACAAGGCCCTCATTAGATGTGGTAACGGCGAATTAAAGAAAAAAATGTAACGAAAAAATGGTAAAATACATAACATTTACGTAACATTTATTCATGGGAAAAACTACGATCTTACATTTTCCCATTGGTACATTCTATGAAATATCTAAAATTCAAATTTTATTTTAAAATAATTTCATTTCACTGCACTGATTAGTTCTCGACTTACATAGAATACACATTACAAGTTTAATTCCTTTATACACCGAAAGCCCTCTGAACATTTATTTTCTACAAAAAGTGTGAGATTACCTTGTCATGTTTTATGCATTTATTTTATTGTAGATATGCCATTAATAATTCAATTTTTACTTATTATGATTAAAGGCGTATTTGAGAGGCAAGAAATGATATCAGAAACTTTTTAATTCTAGTAGAATTTGAAATAATGAGATGGGTGCATATTAAAAGGACACTAACTTTTTTTATTTTAAAATATTTTTTATACATATTTAAAAAAAATCCTGTAAAAATAATTTAAATAAGAAAATTATTAAATTACATCTTATTTATTGTATGTAAGTCGTATACTAATCACAGCAGAGAAATTTTGAAATCATGTGTTCAAAACAAAATCTAAATTTCTAAGTATTTAAAAAAAATATGAAGCCGGAAACCCACTTGTTCGGTCAGAATAGGTGGGTAGTTCATGGTTGGAAAACTAAAATATTGCATTCTTCCGGCTATTACATTTTTTTAGCTGGGTAGCTAGTAAAGCTACTAATTATTTGTCACCACTAATTTTCTAAAAATTAGGCAAATTTTGTGAAAATATTTCATGATTACCTTATAACAAAAGTTTTCAAAATTTGAAATTTTCATGATATTTATATTAATTATTATACATTATTATATCATAGTACCATCCATGATTCTCTGAAATTTTAGCCAAATTTATACAAATACCTTAGGCAATAATAATGATTTCGCTAGATTTTAACATTATCTGAAATTTTCATTAAATATCGATGAATATCTACAGAAAGTTTCGAGGAATTTAGAATTTGAGAAATTTGGACATGCTGAAATTAATTTTCTAATATGTTCAATGGATACTTTGTGGAATGATTAAGGAAGTTTTTAAAACTTGAAAATATGTAAATTCCTAGTGATCATTTAAATGTCAGCTTCAGTTATCCATAGAAATTCTAGCAGCCAATAAAAAATTCGAGATTACCAGCTGTGAGACACAGCTGAAATTTAAAATATCACTCAGTATACAGGGTGTTGGTTTATTTATTTTCTTGCTATAGCGACCAGCATTCACACCATGGCTCACTGTCATTAAAACATCCCAACATATCTAACAACCGCTACAGATACCATATATATTTATCCAAAAAGTTTTCAAAACCTAAAAAGTCCATGAATATTAGAGATTTAGAGAAATTTTCACGAATTTTTAAAAATTATCTGAAGCAACAGTTACAAATTCTTAATAATTAAACATTATGGGAATTTTTTAATAAATATCAATGAATATCTACTGCAATTATCTATCAATTATCAATATTGTCAGAATTTTGATATTTTCGAATTAATTTTAAAATTTTCAATATAAAGTAAAGGAAATTTTATTATTACCACTAGACATATGTACAACACTAAGGACATATATACATTATAGAATTACATACATTGTTACATACATTATGGGGCCGTTAACTAGTAATACATGCACACCAGAAATGAATACCTTCTGGAATTATCAAGTTTTTCATTATTTTATTATGGAACCATCCAGGATATAATGAAATTTTCGCACATTTTTTTTATAACTAAGGAAATTATTAAAAATTATTAAAATATTGTCACTGAGTGTTTTATTTTTATTAGTCGACATAGATATGTAGTAATATTTGGACATAGTTTGGAAGCACTAAAATTGAATGCAATCTTTTTGTAAAATTATAGTTGCATTTGCTAAAAATGAACCAACGATTTCCACTATTTGCAAGGTATAACTTGAATTGAAAAATATCCTAATTTCGATTTTTTAATTAAGTACAGTCATGCTTGATCGGTAGTCAAGATACTTAATTACATATTTTCAAGTGGGAAGTTGGATTGGGTTCGTCGCTTGACGGAGCATAGAGTCTCCAGTCCCGTGTTATGTAAACGCCTGTCATTTCTAAACGATTGAAAAATTTTGATATCTGTTTACAGAATTTGAAAGCCAGATTATCAGTTATTATCATATCCAAAATTAGTTGTAGCTGTTTTGGTGATTATATAGTTTGAGATTTGATTTGATAAGTTGAATATGGCAACATAATGTAACCTGTGATAGCTCCCTGGTGATGGCATTTTGCCAAAGTTACAGAAATGGACTATAGTTAAATAATTACATAAGTATAAAATTGCGATGTAATAAATGAGTGCCACCAATTTTCAATAATAAGTGTAATAGAAATAATGAACGGTTTGTTATAATGTACTGAAATATATTTGTTTGCAGCGAATTTTGAGCTTCGAAGTGTACATACTTATTTCATTATGGTACTTCATTTATTATGGCTAATTGCCGTCGCGAAAGTGCTATCTACCACACTTAATTATATAATTACAGTAATGATTACAGTAAAAAATAAACAAAATTCTACGAAAAATGAATCATATTGAGCGCAATTAACTTTGGAATTTCAATATTTAAATTGGAGCGTTATATTTTCGTCCATTAAACATCCCTCTGAAATATGAAGATGGATCTGCCGCATGAACAACACAAGTCGGAGTATTAAAAATAAAACTGTCGGCGGAAACAGTGAGATAAATCACTGTAATGGTGTAATTAATAACAATAATAAATTCGGTCAATATCCACACGATTCGTGGTGGGACGAGACAAAAAAGTCATTAGTAAATTCTGACTTGATTTATCGTATCAATCTATCGGATCCGCGGTCTCTGCTCGCGTATGAGGAGTACGCATTCAAGGACCCGTCATGACAGGCGATCTCAATATGAACAGGAGATAATTTCGTCTTCGGATTGTGACCGTCCGGGCACAATGGTGCCGATGGGACCCGTAATCGCCCCGAAACGGATTGTATAAGTGATTAGGCCCCGAATTTGGCTTATGCAAATTGCCTCGCCATTAGGAGGGGCAATTCGCTCTCTTCAGACGGGAATTAGTGCGGTGGCAGAAGTTAATCCTTCTTGGCGGGTGCCCATCGCTAATACCCTCTTTGTTGTCACCTGACTGTCCACGCTCTGTCAATGTCAAACACACAATCAGTCCTAACCGCTGGGTAATAGCCTGACATTACGGCACTTATTATGACTGCCCGTGGCTCCTAGTTACCCAGCTATACAACCGGAATTTTACGGTCTTCGTTATACTTCTTTCAGGACTATCTCATCTGTTTTCGAGGGCAACAATTGATGCCGTTTATGTGTTTTGGAATCACACGTCTCCTTGTTTGCATTGTGTGCGTCTTCGAGACACATGGCTCGTACTTGTGAAGATTTGTTATAAAATTGTCGTTAACAATTTTAAGCTTAACGGCCACAAAACACCCCAAAAACGTATTTCCGACAATACGTTGAATTATGAATTATGATTTACTGAATACGTTACAATTCTTTGAAGCTTATGGTCTTCTGTATTACAGATGGTATCTTAATTAAAATTAGGCTACAAAAATGTGCATAATGATATGAGTTAAAATTGCAAGCACATATATTATGTACATTTTTTATGGCTTCGATGCTGGTAGCCAGTTTTACCATGCTTGGTATATAGCAATACAGGGCCATTATAATCGCAATTATGCAGATGTTTGTAACTTGCAATGATTCTTAAAAGCAAATCTTGTTAATAATACATATCTCGTATAGGTATAACTGTGAATCTTTAAGGGCCGGATTCGCAAAACTGTTGGTATCGAAATTACTTAGTTTTGAATTGTATCTTAGAAACTATATCACTAGAGAAAAAAGGTTAATTTTCGTGAAAATGTGAAATTAAAAAAGTACTTATGCAAAAATCGAAAAAGAACGTCTAATTTCAGAACCATAGGTTATATTGAAATATACCTGAAATATGAATGGAAAATTATTACTACCTCTGTTCCATAATAAGTGAGCCATTGCCGATTTTTATTTTTTCCATAAGTGAGCCATTACAGATTTTTATTTTTTTCCATAATAAGTGAGTCATTACCGAAGATTATTTTGTACAAAATAAGTGAGCCATTTACGTTTCTAAGAAGTACTATATATATTTTTCAAAATAACTTACAAAAAATGTTAGTATAAACGAACAGTAGCCAAGCGATTTTCCCTATGAAGCTTTGCATTGCTAATCTGTCGAAGCTTATAATTATTGTTACCGAGGCAATCTATAATCGATTTCATAACTGTTTGTAAACTTATAAATATATTTTCTAATGTATGTCTAGTCTCCGCTTCGAGAGATTCTTTGAGAACTCTTATTAATTCGTCCTAAAATCATAGTAATTGCGTGGTGAATGCTGGCGGTGTCATGATTGAACAGACGGAAAAAAAAGATCGAGAACATTCAAATCTGGACTATAGGCAAATTTTTCAATTGCTAAAATCACCGCTTCCTTCTTCAGCCGTCCAGTTTTCTGATGTTTCAGTAAAAACTGAACAATAGCCGTTCGTTTTTTGGTTGATTAAATTTGGCCTTCTCATCGTTTTAAACTTCCGGCGTTAGAACACGCTTAAAAATTCGAATTATAATTGTTGCTTTTCACCAATTGAACTGTCAAATATTTTGACGTCCATAGCACATATGATTGAGAATTTGGCGTATATTAAGGATAACAAAATAAAAATTAAAAAAATTACTAAGTGTCAATAAGTTTGAAACAAAACTCAAATGACTCACTTATTATGGAACAGAGGTAGTTTTTGTTCTTTGTTATTTTCATCTAGAGAAAGCATTCGATAAGGTACCAAGAGCGAAACTATGGCAAATATTGAAACAAAGGAAGGTAAACGACAAAATCATAAGGATAATAAAAAATATATACGAAAGCAACACCAACTTAGTAACATGCAACAACACACAATCAGAAACATTTAAAACCAAATATGGGCTAAGACAGGGACAGAGTCTAAATCCCACACTATTCATTACTTACATGGACGACATAATAAAGAAATGCACACCAGAGAGCAACAAGAAATGGATAGTAGGCTACAAAAATAAGGAAAAAATAGGAATATTGGAAGGAGCATTTGAAGATGATGTAATAATAATAACAAGAACATCAAAACAGCTCCAAGAAAGAGTAAACTTATGGAACATAGAACTAAAGGCAAAAGGAATGAAGCTGAACATAAACAAAAGTAATGGCAGTAGGGAAGCAGGAGAAGATACAAATAGAAATTGACAACAAAAAACTTATACAAATAGAGACATACAAATACCTGGGAATAGAACTGAATGCAGAAGGAAACGAAGAGATGGAAATAAACAGCAGAATAAGAAGAACTCAAAAACTATACCAGGCAATCAATAACATCATCATAAACAAAAAAGAAATAAGTAAATAAACAAAGATAAAAGTGTACAAAACAATATACCGACCAATACTAACATGGGGATGCGAAACGTGCAAGCTAGACAGAAGGGGAAAAAATAAAAGGGAAACAAGCGAAATGGAAATACTAAAAAGAATCAAAGGAGTAACCAAAATAGATAAAATAAGATGCACGAAAATAAGAGAACAATAAGACATAGAGCCAATACAATAATACATGGAAAAACGACAGCTCGAATGGTGGGGGGTCTATTTTAGTTTTCATTTAGTTACATCAAGGGACAGTAGAAATTATTTATTATATATATACTTCTTAATAGAATGTTAAATTATAAAAATGTTTTTATGGTATTCTGTAAAGTTTTTCATTTATGGAGATACCCAGTTCTTGCACTGGACCCCAAATTGATGTCTGATGAACAATATTACCAAAAACTACCGAAAATGGTATAAACAATATTTTGAAAACGACCCATATTTTTACAAAACTGCTTCATTTACAATTAAAAAAATATATATCTGATGAATAACACTGGACAACAAAACAAAACTTTTTCTTGTTGCATGACATCTGTTATGTATTGTTTGCAAATTTGACGTCGCTAATTCGGAATTGCAGATTTTATCTAGAAGCTCAAGTTTTTGAGACCTATCATCTTAAAGCTACTAACTTAAAATTTTCTAAAAAGTCAAAAATTGCTATCAATAGCGTCAGTAATAAACTAGATTCGGTACATATATGGTGATGTCTTTGTCAACGAGAATCTGTGTAAATAGTCCAAATGATTTTGTGAAATTTGAGCGAATATACCTAAAGGATGAGTAAAAAGTAAGGAACCACCTTTGGAGCCTTTATTATTATTAAAAAAAAAGTGTCGAACAAACGTTTGATAGCTAATAAGTTGCCATCAATTTTTTTATGTCACCGTTTGAAAATTACGTCATCGATTCTTTTTCTGAATGTTAACCTATTTTTCTATTTAACAAATTTGATAGCATTGGTTTTTCTCTTCACGAATATCTTAAAATACCATGTGATTTGATAACATAAATTTCTAAGAAAATTAAGTTTAATACCTGATGACAAAATTGTGAAAATCTAAAGACTGCCTAATAAATAAATGATGACTGATTATTGTTGGACCATTCAGAATAGTAAGTCGACTCATGTCCAAAAATCTTTTGAAAATAATTTCAGAAAATTATATGTTATAACCCGAAAAATTGTACGTTTTCATTAAAAGTCCCTCCACTTATCTTTAGAACTTGAGATGCCACCGGAAAACTGACTTAATATTTGCATTAAGAGTGTAAAACCCATTTAGATTCAAACATAACATTTCAAGCAACAGAAATACTGTTGCGGTGTGTAATATTAACAAAAACTACCGAAAATGGTATAAACAACATTTTGAAAACGACCCATATTTTTACAAAACTGGTTCGTTAACAATTAAACATGCAAAGAATGGACAACCAAGGAATAGTAAAAAAAGTGCGGGAAGCAAAGCCAATCAAAGAGAAAAGGAAAGGAAGACCGACAAAGACATGCGATGACATAATGGAAACAATAATAGAAGAAAGGGGGAAAACATGGAAAGAAGCGAAAGAACAAGCGAAGGAGAGGACTAAATGGAAGAACTTCACGAACGAAAAACAGCAACAGAAGAAGAAAAGGAGAAAAGAAAACAACATACCTACACCATTGTGGTAGAAGGTGGACTGATATACAGGGTGTCAATTTGAAAAGTTGCCATCGACTTGTTTCATGGAGCACATGATTATTTTTAAATTTACTCAAAACCGTTTGGGTGGTTCGAATTAGGAACCAAATGGCAAAATAGGTAGTGTTGCAGCATTTAAGCCACAGCTACCTCCGTATAAAAAAAAATAGAACCCCCCTACTTTTGATACATCGTTGGAAAGCTCTTGAAAAATGCGTTCCGGTCATAATTAACACAATATGCTTGGATGAACTAGTTTTGCAATTAAGTATAAATACAGTGCGAAAGTGTTCAATGTATTAAATTCAAATAACATGTTAAAGTAAATGTTGGAAATAGCTTCTATTGTTTTCCAAACAAATATATAGCCTGCTTTCAAACTCTTCGCGAACTTTTTAAAGGTTTGTCTGGTAAAAGCTCAACATTCTTGTGTTATTCTTTATCGTAATTGTTCAATAGTATCCGGTTCATTTTCATTTAAATTTTATAAACTACAGTTTCAAGTGACCCCATAAAAAAATTGCTGTTGAAATTAATGAAAATTTGAACGGCGAAATTTATGCTAATTTGCTGGATGAATTCATTGAGCCTCTCGTACTTCAGGAGGTTGAAAACCAAACAGATGAACACGGAAATTGCGGACTTGTCGAAAATACATTACATTTTCAACAAGATGGTGCACCTCCTCACTATGTACTTCCAGAGCGTCACTATCAATATCAGTGGATTGGAAGAAGAGGGCCTATCAAATGACCTTCTAATTCATAAGATCTTACATCTCTAGGTATTTTTTATGGGGTCTGTAGTTTATAAAGTGCAACCAAATGCAATTGAACAATTACGGGAAAGAATAGCATAATAATGTTGAGCTGTTACTAGACCTTTTAGAAAGTTCGCGAGGAGCTTGAAAGCAGACCATATTTTTGTTTAGAAAACAAGAAAACCATTTCCAACATTTACTTTAACATGTTATTTAAATTTAATTAATTGTACACTTTTGCACTTTATTTGCACTTAATTCCAAAACTAGTTAACCAAATCATATTGTATTAATAAAGACTATTAAGCATTTTTCAAGAGCTTTTCCATGTATCACAAGTAGGGGGGTGCCATTAATTTTTTTTAGATGGAGGTGGCTGTGCCTTAAAGGGTGGGTAGGGGGTAGGGGGTCGATACTATCTTAGATAGTATCGACTATTTATACTACTCGATATACTACTCGAATAGTATCGACTATAAATGTTTTGATTCTGACCTTGTCTCTTCTTGATTCATGGTTCTCTAAAGCATTATCTTCATCATCATTGATATGCCTTCTTCTATATCTGGAACCTTTAACGAAATCCGAAAATGAAGCCTACAATTTCCTACATACTTCATCTAGGTTAATTTGGAGGTCTTACAAGTGATTGACTAGTCATGTGAAATTTATACAGCAAGTAACTCCACAAATATAGCATTTCTATAAATTCAAACTCCTCCATTTTATTCAAACTATTTATGGCTTGATTTCTTGTTTCGCCTTTCTCTGTAGTATCAATATGCAGCTGATGCATGCATTTATTATTCCATCATAGCTATCACTTGTGGCCATTGAATGTGCTCCCCATATAGTCTTTGGCAAAGACTTTGGAACTGTTGAATCATCTTTGAAGAATGGCAATAGTACTGCCCATCTATGTGTAGATGAAGAAAATAAATTATATATTAGATGAACAATTCCAAAAAAGTTTACTGCATCTAAGCCACAGTCAACTGCTGCTCAACCAACAAGATTCAGGGAATGACCAGCACATGGAATATACCTCGCATACTTGTTAATCTTCAACATTATTTCTTGCATACCCTTGTATTTGCCAGACATATTGGCAGCATTATCATATGACTGGCCTCGACACTATCTAAATTCTATTTTGCATTGGGCATTGGGATAAATAATGCTGCAGTATATTTAAGTAGATATGACAATTGCTCACTCGGAAAAATTTTTTGGGGTCCACAAGAAAGTGGGGGCCCTAAGCTATAGCTTGTGTAGCTTATACGTAAATCCTGCACTGCCAGTGACAATACTTTAATATTTTTTACTATTTCCTAAGATTTAAAAAAAATGTGCGAAAATTTCATTATATCTTAGATGGTTCTATAATAAAATAAAGAAACACTTGTTTGATATTTCCAGAATATTCCAGATTTCAGAAATTTCAGTTCTGAAATTAGACCTTTTTTCGATTTTTACATAAGTACACACCAGCAATGAATACCTTCTGGAAATATCAATACCTATACCTAATAAAATATATACCTGAAATATGAATGGAAAATTATTATTTGTTATTTTAAATACTTTCTGGTATCTTCTAGTATTTATTTATTTATTTTTCCCTAATAGTTTTGGCTTATCATTCAGCCATCTTCTGGGGTTTCTGGTGAAGAACGTCAGATGATGGTTAGGCCGTGTTAAAAAATGTTAAAGCCGAATGTTAAGCCGAACCTAGTAGAATTAAAATAAATACAAGAAGGTACCAGGAAGTACTTAAAATAACAAATAACAAATAATAATCAAAAATATTTGGTAACATGGATAAAATACTGAAATGAAAACTAATACTAAAAATGAATGGAAAAGTTCGTGGCAGTAAATTTTGACAATTATTATTTCAAAATTGCCAATGATTAAGTGCGCGCTTTAATACCTCACATTTCATTTATTAAAGGTAATGCTTCATTACATAGCGTTTAATTTCGCATGTGCCGTTTACGCGTGCATAAAAGCAAGCAAAATATGCGTATTCCTCGCCGCAATTTGTAATAATAATGCAGTGTGAAATTAAACATTATATTGTCCTGGGCAGTAATCGAATCAGCATTAAAACTCAAAGTATTAACTCAAATTTCTGCGCGGTGTTTTGAAAACGCGCTAGACTTTGTCGTTTTAAAACTGGCAATATATCACGTCAGTTACGTTTTGCAAGTCACAATCCAAACAAAACGCAATCGCCTCCCTAACATTTCGTGCGACTCCATTGTGCGACAGAATGTAGGTGATAGGGCACGCTCAATAAAGTGCAATCGCATCCAGAAAATCGAGCAAACATAGTGCATTAAAGCAACACTCACTTTATCGGCAGTTATGATCGAACACGAGCATGTGTCACAAACATATAAATCGAGAGAGAACCGATCCGATAGCGATCCCATGAATGCGTTTTTGCAGTTGCACATGCCCCTTATGGACGCATCTAATGCGTTACAAAACCTCAGTAATGTTTTCTTCATCTTGGTCATTACTGCGGTATTGTGTAATTCGTGTAGCGGCCATCGGCTTTGGCAAAGCAGATGATGCGCGATAATGCCCCCCGTATCGTTTGTTGTGGTGTCGAACGCCGATAAATTCTACAATTTGGCCGTACGCTCGTGTCCAAGAACCCGATACAGTTTCATTGCGCATTTTGACGGCTCTTCGTGGTGCTGACAAGGTTCGTGTGTGGGTAATTGAGGAGAGATACAGTAATGGTAAAGGCTCTTGCAGTTTATTTACTGGCCGACGTTCGCAGGCGCAGGTCGAGATATGGCAGAGATTATGATTACGCGAGCTTACTGCGGTGCGAATTGTTGTCCAGCCAGATACAATTCATCGATATTTATATCTCCTTGTTACAGAACGGAATGGGACTAGGAATTCACCTCGCGCAGCTCTTGTAAAATATATGAATCATGCACGCGTACCCTAGACCTGTATTCCGGCCGTTCGCTGGATGCACCGGTCCATGAGCCGCTATATGACGGCCGGCATGAATTACTTTGCTCTTATTGTTTATTATCGTCGAATAATGAATATGAAAATTATATTACGTCAATGCCGGTATATTAGATATTGCCTATTATAGTCTTGCTGTGCCCGCGAATTGGCTGAACAAGGCTGTAAATTTTGAAACGTTATGAAGTAATAACAAGAAAATTACTTGAAATTGAAGTATGCTGCCTTACTCCCCAAGTCGTTAAAATTCCAAATGCAATAAAATGGAAACACGAAAATCTGAAAATTACGAGAATTTCACATTAACATAAATACATTGAAAACAAGCTTGTGATAACAAATACAAAATTCAAACATAAAAACATACACAAGTACACAAGGGAACAGCCAGGCAGAAACGAAAGATCGATAAAGACTACCACCTAACTAATAGAAACAGCTAGAGCAAAATAATGAATGTAAGAGTTACAAGCCAAGCTGAGATAGGAAGTGACCACCACTTACTAAAAATGGACATGAGTTGGACAAAAATACAAAAAACATACAAGACTAACTGTCCCATCTTTAATTATAAGACTTGTGAGCGTGAATTTATTCAAATTTTCGTTTCATCAATAACTGATTGGATTCGTGTTTGACTCACTGGGCAGTTTAGGTGTTTGGGTTCGTGTCTTGACCTAGCATAGGATCTCCAGTATCAAGTTACATAACGACCCGCAATTTCTTTCTGAATCAAAGTTTTTGATTTTTTTTAATTATAGACAAGTGAAGTCATTCATTATTATGCCTTCAAAAATTTTCTCTCGCAAATTATGTTATTATTTATTTAGTTTACGTACGAGAAAAGTAAAAATCCTAAAATTTACAAATTGTACCCTTAAATTACACATTTAACAAAAGTGTACTTTTAGCTCTTCGTAGTATTTTTAACTGAAGCGTTGATAGATGCAACTTCTGATATTTTCTGCAAATTGCACACATTTTGTGCGATTGTTGGTTTCATTTTTTAGTTAACAAAAGTGTACTTTTGCTTTTTCCTAGTATTTTTAGCTGAAAGGTTGATAGTTGCAACTTCTGCTATTTTCAGCAAATTGCACACATTTTGTGCGATTTTTTGTGTTATTATTTAGTTAGTCATTATAATCCATATCCAGTTACTAATATCAAATATTACCTACCTATTAAATAGTACCCTCAAATTGTACTTTTAATCGAAATTGAACTTGTATCCCATTTTGATCACAAATGAATTTAAAATAGGGATGATTTATAAATTATTAGTAATAGTAGGTGAAGGTCTTTATTATGCTATCAATTTGCGATCTGTCTGCCTTCCTGTCATTCATTCAAAATGCACACATTTCTACGAAACTTAGTACAATATTATTTGAGTTTAGTTTTTTTAAGTTTATTGGCATGTTTCGGGATTTTAATAAACATTTCTGGTATTTTTTTAATTGCTAAAATTCTGATTATATTAGTCATTTTTCCGCTAATTTCACATATTTTATGCGTTTATTTTTATATTTTGTGCAATATGTGTAAATTTTCCAATACATTTTTATTATGGTTTTTGAAGTATTAAAACTTGTCGAAAATTATACTTATACCAAATAGGTATGATATTTTCAATAAATTTTCTGCAATTTTAGGTTTTTTTATTGTACCTTATTAAATGTTTTAGTTGTACATTTAATAAAATTATTTTATACACTTTTCAGAAATCTGCAGAAAAATTATTAATATATTTTGATATTATTACATGTATTAGGTTTTCTGCAATTTCAATAACTTTCTGATTTTTTACTTTGATCTGAGTTGAAATTCCGGCGTTCCGTTCTTTTGATTATTTAGTATCATATTCTACAAAATCCATAAAACTTTGAGGCAATTTGTGAAATCTTCTTGTGTAACTTGCATAATTTAATGTTATACTTAAATGCAGGGTTGGTGAAATTTGAGTCAGAATTTAAATCAAATTATTTTTATAAATAAATCTTTGATTTAAATGAAAATTGTTTTTTTAAAATTAATCATTGTTTTTGCACTCTTTGTGCAGTTCATTTTTAGTAATTTTTCAGCTAATTTCACATATTTTCTGCTTTTAATTTTTTATTTGTGCTATATGTGTAAATTTGCCAATACATTTTCATTATGGTTTTAGATGTATGTACATTTTCGAAAATTATACTTATACATACAAAATAGGTATGATATTTTCAATAAATTTTCAAAAATTTGGGTTTTTCTATTGTATATTATTAAACGTTTTAGTTGTACATTTAACAAAATTATTTGATAAAGTTTTCAGAATTCTGCAGAAAAAATATTAATATATTTTGATATTATTAAATGTATTAAGTTTCTTGCAATTTCAATAACTTTCTGATTTTTTACTTTCTTCTGTTTATTTCATTGAAATTCCGGCGATCCGTTCTTTTAATGTTTAGGTAGCATATTCTACAAAATCCATGAAACGTTGAGGCAATTTGTGGCAATTTGTTATTAATATTTTGATATTATTAAATGTATTAAGTTTATTGCAATTTCAATAACTTTCTGATTTTTTTACTTTCTTCTGTTTAGTTCATTGAAATTCCGGCGATACGGTCTTTTAATGTTTAAGTAGCATATTCTACAAAATCCATGAAACTTTGAGGCAATTTGTGAAATCTTCTTGTGCAACATGCAAAATTTGATGTTATACGTAAATGCAGGGTCGGTGTAATTTAAGTCAATTGATTTAATTCATGATTAAAATCATAATTTAAATCAATTGATTTTTATAAATAAATCATTGATTTAAATCATTTTTTTTAAATTAATCATTGTAATATGTGTACAATTAAAAATATAATGTAACTATAGAGTTAACATGCTTTAAAATAGATAATTTGGAAGTAAGTAAAATAATTTTCTATTCTTCCATTTTTTCTCCATCCCACAGTACATAAACACCGTTTTTTTTAATCATCATTTCTTGGTCAAATTCATGATTTTATTAATAAAACATATCATATGCATTGAATTGTGATGTAAATCAATTGATTTAAATCACATCTAAACTGAAAAGAACTGACCAGAAATATAAAAAAATCAAATAAATCATGATTTATTTGTTTTTTTTATCATTGGTTTTTGAGTTTCTTTTAAATCATAATTTATTCCAACCCTGCTTAAAAGTACTGCAATTTTCTTACTTTTGATTTCTACAGTGTTATTGCACTTCTGCTTACTTTTTCCAAATTTACTTGATTGCTTTAGAATTTTATTAATAATAAATAAATATTTAATTTTAATTCCTGGAATTTTGTAATTGCAACTTTTGACGTTTTAACTCCTATTCCGCAATTTGCACACGTTTTTGGCTATTTCTCTTATATCTTCTGCGATATTTCGAATAAATAAATAATTAATTTTAATTCCTGGTATTTTGTAATTGCAACTTTTGACGTTTTGACTCCTATTCCCCAATTTGCACACGTTTTTGGCTATTTCTTTTATATCTTCTGCAATATTTCCAATAAGCTTTTCGTCAATTTTCATACATTTTTACAATTTGAATAAATTTTCTGCAACTTGAATAAATTTTCTGCAATTTGAATAATTGTTGTGACTTTTGTGTTTTTATTACACTACATGTCAGGTTTTCAAATTTATTTAATAACTTTTATAAAACTGTTCAGAAATAACTGGTAGGCTTGTAGTAGTCTTTCTAATTTTTCTTACTAGCAAAATTTTACATTTACAATTACATCACGTAAGTTTTCAGATGCGACTCTACACTAACGGTACTTAATAATATCGAATATGTTGAGAATTTTATTCGTGACACTTTTCTGTTAAGGAAACTGGAAATTGAGGAAATTAACAAGTATCTCCACAAAACTTTTTGGTAATTTGAAATCTTTGTGAAATTTAGTGTAAGTTATGTATTATTTGTACATTGTGACATTTATTTTCGATAATTGCGTCATTCTTTGATGTAAGTTTCACTGCACGTTTTTGTTAAATTGTTTTTAAATTTACTGACATATTTTAGATACTTTAGCAGCATTTCTGAAATTACCAGTATTTTGATTTACAGTGTTTTTAGTTTTAACTAATATCTTATTAAATTTTATAAATTTTGGTCAACATTTACCGTAATTTGCAAGCCTTTTCAGATTTTATTTTATTTTATTAAAGTGATATCAAGTGTTTTTAGATGTACCCATTAGAAAGTAATTAATTTTTCAGAAAATATAATCATTTCTTCGGATAACATAGTTTTATACATTTTATGTTTTCCAAAAATAGTCATATCTGAAAATTATATTAATTATTTGCTAACACATTAGTTGCAAACACTTTATAGAAGTTTAATAAAACAAATAAAAATTCTCTGAAGATGTATGCTTCTTTTGATCTCCTTTATGATCTACTTTTTCTGCAATTTACATGCTTACTTTAATTATTACTTTTAACTAAATTTATAATTCTAGGATTCTTGCTGTAGATATATTAATATGATGATGTATAGATGAAGATGTAGAAATAGGGACAATAGTAGGCCAGGGCCGTGTAAGACTTTCTATTGTTGTAATTCATCCTATGTGGCCCTTCTCCCAAAAAGTTTTGGGGTTCCTGCTCTAAAAACCAGGAAAAATCTCATTATTTCAGTGCTTTATGCAAAGAAAATTTATTGTACGATGTCAACGATGTCAATTTTCGAAAAAGTAGGTACTTATTCAAATTTGTATTTTAAATGTAGGTAATCTTTATGTGTCAACTGTTAAACAAAATCCTAATTTTGAGAAAATATTTCCGAATAAAATGTTATAACTAATTTGGATATCACAGAAATTGTATAGTGGAATATAATTTAACAAAAAATGAAAAATGTTAGGCATAGTTAAAACTAATTAAAATTAATTAGTTAAAGAAACTACTTTGATACAACAATACAGTTTAAAGTTATACTGCACTATAAATTATAGTGCAGTATATATTTTTCTGTAAATTAACATCTAAAGTAGAGTTACAGCACAGTACGGTGTAATTTAATGCAGTACATTATAGTATAGCAAGGCAATACTATGAGATTTTTTTTTATTCTGTCATTGCCCAACTGCTCAATCATTATTTTCCAACGTTCAAATTCGAGTATTTTAAAGCTAATTGAATAAATAAATCTCATAATTTTAGTAAATAATTTGCAAAGAAATTTTATTATTCAAAGTTAACCATGTAATTTCAAAATATTCTGAAACAAATCGCGTTAAAATTTATTAAATTAAATAAACTTTGATACAACAATGCAGTACAATGAAGTACACTACAGAACTGTTTTGAATAATGTTTTAGACTTTCTCATATTTTTCTTAAATTAACATCTGCAGTACAGTTATAGTACAGTGCAGAATAATATAATACAGTAAATTGTAGTACGTTATAGCAATACTGTGAGTTTTGTTTTAATACTGTCATTGCTACTAGTTAACGTCGTAAAATTTATGATGTAGTACATATACAGTACAATATAATTCAGTGCCAAATAATACGCACTGTAATATTGTACATTTCAGTAGTGTTTCTCAAACTGTGGGGCTGGAGCAGCACAGTGAAGTATAGTGCACTAATGTTGTCAGAATTCATTTATTAATTACTTATTTGAACAGTTTCTTAAGTATCATAAAATGCATGATACCAAATATTGCAGTGTAGTACAATATATTACTCAATATATATTGCAGTACAGTACAATATTAATCAATATATGTTGCAGTATAGTACAACATACTACTCAATATAAATTGCAGTACAATACAATACATTACCCAATATCTTAGAACAGTTCACTGTGATGTAATGTTTTAGAGCAGTGTTTGTTATTGTGGATTATTGGATTATTGCTTACGAGTTACACATACAGCTTTCAGATGTTATTAAAATTACATGAGAAGTTTTAAATATTAGTTTTGATTTTTTTAAATGTTAATTATTCCCTTGTTTTTTAATATTGTTTAATAATCTTTAATATTTTAGCAATTTGTTGGAGTAAGGATTTATCGTATTTTTTTTACATTAAACCATTTGAATAAATATGTAAATATAATGGCAAATATATTTTAAGCCAGCATTAAAAAATTGCTTCGAGGGCATTAGGCTGTCGAAAATTAAATACATTTTGGAATTTTGAAAAGTTTTATATCCATTCCTAATTTAAAGAAATTTTATGACTGGGATTTTTTCTGTGTGTAACTATTCTGTGTTCAATGGTTTTGTTGATTTAGAGCTGAATTTAAGTTTCTAATTCTGCTATTACTTTTCGTTTAATATTTTGGAATTTCGATGTTATTAAAATTACAGCACGAATTCTAAGAACTGTTTTTGAACTTTAAAAATGTTTAATTATTTCAATTATTTCCTTGACTTTTTATCAATGCAGAAAAACAAATCGTATGTTCGTATGTTAAATATTTTTATTAAACATTTGAATATTATGGCAAATATAAATTTTTAATTTTATGTTTTCTGAAACATTACTATAAAACTGCTTTGAAGGCATTAGGCTGGCCGAAATTGGCTGGGTGAAACGAAATATTTTTCAGCATCAATACTAACATATACTTACCATACACATATACAAAGGTACATATTTTTTATATGTAACATTACGTGTATGATACCATGCAAAGAATATTAGATACAATTTTTGAGCGATGTGGTATTTGGAAATATGTTGAACATAAATTTTGGAAAATGATGAAGTGTGTATTTGAATAAATTGACATTACACGAGTATTAATGGGCCTAAAGTACTTCATATTTCGCATTAGGCGACATTTTAATATTACGGAAATCTACGCATGAGTTATGTTGTCAAATTAAAAATGATGAATGGCATTGTCCTCAGTCCCAACTTACACCTACCGAAATAATTTCAGTGGAAACGTGATAAATTGCGCCTTTAATTCATCGGCCTCGTGTTGTTGATATTTATTATCTAATTATTTGGTGATTGTATTTATTACAGTGAAAATGGTACTGGCAATGTCACCTTAACAGCGTGCAGTACTATCAAACTACCAGAGATGAAATTTTATGGCTCTCATGGAGGCCCCTGGCTGAGGCGATAAGGGAACTACACTGTGCAGCAGTAACGGTTTGTTACTGGGGAAATTCAGTGCGATAAACGCATTAGACTTATGTCGAGTGGAAGAACGCGGTTAGCGCTGCTACCATGTATGATAATACCATAACTACCGACGCATATTTATTGCACGTCTCCCGGAACGGCGTTTCACACTAAATCCACATTTTAATGCCACTTTCTAAGATACGCCGAAGACAAAGACTTCATTTCCCTTTTCACCTTACCTCAGTTAAAGTCATATCTAACTATTAATTAATAATATTTTTAATCATTACTTTTATATATTATTTATTTATAATTAAATCTGCCATAATTCATTAGAATTCAAAAGTCACGACTGCACACCATGTGTATTCAAGCAGCGAATTTCTTCGTTACCAAATTACCACTTTTATTGTTTATATCACGAATTCGATTATTAATATACATGTTATTTTCATAACAAAATAAGAATTATTTTATTATTTTTTTATTATTATTGTTATTATTGTAATTGCAATACTTATTTTGGTATATGAAACAAGTTTAAGCATGTCGAACTTTATAATAATCACGAACTGTACATTGTACAACTGTCCCTCTCTAGATAAGGTACGTTAAGCTCGTGCTGTGTTGCGAGGTAAATTGCTCAGAATAGGGAAAACCTCTAATAGCAACTGCACACTAAAACCATCAATGAACAAATGGATTTTATCTTCATCGCATATAATGACAGCTTAAAGTTAAGTAACAGGCATTATCTATAATCCACAAATATAAGTTTACGGCAGTTTAATGAAAATGCGAGATTTCACCAATGCTTCGAAATACTAGTACATATTTGGTAATAAAAAGCCCAAAACGTTACAAAATTCGTCGGTGCAATTAAATTCCGTAGCATGGTTTGTCATTCTGCCCAATTGTCGCCGGGATAATTACCGCGCGATAAAATTCGTGGAGACTTTTTAATAGTCGGGCGAAGAATGGAAATAAATTACTCTTAATAAAACTTTCGGAGAGATACAAAGTGAGTGTTTTAGGCCAAATGTGTTGACCTTTGCTTACATGTTTACAAAATCTACGTTCATAACTCACGATTAGATTGCGACGGACGGATCTTAGATCTCGGGCTCGCCGGTACACGGCAAAGGCATTCGGATTGACTGGAGAAATGTATCAAACTGGCCGAGCCAGACGGACATAGAAATGCCATTTGTTTAGAATGTCAAATTACAAATGTGCCGCGTCCCTCGGATAAATTACAGCCCGAAAAGCCCAATTTCTAATTATTTCATCAGATCGGGAGATTACGCCCGGATCTTGATACAAATAAAAAATTACAACAAAAAATTAATTGGAGTAATCCATCACCGGATTCCGGGTATCCACTCGTGTTGTGTTAAATGCCTACGGTTTTGTTCGATCGCCATTAATATAATTAAGTGCGAGTGTGTGGGCCATTGAGGCGAACCAGCGATTCGGATCGAATTATGAGTTCGCGATTTCTGTGATTGAAATGGAATGTGGACGATCAATTCTTATTAAACTTATGCAGCATTCTGCAGAATTTTAGCAATTGAAGAGCTATGTGGGTAAATGTTTTTATCAAAACGTTGAAATTAGTGTGGTTGAAGGAGTTATCTGTTATTCTTTCATTCCCTGTTCTTTCATAAGCTCATATTTAATAATATGTATCAAAGTTTTGAAGCAATTCAAATGTCACGAGTAGTACCAGAAGGCAAAATGTATCTAAATGATAACAGTGTGTATACTTGTCCCTTTTATCCATTAAAATACATCGGAAGTAAGCAATGAAATAAGCATATAAGACACCCATTGTTATCATTAGGGCTTTGTTAAAAAGAAAAAAATCCCATGCCAGCTGAAACTGGCAAGTATTTACCTGTAACTGAATCAGCCAACTTTTCAAATGGAACTTTGCCCATTCATAAATACATGTTACATGTTACAATACAGAATTACATGTTTCTCGTAAATGATAGGTTAGGTTAGTCAGGTCGGTTTAGTTTAGTTTAGTTTTTGACACGCATACGAAACTTAGAACATGCAAGTCATAAATGGGCAATAATGCTGTTTTACAATGAACTAGTGATGAACATATCGAAATGACTTTAAAATGTAAATTACGAATCGATGACCTATTCAGCAATCCAATGTAACTGAGTAATTCGTATTTTTAATTGAGTACTTAGCCTCAATTTCAATTAACTATTCTAAAATTTAAATAATATATATCAAAATTTAAATATTGCCAAATATAAAATTTTGTTCAACATTTCAATTATTTTGTCATGCAGTGAGTATTGTCTACTATTGTATACAGTGAGTATTCAATGAGTATTGTCAAAATATCCAATTATTTCGTCAACATTTCAATGATTCTATCATTCAGGAGCGTCAATGCAGATTTATCCGTAAATGTTCCGACTGACTTAAAGGTTAATGGTTGTTTCTGGTATGATTTCCTCAATTAAATATCCGAATTAGATATCAGATTTGCGCAAAATATAATGAAATAAATATTATCTTGTCCTGTAGTAAACTCACAGGAAAGTAAAATCATCCAACCAATGCCGAAGGGGAGGTAATCCCTTTTTTTTAAATAGCACAGAATCTTTAAAACTATAATTTAACACTAAAAAGTTTGACAGTAAGTATTTTGATATGACAGTACTCATTAAAACCTAAAATTCTGAGAAAATAATTTAAACATTGGCTCTCCCTTTATCAGAGATCGAGTATGATATGGAAGGACGATACTAATAGGATTAAACTTACTTACTACTTATTACTATCTTTTTGCGCTTATCCTTCTGTTTCTTTATGTCAATTTCTGGTATTATGTATATAAGGGCACGTTGCCGGTCAAACCACATTTCCAGGTTTGCATTTCCATTCGTTTGTTTTTTTTGTCAATTAAATTTTGTGGTATTACAAAGACACGCTGCCGGTTCAACCGACAAACCACAGTTTCCGGGTTGGAGGCTCGCGCATGTGCACTTCACCGGTATCGAACGGCCATTGCGGAATCTGAGTCGCTGCTTTTGATCGACCAAAGCCCATTTGTTGAGTCAATACTCGTTGATTTGTACTTTTGTACAATACTTTTGTACGATTTGTACGAACACCTTAATTTTGTTATGATAAATTTACATTTTGTTACAGCACATTTTTCGTGATATAAATACACTTTTGCCTGCCTTGTAATTAAGTCACGTGGAGCCGCACCCCCAAGTAGTTAAGGCTGAGGGACTGTACACGCCGTCTCCACTCAGGTAGCCAGGATCATGTTTGAATATATCCGGGAACGACGAACATCAATAACATAGATGGAGTATTGCAGAGGAATGATGAAAAAGGGGGTTGCAAAATATTGTAAGAAATAATTGAAAATTTGACAATAGTTATTTTAATTACAACAATAAATCATCATTGGAAACTTGACACCATCATTAATAATTTTTCTGATAATAATAGATATTTTGACTAAAAGCATGTTAGTTGTGACAGTAGCTACGTATTACAATTTTGACAGAATAATTGAAACTTTACTAACACTAAAAAATTGACAGTAAATAAGTATTATAATATGAGTACTCATTAAAACCTAAAATCCTGAAAAAATCATTGAAACTTTGGAACAACAAATTAAAAAAAATATTAAAATAGTTGAAAAATGGACAGTAAGCATTTTAATTATGATAGTAAGCATTAAAACTATAACAGACTCTATGAAATTTAGGCACAATAACGTGATAGATTGTCAGAACACTTGAAATTATGCAAAATAATTGAAATTGTTTTCAAGATAACGAAGAACAAAAGCCTTTTTGAAAGTTTGACAGTATTATTTTTATTACGACAGTCATTATCATCATTAGACATTTTACACTATAAATAAAAAATCTGTCAAAATTTCTATTCTTTCTTTCTTTCTTTTCAGCCTTCTGTCGTCCATCTTTGGACCTAGGCCTCCCCAAATTCTCTTGATGTAGTGAAAATTCAAAAGTCAGAATATTATTCTCTGTAAAGTCGAGAACTAATTCTGACCCAATGTTTTGAAAACCATCTTCAATGGGCGCTTCTAAGATTTCTGGTTCAGCTACACTCCCAAGTTCAACTGGCACAATCAAGGCATCTGTGGTTCATTCAGAACTTCTAGAGGCTCCACAGGTTGCTTTAGATAGTGACAAAATAATTCAAATTACATTAACGCAACTCAGCAAATCACCACGTCTACATCTTAGCAGCGACATACATTATTATCACATGAATTCTTACTATCAGTCTCTAAATCTCATTTTCCGCCCGCAATATAGGACCGGAAATAGTATATTGTAATAAGAGTGCGGAAAGGGCTTCATTGCAAAACGAGTATGAAAGTTGGAGCACGAGCGCTAGCGAGTGCTCCATTCATACGAGTTTTGCAATGGCCATTTCCGCACGATTGTTACATACTATTTTTTCTACGAAAGTGTAGAAAACTAAAGATTAATGTAAATTTAATCAATAATTTAAAATAAATGTCATTGTCATTAATTTAAACGTCAGAAAATTTATAAATCGCTTGTCACCAAATCGAGACTCGAAATTTATACATTAATACTGGAAGTAGAAGAATATCAATAATGGATTCCGATAGTGACGATATAACAAACACTCCGCCGGAACTTGCGGCCATTGCATCCACAGTCTCGTCCGATTTATTGCCTCAAAAATCAAAAGAGAGGTATTGGAGTGCGGAAAGTGAGTGCGGAAAGTACTTTCCGCACTCATATAAGTGCGGAAAGTACTTTTTGCACTCCTTGTAACAAATACCAACTTTCCAGGTTAAATTTTATGACAGAAAACGTGTCTTTCAACACTTTCGTAGAAAAATGAACTTTCAGAACAGGTAGGAAAAATGATTTTTGTTTCGTTGTGTTCCTTAATGTGCCCTTAATGTACACTTACTAAAGTGTCAATGGTGAAAGAATACTTTCCACAATAAATTCCGTAAAGACTAAAGAAAGGAGTAAGCTAGGTACGGACACAATTATAGGGCTAATTCATAGCAAACATCTAATAACAACTACTTCTTTAAATGTCAAACCCAATTATGATCTACGTTAGTTAATGACCACAGATATTTATAAAGAATTATAGAACAGAAAGTTTAAAATGTACTCCTAATTCTTTAATATGTAGGTATGTTTTTTAATGTATGTTATGTACCTATAAATAATAATTTTCTATTTAACTGTAATATTAAATTAAAATCCCAACCAGAACAGCCTAAAGTAGTATTTTAGTCAAATCCACTTTTATTACGCACACATCTATCGCTATTTTAAATATCGCAAAACAAGAAAGTGTTGTTCACAATGACGACCCAGTTGTACCGTCTCCACTAGATCCCATGGATAGTGAGGATCGTATTAATAACGGTCCATTCCAGTAAATTCTAAATAAGTTTCCAAAAAATCAATGAGGCGAGAGGGCTCGTTGCTTTCAAGCTACCTAGTACAAACCGTACACTTAGCTTGAGTGCAGTCAAGCAAAAGATGCCGCCTTTTGATTTTCGTGTCGTTTTTTTGCAAAGGAAAATGTCGCTTCGAAAGGTCATATTGACAAATGTTTAATAGAAAATGGTTTTAAAAACTGGAAGCATGCTACAGAAAAGTTCAAAAATCGTTAAATGCCTCAGTGAAATGTACACAGTTTTAATGTGTGGAAAAAATATTCTAAAATTTAGAGCATTGACACAGCACTTGATGAAACAAAAGCGGTTTCATTAAAAAATCAAGAGCAAGAATATTTATGCAACCGTGAAATAATGTTGACTAGTTGATATCACAGTTTGCTTAGCAAAAGGAGAAAGATCTTTTCGAGGACATGATGAAACAATAGAAAGTTCTTAAAGTGATTCCTACCGTGCGCGTAATAACATTATCACCCATATTTGAAGTTTTTTTGTCACTATTGTAGTTAATTTAGTGGTAATATAAGTTTACTCATCCGTTATTTCCACTTTTTAGCACATTATAAAAAGTAATTCTGAAAATCTATTGAAATATAAGGGCGCTGGACGACTTGGCGATCGTCGTGTTTTGCACAATTTTCGTTACTACGCGCGCGGTAGGAATCACCTTAACATGGGCTTTTTTGGAACTCATGGATCTTTTTCAGGGTATGACCCGTTACTAAAAAAACATTTAAGGCAGGGGCCAAAAGTGCGTTATATATTAGTAAGAGAATTCGAAACGATATTTGTTATAAATTAATAATGTAATCGTTCAAGATCTTACATCTGAGTTCACTGGAAAATATATTTCTTTAGTCACAGACGAGACATCAGACTGCAGTCATCATGAGCAAATGTCTGTTGTTATAAGAATTTTTGACCCCTCCGTTAATACCCCAGTAGGGGTTTATTACATCAGCTTAAATCGTTCGATTTCATAGTCTGTTTACATATTGTCACTCCTATTTTAACAATGATCCTTAAAGTAAGCAAAGCATTACAGATGGAACATTTTAACCTATTACTTGCTAACTGTGTCTGAAATTTAAAATCAAGTTTGCAATCATTGAGAACTGATACGAGTTTTTTTTTTGAAAAAAATTACAATGAAGTCGAAGAAATGTGCGTCAAACAGAATATCACAATTTCGAAAATAAGACGCCGAAAAGTTTCCCGTAAAATAGACGAAAACTAGAAAAAATAACATGAAATTCAAAACAAAAAGATGATATTAATTCCGTGTGTCCATTTCTAGACTCTCTTATTTCTAGAATTGACGAACGTTTTAGTCAAGAAACGACTCAGATAATAGAGTGTGTAGATGAACTACTGAATTTAAATTGTGACGTTGATCTAATTTTACTTGAAAAATAGATAGAATAAATAAAAATGAACCAATCAGAAGAAATTGCAGAATGCAAACTTATTAAACATGATGAATCCATACCTAAACGAAGTAATTTGGGTAATATAAAAGAGTGGATTACTTGGCTAATTTATTCTGACAGATTTAGTATATAAAATAATTTATTTATAACCTTATAACGCTAAGCTGCTTCTGTATTAATATTCATATTCATATTCATATTCGTATTCATTTATTTCGACCTAGCTACGATATACAAAATATACAATACATACATAATATATACAAAGACAATTACATTGCACCGCACAAACTATTGTGGATGTGGTTGTCAGGATATTAAAATACACCGTCAATACACATTAATTACAATTACATACAAATATAAATACTACTCTATATCACGGATATTTTGAAAAAGCATAATGGGACTTCTGTATGAGAAATTGCTTTAGCCTTCCTTTGAACATGACAATATTGTCATGTTCAAAGAAAGACAAGAACAAGACTGTATTTCATTAGGAAAACTATTATACAGGGTAAGTCAATAGGACGGGCAGGCTCGATTACACCTACAGCGTTAATGAAATCGAAATGAACCAAAATATACTGCAAACGGGATGCCAAAGTGCAGTTTGTAAAATTATTTTGTCATATACAGGGTGTTCCATTTTTGCAGGGCAGCTTTCGACCTAGTTTTTTTTAAATGGCACCCCCTGTATAAATTTACATATTTGAAATTGTCCTTTTTTGGGCTTTATAAATCCGTTTAGTTTTTGTAATTCGCTTTAACCGTGCGGAAGTTGTTTATGTTTTTCTAAAATTTAATGCATTTACAGGCACTTCGCAGAGCACTTATTTTCTAGGATATCGGGTTGGAACTTTGTCAGATTCTAAACATTTGTCTGGGGTGTCTTCTGGCGGCAAGATCGTTGATTTGCATTGTGGAATCAACTTGCTGTGGGACATTAACTTTGGTAAACTTTGAAGGGCCATAACTTGATTTTTTCAAATGGCACACCCAATATTTCATTACTTAGTCGTATAGAGCATCTTATTTTACATCTGATTCGCCCCTTATATTGTTTCTTAAGTTTCTTAAAAGTTCATAGTTTGAGAAATAATTTGGATTTTCTAAAAAATGAACCCAGATCTCATCGATATAAACTTAACGTGCATTGAATATCAATTGTTTCTGTCATGTCAACTTCAAAGTGACATTTATTGTACGACACGTTGTAATGTTTGTCGTGAACATGAAATTTTCGCATGATGAAATAGTTTAATTCAAATGTTTTTGCTATTGACTTGTTATGCCTCAATAGAAACTGGTCACCAGCAACGGTTTGCGCTGTCAGCGTGTACATAAACCATATCAACTATTTCATTATGAGAAAAATTCATTAAGAAAATGCGCTAAGAAAAAAAACATATCGTACAATAAATATCACTTTGACGTTGGCATGACAGAATTAAGTGATTTTCATGGCCCGCTAAGTTTATATCGATGATATCTGTGTAGATTTTCAAGAAAATCAGAATTATCTTTCAACTATCAACTTTTAAGAAAAAATATAAGGGGGCAAAAAGATGTAAACTGAGACCCTGAATAGGACTAAGTACTGAAATATAGGGTGTGCCTTTTGAAAAAATCAAGTTATGGCACTTCAAAGTTTAACAAAATTAATGTGTCACAGCAAGGTGATGCAGATAGAAATGCAGATAGGCGGTCTTGCCGCCAGAAGATACCTCGGTCAGTTGTTTAGGCTCAGTCAAAGTCCCAACTTGATATCCCATAAACTAAGTGCCCTGCGATTGTTTTAATAAGTGCCTGCAAACGCATTAATTTTTAGAAAAACTTGAACAACTTCGGAACGGTTAAAGCGAATTGCAAAAACTTAACGGATTTACAAAGCCCAAAAAAAGGGCAACTGCAAATTTGTAAATTTATACAGGGAGTGCCATTTAAAAAACTAGGTCGAATGCTGCCCTGCAAAAATTGAACACCCTGTATATGACAAACTAATTTTACAAACTGCACTTTGGCATCCCGTTTGCTCGGTTAATTTCGATATCATTAACGGTGTAGGTGTAATCGAGCCTGCCCGTCCTATTGACTCACCCTGTATACTTGAATGCTTGAGTATGCAGATGCATTTTCATACATTGTGCTACAATGTGGAGTTATTCTTACATTCTTACCTGTGAGCGTTCATTTTTTGAACGGTTTTTTGGTTCAAGTAAAGTCAAAATTAAGAAACAGCATGTCGCAGGAGAGATTAGATTCATTGCTATTTTGTATGCATTAAGCAAGATAAAACAAAAACTTTCGATTATAATTTAGTTATTGATCAGTTTTTAACACGAACATCGGGAATACGAAGAATGAGATTGTAACAATTATAAGTCAATGTTAATGTACTTGTTTACAAACATACTGTCTTGGTAAGCGTATCTCTTATATTAAGTAAAGTTTCAGTTTAAAATAATTGTATGGTTATTTATTTTCTATTAACTCCAAGAGCCAATATAGCCCTCTCTAAAGAACAAGTCTGCGCACGCCTATGATAGCAACGTTGTATTTTTTATCGGCATTGTTTAATTTTCTGTCAGTTTAATGATGTCAGTTTATTTAGCGCACAGAAAAAAGAACGAAGATCAGGAAATGTTTTCCGTGCGCTGTTCTGAAAATGCCATATTTGCGTCATTGTAAAAACGGATGAAAACAAAGTGTTTTCAGAAAAGTTTAATATAGAAATATTTCGTAATTATCAATGGTCTTATGTTATTACTACCGAAAATTGCAAGAATAGAATTAGGTACCATACCAAGTTGTAGTTTTGTAGTTTTAGTGCTTTTATTTTTTATAGTGCGTTTATAGTGAAGAGTCGTTTTGTTGATATTTTTGGAATAGTCGGTGTTGATTAGATCGAAATCCAAGCGAGGTATAGGTGATATAATTATGCGCAAGGGACAGATTGATAACGCGATTAATCCGAGTGAAGGTTCACCGAAAAGGGGTAACCCGATATCTGGCAATGACACTTTTGGAATAATAATAACGCGACGCATATCTTAGGTGTTCGTTAAGACATACCGCATGCCATAAGGGGGATTAAAAAAGGCCCAGCATTCACCAGATGATATTTGTTTGTTGTGCACTTCTTGCGGCCCACCGGGCCTGTGACACAATAACACATATCTTGACTTTTTGTCGGTGATGAGCGGCCGGCCGGTCTAGGTGGTATTTCGAGAGGACCGTGGAATGTTGTCCTTTAAAATTTGTGCGACACTATTTCTCCTCCGCTGCTTTTTATCCTTGTACCTGCTCAATTTAATCTAGATAATTTATCGCCGTTTTCGGTGCCGTTTGCGGCGATGTTGCGAGGAATATGTTGGCAATTGTTGCTCGAGCATGGAGTTCATTGTGTCATAATTGTGCGCATACTGATGAAGTGATTAATTTAAAATAGAAGAGCCGCTGCTGTGGGATAGGACGGAAAAGTGATCAGCATAAATGATGTCATTTTTAATTGTATGCTTGAGGTAAGTAACCAATGGCACCGGCGTCCACCAGGGACGTAGGCGAATGTGTAAATAACGCGGCCCTCGCATCCTCGTATTCAGATGAGATATGAGACATTTGTCACCTTTCGACGTGCAAGTGTAGTTTTTCTCGCCGCATGCGGACAATCAATCCAATACTATCCAGAACCAATCACCTATGCCGTCTCTTTTATTTTGAGCGAACCGCATTCTTGACGTCTGATTGATGCCTATGAATACATTAATGTCATAACTGAACCTGGATTGATAGTGCATTCAAAAGGTTAGATGTGTGCCATTATGTTCCCGGCGACCCTACGAATTCATTCCGGACGAAAAGCGTTATAAATCAGTTCAATAAAATATTCCGACAAAATGAGCGTCTCTCTCGGCCCGGACTGACTCGGCGATACGGATCTACCCTAAATTTAAAGCAGTGACTGGCAAATACCAGGAATATCAACCTTGTAGCATTCTGGGGGTCGCCCAGATACACTACTAAAATATTCTCATAAAATTTATAAGATATCTCGTAAAACCCATCCGTTGACATTCAGTTATTTAACTTCATTATCTACACAAATAAACAAGGCACAATAAATTTTACAGCTTGACCCTGTTGCTTTTATCCGTTCCATCGGTTCAATCCAAAAACCAATATCCTTCGCGCAATTAAGCATCACTAATAACTTCCTCATTTTTATAACTACCCATAAAAACAATTTTAACAAAATGCCAACTAATATAAAAAAAACTAACCACAAACAACTGATAATAAGTTTAAAAGTTAACAGCAGTTAATTTATTAACAACGTTACATTTCTATAACTATTATTATGCCTAATTAATAATAAAACCCATAAATAACTTATTTTAATTTACTTTTATGCGAATATTTTCGAGTTAATTATCACCCCAGTATCGATTTTCAGTTTAATTATTGCATTAACATAGTTCAACTATCGATAAAATGTATTAATTATTAAACATACTATTAAAAAAAACATACATATTATTATATTATATTATTAAATTATTATATTATTAATTATAAAACATAATGATAAACATAAAAGCTGCAACAGGTTGTCGATAACTGAGCCGGCAAATGTGCGCAACTGCCAGGCTTTATTCCTAACACTGTAGGAGATGTATGGAAATGATAATATTTCTATAGAAATGTGACTTTTTTAGGTCGTTATAGTTTATGCATCTGAGCGAGAGGTTGCACGCTGAGTGGGTGTGAGAACCGGCCCCGGCCACCTGAGCCCGCCTGACCCACACTTGTCATCAATAACCTGTGACATCAATGATTTCGGATCAAACCGTGGAGTCCTTATTTATGGGCCACCGTCCCTAAGAAAATATAAAGGAGGACCTCGAAGGCCCTTTGCGAGCGGCCCACGGAAATTTATTGTTATTATTGCGCTTATTTATTTTCGACCTCCAGTGGGGTGCGACGAAATCACAATGAATGGTTTTTTTGCGGTCCGGGAAACAAAGTGCCCTCGAGAATGCGGTAAAAAGTTAAGAAAATACATAATCGCACGCCACTCATACCAGTATTTACTGCTTTATAATGTATGCAGTCTTTATTAAAATGCGGAATTTGTACGCGGAATGCTATGTATTACTTCATCTTTTTACACATTTTATCACAATACAATGTCACGATACAATCTTCTAGAAACTGTTTCCAGGCATAATTCAATTTATTGACATATTTAGTTTTGTTTAAGAATAGATACGTGATTTAAAAGACTATCGTTTTTTTTAATTTCACAGTTATGTTGCAATAATTAATACAACAAGAAATCTAATTCGCGGAAAAAGCTCTTCGGTCTGTCCTTAAAGCATTATTTAATTAATCCATAGGTGTGGAGCAGTAGGAATTATTATTATTATTATTAATATTATTATTATTATTATTATTATTATTATTATTAATATTATTATTATTACTAATTATTCTTGATTATACGATTTAAAGTGCCGACGTCATGTGATGTAGTCCTAAGCTACCGAAAGCAACTATCAACTTTTTTTTTAAAGAACACACAATATATTTTAATCTACCGAAAACTTCATAGAATCTGTGAAAAATTACCTTCGAGTTATAGAATCTCTAGACAATATGCTAAAATAAGGTATAATTTCATAAAGTCTGTGGAAAATATCTTAAATATTGACATTCTTAGAAAATACAAAACTTAATGAAAGTTTTTGTTAGTATTTTATCCATCTTACCAGTTATTTTTGATTATTATTTGTTATTTTAACTACTTAGAGGTATTTAATAATATTTTTCCAGTTCGCATTATTAAAATGCTCATTATGTATATTGAATCTCATCGTTAAAACTACACTTTAATCGAATGGGTGAATAAAATATTTAAATTTCCACTTTATTCACTATAACCATTGACAACGTGAATAAAGTAAAAAAAATAGGTAAATTCGCACTATCCTTGAAATTTTCGTTGTCACCTGACAATGTGACACTTCACGTAAATTCTTCAATACTGATGACGAATTGGAAGAAATCTTCTATCCACTCGAAAACATTATCGCACTCGGTTCGCCTCTTGCGCTAAACTGTTTTTTCGTGGATAAAATTCGACTTTATTCACTTATACCATAAATAGTTGTTACTCAATACCAGTAAGTAATTAAAATAACAAATAATAATTATTGAAAGTTTTTGAGCAAAACATACACATTACACATACACATTGATTAGAAACATAATAACCCATATTTGAAGCAAATTTGTTAAGAGCTCAATTTTATCACTTATTTAAATCATAATCCTAGTGAATTACTAATATTTTTTTTTAAATTTCATATTTCATAAGTATTGTTATTTTTATTTTACAATAAGAAAATTCTATTAAATATTTTTTTTTTGTAATTTTACAATCATTTCTCGTATAATTTTTAAGAAAGTGTGAAAGTAACGTGCATTTAGTTAAAATTTCAACATAAATAGTTACGGCAGTTGAATTGTTTTTAATTGTTAATAGAATCTTCGTATTGTCTTCCTATTGTCTTATCAAAATCGTCGTGAATTACTAAGAAGATTTTTGTTTTCAATTTCATATAAAGTATTGTTATTTTTATTTTACAATAAGACAATTTCATTAAATATTATTTTGTTGTAAATTTACAATAATTTCTCGTATAATTTTTAAGAAAGTGTGAAAGTAACGTGCATTTTGTTAAAATTTCAACATAAATAGTTAAGGCAGTTGAATTGTTTTTAATTGTTAATAGAATCTTCGTATTGTTTTAAGCATTTTCTGGAAATTTCATAAAAGGAAGTATAGAAGAATGTGAAATGATCTGCATTTTGTTAAATTTTCAACATAAGCAATTGAATCGTTTATTTCAGAAACTGGCCAACGGACGTTTTTATGGATATTTCTTTTTTTGTGGAATCAGTATTCTATTCCATTTCTGTAACTTTGGCAAAATGCCATCACGAGGGAGCCATCACAGGTTACATTATGTTGCCGTATACAACTTATCAAGTCACATGTGTATGCAATAATACAAAAAGCAATATTTGGAATCGACAACTAAATAACTATATAACCACAAAAACTGCTATAACTAAATTTTAATATGATAATAACTGGTAATCTGGCTTTCAAATTCCGTAAACAGATATTAAAATTTTTCATTCGATTTGAAATAACTGGCGTTTACGTAACACGGCGCTGGAAACTCTATGCTCCATCAAGCGACGAACCCAATCCAATTTCCCATTTGAAAATATGTAATTGAATATATAATAATAATAATAATAAAGAATATTTATTAGCAAAAAACGCTACATAATATACAAAATTTCAAACAGGCAGGAAATTGGTCAACAGACAATTTTATGGATTTTTCTTGTTTTGCGAAATCAGTCAGGGCATATTTTTCTGCAATATAATTTCATCTGCCATTCCGTTTTATGGGATATAATTAACAATCAATATCGCATTTAGTGCTGAAAGCTGCCAAGAGCGTCACATTACATAGCGTGTTTCTGCTATAAATTTAAATTTCTGCAGTAAAAGTCCTGGGGTATTTTGTATAATACTAATACCATGGTAACAATTACCACTGGTTTACCATTATTTACCGTTGCTTAGTAGTTTGGTATATTTAACAAGTCAGAAAATTAGTTTAAATTTCTTTATTGTAAATGAATGAAAACATGTTTTTTTCTGTATTCGAATAAAAAAGATATAGTTTATAATAGCGTCTTATTTGTTAAAAATCATAATATCACCAAAAACAAAGGAAATTGCCATTAAAAATATACGTTTCTATATTAAAATCGTATTTTATTGCAGAAACGAGATAACTGCAATATTTTTAATATTTTTTTACAATTAAGGGAAATATATTATAATTCAATTACAGGCAGCATCAACTTCGGGAAAATATTAACTAATACTAGAAATCTTTTCAGTCGAAAATCTGTTTATCAAGGATATAATGTTTTTCTTTGTTTCCCAACAATTTGAAAAGGTGCACTTGACCAGTTTGTGAAAAAAAAAAATTATGGCAGCTGAATTTTCTCTATTTTTTATACAATCCTAGTTTTGTTTTAAGCACTTGTTTGATATTTCATAAATTATTGTTTTTTTAATTTAAATTTTACATTCAATTTGAATTTAAATTTAAATTTACAGTAAATAATTTATGAGAAAAATCAGCATAACCTATATTTTTCTGTAGATACCAAGTTAATAGCTCGATTTCATCACTTATTTAATTCAGAATCATCGCCAGTTATTCAGAAGAATATTTTAAATTTCATAAAATATTGAAATTGGATGATAGATATGAAATTTGGAAACCACTTGGTAAATTTTCAAGCCTTTTTTAAAATTCTTGTTTTTTGTGAATTATAGAGAAGCTTAAAATTACTATCTTGTAGTTTCAGTGATAGTCTAAAATATATGCAATTTCAACAATATCAAATTCTTTATTGAATTTTTATGATTTTTTTATGTACATTTTGTGGAATTTCATTCAGTTAAAAAATATGGGCATTGTGGTATATTTGGAGATTTTTTTCAATTTTTTTATAGATTCTTAGATTTGTTACAAGCCTTTACTTGAAATATAAAATATACATAAAAACGTTTTTGTTTAAATTTTAAATTCAATTTAAATTTAAATTTAAATTTATAGTAAATTATTTAAGAGAGAAATGAGCATAACCCATATTTTCTTCCACTGCAAGTTAAAAGCTCGATTTCATCACTTATTTACTTCAGAATCGTCGCCTGTTATTCTGAAGAATTTTTTTAAGGAATATCATAATATATTGTTATTTTTATTTTTTTGTTATTTTATTTTATTATAATTTTATTCATTTCTAACACAATATTGAAGAAATTGTGAAAGAAAAGTGATTTTTGTTACATTTCCAACATAAATAATTATGGCACTTGAATTTCCCGTATTTTTTCATAGAATCTTTGTATTGTTTGAAGCATTAGTTGTAAATTTCATAAAATATATTTTTTTATAAATTTTACATTTATTTCTGATCGAACTTTCAAGAGAGTGTGGAAAATGATTATGGCAGTTGAATTTTGTCTAATTTTTGATAAGATGTGTGGAAGAAACGTGAAATTATCCATATTCTCTAAAATTTTCAACATAAATAAATATTCGTATTTTTATTTAATTTTACACTCATTTCTGGGAAAATATTTATGGAAGTGTAGATGTAAAGTGAAAATGTCTGCATTTTGTTAAATTTGCAACATAAGTACGCAAGGAGGATAAATTTTTGTAATATTTCATAAAAAAAAAAAATGTTTTAAGAATAGTAGCAAAATTTCATTCAACATAATTTTTGTGTAAATTTAAAATCATTTCTGGTATACTTTTGAATAAAGTGTTGACAAAACGTGCATTTAGTTAAATTTTCAACATAAAGAGTTATGGCATTAAAATTTGATCTAATTTGTCACCGAATCTTTGTACCTTTGTACCATGTTTTAAACTTTACAATCATTTCTGGTAGAATATTGAAGGAAGTGTCCAAGAAGAGTGGAAATGTCTGCAGTTTGTTAAATTTTCAACATAAATAATTATGGCAGTTGAATTTTCTCTCATATCTCATAATATCTTCGACATATTCCATTTGCATTAACATGTTCTTTTTCAATATTTTTAAGATAACCTGATGGTAACTTAAATCAAATAATTATGGCAGTTGCATTTCTCTATTTTTTACAAAATGTTAATATTTTTTTTTACATTTTCTAGAAATTTCATAAATATTGTTTTTTTTATGTTAAGTACAGCCATTTTTTGTTGAGTTTTCAAAAAATTGTGGAAGAAAAGTGAAAATGTTATTGTTATATTACATTTTATTATATTTTCTAGTGTTTAGACTTGTGTTATATTATATTGTTAAAATTTCGATATAAATAGTTATGGCAGTTCAATTTTCTCTAATTTTTCAAATATCTAAGAAGTCTTTTAAATATATTACGAAATTTCATAAATCATATTTAAAGAAGTGTGGAAGAATAGTTGAATTATCTATATGTTCTTAAATTTTCAACATAAATAATTATATGTTTTATTGTTTTCTTTTTTATTTATAGGAGGACTAACTTAGAGTTATTAAAGAAAATTCAACATGCATAAGTATTTATTTTTCTAATAGTTTTATCCATTTTGGATACCAGTTATTGTTATATTTTTTATTGTTTTCTTTCTTCTTTATTGGAGTACTTACTTGCAGTAATTAAATATAAAGATGTTTTATTGTTTTTTTAATTTTTATTATTTCTTCTCCACCTTACTAGACTAGTTTCGGTTATTGTGAGCCATCTTCAGAGGTGTTATTCTACAATATATATAAAATAAAGAAAATATATTACTTAAAAATAAGTTTATGTTTTATGTGGTGTATGTGTATTATGTGTATGTTGGCTCACAATAGCCAAAACTAGTCTAATAAGGTAAAGAAGAAATAATAAAAATAATATAAACAACAAAACATCTTTATATTAGTCTAGTTGTAAGCATTTTCAGAAAATTTCATAAATGATAATTTTTCTCTTAATTTTACAATCATTTCTGGAAGAATTTTCAAGAAAGGGTGAAAGTAATGTGAAATTGTCTGTATTTTGTTAAATTTTCGACATAAACAATTAAGGCGGATTTCAAACTTTACTTTTTAGTATTTCTTGGTATTTATTTCGACGATTTCTTCTTCTAGTTCATTTTCTCAATATTATATCTCCGTTTGGCTGTTTCTTTAACTACTGGGTAGTGGTTGCTTCATATCTCTGACGGTCTTGTTATTTTAATATGTTTTACGTTTTGTCATGTAATCTTGCTTGTTAGGCAAACTTATTTTAGATATTTTATTTCGAAAAAACTCATTAGTGGTAAAAAGTTTTTTTTTAATTTTGAGATATCGTAAAATGTATTCAAACATGCGAAAACATATACAGGCCATTCAAAAAATTTGTAAAAAAACCCTAAAATCATAAGTGTACAAATACTAAAAGAATGAGAGGAGAGATAATTTACATGGAAAAACTTGCAAGATGAAGACTGTCAGTTTTAATTACCGATTAGCATATTAAAGACATTTTAAAGCAATTGAAGATATGAGAGTCGTCAATATTCCATAGAGAATATGATACTTTAAGAAGATATTAGTAATACTGTTGTTATATATTGTAAGCAAATTAGTATATTTTGAATTTTAACTACATATTAATTTTGTTACAAATTAATTAATGCGACTGTAATGGGTGGCCACATGAAATTATTTTCTACCTGTTTTTATCGACGTACCATTTTTTATGTTAAATTCTGTATTGCAGGCAGTGCCTATATAAAATTAAAATCGGTAAACTGATACACATATGATTAATTCCATCGATCTCTCCCTAATTCCAGGTCGGCCGCATTCATTTACCTAAACACGGGTAATGGTTACCTGCCTGTAACGCCCGAGAAACATTCCCGCATCATTAAGGCGTAAGTAGATGAACTTGAAATTCGAACCCCTTATAAAGTCGCGTGTATATTAATGTAATATTTAATGTATATTATGCGTACGCTCGGCGTGCATGTGTAAAGGATACCTTGGGAGCATGAATTTACATTTTAATGTGCGCAACTAATATGTGTATCAGTTACTCTATCAGATAAGATGACGCGAGATATAAAAATGAAGAAATAATTATAATTTATAATCGTCGCATTAGTAAACGTACTCCTTGTGCAATGTTTACATACACGGCTTGCATTATATTGCAATTATTCGCAATAAAATATTATTTTATCGGATATAAATACCGAGAGGAGTATGTTCAAAGTATAGTGGGTGTCAGGTGCTCATGCAGGGTCATAGACCCGCTAAGTGCACGCACGGTAATGTCCATACGGAGCCAAGAACTTAACTGGCACAGGTGGAATCGTGGACCTTATTAACACGATATATAACTCATGCAGGCGAGGAGTACATTTCATCCGAGCAGATAATATTCGTGATTGAAAAATAAGAAACACTGACCCATTTGTGGATCACAGTAATTATTAATTTGCCCAACGGAGAATTATTGTGGTTCAAATTAGTTTCCATTCTCTAATACCGATATTAATTACACCGGAAGATTTGAGAGCGGTTTTTTATTTTAGACCAAAAACTCAATATCTTTGTTTAAGTCGCATTGAGAATAAATGCATACAAACTAAAAAAAACTGAAAAAACCTAATGTCTAAGAGAAGAAATAGATTCGAAGAAAAGTGTAAAGAACATGTGATAAATAACATACTTCTAAGAGAAATACATGCAACATGCTACAATCTTGTTTGTTTTATTCAAACTAATTCCATTTTTAAGTCCAGTACAGCACAGTTCCATTGCAATCAATTTTTAGTTCCTAGTAGACTGCCTATTATGTAGAAGATATACGAAGAACAGTGTGAAGAACATCCGATAAATAACATAATTCTAAGAAAAATACATGCAAAAGCTACAACCTTGTATGTGTTCTTCAAATTTATTCAATTTTTCCAAGTCCAGAACAGCACACTTCCATTGAAGTCTATTATTAGGTCCGTCGCCTGCAGTTCGGGCAACTTGCGCTACAGTGCTCAACTGGGGAAGTATTTAAGGAGGCAGCCTGTTCTCGATTAAATGTTTTCACATTTACTGAAAACGTTGCTCTGAACACTTAAAGAGGCACCAACGTATAAAGTGATAAAGAGAATGAAGATCTTAAAAACACTACCCATGTTGTAAAAAAAAAATTGTAACTAGGGGGAAGCCTAACCTCAACAGTAGGGCTAACAAATTAGAATACACTGTAATTTTATTGTTCTCCCGAAATGTATAAATTATATATAAATGCTAACAATAATAATACATAGTGGTACAACTGTTCAAACCGGAGGAAATTAAGCGACTTTCAAATAAAACACATTAAACAGTTCGTTGGCAAAGTTCATCACGACAGAAGCATCCAAACTATTAGGATATTGGCAGATAGTATACTTGAGATTTGAAATATTATTCAATCAAAGGTCATGGATATGAAATACGAAGAAATGCAGTAGTTAACCATTACTGAAATATCACCGGCAAGTAAATAAGGCAAGGTATTGTGGTCTGCACATGTCGTTCTAATAAACTCGTCAAGACTCTCTGGTATTCAACATAGGCTCCTAGATTTTGAAAGAAAATTATAACGGCTACAATTATTTTCGTTGAAACTATAACAAAGTGCCCTTTTCTTCCATTATTCCTTGAAAAATCTTCCAGAAATGATTGCAAAATTTAAAAAAACAATAATTCAGGAAATTTTGGAAATGTTTAACGGGGGGTAGTAGTAATACTTAAGCAGTTGTTTATGAAAACAGGACGAATGATTATTTACGATGTTAGTAATTTCAGATTTACTTATAATACAGGGTATCGTAAATTATGGAATAAATTAATTCTTTCGGAAATTGTTGGACACGTCTGTTTAAGTTTTCAAAAATAAATTTTATTAAAACTCTAATTTTTTGGTTGTTTTTGAAAACTGGACGAATAATTATTTACGATGTTAGTAATTTCAGCTTTGCTTATAATACAGGGTGTCGTAAATTATGGAATAAATTCATTATTTCGGAAATTGTTGGACACGTCTGTTTAAGTTATCAAAAATAAATTTTATTAAAACTCTAATTTTTTAGTTGTTTTTGAAACCTGGACGAATACTTGTTTACGATGTTAGTAATTTCAGCTTTACTTATAATCCAGGGTGTCTTAAATTATGGAATAAATTCATTCTTTCGGAAATTGTTCGAAACGTGTGTTTAGGTTTTCAAAAATAATTTTTATTAAAACTCTAATTTTTGTTGTTGTCTATGAAAACATAACCAATCATTATTTACGATGTTGGTAATTTCAGTTTTACTTATAATACTGGGTGTCGTAAAATATGGAATGAATTCATTCTTTCGGAAATTGTTGGACACGTCTGTTTAAGTTTTCAAAAATAAATTTTATTAAAACTCTATTTTTTTTTAGTTGTCTTTGAAAACTGAACCAATCATTATTTATGATGTTAGTAATTTCAGTTTTACTTATAATACAGGGTGTCGTAAATTATGGAATTAATTAATTCTTTCGAAAATTGTTGAACACGTCTGTTTATGTTTAAAAATAAAATATTGAAACTCTAATTTTTTTAGCTGTGTTTGAAAACTTAACCAATCATTATTTACGATGTTAGTAGTTTCAGTTTTACTTATAATACAGGGTGTCGTAAAATATGGAATAAATTCATTCTTTCAACAATTATTGACACGTCTGTTTAAGTTTAAAAAAAAAGTATCATAGTAGATTATACCACGAGTTAATAATGATAGCTATTATTCCCAAGGAATATTTACGAACCGAGCCGCGTAAGCGGCGAGTTAGTAACATTCCGAGGTAATAATAGCCATTATTGCTAGTAGTATACTCTGCTTTATCTTCTGTTTGTAATATCTGGAGGTGTACAAGTAAAAAACTCTTCATTTTTATCCATCTCAATACAAATAAACAAACACTACGTGTGTGACAGTGACTTTTGAGTTTGTGTATTATGTTTCCACGGTATTATTTAATTTGAGAAATTTTGTAGTTATAATGCAAGAGGGAATAATGACTATTAATCCTTAGTCATTATTCCCTAAGAGAATAATATATAGCATTATACTGCAAAAATCTCAAGTATAATACTTACATTATAAATTAGAGGTAGATAGAAACTTTTATTTCCCACAGTTCCCTCTTCATTTTAATCCATCTCAATACAAATACACAAACACTACGTGTGTGACAGTGACACTTTTGAGTTTGTGTATTTTGTTTCCACGGTATTATTTAATTTGAGAGCTTTTGTAATTGGAATGCAAGAGAGAATAATGACTATAAATCCCTAGTCATTATTTAAGGGAATAATATATAGCTTTATACTGCAAAAACCTCAAGTATAAAACTTACATCATAAATTAGTGGTAGATAAAAACTTTTATTTCCCACAGTTCGAATTTTCGAGTATCAATATGTTGAGATAAATTATTCTCAATAGTTCAATGAATAAAAAGTCATTGTGCATGCCTTCAACATTTATAACTTGCACATTTTTCCATTTTTTAAAACACAACTTTTTCTCACTTTTCTCTTAACAAAGTTTTTTATGGACGACGTCAATATTTTTAATTTGTACATTTTTCATATTTAAAAAACAATATTTGTTTACGTAGTCTGAAAAGATCATAATCATAACGCCACTTTAATATTTTAAATTCGCACTATTTTTTTAAGACCTATTTTTTGCATTCTATAAAATCAGATTCTTTAAATAAATCATTACAAATATTAATTTCTACATTTTTCAGTATTGTGTACCATTTTAAATTTAAAAAAATAAAATTCTCAAAAGCTCATTTTGGATGTGTTTAATATTTCTTTTGATTAATTCTTTTCATTGTTAGAAACCAATTTTTGTTGAGGTTATTTATTAGGGAAAAATAAAAATAAACTTTCAACTTTTTATTATTTATTTTATAATAAACATCACATCATTATTGTGCTATTAATAACTTTAATATCAATAATAAAGTTAAGGTTTTGAATAGCATGAATAACATTTGTGATCCCCAATTTTTTTTTTATAATTGCCAGTTTTAATTTTTATGTGAAAATTTTTAATACGTATGTACTTTTTATTATACATATACTTATTTAATTTTCAACATCACATTGCGCTATTATTAGCCTTTATATCAATATTAACTTATGGTTTTAAACGTTTCTAATAGTTTTTATCTCCATATATTTTATTTTGATACCAAGTTGTCTTATTTTTACTTATTTTCAGTTGTCAGAAAGTTCGTACTTTTAATTTTCACTTTTCGTTATTAGATAATTACAATTTTTCAATTTTAAGTTTTCTTTCATCAGTGTAATTTTGAATTTTCCTCAACAATTTTAAATTTTTGGATAGTCAGTTTTCGGTGCTCTCCATATCATTCGTGCAAAACATTGTTTTTTGGATTCCGATATAAATATTAGTTGTTCCCAAAATATTCAATGGATAAACAAATCTTTAACGACTTGTTTGGGCTTTGAACTATTTTTAAGTTTATGGTAGATTTTTCATTTTTAGTTTAGGTTAGGTAAGGATAGGTTAGGTAGAAAACGCTCTATTTTTAGAATTCAAATTTCTTGTAGGTGATTCCATTATGGAAAATTACATCGTTTACATCTTGAGCTAAGTAATGTTAACAATAAAATAAAATAGCAACATTTATATGCAATATTTAAAATATATATTATAAGATTATACATGTCATTAATCCATTCATTATACCTAACGCATGTGCGTTATTTATTTACACGTATTTATATGCATATTCAAACAATATTTGATTTTGGGGGTCGTTCTCTAAGAATTTATAGATTACACACATTTGAAATACATTGTATTGGGATGGTTTTCAATGGAATGTGTTATCACACTCTTAATCGTTATTTCATTATAATTTTAGGTATTTTGTGAATTTGCCGTCCTTGTGGATCTTAGGAAGTTTTGGTTCTCAAAACCCTTCCAATATTTTGATTTTAATCTTTTTGAGAAATGTCCACTGCATTGGTAAAATATTTTTGTTAATAAAACTTTTGGAATTCCTATTGTAATCTTAAATTTTATAAAGTCTGCAATAGCCACTTTTAAATAGAATAGAATATAATTTAAATAGAAATTTTACTTATGCAATAAACTTGGCTTTGTTGTAAACTACGTTTGATAATTCTTTTGGATTTTCGTATGTTTTCGTTATTTCTGGAAAATTCTGTAGAATTTTGAAATCTTTTAATGCAACAAGTTAGTAAATAAAATTTGTTACGATATTTAGTCATTTCGCCTGAAAATGTAGACAATTTAGTAACAGAATGGGATGTAAGTTTGCAAAATCTGTATTTCTTGTATAAAACTGCCAATTTATGTGTTTATAATTTTAATACAATTGTTATTTTTCTCACTTTGAAATGCTGTGTCCATTGAAGTTATCTTGTTAACTACTATGATTTATGGAAATTTGGATTTATCAAGAGTTCTAGTGTTATCAAAGACACTGAATTGAATAGATATTCTAATCTACACTTTTATAGATTTTAGAATTCTTGTAAAATTTACATTGAAACATTGAAAATACAATTGAAAATGCGGAAAGATGAAAGTCGATAGTGCATATATCACATATCAATATCATAAACTTCATCACCATCATGATATTTGTGTAATACATAATAATTGTACTTACAAAGGCTAGATGAAATAAATGTTCACACTATTACTACATATGTAGGTACTTACATTGATTACACTGTTATGCAAAAATCACTTTTTTTAAAGTTAGGTCCGACACCTAACTCAAAAAAATGCATCAGTTACCATTTTTGCGAAAATTGAGGTTGAAATTTTTTAATATACTATGCTTATTTATTTAATTTTGTGTAAAATCAGTGTTGATATCCGTGTTCCACCATCTTGTTCTTTTTCTGATATCTCCTTTCGTTGTCGATACACATATTTCTGTTGCTGCTATTATGATAGTTACTTTTAGTATTTCCCGTGTTTGTGGTACGTCCTCTAACTATTCTTTCGGATTTCTGGCGATTGCCTCTTCAACTTTTGTTGCGTACCTGTCCCTCACTTCCTGTAGGCTTAGTGTGTAGCTTTTTATCTTGCTCCGCTTTACTCCTTCAATTGGCTCTATGCTGCCCTTTAACTAGTTTCTCTGCTTCAATCATGAATCTAGCAGGTAGTGATCGCTTCCAATTTCCATCTCTCTTTTCACTCGAATGAATTTCATAGATCTTTTGTCCATACATGGGATTATTACAAAGAGTAAATATCTCACATTGTACCAATTGTATCATTAACTTGAATGTTTAAAGTTTTGAAATTATTGAATGTTGACATCTAAGTAAACTTAGATACAAAATACAATCTTATTTTTAGTTGGTGAGTGAATGAATTGTGTGTAAAACTTATTTTACGCGCAGTTGATGTTTTTACGCACAGGTGATATTTTTACGCACTTGTGCTATATAAAGTATCACTTTACGCATTATTCACAGTGCGTAGAGTGCTTAGATGTTGCAGAGATCAACGTATAAAGAAATATTGCATTTACTATGTGTTACATTTACATCATCTACGTATTTGCTATATTATCGTTTAACATACAAAAATCACCTAAAAATTATTGTAATATTTTCTCCAAAACAACAATAAAATAAGGAATTTTATACTATAAAAACAAAAATGTGAGAAATTTACCTGCATCTAAAAACACCTTTGATTTCGTATGTAATAACAATAAAATACATAGAAAGGTCATAAAACTAACAGCGGTCAAAATTATTGATTAAAATTATGCACGAAAAATATTCGTCAGCGGCATAAATTCGAGATGTTGCCACATAATGGTCCATCCAGCGCGAGACACCGTTAAATTGAAGATACATCAGCGCGGGACGACCAAGTCCCAATTAATGCATTTGACTCGCGTCCAATATAAATATTTTGTTCACACACGGATCGTCGCACATTCGTGCGCATTGCACAACAATGGCCATTTTCGACGCAGCAAATCATTACCTCCAAATTGGTCAATTAACCAATAAAGCCACACACACACGGATTGATTGACATCCTCTCCTTTCTGGTGCCAGCACCAGTTCCTCGCGGTCAATTAACATAATAAACGTTCTTAAAAGTCAATTCCTTATTAACCGAAACGTATCGACCGTTGCATTGCACACGTTCTTCCTTTCTTTCATCATTATAAGTCATATTTAATTTCTTTCAAACCGACCGCGGTGAGAAAAAAAATTGTGAGGCGCGAGAGAAATGTAAAATAATGCTGTCAGTTTCAATCAAAATTAGGAACTTGATTTACTATTATGGTCATGATGAATTGTTGTATGCAAATCATACACAGGCCGTTCATTGTGCGGCCATCTAATGGCTTCGATAATTTCAGGTGGGAACTGACTAATGCCCAAATTTAACAGCTTATTTGTTACAATCGAAATTAGACAACGGACTCCTGTGTTGGCCGAAATTACCAATTAGAATATCAGTATATTCGACGTTAATTAGCTGAATGGATCACAATACTGTGATTAATGTAAGTAAATAAAAATATCAGGCATTTTTAGACTTTTCCTGGTTTTGTTTTTTAGAGAAAATTTTATTCGTGATAAAACGTTTTGGTTATCTTTGGAAGTTAAAAATAATGAAAAAAATAGTAGTAAATAGTAATAGTGGTAAATAAATCACAGTAGGTACTCAACTTTAGTACCTAAACATTTTTTTTTTAATTTCAATGCCTTGGAGAAAAGTTACAGAAAACAAAAAAACTAATGCAAACTTCGTTATTATTGATTATAGATAGTCATCTTTGGTTATTAAAAAACTATTTTTGAATTATCGGACTTTTTAAAACTTATTATTGAATTTTCAAAAAAAAAAAAAACTTTTGGTTACTCACCAAAATAATTTTGACTTTCTCAGAAAATTTCATTTTTGCGTATTGTAAACAACAATCAAGCTTGCCATAACATATACAGGACGTTTGATGGAATCAACAATATATTAGGGGTAGGAGTTGAAATCCTACCCTTGAGAAAATCCAGGTTTGTACCGCAATGCAAGAAATGTCAAGTGTGTGGTCATACAAAAAAAAAGCGCTATGGAACCGCACTGTGTCAGATTTACCGGAAAGCACCTGACAATAAACTGTGAGAAACAAAAAAATGCTCAACCAAAATGTGTTCACTGTGGTGGAGAACATACAGTAAACTATAGAGGATGCATGCAAAATAAATGCAAAAAATAAAAGACAGACGTTATAAAAAACAATTCTTCCTAAACAGCCACAGAGAAATAGCAAAAAAATGCCTGTAGCCAGCACACGTACAGAGAAAAATTCATACAGACAAGTAATCAGAAACAAGTCCGAAAGTAATAATAAAAATGAAACCCAAAAGCAAGATCAAAACGCTTTCATTCACAACTCTCTTCAGCAAATTATGGAGAAATTAACAAAAATGGATGAACGTATAAGCAGGCTCGAACAAAGCACTAAATGAGCTATTTCCAAAAACCGCAATAGCAAGTAACATTACGATTATGGAGTGGAATTCCAATGGACTCTTGCAACACCAACAAGAATTGCAAGCAATCCTAGATATAGAAAATAATTACATATGTCTAATTTGCGAGACTCATTTTACAAGAGAGCCATTCATCAAGTTCAAAGGATATCAGGTATATCACACCATTCAACAGTGAAAATGAAGATGAAATTGGTAAAATGGAGGAAGATGTGCCAAAGCAAATGGCTGAAACTGATGATGACGGTGACAGTACCACATAAAGTGGCAAAGAAAATGAAGCAGACGATAGGCAAATTGGAGGTAAAGTCTCTTCTTCAGATGACGAGTAGCCTTTGGTTCACTTGCTACCAAAGGGAAAGAAAAGGAAATGGAAGCGAAGTACCTAAAATTGCTGTGAAACATTCACCAACGGTTCGTGCTGAACTTTTGCCTGAAAACATTCCGGATCCAATAAGTTATTTCAGCAGATATCTCGACGACGATTTATTTGAATCCATGGCCCTTGTGATCAACGTGAACGAAGTAAATAAAACCGGAAAGTCTTTAGATACTTCTGCGGCAAAGCTGAAAGTTTTCTTTGCATGCAGCATGTTAATTGGCATCTACAACCTACCACGAATCAGGATGTACTGGCAAATGGATACCAGAGTACCAATTATTTGTGAAAACATTTCCAGAAAATAGTTTTTCGAACTTGCTTAAAAATAGTAGATGTCAATGCTGTATCGAAAGAGGCCCGGGAAAATGATAGATTTTGGAACATAAGGCCAATGTTAGACCGAATTCAAAAAGCGTGTCTACTGAATGAAAGGACAAATGAAATATCAGTAGATGAACAAATGACACCCTTTCATGGTAAGGTAGGAATGAGACAATTTGTTTGTGGAAAACCACATCCTCTTGGTCTCAAGAATTTTGTGATGACGACGGCAAAAGGAATTCCATTGGACTTCCTCATGTATGAAGGAAAGGGGAAAAGAGCTGAATCCTGCTTGGTACCTACTACCAAAAAATTACATGTTGGAGGAAGGGTGGTTCTCAGACTTGCGGATACTTTACCAGTTGGAGTATCCGTCTTTACCGATAGATGTTTTACGTCAATACCATTAATAGAAACGCTTCTCGCTCGAGGGATTACTCTCACTGGCACTTTCTCATGAAAAATCGAATCCGAAAAGTGTTGAGTTTCAGAACAGATAATCAAATGAAAAAATCTTGCCGTGGTTTCCAAGATATGCTTGTTACTGAGGATAATAAAATAGCTTTGGTTAAATGGTACGACTCCAAGCCAGTTCATATCGGGTCTTCGGAATTTGGAACTGAACCTGAGGGATTATGTAAGCGCTGGTCAAAAGTTGACAACAAATACATTGAAATAAATCGTCCATCTCTTGTAAAATCGTACAATGAAAACATGGGAGGCATTGATTTGCTTGATCGAGTTATTTCAAACTACCGAATGAAGAGTCGTACTAAGAAATGGACCATTCGTGCAATTTACCATTTTGTAGACTTTAGTGCAGCGGCCGCCTGGCTAGAATATCGAGAAGATGCTGAAGCTGCAAATGTTCCAAAGAAAGAAAAACTGGATTACCTTGATTTTAAATTTTCAATTGTGAAAGCACGTTTGTCGTCAGGACTTACTGCAAACCCGCAAAATTCAGATTCGAGTGACAGTGAGGATGAGGAAACAGCACAGACCAGTTGAAAGCGCAGAGAGGTAGAGGCAATTCCCGTGAAAAGGATTCGAAAGAAAGGGAACAAACATCTTCCGCAGTTCATGAAACGTCAACAAAAATCACGATCTAAATGTCGCTATCTGGGCTGCAAGAAACTCACTTTTGCCAAGTGCTCATTTTGTAAGGTTTTTTATGCTGCAGCGGTGTACGAAACTGTTTTGCGCAATTTCATCAATAAAATATAAGTTCAATATGATTTTTTTTTGTTCTTAAGGCCCAAAGTATATTTAGTGATACTTTAGTTTTTTCCAAAAATTGTCAAAAAAAATATAAAAAATCCTACTGGAGGGTGCTACTTGGACTCAAAATAATAAGTTGTCTCATTTACTATAAAGATTTTATAATCAATTTAGCGGTGGGCCCGAGGAGGTTAATGCTAAACACATTCAATGGGGATCTAGACTAACAACTGCAAAAGGAAAGGAACTACTACAAGCAGTCAACCAACTAAAATGCGAAACAATTTCAACTGGTAAACCAACATTTTAGCCTACAGATCTTAATAAAATTTCAGATTTAATTGATTTTGTTATAAAACGTAATGTGTCTGTAAACTATATGTACGTGGAAGAGGCTTGGGATATAAACTCTAACCATTCTCCGAGTGTCCTCACCCTAAGCAATAGTAGTATACAAAAGCAAATACCTGCTAGATTGACTTACAGATTAACCGACTAGCAGAGCTTTAAACTTCAACTTGAAGACACTATCAACTTGTCATACTCAATAAGAAACAAAGACCAGCTAGACAATGTAGCGGGAAATTTTGTTGATAATATCCAACAAGCTACATGGGGTAGCACCCCTATTATTACCCCACGAAAAAACGTAACAATTACCCCAAAGAAATTCGAACCCCTATTTCCGAAAAGAGAAGATAGGAATCTGGCATCAATCTAGATGCCTGCAGATAAAACTATAGTAAACTAGATGAAACTAGAGTAAATAACCCAATAAAAGAGCTCAAAAGAGAGATTAAAAAATTAAAAATTACTCTATTAGTGAATTTCTAATAAGGGCTTATACTGAATTTACTGGAATCGTTGGAAATCTTCAAATCCACACTTTCAAAGGACGGTCATTTACTTAATGATCAGACAGATATTCTCTCCCCTCTTTAATTGTTATAAAATTTAGGGTATATATTGTGTTTCATTCTCAATTTTTGTACTTAGTTTGACAATGACTATAAAGTAGTCGAAACTGCAGTAACTAAATCATTTTTGTAAAATAAATGTGTTAGTGGAAGCAACAAAGTAAAATTGTTTTATTTCATTAATTTCTAATTAGACTATCAAATGACAGTAAAATTGATTATTCACATTGGATTGCTACTTAGAGACTTAAGAGACCAATCTTGCAGAATTCGTCAATTAGAAGTACATATGGGACATATGCAAAAAGCAATACTCAAAAGGCAAATAGATTTGCCAAATATCTTGAAAAGACTTTCCAACCGAATGAGGGTGAAGCCATTCTAGACTGGGCAAATATTACCCAGGAAGAAGGTGAAATCAGACAAACATTAACACTACAAAAGCTTCAGGATTTGATTTCATTACTGGCGAAATTCTCAAATTACTATTAGACTATTAAATAGCAGTAAAATTGATTATTCACATTGGAAAGCTATCAAGGCCCAGTTGTACGATCGTAGATCACCCTTGACCATGGTTCAGTTACCTAGGATACAATTGTTAATACAATGGTATTATTAGAAACTGAATCACGATCAAGGATGATCCACGATCATACAACTGGGCCTAAGAGACTTAAGAAACCAATATTGCCGATTTCTTTAATTAGAAGCAATACTCAAAAAGCTAATAGATTTGCCGAATATCTTAAAAGGACTTACGAACCGAATGAGAGTGAAGCCTTTTTAGACTGGGAAAATATTACCCAGGAAGAAGGTGAAATCAGACCCTCTACCTTTAAAGAAATTGCAGTGGATTTGACTTAATTACTGGCAAAATTCTCAAACAACTACCTCGTAAAGCAATCGTAAAACATACATATCTTGTTAATGCATTTTTAAGATTAAAATATGTACCTAAGATATGGAAAGTAGCAGAAGTGATAATGATTCCTAAACCTGGAAAACCACCAAATGAAGTTTTCTGAAAATATACTCCTTGAAAGAATAAAACCAATTATCGAAGGCAAAAACATAATACCAGAATATCAGTTAGGTTTCAGAGAACCTCATTCAACTGTAGATAAAGTCCTTAGAGTAACAGACGTAATTGAAAAATCATTGGAAGAAAGAAAGATTTACTCTACCACATTTCTTGATGTTGGGCAAGCTTTTGACAATGTGTGGCACGAGGGACTTAAATATGAATTAAGAAAACTTCTGCCCAGACCATATACATAAATACTAGAATCGTACATGTCAGATAGAGTTTTTAGAAATAAGCAGGAAGATGCTTACTTTAAACTAAAAGAAATAAAGACAGGTGTGCCACAGGGCAGTGTATTAGGGCCAGTTCGCTACCTATAATACACCAGCGGTATACCTTCATTAGACCATAATACGATAGCCAGTTTTGTCGACGACACTGGCATATTGGCTGTAGGCAAAGATCACGAAGAAGCAGAATTCCCATCAAGTACTGATGTTGCCATAATCCAACAGATATTATGCAGTTTCCTGTTGCTTATAAATATATGTTTTTAACTGCTATCCGTTACGTGGCACACATGAGGCTTTAGTTTATAACCGTGCCATTCAACATAACCTATCTTTGAGGTCGGTTTTCCGGAATGGTGGAAAATTAACTTGTTTTTGTTAGTGAATGCAGTAAGATTCGCAAAACATGGATTTCAATCTGGTGTAAGTATAAAAAATAGTAATTTGTAGTAGCATTTAAACTTTTGTTTTTAATTTATACAATTGCAAGATATGGAGAACACTGATGGAGATCTTGATAACAAATTGGTATCTGAAAAATTACAAGATTATAAATGTTGTAACTTGGGTGTTGCCATGTGGCAACACAAGTCCAATCGGGTGCCTACTTTTTTAAATAATTATCTCTTTTATAGTGGTGAACTCTAGAAGAAGCTCTTCATATAGCATATGAAGATGATTTAGACCTAGAGAATGTTGAGCCCCCAGTTGCGGGGATAGTAACAGACGAGGATTCTGGCGGAGAAGATGAAGGAGGAGTTATTGCTAATTTATCTAACAAACAATTGAATAGTAATGCTCAACTATCTGTGAGGGGTCCACTTCCACATAGTTGTATCGATGGACATTTGGATGGAAACATAGAGCAAGGAACGGAAAAGGTAGATTATGCCAACATTGAATGGATAGAAGGTGATCTGGAATAAGGTCAACCAAATAATATTGATTCAGATTATAGTTCAAAACATTAACACCTACAGAAATGTTTGAATTTTTAATAGTTACTGATGTAGTGGGTTTGTTGGTAGATGAATCCAACAAGTACGCGCAATTTATAAATTTAGCCAACCCTCAAATTACTTTTGATGAAATGAGGTGTTTTATTGCAATTTTACTATTATCCGGATATTGTCAGCTACCTGGAAAGAAAAGCTACTGGAACACTGATGGAGATCTTGGTAACAAATTGGTCTCTGAAGCAATGAGGAGAGACCGCTTTCTAACAATTTGGCGATGCGTTCACTGCGCAGATAATAACCAGTTGAATGGAAACGATAAATATTATAAATTGCGACCCTTGAGTGACCTATTACGCCAGAAGTTTTTAAACTGGTTTATTCCAGAGGAATACCCTCGACACCAATGGATAAAAGAGGGATGGATTATGTATGTATGTATGTTATTCCAGAGGAAGATTTGAACTACGACGAGTCTATGGTGAAATACTTTGGTAAGCACTCGTGCAAACAATTCATACGGGGAAAACCGATTAGGTTCAGATACAAAGTATGGAGCCTAAACACCAAATCTGGATACCTTGTTAACATTTCATTATATCAAGGTAAAGATGCACGTGTGAAAGAAATATATCAAGTGGTATTTGGAAAGTATACCGCTCCGTTATTAATGCTATTGGACGAATCACCAGAGGAAAAGAAAAAACAGCCATACAACATATTTACAGACAATTTATTTACTAGTTTTCACTACTAAGTCATTTGAAAATCAGAGGATACCGGGGAACTGGGACCATACGTGATACTAGAATTCCAAATAACTGTCCCATAATATCCAAAAAACAAATGGCAAAGAGACAAAGAGGTGACTTTGAGTCTTCTTTAGACAAAACCAATGGAATTCTATTAATGAGATGGATGGATAACAACGTAGTCTCAACAGCTTCTACAAGATACGGAGTAGCCCCTCTGCAAACTGTGAAACGTTATTCATCAAAAGAAAAAAAAAGTTTAAGTAACAAGACCCTATATTATATCTAGATACAATACATATATGGGTGGTACTAATCTAATGGACGAGAATATTGCCAGATGGCGAATAAGTTTACGTGGCAAGAAATGGTGGTGGTGCCTATTTACGTGGTTGATAGACGCATCTATATAAAATGCTTGGGTATTGTATAGAAAGTCGGGCAACAAACTTACTCAACTAGAGTTCCGCCGAGAAAAAGTTTACTAGATGAAGTTTAAAAATCCGCCCAGAAGAAGCTGTAGTAAACCATCTAATAGTAAATCCAGCCAATCTTTTAATCGTGTTTCCGATGACGTGCGGTACGACAATGTTGACCATATGCTTATTCCGATTGACAAAAAAATTAGATGCAATGGTGACAATTGTAAATCAATTATACACACAAAATGTATTAAATGTAATGTAAGCATATGCTTGCACTGTAATGTCAGTTATCATACACAGTTGTAGCTAAAATTTTTTAATAAAAAACATTGATAATGGAATTACTTTTGATTATTAAATACAACAGGGTAAAGGCCTCGTGTTGCCATATGGCAACACCATTTATTCCTTGAATTAACAAAATATATAGTAAAATATTTCGGTTAACCTGCTCACATTGGCATAATATTGCAACAATAAGTCTTAAAATTAATTATTTTTTGAAAATTTTATTCCAGTCCTTAATGGGTTAAATCTCCAAACCTCAATTAATAAAATTAACGACTGGACTAAGCAATGGCGAATCAAATTGAATGCGACTAAATCGGTCCATGTCAATTTTACAAATAACAGAAATCAACATATCCCTGTTAGTATGAATTGTATCCAGGTACCCAACGCTGATACAGCAAAATATTTGAATATTACATTGGATGCTAAGCTACGCTGGAGAGCTCATGTCAAAAAGAAAAAAGAATAGTTGGACATCTAATTTCGAAAAATGTTAGTAGCCAATACACTTTTCGAAATTAGATGTCCAACTGTTCTTTTTTCTTTTTGACATGAGCTCTCCAGCGCAACTTAGCGTCCAATGTAATATCCAAATATTTTGCTGTATCAGCGTAGGGTACCTGCATATCATTCATACTAACAGGGATATGTTGATTTCTGTTATTTGTGAAATTGACATGGACCGATTTAGTCTCATTCAATTTGATTCGCCATTTTTTAGTTGGTCGAAATTCTATCCTGTCAATCTATAAAAAAATATATCTATATAAACAAATTCTTAAGACCGTATGGACATATGGCATCCAGGGGTTGTGCCAAAAAGAGCAATATATAAATAATTCAGCGATACCAAAACAAAGTATTAAGGAGTTTTGTCAATGCACCTTGGTATTTCAGGGACAGTGACCTCCACAGGGACCTGGGAATGGACACTGTTAATGATACAATAAACAAATTTGCCAACAGTCACGAACACCGACTTCTTCAACACGTCAACGTCGAAGCCATTCAGCTCCTCGATAACACGAATTTGACCAGAAATCTTCCACGGACCAAACCGTTCGAGTTAGTTTAACATTGTGTTAGTGCAAAAGAAGAGTATAGTACTAATGTACACGCTAATATTAGTGTAATTACGTGATTAGAATCTAAGGGATACTAATGAGTAGGTCCTTAGCATTAAACCTTCATTTAGTAATTTAAGTTGGCATAACATTACTCATTGATCCACCTTTGATCAGATTGTAATAATTATAGTAAAATACGATTAAGTGTTTTGCATAATAATAAAAAATATATATACAGGGCGTTCAATAAAATTCAAAATGTGAAATTACACAATAGCGGAGGTGACAATTACAAGAGCCAAGAGAATACAATTATTGCAGCCAAATAAAATGTAAAAGTTAAATGTTACATACCTACATGGGGATGTTCTAATTTCCATAAGCAAATAAACGAGGAAGTTGTTTGAACTGTTCTTCAAAATACGTTACCTGCATGCATGCACCAGATAATAATTGAGTCAATAGGGCAACAAAGGATCTTCACCGACGATATATCTCACCTCACGGGTGCGACGGCTAGGGCTAAATAATGTCAAAGGGTAACAGAAACCTTATGTAAGTGGGCAATGAAGACGTCATATTTCATTCTTTATCCACACTTCGTCTTTCACGCCAACCTCGAGGGCCAGATTCGCGCCGTTAATGTATTCATAGCAGTAAATCTGGATCTAGGGTAGTTGTTTATGAATACGTCTATTGTGCACCGTGTCACACCAAGAGTTAATTATGCCAGTCGGGTTTATTTGCTTTGCGGGTTGTAAGTGGAAGCGATTGTGTCGGCCTTTTGTGCGCGCGATATTTGTAATAAGGATATATGAGCCAGATATATTAATATCGCGGCGTGAAATATATAACCGGCCAATAACGTTCGCATACAAATTTGTACTTCGCACAATGCGCTGCATAAACCCGGACGTTTTAAATGTATTACTATAAATTCTAATTAGCGTGAAAAAATCTCATTTTCATAAATCCACTCTCAAAAAGGATTCGATTAACGTGTGGCTGGAATTTAATTTACGCAATCGGTGCCATCAAAATCCCAGCAGATGTTATTAATCTCTAAGTGATGCGTACAAAAATTTAAGCGGACACAATTTCTAAGAAACTATGCAAATTAAGAATACTTGTGGTTTAATTTGGTCGCCACGAAAACATTTATGTGCTTCGAAATTTCATATTTTCACAACTATATCTCACAAAGGTCGCGCTTTCTATTCTAGTTTGCATTATTTATTGCTTATAAATATAAAACTAATTAATTTCAGGAATCCCACAAATGACAATTTTATACCCAGCTTATACACCTTGGCCGCTTGGAACCGTAACTGTTACTATTAGCCGTTTTACGCAAGAAAAGCGTGCGTCTTAAAAATGAATCTTATCAAGATTTGAATTAAAATTTAATGAAATGTTCCATTTCTAATAGAAATTAATACGGACACGCATACTTAAAACATTCACTTCTGAGCGCATGAGAAATATATTTTAAATTATAATTCATATTTATAATTAACATAGAAATGCTTTAGATATAGGTATAGACACACGTACTTAAAACATTCAATTCCGAGAACGTGATAATTTAAAATAAATGATATATCATATCACAATTCCAGTACTCGATGTTGTTTAATATATTTATTTACAATTATTCAAAAAATATCCAGATATACGTTTTGATCAAATCAAATTTTCTCCCCAAAAATATATACTTACCACTTATGTTATACATTTTGATACATTTTGCTACGCCAAATGTGCATTTGTTAAATTTTGATCGTCAATTGTTATTCAGAAAATCTAAAACCATTACAACTTCGACACTGAAATTGTCATTCGTAACTAAATTTGAAAACTTCACTCATCTGAACTTATCTTCCACTCGTCCTTGAAAAATCTATCAGAAATGATAAATATCCCAGAAATGGTAAATATGTAAAATTAGAAAGAAAAAAAACTCCACGAATCATTCTATTCTTCATAAATCAACATTAATTTATTAGTTCATAAATCATTAAATCGCCAAATCATATATGTACATACACAAAATACAACACAAAACAACAAAATGTGAAATAAATTATTGTATTATTCAAGCAGGGCGGAAAGACCCCTTCTGACAATTTCATGTAGATTATAACAATTTCAGTTTTGTTGTGTATTTTAGACATTTGGAAATCATTTGTTCAATTTTTGTAGCTTTTTATAAAATTCTTGCTTTTTGTGAATTATAAAGAAGCTTATAGTGACTATCTTGCAGTTTTGATAACAGTTTGAAGTATTTGTTCAATTCTTACGTATTTCATGTAATTTTTGTGGTATTTTCATGTAAATTTTGTATATTTCATGCATTTTACAAAAGTCTCAATTTTGTTGCATATTTGGAATATTCTGATATCGTCCGTTGAATTTTCGTTGTTTTTGTCCTCGCTTTTCCAAGTAATATTTATGGAGACGTTATACAAGTTAGAAAAGTAGAAAATATTTTATGCAATTTTAACAATATAACATTCTTTATTGAATTTTTATGATATTTCATAAACATTTAGTGGAATATCATTCGCATAAAAAATGGACACTGTTGTATATTTGGAATATGTTGTCCTTTTTGGTCAAGTTTCGTGGTTTTTACTGAAATTTGAATGCAATTGTCATATAAATTTAAATAATTTTGATGCAATTTTAACAAGATCAGTTTTTTATATGATTCGTAGAAATTTTGATATATAATTTACAGGAGTAATTTTAACAAGTTTACATAATTTAATTTTGTTGAAAGGTAATTCTTACAAAATATTAATATTTCAATATTAAAATATTAACATTATTATAGGAAATGGTTTAGTGAAAATTGCTCGAAATCAACTGCTCGAAAAATAGTTCCACGAATGGAAAATTGCTTGAAAGCAGAATTGCTTGAATAACATTTCCTCGAAAGGAAAATTGCTCGAACGAAAAATTGCTCGAATGGAAATTTGCTCGAAATAATGAAATAAGTTAGTAAAAGAAAATTTATTAAATTTATATAAATACAAAATATGCAATTAAATGCATATATTTATCAATGAATACGTTTAAAATTTTCATATTTTGCGTTATTCGGCTAACAACGAACTTCCAAAGATAGACAAATAACAAATAAAATAATTAGTAAACCTAATACAAGTCATTTCTCAGACGGTCGTAAATTTTTCGGAAATTAATTATTATCTAAAATAAAACTTTTGTTTTAGTGCCCATAGATACCTACCATGTCCATAGAACTTGTGTCCTGTGTCCATAGATCTCTGCAGTAGATAATCGAAAGTTATCGTGGAAGTAGAAAATGTAATGATAATATAGGGTGTTTCATTAAAAAATCACACTGTACGGCAACTTCCTACCATGTCCATAGAACCTGTGTCCTGTGTCCATAGATCTCTGCAGTAGATATACGAAAGTTATCGTGAAAATAGAAAATCTAATGATAATATAGGGTATTTCATTAAAAATTCACACTGTATGGCAACTTCCTGTAGAACCGGAAGGTGTTTCATTAAAATATCATACTTGATGGTAACTACCAGTAGACCCGGTAGAGCCGGAAGGTGTTTCATTAAAAGATCGTACTTGATGGCAACTTCCGGTAGGTCCGGGAGTACCGGAAGGTGTTTCATTAAGATCTAATACTTTATGGCAACTTCCGGTAGATGCGGAAGTAGTAGCAAGTTGAATGTCCCTCTTTTGAGGAGAATGGAATCAAGTGTGATAGGATAATTTTTTTTCAATTTTACCTTCATCGCTAACCTCATAAACTTTGAACGAACTATTTGCATGTCCCAATGTTTCAATGTCTCAATGTGTCAATGTGTCAATTTGTCAATGTCTCGATGCCTCAATGGAATGTCTCAATTAGACGAACCGATAGTTTTATCGGCCGTTTAGATTTTGTTTACGAAGGGTATTTTAAATCTATTGGTTTATCATTGATTTTTGATCCATTCGGCTTAAAGAGAGTCTTAAAATTAATCATGTAGCCACAATGAGGTTGGATGCTTTAATGCCATATTTGCCTGAATTTTTATTCCATTTTGTACATTGTCGAATCAATAACTTTCCAATAGTTACATTTAAGTTATAAAAATGTGGTTCAAATTTTAGTAGTTTCCGACTATTTGATAAAATTTCATATTTTAATATGTCCGACTTATCAACCTATCCCATATGTTTATTGAGTTTTGGTAACTTTCAAACATTCTATATCTTCCTTGCTGCTATCCTATTGTCTTCTTTTAACACTTTCGCCATCCAAAGGATTGTGAAAATTGTGAATGACATATTAGTTTTTTATATACTTATTTTAAATTCGTGGATCTACTAGTAAACATCTTTATTTTGCTAAATTTAATTACAAGTAGTTATACAATAAGCAATATTTACATTTCAAAGGGCAAACGAACTTCAGGTCTTTCTGGCCGATTTTCGAGATTTATATTTCCCATTCTAAGTCCCAAATACAATTGAAAATTTCTGAAATTCACAATTTACTAATCTGAATTACAATTACCAATATCTGATATACAAATTAACGGCAAATATTGACAGCTGCCTGAAATAAAATTTGAAATTTCTGAGATTTACAATACACTAGTCTCAATTGCATTTTTTCAGAAATGGCAATTCCCAAATCTGAATTACAATTGAAGATTTGTGAGATTTAAAATTCGCTAATAATTCAGATTATTGACAATTTCTGATATACAAATTAATGAATCGAACGAGATATGGAAAAGTCGTAAATTGAAAATTGCAATTTGATATGAGACCAAAAAGAAGGATCATATCTTCAATCGTTTCAAACACAATTTTGTAGATAAAAAAGAAACCTCCTCTTTTAGAATGTACTGTACTTGTATTATAGTTTTAGAGTACTCTTGTAGTATATTTTGGCAGAATCGTTAATAATAATGCTACAACTCAAAACGGCGAAGTTTTTAATTCACTTATCCCAATAACGTGCGAAATCTGAATATCTGAATTAAAATTTACAATTTCTGAGATGTGCAATTCACTCTTTTAAATAACAATTGAAAATTTCTGATTAACAAATCTGAATTGCAATTGACGTTATCTGATTTAAAGTTGACAATTTCTGAGATTTGAAACTCATTAATTCAACTGCAAGTAAAAATCTTACCCTAATCTGAATTACCATTGACAATTTTTGATTCCCAAATTTACAAATGTTAAATGCATTTAACGTTAACTTAATTACAAATGACTATTTCTGAGATATAAAATTCGCTAATCTAAATATTATAATTGATAATATTTGATATTTGAAAATCTCTAAACTGAATTGGTATTCACAAATTCTGATTCTGAAATTTAAAACCTAAAATGCAATTAACGTCATCTGAATTGCAATTGACAGTTTGTGACATACAAATTAACGAATCTGAATTTTATTTGACGATGTCTGATTTAAAATTTACAACTTCTGAGATTTAAAATTCGTTAATCTAAATTTCAAGTGCTATTTTCTGATTTACAAATCTGAATTGCAATTGAATTTATCTGTGTTACAATCGCGAGGCTCAATTCAATTGACAATTTTGAAGATTTACAATTCCGTAATCTGAATTACAATTATCAATTTCTGATAACTAAATTTACTAATCTGAATGGCCGTTTTTTAAATCAAAATGGACAATTTATGAGATTTACAATTCACCATTCTGAAATACTATTGATATTTTCTGACTTCACAAAATAATTTTATTTATTTCTAATAAGATGTTTAGTATAAAGAAGGGCAGAAACTGGATGAATTGTATAACCGCCTCTTTCATCAAATATTGCACATGGAGGAGCTTCACTTGACTCAGCAATTTTCAGTCTTTATTTTGTTGGAATTTCATCTATTTTAGGAGCTGTAAATTTAATTTCTACAGTAATTAACATACGATCTATTGGTATATCATTTGATCAGATACTCTTATTTGTATGATCAGTAGCTATTACAGTACTTTTTACCTGATTTAGTAGGAGCAATCACAATATTCGAAATTGAAATACATTTTTTTTGACCTTGCAGGAGGAGGAGATCCTATCGTATACCAACATTTATTTTGATTACTTGCCCACGCTGAAGTTTATATTTTACTTTGATTTGGAACTTGGATTTGGAATAATCTCCCATATTATCAAACAAGAAAGATGAAACAAGTAAGCTTTTGAAGAATTACGAATAATTTATGCAATAATAGCTATTGGTCTTTTAGGATTTATTGTCACCGTATATTTACAGTAGAAATAGATATTGATACTCTAGCTTACTTCGCGTCAGCAACTATAGCTAATTATTTTTGTACAGGAATTAATTTTTTTAGATGATTAGCTACCGTCCGTTTAATCAAATTGAATTAATTATTCCGCATCAGTAATTTAAACCTTAGGATCTGTGTTCTCATTTACCGTTGGATGAATAACAGGAGTAATTTTAGCTAATTCGTCTATTTATATTATTAATTATGATACTTATTTTGCAGTAGCATTTTCATTATATTCTTTCCATAAGAGCAGTATTTAATATTTATAGCAGGATTAGTGCAATAATTCCCTTTATTCACAGGTTTTACACATACATAATAAATTCCTAAAAAATATATTTCTTTAAATATTTTTGGAGTAAATTTAATTGTCGTTCCACAATATATTTTAGGATTAGGTGGGATACATCATCGATACTTAGATTATCCAGGTGCATATACTCCTTCGCAGATGGTATCATCTATTGGATTTCTATCTATTTATTATAACAACTTATAACAACTTATAACAACTTTATAACAACATTATAACAACATTATAACAACTATCTATGAAATATAGATGTGTAACTATCTACGAAATTACACATCTGAATTATCTTAACTTAAGGACCTAAAGGAGCCGATTACCTTAATGATTACATTAAGGCTGATTACCTTAAGGAGTTGATTGTATAGTAATTGATAACTGTTTTTCTGAATTGGAATTATAAAAGGTATAGTACAAAGTAGTAACAAAGTTGAGCAAAGTAACTCCGGCTTCTTTTTTTTAAACTGCCTGTACAATTATAGATGTGAGCGATTCAATATTGAGGATCATTCATGCTCTAATTCTAATTATTGCAAAGTAAATCTGGCTCCTATATAAAACATTGGGGTTTGATATAAGCTAGAACTGAATGGATTTTGTCATATATTTTTTATGTTATGTTTTTCTCTTTGTTATACATTGTATAAGAAAATACACACCACAAAGAATTTGGGGCTCCCAATAGAACAATTCTAAATATCGTGAATTACATTTTGCTCGAAATAAAACATTATAATTGCATTTGGGAGCACATTGGAACTGAATGCAAACGGTTTTTTTGCTACTACTTACAGTTTTTCACTCGTCGTTACATAACTTATATCCAGCATGAGAAAATAAAGTCACATACACTAATTAATTATGAAGGGTAATGAAATCCCATAGACCCAAAAGGATTAATCCCCCTGCTGCAATAAAATGGACGACGATAATTCACGAACTGCATAATGCGAGGTGACATTTATTTCCGGTATGCAAAAGGCGCCTCTCCAACTGATCCGTCACGGCTAACAGGACAACCAAAAGGGGTTCAGATTGCTTGAAGGAATGCCGTTACGCTTTGCAAGAACATTTACAAACTATTACAGACAAATATACCTAATAATAACATTAATAGTAAACATAAACTGCATAATAATTACAGTGAAACCATAGCAATATAATAATAATTATTATAATGTTCATTAGCAGAAGAAGCTACAAGTTTTACAAGTTTTATTGTACAAAGAATTACAGACAAATATACCTAATAATAATATTAATAGTAAACGTAAACTGCATCATAATTTCAGTGAAACCATAGCAAAATAATAATAATAATTATAATGTTTATTAGCAGACGAAGCTACAAGTTTTACAAGTTTTATTGTAATAAATATAGTTGCATATAAATAGACGTATATACTATATGATAATTATAGAGGAAAGAATAGTAAAGAATTAAAATATTGATATAAATATAATAAAATAATAAAATTAACTAATATAAATACAGAACGTTTCAAATGGAACGGATAAATTAATAAAATCGTTCAGAAAAATATTTGAAAAATATATTTGAACAGGTCGATTTTTACATTTAATTTGTCATTTAGAAATTTAATTTTGAATTTTATACAATTAGATACATATGAGAATTAAAAAAAAAATGTAAGCTTAGTATAAAAAAATAATGTTGAGGTTTTATAAATATTGAGAATACTGAATGAGAATATAGATTTAGATAGAAATAACAGTTTTCTGATGTGCAGTTAGAAAGAAAAGTCTATCAACTAACATAGAATTATAAACAAGAGACAACTGAAACAAAAATAGCAAAATAACTGTAATTTTGATAGTTAGCTAACCCACATTTAAAAACAAATGACAATAAACTAAGATAAAATTAGAAACAAATGACAATTAAGCAACATACAATTAGAAACAAGTGATAATTAACCAATATAAAATTGGAAAGAAATTGAGGTTTACTAATATGTAGGAGTAGGTAATAGTTAATAACAAATGGATGTTATCTGTTATCACATGGTAAAATTACATAAACAAATAACAATTAACTGGCACTGAATTAGAAGAAAAAAACATTATCGTTAGTAAATATTTCAAAATTTGCAATTAACTAAACTAACTAATAATTTCTTATTGAAGAAAATAAAATAATTGAAGCGTGCGTGGATAAAGGGGTTATGTAGTAATTTTGCTATTTTGGTTCTATAATCATAGATGAAGGGGCTATCTGTTGAGCCATCCTTTGGTATGGTTTAAAATTTTGTACAATAACCACTGATAATGGACATCATTAGTGGATTAATTAGATTAAAACATAAAATTAATGTTGAATTAATTTTACAGACTAATTAATTAATTTTGAACTAAATTCTCTCAAAACTCATTTTATGTTACATAACCCCTTCATCTACTTGTCCCTTCAATTTTTTTTTTTGTAATTTGTTTAAAACATAGTATTTTCTGATTTTTTTATAAAATCGTACCAATTGTGAATTCTTTAAATTAAATTGACTAAAAATATTCTAGGCAAAATCGTTTGGTTATTTATGATTAACTTGCCAATAAATACCAATTATTGTACCAATTTTGTGAATTTTTAGATAATAGAATTATCGAAAGTTTCGATTCTGAACGAAATACCATTGGATTTTTCTTGAGCGACAAAAGATTTTTTTTATAAAAAAATAATCATTTCGATATTCTGAGAGCACTATTAAAAGAAAGTTAATTTTCCACAGAAACTCAATGAAAATGTATAAGTTTTGGCAATTTTTGATTGTATCATCACAAAATAAACCTGCTTTTTAAATTTTTAGATGATTTCATTGAATATTGTAAATTTCTTTTACAAAATTTAAATTTACAGTTGAAGATATCGACCAATCAAAATATTTATCACGGGGAATATGAAAAACTCTTCTTTTTTTCTTAAATTTAAACAATATCTACATATCGGTTTTGTAAATTTTTGATTACATCTTTAAATTAGAGAAATATTTGATATTGTTTTAATAATAATATAAATTGTCTAAAAACATACCTACATTTTGGATTTTGGGACGATTTCATAGACTTTTGATCGAGGAATATCGAGATTCGAGATCAAAATGATATTTTATTTATTATTTCTTTGATAATGAAATCATTTAAGGTTTAGATGGTTTTTGATTCTAATTCATATACCATAGGATTTTATTTTGATTGAGAAATTATTTATTTTTAAATATCGTCGGTTAAATTTCCTCTAAGAGCACTACAAAAAAAAACTTACATTTTTCTCAGAAATTCAATGAAAATGTGCAAGATTTGACAATTTTGATTCTATCATCATAAAATATACCTACTTTTTTTTTTGTACCAAATCGTCTCAAAATACTTTATAGATTTTTAGATGATTTCATTGAACATTGTAAATTTCTTTGACACAAGATAGATTTTTGATTGAAGATATCGACAAATCAAAATATTTATCAAGGCGAATATGAAAAACTCTTCCCTTTTCTTCCTAAATTTAAGCAATACTTACCTTATTAAAAACCTTATAAAACTTATTAGTTTTGGTATTAATTGATAGAATCGTTAAAATAAACCAGTATTTGATTGTTTAGTAATAATTGGCTAAAAATGTAAATTAATTTTGGATTTTTTGATGATTTCGTACACTTTTGATAGAAAAATATGTAAAGTTAGATGCTTTGTTGATGATTTTTTTTAGTTAAATTTAGCGAGACATGAAAAGTAGATGATTAAAAATATCGTTGATTTTCGCCAAAGTCTATATTAAACAAATTTTCCTCTGGAATTATTATGTGATATATTATTTTACAAAGACAACATAATTTGTATAAAATTGTACGATAGTGAATTATTTCAGTGACGATTTTGACTCGCTAGCGTGTTTAAAAATTGAAAATTTGTTAAACATTATAACCATTTATCTTTATTTAATAACATTTTCCGATTTGCAATTTTCCATAAGTACCTATTCGTTCTTCTGAATACAAAAATCTTCAGAATGTTTTACATTTAATGAAAGCTAAGTGAAAGAACTCTCAAAAATCTCTTATTTTGAGTAAAAATTCTTAAAAACATCTACGGAGCGCTGAAGTAAGTGGTGTCAACTTTTTCTACTAATTCAAATAAAACAATGACAAATAATGACAATTGAAAAAAAATTGTTAAATTATTTGCTTGTATCCTACGAAACATTTCAGCAAACGTTAACAACATTTTCTGTTAATATCCCGCATAAAATAAGATACCACTTTCTAAAATGCTCTGTACAGGTGTTAAAAAATTTGTTATCATTTCAGTAGTGTGTTCAAAATTTTCAAAAATATATATACATATGATAAATGCCAAGACTTTCAAGTCAAGATTGCTTATAAATACTTCTATTTTGAGCGAAAATTACAAAAAAAACTTACCTAATAAGCAAACTTTTGTGAAAATGTTTACAATAGATGTCGAAAATTCTACTACAAATCACCGTCTTAAATATTGAGTAAAATATATATTAGTAGCTAAAAGTAAAGTAGTTAAAGTTAAGTGCACTTCAAAATATTTCACTATAATTAAAAATTTATAAAAATCTACATCCATTGTATGCACATTCTGAGTTTTTTTAAAATCTAGTAGGTATGTCAAAAATTTCAAAATTTGTCTACTGTTTTAAGCGATATTTAAAAAGACCATGAGTCAAATATAATGAAAATGATAATAATTAACGTAATTGGAGGCCTTAGTTAGTTATAAATTAAAGAAATCAGAATATTCTAAAAAATTCAAATTTGCGTAATATCTATTTAGCAAATATGTATTATTTTAAACTTGTAAAGCCACAAAAGGCGATTTTCAAACGAAAAATGCAAATTATTTGATATTGCTTGGTTCACTTCAGAATAATATTCTGGAAAAATAAAGTTCATTAAGTATATTCTGATTTAAATGCTGTATCAATAGTTTTCTAAAACTTGAAATTACTCTTGACTGTTTGATTTTGACTCATTCTAATGGTGCAATATGCACTAAGAAAATGTATGAAACTTTGTATATCTACATAGCTATGTGTGGTTTAAAATTAGCCCAAAATTACTTCTTTTATCATTAAGCAAAAATATCGATAATCTTCGACCATCAATTTACAATACAATTATTGCAATTAATGAGATATCGCTAAATCTAAAACTATTTAGAAATATATATTTTTTATTTCAACACTTACAGATTTGTTAAAAGTTTCATGCATTTTATTGTAAACATTTGGGGAATAATCTGTAAATATGTTGAGTTTTGTACTTTTACATTTTCCAGAAATTTTCGTAATTGGTTACATTGGTTGATATACCGTGCGAGCAAAAATTATTTTCATCCAAGAGGGCATCAAGCTCTACCGCTAAGCTGGCATTATTACGCTATTGCCTTAAATGCAAAGTAAACGTTGATGATAACATTTTTTGCTCGCACGGTATATCTCGTACTTTAAGATCATTCTGGCATTTTTTTCCCTTAATATTGTGGACGTTTTAACTATCTTGATATTTTGATTACATAGATCAACATTGCCAATTTCAGTTATAAAACTGAAGCAACTAGTTACTTAATTTATAATTTTACATTGTTTATTTTTGAAAGATATTTTTCTTAAATGTTGCTATTTAATTTCTTGACTTTCAATTTATCTTCAGTTATTTCTTAAATGTATCAACGCTTGCTCAAATAATGGCTTTTCATTTGAATATAATTCCATATATACATATATATATATATATATCTTCATTATTTATCAACCAATTTTGAGACACTTTTCTTTATTGTATTCAACATCAAATCTATCATATGAGGTATCAGAAGGGGTACTTTGCTATTTGAATTTTAATAGTTGGAATTGCTAGTGGTTGAGGGGTGGGGTGTTGAAAATTACACCTCAACACCTCAACCTATTACATCTCAATAATTTAAAAATAAAATCTCAATACCTCAACACATGTCCTAGCAATGTTTTTAAGTATTTTTCTCAACGATATTATCGATTTTATTCGTTACATTTGAAACTCTCTGTGTAATAGATTTAGTAAGACTTTAGTCGACATAATTTGATTTGTTTAATCATTTTCCTTTCTACCTTGTTCGTAGGGTTTTACAGTTTATTGTTTCTTCATGTAGGTTTCTCTCCATTTTCTTCTACCTTGTGTGAGTTATTTGATTCTTTCCCATGTTAATCCTCTTTTCTCTGCCTGCTCTTTAATTCTGTCGTTCCAGGTTTTCCTTGGTCTTCCCTTATATGATTTCCCCGTAGGTCTTGTCTCATACACTGTTTTTGTCTGTTTGTTATCGTTCATTCTGCAAACATGCCCGAACCATCTCAATTGACCTTCTGTGATTGTATCATTTATGTCTGTTATTTGTAAGTTTTGTCTACGTATGTCATTTCGTATTTTGTCTTTTTTTGTTTTATTTTCATTTTTTTCTTAGAAAGCGCATGTCTACCGCATTGATTCTAGATTTGTCTGTTTCGTTTAATGTCCAGAGTTTGCTGCTGTAGGTTAACGTTGGTCCACGTTAACCACTACGTGGGTAGTGAGACCACTACCCTTTTCACTATTTCGGTCTTTATTTCTTTAGGTATTTCTTTGTTTCCTAGGAAAGAAGTTTTTAGTGCATTGAATATTTTTCCGGTTTTACCTATTCTATCGTTTAATTCTTGCTCTATTTTCCCGTTGCTTTCTATTACTGAGCCTAAATATTTGAAAGTTTCCACTTGTTCTATTTGTTTACCTTGCATCATTATTCTGTGGTTTGTGCTCTCCTTTGCTATGACCATAGTTTTGGTTTTGCCTGTGTTTATTTTCATGTTAATCTTTGTCAACTTACCTTGTATCATTATTCTGGGGTTTGTGCTCTCCTTTGCTATGACCATAGTTTTGGTTTTACCTGTGTTTATTTTCACATGTTGAATTGCAGGTTTTCTTCTGTCTCCGCTATTATGGCCATATCGTCCGCAAAGAGCATTTCACATATCTGGATCTCTTCCATTTTCCAGTATCCTACCCTCAAGTTCTTCATATTTTTCTTTGGTTCTTTTATTGCACCGTCGAGCACTAGTGTGAATAAGAGTGGGCTTAATATACGACCTTGCATTACTCCTATATTTGTTTTGAATTCTGCTGATTCTTCGTTATTCGTTCTTACTGTGTTTCTGTTATTTTTGTACATTGTTTTTATGAGCTCTATTGTTTTTGTGTGAATTCCTCTCTTTTTCAGTTCCTTCCATATATCTTCTCTTTTTACCCTATCAAGGCCTTTTCTAGGTCTATGAAGCATATATGGATGAATCTTTTCTTATTTAGCATTTTTTCGCTTAGTTGTCTTATTGTAAATATAAGATCGTGCGTGCTTCTGCCCCTTCTGAATCCGCTTTGGGTGTCTTCTATAGATTCTTCTAGTTGTTCTCTTACTCGCTTTTCTATTATTCTCGTCATTATTTTCCCCGCTTTGCTTGTTAGCGTTATACCCCTGTAGTTCTCGCATTTTCTCTTGTCTCCCGTTTTATATATTGGTAATATTACTCCGGTGTTCCAATCTTAAGGTTTATCTCCGCTCTTTAGTACTTCATTTATCAGTTCTGTTAATTCTTCTGTTCCTTGATTTCCCATATACTTTAGCATATCCGGGGTGATGTTGTCTTTTCCGGGCGCTTTTCCTCCTTTTAGTTTCTTTACTGCTTCTTTTACTTCTGTTATTGGTATGTTTTCTATTTCACTCTCAGCCTTTTCTTCTCTTTGTTCTTCTATTGTGTCTTCTTCTGCTGTCGTTTCCTCTGCTTTTGTCAATTCCTCGAAGTATTCCCTCCATCTTTGCATTATTTTATCTTCTGGCGTTATTATGTTTCCTTCTTTATCTTTCATATTCATCATATTATGTTCTTTCTTTATTTTCAATCGTTTTATTGTTCCGTTAAACAATTTTTGGCTTTCTCTGAAGTTTTCTTGTATCTGTTTCCCAAATTTTCTCCATGATTCTTCCTTCGTTAACATAATAATAATGGTAATAGAAACATATATTGTATGATATTTACAGTGAAATTATAATATGAGAAAAATAGTAATAATTACCAGCTATCCGAATAACTTTTTCTCAAAATATAAAAGTTTTTTTGAGAATCCAAAAATGAAATATGAAATATAAGAAGTTAGGTACGTAAGAGTTGGGTTTTTCATTCTGAGATGTTTATAGATATTTGCTCATATATTATAATTACATATATTTTTTGTGACTTATGCGTGTTAGAGGTGTATTTTTTATCGCAATATTAACGAATGTTTTAGTAAATAGGCGCCTGGCTGTGTCGGTGCTTATAAATCAAACGATCCGATGGAGTTAATTTATATTAGATGCAATTCGTGTTCGTAATAATGACTATTAATGCTTTTTATGCGAAACAGCTCTAACGGGTTTTTCGTTTAATTTCACTGCAATGCCATTAATAAATTAAAAGCGTACATACGAGCCCGATTTATAAATCTTGTTGAAGGTAGGTTAAATTAATTAAACAACTTAATTTATGATAAGAAAAATTCCAGTTTATCACCTCACACCCACCTAGCCCATAAATTAATGCGTCAACAAAAATATTAATTATACATCTTTAAAATCGTGAATTATATATTTATTCTTCTGCGTTGATTTAAGAGAGTGCGTAAGTACCATGGGCGGGTTGACCAATAAATCAAGTCAGTTTTTGAGAGATGTATTAATAAGCCGAATTAGAAATTCAATTCACCATTATTGATCGGAACCGAAAAAAGTTATCCAACCTTTATATCGCAGAAATAGCATTTGATCCCCGTGAACCTATTAATATTTATATTAGTAATAAATTATTGCTAAAGTTCACCCATGGAAAGTCAGCTTCATTTGAAGTTACATAAAGCACAGTGTCGGTCCATCAATAACGCACACTCGGAGGGTACGTATTGGCATATACAAACAGTTTTAACCAATCACTGGGACATGTGCTTGCTTCTCACATCTCTTCTTGTCATCTTCAGACAAACCTAATCAGCGTGATTAATGGATCTTCGCAATTCACTATATTTTAGTTTCCAGAGGCGCACAGCGAGAACCAATAGCCGCTCGGTTTCGAGTTAATGATGTTGCAATTACTTCAACTCCTAAATGAAGTCTATATTATTTAGACAATTAATACATATTTGTTAATTAACAAATCAAACGTTGCCAGTAATTATACACATTAGGCCAGCGTCGAGGGGGAATACAAAAAAAAGTAGAAAGGTACTTTGTAATTAGTCACTCCGCCAATATATTTTTCGGTTATCCCACGTGATCGTTCATTATCCTGCGAGCTAATGAAATGTTGTCGTAGTGTCATAATAAGAGTAGAGGCCCGTTACCTGGCCGCTCTAAGAGCAGAGCAATTAGAGCCGTAATGAGTTCATCAGCAGGTCTGTGTTTAAATCACGTCTGCCTGACTGACATAAGGACTGTGTTAATAGACTTCCTTATTTACTAATAGACGGGAATACTGAAAGTATAAATCCGTCTCTACTTTTATGACCATTCAATCGTTTATTAACAAATATTTGCGGCATACTACATTTAGAATTTATGGCCGGACTGACGTGTTATTTAATATAAAGCTGCGGGTCGTGAGAAAATCGACACGATCGGCAAATAGTACAAACTTGCAAATTCAATCGGCGCCACTTTTACGCTGAAACTATTTACCTACATACCGTATAGGGCAGGCATTTTCATAATTCAATGCAGATTCTGCACAGGTCACAATGCATACCGCAAATTTTAGCGTGTAAAGTAATGATTAACAGATGGCAAACAAATATAAGTTTGAGATGTTTATCTGTCGATCGTTCTGTGTACAGACATTTCGTCAAGGAAAGGCTTGCACCGATTTGATTGTGGATACGAAATATATTTCTTTGTGCGCAATTGGGTCTGTGTTTTACATTCTCATGCATACTAATAAGTCGTATTGCAAAAAAAAAGTGTAATGCCAGATTTTGATTGATATGCACGCTTCAATTCCAGGCCATTTTTGCGATTTTTACTTTCACGTAATATTACAGGCACGAGAAATATGTAATCACGAATTAACTAATTCTTCAGTGCGCCGTTGTTTATATAGTTACGCATTGTAGATGTAAACTGCAGGAAAGAGTAGTTCTCATGAAAGACGACACCTTCACGTGATACACATATAATTAATAGTAACGTGAAACGTGCATAGTTAGCGTTTAATGGAGACGGAGATGAATAAATTCAATATGTGATTATATCGGGGCTTTAATGATCCCCCCGTTATGTTACAATATAAATTGACACTATTTATACAAACGTATTTATATGGAGTATAAGCCGATCTGGATCATTAATAATCTTTACGGGGGCCATTCAGTAGTTTTTCTAATACTTCCGGTAACAATGGAAAGCGCATCGTTAAGGAGCCCTCTGCAGAAGGAGTCGCATGTGTAGAAACTGAAAGGTGTGTGTCCATTACGAACTATCTGTTTGCCTAACCGCACAATAATTAATCATCCTCTGCATATCATCCTATTTAACAAGATGCAACCGTCTCACAGGATTCACACATCGCATAAAGGACACAGTATGCGCTTGAGCAAGCCGAATTTACCTGTGGGTACTTTAAATGCGACTGCTTCATGCCGAGGGTTTGTTTCGACCAGCGAAGACCGATACTTGATAAATGCACGAATCATACACAGATTCTATGGGAACATCCTCATTATTAAGAATCTCACCTGCCTCCTCACGCAACTCAATAAATTTTCAATTCATTACGCATTACGCCTTTTAAGGTTTAATTCTTGTCTATTTACGACAAAATATTTCCACTCGCCCGTACTTTTATAACCATCTCGCATGCCTACGTGGGCAGATTTCAATCAAAACATGTTAATGAATTTTCAACATAAACATACTTACACATAACATATTTCTAAAACAATTCATTAGTAAAAAATATTATTATATATTTAAACAATCTTTAATACCCATTAAAAAATAACGATTTAAGAAAATATTTCAACACCCTGTAGCAAAAAATTTAAGCCGTTGCGGATATATCGTCGCTGTTAAATCAAACCGGCATATGTGCGTAAATTGAGTTTTTCAGTTGTTGGTACAAAAAGTCCTTTTTTCCCGTCTATTTTTATATTGACAGGCATATCGTATAGTTGAATAAAATTTTATTCATACATAAGGTGGCTTTGAGGTGAACAACACGGACGTTAAAAGGAAAATATCACATGCGAAAACTTTAAAGCGCTCTGGTGAAAAATATGCATTTAGCAGATATGCCGGTTTGATTTCATAGCGACGATATGTTCATTGTTCACAAGAAATTTTCTTCATAAAATGACCTGAGGCATTACACCCTTTAATATTAGCACCGTATTACGGAACACCCTGTATATATATATATATATATATATATATTTTAAATATTAAAAATATTATACCTAAATTAAAATATAAAAAAACGAAAATCTGTGCAACAATAAATTTATATGGCAATCAAATTATAACGAATCAAAGCTTTATTTCGTATTAATTATAATTACGCCGATTAAACGTATTGAGAGCGCTTTATTAATTGTGTTAAGTAATTTAGTACTTAAATTTAAATTGCACTAAATTAGAACCGAGTCGGTATTAATTATTTTACGTTGAGAACTTAATTGACTTCTTCCTCTGTGTGAGGCAAAAGAGAGCACTGAAGCGTCCTTGAGGAGAATCGGATGGAATTAATTCGAAAGTATCAATTTGAGGCAATTAATTTTTAATTAACGACTTCGGCAAATAGTAATTATTACATTAAGCGATTTAATTCTAAACGCGCCTTATGTGTTTTTCCGTGGTATCGCGTGCGCACTGTTCGTTTCGTGTTTACTAATCTGCGCTCTTAACATCCGCATTTCCATAGATGAACGCAGGTTAATCGTCATTGAAGATTAAACTCGTGCTCGGAATAATATTCATATCCAAACTGATTTGGAAACTTGATTTATACTGGCCATATAAATTACATCAGCTTTTATTTACACTGTCAGTAATCACTGATGAAGTTTCTATTGTCACTAGATAATTTTGCAATTTCTATGGCCAATAGTCAGTGCCGTCGTTCATTCTGTCAGTAATCACTGATGCAGTTTCTATTGTCACTAGATACTTTTGCAATTTCTATGGCCAGTAGTTAGTGCTGTCGTTTTTACTGTCAGTAATCACTGATGCAGTTTCTATTGTCACTAGATACTTTTTAAATTTATATGGCCAATAGTCAGTGCTGTCGTTTATTCTGTCAGTAATCACTGATTCAGTTTCTATTATCACTATATACTTTTGCAATTTCTATGGCCAATAGTCAGTCCTATAGTTTATTCTGTCAGTAATCAGTGACACAGTTTCTACTGTTACGAGATACTTTTGCAATTTATGTGGCCAGTCGTCAGTGCTGTCGATTATTCTATCAGTAATCACTGATCCAGTATCTATTGTCACTAGATACTTTTGCAATTTGTATGGCCAATAGTCAGTGCTGTCGTTTATTCTGTCAGTATTCACTGATGCAGTTTCTATTGCCACTAGATACTTTTGCAATTTCTATTGCCAGTAGTCAGTGCTGTCGTTTATTCTGTCAGTAATCACTGATGCAGTTTCTATTGTCACTAGATACTTTTGCAATTTCTATTGCCAGTAGTCAGTGCTGTCGATTATTCTATCAGTAATCACTGATATAGTTTCTATTGTCACTACATACTTTTGCAATTTCTGTGGCCAGTAGTCAGTGCTGTCGATTATTTTATCAGTAATCGCTGATTCAGTTTCTATTGTCACTAGATACTTTTGCGATTTCTATGGCCAGTAGTTAGTGCTATCGTTTATTCTGTCAGTGATCACTGATATACTTTCTACTATCATTAGACATTTTTGCAATGTCTACTTTCAGTAGGACTGTTATTGACTTACTAAAATCAAATGTTATTGAAATTGATATGTTTACAGAAGCAAAATCTACTTACACCAGACTCTAATGTTACTTAATAATTCGAAAGTTGATCTATCAGTAGTTACTGATGCAATTTCTACTGTTAGTAGTCACTAATGCAATTTCTACTGTTGTAGTCACTGATGCAATCTCTGCTTTTAGTAGTCACTGATGCAATTGATACTGGCAGAATATGGAATATCATTGACTATTGCTGAAACTATTACATTTGCAATTGTCTGGAGTTCATAATATTTTTGCAATTTTTTGTCATTCACATGTCTATGGCGAGTAATTGTCACTTTTGCAATTTCTACTATCAGTAGTAATTGATGTAATTATGGAATATCATTGATTCTTGCCGAAATTATTACTTTTGCAATTGTCTGGTCTTCATATTTTTTTCTAATGCTTAGGTGTGATGAATGCAGTCAATTGTCGCTAAATGCAATGCCCATAGTCAGAAGTTGCTGATGTCATTACTAAAGTCAAATGTCATTAACATGTTTTTGAGTAATTTACGCTGCTGCAATTTCAGCACCTCCTACCAGACTCTAATGTTACTTAATAAATCGTTATTTGATCTAGCAGCAGTCACTGATGCAATTCATACTGTCAAACAATGGAATATTATTGATTCTTGCTGAAACTATTCTCTGCAACTATTGCAGATAAATGCAGAAGTAATCATTTGAAATTGTCTAGTGTTAATATTTTTTGCTTTGCTACGTTTTATGCAGTCAATTGTCTTTAATGCAAAGTCAATAGTCAGAAGTTGCCTATTTGATTACTATAGTCAAATGATATTAACATGCCTTCGACAGACAGTCACTGACACAATTTCTACTGTCAGTAGTTATTGATGCATGTCATTAACATGTCTTAGGCGAGTAATTGTCAGTAGTGCATCTTCTACTGTCAGTAGTCACTGATTTATTTTTTTCTGCCAGATTATGGAATATCATGGATTCTTGCTAAAACAACTACTTTTACAATTATCTGGTGTTAATATTTTTTGCTAATGCTTTGCTGCGATGTATGCAGTCAATTGTCGCTAATGCAATGCCTATAGACAGAAGTTGCTGATTTGATTACCAAAGTCAAATGACATAAACATGTCTTCGGCAGACAGTAACGGATGCTATTTCCACTGTCAATAGTCACTGATGCGATTAATGGAATCTTTCTGAAACTATACTTTTGCAATTGTTAGATGATAATATTTTTTGCAAATTTTTGCAGCGATTTATGCAGTCAATTGCAATAATTGCGAATGCAATGCATACAAATAGAAGTTGCTGATATGATTAGTAATGTCAGATGTCATTAAAATGTATTTGGCTCTGATGCAATTTCTACTGTCAGTAGTCACTGATGCAATTCATACAGATAATGCTTTATCATTGATTTTTGCTGAAACTATTTCTATTGCAATTGTCTGGTGTTCATTTATTTGCTAATATTTGCTGCGATTTATGCCATTGTTAATCCCATATCATTTATTGTTAATGCATTACCTTCATCATAAGTTGCTAATGTGATAAGTAAAGTCAAATGTCATTAACATGTCTTTGGCGAGCAATGTCCTTGCATTATATCAGATTCTAGTACTATTCATTCATTCTACTTCGGCCAGTAGTCGCTGATACAATGTGTACTGTCAGTAGTCACTGATGTAATTTCGACTGTTGAGAAATACTGATGAAATTTCTACTGCCTTAAGTCGCTGATATAATTTCTACTGCAGCTAGTCACTAATGAAATTTCGACTGTAGCTAGTTGTTGGTGCAATTTCTACCGTAGCTTGTTACTTTCGACTGTAGCTAGTCGTTGGTGCAATTTCTACCGTAGCTTGTTACTGTTGCAATATCTACTGCCTTAAGTCGCTGATATAATTTCTACTGCAGCTAGTCGCTAATGAAATTTCGACTGTAGCTAGTCGTTGGTGCAATTTCTACCGTAGCTTGTTACTGTTGCAATTTCTACTGACTAAAGTCGATGATATAATTTCTACTGCAGCCAGTCGCTGATGAAATTTATACTGTCAAAAGAACGACTCTCGTTGATACCATTAGTACCCGTTGAAATAATTTCCTTTATTAATTTTCACTTTCACAATTTTTACTGCCAATTGTTACTACTTGCAATTTTAATTGTCAACAGTCAAATGCTTTTTTACTTGCTACTAGTCGCGGTACAATTTCTACTTCAGCTAGTTGATGATGCAATTTCTACTGCCAGTAGTCGCTAATGCATTTGATTCTATCACTACTAACTGATGCAGTTTCTTCCATTATTCGTTGCTGATGCTATTTCTACTGACAGTAGTTGCTGATGGATTTTCAGCTTACAGTAGTCGCTGATGCAGTTTCTTCCATAAGTAGTCGCTGATGGAATTTCACAAGTATGACTTTTGTTGAAACAATCACTTTTCGACGAAATTTCTATTTTCAGTTTTCACTTACTCCATGTCTGTTGTCCATTGTCGATAATGCAATGTTTACTCTGAACAGACAAGTACTTTTTAATTGTTACTAGTCGCTGAAGAAATTTTTAATGCAGCTAGTTGCTGGTGCTATTTCTACTGCAGCTACCTAATAGTTTATGCAATTTCTACTGTAGCTATTAACTTATGCAATTTCTATTGTAGCTATACTCATAGGCTATATTTCTGCTATTAGTTGTCGCTGTCACAATTTCTCATATTAATATACAATACATTGGATTTTTTGGATAATTGGTGCTATTCATAGGCTATATTTCTGCTATTAGTTGTTGCTGTCACAATTTCTTCTATTGATATATAATACACTGGATTTTCTGGATAATTGGTGCTATTCCAACGGTCAGTAATCACTGATCATTTTTGTACTAACAAATGTTACTTGATTGTCTGAAGATCTACCTAAGTATAGGGCTTAGAGGTTACCTCTAGCTATCATAATCCAGTCTAATCTAATCTAAATCTAAATTTCTGGCAGAAACAGTACTGAACATTATCGCGGAAGCAATTTCTACTCGCAGTTGACTAGATTTTTTGCGTATATATCATCCTGGTTAGTTTTTGCTGCGGTAGCAACTGCTGCTGATGCAATGGCATCAGTTGCTTCTGATACTATTGCCACTGGCAGCAGTCGCAAATATAATTGTCACTGACACAACGTCAGTATTATTTGTGGCCGAAGCAAACATGTCAGGTTCGTAAATATCAATAATGACAGACACTGACAGTTAGCACCAGCTGGTACAATTTCTACCGTACCTAGTTACTGGTGCAATTTCTGCGAAGTTGACCCGATTTCTTGAGCATCTATCATTATTGTTAATGTTTGCTACAATCAGTTGCTGCTGATGCAATTTCCACTACCAGTAGTCCCTGACATGATTATCATTGGAACAATTACAGCTGTTACTTGTCGTTGAAGCAAGAATGGCGTGTTGGTAAATATCAATAATGGCAGTTAGTGACAAATTGCGACACAAGTTGACTACTTGTAGCAGTCACTGGTGCATCTTCAATTCGATTTCGACTATCAATTGTAGCTGTTGCTCGAGATTTGTACTGTTAATTTACGTTTATACGGTTTTCTACTTAACTTCTGGTGCTACAGCGCCGGCGCAAAGTAAATATTAGCGACACGACTTGTATTATATGCCACTGCTGCCATTTTTTCCAGTCACAGTTTCTATTATCAGTTATCGATTATATAATACCCAGTGTAAGTAGTTTTTGATGTGATTACCAATGTCATAACTTCTGATGTTAATTGGCGCTGAACCCATTCCTTTGCCAATTGTTGCCTAATATTTTTGCATATATTGAAACATGTCCAAGAAGACCTGACGAGCATGTCAAGTGTGAGGGCTATTTTGTTCTTTGGGGTAAAATGTTTTCGTTATACCAAGATACTATTAGCTTCTGGTCTATACCTTTAAGATTGTTAACAATATTTTTTTATTAAATTCTGTTGTATAGCAAAATGTCGGTAAAAAATTGTGAATAGATTCTAAATACCGAGTCATATGATAATCGTGAAATTAAATCCCCAAAGCGCCGTTTGTCAATAGTTGGGGCAGACGGCGAGTCGACAATCAAAATCTTACCCTGCTTGTTTCCTGAAACGCCTCGGATGAGTGACGTTACATAATCCGGGTCGCTGATAATTAATCACCGTGCTAAACTAACTCGGTGCGGTTAGCACCCGTGACAAATAGTCTGTCTCAAATGTGTCAACCCCGCCATTATAATAACCCCATTCAGCATTGTAAGAAGGTGTCCAGGTCGGCTGGTACCCTGAATACGTTTCACGGTCTTCCACCCGGCAGGACGAAAAAAGCTCAAAAGTATTGTAAATTGTCGCATCGATTCGATACACGTCCCATGCACCCTTACTCCTTATTGACAGGGTTCAAGTGTTTGTACTATTTGCATTCCCGTTGTTTAGTCTCAAGTGCAGGTACGCGGCCAACCCTGCGACGACGATTATTCATATTTTCACTTTCCATAATTTATTACGCCACTTTCAGTTTGCTATCTGGAATGGAAATATGAACTCTTCTCGCTCGCATGTACATTATCTCCTCACTTTTTATAATGAGACGGGGGGTTCGTGCAATGACACATAATTAATTTTGTTCTAAACTTGGGCTACCTTTTTCAAGAACGTTCGCATCCTCAAAAGGCTCTCCGATATTATATTACGTTTAGGGAAATATAGTTTCGGATTGATTAATGCCGTTTATATTATGGTACACATTTGCATATTATGTTTCGCCGGTTAAACGGTTTGCACGCTTTGGAGATATTTTACATTACACGGGCATAAAGATTATTAATAATTTGTTTTAATTGCTCGACCGTTACACGCTTGTAAAATTTACAGAATTCCACTAATTAATACTTGGCCGATTAATTATTTCTGAAGAATGTGTTGATTACTAATGACTTCCAATATTCATAAACTTCATCACCATTAATTTTCAGCATTGACCTAGGTATAAGATATTTACACAGGGCGTCTCATTAGGACACATCAAATTTGCATTTTATTTATTATTATTATTTAAAGTAGGTACAATTTTCCATTTTCACAGCAAATATGACATTTGACATTTATGACAATTGTTTTCAAGCAAATATGACATATTTGACGAAACAATGTAGATCGTCATTGTACAATGAAGTTTGGACAATATCCAAACTTCGTGTTTTGTCCAAAATTTCGTATTTGCTTGAAAACTAAACTTTTTCTGAAAACACAATAGATATGTGAAAATAATAAAAAATCAAGTGATTTCAGATTTCATAGGTACTAAAAATATTTGAACAAATGCGAACACTGTTTTGTCAAAAATTTCGTATTTGCTTGAAAAAATAAATATCTTATGATATTACAACAAAATTTGTTATGCTAATAATTTATGGTAATATAAATAAAATTTCTGACAAAATACCAGATTATCATATTCCTCAATAAACACGTATGGAAAATAAAACATTCCAGCCTCATTGAAGTTATTAAGCTGTACACATAAATTTCACTTACCGCGGACATAGATAAATATTATTCGTATATTAATAATATTTATAATTACGCAATTTCTGATCACCATTAATCACATCAAACTTTCAAATGTTCAATTTTATTCAAGACATGCACGCGCAAATAAATACACACCGACAGTAGGTACGTATCGTTGCATATCATCCGTGGATGATAATCTACAAAAAACACAACACGTATTCTCCAATGCTTATTGTATAAATTACGCATTGCGCAATTGCAAGTGAACGTCTTGTGGTAGATAATAGCCGCATTTTGTAATGGGATCTCAAAATAAGGATGATACCGCCTAACAAGAAATTTAATCTCCTGGTAAAAATTAGAAATTTTTTTTCTATAGTGTTGCAAAAATTAATCACAAGTTAAATGCACCTATTTAAAGTGGAAATTGTAGCTGATTATACAGAAAATTCTGTGTCATTCAAAAATTTATACAAAAATTATATGAATTGGCAGGGTTCTAATCAAAGGCTTCAAATTCAGTATAAGTTTTATTCCTAAATTAAAATTATTAGCGTATGGCGCAGCATAATTCTATTGTTAAAAAACAAATGCATGTTTATATGGCAAACTTTGACGTAAAGTCCAAATTTTCTTGTCTTGCAAGCCTTAGAAGTAGTCCATTTAGTTTTACAAAGCGAAACGCTATCCAGGGTGCACCACGAGGAGGCGAACTAACTCTACACCCCATTAACTCTTAAATTTATTAATTTTTTTTTATTCGAAAACAAAATTCTGTATTGGCTAAGTTTTATTTTTCATTATTACATTACGAAACCATCCACAATATTGTTTCCAAAGTATTTTTTTGCAAACTTGACTATGACAATTCCTGGAAATAATTAAGAATTTTTAAGATTTTGACATTATTAATATTTTTACAAAATATCTACCAATATCTACTGGAATTTTCAATGAATTAGTCAAATTCAGTAATAATATTTAATAATTTTCTTATAGAACAACCAAAAAAGTTTTACAAAATTTGAAATTTTCTTATAGTTTATATTAATTAGAACACGTCCAGGATTCTCTGAAATCTGCACAATTTCTATAAATTTCTTTTATTCACTTGGATTAGCTTCCTAAACTAATAAAACTTATTAATTTAATTATCAGCAGCATCTATTATTTTTTGTTCTGTACATATCTTAAGAAATAGTAATGATTTTGTAGGATATTGACATTTAGTGAAATTTTCATGAAAGTGAAATATTAATATATAAATAAGAAAAACAATTGGTGCGAGTTTCCCAAAATATTTAATGTTGTAGGTACTCCAACAATTATTTCGCCACACAGTGGCTTCATCGGGCAGATGAAAAAACTGAGTTTTTGAGTTTTGAGTTTTATCATCAGCCTGATGAAGCCACTGTGAGGCGAAACAATTGTTGCAGTACAACATGGTGAAATTCACACCAATTGTGTTTTATTTATATATTGACATGGAGTTTCATCATGTATCAGCCTTATTAATCCGATATATTTATATTATAGATCAACCATTATACATATGAATTGTCAAATTCAGTTCAATTCAATGTGTCACATTGTATAATAATTTTGACAGTATACTTGTAAAAAACTAGTAACAAATATGTCATTGATGTCAACATGCGTTTTGAGGTTATGAGACATATTAGTTTTTAATAATTTGAGTTGGTTTAATAACAAGAACTCTAACCAGTTTCATGTTTTTTTATTATATCAAAAACAAACGTGGGGCTTACCTGGAAGTTACTTATGTTGTTAAAATGATATTATATTAAAATCAGACTTGATATAGATTACCTTAAACACCCTTGCAACTTTTTCGTAAATAAATTTGTTTGATGAGTGGGGCGTTATCTCTTTAATTTCCTGATAACAATTAACCACCCACAGTCTCTCTTTTGCAGAGAGTAATATTATTTTCTTTTGATTTTCCATTTTATTAACTTTTTATAAGTTTCGGGACGTAAGAATATTAAATCACACAAAGGACTTGTCAAAATTTGAAATAATCATTTTAACATTGCCGCCAAAATTAAACAGTTAAAATACCTATTGGCGTTCCTAGTAACTTTATCAATAATGCCAACCCAATGGCACTTTGACAATTTACATCTATAATGGATTTAGTTTATATTCATAAATTCATGAAAATATCGAGTATCTGCAGAAATTTTCAAGGAATTTGAGAAATTTGGACATATTGAAAGTATTGTTCTAACATTTCCAATGCATACTTTATGGAATATATAAGGGAGTTTTCAAAACTGGAAAATATATACGTACAGGGTGTTTCATAAATAAAGAAAAACTACATGTGTCCATGGTGGTCATAAAATTCAGGGTAAAAGATCTTAATAGCAAAATATTGTACTATGCTTGCTGGGCATCTACGGGATCTTTATAGCTTGGAAATAATGTCGTTTATTTGTTTTTTTTTAGTTCTTTTCATTTTAATTTTTCTAATTTTTAATTTAAAAAAAAATTTTTCATTTTGCAAAATTTGAGTCCTAAAATTTTATGACCAATATCGCCACATGTAGTGTTTTATCCAATGTGGAAACACCCTGTACACAATATTATGACATTTGATAGTTTTATTGTAATTATATTAAAGAACCATACAGGATTTTATGAAATTTTCCAAAGTTTTCGTTAAATATCATAAGTCAAGCATAAGTATTCTCAAGATAATTTTTTTTTTTCAATAATTATCTACAAAGAGCTATTGGATTTTTAATATTGGATATAGTTTTCTAAAATTTCAATGCATAACGTGCATTAGGACGTAATAAAATAATAAAATAATAAAAGAGAAATAATAAAATTAAAAATTTGTATTGTTTACGAAATTTCGTAATATCAGCATTGTATATCGAAACTATATAAGATTTGGAGACATTTTTCCAAATATTCTATGAGTATCTAAAGCAACAGTTAAAAATTCTTAATATTGTGACATTATGTGAAATTATTCAGGTGTGTTGCATTAAAAAAAAGTTAACACTAATGTGTACGTTACTTAACAGCATCATATTCGAATATAAGATGCATTTATGACATGAATGCATCTGACATTAGAATCTGACGGTTACAAGTCTCGTACACGTTATTGTTCAACGTTCTTTGATCGCAATACATGTGATTATTAAAAATAGATGAATATCTACTGGAATTTTCAAAAAATATCAAGTTTGACATTTTGTGTTAAATTTTTAAAATTTCAATGGATACCTCAAGGAATTATCAGAAGAGTTTTCTAAATTTTAAATTTCATGACATTTTATAAGTTTTTCATTGTTATATTACGGAACACTCCAAGATTTAATGAAATTTTGGCACATATTTTTTTGTTATATCATAGATTTTCTGACTATTTCAGTAAGAAATCTTAAAAATTTGCCACTATGTGATTTTTTTATAAGATATGGACGAAGGATTATTACAGTTTTCTGGAAATTGGTACCTACCCATATAAAATTTTGTTCCATAAATAGCATCAGAAATGGTAAATTAGGCTTCTATACTTCTATACATATATTCATAGCCCTATAAAATAGAAAACTAAATTTCTAGAATAACAGTTAACGATTAATTCTTGGGTAGTTTGGTTAAAGTCATATTTGGACATGTTAAGCGTAATTTTCTAAAATGTTTGACGGATTTCTTATGGAATTTTCAAAACAGTTAAACATTCATGATATTTGATTCGTTTTTTATTTTTGTATTGCAGAACTATCAAGGATTCAAGAAAAGTTTTGAAAATATTCTATGCATATCTTAGAGTCAATAATTTTGACAATAAGTGAAACTTTCGTCAATGATCACGAATATCGAATGCAAGTTTCTAGGAAGCTTGTATTATAATAAATATGGACAAATGTATACGCCAAGTATGGATTTATAAAAAAAAGTTTTTAAAACTTAAAAAGTAGGTACCTAATTTCATGAAATTTAGGGATTTAGAGCAATTTTCCTAAATTTTCTATGAATATCTTAACTAAATTTTAAATAATTCTTAACATTTTAACATCAAGTTAAATTTTTATTAAATATCGACGAATATCCACTACAATTTTCTAAACAATTACAAAATTTTGACATTTTGAATGTAATGTTTCAAAATAACATCAATAATTTTGACAATAAGTGAAACATTCATCAATTATCACGAATATCTAATGGAAGTTAATATATACGTAGAGAATTGATTTATAAAAAGTTTTTAAAACTTAAAAAGTAGGTACCTACTTGCATAAAATTGCTATGAATATCTTAAGTAAAAATTAAAAAATCTTCATATTTTGACATTAACTTAAATTTTTATTAAATCTCGATAAATATCTACTGCAATGTTCTAAACAATGGCCAAATTTTGACATTTTGAGTATAATTTTGCAAATATTGAATCTAATTTTCTAAAATTTTCATTGCATAACATAGAAAATAATAGTCGAACATGATTAGTTTACGAAATTTCATAATATATATATATATATATATATATATATATATATAATAATGCATTTCTAAACCATACAAGATTTAGATATATTTCTCCAAATATTCTATGCATATTTTAAGCAAAAAAATTTTTTTTTTAAATATTGTGACAATAAGTTAAATTTTTATCTTATCTATGAATATCTACTGCAATTTTCTAAACAATTGCTAAATTTTGACATTATGAATGTAATTTTTCAAATGTTTAATGAACACCTTATGGAATTATCAAAAAGTTATCAAAAATTATAAAAAAAGGTTCCAAAATTTAAAAAGTTAATGAAATATTTAGTTTTTCATTACTATATTACAGAACCATACAGGATTCAATGCAATTTTCACACATTTTTTCTAATATCTTAGGAAGTAGTTAACACTTTTAAAATATTAAATTCACTCTCTGATTTTTTTATTAGTTATAGATGAAGAATTTTCTAGAAATTTGTCATATGTAGATATATTGAGTGTAAATTTCTAAAATGTTGGATCGAATTCTTATGGAATTGGAAAAAAAGCAAAAAAGTGTCATGATGCTTCCAAGGATATTCGTTCCAAGGATATCTTATAGAAATTTGTCATATTTGGATACATTGAGTGTAATTTTGTAAAATATTGGACGGTCAAAAAAGCTGAAATGTCATGAAATTTCGTTTTTCGGAACCGTGAAGGATTCAAGGAAACTTTCGCAAATTTTCTATGCATTTCTTTGCATCAATAATTATGACATTTAGTGTAATTTCCATTAAATGTCAATCTACCAGAATTTTCTCGATATTTGTCAAATTTTGACAGACAGACTGTAATTTCATACGAATTTGCAAAGATATTTTATGGTATAACCAAGCAAAGTTTTCGAAATTTGAAAACTTCATGAAATTTGATATTGAATACTACCGATAGATCTAGGATTTAATAAAATTTCCCACATTTTCTACGAATACCATAAGTACAATAAAAAAAACATAATCATCATTATCTCAAAGATAAATAATGTATTTACTTTTATTATAAACAATAATACCATAGTTGGTATGTGTGTTAAATCCATATCTGAGTGATGATATTTAATGGTGTTTAGATTTATACAATAAATATTAATATTTTAACAACTTTTTTTGTCTAATTTGATGTTAAGTATTAGTTCAACAAAATATAAATTATTTATTATTAATATAAACACTTCTACAATAAATAATAATATTTTAACCATTTTTTCTATCTAATTGAATTATAAGTTTTAAAATTATACATTTAGTAGGTATTATACAATATGAAATATCAAAACTCGACCAGTTTTCGGCCTCTTCTTCAAATTAAAAATAACGAAATAATTAATTTATACCTCACTTTTTGTGTAAACTATGTATTCCAAACAAATAGCTTCGATTAATAAATTACCTGTTTTAACGTAATTAACAGTAGCAAAAAAGTTAATTACATTATAGCAGGTAAATTTTTAATACAGGCTCATTTATTTATTTTCATTTCATATCAATTTCTAATTTATAATCTTAAATAGGCGCTGTCAGTTCGAATTTCAAGTAGCAAGTGCACTTCATTCCATGAAATCTGAAACGTCAGCTTGATCGAGCTTTCTAATACATCAAACTCTACTTGCTTTATATCCTCTAACCTGAGCCATCCGCAGTCCCCTAATTTTCCCACTTCTATGGCTTCGTTTATGCCCGAAGCACGTCGATGATCCCACAAATTATTGACTCAATCGATTATAATTTACATTCCTCCTTTTGTCATATCAACAGGTAATCTTAAATGCTGTTTGTTTCCAGTGGTTAAAAGAGAGATTCTGTCGCCTAATCGATTTCAATGTTTTCGCGCCTTTACCTAATACCAACACATTTTATCCGTGTCCCAAAAATTGCTAGTACAATTTAAATTGTTGGTATAAATCTATTAGCTGCAATCACAGGCGACGTGTTAACACTATCAGAACACAGGCATTTGTGTAAATTACCATAACTACCCGTCAATTCTGAATTTATTGCCGGATTTCGGTAATTAATCTTATCGAAGGCTCCGAGTTGGCCCTCCTCTAAGTGCAGACTTACATTTTTTATATGCATTCTAAAATTATTGGAGGCTCTCTCGTTGCGTCATCCGATGATAAGTTAATTAATTTCGGTTGTTTCCAGCATTTCTGAGATAATAATTTAAGGAAGAAATATTACACCTAAAATATGTTTGTGCTGTAGATTTTAATCATCGTCAAATCCATAGGTGGACCTCGACTCCTGGGATTGGTTAAAATAGCTAGAATCTGTCTTGTGATATTTGTAGTTTTTTTATTTATACGTTGGTCTATTCTATTACTGTCTGAACGTCTGATCTGTTTGACGTATTGCTTTGCCTATCAATTGTCAATGTCACTTGCCTTATCAAATGATAGGCAAATATTGTATATCGCACATTTGTGCAAATGTTGTATATTATGAAAATAATATGTTTCTATATACGAAAAATACGATAATAAATAAATAATTAATAACAATTAAACAACATTATTTTTAAATAAAATAATGGATTGCAGCAAAATCACAAATTAAAAACTCGTACGTTTCGCTAAATCACATAGTTTGTGATTTAGCTGTAATCACGTGCACTAAAAGCAATAAATTCATTATTTGCTCTATTTTTAAATTGATGGCCAAATCTCACAGATTTTTAAAATGTCATTATTATTTCTGCCTAAAACATTTTTCACATTTATAGTTGTGTTGTGTAAATTACGATCTCGATTTTTTTTAAATATATCATATATCATATAACATATATCATAATATACATAAGTAGATAACTTTGAATTTTTTATACGATCGAACGATCATTAACGATTTAACATCAAATAGTTAATTAGGCGCATCAGCATGTTAACAATCCTGGTAACAATTTCACAAATTTTTAAATTATTTAAAAAAAAAAAATTATGGAACTGAAATTGTTTAAAAAAATAACAGTTCAAAATTAATTTCTACATACAAAAAAAATCATAATAAAGTTGTGCGTTGAACAGGTAATTCCTTTTTTAATGCAGATAATTATGAAGAAATAACATATTATTAATATTATTACAATTATTATTATTGCTACTATTGGTATAGTACAATTTATTTTTGAGTTGTTTTTTTTTTATAAATTCAAGAATAAAGTCAAGAAATTGACACATGTGTTTTGTTTGTGATTTCCTTAAAATTCTGATAGAGGTACTATTTGTTGTAAGTATTACAGAAAGTATTTAATAATTTTTTTTAAATACTTCAAATAAATAGTTTTAAGAACACTCTTCAAACTGTGATATGTTTAATTGAAATTTGTGGTTTAAGAGACTTCTAAGAAATGGTTAGAAATTATCACTTTAAAAATTATAATCTAAAAAACTCACAGTTGCATCTATTTATCAACATTAAAAACTTTAAGTATACCATTTTTACGATATAATAACAAGTCTGAAAGGAATCACAAATTGTTGAGAAATTTAATATAGTTTGTACTTTCAATAAATTCCAATGCATTCTTTTTTAGATTTATAAGAATCTAAGTCATCAAATTTAAAAGAATTTGACTGTTGGTGGACCAACATCCAACATTTAAGTGATTTGTGAATTTTCATCTGGGAATTAAACGATTTTTGAAGAATTGAACATTTTTCAAAATGTCCTGTTTTAGAAAAAAATATGTATAAGAATGATTCCAGATATTATTACCTAAAGATAACAGAGACAATATTTTCCATCAGATTTCTATGATTGTCTTTTATATTTTGTCTAATACTGATTGTTTTGTGAAATTTTGAACAACTTTAGTGGAATGATGAATATTAGTATACTTGGTACCGACTAGAGTATGAATATTTTTCGTTCAATTTCGGTAAATTTGGGCAGTTTTGAGCATATTTCGTACAGTGTTCATACATTTTTTGTGCAATTTTAAGCAACTACATAGAAGTTGTCTGTTACTGCAAAACAAACCTGAACCTGCAAAAAATATGAACAAGATTAATTTAAGATATTATAATTAATTTAAGATGATTAATTTCAGATCATAATAGCCTAAGATCACAGAGATGTTATTTTCCGTCGGAAATATCAGTTTTTTTTTAAATATTTTAAAAACATTTTCACAAAAGAAATGTTTAGAATTAAACAAATTCTGAACATTCGTTTTGTAAAAATTTGACGAACTTTTTTTGAACTTTAATGAAATGATGGATTGTTCTAGTTCAATTGCGAGCTCTTTTATTTCAATCTAAACCATATTTTGTTAAAGTGTAGGCATTTTTGGGCATTTTTCGTAGTCTTAACATTTTTTGTAAAATTTTCAGCGACTTTTATGCATTCAGGAATATTTTTTGTTCAATTATGAGCATTTTTACTTCAATCTAGATCATATTTCGTAAAATTGTAGTCATTTTTGAGCTATTTTGCATACAGTCTTGACAAGTTTTTACGTAAATTTGAGAAATTTGATTTAAATTTAATGCAGTGCTCAAATTATAGTTAACAAAATAGAGTTCACGTGTTTACCTCAAAAACCAATATTTCAACTGCAATTACAACTACATTACTTCAGCTAGCGATTACTTCAACTGCAATTACTACATCATGAAAATACTTCAACCTTCAACGCAGAATTACTTCATCTTGAAAATACTTCAACTGCAAAATACTTCAACTGCTAATTACTTCAACACAATTATTTGAACTAGAAATTATTTCAACATGTAATGACCTAACCTAACCTAATTAACCCTAACCTAACCCTAACCCAGCCAAACCAAAATCAACCTAATCTAACCTAACCTAACCTGACCTGACCTGTTTTGTAAATACTTGCATAACAATATTTCGTCACCTTCAAAACTTAACAGTAAACAAAATATATTTTGCTCTTATTGAAATTTGTAGTTTTAATGTAGATTTGTGAATAAAGCTTTTAAATTGTTACTATTTTTATTAAAATTTGTAGTTTTTATGAGAATATCTTGTATTCGAGGTATAAATTCGGAAGCATTATTTTATTGAAATTTCTAATAAAATTTGACAATATTTAGTAAAAGTTATTGTTTAAATAGAAACATTTGAGAATAGTTTTCAAAATCTGATTGTTTAATTAAACTTTGTACTTTTATGACGACCGTTTTCAAATTCTGACTATATTAATTGAATGTAATGTTTTAATACAATTTTTTTCTAATAATGTTTTATCCTTAATGAAATTTGTGGTTATGATACAAATTTGCGAAGAATGCATTTGAATTGTGACTTTTATATTGAAAATTAGTAGTTTCAATAAACATTTTAAGGACTTTTTTCAAATTTTGTCATTATTGCTTATTAAAATTTAAAATTTATAGAAATTTTTAAGAGTGTTTTCAAATTCTGACCGTTTTTTGTTAAAATTTGTGGTTATAATAGAAATTTTGAAACACAATTTTTGAAATATTATGAAAATCTGACAATATTTAGTAAAAGTTATTGTTTAAATAGAAACATTTGAGAATCGTTTTCAAAATCTAACTTTTTAGTTAAAATTTGTAGTATTATGACGACCGCTTTGAAATCCTGACTATTTTAATTGAATCTATGTTTCAATAAAAGTTTTTCCTAATACGTTTACCTAATAATGTTTTGTCCTTACTGAAATTTGTGGTTTGATACAAATTTGCGAAGAATGCATTTGAATTGTGACTTTTACATTGAAAATTAGTAATTTCCTAATGACCTAACCTAACCTAACCCAGCGAAACCAAAATAAACCTAATCTAGCCCAACCAAACCTGACCTGTTTTGTAAATACTTGTATTACAATATTTTGGCCACCCTCAAAACTTATCAATAAACAAAATCTGTTTTGCTGTTATTGAAATTTGTAGATTTAATATAGGTTTGTGAATAAAGCTTTTAAATTGTTACCATTATTATCTGTTACATCTGTATTTTTTATAAAGATATTTCGGAAGCATTATTTTATTGACATTTCTAGTAAAATCTGACAATATTTAGTAAAAGTTATTGTTTAAATAGAAACATTTGACAATCGTTTTCAAAATCTACCTTTTTAGTTAAAATTTGTAATTTTATGACGACCGCTTTGAAATCCTGACTATTTTAATTGATCTATATTTTAATAAAACTTTTTCCTAATAATGTTTTATCCTTACTGAAATTTGTGGTTATGATACAAATTGCGAAGGATGCATTTAAATTGTGAGGTCTATATTGAAAATTAGTAGTTTCAATAAATATTTTGAGGACTATTTTCAAATTTTGTCTTTATTGCTTATCAAAATTTAAAATTTATAGACATTTTTACGAGTGTTTTCAAATTCTGGCCATTTTTTGTTAAAATTTGTCGTTATAATAGAAATTTAATAATTTTCTGTATGCAACAAAAAAATAATACGAACCAACTGTATTATTTTTTTTTTAGGTTTCTTAGGTACAGTAGGTTCGTATTATTTTTAGTTGCATACAGAAAATTATATAAACATTATTATTATTGTTGTTAAAATTAAGACAATAAATAGATGTGTAGTTGTATTGACGATAGCTTTCAAATGACTTGAAAGTTGTGAAACTTGTACTAAGTATTTATAAGATATAATAGGGTATATAGTAGGGATTTTGTTCATTGAAATTGGTATACCTTGAAGTATAATTTGAGTAGGTTTAATTAAGCATATACCTTTGACTTGTTGTTTTTTTAATATTTCAAATTTATTTTATCTTTTTTAGTTTTTTAACAGTTTTAAGAAGCGTCTTCGAAGGACCGTTTTCAAATTTCGGGTTATTAATCGAAATTTGTATCTATTGTTTATGAAGATCGTTTTCAAATTCTGACTATTTTAATTGAAATTTGTCGTTTTAAGTATTTTACATGAAATTTAATCGTATTTCCTAAGTCTGCGTTTTCATTTTTCATTAAATTGTGCTTTTTGAGTAAGTTTTGTAAATTGGTGAACATTATCAGTATAAAATCAGGTATCGATCAAACAATAAAGCAATTTTTGTGATATTTTGAGCCGTTAATCCGTTAAATGTCAGCATTTTGGAATTAGAAAATTTTCCGGCATGTTTTGGCATTTAATAATCGATGTTGAATATAATTCCTACAATTTTGCCCATTTTTATTATAATTACAAGATCTTTTCGTGCAATCTAATCATTTTTCATTTAATTGTTAGCTTTTTCCTTGATAAAATAGAAATTTAACGTGATAATTCACTATATGTAAATAAGATTCTTAAAACGTAGGTCACAGAATTAAAAAAATATATATAATTTTTTTTATTCGTTACCTAAAGAGAAATATAAATCAATCTAGACAAGCCGAACACAGAAATATCACTTAATGAAAAACATTAATGCTCAACTATTGTTAAAAACAATTAAAACCTTGTCGATGATTATTACTTATTCAATTTTAAATAACACTCAACGCGCAGTAAATCCTGAAATATTAGTTCCTTTATAAATATTTTTTTCGACACTGCTATTTATATCGGCAGACGATGTGCGATCATTCAATTCCACAAAATGCTAATTTACGGGCACCGCGCGGTAAATTATGAATAGATAAATTTTACCTTTATGAAGAGTTCGCCTGACATTTCAAACGAATACCACGGCCGTCTCTTATTGTTTTTATGCGCGTGCACTTTTCCAGCAAAAAAACGAGCGTAGAATCCGCAAAACGAATGTCGATTATGTTACACGTGCTCTTTGTGGACGGCATAATTATCAGCGGGTTGCACGTCAGGCCGGAAAAAAAGTGACGAGGATAGTTCACGTCTGGCGACTTGTACGTACAAATTTTTTAATTAAGAAAAACAAACCTGTGCGCTCGAAAATTCGTCTGACACCCGAAACATGAATAATGCATGTATGCCGACGAGATCAGATAAGATCGTGGCACAGGTATCTGTAACTCCTGTTGATTCCTTTAGAACCAGAGCAGACGCTGTCTGTCGCATGTTCTATTTTGACTATGTTATGACAGATATTCTTATTCAGTCAGTGTGATATTTGAAATTGCTTTTTTATGCAACAGCTCTTGTTATTCAAGTCTACTACTTAAATAATAATAAACTGCTCGACGTGAAAATATTTTTTTGGTATGTATTCTGGTTAATACACGCTTTAAATGATGGTGTCAGAAAGTTAAAATATTGAAATTTTATATTAAACCATCTCAAGAATAAATGAAAGAGATATTTATGATAAGACAATATGATAAACTATAGCAAGCAGCATTTAAAATGTAGAAGTTAGCCACGTTTGAGACATTGCATGGCTATTAATGCTGCAGACAATAATAGTGATGTAATATAGTTGTCCTTTGCAGGGGAACTTGAGGAGATGATCTCGTGAATTTTTAAATTATTCCCTAAATACCTTAACGATTATATTAATGTAAACAAAATATTTTATTACATATTTATTACAATAAATTGTAGCAACTAATGCAACTAGCAACTTATTTAATAGTCTTTCAGCTGGCATTATTTCAAATAATATTCCGCTGAAAACTAGCACAACCTTAAAAATAAATATGTAGTTTTAGTGTCAAATATTTTATAAAATACGACTGATATATGAAAACTATTTTAACCTATATTAATAATTGTTTTCAAATGTCATATTTTGTTATATTACACTGGCCTACAAATAAAAATAAAAAATTTGACTGGAAAACAGGAGGATGTTTTTCAAATCATTTGGGTGCGTATAATTCAAATATTTACCAGGATATTAGTGACAAGACTAAAAGAAAAACTGGACTCACTATTGGTAGAAGAACAACACAGGTTCAGGAGAAATAGAAGTATACAGGACCTGATACACCTAATGAGACAACTAACAGACAAGATGATCAGAAAAGGAATAGAACTACACATATGCTTCATAGACCTAAACAAAACATTTGACAGAGCAATAAGAGCGAAGATATGGAATATGTTAGAAAAAAGAGAGGTAGAAAGAGACACGATAAACATATTAAACGAGCTGTACAATAACAACAGAAACAAGGTGATAATAGAAACAAACGAATCAGAGGAGATCAAGACCGAAATAGGACTAAAACAAGGTTGCATTTTAAGCCCTTTGCTGTTCGCATCACTCATAGATGAAGCAATAAGGATATATGTTCGCAGACGACATGATAATAATAGCAGACTCAAAAGAAAAACTCAAACGTAACCTTAATATATACGAAGAAGAACTGAAAAAGATAAATATGGATATAAACATCAGCAAAACTAAAACAAAGGCAATAGCGTCAAAAGAAAACAAACACAAAATAGAGCTAGAAGGGAAACTAGAACAGGTGAATCAATACAACTACCTAGGAACAGTAATAGAAGAAAAGGGAAAGATTGACCTAGAAGTAGAAGAAAGAATAGGAAAAGCAGGAAGGATCTATAACACAATAAAAAACACGTTTCTAGAGAAAAAAGAAATTACTAAAGAAATAACAACTGAGGTATACCAAAAAAAAAAAAGTAAGGCCCTTTCTAATATATGGAAGTGAATCGTGGACAATTACTGAAAGAAACAAAAGCAAGATCAACCCAATGGAAATGAGATTCCTAAGCAAGATAGAGGGAATTACAAAAATAGATAGAGTGAGGATCACAGAAATAAGGAAACGGCACAACATAATAACAATAACAACAATAATAGAGGAAAGACAGCTAGTTGGCTAGGACATATACACAGGCTAAAAGAGAATAGAATAAGAAAAAGAATACTTGAAGTAAAAACACAAGGCAAAAATAAAGTAGGAAAACCGAGGAAGGGATGGAATGAACAAACGCACCAAGCAGCGGAAAGATAAGGAATATAATGGAATGAAATAAGAAAATTGGCACAAGACATGGACCACTGGAAAATAAGAGTGAAGGAATTAATTAGCGAAGACATGTTATTGAAAAATGTATTATAAATGTAATTGAGTAGTCCGACACTCAAAAAGGTAAAAGAACGAAGGAGAATTCAAATTTACCACCAAAATTCCACTATGTAATTGTCCAGTATGAAGAAAATTTGATTCCAATTTTCCTAATTCAATTTGTGTATTGACGGTAAATCGGGATAAGTTTAATTAAATTTTCTGCAAAGAATAACACTGTCATATTTGCCAAATCATATAGGGTGAATAAAAAGTAACCTCTCTGGAGCCTTTATTATTATTTATTTACTATTTATTTAAAAAAAGTTTTAAAGAAAAGTTTGATGGTTTCCAATAAAGGAAAGGAAAGCTTTCCTATATCAAATTTCAATCAAAGGAAACGATGGGAAAGTTATCCAATATCAAATTTTCAAATACAAATTTCCAAAGCTGCTCAATTTTGGTCCTATTATAAAAATGTATCAAATTTACAAGTGCAACAGATCAAATCTATCATATTTTCCATTGCAACTATCCAAATCTGACATATTTTCATCTGCGAGTGTCAAAATCTTTAATTTTTATAGTGGAATTATCGAAATCTGCCATTTGCATCTGAACTGTCAAAATCTATTTAGTATTTACCTTCAGGTATAATTTACAGTGGTATCTGTCCAAATCTGCAAAATTTTCGCACTAAAGTTATCAAATATGTTCAATTTTCATTTGCAATTGCCCAATTCTGTCAATGCATATGCACAACTATTTAAATAGCTAAGTGTTTAAATAGTTTTGCAAATGCATTGACAGAATTGGGCAATTGAAAATGATAATTACAGTGCGAGAATTCTGTCAAATTTTTATTGCTGTCGTCACAAGATTCAATCGCAATTTTCAAAAACTGTGATATTTTCAATGGTATCTGTCCAAATCTGCCAAATCTTCGCACTGAAGTTATCAAATGCGTTCTATTTTCATTTGCAATTGCCCAATTCTGTCAAAGCATCTGCACAACTATTTAAATAGCTTAGTATTTAAATAGTTGTGCAGATGCATTGACAGAATTGTGCAATTGCAAATGAAAATTACAGTGGGAGAATTCTGTCAAATTTTTATTGCTGTTGTCAAAAGTTTCAATCGCAATTTTCAAAAACTGTGATATTTTCTCTGACACTGTCGAAACCATATGACCTTTTAGCAACGCAACTGGTCAAATTTGCCAAATACTAGGATTTATATATTAACTGCCACTGTCAAAATCTGACAAATTTTCCGAAACGCACTCTAAATCTGTAACAATCAGAATTTGTCAAATGTATGGCTCCAATATTGTGAATTCATAAACAGTGTCTTTTGACCTTTTATCATTTTATTACATAATATGTGTCACATTGCATATCAAGTAGTATAAATGTCTGATAAAGAAATCAGACTATCAATCGTTACTATCGTAACTATAAAGTAGTTACTTTATGACACTCAAAATATGTGCTATTATAAACTGTGGCTGTCAAAATCAGTGAAATTTCTAGCATCAGGCTTTAAACTCTGCAACTCCATCTGTCAAAATATAACGTTTTCAAGCAGAAGTCTGCCAACATGTTATATTTTTAATCATAATTTTTTTAAGTTATCAAATTTTCATATGCTTTTGTCAAAATCTAATATCTTTCAGCTCCTCCTTTATTGTCAAATTTAGAACTATAATAATTGAAATTTGTCATATTTTCTTGCCACTCGTAAACTATTAGCATCAGCTGTGAAAATTTGTTCAATTTATAACGTAACTGTCAAAATTTGCCAAATTCTAAAGTGTGTTTTAAATCTGCTTGTAAGATTATGGGTTTAACTATTAAAATTTGTCAAATGATTACATCCAGTTATAAAAATGTGTCAAGTATACATATATAACAATAATAATTTATTATATTTTCAACAATACTCGGTCAATTAAAATTGTGATTCATAAACGTTTTTTGGTATTTTTTTATTTTCGAACATAATATATTGGCAGATTTATTTTAATGTGAGTGACCAAATCAAGTAACTTTAGTGACTTTTATCTTGTGTTTTGAACTTTTAACTAAGCGAAACTTTTGCATCGTAAAAAGGGTATTAATGAGGTTATGCAGAAATGACAACACAAAATATTGTTTTTAATATTGAAAATTCCTTGTGATTATGGTGTATCGTATCTTGTCTAATAGTTTTGCACCTATGTATGTCAATTTTCTCAGAAAGATTGGCCGAGTTAAGTGAATTGAAAAATTTGATAATGAAATTGAAATTTTGCTTCCAATAGATATCTATTTTAAATCTGTATTACCAATTCGCCAATTAGCTTAAAACAATATAAACTAGTAGGTACCAATCGCACTATAAAATATGTCTACAATGTTATTTTATATTTCGCAAACATGACCTGATAGAAAAAAAACAGTCACAGATTCGAATTCAGCGCACCAAATTACATAAAAAACACTATTTGGTTGCTGCAGTCCAAAACCTTGTATACCAGTGTTATATGAATAATTTTTACTGGAAACAAATTTTTAAATGCCTTTGAGTTACTCAGAAACGCAATATTTTATAAGTTAGCAACGTTACATTGTATATCCAATATTCTCACCACTTACTAAATTCTCTCGTATTATACAGAATGAATACTGCGATGGCGCCACTGGACTGTGGAGACGCACCATCACTGGGGCTTAATTTGCATAATTCACGCATTTTCCCACTCGCAGCAGCATTGATATTCACTTGCACACGTACGCCGCTATTGCAACATATTATCGTCTATAAATTGCAGAAATACAACTATAAATTCTTATTTACAATTTATAAGATTAAATAGAACTCCCCAGTAGGTCATTTGTCAGAGTTGGCTACATTGAATGCCCACTATATGAATATTAATGCATTGAATTATATCGTCAATTAGGGCATATTAGTTTGTATGGACGTTTGAAATTATTACTGACCACAGTACAAATTACTGGAACTTATTAGTGACTTGATAGATTTCACGGATAATAAGTACCACACTCAGTTTATTTTATTAAAGATTCTGTACATCTCCATAAATATGTGTCTATACAATACATTACATACAAAAAAAAGAGTAAAAATTCACAAAAATGTTATCAGAATAATATTAATTATTATTATTTGAAACAGACGCTACAACGAACGTAATGGCATATTTATATATCACAAGATATACAATGTGTATCTGTGACTACCAGCAAAATTAACGTTGGTGAATTATGTAATAGTCGACCATTGCTGTGTCTAATTTAGTGATTGTCACATATGAAACAGCATGTAGTTGACTTAATTAAATTTACATTTCTGTCAGATTGTTGTTATTTTTAGAATTTGCTGACTCAATACAACTCAATATCACGATTTAATTATCAATATCCGTTTAAATAATTATGTACCTAATATGAAAATTATTTGACACAAGTAAATTTCTGTTTGTCTTAAATATATTGTTTTGGCCAATGAGAAAGAATATATAGCTCATGGCAATACTTGATCGTTATAAATTGTCCCAATGCTAATTTTGTGGTCTGGTAGTACATATGTATATTGATGTATAGATGTATAGACTGTATATTGATATTTCAAAGAACTCAATAAACATGACTACATAAATTACGAAAATGAAAGTACTTATAAATACTTACAGTAAAAACTTTATTTACAAATTTGTATTAAAACTACAAATTTCAATAAAACCAAACACAATTTGAAATAAGTCTTCCAAAATTTGCATTGAAACCACAGCTTTTTCCAAAAAAGGGCCAGAATATGAAAACGAAAATGAATATGAAGAATGAAAACATAGAAAAAGGTATTATTTACTCGAAAATCGAATGAAATCGAATGAAATACAGAGCTTACAAAATAAATTCTATACAAAATGTACCTCGTGTTAGGTAGATTGTAACTGAAAAAACATGACTACATAATTTATAAAAATGATACTTTAAATAAGTACTTATTGTAAAAATAATATTCACAAATATGTAACTACAATATCAAATAATATGTAATATCAAAACTACAAACCTCAATAAAATCAAAACGGAATTTTAATACAATCTTCCAAAATTCCATTACCACAAATTTTACCATATATAGCCACAATTTGAAAGCACTTCACAAAACATTTATTCAAGTACTACACATTTTAATATTATATAACATATGTAACATTATATTATATAACAATATATAACATATTTTAATTATTTTGACAGTGCAATGTTTTTGTATGCTAAGCTTATGTTTGACTCTGTAATGTTCATTCTGAATTTGAATACAATAAGTGATATTATTATTATTATTATTATTATAATTATTAGTATTATTTATAAGCATTGATATATTGCTTATTAATAATAATAATATAATAATTTTTTTTTTCTTCCAACGAAACTTTCATTACTTTATATTATAATTACATTGTTTTACAAATAATTAGAATGTATAGGCGGAAAGACCGCAGGTCGATAGCCAATAAAATATTGTTACTACTACTATAATAATAATAATAATGTCACTTATTGCTTTTAAATTCAGAATGGACATTACAGAATCAAACATACAAATTTTAAAATAGTCCTGAAAATGTTTATTGATACTACAAATTGCAATAAAAAGGTCACAATTCAAATGCATTCTTCACAAACTTGGATTATCACCACAAATGTTAATAGGAATAAAAGAGAATTTAATATCAGTCTGCAAAAATTTCTACCAATAATAATTATACTAATAATATTAATAATTTATTTGTATATCAACTCTCAGTAGAGTATTACTTTGTTTAAACCTAACTAAGATAAAATAATCAAAATATAAAATACATAATATAAAAATTTAAATATCAGAATATCAAAAGCACAAATATCAAATTCCGTTTTCAAATTATAATTATTTGAAAACGGTCGTCATAAAACTACAAATTTTAATTAAAAAGTCAGAATTTGAAAAATGTTCTGAAATATTTCTATTAAAACAACAACTTTTACTGATGCATTGTCAAATTTTCATAGATATATTATTAAAAGAAAATATATCACAATTTGAAATCGAGATAGAAAAGCTAACAATTTAAAAACTCAAAAACTCAAAAAGCATAAGTACATTATTTACAAAAATAAAATATAAATACTTACAGTAAATACTTTATTTACAAATTTGTATTTAAACTACAAATTTTAATAAGAGCAAAACAGATTTTGAAGTTTAAAAAATGTTTAAAAAATGTTTAAAAAATGTAAATAATTACATGAAAGTTGCTTAAAATTGCATAAACAAATGTTAAGCGTGTACGAAAAATGCGCACAAAAAGTGCCTACAATTTAACGAAATATAGTCTAGATTGAAAGGTGGTCATAATTGAACGACAAATATTTATTTGTTTCATTCAATTTATTTATTTTATTTATCATTCCATGAAAGTTGCTTAAAATTTCACAATCAAATGCCCAGAATTAAACAAAATACCTAAAAATATCTGAAATTTCAGACAGAAAATATTCTCACTGTTATCTTTGGGTATTTACATTTGAAATAAATCTTGTACATATTTTTTGCAGTATCGTGCAGTGAAAGACAATTTTCATGCCGTTGCTTAAAATTGCACAAAAAAATGTTAAAACCACGAATAATGCTCAAAACTGCAAAACTGCGTATAATTTAACGAAATAAGTCTAGATTGAAATAAAAGTGCTCATAATTCCAAAAAAATCTTAAATTTCTGACGTCATATATTGTCTCTTTTATCTTTGGGTAATAAGATCTGATCATTCTTACACATATTTCTTTCAGAAGCAGAAATTTTAAATAAAATCAAACTTCAAAAATCTAATCCCCAGAAGAAAGTTTATAAATTACTTAAATGTTAGTCCACCAAAATTCAAATTTTATTAAATATTATGATATTACAATGTTTTGAAATCTGAAAAAGAATACATTGGAATCTATTGAAAGATATTGAATGGTAGAAATAGTAGCTTAGTTTATATTTTATTAGAAGTAGTAGAAAAATCTATTGAAAGTACAAACTAAGTATAATTTCACATTAATTTGTGATTCCATTCAGGCTTTCCTTGTTTTCAAATCGTAAAAATTACAAATTTTATTTGAGTTCTGGTTAGAGTTGAGTGTAGTCCTAGGAAACTAGATAGTCCATATAGTTTCTTTTGTAAGTAGATGCAACTGTGTTTTTTTTAGATTTTTATTTCTTTTGTTCTCATTTTTTCAATTACGGGATGAGTTCATTAAGTGATCAAATTTATACAGAAAATGCTCACAATGACACAAAAAATGCTCAAATTTGTATTCAATGTGTAAAAATATTCCAAATTATATGATGTAAATTTAACAAAAGATGCACAGAACTACACGAAAAATGCTCAATATTGTACGAAAAATAATGAAAATAGCATTAAATGTGCAATAAAATGAACACAATTTGCTGAAAACTACACGACAAATGAAAACAATTTGCGGTAATTCGAAAAACGCGTAAAATTTAAATAAATATGCAAAAATGTGCAGATTTTTGCGGAATATGTTGCAAATTGAACATATATTTCTCAAAACTTCATAGTAGCAATTATGGTATAAATTGAACAAAAGTTGTTCAAAACTACACAAAAAATGCTCGACATTGTGCACAAAATGCTAATAATTAAATGATTAAAAACTTGGAAACTTTAAAAACTGACGCCGTTGTGGCAACATCTATAATTGTTTTTAAATGGTGACACTTATTATTAGTAAGGTCATTTAATAGAAGATTTTCGTACTACCAAATATGTTGTCACAACAAAATATAAGATAAATCACAAATTTTATATGATAAATTAACCAAAAAAGGTAAACATGTAGGTAATAATTGTTTTTTTTAATATTTGAGTTTTGTCATTGATGCTTCCTGCTTTTGTTTTGGAACATATTTTAAATACTTTAAGTTGAAGGCAGACTATTCCTGGGAAGAATATGTACTGCATTCAAGGATTGAGTAAATAATAGGAAAAATCTTTTGATTTTTGATTTTTGAAGAAGAAGTCATTCTTTATGAAAATTCCAACAATTTGTTCAGAAAGCTCGAACATTCTATCTTTACAATCGCATTTTTTTTAAATTCTCAGTATTTCTCTTTAAATTCTCATCACAAACACGAAGTAACAACATCGATGTAGCGTCAATGATTAATTTGCTACTTCTATCTTGTTATTACTAAGATATGTGTATTTAATCATAAATGCTAACGTTAAAGTAAGTTAGAGTCTTTACTAAGTGACGTTACAGGATTCGAAATGTTTTCTAAAATTACGCAATTCATTCATTTCATCAAAACTTCCAGAAGTGCCAGTGACGGTGAAAGCATTAAAGACACTATTAAAAAAAATGATGTCAGGTTCTGTAGTAACCAAATAAATACCGAAGGAGTTTACAATGAAGATGACGCAGTTTGTTTTAAATCAATAGCTACAATATATGAAATACCACTTCAGTCTTTACAAAAAAGAACAGCTAATGTTATATACATTACATTACATTATAGATTTTGGGCCTCAGAAATTCCAAATTTCAGAATCATTGCAAGAAATCAACTTTGCAACAAGTACCTACCTCAACATTTGTTGCGGGATTTCAGTAGAAATTTATTATTAATTAATTTTTAATTAATTAATTATTAATTTATTATTTTATATATGTAGCAAGAGGTATATATTTTTGGTCCTTCTCATTTTTTGTAACCGGATTATGTAGATTTCTTGCACGTACTTGTCAAAATTGAACAAAATTTGGTTCTAATCTTCTAAATTCCGGAATTAATTTCTTTCTCTTAAATAATAAATGAATAAGTGTATGATATACATATATATCTACAGAAGACGTTCTGAATTAAAACCATAATAATATACATGGTGTTCCATTAAAAGTATTTAGTAGATGGCTACTTGCGATATAACCGGAAGTGATAGAAATTATTCCATTTGAAGACCAGAATCGACTATGCCAGGAACGATTTGCTCTGTAAATTAAACAAAAAAATAAATACATATCGTACAATATTTATAATTCGACTTGTATTTCAGTAGAAATTATAAATAAATTATAAATCAATATGAAATGGTCTGTTTGCACAATGTGAACCATTTCTCTTAAGATTTATGTGCCAGCCGAAGGAAAGGTGCGCTGGTCAATGCCTGAGGTGCAGAGTGTAAGACATTTTAAAGTGAAATAGATTAACCGTGGTGAATGGATGAGATGCGTCTGACCGCCTGGAGTACGCACGGGATGAGCAGATGCAGCATCAATATCTTTTAATTTCCGATTGAGCGAGCCGCCCGTTGAAACCGCTCATCAAAAAACGCCACATAAATAACGCGAGCAGTGAGTTAATATTGTCACTGTCCAATATAAACACAAAGGCCATCCGATAATCGACAATGGCATTAACAGAACATAAATCTGCGTAAGTAGATACAAAGTCAATCCACACTTTAGCGGGCACAATGGCTTTGTAATGCAGAGGATTGGATTTCTGCTTGCAAACACCGCACAATTCGAGAGCGCAAACACAAAACAAGGCCACGTCGGGTGTATCAATATTTCATTTCCAGGCTTCCCCTAATACCACTGAACTAGATCTAACGGCGGAGGGGCCATAAATTTCGGGGGGCCGCCGAAAACTCTTGTTGGTACAGCAGAGGTGTTGCGCGCACCCGACGCCTCACTAGGATGTCTACATACAAAACTGCTACAATACAATGAGTAACACATGATAAATTTCATTAAAGATGCGCGCTGATGCGCGAAGAGTCGTCTAAACATGGGGTGGGTATATTTGATTGTGTGAAAGGATGTCCTCTAACCGCCGAACAAAGTAGGTATCCCGTTTTTATTATATCTTCGAGGATCGCACGAAAACGGCAGATAACAGAAATTTAAATTTTCTACCTGGAATGGTTTACAATAAAAAAAAACCTATTTCATTTATAAAATTTGAAAACAAAATTACAAAACAAAGACGAAAATGGCAGTAACAGATATTAAAATTTTATATCTGAAACGGTTTACAATAAAACATACTTATTTCATTTATAAAATGTCATTAATTGTTATACGCCATTTGGCGATCCATGCCTTTTTTATATCCATTGCCGTTTGGAGATTTGCTGTTGTTTCTTCTATAGTATTACCTACTGCTAGAACTGCAGTATCGTCTGCAACTTGATGTTTTCTGCTACTGGGATGTCACATGTGTACAGTAAGTACAAAACTGATTCAAGTACACTCCCTTGGGGCACACCTGCTGCTATTGATTTGAGTTCGCAGTATTCGATTTCTTGTCTAACTTTGAAAGTTCTGAGAGTTAAGTATGATTCAAGATCTATGCGTACTGGTCTGGCAAACACATTTTTAGTTTCACTATTAACCCTTTATGCCAAACTTTGTCGAATGAAAATGAATTTATTCGTTGCACTTGGTCGACTGTCGCATGCTTATTCCTGAATCCAAATTGATGGTCTGGAAACAGATGTTTTTCTTCAATTATTCTTTTCATTCTTTTTAGAATCAGTTTTTCAAATAATTTGGATATTACAGGTAGGAGTGAGATTGGCCTGTAAGACTTAACATCATTTATGGGCTTTCCTGGTTTCGGTAACATTATCACCTCGGCCGTTTTCCATATAATTGGAACGTATTTTAGTCTAAAGGCGGCATTTATCAGTTGTGTTAGTTTCACAATGCCTTTTATTGGTAGCTGTTTTAGGATTTCACCTGTGATTAAGTCGAAACTTGGGGATTTTTTGTGTGTTTATATTGTGTTTTATTTCATTGGCTACTTCCTTGGGTGTGACTAGTTCTATTTCATCATTTTCTCGTAGATTGACTGTTTGATCAAATCCTATCAGTTCCTCATTGGGTTGAAAAACTTTATCTAGGTGCGAGGCAAACAGTTCTGCTTTTCTTTTATTATCTCTAGCCCATGTTTCATTTTCCTCTCGCAATGGTGGGATTTGTTTAGTTGGTCTGTTAGCACTTTTTGTGGCTTTCCACAGCGAGTAGTCTGTGCTTTGGTCATACGTTAATTCCCTTAGATAGTTGCTAATAGATTCGTTTTTAATTTCTATGATTACTCTTTTCAGGTGTTGTGTAAGATTGTTTAATTTATTTTTGTTTTCTCGTGTTCTGGATATTTGCCACTCTTGCCTGGCCTTTCTAAATCATATTTCTGAAGGGAATCATATTTCTATACTAAATCTGATATTTCTTAAGGGTAGTTGATTACTGTGGTTATTTTTTTGCGTCTGGTTTGTTGTTCCATGCCGCTTGCTGGATGTCTACCATAAGTTTCTCCGTTTCATCTTCTATTTGATCTACTGTTTGGATTGGTACGCTCAGCTGTATTCTTTCGCTGAGTTCCAGTTTAAAGTTTTCCCAGTTTGTGCCTTTGTTCGCTAGTATCGGGCCAGCTTGTTTTGATATCAGTTTTTTCGCTGAGGGTTAGCAGTATCGGTGAGTGATCGGATGTAGGTCCTTCCCCATCCTCTATCTGCATATGGTTTGTTGGGTTTACCAGTTGGCAGCCACTTCCCCTTCATCTCAATTGTTGCTTCCTGAAGTTCTTTACCTTTCTTCGTTGTTATCCGTTCATGTCAATTGTACGAATAGGAGAATAGACTATCACGCAGTGAAATTAAATAATACAATTCCATGTAAAAAGACAGCCAAATACTTGGGCCTAAATCTGGATGCCTAGTTAACTTGGAAAGAACACGAAAAAAAGAAAATTGAGGAACTGAAACTGAAGCATAAAAACATGTACTGGCTGTTAGGAAGAAGCTCCCAGCTGTCCATCCACAACAAGTTAATGGTCTATCAACAAACCCTTAAACCAATATGTACACACGTCCTGCAGCTGTGGGGCTATACCAAAAAAAGCAATTATGATTTTCAGAGATTCCAAAACCAAGTGCTAAGAAATATCGTAAATGCTCCTTGGTACGGAATGAAGATCTGCACCGAGAGCTCCTGGTGCGGACAGTCAAAGAAGAGAACGTGAAAGTGGCCAGGAGACACGAGGAGAGGATCCATAAACATCCCAACATCGAGATGATTCAGCTCTTAGACAAACAACTCATAAAGCGTCGTCTAGAGAGGACTAAACCCCATGAGCTTGTATGATAGTGCAGTGCAGCCACAATAGAGAAGTGGAGTGGAATCTGGAATCAGAAACCAGATGGACCATAGGGAAAATCCGGAACAGTATAGTAATGTAACATTTAGGTTAGACTAAAAATGTTTATTAATCTCAAGATTAGGTAGATTGCAAATTTAATTAAATATATATATATATATATACAGTGTGTTACATAAAAAGGGCCCAAGAGTGTAGCGACTTCATTTATTATTTAATGAGCCATAAACCATATATATATTATTAAATGGAACAGTCTTATCTACAAGTAGGTGAAAAAAAAACTTTTTAAACACCTTCATTTATTTGTTGTGACGTCGCCGACAATTTTTTTTTAATGGTTCGGTTTAAATTTTTTTGGAGTATTTTGGAGAGCATTTTAAGTACTTTTCATTGATCCTGAATTTTTAGTATTGTTATACTAAAAAAGTGTGAAAGACTGATTTGAGTTAGTAGGCTGTTAAATCCGAAATTCTCTGCAATAAACAATTGGTGATCATAATCAACATAAAAAAAGACCACAAACGTCGGTTCGCGAAATTGGACGTAACACTAATACATCTGTTAGCACGGTTCACCACATTTTAATAAAACATAAATTACGTCCTTGTAAGATGCATTACATCTTTATTACTTACGATATTAATTTACTTTTATTAATTCATTTCGTCAACCTGGTTCATAATTTACAACTGAATGATGCTGCAAGATGAATAAACTTATTTTAAGCTTGCTTAATTATTATCACCAATTGTTTGTTCGAGATAATTTCGGATTTAACAGCCTACAAGCTCAAATCAGTTTTTTAACATTTTTTGCAAATGTTTCATATTATAACGCTACTAAAAATTTATACCGGTGAAAATTACTTAAACTGCTCTATAAGAATACACCAAAAAAATTATACCGAGCCATTTAAAAAAATTTCGGTGACATCACTACAAATAAATTCAAATAAATGAAGGTGTTTAAAAAAGATTTTTTTTTCACCAACTTGTATCAAATTCTGTCCCATTCCCATTCAAATACAGTCGCTACACTCTTAGGCCCTTTTTATCGAACTTTAAAAACCATTCTCTAACCTGTTACTTCATAACGTATGACAAAAATCAAATTAAAATAAGTTTTATTTTTAGTATCATGAATTTAATTGATATCCACTTCACAATCCAACTAATATAGATTAAGGTATTGTTTCTTGGTTAAGCTCATCTCCGGAATAGGGTTTAACCCATAAAAATATGAATGTGAATACATTCAATATAGAAAAGTTAGGCTTTTTGTCATCAGTGTCGTCACCACATAATATTTTAATTCTCAATTGTACTAACAGTTCTAAGTACCAAACAAACCTAACCTAGCCTAACATTAAAAGACGTAAGCTAACCTAGAATTTACGACTTAAAGCTCGGTTTTTAAAGGTGGAAACTGTGAAAACTATCAGAATATCAAAATAGTTAAAAAGGCATAATAACAGTTTAATATAGTGTCTAAAGAAAATATGAAAAGTCAGAAAGTTAATAGCTTTAGTTTTTAAACAGTTGATCTCTATAAAAGTGAAGTGAAGTGGTTGCAGAATACTCTTCGAATTTTCAGAAAATTACACAATACTTATAACAAATCTGTAAAAGTTAAAACAAAAATGTAAATGTAAAAAGCTTTGTATATGGTAATATTCAATACAACATTAATTTTATTTATTATTTAATAAAAGGTTCATGACATCCAAAGAGAACTGCAAAAATTTTACTTTACGGATACAAGTAACATCTACAAATACAAATACTATACAAATCTTACATGTGAAAACAGTTAGGATTTTGAATAATTATCGAATGTTTAAACATTTCCTCATTGTAACATCTAAATGCCAAAAGGGACCATTTGGGTACTAAGAAACAGTAAAAAGGCTTTGTTTCGGCCTAAATAAGCTTCGCTTAAATTTTTTACACCTCATTAAAAGTCACCATGTGTAACATATGATTTATTAGAAGCCTTACATAGAGTGTATATACGTAGATATTGTGATGATATTTTTTAGTTATTATTGTTATTAAGTTAAATATAGTAGAGTAGATACATGATAAAACTCCATATTAATATATAAATAAAACACAATTTGTGTGAGTTTCACAAAATATTTAATATTGTATTGCGACAATTGTTTCGCCACACAGTGGCTTCATCAGGCAGATGACAACTGAGACTTTTGTTTGTGTTTTATTTATATATTAGATACGTACTTATTATATACAGAGAGTTTTTTTATTGTGCATCATAGGGTTAAACATTTCAATAGTTACACACTTCTGTCACAATGACAGCAATGTATCAAGGCGTCTATTTTAAAATGCAACATACAAGTAATCCTTTGTGAGGCAAATATTACAGTTTACAAAGTGAAGAATGTATAGAACTGAAGAGAGAGCTCAGTTATTCAAATGGATACTGCTGCAAACCTCAGCTTAACATTGTTGACTTCGTAAACTGTAATATTTGCCTCACCGAGATTTAATTTTACTTGTATGTTGCATTTTCAAATAGACACTTTGATACATTGCTGCCATTGTGGCAGAAGCGTATAAGTATCAGTATAAAAATAATTAACCCTATATTGCACAATAAAAAAACCTATCTGTATAAGAGTATAGTGTGACGTACCTGAAGGGCAGTCGGCGCGTTAGGCCGTGGAGCGAGTGGAGGGTCCCTTTGAAGTAGTGACGAGGGCCAGGCTCTCGGTGTCAGAGAGTGGGGGGGTTAAAAAAAGGCTCCACGTAATTTTACCTCGTTGCTACTTCGTCGCAAGGGAGGCTCCACTCTACCTGCGTGGGTGGACGGCAGACAGTCAGCGAAGCTCAGAAATCACGAACTGTCACAACGCTGGCCGCTTGGCGCCAACACCACCAGGTTTAAATCTCGTAGTGAGAATAGAAAACTGTAAAACTGTAACTGAAATGAATGAAATAGAAAACTGTAAAGAGAAAACGTGGGGGGAGCAAAAAATAATAACAGGTGTGAGTTTGGTATGGTAAGATGTCGGCGTTTATTCACACAAATCAAGACGGACACCGTGTCCTGCGCTCCTGAAAACAAATACCTCCGAGCGCCACCCTTTCGCGCAGGGTTTACCCTATTCGGCCGAATAAAATAAGCTCCTAATCGCGCGATTTAAAGGGCAGAGGGAGCGACCTTTCTCGTACACTAGCGCAAAACACGTACGATACGAAACACGTCGACGCAATTTACACACAAAACAATAATCAGCAAAAATGGCTCAATCGAGCACACAAAAAGAATTATATTATTGGAATTTGTATCTGGCCTGAGTTCCGGGTGGTCGTCGCTGGTGACTGCTACAGCTCCAGAAGGGCGACGGCTCGCGTCGTAGACCTGGAGCTCGCTCGCGGCCTCCAGCCAGGAATGTTCCGGCCGAGCTGCCTACCCCGCAGCTAAACGCCTAGAAACACGTGGCCTTAATCAAAATGGCCGGACACGTGGCTTCACGAAGAGGAGAGGAGATAACTACTTACTCCGGTGTTATGAGCGTGTTCTCTGCCCTCCAGTCGATGCCTCAATCCCCCTCAAGGGTGGTTAGTTGAGAACCGTTTATTATTCCCGTAAAACGGATGGTGAAATACCTTATCTGCAACGGTTCTTCTGGCACGATCTATCTTGGGCACGAGTCAATGTAGTTCTGCTTCGTGGTGGCGCTTACGCCGGTGAATTTAAAAATCGCTCACCGGGGAGACGCGTCACCACAACAAAAAAAATGCAAGCATGGTTGCCTACCGTGCAGGTCCATACGTCCGTTAATTATTAAAAAGCCGTTTCTGCCGACGCTATTTTTGGACCGTTACAAATTCCCCCCCAACAAAATTAAAAACTCCGGGAAGCGGATGTTTTTCCAAACCCCCAAAAAGAAAAATAAACTCATACAAATGACGAAAGAAATATAGTACCAGTGGGAGTAACAATGTCCCGACACACTCGATGCGTAACCTCAATCATATTCATTAAATCCCCCAAAGGGCTAAACTAAATAGCTAAACTAGGGAGTCGTCGACAAATTCCGCAAGGCGGCATGTCACTCAAGGACAAAACACGAACGATCCCATAGAATATAAAAGTTTACTTACACCGTATGGTTTTAGACAAGTGACAGCCACTAATTACAATCACTCAAACTAACAAAACTAACACAACTCATAGCTTGTCACAACTATCCTAATACTAAACTGAATAACAATAAGAATTATCAACCAAAAATTCGACATACTCAAAACACACAATACGTAGTGGACATAAGCCTCCTAACGAGATACGGTTGTCGCCATAATACCACCCCCATTTCGGTGGCAGGACCTATCCGAACATACGACGACAACACCCAAAACACACTTAACCGTAGGTGTTCGAGCGTCGACTCAACTAACTACCTCTATTCCAACAATAACTATTAATTGACTGGTCAACATGTATGGCACCCTACAGTCATGTACCAAAAAAATAAATACCCAAAGGCTTCGAGATTGCCATTATAATCCCGCTATGCGGCTGGTCCCAAAAACTAACCACTATGACCCAACAAATGGCGAATCCCCTGATACAAGCAGAAACTAGGTCCAACAACCATTGATCCACAAATCAAAAAAAAGTTTACCAAAAATCAAAATCACAAAAACCCAATCGAGAAGCGATGAAAAATTTTGAAAGTCCGGTGCACTTTGAACTCTGTTGGTGTGCCTCAGAAGATTGTCGCAAAAATCCCGCAAGCGGATGGTTACATAGAACCAACACAACAGATCTCCCGATGCACGATCCCACAGGTTCTAGCATCGATACAATCACTACCAAATAACAAAGTATGGGCTACAAGATTGTGCTACAAAGTTTGTGACAGCTAATGAGCGTTAGCAAATTACCAAAAAAAAAAGTCATAAGGACATGAATTCAAAATTACTACTACAATTAATTACCAAAAGTTACAATATTAACGCCAGAAGGGCTGAACGCGACATGAAAATTGCTACAAAAAAGTTTAAGCGACGTATCCGTAAGACAAACTAACTTACTAACTCGTTGAACAAACAATAAGTCAAAACGGCATACGCGCCAACTATAGTAGAGTAAAATCATCGACTCACCGCTATGGGTAGCCGGAACAAAAATAACTAACTCACGTTATACAAATACGCAAAACAAAACAGTACGCGATAACTAACAAATTACAAAACCTACAAAATATACTGTATAAAAAGACGAGCCGAGTGCGAACAAATAATGGCCGTCGTCAGGATCTCGGAATCATTTGATCCGAATCCACACAAACTACGAAAAAATTAAATCACCCACGCGCTACTGCGAGCTCTCTAACGAAATGAAGAAGAAGGAAAGATATCGAATCGCAACGCACCATGAACATACGAATGGTCGTGGTCTCTAAGGAATCGTCATCAAAAAATCCCGTAACTAGACGGATAGTCTACGACTAACAAACAATCGATTCCCGCACCCATGAGCAATCGCAAAGCTCAGGTGGTTTGGAACGAATCGACACCAAGGACATGACTAGATAGTCAACAAAAGAAAAGTGAAAAGATGATTGCCTAGGAAAATAATCGAACACAGCTGCAAAATTTCCCTTAGACGCAACCGAACAAAACCAGAAGGAACACATTAAAATCGCGTCATCGCTACGTCACGACGCGACACGCCAATTCTCGCCAGAGTACGGAATCCCCGCCAGAGTACGAAGATTATAAAGCATTTCGAAATGCGTTGGTTATATTCAATTTAATTATCAAAAAACAGCTACTAATAGCACCAAAAATAGAAATACTAGCCGTAGTAAGCTCGAACCCACAAAATCATACCCAAAAATCTAACTACCAATCAACCAAATATGTATGATCCGTGGTCGCCCGTTCACTATCTCACTAGTTTCCATAAAAAAACCAACAATAAATCTATAACCAACGAATATTAAAGTAATTTCTACACTATAGTAGAAATTATACCAACCAACACTGAAAACAGGCCAGAAAATTCTCTAAATTAAAAATATTTAAATTTAAAGTTAACGTTAAAGTCAAAATATTTTCTTGTGTGTATTCTATATTATCCACAAAACTCACAGAAATTCTCAACAACTGACAAAACAACCACCCCAAATTTTCTCAATATACTAAATGCTGAAGGCTGATTAAAAATTTGAAATACTGTCAAATTTTCCAACTCCCAGTTCAGTTTCCTTGGCGCAAACTTAAGGCCTACCACAAAAATATATTCCCAATCAAAAAGGGCACAAAAATAAACCAAAGGGCCAAAAAGTTTTCGCGAAGGGCTGAAGGGTCAAAGTGAAAATTAGTGCCAAAACTACTAAAACTTTTTCAATTTTATGCGTTTTAGTAAAATTGAAAAAGGGCACAAAAATTTTCTAAAGGGCAAAAAGGGCCAAAATGAAAATTGAAAAAGGGCTGCAAAATTAATTAAATGAGGTCTATTTAAAATGAAAAACAAAATCCTGAAGGGCTAGAAAAATTTACAAAGGGCTGACAAAACCCTTAAGCCTCAAAAGATGTTAATGAGCTAAATAAATAAAGATACCAACGATAGCTATTGTTGCTATTGCCCCACGTTGGGCTCCAAAAACGTGTGACGTACCTGAAGGGCAGTCGGCGCGTTAGGCCGTGGAGCGAGTGGAGGGTCCCTTTGAAGTAGTGACGAGGGCCAGGCTCTCGGTGTCAGAGAGTGGGGGGGTTAAAAAAAGGCTCCACGTAATTTTACCTCGTTGCTACTTCGTCGCAAGGGAGGCTCCACTCTACCTGCGTGGGTGGACGGCAGACAGTCAGCGAAGCTCAGAAATCACGAACTGTCACAACGCTGGCCGCTTGGCGCCAACACCACCAGGTTTAAATCTCGTAGTGAGAATAGAAAACTGTAAAACTGTAACTGAAATGAATGAAATAGAAAACTGTAAAGAGAAAACGTGGGGGGAGCAAAAAATAATAACAGGTGTGAGTTTGGTATGGTAAGATGTCGGCGTTTATTCACACAAATCAAGACGGACACCGTGTCCTGCGCTCCTGAAAACAAATACCTCCGAGCGCCACCCTTTCGCGCAGGGTTTACCCTATTCGGCCGAATAAAATAAGCTCCTAATCGCGCGATTTAAAGGGCAGAGGGAGCGACCTTTCTCGTACACTAGCGCAAAACACGTACGATACGAAACACGTCGACGCAATTTACACACAAAACAATAATCAGCAAAAATGGCTCAATCGAGCACACAAAAAGAATTATATTATTGGAATTTGTATCTGGCCTGAGTTCCGGGTGGTCGTCGCTGGTGACTGCTACAGCTCCAGAAGGGCGACGGCTCGCGTCGTAGACCTGGAGCTCGCTCGCGGCCTCCAGCCAGGAATGTTCCGGCCGAGCTGCCTACCCCGCAGCTAAACGCCTAGAAACACGTGGCCTTAATCAAAATGGCCGGACACGTGGCTTCACGAAGAGGAGAGGAGATAACTACTTACTCCGGTGTTATGAGCGTGTTCTCTGCCCTCCAGTCGATGCCTCAATCCCCCTCAAGGGTGGTTAGTTGAGAACCGTTGATTATTCCCGTAAAACGGATGGTGAAATACCTTATCTGCAACGGTTCTTCTGGCACGATCTATCTTGGGCACGAGTCAATGTAGTTCTGCTTCGTGGTGGCGCTTACGCCGGTGAATTTAAAAATCGCTCACCGGGGAGACACGTCACCACAACAAAAAAAATGCAAGCATGGTTGCCTACCGTGCAGGTCCATACGTCCGTTAATTATTAAAAAGCCGTTTCTGCCGACGCTATTTTTGGACCGTTACAAATTGAGTACATAAACAAATAGGGAAAATATGAATCTACCGAAATTCAGTGCAAAGGGTAGCGTTTGCGAAATATGCCATGTCGCATATCTTAAGATTCGGTGAATTTGTAGGAAGACAGTGGACATAGTCCGAGAAAGCGGAGAAGTTCCAGATTACGATAATTCAGAAGTTAAAATTGGCACATAATTTCCAATATTAAATCCGCATGTCAACAGGTACAGCGTGATTATCAACGTCCTAAGCCCGATGCGGAAAAGTGATGAACGTTCGTGAAAAGTTATGTGACGTAACGAACAAAGTAGCAGCACTATGCGACGTTATAAATATATTTAGATTAGGTACCACCTTTTGTTTAGTTTAAACAAATATTACACAAATCAAATCATTTTCCAATTAAATACTAATTTATTTTCCGAGTTCATAACAAATAACTTAATTTTGAGATAGATAGAGAAATTATTTGGTTTTGGAAAAATTGGCCGACTAGGATTATCGGTAATTTATCAATTTTTGAACACTCTGAATGTCCTTAATTACAATTCGGTGATAATGAATTTTTATCCTTGACCGTATATTTGAAATGGAAGCTTAAACTTTGTTCTAATATTTATTGTTGCTAATTATACGTTGCATGGTATGAAACAATAAAGATGTCGTCAAGGTAAGTACAATTGCAATTTGCACTGATTGCGAAAATTTTAATCGCTCGCCTGATATTTAGCGAAATAATTGGTTTCAATGTATAATTAAACGTGGGGAATAAATAGCGTCTCGAAATATTGAAGACGTTCTCTTTAAAGTTTACAAGTGTGAATGTATCTCACGGTTCTAAGTCATAACCTGCCTACGCAAACTTGCATATCTGTAATTCCTGTTCGTGACTTACGGTGTTATTATTCATTTTTAAGTCCCATTCAATTAATAGAAAAACGCGACGTGAAAATAGCCGTCTGTAGGAAGAGTAGGAAGAGTAGGAAGTCGGTGCATTGCGGTCACATTACGGTTAGATCTGGGCCGATTGATTGTGCCATTTCGTAATGACATTGGTAAGCTGGCGAATTACAGAGACAGCCAGGCAACGAATTGTAAATCGCCGGTTATGACAGTCGCGTGGGTTCCCATAAGTGTTAATAAAATAATTTAAATATTTTTCCATGCGCGCATAAGAGAGCGTTGTAGGCGAAAACAAGTGTTGAGATTGTTTAGTGTATCTACAATATAACGCTTACATAAAAGCCTATACCTACAAATAGCTTATGTGTTTACAACTTTCCGCGATGCGCATGGGGAATAATACATATTTTACATGAACATATTGGAGCTTAGCCGAGCACGAATATACAGTGGTAACATGTTAATACTCACACACACATGTAAAATGCAGATATTATTTAGATGCCTGCGTGCGCTATTTATTAGGGCATTTAAATAGTCTTCGTATGTAAACTGCTATATTCCTTGCAGCGCTCGCTCTTAATTTATTATTAAGCACGTATGCGCTGATATTCACATCTTTATGCTGAAGGAGATGTAAGTTATTAGTTCTAACTTGTAAGTAATTTCATGGCGAGTTTCGCAAAACAATTTATGATTATGCACATCAGAATCATTTTAACTTTAGGCCGTGCTTTAAGCCGTGCAAAAATGTGGCGCCAACGTCGACTTTTATTTCTCCGGTAATTATAAAAGTCGAAGACGTGGCAATGAATACTGCGTTTTATGTGCAATTGCACTCTACGATAATCAGTATGCATATGAATTAAAACATTAATAATTATAAAGCTTTTAATGCGGTATCTAAAACCAGAATGAGGTTCACATTAGATCTCTATCTTTAAAAATATGTAGCAGATTTAACCTGCCCAATGTTTAATAAAATTAGACTTAATTCAAAAATCATTTATCTACACCATTTTTCTCATATTTATTTAATAAGCACTATTTAAGAAGTAATTATATTGAAATAGAAACTAATTTCTAATTCAACATAATTGGAGCAATATATTGAAGATACATAAGATTTTTATGGTTTGCGAGAAGTTAGTTTTTCAACAAGGTCTATACAGGTACTGATATTAAAAATAAATATTATGACAAACCAAAAGTTACTTGAATATTCATATTTTCATTTATTTTCGATTTAAAAAGTAAAATGTCGAACAGATCACTTTTGTTTTTAAAATCATAGTGATATAAAAACAAGGAACATAAAAAATATATAGGAACGAAAAATAATTGCATTTCAAAAACAAAACTCCAAACAAAACTACAAAACTAGTTGTGTAACTACTAGCTGTAGTTGTTTGATAGTAAACATCAAATATTTAAATACCTACTTACTGCTTATTTTACACTTACGCTATTATCTTATTCTTCAATATTATTATCTATCTACACTGATTAGTTCGCTCATGGACGCAGGAATTTGTAACGTCACTTATTAAATTATTTTTTGTGCAATTATAAGGGCACGTTTCCGATCCAACCGACATATCGCGATTTCTGGGTACGAGGCGGCGCACTCATGTGTGCACATTTGCCGGTGTCAAACTACATTGCAGAAACTGCGTCGCGGTATTAGAACACCTAGCACGCCATTGTTTTTGTCTATATATACCGTGACTATTTTGTATGATCACCATTGATTTTGATACAATAAATTTACGTTTTTGGGATATGTTTCGTAATTTAAATAAGCTTCTTCCCGAGATCACACTACTGTCTTGTAAATAAATAACGTAGAGCCGCACCCCCATCTAGATAAGGCTGAGGGACTATTTACGCCGTCTTATGATACTAAATAAAATGCATTTGCAGCTAATTATATTGGTAGTGCTAGAAAAATTAAACAAATCCTGGCTTTCCAATGTCAAATTTTCAAATACAAATTTCCGAAGCTGCTCAATTTTGATCCTATTGTGAAATTGTATCAAATTTACATGTGCAACAGATCAGATTTGTCATATTTTCTATTGCAACTATCCAAATCTGTCAAATTTTCATCTGCGAGTGGCAAAATCTTTAATTTTAATAGAGGAATAATCGAAATCTGTCATTTGCACCTGTAACTGTCAAAATTTGTTGAGTTTTTACCTATAGCTGTAATTTACAGTGGTTTCTTTCGAAATCTGCCAAATTTTCGAACTGAAGTTATCAAATCTGTTCAATTTTCATTTGCAATTACCCAATTCTGTCAATGCATCTGCACAACTATTTAAATGAATACTAAGCTGCAGTGGAAGAATTCTGTTACACTTGTATTCCTGTTGTCAAAAGTTTCAATTGAAATTTTCAAAAAGTGTAATATTTGCTTTGACACTGTCGTAACCTTACGACCTTTATTATCAAATATACATATGCAACAGATCAAATTTGGCATATTTTCTATTGCAACTATCGAAATCTGTCAAATTTTCATCTGCGAGTGTCAAAATCTTTAATTTTAATAAAGGAATAATCGAAATCTGTCATTTGCACCTGTAACTGTCAAAATTTGTTGAGTTTTTACCTATAGCTGTAATTTACAGTGGTTTCTATCGAAATCTGCCAAATTTTGGCACTGAAGTAACAAATCTGTTCAATTTTCATTTGAAATTGCCCAATTCTGTCAATGTTTCTGCACAACTATTTAATTACTAAGCTGCAGTGGAAGAATTCGGTCAAACTTTTATTGCTGTTGTCAAAAGTTTCAATTGCAACTTTCAGCAACTGTGATTTTTCTCTGACACAGTCGTAACCTTATGACCTTTAAGCAACACACCTGGTAAAATTTGCTAAATACTAGGTTTTGTTTAGTAACTGCCATTGTCAAAATCTGACAATTTTCTGAAGTGTACTCCAAATCTGTAACAATCAGAATTTGTGAACTGTATAGCTCCAATATTATGAATTCATAAACAGCTTTTATTGACAGTTTTTCATTTTATTACATAATTTGTATAGCATTTATTGGTGTTCGGTAACAATACAGTTTTACACAACATGAGTAAATAATAATAATAATAATAATAATAATAATAATAATAATAATAATAATAATAATCCGTACTACTCCTCCACCTATGGCGTAATTGGTTACTGTCATAATTTTTGACAGAGAATTCTGACCCAATTACATTTTAATTTACCATAGGCCCCTGAACTATTGCTAGTTATGCGGGCGTTGAGACGAGAGGGGCATTATTATTATTGCCCATCTGCGCCTGCATGCGACTTATAGATGGTAGAGGCACATTTCCAACATTTGTTGCAAGGAAGTGGGAAAACTACAGAAAGCCCACCACAGAAATGCAGACCCAGGAATCGAACCCGGGACCTTGCGGTCTAGAAGCGTTAACGCTCACTCCACCGCAGCCTCCATCGCAGTAATGGGTAACAAATGCGCAACTTTTTGGTATGCTTTTAAGAGGAAAAAGTAGTTAGGCAAAATATCTCCTGCATTATCTCAAATTAAAAATAGTAGTTTTTGAAAACTGAAAAAAATTAAAATTGAATAATTTTTTTTATCATGACATCATAACAAAACATTAACATTTAAGGTGACGCTGTATGTGTCACCTTGTAAGTCTGATATAAAGTAGTTATTATTTAACAGTCAAGATATGTTCTATTATTAACTATGGATGTCATAATCTGTGAAATTTCTAGCACCAGATGTGAAAATCTATAAAATTTTCAACTCACAACTATCGAAATATGACATTTTCAAGCAGAACTCTGCAAACATTTAATTTTTTCAATTAGAATTCTTAAAACTTTCAAATTTTCAAATGCATTTGTTAAAATCTAATATTTGTTTAGCTCCTCCTTTGTTGTCGAATTTAGAACTCTAATAATTGAAATGTGTTATATTTTCTTGCCACTCTCGAACTGTAAGCATCAGCTGTGAACATTTGTACAATTTATAACTCAAATCAAAATTTGCCAAATTCTAAAGTGTGTTTTAAATCTGTTTGAAAAATTTGTCAAATTTACACGTATGACAATAATAATATATCAAATTTTCAACCATGCTCGGCCAATGAATATTGTGATTCATACACGTTTTTTAGCATATTTTTTTTCATGTAGCCACATAATATATGTGGCTACATTATAAGTGTATGATAATACATTATTATTTATTGTTATTTAACAACAACTATGAAATTATTTGCAATGGTAACTAAGCAGTAACTGACGAAATTTGCTAAATTTTACGAACCGAACTCGTCCAAATCTTAACATGTAAAAATTTGATAAATTTCAACAATTTCAATTGAAAATTTAACTTATTTGAAGAGTTCTGCTGAAAAATTATTCTGATTTCTACAGTTAGTGTTGAAAATTTTATAGATCGTAATTGTCGAAATCTGTCAATTAAAATCTATTAAAATTATCTGCACTGAAAATTTAGCAGCGCTTAAGTGTTCTTTTATTTTACTTCCTCATTATCTGTGATTGGCTTTCGTACATTTCTTCTTCTAACATATGTAATTTTCCAGTATGAAGAAAATTGATTCCAATTTTACAAATTTCTTTATGTGCATTGGCGGTAAATGGGGATAAGTTTTATTAAATTTTCTGCAAGTTAAAAGAATAATATTGTCATACTTGCATTGTATACAGGGTGAGAGTAAAAAGTAAGGAAGGTACCTTTCTGGAGCCTCTATTATTATTTTTATAAAAAAAAGTTTTGAACAAAAGATTGATGGTTTCCAATAGGAGAAAGGACAGCTTCCAATATCTTATTTCAATTAACGGAAAGGATAGGAAATCTTTCCAATATAAAATTTTCAAATTCCGAAGCTGCTCAATTTTGATCCTATTGTCAAATTGAATCAAATTTACAAGTGCTACAGATGAAATCTGTCATATTTTGTTTTTCTTTTTTTGTAGTTCATACTACTATCCCCTTAAATATGTTACACTCTTTTTAACACCCGGTATTTAGCTCCTCCTTTTTTTGTCAAAAATATTATTTGAACTCTAATAATTAAAATTTCTCATATTTTCTTGTCACTGTTAAACTATCAGCATAAGCTGTGAAAATTTGTACATTTATTACTGTAACTGTCAAAATTTGCCAAATTCTGTGCACTAGAGAAAGAGTGATCTAAACCTGTTTACAAAATTTTAAGTTTGACTATTAAAAAGTATCAATTGATTATATTCAGTTATATATTTTTTTCAAATTTACACGCATGACAATAATAATTTATCAAATTTTCAACTGTAGGTACTCGGCCAATATATATTGAGATTCATAAACGTCTCTTGATATATTTTATTTTCGAACATAATGTATCGTCGGCTGAGATCTAATTTTGTACCGAGTCGAACTTTATTTTAATCTGACTTGATACCTTCAATACGCTTCCCGCATTAAAATGCATTATGTTCGGCTGGTAAAACAACCTAATAGAACTCAGTGTTGGCTAAATTAAATAATTACATTAAACCGTGTTCAAATGTGCACTATAGAATTATGTTGTCCCAAACTCAAATACATTTAATATTTTTGGACTTGGTATAAAATAATTCTCAGTCGACGATATGTTGCCACATTATATGTGTATGAAAACATACGATTATTTATTGTTAGTTAACTGCAACTGTCAAATTATTTGCAACGGTAACTAAACAGTTTTTTTATATTTATTGTTATTTAACTGCAACTATAATATTATTTGCAACTGTAACTTAGCAGTTTTAAGCACTGCCTCTGAAAATCTTTAAAAAATTTAACTTCTACTGACAAAATCTGACAAATTTTCCAAATCAAACTCTCCAAATTTGTTAAATTTCCAAATCTTAAGGTGCAAATTTGATAAAATTTCATCAATTTGAATAAAAAATTTAACATATTTTAAATTATAGCAAATTTAAATATCTCAGATTTCTAAAGTTGATGACATTTTTTCAAATTTTCAATAAAAATCATCAAAATCTGTCAATATGTCAAATCTGTCAACAAAAATCTGTCAAAATTCTTCGCACTGATGATTTAGGCACTTCCTCATTATCTGTGATCGGCTTTCGTACATTTATTCTCCTATGTAATTGTCCAGTATGAAGAAAGTTTGATTCCAATTTTCCAAATTTCGACGGCAAACGGGGATAAGTTTTAAATTTTCTGCTAGTTCGTATACAGGGTTAGTAAAAACTAAGGAACCACGTCTGTGGAGCGTTTATTATTATTATTAGAAAAAAGAGTTTTAAGCAAAAGTCTCATGATTAATATTTTGGCACAATTTGACGGTTTACATTTTTTTGTGACGCGTCACTTTTTGATTTATAACCTTAATTAAGTATTAAAATAATAATCTACATGAATTGGCATCATCATTGAATAATATATATGTGTGAAGTTTTATAGATGTTGTAAGTACAATTGGAAAGGTGGTAAATAATTTCCGCGGTGATTACCCCTAATTTGTGAAAATTGATGGCTCAAGCGATTAAAACGGAACATAAAAATCTGCTAATGTTCCGAAGGTATTAGATTAATAGATTTCCGTGAGGAATGGTGAGGACTTTGTAACCTCAGATCCGCTGATTTTCAATAATTAGCCTTTCATGATGCACGGGCGAGTGCAGAGAGATAATATTTTATTATTATGAGTGTAAGCGATATTTATTATGAGGAGTTGTGTAAAAATTTCCCCTCGGAAAACGAAGCATATCCTTCCTGATCGTCACGTGTTATTATGTAGTGTACGCCCTTTACAATGCGTGGCGATTATCTTAAGTAATAGGTGTAGAATTACAGGGATTTTACTAAATACTGGCTTGGGGGCGAGCGGTAATGATCCTTATCGCAAATATTAGAACTCCATCTCGTGTATTATACGAGTCTGATTGCGGTTATTGATCAGGGACGGACCGGAGCTTTCATATTGAATTAATAGGATGTAATTTGCCGGAGCGGCACTGGATTAAGGACGTACAGGAAGTCGCACGTTACCCGGGACGCACTAAAATTAACACCTAATACTACATATTGATTGATTTCGACGCGTTATCGGCCGACAACAACTGACGCTCGCCATCCATCACAACCGCCCAGAATCATGTCGGGAATTTCAAGGATCTTCCTTGGAAGCGGAATCCTGTAATAACTATTTTCATACATGACGCGAACCGATCTTCCTCCACAAAAAAAAAACTTGCACTCACCGCCAGATAAGTGACTTCACATATACACAATTCTGACGAGATTACACGGCGGATTAAATGTCATTACGAGGTTTTAATTAGAAAACGAAATCCGTAATTCATTATGTGTATTAGATATCTGCAGACAATATTATCAGACCTTTAAATTACCAGCTAATTAAATTATGTCCTCGTGGCAATTATTTAATGGCTTGATAATAAATTTGCGTACAAGCCAATTTAATTTAATTATACCCGTCATTGATTAGTGCTGGTTTTAATTTTTAATATGCTTCAAGTTGCTCGCAGGTTAAATTATCAAATTTCTCAAAATACGAGTTTACAAAAATTTATATAGGAATTGTAGAGAGACATATTTTCGTGCTAAACGTATTTACGTTAGAAAAAGAAGCAGTTCCTCAAAATCTAATAATAAGGCTTAACGGAATTGCTCACGAATATGGATGTAAATGAGACGAGTGCACTTTACTTTAGCAATAGGAGCGGCGATCGAAAAATATTTTAAATGCTTTAAGTTCTACGTGGAAAACGTCCGTAGAAAACAGCGAAATTCTTTCATCCTTAAGCGAATTAATGCGTAACGAGTTTTTATGCGGAGCCGTGTGCAATCACTTACGGTGATGATACTCAAAAATCGCCCGATGGCGCGCAGATGTAAAAATAACCCTTAAAAGCGTGGCATTTCAACATCCAACTGCTGCAATATTGTTACCAGAAGATATTAAAGTTTATCGTTAAATAGCAATGGTCTATTAACTTAATGTAGAATGTGAAGAGGTACTTATTATAACGAGCGAAATCAAACGTGACAAATTATTTTACAATAAATGATATGATTAAGTGCGATTTAGCAAACGTTAACGAAGATAATCGCCCGTACAAATTGGCTCCAATTAATAAATAGATTACGCTTAGTTGAAGGATGCGAAATTATCTGTAATCGTTGTTGTAAATAAATTGACTCATTGACTTATATGATTATATTTGCAACTATATTCCCATATTCCACAGCGAAATAATGTGTGAACTCTGATAAAATAATAATGTGCATCCGGAAACTAAAGTACACTAGAACAATATATATTGTTTTCGTCGTAATTCAATAAATAATATATTTAAATCTGATTGTTCGATTCTCATGGCCGCTTTTTTCCATCTGATATAAGGTAATAATGGAATAAGTGAATAAACAAATCGATTTGTGCGAGAGGATGGACTAATGATATCATCATGTTTGCTCACCTAATTGCATCATAATATCTTTTGTGGCAGCCTAAGAAATTATTGTATTAAGCAACTGAGGTGCACGTAATGGCAGGAAGCTATCTGCGCGTATCCTTAATCCACTTTTCAGCCGAACAGATTATTTACGCGCGTCCATCTCATTCGGGATTTAAGGAGGCCTAATGATATATAGATTGCGAGTGGAAAACGCGGCGAAATTATGATAAAGCGAGAGGTTCAGTTGTGTGTTAACCTTTATAATTAAGCGAAAACAGTTTTTTGTCGCAAATCTGCTGCGATGTGCGCGAGGATAAATTATAACGTGATTTACAGTAATAAATTTGGTTTGTCATATTTTAACGCGCTTCGCGTTAATGAAATTTGTGGCTTACTTGCCGCGTACAAAAAAAAAAACGTTACTTAAGGTCGCGCCGATTTCCTCCATAATTAATCTTCACGGTAAGTAGTTTGGGTCGGATTTGCATATTCGACACCTCTCTCTACGCATTATTTACACCAAAGGCACGTATTTGAATACAATTAACAGGATGCTTGTTTCGGCACATGACAATAATTTCCTCGTGAAATGCGAGTGACTCGATAAAAAATAAATACCTTCGGATTTACACGGAGAGAGTTGCGATGATACTAAATATGTTAACATGTTCGGTTTAATCCAGGTCCTCACTGATGACACTGGATGCGGCTTGCCACATGTCATCTAATTTGACGCACCATCGCGGCTACATGCATAGGTCATCTCCTCGCGTGGAACGTTTGCGAAAGTATTATAATGGAGAAAAGACGGCTGACCTTAAATTTGATTACCTTTTCCGGATAATCAAGTCAAAATTACTTTGTCATAGTTAAAGCAAATGACAATGGCTTTTGTATTTAGTACAGATCGTTACATGTTCACATGCAATACATTATTACTGGTACATAACGTGTAACTGATTGGACTGGTTTAATAAATCGGTACCGATTTATACACACTCACGTAAATATTAATTCTTTTTATAATAATGAATTTTATCATCTTAACTAAATAAATAATTTAAAAGCTATCACATAACTAATAGCTGCTGCACAGAGTTTATGATACCCGTGTGCAGCATAGCGATTTAATGATCTAATTTATAGTTTCTCAACAGGGGGGTCATGATCAAATATGCGTGGAGTCGCAATCAATCTGAAAAAAATATATGAAATCGAACCATTTATTAATTTTAAATTATAATTTAGTTAAATATTAAGATGCGACTTCGGTTTGTGTTTCCCCATAAACTTTTAACGGACCATTTTCGTGTGGACACCCTGTATAATAAAGCCCCTGATTATTAAGAGGGTCGTGAGGTTATTTACTTTTTTTGTCCTTTTAGACTAATGCCAATCTAACAATCTCTCTCTTCTAATAACTATCGATTAAAAGTCAACAGTTCGAACCTTGCCCAGGACAATATTAAAAATTGTTCAACTTTCTTATAGAAACGATAGTTACAACGCATATTGTAAAAAAATAATCGCAACATATACCAATCATCTTAATCATCTATCACAGGTTTAAGGGTTTAAGGTAAGTAGGTAACGATAAAGATAAGATAAGAGATAAAACTGATTTAAGGGATAAACTTTGAATCTATCCAAATTCGATGTACGGTAGATACGGTATACTTCTTCTTCTTTTGGTGCATTTATCCATTAATGGATGTTTGCATGAATGTGGTGCATTTCTTGACGGTTTCTGAGGGTATGAACCAAATTACCGATAGAATTTAGTCCAGTTCATTGCCTTATGTTTCCGAGCCACGACATCTTCTTTCTTCCTATTCCTCGTTTTCCTTCAATCCTGCCTTCTATGATGAGTTGAAGGATATCATACTTCTGGTATGATATCCTGTTTCACATGATGTGTCCTAGGTATGCAACTTTTCTTCTTTTTATTATGGTCAAAAGTTCACGATCTTTACCTAGTCGCCGCAGCATTTCTTCATTGGTAATTCGTGCTGTCCAAGGGATCTTCAGTATTCTTCTGTAAAGCCACATTTCAAACGCTTCAATCTTATTCATAGCTGTTGTTTTAAGCATCCAACCTTCCGTGCCATAGAGGAGTATCGACCATACATAACCTTTAATTAGCCAGTATACAAAGAGAGCAGTATTATAGTATTTGAAATATGAATTATTACTGTCTGTACTCCTGTTGATTGACAGTACAATAGTACAATAATAGTTCAAACAACTTCAGAGACGAAGAAAAGGAGTCGGTGCTCAGAAGAAAATCATTTAAGGAGAATTATGTTCAAAATCGGGACTAATCGTTGATAGTCCGAAGACTTGATACCGAAGTTGCAACGATGGAAATACTTTTTGGAGTGTATGTATTGAAAATACATACGATTTATTTTTGAAAATCATGTTATTTCGGCTACGATAACAGTATTAAACGAAAAATTAATAAAACAATGTTTTGTCCTATTGTAATACCAAGTACACATTTTCCTCCCTCATATAGAGGAGAATAAAATGATGCACGTTCATTCCTTGTACCTAATACAAATAGCTAGTACATAATTAATACTAATTACTACTATACTACTATCTGAAGCCTATCTGAATATTTGCAAGAGTAGGATGTATTCTGTAGTCTTACTGATCATGGCCATGATCATGATTATTATTATTATTATGTGTTGTATTTTTTATGTTGTATTTTAGAATTTTTAGTATTTTTAGTGTTTTTAGTATTATTTTAGTATTATTTTAGTATTATTATTAGTAATTCTAATGTTGACTGTCACATCCACCAGCAGATGTAAATACACTGTACACGTGGCGACGGGATTAAAGAATTAAATAAAAAATAAAATAAAAAAATTAATACTAAATGCCTCACCTTACTTCTTCAATTTTGGTATAAATTCTAGCTTTCTGAATATCATTTAAATGAGGAATTTTACAATTTATGAGTTACTCAGCTAAAATTTAGGCAAAAGTGCTTTAAGAGTTGTCCCGTTTTTTGTTTGTCTGGTACTGTATTAAGATATATCGTGAGGATTTTTGTAGAAAATGTTCTAGAGTAAACACAATGGATGATAAAAATATATGGTATACATTTTGGTCACTACCTCCGTGGACAACTGCAGGCCGGTTTCGACCTGGTAGGTTTCATCAGTACAGTACGTCCGGATGTAGTTACCAAAATGCACAAAACTCATGACGTGGACTTAGGAAGGATGTTTTTAAAAAGCTTATGATTTAACTTGATCCGTTCGTTTTAAGTACGTATCAGAAAACTGCCCCAAAAAAATTTTAAAAGTTTTTCTCCAGAGACTCTCGAATTATTAGTCCCTCCAATTAGTGAAAAAACTAACGATGAAATTATAGAAACTAATACTAGTACCGACTCAGACGATGATCAGGACGACAGTGATTATTTTGATGATTTGATGACGCGATGCTTGTACAATTTTTTTGTAGTCTGCATATTACGTACTTCTATATTAATATTAGTATCATTACTATTATATTCAATAACCATACATTAATATCGTTATCACAGTTATTTTATGTTCTGCTTCCTTAAATTAAAATATTTATTACTTTATGGTAGATATAAGTGTGACTTTACAAGTGTGTTTTTAGGGGTGACTTGTAACGAATAACAAATGAGTTCCATACATAATTTTATCCAACACCTGAAAAATATTTGGTTCAAACGCATTATTTTTCTGAAATATTACATACAGTTGTAACATTTTCATTTGACAAATTAATATGAATGTCAGTAGATAAGCTATGTTGCTTCTGCCGTAAATTCCAATAAGGATTTACACAGGGGTTTAAATTACATTTTTCCGGTCATGCGACAGGTGTGAGACATCTGAGGGATGAGTATGAGGCACATGTGGGACATGTGAGACATGTTTTGCATTGAATATATACAGGGGTGTGAGACACGTGTGATTCACATGCGAGGCACCTGTGAGACACATGTGAGACAGTTGTGAGTTACCTGTCGCATAACCGGAGAAAAGTAAACTTACACCCCTATGTAAATTCTAATGGGATCCCTTATGGGATCTCTTTTTTGCGGCAGAAGCAACATAGCTTATCTACTAACGTCAATGGAAGAATCGATTTAGCTTTGATTGCGAATTGAATATAAATGTGACTGATAATAAGCCCTAGGACATTTTTTTGATATAACTACTGTTGTTATACAGGGTGTCCAAGATAAGGATCAACAGCATGGTAATCTCAGAAACCGTAAAAGTTACAAAGTGGTTAACTTAGAAAAAAGTTGCGCATTTTAATGGTCAGTAATATTCTGTTGCGAAAACCTGAAAATTCCACTTACTTCCGAATGAGATATTCGATAAAATCCGAAATATTGCGATATCGTGTTTATTTTTTGCAGAAGTTATTTGAAAAGGTATAAAAATACAAAAGGCACTTTCTCATTGCCCCTTTTTTAAATCTACAAGATAGCGTTTATAAATTTTCAGTACCATGTTTTGTTTCGAAGAAATCATAATCAACTTCATATTTTTATAAGGCCCGTAAATAAAGTACACCCTGTATTAAATAGAATTTCCTATTAGGAATTCAACGATTTATATCACAGCATGCTTTCTCATGTTTTTATTCAGAAACAAAAGCTTGCTAATGCATTTCGAACATTTTGGGATAGTAGGTGTGGAAATGAGCGACGGAGACAAAATTTCTCACCTAATTTTATGATTTTAACAAACAATTTTTTAATGAATAGAACAATTCTCATAATACCACAGTAAAAAAATAATAAGTGTGGTTCAGAATAACAATAATGTTTTTATGTTTCGTGCTAAATTGTTTTGAGGTACTATTTTGGTACCTATTCTGGATTAAAATTAAGTAATAATTGTTGTTTTCGTCGTCATTAAATGAACAGAACAATTCTCATATAACAGTAAAAAAAATAATAAGTGTACTTCTAAATAACTACAATGTTTCAATGTTTAACAACTATTCTTGCTAAATTATTTTTTGTTACTATTTCGGTACTTATTCTGGCTTAAAATGATGTAATAATTGTTGTCTTCGTCGCCATTAAATGAACAGAACAATTCTCATATCACAGTAAACAAGTAATAAGTGTGGTCCTAAACAGCTATAATGTTTCAATGTTTAACAACGATTCTAGGTATATCATTTTTAGTTACTATTTTGGTACCTATTTTGGGTTAAAGTTAGATAATATTTTTTTCTTCGTCGTCATCATTTCAACGCCTACTACAAGAAAATGTTCGAAATGTATTAACACAGTATTTTTCCGAATAAAAACATTAGAAACCATACTGTGATATAAATAGTTGAATTCGTAATAGGAAATTCTATCTAATACAGGATGTACATTTATTACAGGCCATATAAAAAAATTAAGTTAATGATGGTTTCTTCGAAACGAAACGTTGTACTGAACAGTTGTAAACGCAATCTAAACGTTAAAAAAATATGGCAATGAGAAATTGGTTTTCTTGTACCTTTTCAAATAACTTCCGAAAAAAATTATATAAATAACATAAAAAATAAAAATGAAATAAAAATAAATAAAAATCTCCGGAAGTAAGCGTATTCTTTCTGGTTTACTCAAAAGAATGTTACTGATCACTAAATTGCATATTTGTAATATCCTCTTTTGTAACTTTTACGGTTTCCGAGATCATCAAGCTGTTGATCCTTATCTTGGACACCCTATATACCTAATAATTGTTATTAAATGTTATTTTAAACCTGAAAATGTTGTGTTTATTTAGGAATTGTAGGATTTCAGTGAGCGTGAGTTATTAATGATTTATAACTCACTAGTGAGTTATAGGGTACATAATTCAAGTGAAAACTCGAATTTTATAAACATTATCGTCACGTATATTCTTTCGCCAATTCACGATTGTATAACTACACGCTCTATATAGTAGAGTACTAGTGTGCATTGTAAACTTGTTTTCTATGTTAATCGAATATTATTTGTAGATTATGTAATATTCTATACCATAATATACCAAGTACTCTTACCAAGTTCTGTGTTAAATTAAATGATTATAATTATTATTGTTATTATTATGATTATACTAACCTAACCTTATTCTTGTTCTTGTTACATGTTAACTGTTTCCAGGAAAAGGTAAGTTTTCATAAGTTTTGTAGACAGGATTTTCGTCTTCCAGTACCTCTCTTTCTGCATACTTTCCACTGCGTTATGAGTTGCAGTAAATTATATCGTTTCTCATTGCGCGTTGTGTGGTCTAGGTACTCAAGTTTACCACGTTTTACGTTGATAGTGATTCCTGACCAAACCTAATGTAACGTAACCTAGCCTAGGCTACGAGAATAGGTGAAGTGTAATCTAGAATTCGTCATTGAAATAAGATATTTCTAGCCTGCCGCATAACATCTGTATATATTCTGTGTGGATTAACATCTCTTAGACAGTATGTTATAAAAAGTTATATGCAGTGTTATATTATATGATATATTTGTCCATTCTATCTGCCTGTATTAATATCTCTTAGCCAGTCTGTCATACGAAGGCTCCACATCAATGTTATCTTGTCTAGCCTATGAGAACAGATGAAGTGTAATCTAGAATTCGTTATTGGAATAAGAGATGTCTGGGTTCTGTTGTGCAGCATCTGTATAGGTACCTATATTCAGCGTGGATTAATATCTCTTAGCGAGTGTTATAAGAAGCTTCTTCAAGTTAATGTAGGTATGCAGGTTTAGTACAAACACCTATTACGCGAGTTTATCGTCTAGTAATCACACCGACCGGTGCGAAATGGTGGCATTGTGGCCGGAGAAATTTCCGTCATAAACACGATTTAAAAAGAAAACCCATGGTGCTACAAATGGCTTAACGTTTTCGACGAATCCATCACACTCGCAATACGCTATAAAAGTAATGGTTTGTTGTGCGGAGCCGAATGACTGCAACATGCTAATGCACGTCCTAGCGGCAATCAAGCGGCTCCGGAGATCATCCATAAAATTCCTAACTTATCCTCCATATTCATCGGCCTGGGCTCCGGGTGATTATCACCTCTGCGAGACTTCAAAAGAGGCATTTAGAGATAGTCCTGGCCATAAATCGAACCTCGCGGTGCGTTAATGGCCGAAAGAAATTGCGAACATTCGTTTCCAGGCAGAAGAGGCGCAACGCGGAGTAATTACAAAATACGGTAACATTGATGGAATTGAGTATCATTGTAATGCGCTTTCGTCGCGGCATAATGATTTCGTGGTTTATTATAAGCACACATGCAAGCCGCAGCAAAATCAGTTGATAGTTTTTCGAATACCTAATATTTGCTTTAATAAACAAACAATAGGGTCCGTGATGTCAACCGTAAAGGTGTGACAGCTTATTACAGGGCAAACAAAATGTTGTTTATATATGTTAATATTATACATGTGTCATACGTGTGATACATCATGCGCTGCAGCTTGATACAGGAAGATAATTTTATATTATTTCACTCCTTGAATCGTTAGTGTAATATTGGCACCACATTTAAGTATCATTACTGCATGGCGTGAAGTAAATATAAATTCCTATCTAATAGAGCAATTCAGAGCCCATTTTACGGCGATTCATTGTTACTGGTTCAATGTAAGTCCGCGTTTTTGCGACTGCAATAAATATTATCTAATATGAAGTGATGAAAATCGTGCACTCAATTACCGCTCGCCGACGCAAACTGATAATTTAAATAATGCGCCTTTTTGTTTAGCATATTTATTATTAATGCTATTATTGTTTCTCGTCCAGGTAGTAAAAAGCGGCGATTTTTAGCACAATGAAACAAATGTTACAAGGTCAGATTGTGATCATCCTCCGGTGCAATCCAATTTATAAAGAATCGACGTTCTAAGCAACGAAGACACGCCGGAACGTTCCATGGGAAAACAAGGTTAATTATATCATATGGATAACTCATCATATTTGTTAAATATCAACAATTGTGTATTGTCTTCTACATGATTGTTATAGAATGCAGATTAGGATCTGAATCGAGCAAATAATATTCGTAATTATAGATTGTGGCCGCTCAGAGATTTATCGTAATAACGATAATTAACAGCTCCATTAAATCACACAAAAACCCGCACACACATATAGATACCTTTACGATTATAAATGCAAATTTATTAAGCGAAACAGCGACAATCATATACGCTATACTTATTAATATATAATATTATATGGGTAATAATTATTGCATATATAATAAATACTTAAAATTTATCGTACTCGCGTGATCAATTCCGTTAATTTTTTAATGGGAATTTAGTGCACAAATTTGCATGGCACCACTGGGAACATGACGTATAGTCGTGTGAAAACTAAATAACATATTTAGTTCGTGTTGAAAATTGCATTCTCCACATTAAGTCATCCACTTCTCAACACATATTTCCCCGGCGGCGCGTTTCACATTACACTTTAGTTCATATGTCAGAGTTTGTCAGTAGTTTGAGAACATATCAACCTCACAAAGAGTTCCTGACGGATTTTTACGTATTAGCGGGGATTAAATTAATAACACGCCTTTATGTCAAGCGGCGCTCTCGCCATTATCTAAAATGAGCCGTTTTCGCACAAGAATCGAAAAATTATAATGAGTGCCATTCCCTGCTGCCGTTGAGACCTTACCAATTAAAATAATTTAATGAAATTTCCTCGCTGAAACGGATTAGTCTGTGAACTTGTGCATTAGCATAGATTAGAATTCGCCGCTGTATAGGGAAGCGTTATTTTCGCCATTCACTGTGCGATATTCCCGCATTATTAAACTTGATTTTTGACGATACGTCAGGCATCTGCCGCGGTGAACGTGTTCCTTATGTTTCCTACTCATTCATCTCGTTTTGATCCTAATCACTTTACATGTGTATCACGCCTTAGACATTCAATAGGCCGCATTAAACTGTGACTAACGATCTCTGCTACAGTTCGCCGTGCCAGGGAATTGAATAATTTATAAGTAATTGATGTTGAGTTGCAATTTACGTAACGTAAAGATCACAAATTGCTGCCACAATATCCGTGTGTTATAATCGCATTCATAGCCAAGTCATCAAAAATTTATTATCATGTTTATGCAGTACAACTATCAGTACGTGCAAATTTTGTTAAAAACTATAATTTTACTTGGAACCGTAGATACTATCAACACTTAGTAATATATAAATAAATAAAAAAAAAACTATCAGCAACCATAATTTTTGCATCATATTTGCAGAAATAACGTTAATTGATGAAGAAAATTCCGTAGTGATGATAACGTTTTAATGAAAGTGGTATCTTATGGAATCTATTATATATTGGAATCTATGGTATTATCTATGCTATTATCTATGGTATATTGGAATATATGGTATCTATGGATTATCTATGGTATGTTGGATGTATCTCTGACGGTGATTTTTATGGATATTCTCAGAGTATATTGATAATTTTTGCATTTAATTTGCAGAAATAACGTTAATTGATGAAGTAAATTTCGTACTATTAGTGATGATAACGTTTTAATGAAACTGGCATCTTATGGTATCTACGGTATATTGGAAGTATCGCTAATGGTGATTTTTATCGATACTCTCAGAGTATATTGATATTTTTTGTATTAAATTTGCAGAAATATCGTTAATTGATGAAGTAAATTTCGTACTATTAGTGATGATAACATTTTAATGAAACTGGTATCTTATGGTATCTATAGTATATTGGAAGTATCGCTGATGGTGATTTTTATCGATACTCTCAGAGTATATTGATAATTTTTGCATTAAATTTGCAGAAATATCGTTAATTGAGGAAGTAAATTTCGTACTGTTAGTGATGATAACGTTTCAATGAAACTGGTATCTTATGGTATCAATGGTATATTCGAAGTATCGCTGATGGTGATTGTTATCGATACTCTCAGAGCATATTGATAATTTTTTCACTACATTTGCAGAAATATCGTTAATTGATGAAGTAATTCGTACTGTTAGTGATGATAACGATTCAATGATACTGGTATCTTATGGTATCTATGGTATATTTAAAGTATCCCAGAATATCAATATACTCTGAGATAGAGTACACTGATCTGTGATACTTTCAGAATCGATACTCAAGTCAGAGCCGGGTCAAGGGTAAAGCAAACTTGCTTCGGGTGAACAGTGGGAAAGGGCGTAAAATTGGTGAAAAATGAGAGTTGGTGTAAAATTAAAATAAATTAATTGCTAACTAAAAAAAATCAATTAATAACCAATTCATTCATGATAGTGCAATTGGTATTGCAATATTAAGATCGTATTTAAAATTGTAAATGGTATTGCAATTTGAAAAACGAGAATATTCGACAAAACATGAACGAGAAGTATTTAATTGTATTAATTTCAACGATCATCCTATTAGCGACAAACTTAGAGGTGTGAGAATTGATCATGGACTAGAACAACGACAAGGCGCAGAATTTGGGAAATTTGCTATAAGAGGAGATTTTCAAATAAATTTTATTTTTTATATATTTCCGTGGAGAGCGAATCCATGGCACAATTTTCAATACATATGTCCATTCATATTATGATTTCCATGAATCCTTTGTGGTAAAGTATCTGCCATACACCTACAAAATCTCAATTATAACAATGTATTCATAAGTTTAAACGAAAATTCCTGAAAAACTGCCGATGAGGTCTTCTCAAGTTTTTCCACTTTACGATAGAAAATTATGTATTGATTAAGTGTGGAAAATTTGGCATTCTTTTGGAGGATGAAACTCAGCTACATTTGTGTTCTTTGTAAAAACATGCGAAAACAACTTTAAAACAACTACTAACGATGAGGTGTGTTATGTTGTTCCATTTTTTAATAACAAAAAGTCTATTTAATAAACACAGAAAATTTCATCAATAATTTTTGTCTCGAACTGTAATTAATATTGATTTCCTCGAAACCTGCAAAATAAGTGGCATATATATATATATATATATATATATATATATATATATTCATCATCATATAGATGATGACACTAAAACGTGTAGTTATCAAATACATTTCTTTCTTAATATTTTTAGTCGAAAAATTCATAAAATATTGATTATCTGGAAACCTGCAAATATAATCTACAAAATCTCGATTTTCACAATGCATTCACGACTTACCGCGAAAATTCATGAAAAACTAAGGATTTGTTGTTCTCAAACGTTCACATTTTCTGCTAGAAAAGTGAGTATTTATTAAGTGTAGAAAATTTGATCATAATTTAAAAGGCTAACATTTTTGTTCTTTTTTCTCTTGTATTTTTGTAAATATAGCCAAAACCAACATTGCATTAATGTGGCAGCTTATAATCCAATTTCCTAAAATACTAAAGATGATTTTGCTAAATGATGATGGTACTATGATAATGATACTACAACGTGTACTTAACAAATACGTATTTTTTAAAATATTTTTAATCTAAAACCTCATAAAATATTGATTATCTGTTTATCTATTATAAAATCTGGATTTTGACAATGGATTCTCGACTTAAAGCGAAAATTCATGAACAACTAAAAATTTGTTGTTCTCAAACGTTCCCATTTCCTGCTAGAAAAGTGTGTATAATAAGTGTGGACAATTTGATAATAATTTATGGGCTAAAAACTCGACAAGCTTAACTCAACTCATCTCACCAAAAAATCCTGCAAAAATGATCTACCAAATCTCGATTTTCACAATGCATTCACGACTTAAAGCGAAAATTCATAAAAAAACTAACGATTTGTTGTTCTCAAACGTTCCTATTTCCTGCTAGAAAAGTGTGTATTGAATAAGTGTGGAAAAATTGATAATAATTTATGGGCTAAAATCTCAACAAACTCAACTCAACTCATCTCAACAAAAATGTGGGTTTGTCAAACCATGCAATACTCATTTACGTATCTTGGTCCGAAAGAAATATTTTATGCTCGCGGACAATGTTTGAGGTACGACGCGAAGCGGAGGGCCATTATTTGTCCCAGGGCGTAAGCTTTCTTTTGGCCCATGGAGTACAACAGGTTTTCTACTTCCACATTAGTAAGCTGTCAATTACAAACGGACTTCATGGGTAGTAAATCAATTATTACGTAACAGTGTGATGTAATGAAAAGTCATTAGTGTTACGTAATATAAAATATTACGATTTTTCTATCTTACAAGGATATGAATACATAGAAGCATCATTTAATATTTCTGATGCTGTTTATGGATCAAGATTTTATATAGCAACCTTAGGAAGAATTATTCTGACATTTACTTTTGAAATTGTCAAAATAGTCATATGTCGGGCACGTCTCGGTTACGTAATATATAATATTACGCAACAGTAGGGGAGAATTATTCTGACATTTACTTTTGAAATGGTAAAAATAGTAACGTGACGGTCAATATCATATATTGCTATGAGCATACGACAGAACAAATTGTAAAAATGTTTGCTCATTTTTCATTATTACGACGGGAAGTAGAAAAAACAGCTCATTATTGTGACATTTACTTTTGAAATTGTCAAAATAGTCAAATAACGGTCAATATCATATATTGCTATGAGCATAGGATAGAACAAAATGTAAAATGTTTAGCTCATTTTTCATTATTACGACGGGAAGTAGAAAAAACAGCGTATTATTGTGACATTTACTTTTGAAATTGTCAAAATAGTCATATAACGGTCAATATCATATATTGCTATGAGCATATGATAGAACAAAATGTAAAATTTTTAGCTCATTTCTGATTATTACGACAGGAAGTAGAAAAAACAGCGTACACAACTTGAGTTGTAAGGCTATTACGCACTCGATAAATACTCGTAGTACTCGCCGTTTCGCGACTCCTAAACTTTCTCTTCGTACGTAATATACTTCTTATATTACTGTCATAACTCTTGTTATGTAATATGCGATTACAACCAACGGCACAAGTCGACCACACACATATTTTTTATCCCAAATTGTGGTTATGTTTAGTTGCGTATTGCAACATAATAATTGGTTACCATGTTCATTAGCAACATATGCTGGTTACTCCCAGCGTTACTATAGTATTGTATAAATAACGCGGCACTGGGCGGAAAAACGCGTCATTTGCGTAAAGACTTTACGACGCCGCTTCTCGTAAAGTTGTAGTTTCCGCCATGGTAACCACGTTGTAAACAGGTGGTTTATATAGTTATACTTGAAAACAATTTTGCACTCCAATAAGGCTTTACGAGGCCGCTTCTCGTAAAGTTGTAGTTTCCGCCATGGTAACCACGTTGCAAACAGCTGATTTACATAAAGCTGTACGTAAAATCAATTTTGCGCCCCAATAAGACTTTGTGAGGCCGCTTCTCGTAAAGTTGTAATTTCCGCGATGGTAACCATATTGTAAATAGGTGGTTTACATAGAGTTATACGTGAAAACGTTCTTGCACCCCGAAAACACTTTACGACGCCGCTTCTCGTAAAGTTGTAGTTTCCGCCATGGTAACCACGTTGTAAACAGCTGATTTACATAGAACTGTACGTAAAAACAATTTTGCATCCCAATTAGACTTCGTGAGGTGGCTCCTTGTAAAGTTGTAGTTTCGCCATGGTAACCATGGTTGTAAACAACTGGTTTACATAAGTTGCACACAATTTTGCACCCCAATATTCTCCTGCCTCAGGTAAAAATACCTGTCGGTCTATCTCTGCTATAAGTATTTATAAAAATTAGACAAACCAACTTACACCATCGGTAACTGTAAAGTTGCTGACAAGATACGCCTAAGACCAGATCTTAGGGACTACGATTAACTTTAATCGACAGATAATAAATGTAAACTTGCAAAGGGAAGGAAGTTCGTTTTACAGCATTCTTTAACCGACTGTTAAATGCCAATAGATGGTCCTCATAAATACAAATGATTGATAAGTGTCAACAATGGCGAATTAACTGTCGATTAAAGTTAATCGGAGACTGTAAGAGCGGGCATGTACATTTGCATGTAAACTTTATAGGTGCAGAAAAACCTAACCTGACCTAACATAACCTAACCTAACCTTTATTTTATTGACAGAAGTAATGCGTTAACTACCTTCTATTGTACTTATTGTTTAGAAAGGCCCTACCCACTCAACCTTCTCTCACGTCTCCGGAAGCCAACGGGATCGTCTTTCGACTTGCTTCGTTGACATCGTCTACCTAACCTAACGTAACCTAAGTTAACCTAACCTAACCTAATGTAACCTACTCTAACCTAACCTAACCTAACCTAACAAATCCAGTATTGGAATCACTCTTAGCAACAGTTAGTTTTTATGACTGGCATCTGTCAATAATGGTAAATTAACTATTGTTTAAAGTTAATCGAAAACTATAACACTGAGACAAATCTACCGATTAACTCTCGATAATCTTTAATAAACGTTTAATTTTTCTGAATGACCAGATATGACACTCTAACAGTGTTATTCATAAAAATTTAAGCCGCAGTTTAACGTGGTTTAATCTTTGTAACCTTGGCAACCCTTCGTAAAACACAGCTAAACCACTGCTAAACCGTGATTAAAACTTTTATGAATAACGCGGTAAATCTATGGTAAGTTTGTATGACAAATTTTAGAAATGTATGAAATAAAGTTACACTTTTAAATTTTCAAACTGTTTTTATTATTCGCAACAACTGCAACAACTCGTAAAAACAGTTTCAAAATAAAAAAGTGTAACTTTATTTCATACATTTCTAATTATGAATTTTCAACAAATAAAAGCCACATCGATCATTCTATTGACTAATTTTAACCAATGCTTAGCTTCCGTGTCACAGGAATCAATGTTAAGTCTATATGAGTAACGTAACCCAAAGTTGCTAATTACTACTGTTAGATGGTGCTGTAGTAAGATTGGAAGTAAGGAAGTTTTAATAACAATAATAATTACAATAAAACTGGCATCTATTGTACCTTATGTTACCATAAACCCACACAATTCAAATGTATCTTATCTTTCTTCAGAGCTCTTATGTTACCATAACTCCACACAATTCCGTCACAATTGATCTTATCTTTCTTCAGAGCTCTTTCTCATCATCGCAAAACATCATATTATTGAGTTCTTTATTTCTTCTAAATGGCTTGATAAAAATTTAATTAAATGTAGCAATGAATTCATAGATGTACTGTTGAAGATTTGGAAATAGAATTTAAATTATAATATAAAATCCATAATTTTTGTGAGTTTTGTTCTCTTCCAGTCATGATGTAGTCCATAAAATGTTGAATAAATACCTACATTACTTTTGCTCTTCTTCTTCTTTGCGTGCCTAGCCGTTACCGGATGTTGGCAATCCACACGGCAATCCTGACTTTGTTCACTGCTGTTCTGAACAGTTCGGTGGTTTTGCTCTTATCATTATCAAATTTTGTTTTGGTTTATCCACAACAATTAGTAGAGTACTAGAGTAGAGTAGAGTAGAGTAGAGTAGAGTAGAGTTAATAGTAGAGTACAATAAATAGAGCCTCTAAAATCATTATTATTCCGAACCTTGACTTTCCGCAATTTTGAGTAAAAACAGTCATATCTTTGGAAATATTAATAAAAAAGTCACAACTTGTGTACCTAACATATATTATGTAATAGTAAAAAAATCGCAAATAATGAGTGGTCCAGTTTTGAAGAACAACAATGTGATAATTTGTAACTTTTAGGTATCGACTATCGATTAAGTTAATCGAAAGCTATAAGACAGGGACTCACGATTTCCATGTCAACTTTTGTAACGTTATATTTTAAGCGCACGACGACGATTACAAAGTTGCCTATAAAAGCACCCTAACGCACTAATTAATTCAATTTTCCCTTCTATGACGTCGGGCTACAGGGTTGAACGATAAACAACAACAATAAAAAGGTGGAGTATTGGGGAAAGAAAGGAAGAAAATGGTGGTTGTGCTTTACAAGTATTGACAAATCTGTTGGTTACTCACTTACCAAAATCAGGCTATACATACAAGATTTTTGCTAAATATGAGGAAACCGACCAAATTCGATGATTTTTATTGAAAATTAAGTGGTTTTATATAACAAATAATTTTGCTTGTCAGTTTGAATTCTCGTATTCACAATTGTTGTCCACCAGTTATTGGGACACACAAAGTGAAAATGCCGAATTCAGACTCGGATAATGTTTTCAGGGATATTGAAGAAGCTGTACAAAATGCGCTTTCCAAAATCCAAAATCCAAAGTGTTGAAATGAATTTTTCATCACCAGAAGTGTTTCATTTTTTAACTACTTAGTTACTACTGAAGAAACTAGTGTTAGTTTTGAAAAGTGATACTTTATATGCTAAAATTAGAAAAAAAGTAAATGCCCAGGTGTTGCTTTAAAAGGAAATATGATTGATATATCAATTAATTCATAAAGGATTAATTGATCCTGTAATGATTGTGAGCGAAGTTTTATCTTGATAAGCAAAATTAATACATGACAGCAAACGCGATTCTGATCGAGTTACAGCATTCAAATTCCCAGAACTACCTAACAAGCTTATGTGTAACACAGGTGACTTATTTGAATTGACCATGGAGGTACTAATAACGCGTGGGCGGTATTATAATACGGCTGTCAGAAATACATATTACGGCTGAAATTAATACGGCAATGCCTGAATGAATGCATGAAAAATCGAGGCGTTCAATACGATGTGAATTTTAAAGCAGCCACGGCATTACTGTACCCACAGGAAATTACACAATTTTAGAAATTTTTGTTTCGTTTCATTGGTAAATCGCACTTTTTTTGTCTAACGGGCGTTGGTGTCAGCGCGCGGATGAAAGTTCATGTGAAGCGACCACATGTAAATACACCGTGTACTGGTGGAGATTAGCATTTGTCAAACATAGCTGAATGTTAAGTTGATAATTTTTCAACGCCAACATTATCGAAAATATCTTATCCTAGATAAGATGTTGATGGATCGTGTTAGTTAATGTATGTAATAATTACGAAATAAATTGCGTATGTGCGCATTGTGTATGATTACTTTCTATAATGTTGTTTGGTGCAAGAATTTGCAAAATTGTTTGGTTTAATTACAATTAGTTTCGGAATGGAATTTTGTTACTGTTAAATTTCGATTATGGTTGACGCGTCGTGTATTTAATTCATGTTTGCTGGCGCGTCTTCATAAATAACGAAGTACTTTATTTTTTCCACTCGTGGGCCGGAGTCTTAATTTAATATAATTTTGTAACCTACACTTTAGGCTCATTAATAATGAAATCGCTCGATCGCTGCGGTTGGTAAAATAAACCAAAAACTGTTTAGAATACCGTGGCCCTGCCCACAGTTTATTGGTTGGGGTGTTACATATATTGTATTATATATAATTTAATTTTAATGGATTTTTCCGTTGAAACAACACGAACGAGAACTGCCACGACGTTTATCCGCGGCGCTTTTACGGCCGTTATTAATTTGCTCCCGGTAATTGCGCCCAAAAACCGAGCCCCATGCACGGACTCGATTGAGCTATTTTATGCGGCCGTTGCGCCGTAATGTTATTGTCATTTAAATTATTGCAAATATCCTATTTTATTGTGCGCAGCATGTCCGTATGCTAATTACACGTTTCCTTAAACGGTTTAATGTTTTAATTTATAATTTAAATGGAACCCGATACACACAAACACACACACACACGAACACTCACTCGGTACTTATCCCATCATGCCTAACGTCGCAGTTAAAAATTCCCATGGCAGTTATTCTTCGGTGTTTTCGTAACCTATTCCGGTTGAAATGTTGAAAGGAGTATCAGCGTTTAATGTGTGTCTCGTGATGCGCCATCAAATCCTTCCACATTGCCCATCGGGATCTGGAATGGTGCGGAGGAGAAAAAGTGAAACATATGCCAGTCAAATATCAAACTAAAGCACATCAGTGCCGTGTCCAAATCAATTAAAGCTGGCCTCAAGCTCTCCGCGTGAGAGGTGTGATGCTTCAACGTCCTTCGTTTTATCTTATTTTACTTCACCTCGCCTCATAACTATAGATTAAATTAAATATTCCCAGAATGTGTAATATATCAAATAAATTACCAGGATCATGCACAATTATGGGTATAATTTTGTTACATATTACATGTATTATAGTTATCATGTAAGCGATTGCTGTACGAGCAATTTAAGTGCACAGATATGTCCTCGTATTAACTTCTCACCTGGCAATTTTAATCAGATATAAATACATTAATACTTATAATCGCATTAGTTGATACAGTTAACACGAAAAAGTTTCTTTCATACAGTGTGTCTGCAAATTAAAAGTTAAAAGTTTAGTTTATTATTATTAATTATTATTTTGCTCCATAGAATAAAAAATAAAAAAATCGCCTTAATATAAGTATACAGTTAATTCAGTTCTTCACAAACTTCTACGCAAACTCTATCACCTTCGGTTCTACCAAAAGTAACTATCAATTTTTTTAATGAAACGCACTGTATATTAATACTTTTTAGACTTCCCACAAATTCCTTAATTGTTTTAGTAGGCATTTTAGAGGAAAAAGTTAGTAAGCAAAAAAGGTCCTACATTATCGCAAATTAATATTGTTATTAAAATATGGTTTTTTTTAAAGTGCCGAAAAATTGCATATTTTTTAATAGATCTACTTAGTACTTGCGTAACAGTTTGGCGACTGATGGTTTTGTCAGGATGATTTGCATCGGTTTCGGTTGATGACGTGTAGTTCTGATGATCTTCAGATTTTTTACTATCTTTAATTTTCTTATGACGATCTTGGTTTTTAGGAGAACCATTTAATAGTTCCTCCTGAGTCTTCGTCTCGCTTGCATATTATATCTTCAATTTTTGTCTATAACTTAATGGAATGTATATAATATTATATAATATGTATATAATGTAATATTTATTTTCTTAAATGCACATTACCTACAGTATAAGTAAGAAGAACGTCAAAAAGACATATTAAATTGAATGAGTATATACTACAGCGTGATCAGAATAATAGGTAACAAATGGGCAACTTTTTGGTATGCATTTTAAAGGAAAAAGTTGTTAGGCAACAAAGTTCTGCATTATCTCGAATTAATAATAGCATTTTTTTATCACTGAAATATTTAATAATAACAAATTGACTGATTTTTGTTTAAGAAAAAGTGCTTAATTAAGTTTCTAAATTAAAGATATCATGTAGAGTTTATGATTACCTTGTATGGTTGTTTAATCTTTCCCTTCTGTGATTTGCATTTCACACTTCTAATAAAATGTATAAATCGCGATAAAATCTGGTTTGCCTGTGTAATTTTTCGATTTGTAATATGTTTGTCACTAAAGTGACATTTGCACTGGTAGAATGTCGTTAACTAACAAAGAAATAGTTGAAATTGTTCTTATTGTGGGGAATAATTACAGATCATGCAGAGAAGCAGCTAATGAATGTGATCAATGTGTAAATCATCCTGACAAAACTATCAGGCGCAAAACTGTTGCGCAAGATTTAAACAATGTGTAAATCATCCTGACAAAACCATCAATCGCAAAACTGTTGTGCAAGATTTAAAAAATGCTCGCCTAATTTAGATCTATTAAAAGATATAATTTTTCAGCACTTTAAAACAGTATATTATTTCACGTGGAGGAGAAGTGAGACTTTTCATGGCGCGTCTGAGTATGCGCGCCGAACAAAGCGAGGCGCGTAATAGAAGGCAAGCCATGATAAGTCACTTCACCTCCAAGTGAAATATATTATTTTTTCTTTAAACATACTGCAAAATATATAATTTTTACAAATAAATTTTATATCAAAGAATGTATCGTATGGTTTTTTTTTGTTTTCTTGACAGAAACTATTTCAGCATTTGACAGTAACAGTGATAATTTTTGTTGAAGAAACCATTTAATCTATTATTAGTGAAAGCAGTATATCTACCAGAAAATAGGAAGAGAAATGCAAAACACCGATATATTCAATTGTTATATGATGAAATTTATAGAATTGCTTCGCGTTGTTTATTTAATGTTGCCATGACAACACTTTCCCTTCCGCCGGCTGAGAAAGGAAAAGTAAAACTTCCAGTGGTGGATATGGGACATTTTTAAACAGTCAACTGAGTTAAATAATGACATAATTTTCTGACGTTTGAAGAAAAAAAATCAAGTTTTAGTTTATATATATATATATATATATATATATAATAATAATATCTAGACGTAACGACTTTACTTGAATTGAATAGAGGTTAACGGGTTAAAGTCAAAAATAGGAAGCTGAAGATAGTAGGTAGCTAATTGCACAGTTTAAAGTTTGTTTAGCAACGTTTCGCCTTTATTTTAAGGCTTCTTCAGGCTAATAACTCTACATGTGCATCCTATGAATTGTCGCAATGGCGAGGCGCAACAATGGGCTGGTTGAACAAACAAGTGTAACGAGAACAGACATATTAAAATAGTACACTAGCTAGGTGTACGTAAACAAACAAAACGAGCAAACTAATCACCTAGGTAATTAGGTAATTAGTGTTACCCATTAGTGTTACCCATTAGTGTTACCCATTATTCTGATCACGCTGTATATAGTCAGGAGGCGTTAAAAAATCTGTGCAAAATTTAGAGAGATTTTCCTGATTTTAAAGACATGAAGATTTGATAACAATCTTCATGAATCTTGACGATTTAGCAAACATTTCGAAAGATATCGTGACTATAAAGTATGAGCAAAATTTGTGCATGACACCTAAAATCCTACGGCACTAAACAGTAGATACATCAAGAAGCATTTATTGGATATCAATCCAATTGTACATATATTACATGCCAATTAATGCTTTAATATCAACTACAAATAATATTAATATTGATATGGAAGTTTTTCAGATATTAATAAAGTATAAGGCAACTTTGAAAATGGAACTGAAAACTGCATAATGGCACTAAAAATCAAATATCTAAAGAATCATTTATAGGATATAAATGAAACTCAATACAACACTTAATACTATGTCAGCCAATGTCAACAACTAATGGTATTAATATTGATATTCCAGGTTTTGAGATATTACCTATAAGGATGTGGCAAAATTTTACGAAGGCACCTAATCATGAATATCTAAAGCAATCTGAAGAATCGCGCATTAAATGTTTATCGAATTGAAAATACTTTAAATCCAAATGAATCATACATTAAAAAAATAAAATTGTATGAATATTGGTTCGCTAATTTTTGGGGTATCATTAATAAAGTAGAGCAACGTTTAAGAATAGCACTAAATTCATGTGATCTTACTGAATGGCAAGTATCTCAAGAATCGCACTTTCAAATATACAGGGGGTTTTATACCAGGTTTTCAAAAATGAAATGCGTATGCAGGATCACATTCTAAGTGAAAATGAGAGAATAAACTTTTCACAAGTTTCGTCTCGTTTTTAAGTTAACTGCGGCAAAATTAGGTTAATAAAATAATTCATGTGTTAATAATAACAAAGCTTTGGAATGAAAAACAAGTAAAACATATCTGTCATTAGATAATTGACCTCATGTTCCTAGTAAAAAAAATATAGATATTTGACAATATCATGTCGCAATTTACAAATGAAGATGGCAATGCAGTAGAAACTAGCTGAGGGTATAGACGAAGATTAGGTAATAGAAGCTAGCTGAGGGTATAGACGAAGATTATGTAATAGAAGGCATCCATCACGTAAGATTTTTTATCGAACATACGATAGCTTCCACAGTTTTTTTCTACAATTTCTTAATACCTCGTTGTTAGACTTTTATTCCATGCCACATTGAACAATTCTTATAATGTTTTTTTATCATTGATGCATCATATTGCTTGTTTAAAACATCGTGTAGCGTGCATAAAACAGGCTTTCAAAAACGCGCGTTTCCTGTAAAGGTTTCCATGGATACAAAACAAATAACGTCATAAAAAATGAATTCATATAAATACCAATTTATTTTAATTTAAATGAATATTAAATGTACAATTTACATTGTTTGAAAACGTTAAATTTCCTTTCTTCAATTCCGAGAGGACATGAACATCTTCTCTAAACACGTAAGCCTTTTTTACCACATGATTTTTGTTGATCGCCTTCATGAATGCATTAACCTTAACAAACGATTTTATATCCACTCCCTTGTTTAACCGTAACATGCATTGCAATTTCGAATGTATTGCCCACATTGTTGACGCCTTATAGCATGTAGACATTTTCTGCATGTAAGCAAGAATCTTTCTTTCATCTACAGTTTTCACCTCCTGTTCGTCCATCCATTTTACCAATTTATCGTATTCCTTCTTATATGCCAATTCCGATTTTTGGGGAATTAAACGCCTCTCTGCTTCGGAGCTTAATTGATCAATGTTTCGTTGCATTTTCAACCAAAATCAAAACTGACGCCAAATTGAAAGATTGTTACATACGATATTCAACACTTTGACAACCAAGGCTAGAACGATTGCATAGTATCAGCCGCCATGTTAGCTAGTTATTTATTCAGTATCTTAGCAACGATACTAAAACTGTACGGCAAAATCGACGGCACATCAGATAGAAATTATAATTACAAATGTTTAGGCCAATTTACGGCATCAATGATAAAAAATAGCGTAAAGTATGCGTGGATATCTGGCCTTTCAAGCACTCACTCTATTCAAAAAACCTCCCCGCCTCCCCGCTGCGCGGGGAGCGACGGGTCGGTTTTTTGAAAAACGTTCGTGCTTGAAAGGCCTTGATATCCACTTATACTTTAATATACTATATATTATTTGTCATGGTTTTGTTTATGTTCGCCATTTTCATTCAAAGGCTTATGTTATATTTAATAAATTATGATACCTATATTTTAAACTCAATTGTTAACTCACAAAAGAGAGAATATGTATAAAAGTTTATTCTCTCATTTCGACTTAGAAAGTGATCCTATATACGTCATTTCATGTTTGCACACCTATTATAAAACACCCTGTATAACTCAATATCAAGATTAAATGGTGTTAACATTAATGCAACAGTTTTTGCGATATATGCTATAAAGTGCGAAGCAAGAAAGGCACCTAATAATGAATATCTCAAGCAATTTCAAGAATCATGCAGTGTTAATCGGATTAAACACAGTTTAAATTCCAATAAATCATTATCTAAAAGAATAAAATATATGAATAGGAGTTCGCTGGTTTTTGAAACATTTTTCTCATGCATTAATATTGTATGAGAATAATTTAACAATACTTCCTAACATTACATGATTACACTGAATGGCAAATATCTCAAGAACCACGTATTGGATATTAATAAAACTACACAGATAACTTAGGAATTCGTCCCTCAATATCAAAAACAAATAATATTAATATTCATACGCCAGCTTTGGAGATTCGAATAGTAGAATGACAGCAATATTTCAGAATATAGTCCCTCAAACTACATGGTTACACCTAATAGCATATATCTCAAGAATCACGGATTGCATATTAGTACAAAATGTGAAAAAACCCAGTATATGAGACATCACTCAGTATCATGAAAAGTGTTAATATTGATATGCCAGTTTTAAAGATATGCGTTATGAAGTATGAGGTAAAATTTGAGACTGGTAACTAATAATGAATGTCTCAAACAATCTCAAGAAATAATAAAAGATAAAATATATAACTTCGCTAGTTTTTGAGATATCATTAATAGTGTATGAGCAAAATATAATAAAAGCACCAAGAATCACATGATCACACCAAATGACAAATATCGCAAGCACTAGATATTAATAAAACTACATTCATTACTTACAAATATATCACTCAATATCAACAATAAATAATATTAACATTCATTCGCTAGTTTTTGAGATACCAGTAGTAAAGTCACAGCAATTTTTGAGAATATCGCCACAAACAACATGATCGCACCTAAAAGCAAATATCTCAAGAATCACGTATTGCATATTAATACAAAATAATATATTACAAAGATCACTCAATATGTAGAATAGATTGTATTAATATTAATGGGTTGATTTCGGAACTATCACGAATAAAATATGCAAAAAATCTGAATATCAAACGCATCTTATTAAACACACAATATTATATATGAATATTATTCCAACTAAAGATATTTTAAATGCAAACGTATGAATCAATATAAACCGTTAACATAAATAATGTTGCTTTGCTTGGTTTGTACATATCACTAATATTGTATGTATAATAAATTTGAGGATAGTACCTAAAACTCAATGATAGAACTATATTGCAAGTATCTCAAAGATTACACATTGTTTAATATTGTTGTTAATGTAAGGTATTGCACCAACAAGCATTATTATTATTATTATTATTATTATTATTATTATTATTATTATTATTATTACTATTATTATATGTTATTCCAATTATACAGGGTGTTCTAAATTATTGGGCCATTGGTTATCTTTGGAGCTTCAAAGTCGGTTAAATTAGTAAATTAGTAGAATTTTATATGTGCTTTAAGATGGTATAAACAGAATTAACAATTGAACATCGGCATTAGGCTGATTTTCAAAAACATATTTTTAATGTATTTTATGTCTTTCGAAATATGTACAAATATACAGGGTGTCCTACGCTCATGGACCATTAAAGTTTATGGGGCAACTACCAGAAGTGCCCATCAACTTTTATTTTTTAAATGGAACACCTTATATATTATTATGTTTCTGACTTCCCCGTTTAATTTGAAACATCTTTTGTAGAGATGTGTGTACACCTATCATTTTTACTTTCTAAGATAAAAATTAAAGGTACCAAGATCACCAAGGTACCAAAATGAGGTCAACATTTTTACCTCAAAAAGACCGTATGAAAAATGGCTTCAATTTCTCTTACAAATAAGATATAAATGGAAAATTTATCTTGAATTGTACCTGAAAGGGACCTCTTACCTAACTGATATATGTTGAAGCTGATTTTTTTTACAAATTAGTAATCCAGAAATGTCTTTAGTTAAGTGCGCATTTAAAGTAAGCGTATTTCATGTTTTTTTTTAATGGAAAGGCATACTTTTTATCTCATAGAGCAATTGGCATGAGAATTTGCCAAAAAAAATATTATACCGTCATATTCTCAAAATAAGTAGTTTTTGAAATATTTCGAAACTGGAAGCGATAGAAGGTTGGAAGTATTTGACCTTAGGAGAACGGTATCAATCATATATGGAAGAATTTTTCAAATTTTTATTTGATCGGGAACCTCATAAACTTTTAATGGTCCATGAGCGGACACCTTGAATAGAGCATCTCATTTTACAAAATATTGTTTATGAAAATAAGTCAAAAAACTGATGTTCACTGGTTCTTCTATTTACATCATGGTAATGTATGTAAAAATAATATTAATTTGCTAATTTTACCGTCTTTGTAGCTCCGTAGGTAACAAAGTTACCAATGGTGGCCCGATAATTTAGAACGCCCTGTATATACCACGGTACTTTTCAATACTCTGCGAGCTGTAGATAATATTTGTAAGGTTTTACAATTTTATAAATATTTCTTTTATTTCACACTAGTCTACTACGTTTTTTTATTCTGCTTTAATCTATTTTATTATATGTTACTCTGCTCTATTAGATTATTCTACTCTACTCCATTCTATTGTACTTGTAGCACAGTGGCGAAATAAAGAGATTTCAGATTTTGGAATTTTGATGATATAGTATTATATAGTATGATAGTATTGCCCAATTTGTTTAGTTGGAGTAATAAATATTTGATATATATCAATAACCAACCAATATAGTCTACTATACTCTATTCTATTTCAATGTACTCTACTTGTTCAAAATGACCACCATCTATGCCATCTCGTGCCAAGATTTTCTAATTCTCTTAACCAATTTGGTACAAAATTGTAGATGCACATAATTGATGAAATTTGCAAGGTTGCTCATCAAATTTTATACAAAAACAAGACTGATAACAATATTCTTCGTGAACATCCACCCTGCTCCAACTCCCCGTCGGGGCGCTTAAGAGGGGGTGCAGGCCAGTGGTGGTCGACCGGCATTGGTTGCCGTAACATTTTCATCCTAAAATAAAACTTTACCATTTTATAATAAATTAATCTTTTTTTTTTCTGTTGAAAATGTTTGCAAAAAGATATTAAGAAACATTGTTACTGCAAATTTGATAAATTACAGCTACGGTTATTTGCATGTATATGTTTGTACCAAATTAGTGAGGACAACTAGAAAATCTCCAATTATTTTTACATGTGTTTTTACAATTTAATTTAATTCAAAATTTTGGTTGGTCTGTTTCAAACTTACAACTAATTTATATTTAATTGTTTATAAAACCCATTATATAAAACAATACAGGCAGCTACTCATAATTAATTTTAATAGTGTTATAATCATTGTTCGTGCCGAACGTTTATTGAATGATTAAATTTATGTTGCAATTGATTGTTGCTAATTATATATTTTTATTGTTTTCGTGTAAAGAAGGTCGTCATTTTATGTGCCCATTTATATCATATTTTCAATTATATGCTAATGAGGCGTTTAAACAATCTTTCATTTGCAAGGCAACGCTATCGCACAGGTATAGTTAAATGGGAAATTAAATAAAAATTACTGTGTAGCGTGGCGCTTTGTAAACAGAGGCTGTTATGGAGATTAATGTGGACCAAAGTAAACTCTCTGATTAACTCTAATCGACGTTTAATGTACCATTGTAAACAGAATAGTAGTCATAGAAATTACTAAGTTGGTTATAGAAACTAAGCTTTGTTTAACCGCTGAAAGTTAAACCGAAACTAACCGCTGATTTAAGTTAGTCATAGAATCTTTGATTCTATGACTAACTAATTTTAAAATAATTTCGGCATTATTGCAATGTTTGGTTTCATTGATATTGCATATATAATAGAGGTTACTGCGAAACTAAAATTTATTTGTTTACTCATCGATATTTATTTACACACATAATATAATAATTACATAGCAATGCAGTTAAGTGGCGAGTATGGTTTAGATCGTCTCTTGTATATTGTAAATACTTCCTTATTGTTTCCAAGAAAATATTTTTTCATTCACTCCAACCATTATATCGATTTACTGGAAATGAGTATAGAAAATTACTCGTTTTCAAATAAATATCCTGCTGATTGCATTAATGTGCAATTTGCTTAAACGCGATATATTTCACGGCTGTCAATATGCAGAAAATCCATTCTTCATACGTGTACAAATAATGAATGATGACCTCAAATTAGAACAACAATTAATCTTTTCGGATTACTCATAGCCTTGGCTGCAATTGCGCGAAAAAAATAATTTAGACGTATGTATAGGAAAATTACCGCATTACCAAGCGATATTTGCACACATTATTTAATGCATTATTGATGTTCGATTTTACAAAAAGCGACGTTATTAATTAATTAAGGCGCGCACACCTTAAAACGTGGTACATCTTCGGTTTATAAATTATAACTCACCGCGCGTATAATTTACTAGCTAATAAAGTTATAAAAAAGGCATTATTAAACAAAATATACGTTGCGGACGCAACTTAATTCTACAATAATTACGGTTTTATTTTACCTCCACACTTTATCACAAATTATTAAGGATTATCTCATCACGATTGAGTTACATTAACGGTCCGATTTTCGAAAATTAATTAAGCACTTGCGCGCTGGCAAGCGCCTTCAAAACGCACGACATTACCATGGAGATCCTTCTCTGCATATTTCATTTCCTGCTTTCCATTCGGCCACCTTCATGTGTACACCTTTTTTTTTCTTACTGAATATTATCACCGCATCTATGGTGTGCTCACAAATGAAGATTTAGTGTGCGCGCGATGACATAATTTTGGAAATATGTACAAGAATGGAGATGCGAAGATTGTGACGTCTCTGTTACAAAAATATTCTATAGTTGCTTTTGTAGATCAACGCAGAGATAACGAATTTATTAATATGTGTCCATTAATATCTATTCCCATGAGCTGGCTGGTGGGTGTACTTGTGTTTGATGTATAATTTTGATTCGGTTTAGCAAGACTTGCAGCTCTCCTACACGCACAACCTGACATTGCGCCTCAATCTTCAATTAACCATCGTGATTTGTGTTAGAAAGAGCAGCTAGAAACGTGATTTTATAACAGATAATCTACGGATTCTCACCACAAACCTATATTATAAATATTACTGGTAAGGATAACACGACCACTGCCTAATGATGTACACGTTATTCGATTTACACCGTGAAAACAAGACTGCATGCACACAGTTTCACATGCAGATTACTCGGTTCGTATTACAGGCTTCGAAAATTAAAATACGCACGATTATTGCACGGATCTCGTACTTTTGCGGGTCTCCATAATGCGCGGAGATGGCAAATTGTTGCGGCCATTACGGCCGATGGAGTGACCGAGATTTTGCGTTATTAAACATATTCCGCTATGTCTCATTTATTATGCAGATGATTCCGACTTGAATGATGGTACCGCTAATAGCCCTGCAAGGTCAAAAAAGTGAATGGCGCATGAGAATCCTATAAACCACTATACTTGATGAAGCAATGAAAAAATAAGTAAATAACATGGAAACTTATAATGGAATAATATGCGCTTGTGGTATATAAATGAATTTTTATTTGAAAGACTTTCAACTTTATTATAGCCGGTATGCAATGATACACGGAATCACATTCAAATCGATCATTAAAAGTTCACGTGGACCCCTACATAATAAATAAGTACTTATTAAAAAAAATCATCCTAATATAGTTGAAGCCAGTATCCTTAAAAGAAGTACTAACTTTCAACTTTCTACCACATCAGGAAGTAGCCATAATTTTTTTTTTAATAGAACGTTCCTACTGCATATTTTTTAGTGTTTATGTATACTTATCTTTATTTTTAACACAAAAAAAAATATTTTTCACGTGTTTCATCATCTCGAGGTTACATCGTCTGTTCCTGGTGCTTTCCCGTTTTTTACTTTTTTTATTGCTTCTTGTACTTCTCCTTTTAAATTTGCTCAATTTTTTTTCTCCTGCCTTTCTTGCAACTTTTCTCCCATTCTTGTGTTACGTTATATTCTTCATCCTGTTCGGTTAATTCTATGAACTATTGTCTCAATCTTCATTATCATGTCTTCATTCATAATAATTTTTCCGTTTTTTTTTGTTCATCCTGTATTATTTTTTTTAAATTTTAGTTGCTTTAGTGTTCCGTAGAATAGTTTTTGGTTCTGCCCCAAATTCTCATTCATTCTTTCGCCAAATTTCGTTCATGATTTTGGTTTTGCTTCTATTATTATTGAATTTATTTTGTTTCTCTTCTCTTTGCATTTTTCATAATCTTCCACTTTTGTTTTGTTTGTAAGGTATCTTTTCCATTTCTCTTTTTTGTCTTTTATCTCCTGACTTCCTCTGTCCACCAGTTTGTTTTTTTCATTTCCCCGTTTCCCATTTTTGTTGTTCCGCAAGTCTCCTTTGCCGCTTCTAGTGTATTTCTCTTAATTGTTTCCCATTTTTCTTCTATGTATGAAGCTTTATGTCGCTATCTCTGAATTTATTTTGTAGTATCTCTTTGTATTACTCTTGTGTTTGTTTTTCTCTTAGTCTGTAGGCTTTTTTATTTTCTGTAACTTTTATCCTCCTATTGTCTGTTTTTTGTATTTTCTTCCAACTCATGTCCATTTTTAGCAGGTGGGGTCACTTCCTATTTCAGCTTGCCTTGTAAATCTCACATTCATTTTGTTCCAGCTGTTTTTATAAATTAGGTGGTAGTCTATTATCGATCCTTCGTTTCTGTATGGCTGTTCTCTTGTGTACTTTCCACAAATAAACAATACTTTTTATGCAGTAAAGACAGAAATAATTATAATTAATACTAATTTTATAACCTATTAGGTACAGTCGTACTCTCATAAATCTAGTACAATAATTTGACATTGCTATATAAAATTGGTATTGTAACCTAATTTGTTGTACTAGATTTATGTGAGCATGACTGTATATATCCTTAATAAACTTGAAATAAATCTAGTTTTTCAATGACATAATACAATTCATTTTTTCTTCTAAAAGTTAAGTTTGATATAATATTGCTACAACCAAAACTGTTCGGAGTTTTTCTTTTTTTAATATTTGGCTTTAATTTAATTTAATTTTAAGTTTTGCAGATATTGATGCAACATTTGTACAATTTTCTGAGAATTTGAAGAATATTCTCAAATATTCCACAAATTATCAGAAATAATGTTTCATTTAATATTGCTAAATCCAAAACTGTTTGAATTTTCTAGTCTGATGTTTTCATCAAGTTTTGCAGATTTGTTGTAAGTTCCATGCAATTTTCTATTATTATTGGTCACTTTTTGAAAATATTAGTTCAGTAATTGCAGATTCATGCAATTTTCATAATTGACATGATATGATATGATATGATACATTGATATGATATTTTGATTAAAATTGTGGACATTTGAACTTTCATGAAATCTGTCTCCATAAAACTTCAATAAAATTTTCTAGTTTTACAATTTTAAATTTGAGGAATTTGAGGAATATACTCACACATTCCTCAAATTCTCAGAAAATTGGTATTACATTTTTCCAAAAGAAATAATGTTTGATTTAAGATTGCTATATACAAAACTATGTGAAAATTTAATTTCTTAGTCTGATTTTTTCATCAAGTTTTGCAGATTTGTTGTAAGTTTCATGCAATTTTCTATTATTTTGGTCACATTTTGAAAATATTTGTTCAGTAATTGCAGTGTCAGGCAATTTTCATGATTGAAATATTTGCGGTTTCTGAACTTTCTAATACTTTTGATATTTTGATTAAAATTGTGGACATTTGAACTTTCATGAAATCAGTCTCCATAAAACTTCAATAAAACTTTCTAGTTTTATACTTTTAATTTGAGGAATTTGAGGAATATTCTCGATTATTCTTCAAATTCTCAAATAATTGGTGTTACATTTTTCCTAAAGAAATATTGTTTGATTTAATATTGCTAAATCCAAAACTATTTGGAAATTTAATTTCTTAGAATGATTTTTTCATCACGTTTTGTAGATTTGTTGTAAGTTCCATGCAATTTTCTATTATTTTTAGTCACGTTTCGAAAAGATTAGTTCAGTAATTGCAGTTTTAGGCCATTTTCACAATTGACATATCTGCGGTTTCCAAACTTTATAATACTTATGATATTTTGATTAAAATTGTGGACATTTGAACTTTTATGAAATCAGTCTCCATAAAACTTCAATAAAATTGTCTAGTTTAAAACTTTTTACGGTTTCAGAACGCCTGCATTAGGCTTTTTAAATTTACCTTCTAATACTTTGAGCGTTTTGATGAAAATTCTAAACAAATAACCTTTCTTGATATATTGATTGCATATTTTGGAAATTCTCAAGCTCCATAATTTGGTCTTTGGTAATTTCTGAAACTTTTATAAAACATTGTTTATTTGATATTAAACATATTTTTTCCACTCCCTGCATGGTAAGTACACTGTTATAACATTGATTTTGTGGAAGTAAGTCCCACTTACCGATAAAGTTTTGGTTACTATGAGCAACGGGAAGTAAGTAATCACTTACTTCCCTCAGGGAAGTAAGTAAAATAATTTCAATAACGTTCTTTCTCTGGCACCAGTCTTTTGAAAACACTTTTGATAACGCCCCTTCGACTTCTCCGGCAGTAGGAAGGAACAGGCAGCATCTGCAGCTTCTTTAATAGCCATTTCTTGTCTAATTTCATTGGAATTCATTTTACAACTGAACGAATTAAACCAACTTCAGGAGTGGAAAAACAGTTATAAGCAATTTGAGAGGTAAGTTTTGACCAGTCTCGGTCTTTATTGCTAGCCCTCGCTGTCGCTCGGGCGCAAACTCGACCTCGACTGGTAAAAGATACTTACCTCTCTTAATGCTTAAATAACTATTATTAAAACTGCTGAATGTTAGCATTTTAGTTGTATATTTTGATAATAGGGAAAAGTTTGCAAATTCATTAAAATTTTCAGGTTTTTATTTTCGTCGGGTTATATTATGTTTTGAAATTTTCCTTCTAATATTTTTGATATTTCGATTGCATACATTGAAAATATTCGATGTCCATAAAACTTTTTGACAAATTTTGGAACTTTTATAAAATGTTATGGAATTTTATTGAAACTAATCATAATTTATTGAAAATGCTGAAAGTTTAGTACATTTATTTATGTACAATGATAATTATTTTGATAATACGATAAGGTTGTCTTTAACTTCAATAAAATTGTTTTCTATTTTCGTCGGTTTCAGAACGCCTGTATTAATTTTTTGTAACTTACCTTCTAACACTGTTGATATTTTGATTGACATTCTGGACTTGCCCCTTTTGATAGCACATTCTAGATATTTTCATAATATTTTAATATAACTTTTTGGTATTTTCAGAAATGTTTACGATATTTTATTTGTTTGAATATTTCTTATTATAGTTTGTATATTTTCATATTATAATTTAGTTTTCTGAGATTTTTTCATTTTGGGTTTCTTCATTATCACTGGGCTTTTGTAAAGAGAGGAGTCGATCTTTATTGGGCTATCGTCCGTGAGACTTCCGCCTCTTTTGTTCAATTTTTTTCTATTTTTTGACAATTCAAAAACAGTTTTGAAAGTTCTATTATTACCTAAGAATTTTTTTAGTTGCAACTTTTTTAGTTTTTTATTCACTTTTTCATTTCGTGTTTTAGATCTGTTAATTAGTTGTAATTACGAGTTCGATAACAGTGCGCAGAATTATGAAAAATATCATTCTCGTGAATTTAATTTTAAATATGGATTTTTTCAATCAAAACTTTTATTAAGTGTGACTTATCGTAATTTAAATTAAAGTGAATACATCCGTGAATAGCTTAGGTTAAATTAGGTTCATTTTGTGCCTTTTTTGTTGTTTGATCACTATTTCATTAATTAGTTTAGACGTATTAGAAAATTAATCAACTTAAAAAAAAGTGCAATTTTTTCATCAAATATTTATTAAGTGTGACTAACCATAAATTAAATTAAATGTATGCTAGTAAGGTTAGGTTAGGTTAATTAAGTGATTTAGATATGTTAGATGTAGTAACCTCGAATATCTCATAAACGCTTCATTTTTTCGAAGTTCAAGAAGTATACCTTTTTTATGACAGTATAGCTAATTTTCCGAAAAATGGTATATGATTTAAAAAAATCCAATCCTCAATATTTTTATGGAGCAATAATTATAGATGAACCCATGTTTCTATGGCACTATTTACTCAGATGATTGTAATTATTTGTAAATATGTGTATTGATAGAGAGACTCGTCGCAAAATATCAGATTTTCAAGTCTACTTTAGTAGAAATATTAATAAGAAGACTGATTTGCTAAGTACAATTTAAGGTCCTATATTTTGGAAACAAAAGCGATTAGAGTTTTTATTTTCATTTTCATGAAATTTTGCCTTTCTTATCATGTTCCTAGATTTATGCCACGAAGTTGTGGGACATCTTGTATATCTATTAAACTGATAAAAAATATTTCGGATTTCGTTTTAGTATCTTGAAATCTTGAAGTATTGCTGATTTATTATTATTGTTTATTATTATTTATTTATTTGTATTGCTTCAACATTATGTGTATTATTAGCAGTAATAAATTTTGACGGCCCATCGAAATCAATGATAGAAGTAATCTGAAATGGCATTAAAATTTACACGGACATTAACCTTTACACAATGCAGACGTTTCCTTATTGTCACCAAACACATTCACAATTTCATGCTAATTACGGCGGATTTAAATAATTCATGTATGTAAATGTAATCTACATCGGTAGACGTGATCTTCGGGCATTTGAATGGAGCGATCATCTCGCTGAATAGTAATAAACTAGCATACATAGATGTGAAGCGTAAATAAGGATTTTATTGCGAATATGTGCTGGAAATGTAAATATAGAAATTATCGAAGTTCATATTCCATGCTCCTCCGTGTTGCACACTCCATTAATAATAGCCCCAGATGAGGCTAATTTAGTAAACATGCTGGAAGAATATAACACGAATTCAATGGAGATTCCATGGAAATGTTATGTATAATTCTGTATAGATTAAAGCATTTCATTAAGACGAATGAGGTAATAAATAATGTATGAATAATAATGTTGATAAGGACTATCAATATAATTTTTATGATCACTAACTAGTGATTACTAATTATAGAACGGTAGGTACAAATTAATTCACACCGTAGGTATATACAGGATGATTCAGATTATAAATCTCTCTTTCGAAGACCCTGGTTTAGGAAAAATGTATAAAAATGAGAATTTCATTTTAACATTCCCTAACTATTAATTCACACAGTATACACAGTGGCCTGCGCTAATAGACCATTAAATGTTTAAGGAGTTCCCGACAAAATAAAAAAATGAGAAAATTTACCTATTTTACCTACCTATTTTCAGGTACTTCTGAAAGAATCTTTGGAAGAAAGAAGATGTTTTGGAGAGAGTAGTGTAATTTCACGTCGGTTGTGAGAGCAAGGAAGACATATGATTTGCTTACATTTAGTTGCTTCTTAAATAGTAATTAAGAGGCTCTATTTGACCACATATTTATTAACAAAAGTTGTTTCATTTGATGTGCTTTGCAGGCCCTAGAAGTTTGTCCGTTCAATTCAATGACACCCTTTACATTTGAATTTATTCAGGGTGTTTCGTAAACATATGCAAAAATGCAAGGGGATATTCCATGAGTTATCCTAAGAATATTTTGTCAGTTGGTGATGTGTGAAAAACCCCTGCTTTGATTCAAAGATACATAGTGATAAAATTGTTTGACATTGTTATTAACTTATTTACGTCAAATTGACAAATAATATTGTTATTGTCCATTTTTTTATCATCCTGTATCTTTCAAACAAAGCAGTTTTTCACACACCATCAAAGGACATATTCTTAGAATAACCCATGGAATAATATTTTTGGCTTATGTTTAGCAAACACCCTGTATAATGTAACGAATTTTTACTAGGCATATACATTTGTACCCCATTCAGCCTGCCTTAGATTTTTTTAAATTTGAAGTAACTAATAATGTTATGGTTTTTAGATATTAAAAGAAATCTCAAAATAACATTAAAGAAATCATTCAAACATTCACAGAAAAAATCGAAGTAAAACATAAATTGTTCAATATGTTCAGCACATGTAAGAATTGTAACAATTTGCGACAATATTAAATTTAACGTAAGTATACAATATATTTGATGTGGACATGCATAATTAAATACGAACTAATAACTTCAAACTTTAACTTAATCTTCAAATATACTTATCCTCAAATGTTGATTAATTTTTGACGAATCAGATCCTTAAATATGATACGAAAATAGATTGTTGAGCTACAATATGTACCATACTATAGTACTATACCATACTATAAAAGTACTACACTATAAATTCCATTGTTATTCAATAATTTAAATAGTTTTTTTATTTATAATTTAAAATGTTACTCAAAAATATTAATCAGTTGTTGACGTTTCAGGTTCTAAACACATATTATCACAGAAACATAAGGAGGTACATATACATGCACATATAAGTAAAAAATTGTTACCGAATGATATTGTTTGCTGTATCGTGTATTATTGATCAAATATTTACTGTAATTGGTAATAAAATAATAAATTTAAAATGCAACTATGAAATCTTGATCAGTTTTGACTAATAAATCATCAAATCATCTTCATCAATCATCCTAAAATAACGATATAACAAAATAGTGCTGCACTGTGAATTATAAAATATTGATGTTAGTCAGAACTGACTGATTAAGTCCTAAAACAATGATAACAAATTGCTGCACAAGAAAGCTAACATGCTATTAATGATCAGAATTTTAAATACTTTTATAATTTAATTCAAAATTTGACTCTAAATTCTTGACGTGCTTTTGACGTTTCAAGTCCAATAAAGTGTTGTTGTTGTAAAGCAGTGTTGTTGTCCCGTGTATATTTCTGGACTTATCTGATTTAAGCAAAAAACGCATTTGCTCTTGAGGCTCAATAATGTGTTTTGCCAAAAAAAATATTGATTTATTGTCACAGAAACATGAAGAGGCAAACAGATATGGACATAATGGAGTGAATATTAGGCTCAAGTGATCTCAATGAGAAGTTTTAACCTTCAATAATAGTTTTGTTATAGTTTCATCCATTTTGGATATCAGTTATAAATTTATTGTTATAATTTTTTATAGAAGATGCTATAAAATAACGATAAAATACACGTGTTAGCTAAAAATAGCTATTTGAGCAAGGCGTGAAGTGTTACATTGGTGTTCTCGAGGGAAAATTGGTAATTTCGCGAGAGCAACATTGGCACTAGAATAGCACACAATATTTTTCATACGATTTTTTTTATTATACAATCATTAATTAAGGTAGGAAAGTAGTTAATTACAAAATATGTTCTCAAATATTTAATTAGTAATAATTACTGGAAAATAACAATATTAACTATTAGATATATTAATTCTGTACAACTTGACTGCTGCGCTGCCGAACTCAATAATAATTCAATTTGTAAAGAAACTGATAAGATTGTATTCTTTGCAAGCGACAAAGTGTTTACGCGAACTTGTTGTCAATAGCAACGCGCGACGAAGTGACGGTCATCGGAAAAAGTCAACTTTACGCTCGCATTAGCAAGCAGTAAGACTTACTTTGTGTGTCAATTGTAGGAACAAATATTTAGCGTAGAAAAATGGCCAAAATGTACTCAGATTCTCAAAATAGATGTGTCTCGAAGTGTCACGTTTCAAGTTTCACTAATATTGTAAAAACTATTTTTTTGTATATCAGGTTATAAGTTTCAATAATATTTTTTTACAGCTGCTATATAAAAATAACAAAATTCACCAATTAACTTAGCGAAAATGAAGTTAATAGTTGTCGAAATGAATGTGGGTGTATCAAATTATTTTAATATACAAGGTATCCCAAAAATAGTTGACAGGCTCTCAACAGCACGCCACTCGGGGATGCCAACTGAGTCCTTAAAAAGTGCCATAAAAATTCGTTCTACTTTTTGAAATAGAAATATTGCTAGTCAAAGTATAATATTACAGCAAGTTTAGAAGGGCTCTTAGAAGGATTTAAATGAAAATCATGTGTTAAGTTGTTTGATTATAGTTTTTTTAAATAATCTTAATGGATATTTCCAATTCTAATAAAATGTTTAAATATTTCAAAATGAACATTGTTGAAAAATCAACGTGGCAACAGTGTGATGTACAAATAAAATACTGACAATGAAGTCTTCTATGATTTATGTTTTTTGAAAGTTAAAAAAAATAATTTTGTTTCTTTATTTTTTTAGTACTTTCTAAGGACTCAGTGGTCATCCTTGGGTCGTGTGCTGTTGAGCTTGTCCATTACTTTTTAGGACACCCTGTAGAAAGTTTTGTAGAAAATAATTTTGAAATACAAAAACTAATCTAAACTTCTATTTAGAAGTTCAAATTTATACAAGTAATAAAAATATACACTGTGTACTATATTGTAAACTTTTTTATGGTAGATTATTAACATAAACATATATATATATATATATATATATATATATATATATATATATATATATATATATATATATATATATATATATATATATATATATATATATATATATATATATATAAACATATTGTTTCATTAGAAACTGTTTGCTCAATTATGTACACAGAGGGTGAGTAAAAGGTAAGGAACCACCTCTCTAGAGCCTCTATTATTATTGTTAGAAAAAAATGTTTTGAACAAAAGTTTGATGGCAAATTATTTGCTACAATTTGACTGTTTAAATTTTTTTTTGTGACGCGGCACGTTTTGTAAATGACGTCATCGATTCTTATTTTAAATGGTAACCTAATTTTGTCTATTAACACATTTGATAGCATTTGTTTTACTGTTTGGAAATATCTGCAAATACCATGAGTTTGCATAATTGCATATTGAGTTGCATCAAATTTCTAAGAAAATCGAGTTTTATACCTAATGACCTAAATGTCAAAAATAAAAGATAGGTTTGGAAAGCAAATGATATAAGTTAAAAAATACGACGTACTAATGTCAGTTTATGTTTATGAAATAAGGTTGTAAATCAATCTGTATTTTTTTTCTTCTAATAATAATAATAAAGGCTCCAGAGGGGTGGTTTCTTACTTTATACTCACTCTGTATATTATTGAGTAGTTAGTAGTACCATTGATTATAATACCCTTATAAGGGTATAAGGATATTATAATCAATGGTAGTACTCGATGAAATGTACTGGGCATAGAATTTATTTTGATATTTATGAACTTACAGTTTAATAAGAAGGTAAGTAAATCGGCCTGTGTAATACAATGTGAAATTTTAGATAATTATGTAATAATTTCCAATGAAAACAGTAACAGTAAATACTTGCAGCAATTGTATGTACTTAAGAAGTTTTAGAATTCGAGAATTGAATAATAAGATCCAATATTTGATCATAAAATGTAATATGACTTGTAAGTTGTAAAAATTTCGTACAATTTTGTAAAAAAAAATGTCACAGAAAGAGCTCACACACGCATATATACATATTGTCAAAATTAACTTTTGGACCGTTTCTTCATTATCCCATTTGTAAAAAAAAAATTGACTTACAGTCAGAAAAAGATAAAGAGGCATTAACACAAGGGCACATGTGGTCAATCATAAACTCAACCGACGTTATCTCGAGGTTTTCAGGAATTTTCTCAAAAAAATTGTTTTTAGGCAGTTTTCAGAAATGGTAAAAATTTTACCTCCATGTTTTAAATTCCCCTAATTAGTCATTTTGATTATTACAACTGCTACATAAATAGGGCAAAACTATGTTTATTAACTTAAAAAGTGAGATTCAGATGGTTTTGAAAAATGGTGATTTCAAACAGCTGATAAAGAGATCATCAAAAAGATAAAGAGGCATCAACACATGAGCACATGTAGTCAAACTTAAACTCAAGCGATGTTATCTGCAGGTTTTAAGTTTCAGGAATGTTATAACAAAATATGTTTTTCGGCAGTTTTCAAAAATAGTAAATATTTTACCTCCAGGTTTTAAACTCCCCCAATGTTGTAATTTTTTTTATTAGAACGGCTACATAAGTAGGGACTATGATTATTAACTTAAAAAAAAGAGATGCAGATGGTTTTTAAAAATGGTCATTTCAAACAGCTGGCATATTTACTACTATAAGCAAGACATATTATTAATAAAGTTCACTCCTTCTAAAGTTTCGGATAAGTTATATGACGGATATATATATATATATATATATATATATATTTCCATATAGAATATAGAAACAACCTGTCCAAGGCATTTCTGTTCACCTTGAGTATCTTTAACCGTCAGTTATCTATTCGCAAGTTTATCTTAGTTTAGTCTTAGGATGATGTACCTTATATTTGTGCTGTGTTTTTTTTTAAATTATGGCTTATGTTTTAAACCTGTATGACGACTCAAACACGTTTTTTAAGTCAAAGGAGAAATAAATACAATGCAATATCACAGTAAACTAAGCTGTAAGAGATATATGTTAAACTTGAATGTTAATGTTACTTGAAGGGTTTTGCAAAATTACTGCCTTTTCTGCTTCTACCAGTCATTAATATGTCTTCGTTAATAATATAAAACTTCTCGACCTTGAAGACTGCAAGGAATTTCTTCGACCCAATAAAAATAAACGGCGTTGTTGTTTCAAGATTGATTGTTATATTTATTGCAGCGCTGGCCGTAGATCCAGGCCTAATTATAATAGAAAAAGTGCAGAGAATGTCTGTTTAGTGTAAATAAATGCTTATTAAGACGCTCGAACCATGAAGCATCCGGTGCATTCGATTGTTCTGCGATGATCCACATTGATTATAGCAATTAACACAAGGACGCGTTAAAGGTCATGTCGTTCCTTTCATTGATACTTATTACTGTGAAGAAGACGTGTTGCAATATTTACGGAGCACAAATAAATCCACTATTAATTATCCTCGCATCCACAATCGGCAAGTGCAATTTGTTTGTTGTGCTCTCGAAAAATGACTGGAGAGAAAATGGATCCTTGTGTAACATCAATGGTTCGGCATAACCGTTCATATCCATTTCATTATTACCACACGTAATAATAACTCAATAGTGCTGTAATGATTTAAAATTGTGCGAGGAGGTTCAAGTTGGATAAAAGAAAAAGGATTGCGACCAGTAAATGTTAACAGGTTTCGCACGGGATATGATAATACGGACGTGTGACGGTGATATCGTAACTATTAATTTAAAGCACAAAACTAATATGTTAACAGTCACCTTTGCCGGGAGACGACATTGAAAGCGTATATTTATCTGGCATTAATTCGTTATAAGGAGCGATGCTTACATTAACCGGCTTATAATCTAATTTATTGGAATAGTACCGGCTAATAGTACTTACTAATTGACATCTGTGTTAACATAGTTATTTTGATCCGCCGACATTAAACTAGTTCCGCCGCCGAAGCCTCAAGCGTGTGCGTTTACGTCGTAAACCATCTCGCATGGTAATTATTAAATAACGCAGCCGGCTGTTAACATGGATTGTGCACTTTATATAACATTTAACAGGATTTACGTTCTCAATGCCGGATCCGTTCGTAATTAAAATATCGCCAGAAATTATCGGTTCGAATCCGGTTAAGCACGCGGATGGATCGATATTTCAGCGGCTTGTGGGTCTAATTATATATTTATTTCGTAGGCATTGCGTTTGATTATTAATTTTTTATTTCGTATATCGTCAGATATACTTATTAGCATATATAATGTAATTTTAATTTATATGTGAAATAAATCATTATAATTTGATGGCTATAATATACTATTATCATTAATAAATAAAATATTAAGTATACAGTTTAAAAACTTATAAGATTTTTTTTTATTTGGTAGGCATAAAAGAGAAAGTGGTAATCAATTTACATGTATTCAAAAGGCAGAAAATCAGTTATTGCTTATAATTGCTCAAAAATATCAATAGTTTTAAGTTTAAGGTTTTATCCATAATTGAGATTGGTCATTAAGGTATTGTATGTTGAGTACTGTATTGATTGTTTTATCTATTTCAAATGCTTCTAATAAAATTAGTTTTTTATATTGACAACACAAACTATACAGCAACAAAACCAAAAATAACGAATCTTTTAAATACATCCTTTCACAAAGAAGAATTAAAACTATTAAACAAAGGACACAGATATACATTAACCCCAAAAAATAGAATTTTTCCTTTTCTTTCAATAGAACTAGATATTGCAATAAAACATCGCCCACAAGAACAACAAATAAAAGGAAAATGCATAAAATAATTAAAATAGCAGAACAAAAACAACACACAAATGCATACACAAAAACTAATGAAAAAGAAAAATCAATTATTAATACCTAATATAAAAAGAAACTTAATAACAAAAACTTAACAATTGTGACTGCAGGTAAAAATGCAGGTTTAATAATTTTAAATAAAACAACCTACATAAATAAATCAGAAAATTTCATAAATAACACAATGTCACTCTACTAATTAAAAACCCAATCATCTCTTTTAAAACCAAACAATAACTATTATAAAAAACGCAAAATCTACTTACAAAAATATACAAATAATAAAAAAAAACACATACTACCAATTAATCCTATTACACCTAAACTTTACGGCCAACCTAAATTACATAAAATAGACAACCCAATTGAACCAATTATATCTTCTATCAACTCTCCAACATATAAATTAGCCAAAATTTTAAATTATATAAGTAATTAAGAACATTGTAAAATACAAACCAAAACACACAATAAATAACAGGAACGAACTTATTCAACACATAAACAACACAAAATTACAAACAAAATACACTTTAGCCTCATTTGACATCAGAAATGTATACACAAATGTTCCAATTAATGAAACACTTACTTTGCACACACAATAAAATTAAAAAACACAAACTAAATCAAACTGAAAGTATTGAGATCTTCAATTTAATTAAATTAACAATAGAACAAAACTTTTGATTTTTCATTAACAATTATTATAAAATTAACGATGGACTACCTATGGGCACTTGGTGGCATACTAGCAAACATCTTTACAATTTAGAAAAGCTAATTATTAATAACACAAACCTTTGGAAACACAATGTAGATGACATAATAATAATATGAACAAATAATATCAAACACACAATCACAGATATACATAATTACATAAACACATTACATAAAAACATCAATTTTATTTTAGAAATCGAACAAAATAACAATATTATTTTTTTAAATCTAACTATATATAAAACAAATAACAAAATCGAATACAATATTTATAGAAAACCTACAAACATACATCATTATCCTAGCAAACTCTTTTCACCACAATACCCACAAATATGCTGTCATACACATATACATACACAGAATGCTAACAACACCTCTCAATGAACTAATAAATTAAATAAAATAAATTTAATAAAATAAATCGCCTTAAATAATGGTTTTAATATAAACACAATAAACAAAATAATTAAAAAATCAACAAACAATTATTTCAAAAAACAATCAATATAAATAATAATACAATAATATCAAAAACACAAACAGAAAGTAATAGAAATACCACATATTATCAATCATTCACATTTCAAACTAACATAAGCAACAAAATTATTCAACACTTAAACATTATAACATTAAAACGTCTTTTTCAACCATAACATTCAACCAGACCGTTTAAAATAACAATAAAGGAACATTTAGGAGACATAAACATTTAAAATTTTGGACGACACCTATACTTTCACAATCATACTTTCGACATAAACAAAAATACTAAACTCTTACACAATACAGATAAAGGCTTAAAACAAATTTTATTAGAAGCATTTCAAATGGATAAAACTATCAATACAGAACACAACATACAATGCCTTAATGACCAAACTTAATTAACATTGAAACCTCTATATAATTTTTTGAATAATCCCCATAACACATAAGACAACATAAACAATTAAATAAAACTTCAAATTAGACATCTATCAAATTTCAAATTACATTTCAAATAACTTCAGGTAGTCCAGTCAAATTAGACTTTTTGGCGGAAATAAATTATATTTATATCTCGTAAACGGTGTACCGCCTGAAAATTTTTATATTTGGTAAAGTTGATGGGAACAAAATTTTGAGCAAAATTTCTATTAGACGGTTTGGCACAAAAGCTATAGTTCGCGCGGAATAGAGGCCGGATGTAAAATAAACAGTAATAAATCCAGGCGGAAATAAATTGGGCGTAGATAAATTATATAGTTATAAAACTTGGTATACTTACTCTTAAGTACTCTAGAATTGAAAATCCGTCGAGTTTCCCCTCCCCCGGTGATGGATTCATCCCTTAATATTGAAAAAACACTCCCCAAACGGCGTACTTGTGTTATTTTTCGCAAATATCTCGTAAACTGTGCACCGCCTGAAAATTTTTATATAAGGTAAATTTGATGGGAACAAAATTTTGAACAAAATTTATTTTACTCGGTGTGGCACAAAAGCTATAGTTCGCGCGCAATATAGGCCGAAAGTCAAGTTATCCAGTAAATCCAGGCGGAAATATATTAGGCGAAAGTAAATTATATTGTTTTGAAATTTGGTATACATACTCTTGAGTACTCAAAAATCGAATATCTTCCGAGTTTCCCCTCCCCCTGTGGGGGCTTCATTCCTTAATATTGAAAAAACACTACCCAAACTGCGAACTTGTGTAATTCTTCGCAAAACCTCGGTTAAACAATTGATTTTCGCTTGTTAAAATCCGCCTACGTGGATCCAAATAAGGGTGTAAATTGTCGAGTTGCTACCCGAATCCAGTTTGTAACCACGGCAACGAATCAACAAATTATAATTATGATTATAATTATCCATATACCGGTGAAACCATAATTCCAATTGTGATATGAATCTGATATTCGAGATCCTTGTGTTTTTCTGCTTCTATACGAATGTCGAACGTCTTTGTACGATAAGTTTGAAGTTTCCATTGAATTTTATGCATATTCCTGACTCATTATAATTAGTTTACGTTAATTGTGCCCTGAATTAACTATAATTCTAGCGATACAAATCCTATTTGACTACCTAAGTAATCCTATTATATCTAAATACCCTAAATCTAATAAATTCAGTAGAATTTTGTATAAACAAAATCCTATCTAACGTATACAATAAAATAACAAATTAAATCTATTAAATAACATCCCAACATATAAAATAACTAAAACACTTATTTAAAAATTGATTTTACTTTCTATCAGCAAAATTAAAAACTCCCATAAAAAAATAATTTTCACACAATGTAATTCTTCCTCACACTACCAAATTACATAAACACTAAATCATTTATACACACTGTAACATTAAACACATAACAAATACTATTATAATTTATATTTAAACAATTTTGTAAGAATTTGAACTCCAATTTTATATTTAACTTAATTTATTGTATTCTTCGTAGATATGGCTCTGAAGATAGTTTTTTAAAACCGATACTAGCCTGGCGATAAAAATAAATAAACAAAGACCAGTTAGTTCTTAATAAAACAACCTTAAATTAATATTTTTCAAATGTTATTACAGAAATATCATTACATTATCTAATCTTGAAATACAATTTTATAAAATAAAATCTCTCGCTTCCGTAGAACAGCCACTAAGAAATTTTGGATTTTTTGGATATTATATTTCATTGCAAAATTTCCATAAAAATGTTAGGTAATTACAACGTTGTTCCTTTCAGTAGTTTTATTATGTTTCATGATTTGTTCAAGTAATGACAATTTCATGTTAACAAAAGTTAACATTTACATAGGAGATGTGAGTAAACCTTTTTTGATTACAAGTCCTTTCCCATATAAGTGCTTTCATTTTGTTTAATGATCATGAATATAAATTGCATATTTAATACAATAATTGCGATTTGTTGAGGTTGTACGTGCACAATTTAATTTCTCTGTGTGAAACAGGAGGCTGCATTGATTGAGATTGAAACGTTACATCTGAATGTTGTTGGGCAATTTCACGGCTCTTCGTCTCGCTCCTTAACCATATTAATGTAATTATAAAATTGCACTTAATTGGTCAGAAAAAAATCCCAATCCGGAATCGATTTAAAATGCAACGAGTTCATTACAGAGCCATCTTGAATAATACGTTATAATCACTTAATGGCTAATTAGCGGTGTTCTTTCGCGAATGTAGGTTTCCTAATTGCGGTGCAGCGTCGCGGCACAAAAAACGTGATACGAGACGTCCTTGGTTCGTCACAGTCGGGATATCGCGAAATACATGCACCGTTTATTTTTATACGATCTTACATAATAAATTAGTTTTAAATGAGTCAGTTGTTTATGGCGATCGAAATAACAATTGTGTGGAAAACGGTCGGGTTTGCACAACGATTTGTACAGGATGCGCCATCGCGTGCTTAATTATGCCGCTTTTAGCTCTTAATTGTGTGCATTAATATTTAATTATGTACAATAAAGCGTTTATTGTTTATTAAAAGTGTTCCTTTTAAATCACCCGCGTAGATCAGTGGTGTGCGATTGCTGTATTTTCACAGGACTCAACAAGGCCGTGGCATTCTGAGCCTTAATTTATTTATAATGTTGTAGAGTAGTAAATCAGTAATAATACATCGATTTCAGAAATAATATGTCATTATTTTCAAGTTTATCACAATGGTATAATCCATCCGGCTGAATAAATTGCGTAATAAATGTTTAATTATAAACTAGATTAAACTCACAGTAATTGAACTTTTTTGCACCAAACAGGATCTAGGAATCCTTCGTAAATTAAGAAAAAAACTTAACTAAGTCACTTTCCATTCACACATTCTATTTAGTACGTACATTCTAATCAATATAGCAATTTTAGATTCATACTAATATATGATTTATGTTCAAGGAGCATCTAATTTATGTCATTTTTGTATAAAACAACTTGTATGTAATTACTGAATTTTACAGGAATTTGTTTAAAAACTGTAATTGAGGAGCGTCCATGCAAAATTACACATGTCCAATAACAAGATAACAGATTTGCGCAAAAAATGTGTTGTCCTATAATTTATCCATATGAAATTACAATCGTCCAAGAAGCAATGGCTAAACTAGGAAGAATTAAAGTCGAAAAACATACGCTATTTTTTTTTTAGTGAACATGTGTGGTTTTGCATGAACACTACTCAATTATTTGGCATTTGGGTTTACATTGAAATAAATTTAATAAAATAAATTATATTCAAATTCAGTTAGAATTTTTTGTACGAAATAGAAAATGTACAAATTTGATTTAATTTGAAGATTATAGGAATATATTATAGAACAATAAGAAAATTTTTTAATTTCTTGACATTTTAGAGGTTAGCTAAATGTGTTCATCAAGTGTTTGCGCTAAACTAAAATTTGAGCACTGCACTCAAGGCACTGAAAGAAGAAAATTAAAATTTAAACTGCAAAATCGAAAATTAGAAATTTTTCTACTCGGCTTACTATATATCAAAGTGATACTGTTTTACTTTACATCTGAAAATATTTTCACATCTAGAGATGAAAATCAACATGTAAAATTAAATGGAAGCTTGCATTAATTTCTATGGAAACGACTTTACAAGCATTAATTTTAGTAATTTGCATTGTGACAGTGACAGTTCATTTTGAATTACATTGAACTTGAATGTTTTGAACTTGGAAGTTCTCTAATATCTAATATTTTATAAACTAATTTTAGGTTTTATGAATATCGATTCAACAATTTCTATGAATATTTTTGCTCAATTAAAAAAAACTTAAATTAAACTTACACTTATACGTAATCTATACATTTTCAACTTCAATTTCAAAAAAAGTACAGTCAATTTCAGAAAAAGTTTATGCAATTTCATACAATATAACAAGTTCAGACAAGGTAAAATTAATTCGAGAAAAAGTAGCTTTAATTTAAGAATAAGTAACATCAATTAAGAGAGAAGAGAAGAAGTAACATCAAATTTCGAAAAATTAACTTCGAATTGTACAGGTAATTTCCATTTCAGAATTTTTATTAAGTATTTAAGAAATAATATCTTACTTACTACTACTTACATTTACTAGTTTGTTAAGAATACTCAGTACGATATTTAAGGTACTGTATTAATCATGTTTAACTAAACTAACAAAATAGCTCCTGATTTCCTCCTGCTTCAGTTCTTGCATTACACGCCCAAGAGATTCATAGCTGGCTTCATACCCTTCTTCTTTGGCGATTTCCAATATAATTTTCCAATAGTTCATGCTCATTATTGTGATTTTCCATTATTGAAATACAACAAAACTGTTCATCAATTCATGCACTTTTATTCAGTTTTATTCAATATGAAACTTTTGAACTTAGAAGTTCTCTAATATCTAATATTTTACAAACTGTAAAATTGTAAAAGAGATAATATTTCCCACTCGAGATGATATACGTGTTTTTCGTTCGTGGAAGCTGTCCACGAAAAACAACTGTGTTTTATCTCTTGTTGCAAAATATACTATTATTTATAAGATTAAAAAAATATATTTATAATAACTAAATATATTTTATACTATAAAGTTTCTTTACAGAGAAGAGATATAATAAAATTTTTGCAAAACAAAAATTCTGGGATTGAATGATTAACAAAATTTACAAAATACTTTATTTTTAATTTTATAAACGGAATCATATAAAATTCTCCATACAAACTATATCTGTTACGGTATTCTATTCTTTAATACAGTAAATAGATATTTGAGGGCTGATGGCCTAAAAAATTTTGAGAAACTTTTATGCTCCAGATTTTTTTTGTAATAATTATATGTATACTTCTCAGAGAATTTTGAGAGACATAAATAACTATTTATTGTCTTCAAAAAAGGTAATTTGAATTTTGATTATTGTGACCTAGGAGATTTTGTACTTGGCTATTACGTCTGTATAGAGCACTAGGTTTGAAAATACAAGAATATGTAAAAATTTATTCTGCACTATAAATGCATAAAAATGCCTAGAATTTTCTGAAATATGCGGAACAAAACAATTCAGAAAAATTAGGATCTTTTTTTACATTTTTACCTTTAATTTCAGAAAATGTAAAATCAATTTCAAAAAACAACAAATTTAGAAAATGTAACATCGACGTCAGAAAAAGTGATTTCATTTTCAGAATGTTTATACGGTAGACTGCTAGGGTGAATAAAACTGAATGAACTGCTGAATAGTTTTATTGTATATCAATAATGAAAAATTACAATAATGACCATGAACTATTGGAAAATTATAATGGAAATCGCCAAAGAAGATGCAATGCAAAGGAGGGTATAACATAGCCAGCTATGAATCTCTTGGGCGAGAAATGAAAGAAACTGAAGCAGGAAGAAATCAGAAACAATTTTGTTAGTTTAACATGATTAATATGGTACCTTAAGTATCACACTGAGTATTCTTAACAAACTTGTAAATGGTAAGTATTTTTTTAGTCTGCTTTATTTCCTTGCCATCTATTATACATCACTTATTCTATAAGTAATCACTATATATAATGGTTATGTAATTTATTCAAGATATTATTTTTTAAATACTTCTACTAATTCTGAATTGGAAATAACCTTTTCTGAAGTCGAAGTTAATTTTTCGGAATTTGATTTGATGAAAATTCTCAAAATGTTATTAAATGTGTAAAACTATTTCAACTTCCGCGAAATATGCTCTAAATTTAATAAGAAATTGCACAAAAAGCTCGAAAAATGCTCAATGTTGTACGAAAAATGATCAAAATAGCACTTACTATACTATAAAATAAACACATACTGCTCAAAACTACACAAAAATTAAAAATACTCACAATGGTACGAAATATGCTTAAAATTTAAAAATAATATGTATAAATTTGCAAATTTCCATGAAATATGATGTAAATTTAACAAAAATTTCTCAAAATTGGATGAAAAATGCTCAGTATGGTACAAAAAATGGTGAAAATAGCACTTAATATGTTACAAATATGTTGTAAATTTAACAAAAATTGCCAAGAACTGCACGCAAATTGCTCAGTATAGTACGAAAAATGATTTCGGAATACTTAATATGGTAAAAATTGAAGAAAAAAAAATTACTGGATACTACACGAAAAATATTGAGTGAGAAATGCAAACAATAATAAAATAAATCTCAGTTTAAAATACTACACGACCAAATGCTCAAAATTATACAAACAATGAAAAATGCTCACAGTAATACGACAAATGCTAAAGGTTTAATTAAACATGTAAAAATTTGCAATTTTCCGCGAAATATGTAGTAAATTCAATAAAAATTACTCAAATCTGCACGAAAAATGCTCAATGTGGTAAGAAAAATGATTGAAACAGCACATATGTTACAAGTTGAAAAAAAAACCTGCTGAAAACTACACGAAAAATTCTTAATATTGTTTAGAGCTTAAAAATCATTATCACTTTTTTTCTCAATCAAATTTATACGAACAATGAAAACTGCTCATAGTAATACGAGGAATACCTAAGAAAAATTATGTAAAATTGTGCAACTTTCCGAAAATTATGTTGAATATTCTACAAAAAAATGCTCAAAACCGTATAAAGAAAGCTGAATATGGTACGAAAATTGATTAATATAGCCCATAACATGTTACAAATAAGTTGAAAATTGAACAAAATATGCAGAACACTACACGAGCAATGCTCAATAAAGGTATGGTACGAAAAATAATTAAAGTAGCACTTAATATGCTACAAATTGAAAAATAAAATTGTTGTAAACTGAAGAAAAATGCTTAATGTTGTGTGAAAAAAACTAACATTTAAAAAATCAAACTACACCGCAAATTGCTCAAAATTACACGAATAATGAAAATGCTCACAATAATACGAAAAATGCTAAAAAATTAACGAAACAAGTAAAAGTGTGCAATTTTACGCGAAATATGTTGCAAATTTAACGAAAACTGCTCAAAGATGTGCAAAAACTCTCCAATATGTGAAAAGCACCAAATATGCTATAAATTGAAAAACAATTGCCAAACACTACACGAATAATGCTCAATATTGTGTGAAAGAAGCTAACAATTAAATACAAACTCTCACTTTAAAAAACACACATCGCAGTCACGACATTTTTTTTAAATAGTAACTCTTAACTATTTGTAGTAATGTCTAATAAAATAAAAATTCTGCTATTATCGGTACCAATTAATTAGAGAAAATCCTCAAATTAGAAAATATTAGTAAAACAAAGGCAAATATAAAAACAACCCAAAAAAAACATGAAACATTATTTTTTTGATTATTTGTTTTTTCGGTATTACTTCTTCCTGGTTTTATTTAGAACATATTTTAAGTACATTAAACTAAAAGTAGGAATACTATTCCCGGGACAAATATTCACTTTTTTCATATTGTGAATTCGTGAACGCGGATTTGTGTTCACAAATTAAAAAAAAGATTTTTGATTTTTGAAAAAAAAATCTCATAAAAATTTAATTAACTTGATTAAACATATCCTATAGAAACAAAATAGAAATCAAAGAAAAGAATGAAGATGATGTAGATGACGCACGAATTGGACTTTTTAAAGGAACAAATGACAAAAATTCTAAAAATAATGCTATATTTTTATGAAATTTCGAATTATATACATTAGCTCATATAATTAAAGTTATATTAATTACAAAATGCGTCACATAAAATTTTATTACACTTATAATTGGCTTAGGAACAATATGCAAATGCAAATTTTGGCACTTACGGTATTTTTATATAAATTTTATTGAGTCTACGAGTGAATATTCATATTCATTTGTTTTTTAATTTTATTTATGAATCTGGGCAACTTTGTTATACAGGGTGATTTTTTTATAGTGTTTAAAGATTTTACGTACATTCAAACTTTAAAAACAAAAATTAAAATTTTATAATCAAAAGTACATCATCCTATTTAAAATGGGGGATATTTTAAATAAGATGATGTACTTTTGATTATAATAAAGTTACCTCTTAACCACTCAAAATCGAGAGAATAGAATAGAATATAATACAACTTATTAACATTATTATACAAAATTTTGAACCACCTATTCTCGCCCACCTATTCTCGCTCGGACCGTTGCTGCTAGACTAATGAAAATTTACCAAAACATCTGATTGGAAGTTATTGGAAATTTGATGTGCTACTTTTTAAAATTATTTTCGTGTATACAGAGTGTACCATAAATCCAGGACAAAATATTTTGTCTCATGTTTAAATAGAACACCCTGTATATTTTTTCATTATTTTAATCTGCTTCATGTGGGGTTCACAAATCATTTTTATTTTTTGAGATCAGATACAACGTTGCCAAGTTATTTACATTTTAATCGAATTGAACGAAAAATCATGTGCGTGGAAAAAATTGAACAAAACCTTATTATAAGATATCAATGAAAGAATCTGCGTATTCAAGTACCCAAGCAATGTGCCAAAATATACACAATATTTTGAGTAGCGTAGAATATACAGGGTGTTCGGAAACAACGATAACATTTTGCTATTTTCGAATGGCTAAAACTCATTTTTTTCAAATGGAACTCCCTGTATATAGCATCATATTCTGAGTGCTCATTTAAGCAGCTATTCAATGGTATCATTGTATAGCTGATAAAATATCATTAATAGTATTATAACTATCAATCTTAATAAGTTATAGAGGTATTGATAAAAATATAAACAATAACTTTTTCGACCACTACTCGAAGCACGATTTTGATTTATTCATTTTGTCAAATCTAGAGATATAACGATTAGATTTGAAAATTAGTTTGACATATCATGTTTTTAATATTATTTAAAGTTGAAATATTATTTTTTTGCTTTTATCAATAACTCTATAACGAGGGACAAACGGAAAATTTTCCACTATTAATGTTCAATTTATTTTAGCCTCCTAAATCAAATCCCAAAAGTACGGGCATCACTTTTGAGACACCCTGTATATATCATAATAAATATTCTTACAGATAAACGTTACAACAACTAAATCTACATAATTACATTTGAAACTGGAAATTAGTCTATTGAATAAAATGTATTTATAACAAGATATTGGCTAACTCTCTGTTTGAAAATCTTATGGGGCAGTTCTTTGCTGTTTTTTTTGGAATTTTATTAAATAATTTAACCAAATAGTAACAAAATGAGTAAATCAGGCAGTTCTGACTCTTTTGTAGTCTCTGTTGCGGAGATGGGAGGTAAATACAAAAAATGTGATTAAATGTGTTCCCGCCAAATGGATTACCATCTCGCCAAAATTTCATGAAACTATTTTAAACCGTCTTCGAGATATCGCCTTGTAACACTTTGAAAAACTCACCCTGTACAAGTATACACAATTTATCACATTTATGCAACAAAATGCACATTTTTAAATTTATTACTTTTATGGAGATTTTTAGACAATATCGCTGAATTATTTTGTATTTTCTGATCGTAATCAATAACAATGTGATTGTGATCATTTATGATCATTTGTGTTTTATTTTAGTAAAGATTTACTTAAAATTAGTACTAAGATTGTTTATCATATAAGTTCAGTTTGGACTTTTGGCATTTTTGTATAAATTAATACTTGTAGTTATTCATAACGAAATAGCAAATAATACAAAACCATAATTATTACAGTTTAATTGAATTTGGCCAACAAAATGTTTTTAAGAGAAGTTTTTAGATAATATAGAGGATTTTTTTTGTAATTTTAGCGTTTTAGTATAAACTTCATTGATAGAGCATAACATTGTATTGGATTATTTCAGCATATACCAATTTTTGAATGAATGCTACATTTGGGTTAAAACCTACAAATCTTCAATTCTGCAATCATTTGTAACATTAAAATGGTATTATGTATACGCAAAATCATAAATTAACAATTTTAGTATACATGTTACTCGTCGCATTCTCGGAGCATCTAATGTGGCTGTGTCACGAAGTGGTCAGGTAAGTGGAGAATTATTAATATTTATTTATATGAAGATAATATATGAAATGTGGTAATTGAATATTTCGCAATAACCTCACATGAGCTATCATTTAATCGGACTAGAGTTATAGACGTTTCGTGACCGCCATCGTCACCATTGCGTGGCTGCATTATAAAAGTTGCGATAGGGCTTATAAGAGACGATACCCGCGACTTTGCAGCACTGCAGTGTGATTAATTTCAATTAAAACCCGTACCCTATATGTACATGCGAAACACATTTTTCGTCATTAAAACGCCGCCGTATCTTCGGAACAAATCGAAATACAAATTAGCATGTCTCGCAGAAATTTATTATATTTACACATATTTATGCATTTAGCTTGATTAAGTAATAGTATATGTAAATTAACTTAATATATGTGCGTTAAATTGAACGTGTATTCCATATGTCGTTTGCAAAATAAATAATGTACAAAAAGCGATGTCCCATATACGCTCTTTAAACCAATAAATTTAACATTGGTTGCCGTTAGGTGCCGTTAAAGAAAATTAAAACGCTTATTTTTAATTCGGGCTTGATAATGGCATGGGATCCCGATGCTTTCTAAATTATTTAGACGGCAATTGAGCCGGGGGTTAAAGGTGACTCTTATAAAAGTGAAAATCGGATTCTCTCAGTGTTTGTGTGCATTAATCAAATCCTTACAATCACTTAGACCCGTTCTTGTGCGATCCCCACGAACAGAAAGTGCAAACTATTAGTGGCGTTTTTCATGTACAATTAAAATTATAAAATAGCGCTCGCTCTTAATGTTGCAAAAGCGCGCAAAAACGCCGACAAATGACTTTAATTATTTCCACGGGTTTTTGAGATGTCGAGATTATCGTAAGTGCGGATATTTCCCATACACAAGACATCATCATAACCGTGAAAGTGCATTAGTAACCTTGGTCCAGTTGCCTCTCATCCACCTGTAATCGCCTGCACGCATCACCTCATGCGGCGATTTTATTTGCTTACATTTGCGGAGCTAAAATGCTAAATGAATAAATACCAGCCATCAAAAATTGCATGTTACCAAAGAGTTACATTACCAACTGCGCCGTAATTATAATTATGAAAAAACATGTTAATTAAATTAATGGCCGGCTCTTTATGAATCGCCAGCTCGATATTGTGAGAACTGTGGCTCATTGTTTCGCAACTTCTAATGTGACCCTGCTCAATTACTATATCGACCTTTACGATACACATTATATTCCTGCGAATATGAAAATGTGAGTAATGTGCCAGCATCTCTAAACACAACCTTGCAGTGTGTTAACATTATGTTATAATTTAACAGGAGCTATGACATATGTACCCATAAAGCTGCATAGAAGGAAATTTTAAATTTACTGTTCTATTCTTTCATTATAAATGGAATGTAAATCTATACAACCATAAAATTACTGCATACATGCACTTCACTGTTAAGTTCCTTGTTTGCTCCTAAGCCAATTATAAGTGTAATAAAATTTTATGTGACGAATTTTGTAATTAATATAACTTTAATTATATGAGCTAATGTATATAATTAAAGAAGCTCTACGTACCGTAATTAAAAGCAGGTGCACAATAAATTTCTAAGCTCCTATTCGTTGTTCCATCTTATACTTGCCTATCTGCTCCGTAAAATAACCAAAGTCTTGTTTCGACCTATTAGATCATTGCTTACTTAATTGGGCAATCGGTCACCATCTCTAGAGATAGTTAAGTCTGCGAAAACATCACTTATGCCCGACGGAGGCACTGACTATTCAGTACTCACTGTAGTTCTTCTCAAATTATACCCCTCAGGTTTAATGAACAATTAAATATAAAATTTCATCTTCGTCTAATAATAAAAATTAACAAAATATATTTATAAGAAGATCGATGATCTTATTACTAATGCCGTCTACAGCATGATCAAAATAATAGGAAACAAATGAACAACATTTTTAGTGTGCATTTTAGAAGAAAAAGTTGCATGGCCAATAAAGTATTGCATTATCTCAAATTAATAATGGCATTATTTGAAAACTGAAAATATTAAAAATTCAAAATTGATCCTTTTCTTTAAAGTGCTGAATAATTCAATATTTTTTTAATAGATCTAAAATAGACGAGCATTGTTTAAACTTACTTAGTACTTGCGCAATAGTTTTGCGATTGTTGATTTTGTCAGGATGATTCACATTGCATTTATTAGCTGCTTCTCTGCATATTCTGTAATTATTCTCCACAATAGGAATAATTTCAACCATTTTTGCGTTAGTTAACGGCATTTTAAAAGTGCAAATGACACTTTAGTGACAAACGTATTAAAAAACGAAAAATTAAACATGAAACCCTGATAACGCGATTTATAAATTTTATTATAAGTGTGAAATGCACTTCACATGAGTAAAAAATATAACAACCGGTAGAAGTTAATAACAAACTGTACATTATATCTTTAATTTAAGAACTTAGTTAGGCACTTAAAAAAAATATTTATGCAATTTTAATTTTTTTTATTGTTTCAGTTTTTTTAAAATGCTTTTATTAATTTCAGATAATGCAGAACTTTATTAGCCTTGCAACGTTGTCCTCTAAAATACATACCACAAAAGTTCCCCATTTGCTACCCATTATTTTGATCACGATGCATGAGTTGAAAAAGGAAAGGTCTTTTCTTTTGAGGTAAACTTGGATCTCGTTTTCAGAATTGTAAATAAACATTGTAGAATTAAATGTGAAAATTGTATCACTTTTGTTTAATATTATTTGGAATAAAATGTTTTCTTGGAAAACTCAACCGAAACCAGAACATGTACATTATTACAGAAAATTTTAATTATAGTTGAATATTTTCTGAACTACATACATAATTTTGGACGTGGTTTTTTTGATTGAAAGTAAAATTTGTAGAATTGAATGTTAAAATTGAATACTTCGATGGAAATGAGACAAAAAAGTGTGAATTAAATTGTAATATTGTAGCAGTTAAGTATCATAGTTTCATAATGTATATTATTACACTACATTAAGGAGATATTCATTGAAAAATCCTCGCTCGGGGATTATTACTCCTTGTTAAGAAGTTATTGTTCTGAGTCACTGTAACGTGTAATTGTGTAATCTCTTCGCTCACGTGACTGGTATATTTGCAGCTCGTTAGTGCAATAAATTATTGATGTTTTGAATTTTTAGCACTGCTGCAATAAAATATTTACCTCCAGCTAATTGCATCATGATCATCGTCATTATGATCACATGTCTAATGGGATCAGAATGCAGATTGAGTCGGAGAAAATGAAAAACTTCACCATCGCCATACTCTTTTTTTCAAATTTTTATTTGTTTATGGTAATCATCGCCACTTAGAAGTTTTGCAATATTATTTTAATTAATTAAATAAATAAACAATTATTTATGCTGACATTACGAACACACTTTCAAGTTTACAATTCTTTAGTTGACATTTAATTGATTTATAATTGTTCGCTCTATATTATTTGAACCTGAACCTGTAGGTGCAAGTTTGATTTTAAATAGGCAATTTACAAGAAATGCTGTGATTCACTGAAAAACTGTGTTTAATGTTAGGTACTAATAATAATGCTCGGAGCAAATGCCTAGTTATAATTTAATATAGAAAAATCATTATTATTAAGATATATAAAAAAATTACAATTTTTACAACGTAGCCAATTATACAATTCTGATATTTGCTAATCGTTTGTTATGTTATTTCGCTTCTACTAGGAAGGTAAGAAAGATAAACTAAGACACGCAAAAATTATAGTAGCTTATACAGGGTGTCCCAAAAATAGTGGACAAGCTCAATAACACGCCACTCCGGGATGCCAACTGAGTACTTAAAAAATAGAAAAAAATATCCTCGGGATTTACTTTTTGAAATATGGCTTGCCAAAGATATAACACTACAGCAAGTTTAAAAGGGCTCTTAGAAGGAATTACATGAAAATCATGTGCTAAGTTGTTTAATTATGTAATTTTTAAATAATCTTGTTGGATATTTCCATCTGTAAAATATTTCAAAATGAAAATTGTTCACAAATCAACGGGACAGCAATCTATTGTACAATTAAAATACTGATAATAATGTCGATAATTTATGTTTTTTGACAGTTTAAAATTTTATCTTTAAATTTTAATTTTATAAATAAATAGTAAATGAATGAAATAAAACAATTTTACTTTGTTGCTTCCACTAACACATGGAAGCAACAAAGTAAAATTGTTTTATTTCATTCATTTATCATGTTCCACAAAGTAACGGCTACCAGTATACAGTATTTAAAATAAATAGTACTTTCTAAGAACTCAGTGGCCATCCCAGATTGGCGTGCTGTTGAGTTTATCTACAATTTTTCTGACACCCTGTATAGCATATTTTTTCATCAGAAAAATAAAATAAAAGTATATATTATGTAAAAAACTTTCCAATTTATTCTTCTGAGAGAATAAATTTTTGACAAATCATATGATATCATTTACACTTTCAAGGGACTTTGTTTCAAAGAATACTTATTTAGAAAAATAACATCATAATATTAAATGATAACATATCTGTAAAAATGATACATTTCTTATATCATCAATCATGTAAAAAAAAAATTATATTTCTTCTTCAACGAAATTATTTGAAATACTGTTTTTGTGAGAATCTCCCAATATCTCTTCTTCTGAAAATAACTTTTGGAAATAGTACACATTGTTTGATGTAAAATGTAAAATGATAAAATGATCTAAAATATTCTGCAAGAAATATGATCTGAAAACAGAATTTTTTAATATTTTTGGTCGTATAATAACATGATAATAGACTAATAGACATAATAATAACATTATTATCAATGATTGCAGAATTAAAGACTTATATGTTTGATCCCAAATATAGCACAAAATCTAATATTGCTTGCTATTGGAGAATATAAAAAAAAATAGGTTTCCAAATGCAGTTTCTATCACAAATTTAAAATTACGTAACAAATCCACTATAGTCTTTAAGAGATATCTGAAATTCCTAACTACATTTCATTCAAAAAAATCTAGTAAATTTATTAAAATCTGTGGCTCCACCTAAAATGGCTGATAAATAACTAATTAATCAATCAGTAATGACCTTAAGTAGGTAATATTCGATAAAAAGCACTCATTGATAAAACAATTGTTTTTACTGTCAGAATAAATGAATTCATTTAAATTCAGCATTTCAATATCAGATTATCAAAATTAAGAAATTTTGACATTGGTTGTTCTTGCACCAAGCCACTGAAATAAATATACCAAACTAATTAGGTTATTTAAAGAAACTTTTAAAAAATAAAAATTCTATGATTGTGTAGAAAACGAAGTGTAAGTTAAGGCTCTAATGTAAGCCTTAACCTCATGCTGCATATAGTAGCTGTTAATCCATTAGTTGACTACCTCAGGGTAGATGTCTAATTGATGTAGTGGAGAAAATAAAATAAAAAAATAAGAAATTTCAAATTTAAATACAATGAAATATGTTTTTTACCACAATGCTGAAAATACGATAATATAAAACAACAGAATATAGTCATTAACCATGAAATTTAATTAAATCATCTACGAATAGTCATACCATTGAATGAAATTATCAGTAACTACAAAATTACCACACAATTCAACAATATGCTATATAAAAACTGAAAAAATTAAGTGACTCAATGAATTTTCATTTAAAAAAATGCGTTTTGATAATATATTTTTATTTCCATAATTGCAACAGTTTACAACAAAATTATCCTAATGCCAATTGATTAGCAACTTTTGGAATTTTTTATTACCTCGCATTTTACTTTAGACCAAAATGTTATAAATTAAATACCAAAATACAAAACAAAATCTAGTAACATTAATCAAATTAATACCAAATTAACATATTATCGTAGTTACCAGTGCACTGAAGACATTTTATACCGAAATGTAAAATAAATATTAAATTATGTAAATATGAAAAAAAAAGGTTTCACCAAGAAATTAATTCCAATTATAACTAAGTTACTGCAATTTTGAAATACAAAAGAATTGAAAATGTATCCTCTGTTTTATAAATTTCCATAAATAATAAGCATTTTTATTAGCAACTTTTGGAATTTTTTATTACCACGCATTTTACTTTAGACCAAAATGTTATAAATTAAATACTTGAATACAAAATAAAATCTAATAACATTAATCAAATTAATACCTTACCATATTATCGTATTTACCAGTGCACTGAAGATATTTTATACCAAAATGTAAAATAAATATTAAATTACGTAAATATAAAAAAAAAAACGGTTTCACCAAGAAGTTCATTCGAATTATAACGAAGTTACTGCAATTTGGAAAATACAAACGAATTGAAAATTTAGTCTCTATTCTATTCTATAAAATTCAATTTTTAAAGAAATGTAAAAATTGCAAAATAAGCCAACGATATTCGGATAATTCCTGGGATTATAATTTCCTTGGGATATAGATATAATTCTCTAAAAAAATTAACTTTAAATTTCGATTAAAAAAAATGTTAAAAAGGTATGTTAATTATGTTATAATTCTTATGTGATATGTATTATTATGTAACTTAAATTAAAACAAATTCTAGTAAATTGAATCAAATTGATTCCACAATATAACATTAAACATTTAGCAATGCACTGAAATATTTTATATCAAAATGTAAAAAAAAATGTTTAAATATAAAAAAAATATCGGATATTCACCACGGAATTCAATCTAATAATTACGAAGTTAATGCAATTTCGAAAATAGCAAAGAATCGAAAATGTATTATGTATTTTATTGAATTCAATATGTAAGAAAATGCAAAAAGCGCAAAATAATCCTACAATATTTTCTAAATAAATTAAATCCCATAAGAAATTCTTAAAAGTGCAGTTTTATTACATAAATTCAATAAAAATATTGGCAATTTATAGCAGAGAGAAGCATAGAATATTTTTTTATATTTTTCTAAACATTATTATTAACCTATTAATAATTTAGGTTATTAAAGCCTAATGTAAATACTAAAAGTACTAAATGTAACTTTGAAATTGAAAAAAACGAATGCTGTCAAATTATATACTGTCAAATGATATTGGGATAATTCCTGGGATTATAATTTTCTTTAGAATTTTACTTAAGAATTTTACATCTGACAAAATTCAGACCTTATGATCTTACCGTCATAATAATCATAATAAGATCTTAACATCTTATTATGTTAATTATGTTATGATCTTATGTGTGTTATCGTATGTTTAATCAAATTTATACCAAAATACAACATTATCACATTTAGCAATGCACTGAAGATATTTTATATCAAAATGTAAAAGACAAATTGTCTAAATGTAAAAAAATATTGGACCAGAAATATTCACCACGAAAATAAATCTAATAATTACCAAGTTACTGCAATTTCGAAAATACAAAAGAATTGAAAATTTATCCTCAAAAACTATAGCTTTAGTTGTTACTTTTATTAGAATTTGAATTAAGTTTAAACAAATAATTTTACTCTCTAAAAAATGCAAAATTTGCCAAATAATTCGACGACATTCTCTAAAAACAAAAATCAATCACTTAATGAATCCTTAAAAATGCAGTTTGTTAGATAAATTCAATAAAAAACTTGCAATTTATAGCATAAATTCTAGCTTGCACTGCACAGAATACTTTATTAATATTTTTCTTAACATTATTATTACCTTAACCTAATCTAATACATGTCTACTGAATGATTTGTACTAAATGTAAATTTGAAGCTGGAAAAACGAATGCTGTCAAATTGTATAAACAACAAATATAGCAATCAAAAACAAGTTGATGTAACTAAAATAAAATTGAATCGACTAAAAAATAACCAAGCAATTTGTCGAATATAGTACAATGAACATGTTACATGTGAATGCACATGTTACAATGAATCTATAAAAAATTATCTATTTTAACACATCGCCAGTTCGCAAGACAAATAAAATATACAGCGTATCCCAGAAAGTTTACACGAAATGAAAAAGTTTTTTGATAGTAATATCTCAAAAAAAAAATTATTTATCATCATATATTGAATATTTGCAGCGGTTAACAGATTGAAAAAGTAAGTGTCTACAGAACGTGCCCTGGAAAGTTAGCGATAAATGTGAGTTTTTTAATATTAATTTCCCGAAAAAAAATCTTTTACAAAAACTCATGCTAGTTTTCAAACCCACAAAAAAGACGTTATATATTATATATGTGCTACGACTGACAGTGAAATGACAGTATAATATAAGTTGGTAAAAATTTATTAATTCATTTATTCTTTATAATAGTGTATCTTTTGGTGAAAACTGAAAATATAATATAAAACGCCATCAGTGACTTAAATCGACCTACAATACTTTTATACCTTTTCCTTTTAGCAGGTAATATTAAAGCAATATGTTCGTAAACATGTAAAGAATATAATGAAAATTTCCAAAAAGAGGTTAACAAATTAGTAGAGGCTATTTTCGTCCGTTTTCCTCAAATTAATAAGTACATAAGTATTTTCTACATATATTTTTGAAAAAATACTAATATATCAGCGGCTTAATGGGCAAACATCGTAAGATCAAAATTAGAATTTTTCAGAAGATTGCAAAATATCTACAGGAAACTGTAAAACATATGATAACGATTATACCAGTTAGAGTCATTCTGCAAGCCTTACGCTGAGCAAACTCTGCCAACGATAAATTATTAGGGCAACGATTATTTCCATTATTATTTTAGTCATTTAAAAAAAACGATTATGTTATTTATGCAACCAAATTTGCACATAACTGTAAAATAATAGATTTCGGGTCGTTGTAGGACCGAATTTCGTAACTCTACTGGCGACAGAGTTACGGAGAGAGCATCAGAGAGTATAATTTGTGGTGTAATTGTAATAACTTATTACAAGCATGCAGGCATGCAACTACTTATTACTAATAAGTAGTTGCAATTGTAAAATATTTGATTTCATTCATTCTTATTTTTCTTGGGATGAAACTTTTCAGGTCTATGTAGTAGAAATTTTTTGTTTGCGTTTCAGATTGCACCTGTAATTAGAGCATTATTTTGTATTAAAAAAGGTGCAATTATAATCCGCACGTTTACCTAATAGCAGTGAATTTAGTGTGTGAACCGGTAAACTGAGAATGTGAAGGGTGTTAGGTGTTAGTTATTGGTCACGATTAAAAATATGCTAATGAATGTGTATCCACGATAAAATGTTTGCATATAATAAGGAAGTAAGTGTTAAGCCGATCTTTTCTAAGATAGCAGCCTTTTGTTCCGAAGGGGTGGCATATAAATGAGACTTTTGTAACGTTTTCAGATCGATGTTACACGCCTGCCAAACTTATGGGACAGAAAACCGTGATAGTGCTCTACTAAATATGCACATATTCAGATGTGTCCATGCCTTTTACTCTCCCGGTGGCTGCCGAGATCCACATTGATTGCCTTGGAGTGCACACGAAACCGATTAGAAATAGAACAATCCCAAAACGCAAAAAAACGGCCCGTAATTGCGGGCACATGAAAAATAAATTACACATCGTTAAACTAGTTCGTACGTTCAAGGCTCAATTCATGGAAGCACTTAACAATTACATAATTTACGAAATATCGTACCTGTGTGGGCACGACAAAAAAGTGCTGAAAATCGTTTTGTGCCTTATTTGTAGCAGTATTAATATATAATTAATGTAACCATCAATCATCCCATTAGCGTTATGATTTAAAATACACAATTTTTATTTTCGCTCCGTGACTAATGTGAGTTAATAAAAAAAGGTGGATATGGAGGAAACCGACCTTGGGGATAAATTATCCGCGCCTCGCTAAATTGATCATCGAGATTTTCCCTTTTATTTGTTTTAACGCCTACGAGTTTACGTAAAAATCGCTTTTTTCAACCTGTGATAGACAATGCATCCTTTCTCTTTCTTTCGAGGATAAAGGACATCCACAATTACAATAATGAAATTAAATATGGGAATTTATATAATAGATGCTATACCACACAGCCATTGTTATATTTAGCATTGTGCTAGTTTACAAACCTCTAATTTTACATACAAGCAATGACGCTTAATTAATCTTATACCATGCAATAGCCCCAATTATAAATTTAATACGAATTTGTATAAACGATTTCTTTATTAGTGCCCAATTAATTCATACGATTTCATAATTACGAACGGATCAGGAATATTAATTATAATTAATCGTTTGAAATATAGAATTACACTGATAACATAAAATTTTCCTTGAGTCACGAAAGCAGATAATTTGAAGATGATTATTGAAAATTATTAACACTTTAGGAGACTTAATAATATAAATTTATGCCGTTATCGACAGCCATTAAAATGCTGATACATGCGATAAGGATCGATCAGATCATAATCGGTCATATCATAATATTAACCTGGACATATAGCCGTGGAGAATACGTTATTATACATGAGAATATTACTTATGCTAAATTAATTGAAAAACCGAGAATTCGGTTCTGATTTTATCGCGTGCGACTTCTTATTGATCCCTCGCAATGCCTTTGATAACCAGTTAGGGTTTTTGCGCGCGTTGTGCAAAGTTTGTTTGATTATTATTTTCGTTTCACTAAGCATTAAACCACAACACGCACCAATAATCAGGGATTTATAGGAGTTAAAATGGGACTAATTAAAAAATTGTCATTGAAACGTAATTGTAGTGCAAGAAAAGAAAGCGAGTGTAGAAAAGGTTATGTTAATTAGTGTCGACGTTTTTAGTTTACTGTCACAATTAACAGCACAAATGGGATTTTGCAAATAATAATAAACTGTATCACAATACAATATTTATACGAAAGCAGTCATTTTATTTATCATATTTTCTATATGAATCAGCACATAATAAAAATTATTCAAATGGTAATCATATTTTTTTATAAAAATTGAGATATAATAAATGTATTTCGTTGAAAGCACATAACACTGCATTATCAACATTATTATTAACTCTCAACATAGACATACGAAATAATTGATGCTTTCCCGAATTTGGATTAATCAATCAAAACGTCAGCTCTGTTGTAATTTTTTGTTTTTAATTTATTAACTTTCCCCATGTAATATTCGCCAACGTACATAATATATAATTGATTTGGATGCCATTAATTACACGAGGCATTAAAAAGGTTTGACTGCGTTCCCGTGGAAATTTGTAACTTAATTAATGATAATAATGATAATTAATGATAACCAATAAATAATAGCACCAAGAGGTACGATACAAAATGCAATTATTAATTAAAGTTGCGCAAGAAATTAGAGTTCTGTGAATTACGCCGGCGCGCATCTTAGATGTGGAAAGGTCGAATTTTAGTGCACTGTAAATATTTTATATAAGCACAATAAAAAGGCACCAATAAAATTGGCAAATGTCGCTTAGATAATGCGCTAAAAACAATGGGGCCTATACTCTTCCTCGCCGGTAAACCGTTATCCATATCCTAGATTCTCACGGCCACTAGTCCTTGATCCGTTTCCGCAGTGCTGTTCTTACATAACATCTCTTGCGGAATTACACTTTTACATGCTTACAGCCGTTGCCTTGGCTCTATATGATAACCCGCTACTTCTCATAAAACAAGCTAAATGTGTTTTAGATAGAATCGTGTTTACCTTAATGCCCGCAATGAGATTCGCAAATGAATTATCGTTTTTATTAGCTCTGCCTTTTAAAGGATATTATTGGGATAGATCAAGATTGCTAAATTATATGTTTGCGTGGACGTTTCTTGTACACGAACTAAATTATTGTAAGTATCCTATAAGGTTCTAATCTTATATTTGCAAATAGTTAATAGAGCACATTCAGCCATATTCCAATACTTGATTGTTTAATAAAGTGATTTCATACAAGTTCACTTAACTTGAATAAATGTAAATAGTTAATAGATCACATAAAGCTACTATGATAAGCTAATACTTGATTGCTTAATGAAGTGATTTTTTTAACAACTTTTGTTACCGAAAACTGTTACCTGTAATTAGTGAATTGTTCACACATGTAGCCACATTTCAATATTTGGTTGCTTAATAACGTGATTTTATACAAGTACAATCAAAACTTCTGGCATTTGCCATGAATGAAGAATAAATTCACAAGTACTTGATATGTGTATATATTCATTAACATTTAATTTACTTTACTTTAAATGTTAATTCCAAGAAATGGTCTTGGAAATCACAAGTTGTGGATATGTGTATATATTCATTAAAATTTAAGTTAAAATGTTAATTCCAAGATATGGTCCACAATTCTGCATGGTTGAAATGAGCTTATCGAAACTTCAACAACAAATATGCATGTGTAAACTGCTGTGGTAAAATAAAATGCTGACCAAATTTGGCGAACGCAAAATTTTCCAAATAAAGTGTTAATATGTAGGGTATTAGAGAGACAATTGATAGACACTTCCAGATGTACCGGAAAAAATTGTAAGTATTTCCTTTAAGGAGAATGTAATTTATATGTCAGTTTGATTTTCCAAATTTTTATTGGCCAGAATACATCGGTGGGCAAAAGCTCAATCAAATTCATTTATATACTACGTATGTCCTGCAAATGTCTATTCGAAACAATGTTTTTTGAGTACGAGCTTTATAAGTTTTAAAGCTCTACAGTTTTTATCTTTTGCCCTAATTCGCAGATTGGAACTCTAAAATATTGCCTTTCAGTACACAATAGGACATACAATGTTTGTGCAACAACAAACTTCCGAAGCTTCCGAAACTTTATGACATGCAATGATTGGGCTTTTACCCATGGACATATTTTTTATTATTCTGTGGAATGTAATTTCCGAAATTCTTCCTATTGGCAATATTGGCAATCCTATCTTCCTATTGGCAAAACTTAATCAACTTCCTATTGGCAAAATTTATTACTACATCTGTTCCATAATAAGTGAGTCATCACAGATTTTATTTTTTTCCATAATATGTGAGCCATTGCCTATTTTTATTTTTTCCATAATAAGTGAGCCATTATCGATTTTTATTTTTTCCATAATAAGTCGGTCATTTTTGTTTCTAAGAAGTACTTTTTTTTCAAAATAACTTACAAAAAATACGTATAAACGAATAATAGGCAAGCGATTCATAGGTGTATTCTCATCCAAACCACGAACGGAATCATTACCTTGTTTCCATATTATTTTTGTCGTGACTCTTGATATTCCAAATTTTTCAATTGCCATAATTAGCGCTTCCTTTTTCAGACGTCCATTTTTCTGATGTTTCAGTAAAAAACTGAACAATGGCCGTTCGTTTTTGATGGATTAAATTTGGTCTTCTCATCGTTTGAAACTTCCGGCGTTAGAACACTTTCGCCTAAAAATTCGAATATTAATTGTTGCTTTTCACCAATTAAACTGTCGAAAATATTGATGTCCATGGCACATGTGACTTAGAATTTGATGCATATTAAGAATATCAAAATATAAATTTAAAAAAATAACTAAGTGTCAATAAGTTTGAAAGAAAACTCAAATGGCTCACTTATTATGGAACAGAGGTAGTATATATTTTTTTAATGTTTGAAATTTTGAGAAAATTTATACTATGACTACATACTATAACTATAACTTTTAGATAAGATTTAAATAACTAAATTTGCACCAAACGCAGAAAAGCCATCCAGTTTCTTACAATTTCAATCATTTAAAAGCTATTACAAAAATTTCTTAAGGCATAAAATTAATTTGTAATATTCTACACAATTTCAAACTAACACAAGTTTTAAAGTGACTCCATTCTATTACAAAATTCCATTTATTCTTGTAAATATTAAAAAAACACAATGAGACTGGCGAAACTTGTATTAAACTTATAATTTTTAGATAAGATTTAAATAACAAAAGTGCACCAAAAGTAGAAAAATTATCTAGTTTCTTCAAATTTCAATATATTTTAAGCTATTACAAACATTTTTTCTGACATAAAATTAATTTTTAATATTCTGCACAATTTCGAACTAATACAAGTTTTAAAGTAAATACGTACAAATAAATAGTATCAAATTATCTCTAATTAATGATCCGAAATTTATTGAAACTTGTAGTAGGGCAATACTTTTTGCTGCAAAGAAGAAACTTTCTAGCTAATAATATAGAAATTGGCCTAATTTTTGCATAGTTTAGAAACACGTTCAATTTTTAATACAAAAAATTCATAGTTTCGGTTAGGTTTTACATATTTCCATCTCGGAAAGTTGTATTTTAATATATCGAACTGAATTCTGCATTTTTAGTATATTTGAAATTGTTTAATGACAATTTATACTCAGTGGTAAAACTATCACCTGACCAACATTTTTTTGGCGCGAAGAACAAACTTGAACTTTCAATTTTCTTTCAATGCACCTGTTTTAATATTTAAAAAAAAAGTAAGTTTTCATAATAGTAAACAAAAGAAAACAAAAAAGTTAATATGGAACTGTCGATAATGGCATTATTAATTATATATATATATATATATATATATATATATATATATATATATATATATATATATGTGTATATGTATAATTATTAATAATAATTATATCTATTTTTAACATTTTTGAAATTTTTAAATGAACGTTGGGTCTAGTTAACCCTGGTCAATAATTTTCGTTGCAAAAAAAATTGTATCCCTCCATTCAAAATTTAATGAACTGCTTTCTGATTTTATTTTCAGAAGTTTATTTTTATCTGTAAATTTTGAAATGTCCGTTTTGCAACTTTCTGGACTTATTTTCTTCTTACAGTCTTCTAACAATTACGTTGAGTTTTTCAGAAATTTGGTGGATTGTTGTGGATGAAAATTACGAACAATTTTGATACTTCTATTATTTTTATTTGTAAGATTTCTAGTTCTGATATTTTGATTAAATGTTCGGCAATTTACAAACAATTTTCTTCGATTTATATTTTTATTGTATTTGAATTTAGAAATTGTTAGAAAACTGGGGACTTTTTTTAAACTTGAGATAAAAGTTTTGCAGAATTTCACGTGCAAATTTGTCTTTATGAAATTATGAATTTATCTGTAAGTTCCAATTTATCTGTAAGATATAATTTTGTGTAACTTTAGTATAGATTTGTAAATTTTAAAAACATGACAATGATTCTGAAATGTTCGTATTTTTCAGTTTTTCAGATTTAGTGACATGTTTCAAAAAATTTGCGAACAATTTTGAATTTATTTTTATTTGTAAGGTTTCTGATATTTTTAATAAATTTTCAGAAATATGCGCACATTTTATTCAATTTTCATATTTATGTGTTCATTTTCAATGAGCTATTTCAATTTATTAGAAATTAAAGAAGGATTTAGAAGATTTTTAGACAGCCACAAAACTTTTTTAAGCTTCAGGTACAATTTTCGTTTCGTTTTCGTGATATTGTCATTAGAGTTTCTGCAATTTGCATAACTAGTGGGCCTATTAGTAGAATTTTTTTTTCTGAAACCTTAAAATAACAATAACAACATTAACAATATTCGTGTTCTTAACAATTTTGTAATTTTAGTGGCACATTCCAGATTTTTTTATTATAGTAAGTATTTATACCGGGATTTTTTTTCGTTTTTACACATATGATTGACAATGTATAACTGGTTGCCTGCATCTACCCGCATGGAATTTCCTATGTGTAATTCTAAAAAAAAATAAACAACTCATCAGCGGTCGGTGCAAGCAACCTGTCAATTTTGGCATATGTTACACAGAGAGGTTATGTTTTTATTCAAGACAATACACGAGAGTATTCGTAATGTATCAAGATCAGCTGGTATGTCAACAAATGATTATTTTCTTTGGGGTTACCTGAAAAGTAAAATTTTTAATGACTTACAAATACATAACGTAGATGAATTGAAAGGCCGTATACGTACTGCATGTAATGGCATAAATCCACAATACATTACGAATACTCTGCGTGTCTTCAAAAACCCTGTCGTGTATTGCCTTGAATAAAAACATAACCTCTATGTGTAACAATGCTAAAATTGACAGGTTGCTTGCACCGACGCCGCTAATGAGTTGATTTTTTTTTTTTTTGAATTACACATAGGAAATTTCTTTTGGGTAGATGCAGGCAACCAGTTATACATTGTCCATCATATGTGTAATAAGGAAAAAAAACGGTATACCTAGATATGTAAATTTTGAAAATGTGACTTTTTTGCAACTTTCTCGCCTTATTTTCTTCTTACTGTTTCCTAACAATTACGTCGAGTTTTTCAGAAATTCAGTGGCGTGTTTCCGAAAATTACGAACAGTTTTGAAACTTCCATTATTTTTATTTGTTAGGTTTCAAGTTCTGATATTTTGACTAAATATTCCGCAATTTGCTTGCCATTTTCCTGTTGTGTCTTGAGTGCCTATTAGTAGAAAGAACTCTTTTTCTGAAACAGTAGCGTAAGTACTATTTTGAAACCTGTAAAAATCTGAAAAATACTCGGCACAGAATGCCTTATATTTCACTGTGCTTCTCGTAAGTAATGGATCATTTTCCTGACCGTTCAGTAAATATTAATTATTAAAATATTATAAATATTATTCTGTAAATTAAATTACTGTTAATTGGATATCTATATTTCTTTGATCATTAGCAAATAGTCCTTCTGAAAGTCGGTAATTCTAAGAACTATTAAAAATGTCTTCGTTCAAATGGATCTTATTTAGCTTTGTTTTAATTGATTTTTTTTAACTTTAAATTTGCTGAAGGGGAGATTTTGAATAATAAATTATCAGAATGGATTTCAATACAATTATTATACTTACATTATTTATATTACATTACTTACATTATTCACATACATTATTTAAAATATTGCAATATTTAATGGTGGTCTATTTTATTTAATGATTGATGAATGTTGAACGTTGGTTAAATTGATATCTGATTGATAAAGATTTAAAACTTATAATCTGTGCTTATGAAAAAAAAAAATTAATAGTGAAAAGCAAATCAAAATTTCTGCCATCATGCCCATATGTATTAGTTCTTTGATTTGCAGATGTAATACTGATTGTCGGCGCGCTGACGCCATAGAAGACATTAAAATGTGCCCATAATCTTTCATAAACGAAATAATTACCTGAAAATAGTCGTAAAACGGTTTAAATTGAGTTGCAAATTCCTTAGTTTTATGCACCGTAGAAATTAGAACTTATGAAGAGCGATACTCATTGTCCTAGCCTTCGTCGCATAAAACGAGATTGCATTGCTGCCGCCATGGCGACAAAAGGTCGTCTGCGGCAGCTAAATATTAATTAAAACTAATTGTTTAATTACAATCAAATTAAACGCGGCGTTATTGAAAACTATTCAAATTCATTACACACCACCATTATAATATAATAACGGTTGCATACGTCCGCGTGTTAATTAAAAGCGCAGTGTGAGAATTGGACTTGTGTATTTTATTGTGGCTTTATGTAAACGTTTCAATGTCGTTTTGCATCACATCGGAATAATCGGCAAGTGGACTAAAACAAATCCGTCAAGGTCCTGGTAAGGATTTCATTCGGCCGGTTCTCAAAGCACAATTATTTCAGTTTCGTAATCTCGGCGTACGTGAATTAGTGATATTAGACGCTAATTAAACCTGCAGTACAGAGCGAAATTCCATAACCTTCCCATATGTGTATTAATTCAGGACCGCGGAGGTCTCGGAGGAAAAAAAATAGGCAGGTTGTTTTATTGTATCACGATAATAATAATGACATTTCTCACGCGACAATAAGAACGTTATACAATAGCAAATCATGCCATTATCATGGAACTCAACAACAATGTGGTGTTAACTGCTTAGAGTGACAACCTCTAAATGCAAGGGAAATTAAAATTGTATATCAGTCATTAGCACCGTTTAGTTAACTACGTACCCCTGCTACTGTGGCCATTTCGCACACTTTACGCGCGATCCTTTTCCTGTTCCTATTGTCCTTATTTTTATTAGCCGAGCAAAGTAACAGTATGCAAGGAGACGCATTAATTTTGATTAAGGAGAAAGCGCGAACTTTGAGCTCGACTGTGCATTATTGGCAATAGCATAAAAAACGACAATGAATGGTTGCGCATCAGGAAAATTAAATGTGATCGGTGATTAAATTATGTTATTGGAGAGATAAATCTAAATGCGAGTCCTGAGAGTAATTGCCTGGCCACGAATTCTTATGTATGTACCGACACAATCAACAACAGTAGGAAGTGACTTCTTTGTGGTTTGCTTATATTATTTATCAACAGCAATGTTAACATTATGGATTCGTAATTACCCATTGAGATATATTTCTTTGCATTTTCATTATAACAACCTACCACAGAACTGAGGCACATTGGCACGAAGGTGCTGCCTTCGAAAATATCATGAGCTGCCAATTAACAGAGGCAATTATTATGTTACCTCATTAGATAAGGATTGATCAGCTTAGGTTACCTTAAAATAGAATACTTAGATTGTATTAGATTAAGTCCCATTTATCACATTAGGTTAGATTAGGTTAAATACTATTATATCGTGTTAACTTATCTTAACTTACACATTGCCACGGACGAATTACCGTTGAAAAAAACCATGATCTGACAATTAATCTTATTCTTGTGGTGCCATGTTTGAATGAGCAAGGGAGATTAAGCGATGACAGGAAATAACAGAAATAACGTTTCTTTATCTTCTAGTGTTCTCTCTATTTAACGAAAATTCGCCATAATTTCTTTAAAACTCTTTCAGGTTCGGTTTCACAGGTAATTAGTATGTTACCTAATTAGAATATGTTAGGGTGCTAACGCAGGCAACGTGGTCGTACGCTCAAAATATAATGTTACAATTGTTTACATGTTACTTCTCCTTGTGCACAGTTACTTATGTTGCTTTAACACACTTCTTTCGTTGAGATTCCCCCATAAGGCGAAGTTTTGCTAGTATATTGGCGATTGAAGTGTTGCACTGTTATGGAATCTGTCTGGAGTTGTATTTATGGCCTGGGTCTCCAATGTTAGTTTGTTGATACATTTTAAGCATCGGCTATACTTTTCACTAATCGAGTGTTGATGTTATCGACAAAACCTACTCGATTTTGTTTAATAATTTATTCTTTGTTAATTTCTATATTCTGGTTCTCGGTTATTTTTATGCTGCCAGTCACTATTAAATTTGGATTCCCAGCTTTTTTCGCTTCTTTTGATGTATGTTGCATGTATGTCCATAACCGCACCGATTCATACTGAATTTATTTTGTATTTATCTCTAGTTCTGATGTCACATTGTGTTGGCTATATTTCATACACATTTACATAATACAACATTACACAATCTACATAACATTGTATAATATAACTACCTAACTAACGTGAAATTAACCTAGGCTAATTAAAACATCTTAAGTCTATTAGAAAACACTATCACAGTATGTTATATGTAATTCATTATTATTGGTTTCCTTAATTAATTTCCTTAAGGTTCTATTTTAAATCGCAAGGTAATAAAATTTTTAGCCGATATACGTTCAATGACGATGCATCTCTATAAATTTATAAAGCTCTATAAATATAAATAATTCGTCGATTTTCCAAAATCATTCAAAATTATCGTTAGAGTAACAGAGACATTAAACATTATTTCCTTAATAAAAACAAAAAAGTTTTGAATGCCTATTCAAAAATGGATTTAAATTTTTAAATATTAAAAGAAAATCAGTGACTTATTGCCGGAATAGACAGCTATACAATTTTCCAGAAATCCAGAAATCACTTCCGTAATTTCGGAATTGGCTACAAAAAGCTACATAGTTACTTCTTTGCAGCAAAAAAATATTGGCCAAATACAAGTTTCAATTCATTTCGGTTCATTATTTTACTAGAGATAATCTCAAACTATTTATTTGTACGTATCAAAACTGACGTTATTTTGAATTTGTGAAGAAAATTGAAATATTAATTATTAAGTCAGTTTGAGTCCACAAAAGCATCTTACACAATAACTTTCCAAACCGAAACATTCCAAACCACAATCCAAATATTGAAAATTTTCAAAAATATCAAAATAAAATCAGTCCGAATTAACAGCAACAAATTTTCCCTCAACAAAAATTGGTGCCGAGGTACAAGTTTGGCTAATTCAATTTTTATTAAAAAAATTTAAAACTATTTAGGAAGACTGCAAAAATCTATACATTAATGTCGGAACTTGAAGCTACATTTTCTTTTTTACCGATATAAAGAAAAAATTTGTCCTTTTTAAAAATGGCAGTTTGTATATGACAAAGTTTTGTATTTTATAAGTTTATATTATGACTGAAAAACTGTGGCCTTTTTTCCAAAAACAAAAGCATATCTTGCATCAGCTCTTAAAACGACAACTCTATCCTCATTTAACCGAATCTCTATGTCTTTTGGTTTCCCAGATCCCAATGCTTAAAATGAAAAAAAAAACTCACCCTGTACATATTAAGTTTCCACAATTCTCATAGATTTTCAAATCCATTTTAGAGAGTTTGAAAAAAGACGACAGATTTTCAGTTATAATGCAAACTTACAAAATACAAAACTCTGTTGTATACACATTGCCATTATTTAATGGCAGTCATAGTTAGCTTTGACATGCTTAAGAAGGACATTTATTTTCTCTTTATAACGATATAAGGTTTGTTTTACTTACTTTCATAAATAAATGAGATGCAGGAATCTTCGAATCTTGTCCTTTTTAAAAATGTCAAAGCCAACTATGACTGCCATTTAATAATGGCAGTCTGTATGTAACAAAGGTAATATTTTATAATTCTGTATTATAACGGAAAAACTGTGGCCTTTTTTCAAACACAAAAGTATATATTGCATAAGCTCTTAAAACGACAACTCTTTCCTCATTTAACCGAATCTCTATGTCTTATGGTTTCCCAGATCCCAATGCTAAAAATGAAAAAAACTCACCCTGTATATATACGTTAAAACAATTCTCAAAGATTTTCAAATCCATTCTAGAGAGAGTGATTTTTTTCACAATCAGTTTAAGAAATTTTCAAATTATTTTGATCGTTTTTTCTTGTAGTCGGAAGAATGTAATAGTTTCTAGAATAACGTTTGTTTTAACGGATTATTGAATAATTATTATACATTTTCAGTAGTACTATTTAGAATTATTGTATTTTTTTATAATTTTTGGTATAATTGTCAGACCCTGTTCAAATTTTTAGTTTTCTAAAACGTCTATTGCGAATTGTGTTAGATGAAATGTGTTAGAGAAATTTGACTTTCTAGAATTTGGTATAGACATAAGACATAAAATCTCTATGTCTTATGGTTTCCCAGATCCCAATGCTTAAAATGAAAGAAAACTCACCCTGTATAGATAAGTTTCCACAATTCTCATAGATTTTCACATACATTTTGGAGTATTGTGATTTTTTCCACAACCAGTTTAAGAAATTTTCTAATTATTTTGATAATTTTTTCTTGAAGTCGGATTTTTAAAAAGTTTGTTTGTACGATTCTCAAGCATTGCCTGCAATAGTTTCTAAAATAACGTTTTTTTAACGAATTACTGAATAATTATTATACATTTTTAGTAGTACTATTTAGAATTATTGTGTATTTTTACAATTTTTGATATAATTTTGATATAAACCCTAAACGCTACATTTTTCAGTTTTCTAGAACGAATTCAATTTTTGGTATAACTGTCAGATCCTATTCAAATTTTTCAGTTTTCTAGAATGAATTTCCTGAAACTGTCATTGATTGTTAGTGGTACATTTATTATCAGAATAGTTAGGGTTTTCACAAAGTATTAAAGAAATCTGACTTTCTAGAATTTGGTGTTAATATAAATCTCATATCTTTCCATTAATAGTACTTTCTTGAATAATGGATTATTTAACGAATTCTTGTAATTATCCCTTAAAAATTTATTTATCTTAATTATCTCTTTACTATAATTATTATCTCTACCTAAATTATTTCTTATTAAAAATCTTGATTTTAGAATTATGATGGAGTTTGAATCTTATATTCTAATGGAGATCTGAGCTTAACTCTGGACATATATTGGTAATAAAATCAAGGAATCGTTGGACGTTGGGGACTCATAAAAGTCGTACAAGAGATCGGAGTCAAATTTGCATAATAAAATATAAATGTGTCAAAATTAATATTTAAGTACATAAATACATAAATAATAATATAAAATAATAATAATTAATAAAATTACGTAGTAAATAATTACATTAATATGCACTTTTATACGTATTAATATAATTAATAATAATTAATGCTCATTTGTCAGTGGATATTTTTAGTCATGTAGCAGGTATGTATTATATATTGTAAAAAAACATGTTATTAATAATAAGCTATGGTTTTTGTATTAATTTTTAATGATATAAAAAATAAAAAGTGCCACATTCACATTTAATTAATGTTATTACATGCGCCATAATTTATGCGCTCAAGCCGCTAAACACGGCTAATATACAATTTAGCAAATCTTCAAGCAAACATCTTAAACGTAAAAAAACGTACACAAAAGGAAATATTAAATTTAATTGCCGCATGTTTTGTGGTAATAGTAAGAGGTTGATTAGATTAACTTTGGAACCTAATTAAAATCAAATTTTACCCATTTAAAGCGTAACCTCTGGTTCTTTGCAGTGTGTCAAGGAAATCGTTACCACGTAGAATCCAGACAATAACGATTGCCAGCATTGTTTCGTATTTCGGCAATTCATTAGCTGATGTGCATTTAATTATCAGCGTTTAATGTTATAGCCCATAAATCTTCCAGCGGGCCATCGCGTATAAAATATGCGGACGAACTCTCAAGTAAAAGGCGATTTAATTAATTAAAAAAATATGAATAATTCCCGATTATTCGTTAATATTATATCAGACCCCCGTCGATTATATTTGGGTAATAAATACGTAAAACTGGTAACGGCCGTTGTAACATGCATTATTTTTATTGGCCGTGTATTGTAATAAATTAAAAATTTCTAATAAATATCGTACCACATCCGTATAAAAAGGTTGGCATTGATGATTAAGGTTACAGTTCACTCTTATTTATGAGTAATGATGCGCGCCACAGGTTCAAATAAAGAAGAAGCGATTAAATATTACGATGATGAGTTACGGTTGGATTAAATCACTTATAAGTTGATGCGACCCGAGGATAACTGGCTTCCATTTAATTTATCGCCCACGTAAAACTTGTATTTCTATTCAAATTTGCACTCAATTTCGGAAAAATACTAGTATTGTGTTGGCAAATCAGTGGAATCGAAGCCCGGATTTGATGGATTTTTCGGCGAATACAGCCAGATGAGTTACGTTTAAGAGTGAAATTGGGGATAATTAAATGTCTCCTAACTGAAAGAAAGGAGCCAAGGCTCACGGAATAAATCATAACGTGCGCGGAAACAATCGTCTAATGGCGTATAAAAATGGAAAATGCAATTAATTATTGCCTGTCGCTGCAATGGGCGGCTTCAAAAGGCCATATGCGTGAAGATTAATAAGAATAGCAATAATGGGGTTTTAACAGGTGATATTATATAGTATTTTATCGATTGCTGCATAAGATAATAAGTTATTATGCGATAAGGACGCAGCACCTTCGCATATTGTATTCAGTGACAACTTTATATTTTCGCTCCACGGTTTCGTCATTTTTGCTGCTCGTTTATAATCCAGGCACGACTGCAATAATTTTTATATCGGTTCTTCGTTTGCAGTCGGTTAATGATATGCAGGCAAATAATGTATATGTTGCAAGTAAACTTAATTGTAGATCGAATGAAAGTAATCAAAATATTACTATTACTAAGTTAGACGAAAAATATATTTATTTAAAAATATATTTGACAATTATATGTGATAATTTTAAAGTTATTACTGGTAGTTTTACTGATTATCTATCAGAGAATATCAAAGAACAAGAAAAATGCAATTCAGTGTTCAAGTATTATAGAAAAACATCTTTGGGTTTATGCTTTTTCTTCCATGCTTTGCGACCTCACTGCATGTTGCAATGGGAGGGTGTTTGCATGCGTTTATGGTAATCCCCGTGTTAATTGAGACCCGGATTTCGGTGTTTAAACAATTACAAATTAACGGAAACCGCAATTCTACATAAATTTGCATAATTTTCCTCTTAAACTGAGGGAAATCATCGACCATGTCGATTAAGTAAACAATGAACGGTGCCAGCCTAGCTAATACGTATAATTTATGCATTTTTTCATTATGTAAGATTCGGTTAGTTCTATATAACGTATTGCATAACGCGTACACATGAAAGAGAAGGCGGTATTCGGCGTCCGTCACGTCCGACGAGGATGTCGATCCATTGTAATTAACATGGGAATCCTACTGTTCTCATTCCTGGCGGAATTAGAACAAGGTGGACCTTGAGCCAAACTTAACCAAGCGACACGCGCCTATAACAATTGTTTCGTGTTGGTCTGTCATGCGATATGGTTCGTGTGTAATTATCACCTGGCATTGTTTGTTCATGTGCAGATTTTAACTTTGTAAATTGTGTACGCGGCTTGCGCAAATGTTTTGCTTTAATTGCGGACGTGCTTCTAAATTACAAAGAATCAGCTTAATTAACATACTATATATTAAGTTAAGACGATGTGCAACACGCGCTGCGAGGATCAACACAAGCAGACATAGGGTCTATAACACAAATTAACACAAATTTAGTCCTAATTAGATCAAATCGTTCTGAACCTCATTAACTCTAAGGTCCAGTAGTAAAAACGTAGATTACCTTTGACCATGGTACAGTTACAAAGGATACAATTTTCGACACAATGGTATCCTTCGAAATTGAACCACGATCGAAAATTATCCACTTTTGTACAATTAGACTTAAGTTCAGTAATCTATTTGTGCACTTTTGAGGTAACTAAAATTCTTCCCAAAATACTCCCAAGAAAATTCTACTGATTGCATGTTAGGATAATTCGGACGTTGCATAATAACTTCCGTAATTATATCCACCCCACAAATTATGTATTTAGGTACTTTTCAGTAAAATTTATATGAAAATTTATATTCGCTCATATGGCTTCTGCATCCGACAGACTGTGGTTTCTATTTATAAAGATAATAGCATGTGGTGCAGATAGTTAAAGCTCTGACTGATCAATGGTTGAGGATTCGATTCTCGCCCAAGCTAGTGTTGCTATTTTATACTAAAATTAGTTTTATTGATACCACATTCTCTGGAATTGGTCGTGATAAAGCCAAGATGGACAAAAGTATCTACACATAATAGGCAATCCAATAATACACACCACATGTTCTACAAAAAGGCCCTAATTTTTTTTTCTAAATCAACTTTCATTTCAGCAATTGTCATTTTTTTTCAAATGGTGACATATTTTCTTATTTTTTTCGTAGAGATTATTTTTCTGAATCCAAAAATTTATAACAAGTTGGCTTTGTTGGAATATTCTTTGCAGAAAAAAAAAGTTTAAATAGTTTATCAAGTGTGGCGTGAAAAACAAAGCGAACACAATGTGGGAAACAATATATAATATTTTATTAGAATAATGCAAAGTATGCATCAGAAAATACAGACGTATCTACAAAAGTTGCTCAAACTGACGGGCACCTTGTTGAATACACAACTGACATCTTCTCGTTATTGCATAAGTTGCATTTAATATATAATTAGGAGGTATTTCTCGTGTTTTCCACATTATGTTTGCTTTGTTTTTCACACCACACTTAAAAAACTATTTTTTTGTCTGTAACGAATATTCTATCAAAGCCAACTTGTTATATATCTTTAGATACAGAACAATAATCTCTACTAGAAAAAAAAAGAAAATATTTGTAACCATTTGAAAAAAAAGTTGACTATCGCTGAAGTGAAATTTGATTTTGCAAATAAACAAAATTAGGGCCCCTTGTAGAATATGTGGAGCCATTTAATTTTGTTTTTGTTTTATTGAAATCGGCCAATGAATAAAGGAGTTATGGCCAGCGGTAATTTGTATTTTAAAGTTCAAAAATTTTCTACAGTTTTATTCTGAACTGTACAATTATAATATCTTTCAAAATATAATGTTTGGAGGTTAAGTTTTTTGTTTTGATTACATTTTCTTATCAAGTTTTGATGATTTGTTGTAATTTTCGTATAGTTTTCTGGGATAATTTAAAAGATTTGTCAAATTCTCAGAAATTAGTGTTAATATTATTATAAATGTATTATGAATCTATTTTTAACTCTTGTTTTGTTTCTTATACTTCAAATTATTTATTCAGTTTCCTGACGATGTCTCGTTTTTTCAAAAATATTGTTAAAATTCGTATTAAATTTTTACAAAACAAATAATGTTCCAATTAATATTGCCAAATATGAAACTGTTTGGGGCTTCAGTTTTTTTTTATCAAGTTCACGATTAGTTTTTTTCGTTTCGTGCAATTTTCTAAAATTTAAGAAAAATTTTAAAACTGTTTTTGTAGGCTTTTTGAAAACATTGATAATTTTTTTTGAAAAAAATATACGTCCTTAATTTTGAGAAAATTCTTTATTTTATATAAGCATTAATACGACCGGTTTCGATCCCTATATGACTTAAAACACTATGGCAAAACACTTTAAAGATTTATAGAATTACACAATTAAGATAATTTTCGCAGTTTCTGAACCTTCTGATACTTTTGATATTTGTTTAAAATTTTGAACATGTTAGGTTTCATTTTTAAGGTTTTTTTCTGTTTTGGGTATTTTACTCAATTTTCTTAAACCTTTATAGATTTTATGGTACCTAATACTTATACATAATTCATTTTCAATGATTTTTTTTAAACAAAAAAAAATATTGAGCAAATATTTAGCTCTGAATGTTAGCTCACTCTTATACTTCACGTGTTGTTGCTTACTTAAATGATTTCAGGACGGATTTTCAAACATCTGAAATTGTACATACTAATTATTACAGGCAATTTTCAGGATTTCACATTTACACATTTTACATAACTAAACTTTTATAACATATTTGGAACCTACAAGGGATATGCTCGTTTGATATTAATATTTACTTGGAGGTTTTTTGGGGATTTTTGGAATTTGATAATTTACAAATTTCTGAATATGTCATTATTTGACTTTTGGAATTTCTGGATATATGCATCATTTAGATACTAATTTTATTTGATTAGAAATTTACTATTCTTCTACTCGCTGAGTTTTAGTTTCTTTAAACAATTAATAAGTATTGGGGTTTCTGATTTTTTTCAATCAAAAGATATTCTCTTTTTTCTTTTCTGTTGATGTGATTTTCTGATCTGTGATTATTTATCTGTTTTTGGTATTTTACTCAATTTTATTAAACTTTCGTTGACATTTTACACTAAATGCTGTTAAATGTAATTTTAAATTATTTTGCCTAATAGTACATAAATAAGTGTCGAAATAAGATTTAAAAAAAATATTTTACCAACACCATGTATAAATAAATCAAAGTTTCAATAACTGAACTGGTAGTTTCAGACCCAGCAGGAATTATAATTCCTATAATATTTTTACTTAAAAGTAAAAATAAAAATATTATCCCTCTTGTAAACTCAATCCGGGAACATACTGTATAATAATATTTAATGTTTTTTTGGGTTTATGTAACTTTTTAGACTTTCTTAAACTTTATATAATTATAAAGTAAAATTAACTTAATTTTATATAATTATTTATGATTATTTTTTGGGTCTATGGATGTACACTACAGTGTACATATTTTACCTAAAATTTGATTATATGCGATGTAATGCAGAGAATATTGTATTCAATTATTAAAAGTTTTAATTTTACAATTGAAAATTTACCACCATTTACCATACCACTTTATCGTTTGCTTGCCCCATTTTTTTAAACAATTAAGTTTCTAAAATATTCAATCAATTTTGCTGTTTTTGATATTTTACTCGATCTTCTGGAATTTATGTAGACTTTCTGATAATACTTTTTTAAAACATTTTTAATGAGTTTTGTAAATTCTGAATATTTGCTCATTCTTGTGCCGATTTGATTGCTTAATGATTTAAATTGATTCGATGCGATCCGATCCGATCTTTAATTGGCTCGATCAAATCACGAGAATTTTGGAGATGTGAAAAATTTGAGTATTTTTATTAAACACCTTTTTGTAATCATGATTTATATTTTTTTCAGATTTAGAGATATTTTATGTGTACAATATGTGATTTTTAAATATCTCCTTTATGTTTTTTGGAGATTTTGGAATATTTTCAATAATTAAAACTTTGTTACTTACTTGATATCTTGCTATCTGTTAATTTTAGAACTTTCATAACTTTCAATGAGTATTGGGAAAATTTTAAAAATATATTGTTTCTTGCTTTTTTAGATCATTAGCATTTAGACCTCTGGATGATTTTTCAGAACTTTTAGTATTTCAAGAAGTATTTCATAAGCACTTCTTGATATTTCTGGTATGTATGACATGTACCTGCTCTATATCTAATAAAAAAAAATCAATATAAAAATAAGACCAAATGAGTTTTTCCTTTTCTTGAACTTTTGTTGATCCTCTGGTAATAGTCAAATATACTCTCGTTGAGAATAATTTTTTTAATGTTTTTTGTCCATTTCGAATATTTGCTCATTAATATACCAAAATATTATTGTTGATATGTAGACCAGAATATATGACGATTTTAAAAATATGTGAAATTTGAGTATTTATAAATATCTCAAATTTTATACGTTTTTTTATTATTTGTTACGTATTTGAGTATATCTGCAATTTACGAATTTTGGCTAAATAAAACATTATTATTTATTTGGAATCTATAGGTATTTGTCTCGTTTAGGTTTAGATATTTTTAAACTTTTGAAGTATAATATGGAAGTTTCTAATATATTTGATGTTTTTTGCTGTTTTGGATCTTAAGTTATCTCTTATTTTTTAATTGCACTTAATATTTAGAGAGCTGTATGTGAGGGTATGCATGTGTGTGTATGTGTGTGACAGATTGAGAGAGAGAGAGAGAGAGATAGCTACTATAGAAAATTAAAAATTACTACTTACCTGCTACTTACTTGCTATTCTTGCTATACTATACGAAAATGCAAGAAATGTCAAAAGAACCAGAACTATTGAAAAGTATTTTTTTGAAATACCAAAAAAGTTTTGAAAGGTACATGAAAATCGAATTGTTTCTCGAACTTTTGTAACCATCCTCGTATTTCTAAAAATACTTCTACTACTGTAACGTATTTTTCTCGAGTTGCTTGTACTGTTCTAGACTTTTTAATAATGCTTCTGGAGATTAAATTTTTTTTAAATTTGTGTATTAGGAATATTTGCGCATATTTATATTAAAAAAAATGATTACCTACTTAACGTTTGAGATTTGTGCAATTTTCGTTTTTTTTAATATGGAAAATTTTATATAGTTGATGAATTTGTTAAAAGAGCATCAGTATTTATTATCGGGGTTCGATGAATTGCTGCGTAGTACGATTACGATTATATGACACAATTTCCAGTAGGCAGAGACTGATCAACAAGTTACCTGAAGAGTGGAGAAGCCAACACCTACCCAAGCCATATGCCACATGAAGAGTGAAGTGAAGGAGTTTCTGATGAAGCTGGCATTCTACTCAATAGAGGAGTACATGGAATTCCAAATAATACCATATAATTAAATAGCCCTTATTTTTCCTTGACGATAAAACGTGTTTGTATAGTAAAAAAAATAATATTATCTAAATAATATATATTATATTACTATATTATCATGAATTTTATGGTTTTATCCATTTTTCCAACTAATTACATTTAAGGTTGTGTTATTTAAGTACTTATCAGTAAGCCTTAAATACAATAACCTTAAATTATTATTTTTATTGGTCTCTTTTTTCTTTTTCTGACTTTTTAATGGTAATTGGGATAATAAAATATTTGATGTTTGATGTTTTAGATCTCCAGTCTTTAAACCTTTAATAGATTTTCTTTTATTTTTGTAATCGTTATGATCTTAAAAAAAATCTTTAATTTCTGCTCATCCCATTCCCCCCTTGTGTTGCCAGTAATCTTGAAATTACAGATGGTAAAGTGAAACAAATAAAGCAAGTCACTATCTAATAAATAGTTATACCACATATATGCTCAAATATATAATTTCATCCAACTCCATGCTTTCACGTTAATAGTTTAATTTAACACCACATAAAGTGTACGACTTATGAGTAAACAGCTTCACCTTTTACGCCAGTCGATATAATTGTGATGATTCACTTTGTGTCATCTCATGTAAAAACTCATGCATCCGTCTCGCTGATTTTCATCAGCCATGAACGGCCACAATGGTGTAAATCGACTTTAATGCAACGTAACTGAACAATCGTTAAACGGCACAGATGAGAACTAAATAGAAACACGCTTTTCATTGCAGAAATGTTCAAGTAACAATTGCGTTATTACGCTGCTTACTCATAAAATTGCGTGTAAATGTCCTGCATGGTTCTAGGCGCTTTACGCATTAAGAAAGAAATATTAAAGTGGCAAATTATTGAATTGAGAAATCATTGATTATCGCTGGAATTATTCTAGCATCACGCAAAATGTCCTTAAAGGGACTGTTTTTGTTGACTGGGCGCATCCACATTTATGGGCATTAAGGCTCCCAAAATCTGAAAACAATCATCCTTACTTGGTTGAAGGTTCCGTTCTCTTCAAAGAAAACTATCGCCTAGATATTGCTTTCGGTTCTACTGGATATAGCCGTATTTTTGTTTTGTTAAATGGAACACTGTGTATAATAATGCGATTTTAGTTCAATTTCGAATATATATTGCAAAGACGCGTACACACATACATACTTATATAATATTTTTTTCTATTTTTGTGATAAAAATTAATCTACAAAATTATGATCTCAAAAAGGCACACACAAATCAAGAAATTAACCAATTGTATGCTATGCTACAGGAATGTTAATCTGTATTGTGAAGTATGAAATCATACAATAAATATCATAATTTCACACATATGAACATTCATTCAAAATTATAATTACCTTTTATTAAATATTTGTCTCAAAGTTGCAGCATCACTCGTATGCATAAAAAAACTATAACCTTAGTCCCTCATTAAAGGCTGTACAATCTCTTAAACATCGATTCTTGTAAGAAACCTGTAGATTTAGAAAGGTCACAGCACAATTGCGCTCGTCTCTAATTAACTCGGTGAATCCACAAGGTTTTCATCCAAATCTATCGGTTTTCGGGTTGTATCACCGCCCGCCATTGACGTGCCGCTGGCATTTATTGCCAAGACCGATTCTCCATTATATGCAAATTAGCATCGGCAATATTTATAAGGAAGTAATCGGCATGGCTATTACAATCGGGTCTCAATTACATTCCGAATCTGTTCGGCAATTTGAATAATTAAACCGCCTTCGGTGAAAAATGCATCAATGATGTTAGAATGAAGGTAATTTGTGTGGTTAATCGGTGGACTGTTGAAATGGATATTTAATTAGTCGTGTGTGCAAGTGTGTGTATGTGTTTGTATAGGTATGGGTGTGTTTGTGCGTTTGTAATATGACCTTTTATCTGGTTTATGGCGTTATGTGGTTATCCTTTAAATTTAGACTTGTAATTTAATAATAATAATTAAAAAGTATGCATGTTAATTGTACAGGGTGATTAATTAGACCGGTTCGTTAATAGTTTATAAAGTTCTCATTTTTTTTCAAAATTTTCATCAAACATTTGATTTTGTCAAAAAAAAAAATAATATGACAGAACACAATTTCTAGTATGTCGGTACTTCAATTGATAACTTTGTATACATTCTACATAAATGTATTAAATGAAAAATGAAAAACTTAAAAATATATCACTTATAGTTTTTGTACAATGCTTGGAAATACATTTTTTGTTTTAGTAAGTGATAATAAAGTGGAAATAAGTTATATTAAGTGATTGCGAAAATTTCACTTTTCAGTCAACATATAAACGATTACGTTCAAAATGTCAATGGCAACTACTAACATTTCAGTTATTCCATCAAAATTCAATTATTCTGTTAACAAATTAATGATTTCTGTGAAATTTTCAATTATTTCTGCACATATTAAATAATTTCATCAAAATTTCAATTATCCTGTCAACATATTACCGATTACTGTCAAAATTTCAATGATAACTGACAAAAGTTCAATTATTTCTGCACAATATGAAAACAAAATATGTATCAGAATTTCAGAATTTCTTTTCTGTCAACATATTAATGATGACTGTCAAAATGTTAATGGTAACTGCTAAAATTTCAGTTATTCCGTCAAAATTCAATTATTCTGTCAACAAATTAATGATTACTGTAAAATTTTCAATTATTTCTGTACATCTGATCAAATAATTAAAAAAAATACAATTATCCTGTTAACATATTATTGATTACTGTGCAAATTTTAACCGTAACTTTAAACTTTTCATTTATTTCAGCACAATATAAAAAAATTACCAAAATTTTAATTATATGTCAACATATTAATGATTACTGTCAAAATTTCAATGGTAACTGCTAAAGTTTCAGTTATTTCTTCAAAATTTCAAATATTCTGTCAACATATTAATGACAACTGTCAAATTTACAATTATTTCTAGATAATATCAAGCTATTTTATCAAATTTTCAATTATCCTCTCAACATATTATTAATTACTGTCAAAATTTCATTTATTTCTGCACAATGTTCCAAAATTTAATTATATGTCAACATATTATTACTTCAGTTTTACTAATTCAGTCAAAATTTCAAATATTCTGTCAACATATTAATTACTAGTGTCAAATTTTCAATTATTTCTGCACAATATCTAATATTTTTATCAAAATTTCAATTATCGTGTCAACATATTAATGATTACTTTACAATTTTTAATTATTTCTGCACATCTCATGTACTCATTTAAAAAAAGTACAATTATCCTCTCAACATATTATTGATTACTTTCCAAATTTTAATGACAACTGTAAAATTTTCATTTAATTTAGCATAATATAAAAAAATAAGGCGGAAAGACCCTATGGGGTCGATAGCCTAATAAAGATTGTTTATATATATATATAAAAAAATATACCAAAATTTCAATTATATGTCAACGTATTGATTATTACTATCAAAATTTCCTGACTGCTAAAATTTATTCCGTAAAAATATCTATCATTTTGTCAACATATTAATGACTAGTATCAAATTTCCCATTATTTCAGCATAATTTCAAATAATTTATTCAAAATTTCAATTATCCTTTTAACATAATATTAATTACTGTTAAAATTTCAACAGTAATTGTCAAATTTTCATTTATTTCGGCACAATATGTAAAAAATACCAAATTTCAATTTTATGTCAACATATTAATGATTCCTTTTCAAATTTCAATGCTAACTGATAAAATTTTCCGTCATCATTTCAATCATTCTGTCAATGTATTAATGACTATTGTCGAATTTTCAATTATTTCTGCATAATATCAAATAATTTTATCAAAATTTCGATTATTCGGTCAACATGTTATTAGTTACTGTGAAAATTTCAATGACAACTGTCAAATTTCATTTATTTCTGCACAATACGCAACAATGTACAAATATTTCAATTATATGTCAACATATTAATGATTACTATCAACATTTCAATGGTTACTTCTAAAGTTTCAGTAGTTCCGTCAATCCTGATAACATAATTATTGATTACTGTTCAAATTTTAACAGTAACTTTCAAATTTTCATTTATTTCGACACAATATGTAAAAATTACAAAATTTCTATTTTATGTCAACATATTAATGATTACTCTCCGAATTTTAATGCTAACTGCTAAAATTTAAGTTATTCCCTGAAACTTTCAATCATTCTGTCAATATATTAATGACTAGTGTCAAATTTTCGAAAACAATTGCACAATATCAAATAATTTTATCAAAATATCAATTATCCTGTCAACATATTATTGATTACTGTCAAAATTTCAATTATTTCAGCACAACATAGAAAATTAACCAAAATTTCGATTATATGTCAACCTATCAATAATTACTGCCAAAATTTCAATAGTAACTGCCTAAATTTTAGTTAATTCATCGAAATTTTAATTATTCTGTCAACATATTAATAATTATGGTCAAATTTTTAATTATTTCTGCATAATATCAATTTATTTTATCAACATTTCAATTATTCTGTCAATATAGTATTGATTACTGTCAAAATTTAGATGATAACTAACAAATTTTCAATTCTTCTATAAAAATTTGAAATATTCTGTTAGGATATTAATGCTTAACGTCAAATTTTCATTTATTTCTATACGATATCAAATAATTTTAAAAAACTCTAAATTCAATAAATTGTAACTAATGTAATTGCATCCTTAATTGTTTTACAATTATATTATAAATATGCATTTCAAGATATACATTAGTTGCTACAATTTATAGAATTAAATAAACCGTAATATGAGAAGAATAGAAACTTCAAATTATTATTTTTTTAATTTACTTTATATAATTAGATTCTTGTTGGTAATTCCATTAAGGAATTACATCGTTTACATCTCGAGCACAGTAATGTTACATTACAGTAACAATTAAATAAAATAGCATAATTTCTATACGATATTTAAAATATGTAGTATAAGGTATACCTAAGATAAATGAGAATACATGCATACATGCACACACTTTATGTTAAAATATCATTGATAGATGATGATATTTCGATTATTGCTCCAACATGTTTGTTTCAATTGAAAATTTCTACTATTCTGCCCTTACTTCAAACATAACTATTCAATTTTCAATCATTATTGTCAAATTTTCGGTAATATTTAACATAATTTTAATTAATTACAGTAAAAATTTAAGTGATTACTGTCAAAATTTGATTGTAAATAGTGCAGTGGTTTCTGTAGCAATTTTATTGACAAGCTACTAAATCTTTTATGATTTTTTCTATAGTATCAAATAATCTTGATAAAATTTTACTTACTTAGTTCATTTTTCTATGGTATATTGACATGATATATGACATATTATTGATTACTATCAAAATAGCCATGATAACTGCCAAATTTTACATTATTTCTATTAAAATCTCGGCGGTGTTTAACCAAATGATTCTGTCAAAATTTCGTGACAATTACTGTTAATTTTTACGCATTAACTTTATTAGTAATTTCACTCTTTACAGAGTATTACATTGCAATATATAAAAGTTAAGACTTCTCACATTAACGTTTCAGTTATTCAGTAAAAAAATTAATTATTCTGTCAATCTATTAATGATTACTACCAAATTTTCAATTATGTCGGCATAATATCAAATAATTCTAACAACTTTTCAATTATTCTGTTGAAATTTTAGTGATAGCTGCTGAATTTTTAATTCTTGGTTCCAAATATTCAGTCACATTTAACAAAATTATTATTGTTCTGCCAAATTCTTACATTTCTGTTAATATTTCAATATATTTACCACAATTTCCACAATTTCGTCAAAGTTTCATTCATTTTTCAATTACTTTTTATCAAAACTTTTTCCAATCATTTCTACCTACATTTCAAGTGTTCCATCAAGTAGTAGTAGTATGCACATTTATTTCATATACAGGTACACACCTATAGCATACATAAAATATATGATAATAATACTATTGATGATAGCTAGATACATATATGATATACGATGTGATACGATACGATACGATATATGATATATGGAATGGGCTATCGAATTTTGTCTTTTGGCCCATGAACTGTTGTGAATAGGAATGATTGTCTAATATTAGTTCGTGAGTTAGTCACTATCGTGATAGTTACTTGTCTTTCGTACAATGTTTGGGAGGGATATTTGAATTTAGGAGTTTGGTTGATGTTTCGGAGTTCTATCGAATTCGTCTATCGAATATCGTATTCTTTTCGGTGTTCTATCAAAATTTCAGTTTTTGTATTAAAATTTCAATGATAGTATTTAACAAAATTATACTTATTTTCAAAAAATTCTTTAATTACAAAAATTTCAGTTATACTTACCAAAATTTCCACTATTTCGTCCAAGGGCCATCATTGCCATCAATTTTACCATTACCTACTCTTTGTCACAACTTTGTTTCAATTATTTCTATAACCATTTCAGGTGTTCTGTCAATATATCAACTATTCTGCTAATATTTCAATGATAACTGTCAGGTTTTCAATAATATTTATCAAATTGTTGGTCATATTTAACAAAATTTCAATTATTTGGTTAATATTTTATTAATTACTATCAACATTTCAGTTGTTTAGTCAAAATTTTAATTATCCTGTCAATAACTATCAAATTTTCAATTATTCAGTCCCAATGAAGTATTTACAGATTTAAGTATATATAAATGTTTATATTTTATAATTTTAGATAAAATTTCTTTAATTACTTTCAAAATTTTAGTTATTACGTCAAGAATGTATTATCCTGTCCATCTGTTAATGATTACTGCCAAATTTTCAATAATAACTATCAAATTTTCAATTATTATTGCATATCAAATCATTTTACTTGAATTTCAAATATTCTGTTAAAATTTCAATGCTAGCATATGAATTTTTGATTATTGATTTCAAATTTTTGGTCAAATTTAAGAACATGGTCGTTATCCTACCAGAAATATTTAATGGGTGTAAGAATTTTATTTATGTTTACCAAAATTTCCACTATTCCGTCAAAGTTTCAACTATTATTATTCTCACTGTTTCAATTAGCTTTTGTCAACATAACAATCATTTCAAACATCGTTTAAATAAAGTATTATTCTGTAAAAATTTTCAATTTATAATTTTAATGGTAACTGTCGGTTATCAGTAGTTTTAATCAAATTATAGGTCATATTTAACACAATATCAATTATTATGTCAAACTATCATCGATTACTGCAAACTTTCATTAATTATTGTCAAAATTTCAGTTATCCGGTCAAAGTTTTAATTAGCCTGCAAATCTATTAATGTTTACTGCAAAATTTTGATGATAACTTTCAAATTTTCAATTAATCTGTCAAAATTTAAATATAGGATTTTAATGGGAACTGTCAGGTTTTCAGTAATTTTGTTCAATTTATTGGTCATTTTTAACACAATATCAATTATTGGGTCAAACTTTAATTGATTACTGCAAAAGTGCATTAATTACTGTCAAAATTTCAGTTATCCGGTCAAAATTTAAATTAGCTTGACAATCTACTAATGTTTACTCCAAATTTTTATGATATCTTTAAAAATTTCAATTGTTTTTGAATTGGGTTTAAATTATAGTTTTATATAAAATAAAATAATTAAATATATTTGTTATTATATTAGAATCGTTTAATGAAAGTGTAACAAAAAAAACAAAAAAAAAAATCTAATCGTATTTTAAAGAACAAATAAGGATCTGTAGTATCTTAGAGCTTGTGAAAGGTTCGTTGAAATTAGAAAAAACAAAACAGCTTTTTCACTAATTTCATTATAGTGACTGTATTACAGTGTTGTTTCTACTGAAGATGATCGTCTAGCAATTGAAACATTTTGATTGAATAATTGTGTTTTATGAAAAAGGTGCTTTGTTCTTCTTATTTCTAATAACGATCTGTTCTATTATATTTATATTGTTACTTTTGTTCAGTCAACTGTAATGAACTTGGTTAGATGGTAATAAATTATTATTATTAACTAATACGAATATATTGTCATTTATAAATTCTATAATTTAATTTATCGCCTGCGCGGAGTAATAAACCTGCAAATGGTGTATTTATTGCGTAAACGGTGTCGATAGGAATTGTTTTTTAATTAATAAATTCATGTTATTACCGGTATTAAGAACCGATTAGATGCCATAAAATTTATGCACATCAATTTACGCACATCCTCCCTCTAATAAACACTAATTGGTTAATTAGGGAGCGAAATTTAGTGCCACCACTGGAACGATTTTAATTTAACGGGCGGCCGTTATGGCCCAGCATAAAAATCCAGATCGGGATCTTTATTTTTATTCTTGTTTTGATGCAGAGAGCGCCCGCAGTTCTCATTCAAACATAATCGCTATTTATCGCCCCCGTAAATTCCCGTTTTATTTCATCCTGACGGTACGTGGCTGTAATCCAAACCGCGTCTGTGTGTGTGGTCATTCGATCTGGACACGTCTCCCATCTCGGCTCCACACTAAATACAACGGAATTTATACCTATTTCTAATACATTAATAACTGCATTTAATATCGTAAACATGTGCTTTTGCGTGGAATGTTCATTTACGTTGAAGTGTGAGCATAAAATCGCAGTTTTAATGGTTTTATTAAATATACAAACGCCCAGCCTCGCATCGTAAATTGCCTTTTTTCATATAATTAACCATAAAATGATTATCATAATAGGATGAAGAATGAGAGGGGCTATTACTGTACATCAACTTAATTGACAAATACTCGGTTGAAGATATTATATTCGCTCCTCTTATTGCGCAAGTTAAACGGAAAACCATCAATTTTAATCGTTTTTGAGCAATAGAAGTTAATATGGAAAAACAGCGTTTTCTTCTTCATTACAATTTACGCCCTAAAACTAACTCAAACTTACTCCAATATGGTATTTAATTATAATAATTGGAATAATTATTGATTTATTTTTAATCGATTATGGTCGATAAATGAGACAAAAAAACAAGAAATGATGCAACATAAAAAGGAAATAGGCAATACAATTGGATATAGAGAGAAATGAGAATAATGACAAAAGAATAACGAATTAGCAATGAATATAAAAAGAAACAGCAAAAACATTTAAATAAGACTGAGAATGAAGGAGAAAGGAGACAACAAAGGGGAGGGTGAAGGGCGGATGATAGAACTAGGGTAATATAAAAGAAGGGAAGAAGCCAAAAACATAGAAATCAGGTTAGACACATATGGAAAATACGAAACGTTGTGGGAAAATAAGTAGAATTACTACAAGTAATGATAAAACAGCACGTTTTATCAATCCCATATACAAATTTTATTTTAGATATTATTTTTTAAATTTAATTCTGATATCAAATACATTAATAGTGGATTTTGTTTCTTAATCTAATATCTACTTCTAATAATTATATTACCTAAGCGTACTTATTATTTGTTGTTATTATGTTAACTATGTTATTTGTACATTATAAGGTAAGTAGGCTAATTTATTTTGAAAATTATTGATTACAAATTTTAATCTCTGCTACATATTCTTAGATTATAATAACTATTTGTGGTGTATTGATCACAGTAATTTGTAATTTATTTACGCATTTATAGACAATTATAAAATATTTACAAAAAAGTTAGAAAGTCATTTCAGTCAAGACAATAATGACTTTCTAATTTTTATGTAAATAATTTATAATTGTCTATAAATGCATAAATAAATTACAATTGACGCTTTCTGATATACAATTGTCTAATCTAAATGATAGAAGCGTTCTAATATATCATTGACCCTTTTCTTTACCCTGATATACAATTCATTAATCTGAAATAAAATTGATATACAATATCATATTATTATGATACTTTATGATATACAATGAACGTTGTTTGGAATGCAAATGAGGCTTATTGATATACAATTTACACTTTCTCAATTTGTCTAATCTAAATTACAATTGACCCTATGTCATATATCTGTCTGTTCGAATTACAATTGATACTTTCTGAAAATTATCTGACGTTTTCTGAAAAATGATTTTGTTCGATATGGCTTTCTCTATCTAAGTTTTTGCATGTTTTGTAAATTTCTAACTTTATTTTGTGCAATTTTCATGAGTTTGTTATAAAATATTTAATAATGTTATTAAACAAACAAGTATATACATTTTTGTGCTTTTTTGGAAATTTCCCCGAAATGTTTATGAAGGTTTTATTATTTTTTCAAGAATATGTCATAGAATATAAAATGAATAAATATGACAGTACCTACCTAAATTAAATTAGTAAGGAGAATAAATAATAAAATAACAACAACAAAAATGGAAAACATTCATGTTTTCCACTTTATTTGTAAATTATCAGATTAATTTTCATGGAAATTTGTCACCATTTGAAATTGTGGATAATTTTATTGAATTTTATTTGATTTTTTCCGAAACTTCCATCATATTCTCAATCTTGTTATTAGCTATTCAATATATTAGGAAAATTTGGGAAATTATTATTTATGACTTTTTGGCTCTAAATCAAGCAAAAAACGAATAAATTCTATCAGTACCTACCTAAATGGAATAGTAATGAGAATAAATAATAAATTAGCAAGAACAAAAATGGAAAACATTCATGTTTTCCACTTTATTTGTAAAATATCAAATTAATTTTCATGAATATTTCGTTGATTTTCAAAAAAATTATTATTAATCTGTCACTTTGAAATTGGGGATAATTTTATTGAATTTTATTTGAATTTTTCCGAAACTCCCATAATATTCTTAATCTTGTTATTAGCTATTCAATATGTTATAAAAAATTGGAAAATTTTTATTTATGAGTTTTATGCCCTAAATCAAGCAATATAGCGAATAAATATAACAGTACCTACCTAAATGGAATAGTAAGGAGAATAAGTACTAAATTAACAACAACAAAAATGGGAAATATTCTTGTTTTCCACTTTATTTGTAAATTATCAAAATAATATTCATGGAAATTTCGTTAATTTTCCAAAAATTTATTATTAATCTGTCACTATTTGAAGTTTTGGATAAATTTATTGAATTTTAGTTGAATTTTTCCGAAACTACCATAATATTCTTAATCTTGTTATTAGCTATTCAATATGTTAGGAAAATTTGGGAAATTTTTATTTATGACTTTTTGGCTCCAAATCAAGCAATAAAACGAATAAATTCTATCAGTACCTACCTAAATGGAATAGTAAAGAGAATAAATAATAAATTAACAACATCAAAAATGGAAAACATTCATGTTTTCTACTTGTAAATTATGAAATTAATTTTTATGGAAATTTCGTTGATTTTCCAAAAAAATTATTATTAATCTGTCACTATTTGAATTTGTGGATAATTTTATTGAATTTTATTTGATTTTTTCTGAAATTCCCATAATATTCTCAATCTTGTTATTAGCTATTCAATATGTTAGGAAAATTTGGGAAACTTTTATTTACTACTTTTTGGCTTTAAATCAAGAATTCGTTTATGAAATTTTGAGAAACTTTGGGGATTTTGAGAAAGTGGATTTTTTAAGAAACACCCCTACTATTTCAATTGCGCACATTTTTGTAAATTTTTCTAGGTATTTATGCAATTTTTGTTGTATAACATATTTTTATGGTATTTTTGCATTTAAAACAAGTACATAATTAGGTCTATTGCATATCAAACTACTTTAGCAGTAACATGTACGTTACTTGACAGCATCACATTCGAATGTCAGATGTATTGATGACATAAATGCATCTCACATATGAATATGTTTTATCAAGTAACGTATCCGTTACTGTTAACGTTTTTTACTACGTAATACACGTGAGTTTTTTTCTGAGATATATGTAAATCATGTTAATAATAAATGACTTGGTATGAAAAAAAGAAATTACTGAAGAAGTTCTATCTCCATGAACTAAAATGTATAATTGTTACATCCCTGTATTTTTAACTAATTATTTTCATCTTTTCAGTTACTTCTCCCAAAATTCTAATAATTTCTCTGAAGTATGAAATTACAAAACGTAACTTTCAAACTTTAATAGCAGTTTTTGAAATTTGGCAGAACTCGTTTCGAATTTCACAGGAATCATTGAAAATTTTAAATTAGTAATGTCAGAGTTATGATTGAAATTATGCCAGAAAAAATAATAGTTTACATTAATAAATGAAAGTTTTACATTAGTAAATTGTAAGTTTATTATCAAAAAGAGAACAAACTAAACGTATGTATGACTTTTACCTAATATTGATCTGTTTATGGAATATAATTTGAATATTCACAGAATTTTGAAAATGTTTAACAAATTCATAAGATTTTTTTTAAATTTTATTAGTGCTGTAGAACAGGATACATACAAGGTGAGTAAAAGGTAAGGAACCACATTTCTGGAGCGTGTATTATCATTTTTAGAAAAAAAAGTTTTGAAAGAAAGTGTGATGGCTAATTATTTTCCACAATTTAACTATTTCAATTTTTTTTGTAGCGCTTTACTTTTTGAAAATGACTTCATCGATACTTTTTTTAAATGGTAACATAATGTTTTCCATGAATAAATTTGATGCTTGATGTTTTTCTCTTCATGAATATGTAAAAATACCATTAGGTTGCATAACTAAACTTTTAAGAAAATCGAGTTTAATGCCTGATGACAAAAATGTGAACATTTAAAGACTGCTTTGGAAATTAAATTATGCAAGTTAAAAAAATACGATTTACTAATGTCAGTTAAAGTTTCCAAAATAAGATTGTAAATAATACTGTATTAACAAGCGTTTCTCAATAATTAAGGTACGTTTAACCAGAAACGGAACGCATATTGTTGTCCATAGTTAATGGACAAAAATATGAGCATCTTATGTGATGAACTAGTATTGGTAAATTGTGTTTGTAATGTTTTAATAAAAAAGTTCGTTTCATGTTTTGTGGTAAAAAGTTAAAAATACGAACTTTTTTCTTTCTTTCTTATACATTTTTGTTCTAATTTCCATGAAATTTTGTTCATCGCCAAAATTTCTATGTGTTTTGTTTGTGTTAAACGTACCATAATTGTTGAGAAATACTTTCTAATACAGCTTTATTTACAATCCAATCTCCGAGTGGCGTGCTGTTGAGTTTATCCACTATTTTTGGGACACCCTGTATATTTTCCTTTTTTGACGAAATACCATTTTCTCAATTTTCTATTATCAATTAAGTTTTTTGTGGACGATCGGCGTCAATATTTTTTAACTTGCACGTTTCTCATATTTAAAGAACCATTTTTGTTTTCATATTCTCAAAAAATCATAATCATGATCACAAACTCTTCAGGAGGTTATTAAGGACACTTTAATATTTTTATCTGTACTCGTGTTTTCAATTTTGATAAACTTTGTGTTCGGATGCCATCACAACTTTTAATTCCTACATTTCGAATTTGCAAAATTTGCACAATTTTCATTTATAAAGACCTACTTTTTGCATTCTGATCAGATGAGTCTCTTTCAAATATTCTTTGAACATATAAATTTCCACATTTTTCAGTATTGTGTACCATTTCAAATGATTTATTTATCAAAATATTTCAGATTTTGGAGATTTTGGATAAGCTCATTTTAGATGTGTTTAACGTTTGTTTTTTTTTAAATTAATTCTTTTCATTGATAGGAACAATTTTTTGTTAAGGTTATTTATTTGAAAAACAAAAAAAACTTTCAACTTTTTATTATGTATATAATCATCACATCATTATTGTGCTGCTCATAACTTACATATAAACTTGCGGTTTTATTGTCTCTAACATCATTTATCATTATTTTTATAATGCTTTTCGTTACTGGGAACATTTTTTTGTTAACGTTCTTTATTTGGGAAAAGTAAGAAAAAACTTTCAACTCCTTATTAATTATTAATGATCACATAATTATTGTGCTGGTCTTAACTTACATATCATTAATAAACTTGCGGTTTTAAAGTTTCTAACATTATTTATCATTATTTTTATAATGAATGCTTTTCATTGCTGGGAACAATTTTTTGTTAAGGTTATTTATTTGGGAAAAATAAAAAAAAACCTTAAATTTGTTTATTATTTATTTAATCATCACATCATTATTGTGCTGTTCATAACTTACATATGAATAATAAACTTGCGGTTTTAATGTCTATCATTATTTATCATTATGTTTTTAATTTATGCTTTTCATTGCTGGGAACATTGTTTTGTTAAGGTTATTTATTTGGGAAAAATGAAAAATGTTCAAGTTTTTATTATTTATTTAGTCATCAAATCATCATTTGAATTCACAATTGTTAAATTGTGTTTGTAATGTTTTAATAAAGTAGTTCGTTTCATTTTTTGTGTTAAAAATACGAACTTTTTTTCTTATACATTTTTGTTCTTATTTCCATCAATCTCTGTTCATCGTCAAAATTTCTATCCGTTTTGTTTGTGTTAAACGTACCATAATTGTTGAGAAACGCTTTCTAATATAGCTTAATTTACAATCAAATTTAATTTATCTAAAGTCTTTAGACAAACTACCATTAGTAAATCGTATTTGCGAAACTTGTTTCATTTCATTTTAAGGGCACTCTTCAATAACTTACATATCAATAATAAACTTGCGGTTTTAATGACTCTAACATTGTCCACAAAAAATGTTAAAATGTTTGATTATACCTAATTGTAATTTTTAATACTTTGTGAAAATTTTATATTATACACTTATTTAATCATCACCATTACATTGTGCTAATTACCTACTTATCAATATCAACTTATGGTTTTAAATGTTTCTAAATTTTTAATCCCTAAATATTCAATTTTAGTAGCCATCTTTTAAGTTTTCATTTATTAGTGCAATTTTTTATTTTCCAAAAAAAATCTCAATTTTTAGAATGTTAGTTTTAAGTGCTTTCGGCATCTTGTATTTAAACATAATTGCTTTTTTTTAAATTTCAATATAAGTATTAGTGGCTCCAAAAAAGTTCAATGGCTAGACAAATCTATGTCAACGCTTTTGAGTGTCTGAAGAATAGTTTTTAGAACAATTTTATATTTTTATGTACCTAAAGTCTTCTTAAAAAATGCTCAATTTTTGGAAAGTTCGTCAAGCGTTTCTTTAACATCTTTTATTCAAACAATATTTGGTTTTGGGGGTCATTATCAATATTAATTCTTCCCAAAAAGTTTAATGATTAAAATAACCTTTGTGAACGCATTTGGGTGTCTGAAATCGTTTATTCCTACATGATTATATTTTTGTTGTCAATATTAATATTACTTACTTATTCCCAAAAAGTGCAATGATTAAAAACAAATCCTTATGGATTCGCCTTCATTATTTATTTAATTCACACATTTTCTATTTTTATAGACATAACTTTTAAGTTATCTTATGAATTAAAAGACGAATACTATGCTTGGATGCCTATTGTATTTCTCTCAAAAATACGTTGACAAAGTTTCAGCAATGTTGTTTATACTGTAAGTATTTTGTTCACACCTCCAAATTTCCTACCTACACAGACAAATCACATAATTATAGCAATATTAACTTGAAGATGTAATTCAACTCTTACGTAGTAATAAATAATACACAACTCCAAAGAAGTATCGCATATTCCAAAAAACACCATTCTTATTTTTTTTATTGGCTAATGTGATTCGTGTTTGTAGGTAGAAACAAAAAAATAAGTAGTAACAAACAAAACAAATAGTAGTGTAGATGTGGTTTTTGGACTGCATTAATTTCTCACATAACGCGTTTATCTGTATCTGTATTCTGTGCCGCGGAAGGTAACAAAATTAGGCACAGAGTTTAATAATGCCACGCATAAGTAAAAATCGCACCACAATGGCGGTGTAATAAACAATACAAAGGGCACGCACGTTATTTTAAAAAGTGTTAAATTTTATAGCCGTCCTTTGTTTAAAACTTGAAGCAAATTAGGGATGGAAAGTCAACCGAGCATCCAAGCGTGAAGATCGAGAATTCGTACGTTCGAAATTATATCAAGAAGGAACTAAACGAAAGAAAAAAACTTCTGCATAGAAGCTATGTAACTTACAGTGTTATCATTTATAATTTGATATATTTATATTGTCTGTATTAAGAATTTATTGGATTTATTGATAAATTTACATTTTTCTTCTATATTATAATTTTTAGACTTTTTAGAATGTTTTGTAAATTATGACGACCCACATCCAAGTCCGATGCAATCATGCATCGAATGTTATAATGGCCTATGGGATCATTGTATAAATAAATAAATAAATAAATAAAATAATTGGACAAATACTGTTTCGTAAAGAAGTATATTTGTCATAATTTTTTTTTAATTTAAAAAAAAGCTTGATATAGAAATTAAACATGTAATAAAACATAGGTATTCTGAATTACCAATAATGTCTAATTTATAATATGGCAGATTAGTGCAATGAATTTATATTTGATATGTGTTTAATTTTGATTTGTTATGCATTGTAATGTTGAATTCAAAATCTTCTTAGCTGCATACATTTTATATTTGTATATTGAAATAGGAGTGGCGTTAAATCGCATTCTGATATCGTAGATTTTATTAAAACAAAGTACCCAGAATGATTTATAATCTACACGATTGTATCTGTAGAGCTACTGGAACCAAATCCTAAATTAAGGATCAACCCGTGCGCTCGTGAAGAAAGAGCGAAATCATTGTAGATCTTAAACCATTTTAATGATATGTATTGAAAGCTTAAAATTCCCACGTTGAAGCCGTGACTTTTCTAGGACATGCCGATTTACGAAAAAAAAAACTTGTTGTTTTACTTTATAATTCCAGCAAAATCATGTGCTCCTAATTAGAAGCGAATATTCAAGCAGCTGTTTGATTTATAATGAGCGGTATGATATTTAGGATTTTACGTTTTCAGTTTCGTGCCGCATTCTAAAAGGATATTCGTTAATTGCGTGTAATCATCCATTGTTGTACAGAAAACGGCGTTACATAACACAACAAGGTGATCTGGATTCGTTCGACGGATATTGTGGGTGTTCCGTTTCATGACAGCCTAAAGTCAAGGTCCGCGATATTTAATCGGTCCACGTCTAATTGTAATTACTTATAAATGACCCGTTTGCAAAAAAGGATCTGCATAATGCACGATGCCTGGAACAAATTACACGCGAGGATCCTTATTGATGACACAACACGAAGTCCAATTTTCCATCTCGGACGGCGCCTTTGCCGATATGGAAATGCTAAATGATATATTATAAATCCATTAATATCTCTTCCTGGGGAGATTTGATCAGCTTCAGTTATCTTTCGCTCAATTAAAGACCATTGTGCTGCCCGGCGATTTGGAAAAATCGCAAATAATGAATTATTGTAAGGTTAAATGTTGCTATATTAATGAGTTTACATCATTCCGTCATTTGCTAATGAAGAAGGCAGGCTGTTGCCTGACCTATGGCATCCAGCCGGTAATTACTTTTACAAAATTCCTGTTAGAGTGTACCCAGTTGACAATTTTAAACATTAATTAGCGTTTGCATTAGTTAAGCATTATATATAACATTTAGACACTAAACTCTGTACAACACAAATTTAAAAATCTGATGTGGCAAGGCACAATTTGTCCCTGCAATTATAATCATTTTAATTTCATTATAAAAAAATTATATTAATAAGTTAGCCTTACCTAATTTTGTTACTGATTTTATTTTGTTTGTGAATTTTCGAAACCTCTATTTCATTCGGTTGTTTTTAATTCTGGAATTTAAAAACTAGTTCTCGGGCAAGAAGGCTGAAATATTTCGACTGCTGAATTCTCATATAAAAATAAACCATTTCGTACATAAAAGGATCTAATTTTTATTTAAATTAACTTCGTATTCCATTGCCTCGAGCTCGGCAATCGCCTGGTTATAAAATATAATTCACATTAACTTGATATTTATAACCTCATTTGAATATAAGCGTGCAATATAATCGTACAGTGAGACGGGCACGATACACTCCCTGGCTTGCATAAAATTAGGTGACGTTACTATCGTATTTTTATTAATGCATATGTGATATTCATATGAATGAGCATTACGCATACATTTCATTCGAGATAAAAATGTGTTCTATTTATGGGAATTACCCTGTTCATTTAACGAATAGGTTCAATAGAATCGGATACGTTCGTACAATTAAAACTTCACCATTTACCAGACAGTGTGTTTTTCAGTCAGTCTTTGATCATGGAAAAAAAAACTGTAGTTTTTTACATTACTAATCACAAAAATATAAGTAATAATAAATATATAGCATAGTACCATGCTGATGACAGTCACCAGGCCGAAACATGTCCACAATTAATAAATAAACAATTACATAAACATTATTACATATTACATTAGAATATTACATTAAATAAACAAGTACACAATAAATAAATAAATGTTCTCGTATTTATTTCCAACATTCAAACTGAGAGGGTATCAATAAAAATATAAGTGTTTACATTGTCAGTCAAAAAAAGGTACATTTTAACATTGTCAGCCATAAAACTATAAATAATTGTATTCTTTGATATGATCATTATAATGGAGATGACCAGGAATTGTATTGTGTTAGTTCATTTAGTTCACGTTTTACGAAGTAAACCCATTGTAAAACGCTATTCAGGGTGCACCGCGTGGAGGCGAACTAACTCTACACCCCAATTAACCATATTTAAATCTTAACGAGTCTATTCAATTAGTTGTAGTATATAACGGTATTAGGCCGATATGAGTTCTATAACAGACGAGGTTGAGATTTTATAATCAACCGAGTCTGTTATATCCATATCGGCCGTATATTGTTTTATAGTTTTCGTGATACTAAATTTTCCGAAATTTTTCATAAATCATAATGACATATTTCAAGTATGCTGTGATGGTTGTGTAATAACGCTTATGAACACCAAAATAATAACAGTCCATCGCTGCTAAATTTTAACGACCGTGGCTGATATATGTTAAATAAAAACCATAGACAGTACCGATAATATGTACTTACAATCATGTATTACAAAAAAAATATTGCTGAAAAAATAAAAAAATGCGATACGACATACGCTAAATAAATACTTAGATAGAAATTATTAGTCATAAAAATATATATTTTGACATCTTTAGACATAACACTGAAAATGTTAACACGTTGCCATTATTAATGATAAAACTCTTCATTTTGACTTTGTCAGTCATAAAACTGTCTATCTACAATGTGGTTTTAGATACGCTTTATAAAAGTGAATTGTGAATTGTATGTATATTGCTATGTTATTGTTAGGGTTTAATTATTTTAACGCAATAATTATGATTTACCCCACGTTGAGGGTGCCAAATGCTACGTGATAGACAATACCCCACGTTCGGGTGTTTCAAATGTGCTGTTATACTAAGTCTATTAACTGCGTAGATAAATTGTTACTTAGTTTTGTTGTTATGAATTTTATTATTTTTGTTTTTCTCTTTTCTCAAGGTCAAAAAGTGGGATCAAAATAAATTAGACGGCAGGCAAAGAATATTAATTTTAATTAATGTTTATTATAATATTAAATATTTACATAATTGATAACAAAACAAACACTACACTAATTCAATACAACAATGAAACAAAATTAACGCTTGACAATAGAAAGCAAGTCCTATCACTAACTAACAAACTAACACTATCAATATTTAATAACAATAATTCCCTAAATTCCTAATTCGCACAATTAAGTTCCAAATTTAGTAGTAATTTTAGTAAATTCTATCTGGCATTCATATTCATATTCCTGGTGAATAGCGGCAACTCGCATTGGTGATCGGCAATCCTAGTTGCAGATATCGAATCAGTAAATTCGATTAAGTCGGCACCAATTCCCTCGATTCAAAGTCCTGCTGTCCTCGGTTGATCCTCTTCTATGCTTGACATTCTCGCTGAATCATGTATTACAACTGTATCAGTCATAAAAATGTAAAGTTTGCCTCTGTTAGTCGTAACAGTTTTACATATCAAGTTGTAAAACTGTCAACAATTTAATTTTCTATAAACATCTATTAAATTATTTTCCATCTGTATGGATATATTGACTTTATTAGTTATTAAACTGTAAATTGATATTTTTAGATATGAAATTGAAAATGTTAACGTTTTTAGACATAAAATTGAAAATGTTAACATTTTTAGACATTAAATTGAAAATGTTAACATTTATCGGTATAAAACTGACTGCAATTATTTTTTAAATATTCGCCGTTTAAATAATATGCAGTAGGTATGCATGTATTTTAACTTCATTAGTCATAAAATTAAAAAAATTGCTGTTGTCAGACATAAAAAAACTGACAATTTTAACATACCAAAATGTCAAAATACCACGTACCACTTATAAATTCATATAAAATTCGCATTATTTTAATTAAAACGAAAATTCGTAGTTTATTAAAAAAAGTTGTGGTTTTTAAATGTTTTTAAAACGAACTTTTTAAAATGAAGAGAAATTCCAAATAAAAATATAAGATGCATGTTTTGTTTGTTATTGAAACATGGTACAGTCTTTCCATAGCGCATAATTAAAAAAATCTACCAAAAGATGTGTACCAAGTGAAGTTTCTTCAAACACCCCACAAATTTTGAGGCTTATAAAATTAATTGAAAATTGCGAGATTTTTAATTAAAATGGGAAATCGCTGTTTCTAACATAAAATTGTAATTTTGTTAGAATGAAAAATAAAATTGTCACGCTTACAAAATAAAATTAAAAGCTGCAATTTTTGTTAGTATGTATTAAAAATAGAAAAGTGTAGTGTTATCAAAATTGAAAAATGCACAAATGAACAAGAAAATGGGAATAATGTAACAAAAATCATACAAATTATGATCCCAAATAGTATAGTTTTCAAAATAGACAAATTGTGAAACTTGAATATTGCGAAATATATAAATGAATATCTAAATCTAAACAGTCAAATTGTGAGACAATAGAAAAGAACGAACGAAGGAAAATCGTAAAATTTGTAAATTAAAACTGCAAGGTTTTTAAAATCAAAACACAAATAATTATGAAGCTTATAAAATAAAATTGAAAATCACATAATTCATAATCGTAAAGTTTCTAGAATAAAACAGAAAATTATTAAATATCCAAATATAATAGAAAACGCCTTTTGTGTTGATTAGCTGTTTATTATTTTTATTGCTTTGTTGATTAACTACGGTTTTTATTATGGTTCTTATTGTATTTTTGTTGTTGCTATTGATGACGATGAAGCAAATATAATTAATTTTAAGCAAGACGGGAAATTGTAAAATTTGTAAATTAAAATCGCAGTTTTTAAAATGAAGAGTGGAATAATAAAGTTTACAGAATAAAACTGAAAATCACAAACTTTTATTGAAAATTGAAAATTGATAATCGCAAAGTTTCTAGAACGAAACTGAAAATTATGAAAATTCCAAAATATAATAGAAAATGTCTTTTATGTTGATTATACAATTGCACACATTCAGATGGACATCAGCTGTGTATTATTTTTATTATTTAAATTTTTGTAATTGATTTTTTGATTGTGTTGATAATCTGCTGTTCTTGTTGTAATTATGTTTATTGCTGTAGATGTTGATGGTGATTGAAATTTATAAAATTCATTAAAAATCGCGAACATATTAAGGAAAATCGTCAAACAAGCAAATTAAAATCGCAAAGTTTTTAAAATCAGACAAAATGTGAAGCATATGATATAAAACCGAAAATCTTAAACTTTTATTGATGATTGTAAAGTTTTTAGAACAAAATCGAACGAAAAAGTATTGAAACAAATGAAGTTGATGTTTTTATTATTTTTATTGTAATTGATATGGTTTTTGTTGATAAGCTGCTGTATTTGTTGTAGTTGTTATTGGTTGTATTGCTGTAACTGTTGATTGTGACAAAACTTATAAAATTCTTTGAAAATTGCGAAAATTGTAAATCAAGTAGAGTAATTGTAAAATTTAATAATAATAATTCCTACTACTCCTCCACCTACGGCGTAAACTATCGCAAAGTTTATAATATTAAGAGACGAAATATGTAGCTTACAAAATAAAATTGAAAATCAGAAACTTTCAATGACTATTGATAATCGTAAAGTTTTTAGAACGAAATCAAAAATTGTGAAAATTCCAAAATCAACAAGCAAAGGTCTTTTGTGTCGACGTTTTTATTGTAAATGATTGTTTTTATTGATAAGCTGCTGTTTCTGTTGCTCTTGTTGTAGTTTGTTGTTGCTATTGATGGCGATGAAGCTTATGAAATTAATTGAAAATTGCGTCAAAATTAATTAAGAAGGGAAGTCGTAAAATTTGTAAATTAAAATCCCATAGTTTTTTAAATGAATAGACAAATTATGAAGCTTACACGTTGAAAGTGAAGATCATAAACATTTAATGAAAATTGATAATCGTTAAATTTTTATTCAAAAATAGTGAATATTCCAAAGTAAAAACGAAAACCCTTTCTACACTCAGATGCAAAGAAACCGGGTCAGTGGATTAATGTTGCAAAAGAACCACCTTTTTTAAAATTTTGATGTTGGTATAGTCCTTAGAATAAAATTTTCAGTGTTTTACAAGCAAAGAGACCGTCAGGATGTAAAAAGAAGCAACATATGGTACTTATTATTTATTTAATGAACATTAAAGCGAAAACGATAATGTACGTATACACGAAAAAAAAGCATTTCTGCAAAATAAACTTAACACAGTATAATAAATGAAAATGACAGTTAATCGAAAACAAACAAATCAAAACCCAGTAGCCACCTTGATCCTCTATGCATAACGCCGAATGAACAATAGGTCGTGAAGAACGCATAGCTTTAAATGTTATTTTCGCTTATTAAATAAACTGATAAGTATCATATGTTGTTTTTTTCTACATCCTGATGGTCTCTTTGATTGTAAAACACTAAAACTTTCATTCTGAGGACTATACCAACATCAAAATTTTAAAAAATGGGTTTTTTGCAAACAACGACCCAATGACCCGGGTTTTTTTGCATCTGAGTGTAGTTGATTTGCCGATGATTTCAGTATTATTATTGTAATTGATACCTTTTTTATTGATTAGCTCCTGTTGAAGTTATTATTGCTTTTGTTCATTAGCTGATGTAGTTGTTATTATTTTTGCTGCTTAGGTGCTGATGTAGTTTCTATTGTTTCTGTTGATTAGCTGCTGTTGCAGTTATTATTGTTTTTGTTCTATTGCTGTTGATGGTAATAAAGCTTAGAAAAGTAATTGAAAATTGAAAAAAAATATGATAACAGGAAATTCATACAATTTGTAAAATGAAATAGCAAAGCTTTTAAAATAAAGAGACAAATTGTGGAGCTTTTGTATTGACTAGCTGAGGTTTTCATTATTTTTATTGTAATTGATATTGTTATTGTTGATTTGCTGATGTTGTAGTTGTTATTGTATTTGTTGATTAGCTGTTGTTGTAGTTGTTATTGATTAGCTGCTGTTGCACTTAGTTCTTATTGTTTTTTTGGTTTGCTGCTGTTGTAGTTGATATTGTTTTTGTTCTATTGCTGTTAAAGTTGAAAATCTCAATTTTTGAATAAAAATTCAAAATCGTGAAAATTATTTAGTATTTTCTCATTGTATGCTTTTTTATTATTATCATTGTTATTGTTATGGTTTTTGTGGATCAGCTGATGTTGTAGTTTTTACTCTTTTTGATCTTGCTACTGTTGATGGCGATAAAGCTTATAAAATTATTAGAAAAACCCGAAAATTTAATGAAGTGTAAAATCGTAAAATTTGTAAAATATAATTTCAAAGTTTTTGCTATATAAAATAAAACTTAAAATCAGAAAATATAGGTCGGTATAATTAAAATTAAAAATTATAAAGTTTCTAGAATGGAACTCAAAATCGTGAAAATTCCATAATAAAATAGGAAAAACCCCTTGTGTTGATTGACTGCTCTGATGTTTTTAATACTTTTGTTGTAATAGTTACTGTTTTTGAAGATAGATTTTGTTGTTTTTGTGGTAATTTTCATTAACACTCCTTCCGTTCCAAATTGAGAGTCAGCTTTAGTTAACATAACAAGAAAGGTTACTAAACTAACCTAACTCCTAATTTTTGCTTGGGCCGCTTAGACGAGCTCCATGTTATATGTACTGCCGATTTAACATCGATCCATCGATTTAACATTGATTTCGATCCACCGATTTAAATATTAGGTAAAAAAAATATATGTCGAACTATGTTGTAGTTCCTGATTTATGGAGATTATTGGGAACTCAAAACTGCACCTAATTGTTGAGAATGTGAAATAATAATTTGTTGTATAAAATGCAATTTAAGATTATCTAATCGCGTTAATTTGTTTCGTGTAATTCAACGTCATTCGTTAGTTTCACTTTTTAATGCCTGAAAAATAATCGAGTACTTTAGTTACATAGTATATATGTAGTGTCACGGGCTGGCCTGGTCTGCAAAGGCGTTTATTAATTAGTCTGAAGCTCACAATGGAAAGCCAACATTTCTTCGGCCACCTCGGCCGCTACAAAACGATAACAATTACGTTAGTGTAGGCTTCATTTGGATGCCTTCGGTGCAGTGATGAAGTATTTGTATCATGTATGATAATTATTTTTCCACGGGCAGCAATTAACCGTACACAACTTTATTAGCCGGCCGTTAAGGCAGAGCGCCGATTTTCGCATGCACGGGCGGGGCTGCCTTCACAACTAAATATTATAAAATATATCGCGGGCGTGCGAGTAAATTAGAGGGAAGGTCTAGTGGAAAGAGCGGCGACTATTCGCAGTACGGCTTCTTTAACGAGGGCATTTATTATTGGCTAACACAGGCGGAGAGTTATGAGAACATCGAGACTTGCAAAAATGTTTATATCTCTAGTTGGATCAATTACCTACTGTAGTTAGAAATTTTGCCTAAAAACGTGCAGGAACAACTTTTTCATATTTCAGAACCACCGTTAGTGGCTATTACTGAACCAAATACAAAATAAAAGGGAAAGGAGGAGGAGAAATAGGCAAGCCTTAAAATTGTGTACACATCTTTTGATTGGTAACTTCGGTACTCAAAAGAGTACTGAGGGAATTAATGATGATTTTTTTTAAACAAGTTAATTTTTTTTAAATAAGTTCTCCCTAAGTATTTTATTTTATTTCGTGTAAAGCTAACTACAGTTAACTAAATTATACCATATTATTTACTTTTTTATACAACACCCTGTATATGTATAAATTATAAAGTTGATTTACCTCCGGAGGAATGAAATTTCTGGTAGTGTTACTAGTTTAAATAGTTTGAATATATTGTCGCAATAAATACTGCAGCTTACAAAGGCCGTACGCCTAATAATAGCAATAGTGTAATTAAATAAGCCGGCAAAACAGCACCGCATTGTTTAATTACATAATATATCTTACACACAATAGGTAGAACAATGATGCAAATAGTTCTTAGGAGTGCTTAATTCATTTAACAATGGCCTAGGAAGTATGCGGCGTATACAATATCGATATAAATACGTGTCAAAGTAATTAGAGATCATAGTCATGTAGAAGATGTCGTGGGAACCGAACGCCATGTCCCACCTGTGGGCCTGGTAAATTAGTAATAGCAGATACGGATGTGTCGGCGGAGGAGATTCAAACGGTCCGAACGGAGGCGCGCATTTTATATGCCTCATTAATCCGGGGATGCCCAAAAGTGGGACCGGCCGGTTTCCTTTTCGGCCCGTAATTTAAAATTGCGCACGTAGAAAGGAGAATCTGCCGTTATTAATGGTGCATGGAGATTAATGATTGATTAATGTTAATTAGATGTCACCACGTGCGGAGAGATTCCGCCTTAAAAATTCAAGTTGCTAGTTAAGATAAGCCACACTTTGCGCAAATGGCATGTCAATATTGATGTATGATTTTATAATCTGTGTGGAAATCATCTCAGGTAATAAGTTGTTAGGTCTGCAAAATTACTTCAGTCACGGACCATTGTTTAATATTAAGATTAACTAAGTGCACTTGGCATTTCAGCCTCCAGAATACATTTTCTGTAACTGTAATAAACATTTTACTGCAATATTATAATAGTAGGTACACTCCTACTAAGATTAATTTGATAAAATTGTTGTTCAATATCGTACTAGTCGATAAGCTTAAATAAACTCCATCGTTTAGAATTTTTTCCTCAAAAACTATCTTCTTGAATATCCACCGAGTATAAGGTGGGATTGTAAGTGGGACAAAAAATTATATAAAGTTTTAAGATAAAAGAATTGGCGATTGTCGATAAAAAAAAGTACTAAAATAACTTTGACGACATTTGCTAAAGACTAAACGACATGATTTTTCGAAATGCTGTCCATAACAATTTTGTTGTTTTTTTTTACCAGTGGAGCACAACTCAGGGTATATCGGCGAAACTGTCAAAAATACAAAAAAAGTATAGAAAATTTTGTTCAATCATTTTTTACACAGACTAGATTTCATAGACAGATATCTTTCCGGAAAATAGGTAGGCTAGTGAGAAAAATGTCAACTTTTGTCCATCAACCACCCAGTATAATCAGTACGTTCACTTTCCGATTTTTGATTTTTCGAAAAATAGTAATTTATCTTAAAATAATTGCTTATCTTGGAAGCCATAAGCAGTAATCAAACTTCGTGATTTTGGGATTTTCAATTTATATTAAAAAATAAATTCATACATTCATAAGAAAATAGTCTGCTCCTTCGGCAATCCACGAGTTCTTCCAAAATATTTATTTCGAAAGTGACTACAAACAACAAAAATATTTTATCAAATATTTCGAGTGATCAGTTGTTTAAAAATATTATTGTTAGAAGTATTCTAATGACTAATTCTTGCTCTGCTTAATTGTTTAAAAATAGAATTGTTGGAATTGTTCGAAATAACATCAAATTTTAAGTTACTGTTATTTTTTAATATTTGATATATTGTTTCCGAAGACTACGTTTTCAAAGAATATGCTTTCGAAGAATTTACTTTTGAAACATTTAAGTTTTGCAGAATTTACTCAATTTACTTACGAAAAAAGAATTTTCGAATTTTATTGGTTTTCGAAAAAGGTCGTTTATATCAGTGACAGGTGACATTTACAAACTGAGTACTTATTTTGGAGTATATTTACATAATGTCGAAGTATATTGTTACTGAATATATTTTAAGTTCATCAAAAATGAATCAAAGCTCATTCGTCCTTAAAAACGTGATGACATACATTTTTTGATTTAATAGAATCCTGGAAAATTCGATAGTTTTAGTAGAGAAGAAACATTTCTCAAGTATATTTAATTATCATTACTAGAAATCTTAAAAAAAATGTATTTTAGGTTTTTCTTCCACTTCCTTCAGGGTCACTACAAAAATCCAAATCGTAGAGGATCTCTCAAATTCTTATATCGTATTCATGTCATATGTGATGTCAATTCCTTCGCGTATATCCAATGTTAAAAATTTTATATTATAGAATTCTACTAAAATCATTGGAAATTCATGATACATATACGTTTAGTACTTGTACTTGTCACTTTTATAAAATGAAAAATATTGCTAGCATAGAATTTTACTGAAACTATTGTGTATTTACGTTATCACTTGTCCTAGTTCTTATAGGTATACAATAAAACGTAATTTTCTTCCAATAAATATTTTCTTTCAGATTATAATGAAGTAAATATTTTAGAAATTTGATTAACACTGGAACCTTTTACTTCGTGATACATTATGCATAGATAAATAATGCAATTTTGACTTTGTTGGTATTACACTTTATTGTCTTATATGCTGATTAGATGACATTAGAAGTTTTAAAATTACCGACTGTTCTTTCGAAACTATTGTCTCCATAAAACAATAAAGTGTGATACCAATAAAGTTAAAATTGCATTATTTATTTTAAAAATTGTTTCAATTTTGATAATACTGGAGGATTTCACTTCGTGATACATTATGTATATAAACATAATAAATTATAAAAATAAAATTGTAAGTTTGATATGGTAAGTCTGATGGGGTCGAAACTATTGTTTACATTTTCTATATTTAATGGCAGCCTGTTTTTGATGCTGTGGCTAATTACCGTCTCCAAGGAGCGATCCATTATATTTATAATAATATGTTTGTTAATGTTAATACTTACATACAAGTTTCGGCAAGAATTTGTATACTATCTCTAGCATAGAATTTTATTGATAGTAACCAAGTATTGTGAATCACAAATTGTTGCTATTCTTCACAAGAAAACGTAAATGTATGTTCCATTGAATAAATATTTTCGGCTCGCAGATTTATACTGAAGTAAATATTTAAGTCATGTTTTTAATAATTATTTTACTATTTTAAATTTTATAGAGATATATTTTAAATTTATTTATATAAAGACAACCTATTTGTCCACCTATGGTATATTACCATCGCCAAGACCAATCCATCACACTGGCAAATATATGGATGCTCTAAACTTATTACTAATTATGTAATCATAATTAAACAATTTTAATTATTTTCTGCACAGTTAAAAAATATGGTTAATGCAATTTTTTCTAATTTGTCATAATTATTATTGAAATTGAAGTCTACAAAGGTCTACAAAAGTCTACAAGGAAAATACAGTCTAAACAGTCTAAAATTAGCGTGGAATGTGCATTTATTAAGAAATTTGTCCAAATTATATCAATGAAATTGCTGTAAATTTTCCTAAATTACTGCTGGTTTTCGAAAATATAAAAGAAAACGTCTATAATTTGCTATATCAGCCAACAATTGGTGTTGAATCTGCATTTGTTGGAAATTTGTTAATTTTTGTTCTGATGTTTGCTGTAAATATATTGAAATTGTTGGAAATTCTCCAAAACTACTAGTTTTCGAAAATATACAAGAAAACGTCTATAATTTGCTATATCAGCCCATAATTGGTGTGAAATGTGCATTTGTTGGAAACTTGTTAATTTTTTCTTCTGATATTTGCTGTAAATATATTGAAATTGTTGAAAATTCTCCAAAACTGCTGGTTTTCGAAAATGTACAAGAAAACTTCTAGAATTTTGCTATATCAGTCAACAATTGGTGGAATGTGAAGTTTTTGGAAATTTGTCCAATTTTTCCTTTGCTGTAAAATTAGCGTGGAATGTGCATTTATTAAGAAATTTGTCAAAATTATTCTGATATTTTCTGTAACTATTGCTGAAATAGCTATACTTTTTCTACAGTTTCTTCTAGAACTTGCCATAACTTTTTAACAGGCGTGGATGTTGATACTAATTTTTGAAAACTGCAGATGAAATAATTTGTATGTCGTTGCCACTATTACGCAGCAATTTTTTTTTTAATCCTACACATTTCTTGGTTTTGTTAACATTATTCTAATATTTGTTATATTAATTCAAATAAATTTAAAATATTTCTTCACGAAATCGTTATATAATATGCAATGCAGAATTATTTTTTACAGAATTTAGTACAATTCGTCAACTAATGATATAAAAAATGTTGTGTAAAATGACACAATAATTTATCGATATAACAAAAATATATCAAAATATAGAATTTAGAATAATACCACGAAATATGTAACGAAATAAAAACTGTCTTATTATAAGTGGTGATATTTTTGAAATTGCTGTAAATTTTCCAAAATTACTGCTGGTTTTAAAAAATGTACAAGAAAACTTCTACAATTTGCTATATCAGTCAACAATTTGTGTGGAGTGTACACTTTTTGGTAATTTGTCCATTTTTTTCTGATATTGCTGTAATTATTGTCGAAATAGATATAATTTTTCTGGAGTTTTTGTCATTCTTCTAAAATGTATAAGAACACTTTCAGAATTTGCTGTAACAGTAAAAAAATAACGTAGATTGTGCATTTTATTTTGGAAATTTGTCAAAATAATTCTGGCGCGGAAGTTGATTCTAATTTTTATAGACTGCCCACTGCAGAGGAAATAATTTTAATTCACCAATATTTTATAAATATTCTTTCAATTATCCTACAGCATTTCCTAATTTTGTTCAAATTATTCAGAAATTTGCTCTATCAATTTATAGATATTCGAAATATTTCTTCAAGAAATTGTTATACATGTGCAAAGTACAATCATTTTACTCAAATGTATTACAATTCGTCGACCAACGAAATCGAAAATGTGCCAAATGAAAAATTCATTCGATAATTTGAGTCTGAATCACTAAATGTACTACGAAATAAAAAAAATCTCGCAGAACATATCAATTTTACAAATTGTGCATTTTATTTTGGAAATTTGTCCACTTATTTTGATATTTGTCATAACTATTATTGAAATTTCTATATTTTGTTCTGGGGTTACTTTGATTCTTTTAAAATGTACAAGAAAACTTCTTGAATTTTCTATATAAGTCAACATACGCGTTGATATTGATACTATTATACACAACAGTATAACACAATTAGATACAAATAAAAAAAAAATTATCAATTTGAGTCGTAGTCACTAAATATATAACGAAATTAATATATGATATAGGTACAGTCATGCTTACATAAATCTAGAACAAACAATTTGACATTGCTATATAAAATTGCTATTGTAACCTAATTTCTTGTACTAGATTTATGTGAGCATGAGCATGGCTATGTGAGCATGTACCTATATGATATTTTAGAATTTAGATTTAGAAATGAATTTTTTTAGAAATTTTAAATGTTTTTTAGTACATAATACTTTGGAAATATGTGATATTTTTAAAATTTCGATTTTTTTTCGGAAATTACTATTATTCTTCTGAAATGTGCACGAAAACTTCCATAGTATGCTGTATCAGTCAAAAATAGGCGTGGAATGTGCATATTAATTTCTTTCTGAACTTTGCTGTAATTATTGTTGTGTTGAGATTACTACAATTTTTCTGAGATTCTTCTAAATGTATTCTTTTATTCGCTATTCTTCTAAAATGTACAAGCAAACTTTTATAATTTGCTATGCTTGCCAAAAATAAGCGTGGAATGTGCATATTACATTGAAAATATGTCCAAATTTTTCTAATATTTGCTGTAACTTTTGGTGAAATTTCAATAATTTATATGAAATTCTGCTTTCTTCTAAAATATGCCCGACAACTATTTTAGTCAAAAATTGGCGTGGAACTTGAATCGAGATTATGTAAATAGTAGAGGAAATGATTTATATTGCCTCGCCACTATGTTATAGACATTCCTAAAATCCTATACATTTTTTTTATTTCGTTGAAATTCTTCTGAATTTTGCTCTACTAATTTATAGAAATATGATCTATTTCTTGTAGAAACTGTTTTACCATGAACAATCATTGTACTAAAATTTTCTACAATTAATCAAACATTTACTGAAAATCCACAGATCTAAGCATGCAATTTTCTATACAGGGTGGTGCGTCGGACAACGTTCCATAGGGGTTTATATGTAAAAATTTAAATCTTTAAATATTGTCTCCCCTAATTGTTTTACAGAAAAACTGTAATGAACACTTCAGTAGAGCAAAAATACTGCGGCAATTTATGTTATTACTTTATATTTTTCATCCATAACCTAAAATCGACGAAATATAAGTTACACTTTTAAAAAAATCAAAGGTGAATTGAAATTAAAAAGCAAAATAAATAAATTTAAAACCAAAATTACACACATTACTTAAGTGGCATAAATTGTATTGGCTTTGGTCCCGGAATTTGTCATACATTTTTGGAATTCGTTAATTTTTACTTTCATTGCCTTAAAATATCCCTTTTCGAGAATTTTCAAAGTGGTGTCTATTTATCAGATTTATTTGTCTCTCTGCCTGTCTTTTTGTCTGTCTATCTGTGTGTTTATTTGCTTTATGCCCTCTCTACAATCCAGACCGGACTATTTGCACATATTGTATATTATACTAATAATAGGCATAATCTGATATCGATGCATATACAATCATTTCGATGCAATCGTGATAACGTGATGATATGAACGATGATATTTCAAACTTCTGACCTAATCTAACCTAACCTAACCTGACCTAACCTATCCATAATAAAAAATATATATATAACATTACCTAATAATACTGGAAGACCTGTATAATTTTAGTTTCAACGTGTTAACCATTGCCCTAATGGGAAACACTATTATTTCCGCGGATCGAATGTTGAGCAACGTTAACACCTGAGCTGCAATTAGATTCAATTTCCTGACGTCGTAAAAATGAGTCCGCGCATGCAGAATGGAAATATTCCCGCATTGCATAAGTGATAAAGTGTACAATCATTTTCATTTTCAGAATATGATTGTTCCATTACTGCGGATCCCCGCGCACCTACAAAGTGAGAGTCTTTGCGTTTTTGCGTGCGCAAATATCTAATTCACCGCTTGATGGTTACGTAGTAATCGCACAAATCGCAAATATCACGTTATGAGATACGTTGTTCTAATTATGTAACCTATTGCATATATTATAGGCACTTTGGCACTTTTCAGGGATGGAAGGTAATAATTATGCGTTAAATATAAAATCTGCCGCATTATGTGCGCAGGAGATATGTGTGCATGTGCACGAGCACAGTGCATTCAATGAAAATACGTTTCATCATCAAATAAGGCTGTAATATTAATACATTATTTATTGTAAAAATCAAAGCACAAAGAAGAGAAACAATTAATCTACAATACATAATTGCTATCATGAATAATCTAGTAACATATCCTAGAATTAAAAAAAATATATATAGTGGTCAATATTTCGCAAACAAATTTCTGATATTATTATACATATAGGGTGATTTATTATTAGGTAGCAAAAATTTAAGAGAAATTTCATCGAGTTTTACAAATATTTTTGGATATAGAACTCAATAAGGAAGGCTTGCTCAGTATTTGTTTATCACAATTCTCGCTGAATATTTAGTCCAATTGTATTAGTCCAATTGTAGTAACTTTTGCCCCCCAATTTTTTCAACTTAAATTTAATAACTAAATAATATGGACAACCAAATTACAAATTTTTGTTATATTTTTGTTATAGTTTGATCCATTTTATTTTTTTATTGTTTTCTAACAAAAAATATATTAATAACTGGTATCCAAAATGGAAGAAACTATAACAAAAATGGACATGACAAGTAAACCTATTCTCATCCAAATATTGTACAAACTTATATTAAAGAAGAAACTAACAGAAAGGAAAACGAACTGCAGCATACATTATATACAAATTTCCCAACTTCATTATTAAAAAAATGTCAAGAGCAAACTAAAACGAATACACTAAAAAATGAAATAAATAAACATTATGCAAATTTAGATCAAATTAAAACAAAAATCCAACTTAGACATAATATGTTAAAAAATATAATAGACGTAAATCATATCAACAAGTTAGAAGAAGAAGCTAAACTAAAACATGGAAATACTCTGAAAATAATAAAATTCAAGAAAAACAAGAAGATCAATATATTAAGAGAGAATAAAGAAGACACAGAACTACTATAAACATCAAATAAAGAAAAACTAGAATATAAATATACTTAAAAATAAAAATTCATTAAACAACAATCACAATACAAAACAACAAACAACAACAGATAAATTCCCAAATCTTTCAAATATTCAATTCAATAAAAAAGAAGTAGAACTTCTCAATAAAGGACACAATTATGCTCCTCCTGTAAGAAAAATAAATCACGCTGAAGAAGAAACCATTAAAAGTGAATGCATAACAATAATAAAACAAACAAAGAAAAATAATCAAATAAATAAAACAATAAATAAAGAAAAAATAATTCTTAAAAATATAAAAAATAAAATAAACCAAAACAATCTAATCATAGTAACTGTAGATAAAAATGCAGGAGTGTTAATTCTAAACAAAGATACTGATATAATCAAACAAACACAATACGAAAATAAAACAAAAACAATAACAGATAAATTCACAAATTCTTTCAACTATTCAATTCAATAAAAAAGAAGTAGAACTTCTCAATAAAGGACATAAATATGCTACTTATGTAAGAAAAATAAATCTACCTTTATTAACGATTGAGATTATTGCTGCTTTAAAAAATCATGCTGAAGAAGAAAATATTAAAAGTGAATGCATAAAAATAATAAAACAAAGACAGTAAAATAATCAAATAAATGAAACAATAAATACTAAAAAACTAATTCTTAAAAATATAAAAACAAAATAAACCTACACAATATAATCATACTAAGTGCAGATAAAAATGCATGACTGGTATTTCTAAACAAAGATACTTATATAAGAAAAACGGATTTTTTAAAACATTATAACAAATTTATACTTCTTTCAAAAAATCCAACAACCTCTTTCATTAATAAAACAAAAACCACAATAAAAAATTCAAAAAAACATATTAGAAAAGTATACCAACAATTTAAAAAACCTTATTCCACTGAACCTAACTTCGCCAAAATTATATGGACATCCAAAATTACAAAAACAGAAATCCTAATGAGACCCATAATAACATCTACAAACTCATTTACAAACAACATTGCAAAAATCTTTAAAAAAATCGTGAACAACACAATAAAATACGTTCCAAAACATACAATAAAAATCAGATTTGAATTAATCGAACAAATCAACAAAATCAAATTACCACAAGAATACACATCTTGTTCTTTTGAGATAACTAACTTAGACACTAATATACCTATAACAGAAACATTACACTACACGAAATATATAATCAAAGAACACATACACGACATTAAAGAATATACAGACACAATAAATTTATTTAAATTAACAATAGAACAAGACTAGATTCTAAATGCAATTGATGACTGAAGACGAAAACTAAAATTAAAAATGAAGAAAATTGATCGTAAGAAGAATCTGTATGTTATTTCTGTCGGGTTTTGAATGATACTGATGATTGAAGACGACATTAAAGAAAATTAAAGTAAGAAGAATCTGTGTGTTATTTCAATCCTATTATTGATGATTGTAGACGATGATTATACATCATATATATACAGGGGCTTTCAGGAGGAAATATGCAAATATTTTGGGAAGTTGTAGTATGGGTGTTTCTAAGTAAAACATGTCATATAAGAATGTGTCCCATCGTTAACAGATATTGAGATAGGGTCATTATAAGATTTATTAAAGTACGAGAAATAACATTGTTAATTTTTAATAATATCAACTTACATTAAACAAATTTACTTTGTTGGTTTAAAAATTCCACCACCAACCTCAATAACAAATTTGCCTTTTCAATAACAATTTTGCCTTTTCAATAACAATTTTACCTTTTCAATAACAATTATTACAAAATGACTGATGGACTCCTAATGGGTTCACCAACAAGAAGAATATTATCAAATATTTTCTTAGATAACTAAGCAAACATTATTATCAGCAATAAAAATCCTTTTAACAATAATATACTACTTTGGAAAATATATGCTGACGATATTTTAATTATATGGAAAAAAAACGACACACATAACTTTACAGATTTACACAATTACATTTACACGTTACACAAAAATATAAAATTTACACTTGAAATAGAACAAAATAATAACATAAACTTCCTAGACATTAACATATATAAAGCAAATAACAAAGTAAACTTCAAAATATACAGAAAATGTACAATACTACAAACAAGATAATTAATCCAGTAGACTCATTCCACCATTGAACACACATATACTCTTCACTATACTCACTAATTAACGGAATGTTCACTACACCATTAAACAAAAATAATAAAAGAAATTTAATAAATAAAATTAAAGAAACAGCAACAACTTTAAATTAAAAAAAAAATATATAAAATAATTTAAAAAACACTATACAAATATTTCAAAATAAAACATAACATTAATAACAAGATATCAAAAAATAATAAACAATCACTAAAAACACAACAATATACAATACAGATCACAAGGTGTGATAAAATTAATTAACCATTAAAAAACTATAATATTAAAATTTCATTTATAACCAAAAACGGAATAAAAACATAATTATTTAATCCAAAAGACAACACTAAAAGTTCAGACCAAAATGGAGTTTATGCACTAAGCTGCAAAGATTGCGGCGTAAAATACATAGGATAAACAGGAAGAGCCATCAAATCAAGAATTAATACATATCTGAGACAAAACTTAATCAAATTTTGGAAGATATTTACATTTTAACAACAACACCTTCGACATAAACACCAACACAAAGTTATTACACAACACTAACAAAGGACTCAAACAAATTTTATTAGAGGCATATGAAATAGATAATTTAATAAATACAGAATCTAATATAATATGTTTAAACGACCAAACAGAACTAAATTTTAAACCACTGTATGAATTATTTAAATAATCCTTGCAGATTCTAAATTAAATCATCGGGTAATAAAATAAACTTAAAAATTTGACAGATAAATAAATAATTTAAAAAGTCAAAATATTTTTATAAAAATGTTATCTAATATCGAATATATTAAACTCAAGTAAGTTAAATTAAATTAAAATACACATACACATAATACACCAAATAAAACACAAACTTGTTTTTCAATATTTCAAAAATAATATTATTCATTAAATTCAGCTAATGACTTATAGGTGGCATTAGGGGCTTCAATACCACATAATTAATATACTGAAGACGAAACTGTTAAAAAAAATTCTATCCCATCTAAAATAAATGTCAAACATCGGAACTTTTTCAAAAGCATTATTACCCTATGAAGTTCGTGTCAAAAAGATTTTTATTTTTTGTTTACTTATTTGTAACGAAAATCAGCTCGTTTGCTTTACTCGAAAGTATTTTTATTAAAATAAAATGGATAGGGAAGGTGTTTTAGTGAGTGAATATAATGAAGGTAGCCGAAAAGGGCAGAACAAAACTTTTAAAAAGGAGAAAGCGAAGCAATTAAGGTAATATTCCGATAATTTTATTTATAACACTACTTATCTAATATTAACTCTTATGTTATAGATATGTGGATCATTTACCTATCTTAGAAAATATTGAACGTCTCTGCACACATAATGGGCCTACATATAAATTTTTAAAAATATAGAGACACGTTATAATTACAGCAAGAAAAATCCTTTTTCATACTCCGGATAAGCATGTTCAAGATAGAAAATTATCATATTTCTGTAAAGTTTCGAATCCAAAGAGGCACTGGGAAAAATATAAGCCCAATTTTCGAAATCAAAAACATGTTCTGTCAGCAAAATACCTTATGGTTACTGAAAATGGTAAAACCTACAGGGTGTGCCAAAAAATGATTTTAAATTGTTTTGGAATTTCTTTAAAACGGTTACATACGATTACAAAAAATATAAAATTTGGATACGACATAAAAGGGAGACGAGCAGACAGGCGTTCATTAAAGAATAATGAAAAAAGAGAAGAGGTTAAAAAGTTTTTTGGTAAACATCATGCTAAAGAAATCCATCATAACCGCAATAAATCGAAAAGGTTGTATGCACGCCAATTTAAATATAAGAAGAATGTGCAAATTATACGATTCTTCTGTTGAGGAACATTTATTATTATTATTATCAATAGGCCCTTTACCTTTCGGTGTGGGCTATACATATTACATATCTTACATTACAGTTATATTACATTGTTTTGTTATGTATTTGCAAATTCTTTCCACTCTCTTCTGTTCTTTGCCATTTCTCTTCCTTGTTTCACTGTCTTCCCTCTGCTGTCTTCTATTTTGTTGTCCCATTCTTGTCTTGGTCTACCTCTTCCTCGTTTTTTTCCTGTTTTTGCTTCCCAGAATTGTTTTGAATTCGTATTTTTCATCCTAATTTGATGTCCCCACCAGTTGAGCTGCTTCTTTTCTATAAACTTTTCTATTGATTCTATTTCCAATTCCTCTCTGATGTCTTTATTTCGTATCCTGTCTTTTTTCGTTACTTGTTTTACTCTTCTCAGATATTTCATTTCTATTGCCTGTAATCTACTTTTATCTTTCTTTGTTAGCTTCCACGTCTCGCTCCCATATGTCAAAATCGTTCGGTATATAGTTTTGTATGTATTCATTTTTGTCTTTCTGCTTATCTCTTTCTTGTTAGTAAGTAAATAGTAAGTATAGTAAGTTGAGGAACAATACAAGGTAAAATACGGATATTTTCATAAAATATTTTCTACCAATTTTAATATTGGTTTCGGGTCACCAGCATCGGATATTTGTAGTTTCTGTTTTAAAAAGACAAATGAACTAAAGAATCCCACTGAATTGCAAAAAGTTAATGTGATGACAGATTTAAGAATTCACAAATTAAGAAAAAACATTTTTTATTAATGAATAGTTATGAGGAAAACAAGTATTTTGTTTCGACCTACAGCAGGTTCATAATATGCTCAAACTGCCTGTGGGAGAAGCATATTACTTAAGCCAGCTTTCTTTTTATAATTTTTGTATTACGGAACACTTCATCGACTTGAACAGTCGACACAACATCACACACATGACTTCATCTCCATTTTTCTACACCTAGAATGAAAGCCAAGCCGGTAGAGGATCTAATGAAGTGGGTTCTGCCATTACAAATTTCTTAAATTCGCATAAATTTTCCGATAATTGCAAAGTGTTAGGATTATTTGCAGACGGATGCGCTGAGCAAAATAAAAATTCATATGTAATGTATGCTCTTTCACTTTGGCTGTCAAAAAGTGCTGCTGAGTCATTAAAATAAATTAAAGTTACATTTCCGGTTCGAGGGCACTCTTTTCTGCCTGCAGATTGTGTGTTTAAGTTTAGGAGAATAGAAGTAATACTGAATCCTGAAGAGTACAGAGACATTTATAAAGAAGTTGGAACTGTGAAGAAGCTAGGAATAGATTGGACACTCAAAGATTTGAAGGCCCTTGATACAAGCTTAAAAAAGTTAAAAGGTATAAAAGACATGAAAAGAACTATATTAAGAATAGACAATAATGGCGTTGTGAAACTGAAAATGGAACAATATTTTAAGAACGATGACTCATCGAAAAGTTTTGAAAGTCTAACAAAAAAAGGTATAGTTTTAAAAGACTTGAATGTCAATGAAAAGGTACCGAAATTCCCGGTAAAGGAAGAGAAATTGAAAAATCTTAAAACCATACTCTTATTATACGAAAAAAATTGGCAGCAAGACGAAAAACTAAAGTTTTTTAAAGAATTACTATTGGACTAAAATTTAACCCAGCCACCATCCACGAGAACGATTAACCTTGTGATTGCAATGAAGATGATGGTTGTGTTCTTATATAATATGTACTTAAAAATAATGTTATTGTCGCATAAAAATAAAAAGTTTGATAATAATAAAGTATTTACTTCCAATTTGCAATAAAATATAATGCTTTGGTACATTAAAATTATTTAAAAGAGAATTTTATTCATATCTTTTGAATCAAATGGATTTTAATTTATATAGATATATATATTTTATTCATATGGCTTTAAAAAAGTTTGTATTACATTTACGACTTTACTAATTTAATTTTGGGTATATAGTTTTGCCGCAATCACAAAACAGTTCTTTTCTCCAAGTCTTGAAAAATGGATAATAATCCTTTTGAAATTTAGCATACATTCTATATGTAAATATATGTATTGTAGTATTAACCTCTGAAGATATTAGCCGAAACTAGTTAGTAAGGTTAAGAAGATATAATAAAAATAATAAAAACTACCAGTAAGTACCTACTCCAATTAAGAAGAAAACAATAAAATAAAAATAAAATACAAATTACAAATGTTGGCTTGATTGGAGATTATTTCTATTTCATTTCAAGATTGTATGGGTTCTGAATCTAATTGTGTATCAATGCTATTTATTGATTTATTGTAATCGTTTGCAGGTAAATGTGCCGCAATGAACAGTTTATTAACTTACTGAATGTGCCGCCTTCGCTGCAGACGGTGTGGTTATGAAAATTTTAAATAAAATATTACATTCCCAAGCGAAATAGACCGATTGTGAAATGCAGACCCCGTAAGTGGAATATTGTCCAAGTTAAATAGCAACGTGGAACAGCATTGTATTGTTAAGAAGTAGAGGAATTGTAATATTTCAATAAAACCAATTCAAGCGCAGCTTATATTTCACTCCAACTAATTTAAATGTAACAGGCGAGATAAGGATGAAGAATGCGTTATTGTGGAGAGAATCTTCGAATATCTACAAGTTCACACGCGAGCGGCGCCTCTGATCCTTTATCGGTTCGAAATCAGCCGCGATCGGCCACATTAATCAGAGGCCCGCGATTAGTGCGATATTAATCTATATGTATCGATATAGAGAATCGATGCGCGTGCAGATTATGATCACGAATATCGGGGTTCACGATATTGTTAGGAGTAGACACACCTTCACTAACGAACCCTAATATTTAAACCGATTATTCACCACGAAACGATACACACACACAAAAAAACAATAACAGAATGCACCGGCCCCGATATACTTACGTCTATCCGATTTGTTAGACGTCGAGTTGCCTGATAAGTACACCGCATTAAAAAATATAACATTTAATGATCACGATCGGTAATTATAACTTGGAAATAATTAATCTTGCCTTCAAAACTCTCAAATTTTCTCGACGGTATAAATTACCATAATTTTTATTAAAATCGTGATTTTGCTGGGTCCGCCAATTACGGGCTTTTCGCGAACGAAATTAGAAATCAATGATTAATCTGTGATTATTGCGTGTTATATTTGGGGATTCGCCTCAGATGCAATGCAATACACATCCTTGACACCTTGAACTGCTCCACGCGGCCGTACTAACAAAAATGTGCCCACGTTTCTTAATAATTCTCAGCACGCCCACTAATTAAGTTAATAAAGTTCCGCGCTGCAGATGCGAATTATTATGCTATTAGTTAAGGTTAAATATTATTATATCACTAACTGCACTTTCATAGCTATATATGCGTTTGATAAAGCCAGCAATAAGATAGATTCTAATTGCATGAAATTAAAGCGGTCCATTATACCGGTAGTGCATCTCCAAATTGATTATTTCCGCGTGGTAATTAATTTCAGTGTACAGCTGCGCGAATACAACCACCACTAGTACATTTAACCTTTAATCGCTGTCGCAAATTATCATATAAATATTTGCATTTGCACAATGCACTTTCAAAATGTGGGGATAACTTGAATTTCACAATATTCGAATGATTAGATATACTCGTATGTTATAATAAGCAGATACTCGGAAAATAAGCTGTAAAAAAAGAAGGGAAAACTGCCACAAAATTTGCTTAAACAGGTATAAAAACTTAGTACAAAACGCAATAAATTGGAAATTTAATGCACTATACGCATTAAACAGAAAATGGAAAAATTAGCATAAACATTGAAAATAAGCGCAAGCGTTTAAAAGCTGGAATTTTTTTGTCCAAATCTTGCAAATATACAAACAACATTTTCCTGCTATCAATATTTACAATAAATAAGTACCTACATAATATTTAGAATACGATATCCAATAATAAACTATGCAGGGTGATTTATAAATGGCGAATTTCCTCTGGAGGAGTTGCTAGGGAACAGAAACGGACTACAGAAAAATCTGTGAGAAATGTTGGTAAATAGATAATTTCAAAATGCATCTTCAGCTGTTAATATTTCAGGGGAATTATTTTAAAGATTTTGTTTTGTGATTTTTCCTGTATTCCGTCAGTAATCCCCAACCACCCCTCCAGAGGAAATGCACTATTTTTGAATCACACTATATATTGAGCGGTTGTTGACATATCTTGCCGGGGAGACAGAAGTTCTTACATTCATTTTGTTCCAGAAATTTTGACTTGAGAATTTTACTTAATTGCATTTAGCAATTTTTGACACATCATTTGGAATACTGACAGACATTCAAATTATTATTATTATATAATCGGTTTGTAACGTTCTTCACCATTTTCCAATTCTCAATCTCAACTGGTCTCGATGTTGCCTGTCTCCTTCCTCAAGGTCTCTGTCCTTCTGTGTAATATATAATCATTTTACTAAAAATTACTACAATTCATCAAACATTTACTGCAGATCTCGGATCAAGGGTCTCGGATCTCGGATCAACAATCCCTTGATCTCCCATTTGGGTTCCATAGAAATACTTTTTTTTTTGAGCTTTTCTTCTGGCATTCTTTGTAGGTGTCCATACCAAACCAGTTGCTTTGCTCGTATGTCGTCGATAATAGTGTGCTTTACGTTAATTACTACCCTCATTCTGATGTTTCTAATTCTCACCATCCTTGATCTTCCCGCTGATCTTCTCCAGAAGTCCGTTTCGGTTGCTAGCAGAGGTCTCTCCAACTCTCTTCCAAATTACCATACTTCGAATCCGTAAATCGCTACGCTCCTTACTAAGGTATTGTAAATTTTGTGCTTGTTCTTATTGCACAAATTAATATAATTCTCTAATATTTAATAATATTAATATTTTCAAAAATCTTGTACACAAAATTGTACTCAATTGTATTGGATTCCTTTTTGTACCATGTCCATTACCGAACGTTGGTTATCATGTAAGCTATCATTATTTATGTATTCAACAGTTTTTGATATATTTTGCACAGAAACAGACATTTTGAAGTTTAAGTTTAGTTAAAAAAATGGGAAATTAACTAGGCATTTGACACAGTGTGGCACAAAGGACTGCTCTACAAAATGAATGCTATAGGAATACCACTGTATCTAATACAACAGACAGCTACAAATCAAGATCAACAACACTTACTCGTATAAATTCACTCCACTCTATATAACATTTACTGCCATGACATTTATAACCATAACTTTATTGACAAAAACCACATAAATCTAAAGTCATACATTCCACAATTCGCAGATGATACACCCCTCATTTCACACAACACTAACCTCACCAAAACAATCAACGAGCTACAACGTCTTACCAATACAACCATGAATTGGTTCCATAAGTGGAGACTAATGTGAAATCTAGATTTTGCTCCAAAAATCTTGTATACAAAATTATACTCAATTATATTTAGCAGTTTTTTGCATATTGTACACATACAGTACTACTTTAGTACAAAATTTTATTTAACTGTATAGTCAACAGTTTTTGACATATTACAAACAGACATTTTCAAAATTTCCAAAAATCTTGAATAAGTAGAAAATTTTACTCAATTGTATTAAGCTGTTTTTAGTTTTTGATACATCTTGCAAACAGAGAGACATACATTGAATTTTTGACTTATCTTGTCACACAGACACAAACATTTTGAAACCTACATTATATCTTTTTTCCACTCCCTGCATGGTAAGTACACTGTTGTAACATTGATTTGGTGGAAGTAAGCCCCACTTACCGATAAAGCTTTGGTTACTATGAGGAACGGGAAGTAAGTAATCACTTACCTCCCTCAGGGAAGTAAGTAAAATAATTTCAATGGCGTTCTTTCTCTGGTACCAGTCTTTAAAACACTTATACGCATTTTGATAACACCTCTTCGACTTCTCCGGCAGTAGGAAGGAACAGGCAGCATCTGCAGCTTCTTCAATTGCCATTTCTTGTTTATTTTCATTGGAATTCATTTGACAACTGAACGAATGCAATTTCTGACATTTACACTTTGTTTGAAAAATAGTCTTAGCAATCAAAGTCGTACTGACATTTTGTCCAAGTTGCGAAAATAAATTAATCAAACACAAACAATTAAACCAACTTCAGGAGTGGAAAAACAGTTATAAGCAATTCGAGAGGTAAGTTTTGACCAGTCTCGGCCTTTATTGCTAGCCCTCGCTGTCGCTCGGGCGCAAACTCGACCTCGACTGGTAAACGATACTTACCTCTCTTAATGCTTAAATAACTATTATTTATAAATTATATTCAACTGTATAGTCAACAGTTTTTGACACATTACAGACATACATTTTAAAAAATTCCAAAAATCTTGAATAAGTACAAAATTTTACTCAATTGTATGGAGCTGTTTTTAGTTTTTTATCTTGCAAACAGACATACATTCAATTTTTTACTTAGCTTGTCACACAGACAAACATTTTAAAACTTAGATTATTTTCTAAATATCTTGAATACTAAATTTTATTCAATTAAATTGATCACTTTTTTAACATTCCCACAGACAGATTACATCTTGTCCCACGGACAAACAAACAGTTATGTTCAAATATAGATTTTGTTACAAAAATCGTCAACATCAAATTTTATTCAATTATGTTGAGCAGCTTCTGAGATATCTTGTCATACAGTCAAATACACAAACATTTTAATATCTAAATTCTGTTCCAAAAATCTTAGTAAACCCTTATAAAAAAAATTCTTATATATCTTTCTTATTTTCAAAATTCTTTCCGACAAACAAAACAATTGATGGCGGTGAACATCCCCTTGCAATTGCAAACCTTTAGCTAGATTTTGAAATTGTGTTTCAAGAATCTCAAAATTAGAATATCTTAAAATTTTCAAAATCCCACAAAATCAAAATCTTCAAAATTTAATTTAATTTAATTTTTATTGCTCCACAGAATAATACGTATTGTGAAATCTTAAAATTGTTACAAATAAGTTGATTTCAAAATTTTATTCATTCATTAAGCGGGTCGTGAGACTATTTACTTCATTTTTGGGCTTTTTAGGGGGTCGCCACACTTAGAAACTTAAGAAACGATGCACTTTACAATACAATACGTAGAAGGATATGAAATTAACAAATTCATATTTGCACAATACTTTTAACCCTTCATATTTTCATTTTTACCTACAAATCGTCGCAAATTATGTTAATTCTGATTTTTCGAAATATGCAAAATTCATATTAAAGTTTCGAAATCTAGCTAAATTTAGCTAAATTTAGCATTAGCTTTTCATTCATTCATTCAATCTAGATTTTGTTCTAACAATCTTGAATATCAAATTTTATTCAATTATATTAAGCAGATTTTTGCAGCTTGTCATGCAGACAAACAGAGGGACATTTTAAAATCTAAATATTGTTCCAAAAGTTTAGAATACAAAGACAATATTTTAAGATTATCTTCAACTTTAATTGAACTTTTTCTTTTTCTTCAAACATGATTCTTACATTCAGAATTATTCACAAGAAACAAAAGTTTGGGAGCAGTGAACATTCACTTTGAATGGTTGAAGTATTAAATTCTAAATTTTGTTTCAAGAATCTCAAAATATTATTCGGTATTATTCGGTTTTCAGCAGTTTTTGAATTAACTTGTCACAGGCTGACAGATATTTTCATATCTAAAATTTGTTAAAAGTATATTGATTTCAAACTATCTTAACATATCTCGTCACACAGACAAACAGGCAGACATTTTTAAATCAAGAATTTGTTCCAAAAATATTGAATATCGGATATTATTCAATTATATTGAGAAGTTTTTGACATACCTTATCATACAGTCAAACATACTGACATTTTAAAATCTAGACTAGGTTCCTAAAATCTTGAATACAAAGATAATCATGTAATTATCTTCAACTCTTACTTCTGTATCTGTACTCTGTATCAAATATCAATAATACTTTCAAAATTCTTCACAAGAAACCAAAACTTGACAGCGGTAAAAATATACATTCAATCGCCGACCTTTAGAATCAACATTATATTTCAAGAATCTCATTTTAAATTTGTTTGTCGATTATATACAGCAATGTATATGTAATATGTATATGTATGTATGCAATGTAGTTTTTGAATTATCTCATCATACATGGCGATAGAAATTTGCAAATCTAAAATTTGTTACAAATGTGGTGATATCCAAATTTTATTCATTTATATTGAACACCTTCTTAATATAGCTTATCATATTGGCAGCAAACAGGATGTTATTTTCAAATCTAGATTTTAATCCAAAAATCTGGAGTATTAATTATATTCAATTAATTATATTGAGCAGTTTTTGACATATCTTGACATTCAGACAAATAGAAGACAATTTTAAAATCTAGATTTTGTTCCAAAAATCTTTAATACAAAGACAAGATTTAAAGATTATCTTCAACTCTTATTGAACTTTTTTCAAATATATTTTTTATTTTCAAAATTGTTCACAAAAAAACAAAAATGGGCTAGTAGTAAACACTTTCACTTTTTCAACTTTCACAACACTTTCTGACCCATAGACATCTAAATATTGCTTCAAGGATCTCAATTTCAACATCTTATTCGATTATATTTAGTAGTTTTTGAATTATTTTATCACGCAGGCCGACATGTTCAAATATAAATTATCCAATTGTCCAATTTTCTTGATTTCAAATATAATTCGATTATTTTAAGCAGTATTTGACATATCTTGTCGCACAGGCAGGTGGACATTTTAAAACCTAATATTTTGTTCCAAAACTCTTATACAAAATGATATTCGATTATATTCAGGAGACAAACATTTGTCAGCAAACATTGTTTTAATAGGTTAAAATTACTAATATAAACATATTCTTGGAGCTAATTTACGACTTTTCTCCGTGTAGGAGACCTCAAGAATGAGATTAACATTGAAGATTTTCACGAAACAATACTTTCCCCGTATACGTATATGGAGAAAGTAACAATGGAATTAAAACCTTGTAATAAGAGAATATTTTATAAAATACTAGTATTAAATAATCTTATTAATACTTAAAATAATAATATTGAGATCATTGCTAACAATAATATGAATACTGATAAAGATTTTTCAGGAATTTTTGAAATTGCATGAAACTTAAATAAATCTTGAAATACTTCCATTTGCCTTATCTAAATTTTGTAGAAATTTACTTGTTTAGTGGATACACTTAAATCGGCAAAATTTATTTTTCCCTATTTAAAAAAAAATAATTGCTAAATGTTTTGATAGGTATATGTTAGATTGGTAAATTGGTAAAGATTGACGAACGTTTTTCCTAAATCAGGAACAAAATTTGTTGCTTAAATTGAACATCGGCCATTAAACCATGATCAATAACAATCTTATCTTGAGTTATATACCAAAGGGACATTTAAGCGGTATTCGGTAATACTTATTTCCAATGCAATTGCTCGATACCAGTTGCTCGAAATTAATGCAAAGAATGTAACTTTGCTCGAAGTACAAATAACTTCGTCGAAAGGGTTAGGTCAGGTTAGGTTAGGTTAGATAGGGGAGTTTAGTATAGTTTAGTAGGACTTTAAAATTAAATTAAACTTGTATTCACTTAATAAGGTAATTGGTGAAAATATTTTCCATACGATTTTTGTGAGATTATTGCATTATTTATTATAGGTGTTATTAATTATACATATTATATTATTATATTAAGTATTTCGATGAAAAAAATCTCTTTTGGTGGTATAACGTGGTAATTATTGATTAAGTAGAAATATTTTCAAATTTTTTGTTCAATGACGAAAACCGTGCTGCATTATAAATCATCGCTGTAAATTTGCCAATCATTTAATTTGCAATTAACTAAGGCCTACAAATTTCTTCAAATACCAGAGGTAATCTAAGCGCGAATTGATTTCCTTGAGCGTTTTTTATGCTTGTCAATATTATAATAAATTAAGGAAGATATTAATGACCCATTAGTGTTAGTTTTATAAATGGGGATTTAATTGTGTTAATTAACTGTCAGCAGCATACTATTTCAGCTGTAAGTTATCAATCTGGCATATCGCAAATGATATTGCTCATTGGAAAGTTAATTGACAAGACTCCTTCCTTGTACGTAATAATTAATGCGATATTTAAACGGCGTTTTATTATTAATCATTAGAGTGTTTATATTACATCGTAAGTTTTGTAGCAAAGCTGTTAAAAAAGGGTTGCGAATTATGTAAAGAATAGTAAACTTAGGTATGCCATTGTTCACAGGTTTTATTGCAATTAGTAAGTCCAAAAGTGCAGGTGCGATACTTATATCTGCACAGACGAATAGAATAAAGTTGTTTTATAAGGATATGAAATGATGCCTTAACAATTGGAATTCGTAGAAGACCCCGCCTATATTTATTCAAGAATATTAACGCTCTACAAAACGTTATAGTTATGCCTCACGTAAGTATTCCAGATACGTCCGTGGACGGAAATATTTGTAACAAGCATGCATTAATTATTAATAAGGTGCAATTGTTAGCTGGTTTGCGTTGCGAATTTATTTGTTTATTTTTATCACTGATGAATATCGCTTCAATCCTTGAATACTATGCCGTTCAACTATTTCGTCGTGCAGCATAACAATGAAACGTCTGTTATAGTTTATTATAGATTGTGATTCATATACTGCGCGTGCAGTGCATGCAATTAACTGATATCCATATGTAAATTCACTTTATTTACTTCACTTGAAGGTCAAATTGCCCAAATTTTTAATTCATTGCACAATCAGAACGCAAGTAAATCACCGCGTCTTCCTTGAGAGTAGAAACCTCACACACTTCATTTTTTTAATTAATAATCAAAGGTGTCCGCATATTAGATATATTTTCTGCGTTTTGTGGGTGTTATATACGGAACATTCCTAAATGGTCATTTATCACCTGTTAATTCTGCTCTCCGCATGGAGCCAGATAAGAATATGCTAATATGACTGAGGTACACTTATTACGCACGCTATAAATAACTTTCTAAAACATCCCGTGATTCCGAGGCGCACTTTTGTTGCCGGCAAAGGAAAAAATCGAAGCGGACCGCACCATTGTGGGTGAGGCCATGAGAATTAGATGACAATTATACGAGATATATGACAATAATTATTATTGTAACACGAGCACAGATATACAGACCGCCTATGCACCGGTATAATTTATTGCTTCCATAACGAAATGTGTGTTAAATTATATAAGCCGTATCTGTGCAATGCAATTCATTCTGTAAAAGTGCGAATTCTCGCTGCAAAAGGTGTGCAATTTCAGAAACTGAAATTCGAAGAGCAGATAAAGAACTTCTATTTCAAAGATTTGATCTAAGATGTAATTAATATTTCAGGAATACTATTAAAGGTGGAAATAATAGATTTATTAGTAATAGAAGTATTAATAATTAAATCGTAATAATAATACTTATAAATAATTGAAAAATGTTAAATATATAGAAAAACAAATTGAAATGTTGGAACATGGCATTTTTGGCAAACGTTTCTTAAACGTTTGAGGGATATTTATTAAAATGCAAATTTGAAGCAATTTATTGTAATATTGATGATTCCATTCTCCGACAATGGAGAATTATGAAATTCTTTCAATATTTTATCACTTCATGTTCCAATGGAAGTAGTTATAGACAATTCTTTGAATAAAACACATTGAATTTTGCTAAAATTTCGTCTCCAATATTTGTGGTTTTGTGGTGAAGACTTAAAACGAAAAATTGAGGTAATTGCAAGCTCGTGTGACGTTAAGGCTCCGATTATTGTTCAATAATAATAATATACGAATGTCATTCCGGCGACATGAAAATTGTTCATTGTTTGTCCAATCCCAAGATAGACTGAACATAAACACATTCACGTGAACGTGAACGAACGTGAACGACAATTTACAGATCCGAGTCTACACGACACGAGCCACTGCGATTGTAGTAAAAAAATCCACTTAGTCCGGCTTGACGGAAGACTGCAGGATGACCAATCATATGGTTTTGTTGACGTGTTCAATTGCGAATCATTCATTTCGTTCACTCTCTCTTGGAATTGGACAGACTATAGTTTTATTTAAAAAAAAAAACATTTGCTCAGCATTTCCTGAAAAATTGATTAATTGATTATCAAAATAAACTACTCGCAGCAAGTATTAACTCGTTGACGACCTACTAATGGTCGCAATAACCAACTTGAAACGAGAAAAATTAATATACTTATATTGCACAGCTGTTAATAAGCACTACTCTACACCATAGTCCATAAAAAACCTTTTATTAATTCATAAATTATAATTTAGTTTGATATTAAGATGCGACACTAGGGTTTGTGTTTCTCCATAAACTGTGAACGGACCGTTTTTGTGGGATACCCGATATAAATTAGCCCCTAATTATTAAGGGGGTCGCGAGGCTATTTACGTTATTTTAGGGCTTTTAGGGGGTCGCCACACTTAGAAGGTTGAGAAACGATGCACTAGACAAAACAATACGAAGAAAGATTTGAAACTAACACATTCATATTTCCAGAATACTTTTATACCTACATATTTTCATTTTTACATACAAATCGTCGCAAATGATGTTAATACTGATTTTTCGAAATATGCAACATTTATATTAAAGTTTCGAAATAAATTTCCGCAATAGCTTTGAATGCTGACAAATTACTCTAAAAGACTTCAGGTTACATATTGGTAACTAGAAAAAAAGTTAAAAATCGAGATATTTTTGTAATTCTAGAGCAGTTCTAGAAAAAATCTAGATACACCTTCTAGGTATAATAACACACATGACTCAACCTGAAAATAAAACAATAGACTTATATTTCCGTCGAAATTTGGAATTCTGAATTTTTCCGCAAATTCCTGCTTACACAATGAAAATTAAAATGCATAATATCTGTCAAAATACGTCGAAGCACTTTAATTGAATTGGATTTTTGAAGATATATTTATTTACCTAATTTTAGCAAATAATATAAAAAATATTTCATTATTGATGCAGTACATTTATAAAATCAAAATGACAAGAAATGGAAATATGAGTCAAAGCGAGCTTTAATAAAATTCGTTACCTTGCTTCTTCGAAATATACAAAATGTACAATTAAGTGTTAGGTATCAAATTGTATCATTGGCTAATAATTGATTATTAATATTAGAGGCGGCATCTGTGGCTTTGTTTGTTTATATAAGCCGGTGCGTGACGCGCTCAGCTTAAGAACGAGTAACGAAGGGCACATTGAGTTACGTGCCTTTATGGAGTGTGGATGCAAGTTAAGTGCTGATTGTGGGGAAAGCATGTGTGGTCTAATGTTTTGGTGTGCGTTGCAATGTGGCCGGTTAGAAATTAGGTGTTTGAATGGATTAAAGGTCAGTACCTAAACTACAATATGTATATTAGATAGATGTGCGTCCTAGTAAATGAAATAAGGTAGGTGAGTCCTAGTAAATGAAATAAGATAGGTGAGTCCTAGTAAATGAAATAAGATAGGTGAGTCCTAGTAAATGAAATAAGGTAGGTGAGTCCTAGTAAATGAAATAAGAGAGGTTCGTCCTAGAGGTGCGTCCTAGTAAATGAAATAAGAGAGGTTCGTCCTAGAGGTGCGTCCTAGTAAATAAAATAAGAGAGGTTCGTCTTAGAGGTGCGTCCTAGTAAATGAAATACGAGAGGTTCGTCCTAGAGGTTCGTCCTAGTAAGAGGTGTATGTCACTGCTTTGCACATGAAGGTGAAATACAATAGTCGTAGAGAATAATGGTCGAAGCCGTGAGTGCTAAGGATCCTGCTGGCGAGAGAACTGGCGGGGGAAGGGGAGATGCTCCCCCGGTAATTCCTTCCAATTATAGTTCATATACAATACTAAAAGAATACTCTTTATATGTGGGGGAATCATTTGGAGCCATGCCATCTTCGGATCGAGTTCAATATAAAGCCTGCGCATCCTGACCAACGAAAATATTATTAAAAAATTAAATATTATGTAAGTGATTATTATTATTGATAGGTAAAATGGCGAAAATTTATGTATTAAATATGGCGTCAAGTTAAGGCTACGATTGGAAAAAGAACTAGCTTAACATAAGTTTCTAAACAAATTTCTCAAATGACTTTTATCAATGGTATAAAGAAATGTTTAGCTCCAAAGAACTCGAATAAAATCTGCATCATCGGCGTTTTTCGTAATTTTAATATGTTCGGAGTAAATCACAAGAAAAAAAGTAGAAAAACCGAGGTTTTTTGTAATGTAATAAAAATTCTAGATACAACTCCTTGGTGGGTATAATAAAAATATAACTGAACTTTGAAAAAAAAAGAAACAATAGACTTATATTTTCGTAGAAATCTGGAATTCTGAAATTTTTACGATAACAATATTTTCCGCATATTCTGCGTAGACAATGAAAATTTTAAAAAATATCATGCAAAATATATTGTACTGTCAAAATACGTCGAAGCACCTTAATTCGATTTTTGAAGAAATATTTATTTATCTAATTTTAGCAAATAATGTAAAAAAATATCTCATGATTAAAAGTAAATTTATGCAGTCTTGTACAGTAGCAGACTTATTTCTACTATCTCAGGGGCTTCTTTGATCTAAATAATTGTTGATCGCAAGGTATAATATTGTATCTCCGACCTAATGCAATTATGCAAAAAGAAGAGGAATGGTATATTCCAAATTTTGCATTTAGACTAAAGTTTCCTGAATTATGTTGTGAAAGTTAATATTTGGGAAATCACTTATAGTAAGTTAAAAATATTTAGAAAAAGAAAATGTGCAAACTTCAAGTCTTACCACTTTGCCTCTCTGATTAAAAATTAATATTCTGGAAAAACGAGATTTTTTCATTTTATAATGGCTTTAAACTATTAAAACGTGTACTTCCTTTTTTACTGAATAGTTTAAATTTTCTTTACTTGAGTAAAATACAAGAAAAAAAGTAATAGCTGTAAGTCTACTTATTAATTGTATGAAGTTTGAATTTATGATGCTTTTTGTTCTGTTTCGAATTTTTTCGGGAATTTTTGGAATTCAGGTCTCGCAGAACGCCAACAGTTAACACCAACACGTTTAACTATATTTACTATTTTCGACAGGTTTTCGAGACAGGTTTAGACTAGGTCATTTGAGATAGTCATATGTAAAAAGGGTTTTTTTGTACAACTTATCTACAAAAACGAACTACAAAAATACCTAAAATACACAAACAAAAAAAATATATCCAAACTCATCAAAATAGTTTTAATATGGAGTCGATAGCCAATACAGTTTGTTTATATATAGTTTTCATATATATTTCGTAGCTTTGGTAGATTTTTTTTTGTTTCGCGCATTTTTGGGTTTCAGTTTTTGCAGAACCTTTACCTTTTAGAAATAGTTTTAATATGAAGTCGATAGCTAATACAGATTGTTTATATATAGTTTTCTAATATCTTTTGTAGCTTTTGGGATTTTTTATTTGTTTCTCGCATTTTTGGGATCCAGTTTTTGCTGAACCTTTATAACTTACACAAAAACTATAATAATGATCCCTACTACTCTTCCTAAGCAATACTTCTGATGTTTGGGATATTTAGAATGATGTGAAACATCTGGTATTTATGGTTCTCATTATAAGAGCTCATTACAAAAGCGAAGAAAATATTTGACCAAAATTGATTTAATATGGTTTTTTTGATTACAGAGAAACCCTAAAATAGGAGCTGTTTAGGTCAAATAAGTCATATATGACCCAGAATTCTGTTTTTTCCAAAGTACCAACTTTTGGAAGAATGTCAAGGGTTGCAGCTTAAGGAAGTATCAGGTAGGGTTGGCTAAAGGGATGATATACCATGGGACGGCGTAAAGTTATGCTGGTTTAGTCTGTACCACGATGTTAGAGCAAGAAATACCGTCATGTCTTCCGTTGCGCAACACATTATTATTAAGTTTCTAACGGCAGAGGGTGTAAAAATGTCCAAAATTTTAGGACGACTCAAGGCACAGTTTAAGGAGAGTACCCTTAAAAGTACTCGGCTGTACACATGGCATAACCATTTTTGAGTTGGCTTCAATATCTAGTTCAAAACTCCGCTCTCAGCTGGAAAGGTTCTTGCAACTGTATTTTTTTTAAATCAAAGTAGTTTTCCTTATCGCTTTTCTTCACGAACATTGTACTATTCTACTGCCGAATTTTGGAAGAAGAAAAACTTGCTTGTCATCGGAAAATATGCGAATTTCCCATACGAAACGTTATCTTGCTTCACGACAACCCTCGACCCTATACTGCTGGCCTAACCCGACAAAGACTAAGACATTTGTTTTGGAATACACCGGAACACCCTCTATACAGCCCAGAATTATCACCCTGCGATTATCATTTGATAGGGAAAATGAAACTTATTTGCTTTTAAGAAATTTCTCCAAATGAATAAAAACATCCTCAAATAAAACTCGGAGATACGATTTTCTTAAAACATTTTATACTGCTAGTGATGTTTCTGGAAATTTTCTAGGTATTTTAAGTCTTAAGGAGTTTCACGAGTGTGATCACATTATATTAAAGTTTTTTGGTATTTTAATGGTCTCTCTAGAATTGATTTGACGCACATTGATATTTATATTAAAAAAAATCCCCAAATTTACAATCATAAAATAACCTCAAACGTTTCTTTAAGGTCCGATCGTTTCATCCACCATTAAAATTAGTAAAAAGTTATCTATTGGATTGTTTTAGCTACATGCAAGTTAGTCGTAAATTTCCTGATGATGAATTTTTAACGTTCTTGTGGGTATCTTATACCTATTTTTATAGTCTTTTGTGCTTCTTAAACCTATAGTTTTTGTTTTATATATTAATCTTCGCTAAATTAAATTATTTATCAAATTCTTGAAATAATCAAGGATTTTATAACTTAACGCGATGAGTGCAACCTGTCCTTGCTATAATTTAGTAATTTAGTATTTAGCTTTTTGCAGAACATAATCGATTTTTATTATGAAACCATAACTTACAAGATATACGTGGCACACCTATCCTGACCCAATTTCAAAGGATGTAATTTCCATATGCATGTTATACATCCCTGGTATGCAAATCCGGGCGATTAGTGCTTAACTTATATTGATACGATTTTATTTAATGCACATACCGATTAACAAATTATTATGAAATACGACCACGATATTCACATTCTATTGTTTGCCGCTTATATTTATTGGGGAAAAGACCTGATCTATAAATAATTGTATAATCTAATCCGGCCATCAATTATATTTTATTGTTGTATTAAGCAAATAGTATTAGACTACGCGTGAGTTATGGCGACTTAAATCTCGCCGAGAATTAATGTTAAATCTACTTGCTCCGGACAGTTTTTATTATACAAGTAAGTACATAAGCTCTTCCATTGTGTCTGGAAGTTTTAAAAATATCATTTGCAAATAATTAGGAAATTAATTGGAGATTAATATAATATCCTCTACACATCATACACAATCATCGTACATATCTACATATCTACATTATTATACATATCCTACACCATAAAGAACTTTCATTAAGAATGACTTTCGTGACAAAACTAATGTTTTCGAAATTAATTTGAAAATAATATAAACTCTAAAGTATTTGGATATCAATATCTTAGATGCAAAACTTTTTATCAAAACATTTCGTAAAACACCAAAAATTGGAAAGTTTGCAAGAACGCCTACCCACAAGTAGCAAATAAAATAGTTTGTGCAATTTGTGATATTTTACTATAATGGAACATATGCTTATAAGTTAACGAAAATTCTGTAGTTATTGAACCAAAAAAGGTTTTTTTTTATATTCCTTGATAATTTTAATTTTTTGTAAAAAATAGAACTCAAAATGTGCAATTTGTGATATTTTACTATAATGGAACAAATGTTTATAAGATAACGAAAATTGGATATTTATCGAACCATAGTATATTGTAATAAGAGTGCGGAAAGGGCTTCATTGCAAAACGAGTATGAAAGTTGGAGCACGAGCGCCAGCGAGTGCTCCATTCATACGAGTTTTGCAATGGCCATTTCCGCAAGAGTGTTACATACTATTTTTTCTACGAAAGTGTAGAAAACTAAAGATTAATGTAAATTTAATCATTAATTTAAAATAAATGTCATTGTCATTAATTTAAACGTCAGAAAATTTATAAATCGCTTGTCACCAAATCGAGACTCGAAATTTATACATTAATACTGGAAGTAGAAGAATATCAATAATGGATTCCGATAGTGACGATATAACAAACACTCCGCCGGAACTTGCGGCCATTGCATCCACAGTTTCGTCCGATTTATTGCCTCAAAAATCAAAAGAGAGGTATTGGAGTGCGGAAAGTGAGTGCGGAAAGTGAGTGCGGAAAGTACTTTCCGCACTCATATAAGTGCGGAAAGTACTTTCTGCACTCCTTGTAACAAATACCAACTTTCAAGGTTAAATTTTATGACAGAAAACGTGTCTTTCAACACTTTCGTAGAAAAATATGTTTTTTTATGTTCCTGGATAATTTAGATTTTTTGTAAAAAAATGAACCCAAAACAGTTATAAATCATATAAAAAGCTGTCACATTTCATCGCTTATTTTAATTTTGTACTAAATGCATTTTTCTGTCACCAAGTGACCTCACATTAGTATTCAATGTAGAATAAATTTTATAATACTGCATTAAAATACCTATACAATCAGTTTTGATTATACCATTAACATAACCCAATTTAATGAATTCTCATAAGAAGGGAATATATTAATTCATAATAAAGTAATCAACTAGGAAACAATAGCGATAGTATTAAGTCATTAATTATGCCTATCAAACGCAACAAAATTTCCGATTAATATTGTAATGTATGCGGCTCACGTTAATTGTTTAATTGCGGTCTTTAGCATTCGCAATCGCTTCTCATTTGGAATATTGCCGGAGATTAGGTTGGGCAAAACGGCTCTTGAGCATCGTGTGGTCTTTTGTAAGCGAGTATCCGTAGGAAGTGTGCTCGCGTTGGCCTTATTTGCTTGTACAATGGTGCACCTTAATACGTAAAGTTTATGAGTCATGAATTAAAATATAAAATGACTGACAGCCAAACCAGATATGTGGGAGAGTAATGTATATCTGCACTACTATTCACAATATTTTATAATAATAACAGCAACAACGGGACGAATTAATGTGCAATAGTAGAGCGAGTAGGCATATCAACTCGATAACTTCAATGTCAATGTTATGATTTACTTTATCGGTGATTAATTGTGGTGGCATGGGAGGACACGGAAGCGATGCATTGAGTCATTATAATATTTATAGATCAGTTGTAGCGCAATCCGCTTGAGAGAACGCCTTCGTGTATGAATGTGATTGTATAAAAAAAAAATATGCTGACTCAGATCTATGTTTATAATTATATGTAATTACATTCCATTGTTAGAAAGAGAAATTTAAGCAAACATTGTTTTGAGGTCATAATTTTGGAAACATTTTTTATCTCAAAAATTCAAAAATAAGGCAGTAAGATCGCTGGTCGATAGCCAGTAAAAAATGGTTACTAATACTCGCGATACTGACAAGTGTTTACTAATTTTGAAATTCTAAAAATAAATTTTCGTTGAAATTTGTATTGTGCATTCGATAAGGTGCATTTTATTATAAACAAATAATAAAGTGTATTGTAAGAATTTCAAAATTAGTAATGAAGCAAAATAACTCAATGAAACAAAATAAAATCAGACTCAGATTTTCTGAGTAAGTTTTATAATATATTATTTATATTTCAATAAAATTGACTCAGAAAATTAACTCATTAAAATCATTAAAATAATTAAATTATTTGACAATTTGAAAATCTGAGTCTGATTTTATTTTGTTTCTTGAAATTCTAAATATGTTATCATTGTAACTTTTATTCTGCATTGGATAGAGTGTTTAGTATTTTTCTGTGTCAATTTTATGATGTTTTATTGAGTTAACTTTGTAGTGTTTTACCTGATAACATTATGTAGTCTTTTTTTTAAGTCCTCTTTTAGTCTGTTTTCGAAACCAGATGTAGCGATTTCGTTCAACGCCAGCGAATCTGTATACATGCGCGTACCTCGAACCCTGAACTTGCGATATGACGGCTGAATCGGCAACTTGCCCTTACAACACTACAAAATTGAATTTAATAAATTACGGAGCAAAATCCTGTCGGTGTACATAGATCATAATACTGAAGAAAATGACAATTGCGCAAATTATGTGCAGAATAACTCAAAAAAGGTGCAAGAAGTATAATAGTCCTGTCGGTACTCACCTTCGAGCTCGGATGAAGAGGGGCTCGTCGGCTCCTCTCACCTCACCTCGCCGTAGTGCAGCTTGAGCTCTGCTTGATCGGAGTTCCATAATCCATCGTCGTAGGTACGAGATTACCGTAATGAAGGGTTGTAGACCACAAAACCGGCCTCAAGATAAAGAGTAGTATAAGCACCACGTGTGAAATGGCAAAGGGCTAATCTTACCTAGAGTTCTACAGCGGCCATTAAGTGATGGCATGCAGATCTCTAGCTAATCCAGTCCCTTGACTGAGGCCAAGTAGGGCTCAAAACCAACGGTGGCCACCTTGGCGCACTCGCAGCATCGGCGAGAGGGGTGGGGGGTGGTGGGGGGCACTTGCTAAAGTCACCACTCTCTAAAACTAATGCGAAATATTATGTCGAGAAAATTTAACTGACTATGATATCAATTTGTCTATATATTGATTCTCGACATATTTCTTCTGAACTTAGATTAAAATATTGTTCTGAATTCATAATACTTAATTATTGAATAATATTTTCAAATATAACTTTATGCTATTCTTACTTTATGTTATTTTTGTTCAAGTGGGCACCCTGAAAATATTCTGCGGGCGTTCATAGTGGCCACTAATTTCAACAAATCACGCTTAATGGCGGTCACAATTCCGGCATTTATCCGGTTTCGTCGCAAACAGAAAAATGGACCTGGCACCACTGCGTAGCGATCTCGTGACACATTTAACTCAATTCAAAATTCGTAAACTCTGAAACCAGCTATCAGGAAAGCGGAAATACCGCGCTAGATTGCTCGTATAGGCAACTTGGTAATCATTGTCGCGCGCAAAAAGTATAACGTTACAAAATTAGTACATAGATGCCTACAAATTTTCAATTTGTTTTAGCCTCCTGAATCAGATCCCAAACGCACTTCACTTCACTTCACTTTTAAGACACTCTGTATATGCTCAAATTTCTGCAAATAATCTGCCCTATAATTTAATATGTTTGAGTTATAATTTACTGCTTGTAGTTTAATTAGTTGTAGTTTATAATTAAACAATACCTTAATATGAGAAATACGAAAGATATAATTTGCAGTTATAATTTTCATTAAAATTGTAATATAATTTTTAGGGTTGGTGTAACTTCAATCAATTGCTTTAAATCGTGATTTAAATCAAATGATTTTTTTTTAAATAAATCATTAATTTAAATCAAAATTGATTTTTTTCAATTAATCGCTGTTATTGTAGTGTATAATTAAATATATAATGTAAGTATAGAGTTAGCATGCTTTAAAATAGATAATTCGAAGCAAGTAAAATCCTTTTCTTTTCATCCATTTTTGGACCATCACATAATACCTACAGATACACCGACTTTGTTTTAATCATCAATTCTTGCTCCAATTAGAGATATTATTAAAAAAAAATCGTATGAAATCAATCGTGATGTAAATCAATTGATTTAAATCATATCTAAACTGGCAAAAACTGAACAGAAATATAAAAAAATCATAATTTAGGAGACTTAAGACTATATTTTAATTTTAAGCCAGAGAAGCAATATTATAAAACTTACAGATAGCACTTTTTTTCCAAAATTGTTTTAACCTACTTTTAGTCATTTACCAAATTTAAAATATAAAAATCTGAATACTCCCCATCTACAGTATGTGCATAATTTCAATCTAATATCGGAGATGCAATATTATCTACATATGGGGTAATAATGGGGTAATAATCTACATATCTAATAGGTACATATTACGTATCATCTGATTCAGTTTTCTTTACAACACTTTTAATAACTTGACAATTTTTAAATTTCACACAAACATTAAGTAACTTGAGACATATGAAAATGTAAAAATCGGAATATACCCCATATCTGCTTTTCCCGCAGTTTCAATCTGAATTTGAATTGGTTGAATACCTATGTTTTAAAAAAATACAGTTTGCACATTTTTTAATTAAAACTTTTTATGATCCATTTTGATAGCACCAAGAGTTTCATCTTCGCACAGTTAATAAGTAGACTTGAAGCAATTAGAATATGTGAAAATTAGAAAATATCCCATCTCTAGTTTTTCTGCAATTTTAATTTTATAGTACCTATATTATTCATTATATTTTGATTATATTATTAATATAATAAAACATGCAATTTGCAAGTTTGCAACAGATTACAAAACCCCCAAAAAATATTAGAATCTATTTTGTGGGTTTCGCACAATTTCATATTTAGGACTTAAATAGGACTGTAGGACTATTTTAACTTTCGGAATTCGAAATTGTTAGGTATGTAGATTTTTCTATACTTTGGAATTTTTCTGGCGTTTTAGGAATTCAGCTATCGCAAAGCCCTTATAACTTATGAAATAAATAACCTCACCTAACCTAACCTAATCTGACTTAACTTAACATTATAAAACAAAAAAAAAACTACTTATTTGCCTTCAAGTAACATAAAATAACTATCGAAAAATAGGTAGCCATTGTGAAATGTATTATTTTGTGCTAAATATAGGACATTCGAGACCTGAATTTCACAAGTATCCGAAAAACGCGAAACACATTTTTTTTTTGGAATTCAGCTTTCGCAGAGACTTTACTGTACAACTCAATTGCATAAAAAAACTATTTGCCTTCTAGCAATATGACATAACTTTTATGAAAAATTAACTGTTGGACATTCTGCGAATTTTTTTCGAAATGTTAAAAAATCTTCGAAACTAACTTGTAATGGTCTTAAAATATGTGTTCAGAGACATTTAAGTTCAATTTTTTTAAATGGTAATAATGATAGATGTCAACTTTAGTGTTGAGAAAATGCTTGGATATCTTTTCCACAAAGTATAATTGTATATCCAGTATTCATATATGCATTTAGCTCGATTTTAATGAAAATGCTACTTGGACCCCTTGGCTACTCACCCCCTCAATTATTATAAACTATTTCTGTGTGTTTTATAATTTTTTTATTTTTCGGAATTTTTCATGCGTTTTTGGAGTACATTTTTCGCAGAGCTCTTGCAGTATTTATGATAGGGGTTGACCCGACTATAGGTGGTCATTCGCACCATTTGCCGTTGGGACCTCATTCATCTCGTACAAATTTATAGAATAATAATAATAATAATAATCCCTACTACTCCTCCACCTATGGCGTTATTGATTACTGTCATTATTTGACAGAGAATTCTGACTAGCAATAACTCAATATTCATTGTTTCACAATCTATAACAGATGATTGATCAAATTTATAGGGTAATTAGGGACTAGAATTTATAGGGTGATTAGAAGGTGATTAGGGACTATACCTGTAATAAATACCTCTGAAAGTACTAAAATACATCGCAATATTTGGCGATTCATTATGCAAAGTAAATAAGTTAGTATTATTTATAAACACGTAATAAATAAAAATAGCTATTTATGGTATAAGTGAATTCAAGCAAGAGGCGAATTCGAGTGCGATAATGTTTTCGAGTGGATAAAATTGCTTTATTCACGTGTATCATATAAGATGTTTTCCAATTCGTTATCAGAATTGAAGAATTTGCGTGAAGTATCACATTGTCAGGTGACAACGAAAATTTCAAGGATAGTGCGAATTTACCTATTTTTTTTACTTTATTCACGTTGTCAATGGTTATAGTAAATAAAGTGAAAATGTAAATATTTTATTCACCCATTCGATTGAAGTGTAGTTTCAACGATGAGATTCAATATACATATTGGGCATTTTAGTAATGAGAATTGGAAAAAATACATTATTTAATTAAAATATCTGGGTTTCTGCTTAGCGATGGTAATTAGCCATCGTGGTAATAATAGGTCGTCATTGCCTTGTCTTCATTTATGAATCAATAATACTTATAATAGAATAATACTATTGAAGGGTGTCAATTAAAGAAATTTTATCGTAAATCAGCGCCTTGAATAATAATAAAACAACTTGTGTGAGCATTATTTGCAAAGATGTAATTAATAAATATATTCATTGTATCGGTTATAGGCATTAATGTGCGCACGATATAAACCGCCGATGAATAGGACGGAAATTTTCTATAACGCGCACTAACTAAACATGAAAATAGCTTGTTAGCCCAACACAATTTTTCATAGTCACTTTACTAAATCGTAATGTTCGTTTGGAATGAAGCAAGCCAGTTTAAAATTTGACATAATAATTAACAGTGATGGACTGATCTCACGCTTAGATAACAAGCCAGGCAATTATCAGGCCATCTGACAAATTGTTCACAACAAAAAAGTTATTGCGGCGCATTTTCACAGACCTATTTCTCAAATTGTGAGAGAAAAGGTCAAAAACGAGGATTGAAAACGGTGCGCGTTAAATGACTTTCAATATAATTAACGGGTACTTATTATTTTTTTATCGCAGATAATTGCGCTTATTTTTTAAGCGATTGTTCCTTTGCGGATTGTTTGATGCGTGAAAAAAATGTTCGTACAAGCAACAGGCACGTTGAAGCGTACATTTATTAAAATTACAACGATGACTATCGATCAGTTACTTATGCCTTGTTCGCTAATAGGCTTGAGGAATAGGTGATCAAATTAGGTCAAATCACTTTGATTGATCTGATGCCGGCGCGTCAGTCTTGTTTATAATTAATTGTGCGTGAAAAGTTATTGAAAGTCCTCACTTTTCACTTGTTACGAAAATATTTTGGGTGTTGCCGCTTATGTTTTTCCATTGATGTATCAATCAACACTGAAACCATTAATTAAATTGATCTTATCCGGTCATCACTGTTAGGTGTTTATAATTTTTGAATGATCCTCGTAATCACCCGTCATCTTTTGCATGTGCCAGCTACCTTCAATTTCAACGATCCTAATTCGTATCAATTAAAAATGCAACGCCTGTGACTCGTACTAACAGCGAAAGGTGTGCATTCGCTCTCGATTTTTAATGGAATATTATCTTAAGTGGATGCGTTTCACTGCTATTCACGGCGCATTGTGTGCACTCCGATAGTTCCCCAGTTGTCATAAAAGATGAGGCGAGAATAAAGAAGTCGTTGTCAGCGATTTTGAATGGAGGTTCACGAAACTGACAACCAGAACAATAGTTTTCAATTAACCACCACATCGCAGGCCAAAAACCAGGTGAGTGAGATATGTTATTCGATCGGGCATTGTCTTTAACATGAATATCGGTGTCGGGTGGGTACGTGTCCCATTGTTCACCTTAAATCCGTCGATGACTCTTACAGAAGCGGCCCAACTCAAAGATTATGGGACTCATCTTCGAAAATCGACGCCTCATTCCCCAGAGCAGATGGAAAATTCGGTTTAACATTAATGTAACAAGTGTTGGCGTATCTCACATGGAATATCTATTTATGTAAAATAACTTTTATCCTACTTAAGTAATAAATACATAACACAAATGGATTATGACTGACCAAAATTAACAAAATTAGAACACCATAACATTATATTCATCTCTTAATTTTAATTTTGCAATATTTACCTACTAAAATTTTCTATAATATTCATTTTGTATTCGATAGCCGAACGAATACGTTCATTAATGCAGGTCCTCGAATTATTTCGCAGAATAGTATTTTGTTAAGTTTTACTTTATTAATTATACATGATGATAATATCTCCACCTTGAATCCTGAAACTTTTTATTCCAACACAGTGCCAAGATATTCAAATAGCGTAAAATACCAAATTTTGCAATTAGAAAGTCTGTGAAAATTTGATACCAAAGTATATCAAAGGTTCGTCAATTTTCTGAAACATTCATTACATATTTCTAATAAATTAAACATCAACTAAAACAGTTGATGAAAACGTAATAACGAAATAAAAAAATTGCCGTAAATATATGTAAATTGCAGAAAATTTAATAAAAATACTTACTAGAAGCTTCAGAAATGCTCATAGATATTGTAACAGATGCCCAAAGAGAGTATAAATGAGAGCGGTGATGAAAATTTAATCACAATAATAAAATATACAAAACATATATCGAAAAAAATAAGGCAATTATATTTAATAAACATCTTTGAAGTTGAAACCAGAAATCCTGAAAATAGAAATACTGAATACCGAAGAGTGATAGATTAATAACGACATCAAAAAATTACAGAACATATATGCAAATTGCAGAAAATTTTATGAAAATACTTACATTAAACATCAGAAATGCTCATTAATATTGTAAAAAAATCCCAAAGAAAGTATAAATGAGAAAGTTACTGAAAATTTAATCATAATTATAAAATAAACAAAACATTTTACGAAAATATATATTAATTATATTTAATGAAAAGTGAAAAGTTTAATGAAATCTTTGAGGTTGAAACCAGAAACCCTGAAAATAGAAATACTGAAAACCGAATAGTGAAGGTTTAATAACGACATCAAAAAATTACAGAACATATATGCAAATTGCAGAAAGTTTAATGAAAATACTTACTATAAACTTCAGAAATGCTCATAAATATTGTGAAAGAGGCCCAAAGAAAGCATAAATTAATAAAAGGTGCTGAAAATGTAATGATAGTAATAAAATATACATAAAATATTTCATGACAAAAATATCAAAATTATATTTAATGAAAATCTTTGAAGTTGAAACCAGAAACTCAGAAAATAGAATTACCTGACTTTTCTGAAATGCCTACTCCTAAGTTTTGTGACAGATGACAGATGACCGAAGAATGTAGAAATGAAAAGCAATAAATTTTTCTTATTGAATCGAAAACAATTGCAAAAAAAATTAAAAAATATCATGCTATATAAAAAACAAATAATGTGTTCTACATAAAGAATTTGTCCGCAATATTTAATCTAAATTTGTAGTATTAAATTTAGATTGAATATTGATGAATATTGACGAATATCTACATAGATAAGTAGGAGTAATATGTCATCAAAAGTGTCAAATGGTATCAAAATTGCGATCATAACAGTAAATTACAAAACCGTTATGCAACATACGAAATGCGATAAAAATGATGCAGGAAACTTAAGCCAACCATAATCAGTAAAATATACATATACTTATGTATACTAGTCTTTCAGCCATTTCAATAACATAGGATGGGTTTCAGTGAAAATATACAATATTACATAAAGATTTCAGAATTCGACAAACAGCTTTATGGAGATTCAATTAAAAAATTTAGAAATGACTTCCAAATATGAAGAATAAAAAAGTCCAGAACGTTTAAAAAACTAAAATATCAAAAATATCTAAAAAAAAAAAGGATTATAAGCTACGACCATATATCTTACAATATTATAAATAACAAAAATCGCCACATTTTTTATTTATAGAGTCTAAGTATAACAACTTACAACTTCAAAAGTTTCAGAATATTCAACAAATTTTCAGGATTTTGCACGAAACTTTTACGAAAGATCTATAGAAGTTAATATAAATATAATTAAACAAAAACAGTACTTTGTGTCTTGTTTGACCTGTGCCCACTAGTAGATAAGGTATGAGAGTTCTGGCTCAATTTCTCATGAAGATTTACATAGGGGTCTAAATTTACTTTTTCCGGTCGCGCGACAGTTGTGAGACATCTGTGGAACGTCTGTGAGGTAAATGTGAGACATCTGTGAGACAGTCATGAGACAAGTGTGAGACACCTGTGAGACAGTTTTGTATTGAAGATATAGGGGTGTGTTTCTATGTAAATCCTTATGCGAAATTGAGCCAGAACTCTCATACATCATCTGCCACGCCGTATCATTTTTTGAAAAATTCTTAATTAAAGGCGTCGAAACTTACAACAAAAAAACATGTAGAAAATTATTAAAAAAATAATAAGATAAAACAAAACAAAAAAAATGTGGACAATTTTTGAAAAAACTCCATGTAAAGATCTTTTTTTGTTTTTTTTTGTGGGGTTTTGGAGTCCCGCCTCCAAGCCATTGCGCTTGGCTACGAGCTCCCAACCCTGGCATAAGGTACAGCCAGTACCTACAGTACAGCCAGTTTAATGTTGAATCTTACACAACAAAATCATGTAGACAATTGTTGAAATATTCCTAAGAAAATAACGACATTTCAAAAAACAAAATAACAGGAATAAAATGTACTTAAATGAAATGCCTCAAAATTTTTTCCAATGCCTTATCGACCAAAGCAATATTTTGGTATTTTTTAAAATTGCTAATGGATTGTCAATTTTTGAAATATTCTATAGTAAAGGTGTCAAACAAAAACAGAGTGGAATTATTTTTCCATTTTTTAAATTTTTATAAAGTTAAATAAAACAACTCGGCAGAGGCAGGCAACAAGAATATCGTGGCACTTTTTTACATTACCAAATAATGAATTGTAGGTTTTTGAAAAAATCCCAAGTGAGATTTCGGATTTTATTTCAAACTTCTGAAGAAATTATACCAAAACGTAAAGTACAAATAAAGAAGCATTACCTCGTGCTTTTTTTATCAAAAAGTAAAGGATTAGAAATATCTTAATCTTTGCAACTTCCAAGGTAAATATTATAATTATTACTGCGAATACACTTTGTCTATTTTTGAAAAATTCTCTTTCGTCTGCAACTTTTAAAGTTTCGTCATAATTCGTGAAGTTTTGTCGACATTTTAGAATATTTTTAAAGCTCAAGCTCGACAATTTATACAGGGTCCTACATTTCACCTCCTGCCTTATATAGCTCAGCAGTAACTAATTAAGTTGGGATTTTCATATTTTGAAGACTTTACTTGCATCCTAGGGCGTATTTCAGTAAAATATGTTTGTTTATACAACGGTGTCCCAAAAAAGTGAGACGTCATGATGATATATATTTTCAGATTGCATTCTGAATAGTTTATTACTTCTTTGGATGCCATTTATGCTTACATACTTACCCCTAACATTTTATTGCAATCGGTTCGGTGATATAAGCAAAAATAAATATTAGCTACAAAAGATCAGTTTAGCACCATTGCATTGGATTAAAAAAATAATGAAAAATAAAAATTAGTTTCTCGTTAATAAAATTAGACAAGGTACTTATTAAATAAGGTCCGACAGTCCCGTTAACGAAGTTTGATTGATATGAATTATACAGAGTGTTGAAAATTTAGTGTCAAACTTTGAAGCACTTTATTTTTCTTACTTTGATTAGGAGCCCCTGTATATTTTTCTGTCATTTCATGCGTTAATAAAAAACAAACATTTTTGCTAATTACACCCTTATCGCAATTCCTAACACATTAAAAGATATTTGCAGAAAATTCGTTTAATCAACTATTCCAATAGCAGTTTTAATGAATGAAAATCGAAGGTGGCTTTAAAATACAATTTATTGTAAAAAATATTTATTGTAATACCATATCATTTATCATACATTTATCTTATCTAAATTATCTTATCAAACCAGAACTTATTTATCTTCTTCTTCAACTTTAGATCATCCTATATTGGATACAGACCTCTTCCTTCTTTCTTCTCTGTATCTTCCTTTCTGAACCTGAATGAAGCCTGGATAATTATTAAAATATCTCTGAAATGTAAATCATTTTTATTTATAATTTGTATATTTGAAAAAATTCCAAATTACAAAAAGTTAAATCTAGGTGCAAATAGGCAAGATACAGTAAAACTTCCAAGTGAAAATTTTCAGAAATTCTAAAACATTTCCAAGTAAATGTATCGATACTTTTTAAAAACAGAAAATGTTTGGAGAAATAGAAATTGTGATAACGCATCGAAAAGTTTTTATTTTGCTTAATTCCAACTAATTATTTTTTTAAGATTCCCACGCAAATGTACCAGTATAATTTCAGATATTCCAAAGTCATTTGTTGTGGGTATATTAACTGATGAAGCAATTTATCGCCAATGTTAACTGTGAATGGAAACTTCAATTCTTAGCAGGACATAAAATGCACGCCATGCAAATTCCTGCGATGCATTGATACAAAAATCGCTGTATAACGATTACGTGATTAATCTATTTACAGCATGTTGATGGCATATGATACGCACCGGCAATATTAATTCCGTAATATGAAATACTTACGATTAGCCGATTTGCACACAATCCATGTTTGGATGTACGAAATACATAACAATCAGTTCTTTTATCAGAATACAAAGCCAATCTTAATGTCAGACGTTGACAAGGACGAAGTAATTGTTTGCATCAATACAAATCACTCCACATTTAAATACACTCTGAATTATTCAATAATAAAACACACTTTTATGACCGCAAAAGCCATAAATCAGGCTTTTATTTGTTGCCTGCTCGGTGCTCATATCCGCATGTCCATATGCATCGCAGACATGTCAATCTACTTGGTTTATGAGTAACGGACTAGTTTAAGCTTGTATATCTTTATTACTGAGGTTTAGTGTTGCCACAGCGTGGGGTTGATCCAAATCGTGGGAGATATTTAAGGAACACATTGCATATTTTACTGTAAGCAATGTATAATAAGCCAAAATTGATATTACTTTTTGAAAATTTCCACAAATTGGTAAAAAAATCATACGACTGAAAAAATCTAAAATGTAAATTTCATATAAACAGTCTACGTTTAGGCGAAACGTAGAAAATAATGAAGCGCTTTTATAATTGTGATACTAAGAACAAAATGTTATTATTAACTAAGATTTGTATATTCTATTATTTATTTATTTGAAAATAGTTGTAAGGTTATAAAGTGGAATCAGCCGAAATATAATTATTCGTTAGCGCAAGTCGAAATCCTTCGATAAAAAGAGGTCGCATCCTCGCCCACGATTCAAATGGGAATAATAACAAGGTGCACTTGCTTTCATATTTCCGTTCAATGTTCTGCGGGCTCCTTATTACAATTCTTTTGTGTTTTTGAGGTGATTTATGTGGAACAATGGTCCAAATGTATCGCGTGTTATTAAGGCCCGCGTCAAAAATGCGATCGCATTATAATAATAGCGCACACAAGCCGCCGATGATTAGACATGATCGGTCGGCACCCCGACACACGTTCTAGCATAATTGTGCCACTCTGACCTCAGTCCGTCCATATCTAATAAGGTGACCCTTGACAAGCTCCACGTATTCCGAAGGATTGCTGTAATTCGCCGAGTTAGCTATGTCACTCGGACGTGACAACGAAAATCACGTGTGATTTCTCGCGTTACCCTTTCGCATCTGCGCGCGTTTTTTTACGGTGCGTCGGGATTGCTTGAAGTATCGCTCCATGGTTGTGTTTTATTTGCAGCGATTGGGTTTTGCCGATTATTACATTCCACACACCATACACATTTCGCAGTTCGCAGATCTCCGACGTTGTTTTGCTTTGGCGAATGCAGCCAATCTGGCTGATGGCAGAACTACACAGACCAAGGTCCAGTTGTACGATCATGGATTATCTTTGATCGTGGTTCAGTTTCTAAGGAAACCATTGTATAAACAATTGTATCCTAGGTAACTGAATTGGTCAAGGATGATCCACGATCGTACAACTGGACATAAATATTTTAGGTTGCCATACTATAATTCTATAATTACCAATGAGCCAATGAAGTGGGACCCCATGTTTAAATCATAAAATAATTATTGCGACAAAATGCCTTTTATAAAACTTAATTGGTGCCATATTTTGTTAAAGTAAATCTAAACAAAAATAATGTTGACACTTATTGATTTATTATTTCTTCACTTATTTTTTTAAATGGCACCACTCATTTTTAAATATGCCATTAGATGTAGAAAATTAAACTGAATCAATTGGTACACAATAATATTTAATACATTAACAATAGATTTGCAATGTTTAATAGTTTATAAAACATTGTTAAATAGAAACAATTGAATAGAAAAACCATTAAAAAATATCTTATAAACGCGTTTCCATTGTGTACATCTGAATTTTAAATCAAGAATGGAAGAACATAACTCAGAAATTATTCTTGGATATTGCAACGTGCAATTAGGGAAAGATGCCATGAAACATTAGCACAAAAAATTACAATTCACGAACTAACATGTGGAGAGTGAGACTTGCAACAACATGTTGGTCCAAGGAATCTATATGGATTGATGAAGTAAAGGGAGATACAATGAAAGGGGGATTCAAAAATTGGAACTCGAGCAAGTTGTATTGTCAGAGTTATTGAAATTTACGATTTATAATAACGGGTGTTTGTAAATGATTGTAGAAAAGGCGGCAAAATTTAAATGAAATTTAGGATTTTAATTGCCGTTAAGTTTTTCCATGTCGGTGCTTAGTGTATTTCACCGCAATTTGTCAAAGTTTAATGTCATTTTCGCCAGTAGCGTGCAGTCATTGTAAAGTTAATCTAGGGAAGTTATTTCAAGTTAGTTATTTATGAAGGGGAACGGGTCAACAGGGTTTTTTCGTCCAGTGTTGTTCAGTTAAGTTGTTATGTACTGATAATTTTCTCTTTTGTATCTATTTAATTGTCGTTGTTTCGTGGATATTTCATCAGGTATATCATAACAACTTAACTGACCCACACTGGACGAAAAAAACCTCGTTGACCCGTTTCCCTTCTTGGATACAAAGTAACGTCCGTTGCTTCTTGATTCAATTAGTTACTTATGTTAAAATAAGAAATGTTAATTTTCAGAAACAAACAACATTATGTTACACCAATGAATCCTTAGTGATATTTTTGTTGTGTTACCAACGTGTATGTTTGGTTGCCTAAAATACAATCTACACTCATTTACAAACACACTGTAGTTATTTTACAATTGTACCCCAAATTTGAGAATTAGTGCTAAATTTGAAAAAAAAATTGAATTCCTTAAAAGTCTAAAGTAAAAAGATGCATTTAAGATTTGCAGCCTGTCGTTGAATATTGATGAGTCCTGTTCAAATTTTATCTAAAATGTGATGAACGCCGATTTTTGGTAAAAATTTGGAATGTAGTTGACTTTTGGTGGGTTCTGTTGATATGTGTATAAAAAGTTGCATTTATATTTAAAGCCTACAATCAGCAATTGATTCTGTTAAAACTAAAATTTGATCAATGCCAATAGACTTAAAACTTAAAATTTGACAACTGCCAATCAAATTTAAGAGCATTTGTTAAACTTTTAGAATAACAATTCGCACGATACTATATTTTGCTTTCAATAATATACACTCAGATGCAAAAAAACATGTTATTGGGTTATTGTTTGCAAAAGAACCATATTTTTTTAAATTTTGATGTTGGTATAGTCCTTAGAATAAAATTTTTAGTGTTTTAGAATCAAAGAGACCGCCAGGATGTAGAAAGAAGCAACATGTGGTACTTATTATTTATTTAATGAACATTAATAAGCGAACACGATAATGTACGTATACACGAAAGAAAATGCATTTCTGCAAAATAAACTTAACAGAGATTAATAATGAAAATGACAGTTAATCAAAAACAAACATGTCAAAACCCAGTAGCCATCTTGATCCTCTATGCATAATGACGAATGAGCAATAGGTAGTTAAGAACGCATAGCTTTGAATATTATTTTCGCTTATTAAATAAACTGATAAGTATCATATGTTGTTTTTTTCTACATCTTGATGGTCGCTTTGATTGTAAAACACTACAACTTTCATTCTAAGGAAAAATGGGTTTTTTGCAAACAACGACCCAATGACCCGTTTTTTTTGCATCTGAGTGTAATAACATTAACGTCAAAAATTTGAAATTGTTAACATTAGAAGTCATCATTCAAATTTGAAGCTGCCTTCCGTATTTTATATCTGTAAAGTGCCAATTGATTCTGTTATATTCTTTCAGAGCGTTCACAATATAGCTTATTCTTGATTTCTTAAATATTGAAACATTTTTACCAAGTGTGTTAAAACTGTTGAAATTAAAAAAAGTATTCATCAACGTATGTGAAGATTATACAAGTTTTTAGAGGCTGTGGAAAATTTTGATCAAACCGTATAGTAACAGATTACTTCAGTGCTGCCTCTTCCTTTACTGGCAATTTCGTTTTTTTTATGAGGACAACAGCTGTTATCTAACACGGAAAATTATCATTTTCGAACGTCTGTCCAATTGGACTTCTGCAAGAAGTGGGCTTTACTCTTGATGGTTATCAAATAGCAGTATAAGCCGTAAAAACGGGAATTTCGTCTCGTATTATATCTGAAAGACTTTATTTCCTCATAGTGCAATTGGCATGACAACTTACTACAAGAAAGTATTGTACAATCATATTGCCAAATTTTTTGGAATGTCTCGAATATTCTCATCATCACAGCATATTTTTCAAAACGTCTCTTTGAGGTAAACATTTTGAAATTTAATTTTTATCTCAATAAAGATGTACATACACATGCTACAAAAGATTTTCAAAATTGAACGGGAACCCAAAAACGTAATATGTACTATGTATATCGACAAAAGCTGATGGCCTCTTCCATGAAATGATGGAAGTTGACAGTGTATATTTGTATATTTGGATGAATGTCTTCATGAATGTATTCAATTTTTGTTTTATTGAGATTTACCTATTAACAGATGCTTAAACACCTCTTTTGTTGTGCTTCTAACTATTAGCCGAGGGTCGGCGTAAGACTATCTATACAGAGAGCGCATAAAGTATTAATAATTATATATTTTTGAAAAGCGCTTCAACTGGTCAAAATGATTTTTTTTTCAAACAAATATTTTGAGTGCATTTTCAATTTTCCATCTCTCTCCGTTTTGAAGTTATGACTTCGGAGAGATATTTTTTAAATGACAAGCTATATTTTTTATTATTGATTTTTATTGTTTATTTTTATTTAATCATTTCCCTTTCTACCTTGTTGGTGTAGAGTTTTACAGTTTAATGTTTCTTCATGTAGATTTCTCTCCATTTTCTTCTATCTTGTGTGAGTTGTTTGACTATTTACCATGTTAATCCTCTTTTCTCTGCCTGCTCTTTGATTCTGCCGTTTCAGGTTTTTCTTGGTCTTCCCTTATCCCTTTCCCTTATATGATTTCCCCGTAGGTCTTGTCTCATACACTCTTTTTGTCTGTCTGCTATCGTTCATTCTGCAAAAATGCCCGAACCATATCAATTGACCTTCTGTGATTGTATCATCTGTTATTTGTAAGTTTTGTCTATGTATGTCATTTCGTATTTTGTCTTTTTTGGTTTTATTTTCAATTTTTCTTAGAAAGCGCATGTCTACTGCATTGATTCTAGATTTGTCTGTTTTGTTTAATGTCCAGTATAGTCCATTTTTATAGTACTTTTTACTATGTTTTCAACAACATGACATTTTCAATATGTAACAATTGAAAAAAATGAGAAAAAGTGCGTTAGAATAAAACTATTAAATTATTATTTCAATGTGCAGAATGCATCTCGATACCATTCAAAATAACGTCGGTTGAAACAAAATTAGGAAAACAGACTTGGATTTTAAATATTGCAATAAAACAAAGTTGATTACGGACATTATTGAGTATTAAACATGAAGTGTATGTGAGTAAATATTTACATCTTCGTGCATTCTTGAAGAAACAAAATGAAGGCTACATGCCAGAAAAGGTTAACGTCCTAACTAAAGAAGAAGTTGATAATTTCCTGTCAAATGCTCCAGATGGAAAATATTTAGGGATAAAGGTAAAATTACTTTATGCATAAAAGTTTGACATCATGCCTGTTTTTTTAGGTTATTTTGATATTTGGGATATCTGGTGCCTGTCGGTGTGATGAGCTGGTAAAAATGAAAGTTCACGATATTGAAGACTTAGGATCGACTCTGCTAATAAAAATCCGTGATAGTAAAACTCCCAAGAAAATCTAGACCCCCGCCCACGTGAACTAAAGTTTTACCACTACACGCATATTATTAAAAAAATTGTATAATTAAAAGATGTTTTCTTTTCAGTAAAAATGGCTGACAGTGACCCGACCTTATTAAACCGATGCCCAACTCTCAGGAAAGATCAGATTAATGAAACTCCAGTGACCTGGTTAGTAGGAAAGCTTTTACTGGATCTAGTACCCCAGAAGGGATGTCAGCTTCCAACCAATGGAGATGTTTTACGTCTGTTTCTGTTTTTAAATCGTGGTCCCATGCAACAGTATAAGAAAGATCATGTTGCGAAAACCGTAATTGAGAAGGTGGAGAAGTTTTGGGAGCTGGACGGTATTCCTACCCCGCCTATTAGAGCTGGACATGCTAGTGCGAAGCTTAACAAGCTTGTCGTGCAATACGAAAACTTACGAAAACACAAGACACGAAAATGCTTTCCGGGTGAGAGTGATAAGTTTTTAATGTCTCTCAATGAACTGTTTGATGTGGCACATAAAGACGCTGTTAGTATGATTGAACATGACACTTGTCGAACAATAAAAATGATGGTGGAGGACAAATTGTTTTTACAAGATCAGCGATCAGATCGAAAAATGGAATTGGCAGGTCTTGATAAACAACATTTTACAAAAGTGCAAAAGAAGCAACATATAAATGAACAATAAACTAAAAGAATTCAGAGGGAACAGCAGCGACGCCTAAAAGAATCAACCATGACCACCACCACCTCCACCACCAGTAGCAGTACTTCCACTAAGTGTAATCGCGATAAATTAATACCTGAACCTGAACTTCAATGTGAAGACCTTCAACACATAACTGAAGAGATGATGATCCTCAGGTTGCTCGTGCAGCTTTAACTGCAATGGAAAGACACTACTGGTATTTGACCGAAGAGTGTGTAGTATTCTCTCTGTTTTCAAATCGTGTATCGGAAACTGAAAGGAAACAGATTGCTAAGCAATTGACGCGTACATCACGACCACAGAAGTTTACAAGAGGTCGGCCAATCTTTCCTGCTTTGAACTCAAACACAAAACTTAGTGAGTTGACTCCTGCTGGCTTAGCACACCAGTTAATCAGTGGAAACTAGATCCCAATTTCCGGGAAGCAGAAATGTTCGTTCGACACGTGAAAGTAGTTAACGATATTTCTGAACGGGCAGTTAAATTGATTCAAGACTTTGCCACCAGCATCACAACTGATGAACTGCAGATGCAATACCTGTTGCAAGTAGTAGAATTTCAAAGGAAATCAATACCTAATTTCAAAAAAAGCACCGTACTGACAAGTGACGAGGGATTAAAACATTGAGAAATTCAAACATGTCATGTTCTGTGGTGAATCCGCATCTATAGATTGTAATAAAATGTTTATGTTTGTTGCTAAATAAACCACATATTACAAAATAAAGTGTAGTATATATTGTAACTGTACTAATCATATGTCTAAATTTCAATCGACGTGGGCGGGGGTCTATTTTGAACCAAATGATCTGAGCTTTGATATTCACTTTTATTTTGTTAAGTGTCACAAGATCGAAACAGTGCATTTGAAATATTTCGAAAAAAAATATTTTGCAATGCCCTATTGGCAATGTATACATCAATACATACAGAAAATATGCTTCGCTTAGACCAGCTGGTATGGAAGAGCAGAGATTTTTCCTAAGATAGCATAATGGAGTCTGCCATCGAATAGTAATGGCAATTCATAAAATTGGAGAAGCAGCCAAAGAGGCTGATCTTATTTAAAGTTACCAAATTTGAAGAAATACAGTGGTCATTGCCTACGACGAACTTCGGCGACATTGCTGTTAGACGGAGGCGCTGACATTACCTGTTTGAAATGCCACGGTGGATGGAAATCTAGTAATGTGGCTGAAGGCTACATCGAGGAATCTTTAACAAATAAGAAAGATATTGCAATAAAATTCTGGAGCCTAACAACTTCATTGAAACTGTGAATGACTCATCGTGAAACAGCAAATGGATCCAATATTAATAACACTAAAATTATAGCAGGTGTTGCTGGCAGTAATGGGTTTAATGTTCAGAGCGCCACTATAACTAACTGTACATTTAGTGTAAATGTTTGTAATAAAGAAAATCACAAATATAAGTATAGTTATGAGCATTTTTTACTTTAACTAGCTTTACTTTTATGTATTGATTTTAAATTTGTATTCAATCCGAAATATGTATGACCTGTGTAAAACTTATTGTTGATAGCACCAATAAAGATATTATTATTATTATGTACATTTAGTGTTATTTTTTGAAATATAGAACATCACAAATAAAACTATAGTTATGAGTATTTTTAACTTTTTCTCCGCCGGCAGACAAAGTAAACACTGCGTATCCAAGCACACAATGTGTCACGTTTGTGACGTGTCAAGAAAATAGTATATTGTTTTATTAGGAGTAGAAGTGACACTTTTTGTGGCGAGTCTGTAGGTATTGGCTGCCGAGCGGAGCGAGGCAGGCAACTACAGACGAGCCACAAAAAGTTACTTCTACTCCGAATAAAACATGTAATTTTTTCTTCAAACGTCGAAAATAGGTAAAAAGATAATGGAATTAATATTTTTAATTGTCCGAATACGTATAGTTTTAATTCCCAAAGAAGCATGCTATGCAGAGCGTTGCTATGGTTTTGTTTAATTCATTATTTGACATTAAAGTGTATAAAATGGACGAAGACATGTTTCAATGTACACCGCCAGATATTTTAGAATCGGCAAGGGCTGCAACAGAGAAATTATTGCCCACTAAGTCCAGTACCATCTATGAAGTGGCCTACAAAAAATTTATTAAGTGGTGCGCCGAGAAAAATGTAAGCAATTATAGTGAAAATGTTTTACTCGCATATTTTTCGGAAATGGCTAAGAAGAAAGTAAAAAGTTCCACTATGTGGTCTCAGTATTCCATGGTAAAATCGTTATTAAATATTAGAAATGGTGTAGATATTACCAAATATTTAAAACTACGTGCATATTTAAAAAAACAAAATGAGGGTTATACACCCAAAAAGGCAAGAGTGCTGACAAAGGAACAGTTCGACAAGTTCTTATCCGATGCTCCTAACGAGAAATACTTGGCGACAAAGGTGAGTTCTTAGAATAATAAACAAATACAAAATTAAACCCTAAATCGTATTTTCAGATTATTTTGATATTTGGCATATCAGGGGCATGCCGTTGCGATGAACTCGTAAAAATGAACACGACAGATATTCAAGACTTGGGATCTTTGCTACACGTAAAAATACCAGATAGTAAGACATCAAAAGTAGAAAATATCTGTGGTAGCAGCAAAATGGTTGGCGACAGCGGTGCTGTAAGTGCTGCTGTTGCTGCCAGCGCAATCAGTTTTCAAGGGGCTAAAATATCAAATTGTACCTTTAATTTACATTTGAACAATAAATAAATTTGTGTTTTGTTTGAATTTTTTGTTTTGTTCATCATGTATGCGCACCATATGTATGTGCAATATTAAACCCGCCCTCGTAGGGCGTCCTTATTACAAATTATCCAATCATGTTGTCAAATTTACTTTTACTGCCTAGTCAGTAAAAGTGAAACTTTTACTGACTAGGAGACGAAGTAAAACTTTAAGATTGTGAATCGAGTCACTAAAGGTGTCACTTTTATGACGTTTGAAGAAAAAATAATTTATTGTTGCCTTTACTATCCACTTACTTCCTTTACTTCCACTTTCATTCCAAATCGTTCCCAAGTTTTTTTTGTTGATGCTATTATTAGATCTTTCACTGTCTTCCTTGCCTGTTTATAATTGTTTTCATTTCTTTCAAATTGGTACTTTTTACATGTTTTCTTTTTAATTTCTATTTGTTCTTTTATCTTTTCTGTCCACCATCGTGTTTGTTTTATTTTAGTGTTTGTTTTACAAGTTCAACAGACCTTTTTTTGAGTTCAATAATAATTTATTTAAATCTGTTCGTTACATATTCAAGATGAAAATGAAAACCTTGGGTTCAATCGTAGTTATTTTGTTTTTTACGAATATTTTTTCAAACAGTCTCAGAACTCGCGGGCCGAAGTTGACCAAAATGTATATGACTATAATTTTAGAGTGGATTCCAAATTTATAAACGAAGTGGCAACAGTTTAGTCTTTTTAGAGGTACCCGTTCTAACTTTCAAACTTGAACCACTTATTTTTTATTTAGGGGATTATTAATATTTTTAATTCGAATTAAATTTCTTGAAATAACGATAACAGAAAATTATAAAATTGTAAATGTCATCATTATTTGAATCTCCTGTATTTCAAAATTTGTAAAATTTTGATATTAAGAGTAGTAACTGCCCACTCAAAATACGTGTGAGTGTCATGATTAATAACGGTTATTTAAAGATGGCTTATGTGGCCTCGAGTATTCTTATGGTCAAGAAAAGAATGCATTGGATGGATGCGAGGTGGAAGTGAGCTTGAGGTGAGGAAGGTGTAATGTATTATGCAATGTTTAATATTCAATAAATCGAAAGTATATGCACCCAATGTATAATTATAAATACATAATAATGATGGTACATTGTTTTCAGGCTGTATGTAAATAGAGATATACCAAGTTGGTGTTGTGGATTTGTCAGACAATGTCAACAGTCGCTACCGTAACAATGGGGGGACTGCAATATATACTGTAATATAAACGGAGGCGGTTTCAATATCTTTCCTCATTGTCGTCGCCGCGTTCATTGTTTAAACATTTAAATAATAATATATGGTGCTTATTAACTGTTTATGCAATGGTTTGACTCGCGGAAAAAATCACGTGCACAAGGTTTCGTGTGTTGTGCGCGCGATTCAGGTGGGATATAATAATGTCATTAATGAATAAATATTTGCACTGAATAAATTTTCCAGGCTTTAATCGTGGGGAATATGAGTTGGTTCTGCGGCGTGAATGGGCTGGGATGAATTTATCAAGGCGAGCGCACAGGTTTATCCACGCCAGATCTAAGTTGTCGCTCGTTATGAGATTAATCAAGGGATTATCTTTATAGATTACGCTCCTACCACTAGAAGCTGACATTGAAATTTAATGTTTATATTGCCGCGGTCATTGAATTTTGAAGTCATAAAGCACCCTATTCAATGCATACGTGCCGCGCTCGGCAGTGCAAGTGAACCAGAAGGACAGGTTCGTTTTTGATGGATACGGCATTGTGGCTGAATTATGAAACCGTTGGCCAACTGGAATACACATAAAATAAGCTTAGCGTAAGCCACGTATTAATTGAGAGTCAAGTTGCATCGGTATTTGTTGGTCTATGCGCCGGGGATATAGATTATTCGTTATTGGTTGCGACAGGATGCAACGGCGGTGGGTGATGGTATGGTGCCTATGGGTGATGTTACGTATGCAGGGAGAACCCCAAGCCGGACGCTACAGATCCTCTCGTGTCCGGAGCGGGACCTGAGCCGCGTTAATCCATAGAGACAATGCATGACTCACGACGTAGGTGTGGCTGCCCGGAATTATAATTACTACGCGTTTAATGATCTGTTTCATGACCGTGTTTGTTTAACGTGCACCATTGTTTTTGACAGCACTCTAACGCCTATATACATTGTTCGAGGAATAAATTGATTTAGATACATATTGTCCTGAGCCACGAATTCTCTCACCGTCTCTCTGAGCTCCATAACTAGCATGCAGGACGTACAGGGTGGATTTCAAATCTTTTCGGTTGTAGTTAAAGTTCTATTATAAAACACCTACATACTGCACACCTACTCTACTGCAATTTTCTCATGAAACTTCCAAAAATTTCGTGTATGCAGGACGTACAGGGTACATTATTTGCTATTTTCTCATGAAACTTTAAAAAAAATTAAGTGTCAGTTGCGATAAACATGGATAGCCAGAAGGACAAGTTGCTCTTGGTGCAAAACCTACGATACAAGAGACGTAAGACAAGATACATGTTATAATTGGGTAATTATGCATCGATTGTACAGAGAGCGCATAAAGTATTAAGACCTGGCTTTATTTTTTCCCCTGTATAAATGTTTGAAAATGCTTCAACAGGTCTAAATGATTTTTTTTTCAAACAAATATTTTGAGACCATTTTCATTTTTCCATCTCTCTCCGTTTTGAATTTATGACGTCAGAGCCATTTTTTTAAATGACAACCTAATGTCACGAATTAATAAGGTCCTTCGTTTGTATTTGCCGGCCTCACAAGTTCGGCCGTCAAACTTACAGACTCACCACACAAAGCGTAACTTTTGTCTCCTAATAAAACAATCTAGTATTATGTCCGACTGAATGATAAAGTTCGCTTTATTGTATAGTTTTGCGGATAAAAGTACCTCTTTATAGTACCGGAAATGCAAATGATCAAATCCTTAAAAAATCGCAAAAACCTATTGGGTTCGTCGCTTGACTGATCATTGACATATTGGCCGTCATGCAACAATGACCTAATTATTATGCAATCGGAGCCTTAACTTCATAAATCCTACACGTGGCGCTATTCACAGATTCATGTGGAATGCAGAACTGTAACAATGGTTTAATTTCGCATGCTTATTCTGTTGTACGGACTATTGAAAGTCAGAAATTTGTATATGAAATATTTTCAAATCTAAATCTTGACTATTAAAATCAGCACTAAAATTTGGGTTGAGTAAGGTGATACAGGGCTAAGGCCCACAACAAATTATTATTTTAATGTTTTTTTTCCGCTCTTGAAATTAAATTTACGATGATTGACGATGATGATGCAATACTCAATTGCTAGAGTTTAGGGGATGATTATAGTTGTGCCCACCCACCCACCTTTTAATCATAGTTTTAAGCCGATTAAAACATTTTTCCAATGATAGGAGAAAATTGAAAGTTTTAAAATAAGCTTGCATGCATTTTGAATTGAGGGTGAATGGGTGGGTGGTTAGTGCTTACCGTATAATCGTCCTCCAATTTGGGCATCATTTATTTATTGATGCGTCATAAATTTGCTGGACGATTAACATTTGTGTTGAAAGATATCAACAATAAAAAAGTAATTATTTCTATCTGCTCATAAAATTATTTTACAGATTATTGTCATTGATAACTATGAGATGATGTAGAGTTGTAAGGATGATTACATTTGTGTTTACTCACCAACCTACCCACCGTTCAAATCTTACTTGTAAGATGATTAAAACAATTGTTGCAATGATTAGTAGTAGTAGTATTTATTGGTGTTTAGTGACATTATAGTTTTACACAAGTCATATATACACATTTAAAGAAAATTGAACGTTCCAATATATACTTTGCATGCTTTTTGAATTGAGGGTGGGTGAGTAGGTGCATTATAATCATCCTCAAATTGGTCTAGCAACAATAAAAATCATTACTTTCTTGATACGAAGTCATAAATTTTGCAACCCCCTCTTCTTCATTTCTATCCAATTCAATTAATTGTTGCAATTAATCTACTATGGAAAAATCCTCAAATAAATGAAATGAAAAAAAAACTTCTGAAGTAATAAATAAAATTGTTTTTCATTGTAATCCCATTGTTACTGTGTAAGTACGAAGACCTTGAAAAGTTCCTTCTCGGGAAATAACCCTTGTTGTCTATGTTCATCGTTCAATCCTGTAGATTCCTGCTCGGGACCTGGCCCCTGCCCTCGGACCTGGCTAACTGAGTGTAGACGGCTTGTACAATCCCTCAGCCTTAACCAGTTGGGGGTGCGGCTCTACGTGAGTTAATTACAAGGTGGTAGGGTGAATTCGGGAAGAATTTTATTTAAATCACGAAAAATATAGGTGGATATTACTAAAATCAAAGGCATGCGTTAGAAGATCTATTCCGCGGCTCAGATTCCGCAATTACGTTCGACACGGCGTTTGTCTGCTGTGTACAGACACAGACGCACGTCCCAAACCAGGAAGTCGTAGTATGTCGGTTGGATCGGCAATGTCCCTTTCAATACCAGGTAGCAAAGTACAATAATCGTATATTTAAAAAATTCCCAAATTAAGTATAAAATCAAGTGGGAAAAACAGTCAAAAGTATATAATAAAAATTAAAATAGACCGATCTGTTTTGTGTCCTCCTCGAACTCAAAAGATGGGGTTGGGCTCCGTGCCTCATGGTCTCTTGGACTTAGGGGGCTAAAGTCGTACTCGTAGGGGTATATAGGATAAATGCACCCGCAACCCTCAGGAAACAGCCTAAAGATAGAGAGTCTTTCCAGACCTAAAAATAGAGGGTGGTTTCAACATCACGTGTAAAATAAAGAGTGTTAAAACTATAACGTTACAATTTGCTGAATGATTGAAATTTGAATTGATTTAGATGATATAATAATTATATCATCTATATCAATTCAAATTTCCCACCACGACCACGACCACGAAGCCGACCATGAAAAAAAATCATTTTTTCATCCATTGACACCTTTTTATTTAATATGTATTCTTCCTTGATTTAATTAATTTTTTTGAGTACTTTCTTATATATTTCTACAAAAAATAAGGCCTCAGATAATGACTCTTTCAAAAAGTCGAAATTATTAAAGCAGAAAAAGAAAAATAAAAAAGAAAAATAAACAACCTTCAACAAACTAATATATTAAAAAAATAATAATAAGAACTACCAGTCAGTAGGAGTAGATACTCCCAAAGTTATTTAAATCAAGGAAGAATACAAATTAAAGAAAAAACTGGTGTCAATGGACGAAACAATGATACAATTAGAAAAATAGAAATGGTCTATGTGCACATGAAAAAAAAATAACAATACAAAGTCATAAATTTGCTGGTTGATTAAAATTTGTATTGATCAAGATTATATAACTATATCCGACCCCAAAAAATTGTTTCTATGTGCCCATAAACAAAATTGAGGATTGGTAGAATTGAGGTGACGATTATATTGGTGCCGACCCACCCTATTTTTCTATTTAAATTAAGTTCGGAAATTATGCAATCTTCAAAAAATTTACATTCAATACTTATATTGCACATTTGTTATAAATTTGTGTAAGATGGATTTTTTTCAAATGCTGGCTTACTTTGATCTTTTCCTTTCAATGTTTTTCTTTATTTGTTGCAATAAAGGTCACAAGTCATGTCATATTACAATAAATAAAGGAGGGGAGGATTACTTCGTCCTCTTCTTCGATCGATTTGATTCTTCTTCAGATGATCTGTTGGTCTCTGTACTAATGGTATGAGGGCGGTGATTCTTAGGATTCCAGGAGGATTTTTTCTTTATTTGTATCATGAAAGTTGCTAGATTTAGGACTTTAATTGGGTCATCTAAGTTGTTGTATTGTTGTATTGCGATTCTTGTTATTCCTAGTTTGTGTTGTTGTTGCTTACAGGTGTAGGTTCTTATGTGCTGATTGTTTCTTGTATCGTGTGTTCATTTTTAGAATGATGCTGCTGTATGTTTCTTCATGTTTTATTTTGTGTATGTGGAGTATATTGTTAAACCTTATGAGCTGTTTTACGTTTAGTTCGCTCGTTTGTTTATATATTTGTGTTGTGCTTGTTGTGTGTGGTAGTCTGTAAATTATCTATAGTGCTTTGTTTTGTTGGGTCTGTACTTACTTACTAAACTCTGTTAGATTTTTATTTTTAAGTAAGTTTACTCTGTCAGTATTGCCAATGTAAAAAGTCAGTTGACTTAAAAAAATAGGTTATATTTATGGAGTTCCCGATAACATCAAAATTTAAAAACAATCATGCAAACATGGTTGATTCCATTCTCCTCAGGTGAAATACTTTCAATCTTCTATCACTTCCGGTTCTACTGAAACTTCCGGTTCAACTTTTGTTTTTTAAATGGAACACCCTATTGGCTCTGTTAGGGTGACAGTATTGTTGGCCAATGTAAAAAGTCACTAGACTTGAAAAAATAGGTTATATTTAAAATAAGAGGTTATATTTTATGACTGTGGGCAATGTTGCCATCAAATTGAGTATCTATTGAGTTTCGAATTTATTTGCTAATTTTATTTTACAAAAGCAAATCGGTTAAATTATAATATAAAATATAGTTGATGATTGGTTTACTTTAACCAGCACACTTGAAGCAATAATTTAAATATTTTAATATATGAATTAGGCAACGTTGTTAGAAATCTGACATTTAATATTTTATTCACTGTCAGATCATTTTCGTTGGAGTTCATGTGTAAAACTTTATAAAATGAAACCACATCCTCCTTAGTTAAAAATAAAAATTTAACAGAGTATACATTAAGTAATTTTTTTTACGGATGTGTTTATCTGATTACAATTTTAAAATTCTTGCTCTGGTTTTAAATGCATTTTGGTACAAATAATTTTCTTGCAAATAATAACAGTAATTCTGTAATCACGTGGCGAAAGTGTATTTACATGTGCTAGCTAGTAACGTTTTTAATTCTTGATTTAATTTTAATTTTTTATTCTTGTAAAACTTGTTTTTAAGGCAGAAAGGCCGAGGGTTAATAGCTTATTATAGATTGTTCCTGCCTGTTTTTCAGTTTTCTTTTGTTTTATTTTGCAGTTTAGGAGTATCAAATTTTAATGAACTAGATTCTGTTAACTTTTACTTCTAAAATTACATAAAATTAAAAGTGCTTGTATTTCTGAAATTAAGGAGTTTTTGATATTGAACATATTTGACTTAAAATGCATTTTTGCACTTGAAATGACCTCAGCATTACACTCTTATTGTATGGCTAATTAACATTCCTAATTAGTAGTGGATTTTTTTGGGTTTTAACTTATTTTGTAATTTGTTAAAAAAATAGATTGATGAAAATTACTTCTATAATTTTATTTTCATATTTCTTATTTATAGCTACACCAAATAGCGTTTGCCAATTTCTCAATTATGAGCGTTATAAAATTTCTGTTGAATTTGTCTTACAAAAATGTTGGTTAATTTCTTCTTTCAACTACTAATTACCTAACGTTAATTATCTAACGCAGGTAACACAGGAAAAATTGCCATGATGATCAGCAACGTCTGACGGAGAAGCAGAACCAAGGTAACACTGCAAACATCCTGTTCTAAAATACTTATTTTTCTGTATATCTGAGGGTAGATATTGTCAATTAAGATGCTCACATCGAAAGTGAATGTTGCGGAGGTACGGAAATTACAGTGTGAAATCAAACCCACGGCACTAACCAGCCGTATCCAGATTTCAATTTACACACATATCGTGAAATATCTAAGTAGGTGGATGTGCTTTATATAGAATTCCACGTAGCCCATTATAAGTGAAGAGCGTTTGAGGAACAAATCGCGTAGAACGCTAATTTCAGATGTGTTCCTTTCGCCGTCCACATTATGTATGCGAAATTGAACCTAATCTAGAAAATTGATGCTCGCGCGTTCCTATGTGATGGACAAATTATTTCGTTCTACAAACATTATAATGATTAAATTGGATCCAATTTTCGAATTTGTGGTGCACGCAAATTCGCGAACACGCCGCCGTCTTAGACGTGGAATTGATTGAACTTATTGTCAATATTTGTGATTGGATGCATATATTAGTTTTGATGGATGTGTGCCCAGTGGGAGGTGATACACTGCATATTCAGGTAACACCCTCTAGCTGGCAAGCATTTATCATCTTCACACCGATAACGCAATCAGTGGTTATAAAAAAGGAGCCGGAATGAAATATTACCCGTATTTATTTATATACATATATAGATTGCATTATTTCAATATGACACATCGAATCCAGTGATTTATTCATGACCGGCGCGTAATTTTTATTGTGTTCTTGGCACGAATTTGAGCCAGCGTTTGTTTCAATAAGAGATTAATGTACGAGGCGACCGCGCAAACAACATAATTTCTAATAGCTTCTTCAATTCGTAGATAATTGATTTTCTCACGGTAGATTACATCTAATCTGAGCGCTGGAAATTGCCCAGGCAGTGTATCATCATTTAGTATTTAGGTGACAAAAATGGCGCGGCGGTAATGTCGCAAAAAAAGTGTTTAAGATTGGTAAATTACATCAGCGTTTTACATTTCCTTTCGGAAAGTTTAATTTAATCCTTATGTATTAAGCCTTAAAAAGTCTGAAATTGTACCGGAACACAAAGAAATAATGACATAAATTATTATGGCATTAGAGATCGGTCATACATGATTTAAATTAAACTGTCCTTTATATAATGTGAGCCGGAGAAAATTACAAATCCGCCTTGTTTTCCATCAGGTGTCTCTCGTAATTGCGTCTTCGCCATTTTGTACTTTCATGTCGTTATGGGACGTTAAAATTTCGTATCAAAATCTTCTTAATTGCGCACCATTAAATGTATTGCAAACACTTCGCAGCGGATTTCTAGTGTGGACATTAAATTTACGAAACAGTCTCTTATATTTTATTAGATGCAATAATTTGAATTGTGCAATGTAGTTATATTGGCACTTTGTTTTATTCTGATGTGCTAAACAATAAGCTATCAAACATTTAACTGCCCATTAAGTAAAATCGTTGTTTAACAAGGCTAAAGAGTTTATCTCAAATGCTGTTGATTAGAAAACGTAAACGTTAAATTAGATTCCATTCATCAAATGTTCAGATAAGGAAACCATAAAGTGTCATTTTCGTGAGCTAAGTGGTCTCCACTATAAAAACCGCATCGCTTTTTGTGCCGAAAACAATTAACGATTTAACGGTGATAATAAAAGCCTGGAAGACTACGAGGTACACATAACACACACTATAATAACTTGTAGCCACCCGGATATAATTCACACGCAATATTACACTTCTTTCTTTTTAATTTGCGGTTTGCGGAAAAGTGTTAAATTATTTTAATAACATATCATCATGGGAACGCTAATAATAAAACGACGGAGGTTTTCAGTAGTAGGATATATATTAAGATCATAACTCGTTTAAAATATTTAAGTACACCTCATCACGGCGGAATATAATTTATTATACTGACAAATTGCGGTGAAAATTTAATGAAAAAAATAATAATAAACTAATTGATTGTGCACGGAATCGCGGTGATTCATGTTTTATGTATACGCAGCGTTTCACATGTACTCCCATTTTAATTTCTATCAATTTTAATTATTTTCGGGCAAATTATATCGGCCGGTAAGTTATTGAATTCTGCATTGTGTAGCAGCTGCTCGAAGCGTGAATATATTATTACCCCAATTTTACTTGAGCGTTAAATTATATCGGCTCAAATTGCTTTCAATATTAACAAGAAAAAATCGCAAGTAAGCAATTACCAAATCCGCTTCATGGGAATACAATATCTGATCACTAAGGGCACGATAATGTAATTCGCTCCAATTCCGCACATATTATTATCGTAATTTACCGATCGGAAATGTTTTATTAAATCTCAATAATGGCTCTTATAAATGAAAATGGTAATTGACTAATACCAACATGTCTAATATAAGATATGGTTATGGAGGTTATCCGATGCTGTTGATCGCTCCATTGTTGTTATTTAGCGATATTGTTTACTATAAATTGCGAAGCACATTGTGTGTGAGTGCACGTATCTCATATCATGACCAATTAAACGTTTGTAGAATGTTATGTTATAAAATAATTAATCGATCCTTTCACCTGGACTTTCTGTATTATAAAGAATCCCTCCGATACAACCATGTTATTATAAATGAATTGCTATAGTTTTGTAAAGAAAATTACACGATGTTTGCTGATAATTGCCTCCCAGGCATGGTCTTTGTATTACCAAAAGGCGTATAATTATTTCACACACGCGCTTTTATATGCCCACCATTGACTGGAAATAAATCGATATACATAAACTTTTAAACCAGCCTCAAAATAAGTTTATAATGACCCCATAGTAATCCTAATTAATCGCTTCATGACTCACTGTAAAATACACCGGCTAAATTCTAACGTTGAAAGCGCCGCATAATGGTCTAATAGCAAACTCCGTGGGTGGACGTAGAGCAAGTATTATAGGCTAATTGCGACTATTATGGACCACAAGAGCTTATAAATATGCACAAAAGCGGCAATCTCATACAGTTCATCTGTAATTTCGCCCTACGTACACATTTGTTTAACTGACTCAAAACTATTGTGTCCTCAACAGCAATTATCCACAGCTTCGTTGCATCACCAAATTGCATATAAAACCAACAATTATTCACGCATGATTTCGCTAACGTACATAAATAAATTTTGAAATTTCTATTTCTTCGCTTGTAATAAATTAAATTGTCGAGTATTACATTTTCCGCGCTAAACAAACACAAACGTGTCACTCCTGACATCGCTTTATAACGACGTCTTTTTAATATCTATATATAAATGTGAAATTTATAATATATGATCCGTGCTTCTGTTGAAAGAACTCTTGTAAGCAGTAAATATCCGTTGCCAATCGCTCATTGTAGTTGTATGGAGCAATGTACCCATCGGTGCATCGAGTGGAATTTTCTCGATCATTTTTTAAAGTATCGCGGCGAGAAAATATTTTCAATCAATTATGAGCAGCACACATGCATATCGACAATAACTGGCCAGAAATATATTAGGCAGTACATTTGTGTTTCGATCCCGTCGATTAATCACGCTCGTGTGTAGGTAATAAATATTCTGCCTTGCTATTTTTAGGTGCAATACTTTTTAGTGTAATATTTTACTAGAATGGGTTAATTATTTACTTCGATACAAGGTAATATGTTAAACACACAAATTTCACGAAATCACATAGAGGAATGTCATACAACATTATATAAATGTTGACCACTTTATAAATATGAGCAATCTGAAGACGTGTTTTCGTATATTGTATTAAAGTTATATACTATCGGTGAAACCAGAAAATAGCGTAACCCTAAAAATGTAAATTTTACAGGAGAACCTTTCAACATCAAAATTTTACACATATACCATTCGCTAATACACAATGTTTTAGGACAATATTTTAGGAATCTCAAATGAAATCTGCAATTAAATTTTATCAACAGAAAGAACTAGTGTCTAATATTTTGGTTTAATGTCTCATTTTTTAGTAAAACTAGAGTTACGCTGTTTGTATAATACTGTTCGTGTTTGTGACGACATGGTGGAAACCAAAATGAAGAAAATAATATGTCATATTTAGCTTAACTTTTGAGGGGCACCCAAAGACTGGTGCTTTCTGAATCTCTGAAAATACATCCAACTGATGACACGAGTTATGCCACAGCTGTAAAAGATCTGTTCAAATTTATGTAACATACCCAAGTCTCCCGCATTCCTCGATTCTATTATCGATCTATTAATCGTGAAAATCAAAATGAAGAAAATAATATGTCATCATTACCTTAACTTTGGAGGGGCACCCAAAGTCTGATGCTCTCTGAATCTCTGAAAATAAATCCCATTGATGACACTAGTTATGCCATAGCTGGAAACGATCTGTTCATATTTATGTAACATACCAAAGTCTCTCGAATTTCTCGATTCCATTATCGATCTATTAATCGATTAAAATGTGTGATACCGTAAAATAAATCGTATCTGTTTTAATCATTTCTGCAGACGCACATGTTCATAACACTTAAGCCGCTGACCTCTGCATATACTTCCTTTTTTTGTGGGAAGTATCAGGAATCTTGAGAATTGGGCATTACACATTTTCTTCGGTTTATATACTGTACTGTTTCATTGCTCCCTATATGATTAATATACATAAACAGGGTGGTCACTTTTACGACGCCCACCATTAGGATCTATTAAACGGAAATATATACAGAGTTGGCCAAATGGGATAAAAGTTTCTCATTTTCGTGCCTTTCAGTATACTGAAACGAAATCCGGGATATCTTGCACAGTTCCTGAAATATCGCTGAAAAACTGAAAAAGTGCAATTTCCTTTTCCTTTTATAACTTTTTTACTTTTGAAGCCAATTTTACGAAACTTGGCACTCTAACATTTTTCGCATTACTAAATGAACATTTTGGCCGCAATGTAGCCATCATCAGTTGCAACGTACAGTAGTACAATAGTACAGTAGTACAGTGTATGTGTTCAGTAGCACGGTACAATACAGTACAATACAGTACAGTACTGTATTGCTACTGAAGATGGCTGCTTTGCGGCTGAAATGTGCATTTAATAAATAAATGTTTTTTTGTGAAAAAGGTGTTCTGTATTTTATTTTCTACAATACTTTCATAAGCTCCACCTCATCGTTAAAACTAAGAAATGAAAATATTAAAATGTAACTTGTAAAATTGAGGGCCCAACAAGTTTCCAAAGCTTTTTACACCCGTTATAAATATCCTGTATAAGTTTTATCAAAATTAAGTAATAGGTATGTTAAAATTAAAATTTAAATCAAATTCAAATTAAAATTCAAATTCCAATTCAAATTCCAATTCAAATTCAAGTTCAAGTCAATTTAAAATCAAATCAAAACTAAGAAATTAAAATATTAAAATGTAATTGATAAAAAAATTGAAAACGAGAAAAAAAAGATACAAAATCGGTTATTCCAATGCCATTAAATGCTTTATCAGTTTATACCATACTATTTAAATTATATAAAAATTACTCATTTAGATTGAAATTTAATAAATTCATGGATATTCAAATAAATAAATGATAAAATGCCATAAATTCTAAAATTGTATTTTATTTATTATATGACTTCAATATAATTTACACCAATGTACAAAATTATGATACAATATAGTAATGTACACAGCATATTATCGAATTATATGTATTCTAAAATAAAAATTCAAAGTATAAATAAATATCAAAACTTTTATATTTAACTTTGCTGAAGCAAAATAAAATTTAACAAACCCATCCATCTAATTTACAACAGTGTGCAACAAGTATTTCAAAATGGCATACTTTTCCGAATTGCAATTTAGTTTTATACGCATATTTTTTGTGTGGTGTGTATGTTATAGGATGTCCTAAAATAATATATTTACAATTATTTGTATGTTTCAAAACATGTTACCATATACAGAATTGTTCCATTGAAAAAAGTAAGTTCGGTATGATTTTTCTGTCAAAACGAACACCCTCTATATTCAAATATGTTATTATAAAATAATGTATAAACTCAATCAAAATTTTCAGTTTTTTCAATTGTTTCACCGTTTGAAAGTTAATAAGGTGTTACGGTAATTTTACGACACCCTGTATACAGAGGGTTTACAATTGTTTCTAAAAATTGAATAAATATTCATAACTGGAAAATAATATTAAACATATTCCATTACATTCCATGGAAACTTTTATGTAATAATATGCGAAATATGCAAAATATGCTAAATATTTTGACTGAAGATGAAGATGACCACGTAGTGGTTGAAATGTACATTTAGAGAAATAAATGTTGTGAAAAAGGATAATTTGTCATTTTTCTTTAAGTATTAATATTTCACAACCTCCAACCGATTATTTTATACCAAATATGCAAACATTTGTAAATTTGTAGTTTTTTTTAATAAATTTTATTAAGATTTCAAATACAAAACAAAACATTTAAGTACAAATTAAAGTAGTTATGTAAACTCTGTTCCATTTTTATTTTTAACTAAGTTGGATCTGTTAGGGTGACAGTTTTGTTGGCCAAAGTAAAAAGTTACTAGACTTGAAAAAAAATAGGTTATATTTAAAAAAAAAAGAGTTTATATTTTGTGACACTGGGCAGTGTTGCCATCAAATTTAGTATCTATTGAGTACAGAATTTATTTGCTATTTTTATTATGATATATGAATTAGGCAACGTTGTTAGAAATCTGACATTTAATAATTTTTTCACAGTCAGATCATTTTTGTTGGTATTTAACTTTATACAATGAATCCACAGCCTTCTTAGTTAAAAATAAAAATGGAACAGTGAATATATTCAAGAAGAAAATCTATGAGATTATACCAAGATGGCACAATTTGTAAAATTAGATTTTGTTATATAAATGTTATTAAAATTTGACAATACAAGCTGTAATTTTGAAAAACTTAAAGTTACTTAGTTAAAATTCTTAATCTATTCATGGATATTTATGTACCATGAAATTGTATTAGATTGTACCATGTTGGCTCAATTCGTACATCAAAATTTTAGCAATATATTAAAATGTACATTATTTAATAGACAATGAGTCAAATATTGTCACATTGACAAATGAAATTGACAAATAATTCGTTGTGCCGTACTTCTGTGCATTTTATGTAAAATAATGACTATAGTATTTTATATATTATACATAAATATTATTATTGTTAATATTGCCATATTTTACTATGTAAATGATGAAATTTTCCAAGGGAAATCATTTACTTGCAATTATATTAACAAACAATTAAATAAATAAATAAAACAAAGAAAGTGGGTTAGTTAAATTACATAGTATAAACGATCTCTTATTTTAAAATGAAATTTAAGAACTCTATAGATATTCAAGGAATATATGCTATCAATTCTAAAATTGCATTTTGTTGTTTAACAATAAATGATTTATTATACATATTACGAAAATAACTGCTTTTGTTTGATTTTTCTTTTCAATTATTTCTCCGTTTAAAAGTTATCACGGTATTCCGGTAATTTTAGGACACCCTGTATTCCATTCATACAAACATATCAAAACTTACAGAAATAATTGTTGTTGAAGCAATACGAATAAAATTTAACACACCATTCTATGGAACTTACACCAAAGTGCCAGGAAATTGAAAAAGCCATAATTTAAAAAATTGCACCTTATTTTTACTTCTAGATTGTTTCTAGTGTAGATATCAAAAATAGAGTTTACAAATGTCAACTCCATAGATATTCAAAATATAGATGCCATCAATTCTAAAATTGCATTTTGTTATTTAAAAATCAATTATTTATTATATTACAAAACTATCAACTTTTGTTTGAATATTTTTTTTAGTTGTTTCACCGTTTAAAAGTTATTAGCTATTCTGGTAATTTTATTACACCCTGTACAGTTACATTTATACAAACATTAAAACTTACAGAATTAAATGTTGTTGAAGCACTATGGCACTATGTAAATAAATGACTTACTTACTTACATAGTATACAACTTACACCAAGGTGCCAGGAAATTCAAAATGTCATTATTTCCAAAATTTATTTCCTTTATTATTATTTCCTGATTGTTATTATTGTAGGTACAAAAAATAGGGTTTACATATGTCAACTCCATGGATATTCAAAAAATATATGCCATCAATTCCAAAATTGCACTTTGTTATTCAACAATAATTAATTTTTTATATTACAACAATAACAACTTTTGTTTGAATTTTATTGTTCAATTGTTTCACTGTTTAAAAGTTATTAAGGTATTCCGGAAATTTTAGGACACTGTATTAAATGCTGAATTAAATGTTGTTGAAGCAATTCGAATAATATTTAACAAACATTCTATGCAACTTACAGCAAGGTTCCAGGAAATTCAAAATGCCAAAATTTCCAAAATTGCACTTTATTTTTACTTCTAGATCGTTGTTACTGTAGATATTAAAAATAGTGTTTACAAATGTCAACTTCATGGATATTCAAAAAATATATGCCATCAATTCCAAAATGGCATTTTGTTATTTAAAAATCAAGTATTTATTATATTACAACACTATCAACTTTTGTTTGAATATTTTTTTCAATTGTTTCACCTTTTAAAAGTTATTAAGGTATTCCGGTAATTTTAGGACACTCTGTATAGTTACATTTAAACAAACATAAAAACTTACAGATTTAAATGTTGTTGAAGTAATTCGAATAAAATTTAACATACCATTCTATGCAATTATTGTGGCATATGTAAATAAACGACTTACTTATTTACATACTATACAACTTACACCAAGATGCCAGGAAATTCAAAATGCCATAATTTCCAAAAATGCACTTTATTTTATTCTAGATCGTTTTTATTGTAGATATCAAAAGTAAGGTTTACAAATGACAACTCCGTGGGTATTCAAAAAAGAAATACCATCAATTCCAAAATTGCATTTTGTTATTTAACAATAAATTATTTATTATATTACAACAATAACTACTTTTGTTTGAATTTTATTCTTCCATTGTTTCACCGTTTAAAAGTTATTAATCATTTATATCATTTGTCATTAATTTGTTTCTGTAAGACATTTTCGTTTCAAGGCCTATGTTATTTTAATATTCTTTTTTAATATTTTTATTCTCCGAAACTCCGGAACTAAAGGAAATTTGTAAAAAGTTTATTGTCTTATTTAAACTTAGAATGTGATGCAGAATACGTTATTTCATTTTTGCACCACTGTTATAAAACACCCAGTATTCTATGAAATTCTATAAAAGCTTTTACATAATTTTCTTAAATATTTCCCCAGAATTGCAAGTTCAAAAGATTTCTTATAAACAAAAAATCTGCATGTAACTCGGATATGGGCAAATTTTCAATTCAGTTCAATAAATACTTTAAAATAATGTTTTAATAAAATTTCTTACTCAGAAAAGATGTAAATCTAGCTCAGATATTTCAAAGTTTTCTGTGCAACTCCAAAAAATTATAAAATGCTTACATAAATTTCTCCAGAAGATTTAGATGTGTGAGAACACCAATAATTTTTCACCAATAAGAAATTTTCTAGACGGTTTTTAACTCCCGAAAATTCACTTACATTAATGTACAGTCATGATCAAATTAATCTAGTACAAGAAATTAGGTTACAATATTTTTATACAATAATTTTATATAGCAATGTCAAATTGTTTATACTAGATTTATGTGAGCATGACTGTACCTACTATTAGATTTCAAAAATTCCTACATCCTTCCTTTTCCAAGATTTTAATTTTGCACACATGTATTTTCTAGGCAACTTTAGTATGCATTTTAATTATTTAAAATTCATGTGGTGCTGTAATATTATAATTGTTTCTCATTACAAAACTGCGTTCCACATCCACAAATTTAGTGGGAAATTTGCCACCTTCTTAGGTCATATGATGGACAAGTTTGGTTCTTAAAATTTCTCCCATCTATATAATTGTAGGTACCGTAATACCCGACTTGTCATATAATATTAATGACTCCGAGAGGAAAACAAGAAGTGCGGTGTCGGTATCAATAGCATCTCTTGAGAAATTAAGTGGAGTACAGCGACAAAAAACGAATCGGGAACATTTAAGGACTGCATAAGTGAATAAAATTGCGAACAAATTGCCGAGAGATATTTTTAATAACTGGTTTGAAAGTTTCTTGATCGATTTCGGGTCGCACGCGGTCTCAATAAAAACTGACAATTTTGACTTATTAGTGTGCGCCGTGTCAGCTTCAATTACCGGCGTTTATTATTACCTTTTTGTTGTTTCGTTTCCGAGGGCAGCGGAAAGTTCAATCCCCCGTGAAGTTAATGAGAATTTAAGAAACGCGCCGCGATAATTGCGAAAACAGTTAATCGGTTTCAAAAAACTGCCATAAGCGGGGTATATGTAGCAGGATGGTGGACACCCATTATAGTCTCGTTATGATTTAGATGTCGCCAGCGCCGGAAACCGCAGCGGAAACACAAATACATAATACAGTACAAAGCTCTTCGTACACGACTTTCATAACTTATGCGGCTGAACTTCCGCCCGATCTGAATTCAACGACGAAAGATTTCCAGCGAGTCAATTCAATAAATTAGATGCGCCTTCTCATTGTTTTATACGTACTAATTTATTGTGCAACGTGCCGGCATAAAGTAAATGAACTGTCTATAAGTTATCTTTGTTTAGCAATAAAGACTCACATTTTATTAGAGTATCGTGTCTTTTTATTCCCATATGGTAAGACGTTAGTCACTTACACGTTACCCATTGCATATTAAGTAATAACTTTTTATTTTAAATAATGCATGCGCCGAAGACAATGCTATACATAAATCCGGCTGATAAATTAAAAGCTCTTGCGTTTTTCATACAAATCAATGCCTTCGTTACTGACGTCCTTAATGACTGCATCTTCTAATATCCATTTTATAAATGCGAAACAGTCAATTTGCCGGTCTGATGTGTGGAATGTGGCAAGTACTTGCATAGACGTACCAATCTCGGGATTTTGCACTGCCGAGGCATTCCAACTGCCATAATGCTTCATTAGTGTAATTACAAAAATCTTTTAAAACTTCTCTTGCATGAGATTAAGTAATTAAATATTATTTAAGGGTGATAATATTTCAATTACCCACCAGCACTTATCTCAATTGGCTCCACATTTGCACATCAATCAAGATAATCACTACAGATATATCAGAGATTGATTACAAGAATTATTTATTGTTCAGATTATTTGTCTATGCAATATTTGATTACTAAGCAAATCTAGTCGGGACCTGCTAAACTTGGAAATGTGGAAATGACCCATTGCAGTTATTTATTAATATCAATGCAGTAGTATATTTGATTTCATATGTGTTATGTGTGCAAATAAAAGCAAAACAAAGCGAAATAAGAGATGATCCACATGAAAATTACCAAATCAATACTTATTTACTCCAAAATACTTTGTAATTTCGAGGAAAATTTAATTAAAAAATAACATTACCAGAAGAAAACATCTAAAATCTGTATTAAAGAAATTAAAGTGATTCTATAGAAAATTACAAACACTTACTTATAGATTCTCGAATACTTGATTGAAATCTGTAAAAACTCTAAAAAAATGATATAAACAAATATTACTATAAAAAAAATTTAAACTTATTTGAAAAAATAATTTAAAAAACCCTTATTGAATATAGATTATTATTTGCCTGTGCAATATTTGTTTACTAGGCAAATCTAGTCAGGACCTGCTAAACCTGGAAATATGGAAATAATCCATTGCAGTTATTTGTTAATATCGATGTGCAGTAGTAAATTTGATTTCAATATGTGTTATGTGTGCAAATAAAAGTAAAACTAAGCGAAATTAAAGCTGATCCACATAAAAATTACCAAATCAATACTTATTCACTCCCGAATACTCTGAAATATTGAGGAAAATATGATAAAAAAATAACATTACCCGAAAAAAATATCAAAAATCTTTATTAACGAAATTAAAGTGGTCCTATTGAAAATTACAAACACTAACCTATATATTCTCGAATACTTGATAGTAATCTGCAAAAACTCTAAAAAAATTGATATAAACAAATATTACTATTAAAAAAATCTAAACTTTTTTGGAATAATAATATAAAAAACCCTTATTGTGTAGTTTATTATTTGGCTGTGCAATATTTGTTTACTAAGCAAATCTAGTCAGGACCTGCTAAACTTGGAAATGTGGAAATGACCCATTGCAGTTATTTGTTAATATCGATGCAGTAGTATATTTGATTTTAATATGTGTTAGGTGTGCAAATAGAAGCAAAACTAAGCGAAATAAGAGGTGATGTACATGAAATTTACCAAATCAATACCTGTTAGAAAATATGATAAAAAAATTACGTATTTATATACGAAATTTAAGTGATCCTATTGAAAATTACACTCACTTAATTTACTTACTTATACATTCTCGAATATATTATGGAAATCTGTTAAAATAATATAATATGATATTAACAAATATTACTATAAAAAAAAAAACTTATTTGAAATAATAATATAAAAAACTCTTTTAACTGAAAAAAATTTACGCAAGAGCGAAAAAAAAATTAAATTCCTTGAAGGCAATTTCAGATAAAAAAACCATAATCGGATATGTTGTTACAGTACATAATATAAGTAAAATACAAAAGTAGCCCAAACTTGTATTCAGAACGAAGAAATATATGCTGAATAAAAAAATTGATCGATTTTCAAACAAATCTCTGATTAAGTTAACAAAACTGCGTATCTAGAGCGAAGAAATGAGTTTTTGAAAAACAAAAAACCTCAATCGTAAAAAATTTATGATTGAATTAATAAAACTGGGCTGGTTTTACATACAAGGTTTTAAATAGTTTCAAAGTTGTAAGCAGCAAAAATGTTGTAAAGGTTGTTTAGTATAAATCTTCAAGGAATTTAAAAGTGTCAAATGATTCTCCAAGTTTCCTTGAAAATACATGTGTGGAAAATGAAATTGTCTACAAAATATATTAATAATTATTGTAAACGAATTTCCCAAAGTGAGAAAACGTCTGGAAAATTTCTAGACTTGCTATGAAAATTTATTAGCGTTTGTGATACATGCATTTTTTTCAATGTAAAACTTCATGGTAAATTTCTTTAAGTATTTACTCATTTCGAATTATATCTTCCACAGGTTGATTTGTCTGATATATTTAAATTATTTTATTTATTTATTATGGCCTTTATTCATTCACAGTATAGAATAATCGTAAAAACAATAATGTACACAATAACAATAACAATATCCTATGTAGGCAACAATTTACAAGTAAGGGTATCTATGACCATATCCATACCCATGGCCATGACCGTAGGGATAGCCGATTCCATAGCCGGGTCCATAACCTGGTCCACGGAACCATTTGTCTTCATCTTCGGCAGAAGCAAATGCAAAAGCAAGTGCAAGAAGAGAGAAGAGAATCTGTAGGTTATAATGTTGTATGAGTTGAAGTACAATTTAATAATAATGTAATGGAATATTTACCAGATATTTGAACATGTTTGGGATTTGTTGCTCGAACTGAATTTACATCCTACTTGGAGGCATTTTATACTTGTGAATAATCTGCAGGCACGTTTGCAAAGCCTATAAATTAGATTTTGCTATCCACGAAATGGCTAAACTATATATTGCAATTTGATTAAGTGCACATAATTATGCATTTTATTATTTCAGCGATAACGAAGTTGAGTTCTAATAGAGTTAAAAGTATATAAAATATAAAAATTTATTGTGTTATTTTACCTTCAACTATGTAGATATTAGTAATGAAGTATGTTATTTATATTTATTATGAATTTATGAATAAATTTATTACGAACTTTTATTTATTATTATATTTGTAATGAAGTATACTTAATTTACTGTAAAAATATATAAATCCAAAATATATAAATCTTTCCATAAATGATTTTCTCAAAGTAATTTCAATTTATAGCATTCTTTTGTTTCCATATTCCACTCCAATTTACTTTGCTTGTGAAGGTTTGCTACATTGATAATACATCAGTTATCAGTAAATATGTTTTGCGAGTGTTGAGCTGATAAACCCACGTATTTCCAATGGACTGCTCCGAGCGAAAAGCGGTGGAGATTTGAATGAATATTTACGCGAGTTTTGAATTATTTCAATATTATTTATTTATTAATTATGTGAATTAAATATTTTACGGTCGCCTGCTGGATTCAACGGATGGAAACAATATTTTGAAGGTTTACTGGAAAAACATGATATAACAAAAGATAAACAGAATACAGAAAGAACAATAGAAAACAATAACAATAAGAGAAACAAGACAAAGAGGAATAACTGTTTTCCAGTAATATTTTTAAATATTGCTGTGACTTTATGAGTGATATCTCAAAAACTGGCGTATCAATGCAATTAATCCATTCATATTGACTGATATGTTGGCAGCTAATGTATTTCATTTGATTAATATACAATATGCGATTCTTAAGATATGTGCTTTTTACTATGAGCATGTGTTTTTCAGTGTTATTCAATGATATTCTTAAACATTCATATTTCCTTATTTGATGATATCGCAAAAACTAGCGTATCAATGTTAACAAAATTTAATTCTGATATTGTGCGATGTACTATTCTTTAAATTTATTAATTGATTTTCAATGTGTGATTTTTGAGATATGTGTATTTAACTATAAGCATGTGTTTTTCGGTATTATTCAGTGATATGCTCCTAAATTCAATTTTTTTTTTCATGATATCTCAAAAACTAGCGTATCATTATTAACAAAATTTAAAACTGATATTCAGGAATATATTATTTTTTAGATCAATTAATTGGATTGATTTTTACGCAAGAGGTAAAACAGAAAATTTCAAATTCAGCTTTTCAGGCAATTTCAGAAAAAAATACCATCATCGGATATGTTGTTACAGTTCATAATAAACGTAAAATACAAAAGTAACTTGTTTTGAGAACGAAGAAATATATGTTGAAAAAAAATGGTTCGATTCTGAAACAAATCTCTGATTAAATTGACAAAACTGCGTGCTTATAGCGAAGAAATTAGTTTTTGTAAAAAGTACCTCAATTTATTACCAAATCTGTGATTAACTCAATAGAACTGCGCTGGTTGTGCATAGGAAGTTTTAAGTAATTTAATAGGTGTAAATAGCAAACTTGTATCAGTGTGTGTGTGATATATTCAGTGTTTTTTTTTTGTATAAATCTTCAGGAATTTAAAGGATGTAAACTGCTTCTCTAAGTTGCATAGAAAATACATGTGTGCAAAATGAAATTACCTGGAAAATATATCAATACATTATTGTAAGCAAATTTCCCAAAGTGACAAAACGTCTGGAAAAATTCTAGAGTTGCTATGAAAATTTATTAGCGTTTGTAAGACATGCATTTTTTCAATGCAAATCTTCAGGGGAAATTTCTATAAGTATTTAATTATTGTTGCACAGAAAATTGTACGTATAGTATCAACATTAGATTCACAATTTTCCAGGGTAAAGAATCTTATGAAAACAATATATTAAAATATTTGTCTACCTCTGTTTTCATTGAGGGGCATTTTCCATGTATTGAAGATCCATCTTTAAAGATGCACAGAAAACTTTATAGTATCTAGTTGGATTTACTTAAAATTGAAAGTGTTCCCGAAAGTAGCTCATACCTTAATGAGTCAATTAGAATCAAAACCGGTTATATCCCTTTTTACGAAAATGAGAGATAATTGAGAAAAACTGTAGCAACACTCACCGATAAGTTACATTTTTCGTTTATATTGGAAAATGTTAACCAAGATATTGATGTAATAGTGCTAGATGTGAAGAAAGAAACCAAAGCCGTTTCTGAAACAACCGAAAAATAAAAATAGATATGTCCGCTTTTGCAGCTAACTTTGGATTTGTCCGGATTTGCTCCAAGAAAAAAAAGACCACGTGGTTAATAATTCAGCTTTTATTCAATAAAAGGAATAAAACATGATATATTCTTAATAAAGGTTTAAAAATAAACAGATTCCCCATGTGTTATAGATGGTTGAAATCGAAATTTTTGGCTCTTTTGAATGCTATTAAAATTCAATATTGCGCCCATAAGAAAATCAAAAGTTGAGTATGAAAATTTGGGCACCTAGTTGGCGCAGAAAATGTTTGGCACTTCCAACAGAAAGCTCACGTGGAAAAATATAAGAGCGCCAAGTCTCGTTAAATTTCCTTCAACTGTAGAAAAATTATAATAGAAAAAGGACAGTGCACTTTTCGGTTTTTCAGCAATATTTCAGGAACTGTGCAAGATATCACGGATTTCCTTTCAGAATATTAAAAGGCACAAAAACAAGAAAGTTTGATCCCGTTTGACCAACTCTGTATATATTTAATAGACCCTAATGGTGGGCGTCGTAAAAGTGACCACTCTGTATATTGTATTGATGTTTTTGGATTATTTATGTTGTCCACATACGTCTTAAGGTATTTGTTATTTAAATTGAATGTGTGTGTTTTAATCACTTGGTGAAACATATTGATTCAAGAGATTTAAAAAAACCACTTGGTATAAGTTTAAATTTTTTTTTAATAGAAATAACTCTACAATTGTTTCGGTAGTTAAACCATTTTCAAGAGTAACTATATTTGTTATTTAGTAAAATCATATGATTTTCAGGAATATTGTATTAAACAAATGCATATAAAAAACTAGGGTATCAATATTAGTAATTTCTTGGTAAAAATATGATATATTTTAAAAGTTATATAGACGTATTAAATATATTAAATATAATTTATATCCAATGTGCAATTTTTGAGAAATTTTATATTTCATACCATCATGTGATATAAGATACATGAAGTGTTCTCTAAAGTAGCTCAAACTCAAATATTAATATTTCATAAACTGTTGGACCAATACTACTGAAATTTGTTTGTAATATTAAGTGATATATTGAAATATTTTTTTTTAAATGAAAAATTATTCAATGTACAGTCATGCTCACATAAATCTAGTACAAGAAATTAGGTTACAATAGCAATTTTATATAGCAATGTCAAATTTTTTGTACTAGATTTATGTGAGCATGACTGTATATGTCTTGAGATATATGTATTTAGTGAAATACTATAATTTTCTTCCATATTGTAAGTATATTTAACATATACGTCAAAAACAGGGTTATCAATATTAATAAAATTTCTTGAAAACACTAAGTTATATGGAGGTACAAAATAGCACAAATTAGCTTATATTCAATTCCCGAATATATGAAATTTTGTTTTTAATATTAACATGTGATTTTAAATATTACATGAAATGTTCTCCAAAGTAGCTTATACTCAAATATTAATATCTAAGGAGCAGTCGTATCAATACCAATAATTTGTTTAACGATATTAAGTAATATATTGGCACGTAACGCATTAACGTATTAATATTACCATGGTTTTAAATATTACATAATTGCTCTCCAAAGTAGCTTATACTCAAATACTAATATCTAAGGAGCAGTGGTATCAATACCAGTAATTTGTTTAACGATATTAAGTAATATATTGGCAAGTAACGTATTAAATTGGGTTAGTATGCAATACATATATCTTGAGATATTTGTTATTTAGTGAAATGATTGATTTGATTTTCAGCAAGAATTATTGAAATATATGTCAAAAACTAGTATGTCAATAGTAATAAAATTTCTTACTAAAGTTATTTAAACGTACTAATCATATTGAATACATTTTATATCCACTGGCTAATTCTTCAGAATTATTCAGAATCTTCTTTCAGAAATTTTATATTTAATGTGACCATGTGATTAGATATACAACAAAAAGTTCTCCAAAGTAGCTTATACTATAATATTAATATTTCAAGAACTGTTGGATCAATACTAATGAAATTTTGTATTTATATATACAATCATATTTGGTTAAACTAAGATAATATTCAATGTATATGTCTTGAGATATGTGTTATTTAGCGAAATAATAGGATTTTCTTGGATATTGTATGTATTATTAATATACAGGGTGTCCCACGCTCACGGACCATTAAAAGTCTATGGAGCGATAAGATAAAATTTAAAACAAAAACACCCAAACATGGCTGATTCCGTTATAGTCAGGTGAAATACTTTCAATCTTCTATCACTTCTGGTTCTACCGGAATTAGCCATCAACTTTTGTTTTTTTTAATGGAACACTCCATATATTAATATGTTTTTTTGTTCCCCGTTTAATTTAAATTATCTTTTCTAGGGATATATACGCCTATCTTGTTTACTTTCTGAAATAAAAATTAAATTCCAAGATTTTGACCTCAATAAGACGTTATCAAAAATGGCTATAATTTCTCTAACAAATAAGATAATAACAGAAAATTTATCTTGAATTGTACCTCAAAGATACCTCTATGACTGCTATAATTTGCAGCTTAAAATTTGGTTAAGTGCCCACTAAAATTAAGCGTATTTCATTTTTTTTTTAATGGAATAACATACCAAAAGTAAGTTATTCCATACTCATAGAGCAATTTCCATGACAATTTACTACAAAAAGTATTTTATTCCGAATTTATATGCAAGTACTAAATATATTGAATATAATTTATATCCAACATTAAATACTAGAGAAATTTTATTTTTAATGCAACCGTGTAATTTTCAGTAAACTTCAGTAAACTGGCTCATACCCAAATAATTATAAGCCAAGAACTATCTTATCAATACTAATAAAATTTATTAGTGATATCAAATAATATATAGGCATAAGCTATATTCAATTTAGTTAGTATCCAATGCATATATCTTGAGATAATTGTTATTTAGTGTCATACTCTGATTTTCAGTAATATTTCACGTATTAATAAAATATATCTCAAAAACTAGTATATCAATATTTAGAAAATATCTGAATTACATGTTATATAAAAGTATTTACTACAAATATTTAGTACCTTATATCTAATATCTGATTCTTGAGAAATTTAAGAAGTTAGTTATTTATTTTAGAATAGATAAGTATTAGTATCTTAAAAACTGTTGTTTTTATTATTATTGTTGTTATTATTATTTATTATTATTATTATTAAAATATTATTGTTAAATTAAATCTTTATGCATTGTATACTTCTTAAGATATTCGTTATTTTACAGAATATTATAATTTATTACAATTTATCTGAATTATTAGAATTGATTAAATAGAATATGATTATTTTTAGAATATCAGAGACTGGAGTATCGACATTAATAATATTTATTGATAGTACTACAGATAGTATTATTGAAGTAAATTTTTAGTGTAAATATATGACTTATTTAAAGCTAATATTTTAATCTTTTTTCTCGGTCTATGAAAGTTTTCTTAGATAAAATTGATGTTGCTATTATTATGATTAAAGTAATAAAAAAAAATATTCTAAAAATGCTGTTGCTATTACTGCAAAAAGAATGATAACTCCGGTTAATCAAGAGTTTAGATGTTTTATGGTATAAGAATTTTAACTATGAAATTTGTTGGGCAGATTGTTCATTTTCGCAAAATTTCGACATTTATGATGCAAATTTAGGTACCTACTGCACCATTCTTTATTACTTATTCAAGTTTGGTTTTTTCTCTCAAATGTAGGATTTAACTATTCACATTTTTGGATTTTATTGGTAGTTAATGCAGTTATGAAGTATAAAAAAATATATATAATAATATATATATAATTATATTATACAAGTTATAAAAATTTCCAAAAGTTTTTAGTGGAGGTAATGATTGTTTTGGCAGTACTTTTGCTGTACCGATTGTTACAATGTTTTGGCAATTTAAGGAATTTTCCCACATTTTTGTGGGGTTTAAAGGTATTGTAATATTTTCTAATTGAAGTACAATTATGGTGAAAAAATGTTTTTTTTAATTGACATCAATTTTATTGTGGCATTTTAATCAACAACATATTAGTTTTTTATGGAATATTATGAACACTTTTTAATTTTAGTTTAGCTTATATAGTGTTGCTATAATATATTACTGAAATATAAACGTAACATATTATCTAAAATTTGTCTTCAAACTACACCAGTAGCTTAAAGGTTTAAATAGTTTAAATACTCGTATGGTAGGCATATTAAATAGGCTTATAGGCATATAGGTTTAAAATCACTTTTTCAAAAAAATTGGAAGTATTAAAGATAATATAATATACTCATTATATATATTTCTGAACCTTAAACTTCTATTAAGACAATAGTTTTCATATAATTAGTATCTATACTTAAATCGAAAAATATATAACTAACCTAACCTAACCTAACTCTTTGTTTACCTTTTTCTGATATATTACACTTAGTATTGAGTACTAAGTTAGGCATTTCGGTTATAATTTGGTAACAACCTAAAAACCAAATTTTCCATCTATCGCATTTAAAACTGATAAGTTACCTGCTGGAAAAAACCAAAAACAGCATAAATTACATCTCCCGAGTATCTCAAACACTTTTGTGAGCATTTTAAACCAATAGATAGCTATTTTTTATTTTACAATCAATAAATATAAAATATACCTAATAGTGCAAAAACCTGTTTTCCTGATATATTACACTTAGTATTAAGTACTAAGTAAGGCATTTCGGTTATTATTTGGTTACAACCTAGGAACCAAATTTTCCATCACATAAAAAAATGATAAGTTACCTGCTGGAAAAACACAAAAACGGCATAAATTACATGTCCCATGTATCTCAAAGACTTTTGTGGGCATTTTAAAGCAATAGATAACTATTTTTAATTTTACAATCAATAAACATAAAGTAAACCTAATAGTGCAAAAAACCTTTGCTAATGCCCCATAAACTACATAACTATCCTCAAATTAAGCAATCGATGGAAAGACCTGCTCTAAGTGAGTAGTAAATATACAAAAATTCTTACTCTACGCCGATTCGCAAACTTAAAACCATTGAGTGAACTCGACTGGCTTAATATTCAGTGTACAGTTGTCTGTCTCCACATGAAAATATCGATATTTTATCGTTGGGACAGGTTTTACATTTCGGGCTACTTGCTTTTTTATTTCGTGATTTTACTGTTTGTATTCTGGTCGATATATTTTGACAAGAGTGCATGATTGGTTGTCGATGGTATCAGGTGATTAAGACAATGATCTTGATGTTCACGCAGGTTCTGAGCTCGCTATATAAGCCATCAATACGTGTCAGTAATTTATCACACGTACAAAACGAGCGTCAATGTTCGACCTACTTATAAATAAACATGAAATACATGAATCGGACGAGCAGGCTAATTAATTGGCAGACTTGTACATCTCCTAATTACTAACCGTAAATTTGATGTAAGCACAATTTGATTATATTTCTGTAAAAACGATTTAACTGATCGGCTTTTTCGTCTGTTGCATAAAGTAATGGATCAATTACAAGTAAGTTTATAGTCCAGAAGTAGCATAATGGACATTAAATCGTTTTAATTCATATAAAACGTATAATGGCATCTATTCTAATGGTATTACTTACAAGGATGGCAAACAATTTCTTTCGAGCAGATGCTCGAACAAATTTATTTCGCTTTTTCTCAGACACACCGCGAGCACTTACGGCTCATATAAACATATATAATTAGTTTTACGATTGTAACTTAATTATATTTCCACTTTATTTGTAGCTTTACAATTGCTTGCGAAAAAACGGTGGACGTCGCAATTAGGAGACTTCTTAGGCATAATGCAATTAAGAAAAGCTCCAACAAATGGCAACTAGCTGAGCTTATGCGGGGGATTCGCCCACATGCTGCACATACATTACATATGGCAAACAAAGTATATTGTATTCATAACATTTTAACATTTGTCACTATGTATGCAAGGTGGTGATAAAGTTTGGAACAAAATTCATTATTGCTGTATTTTTTGCTTTTAATCAAATCTCTCAGATACGTCATTTACAGATTTCAAAATACTAATTTCTGAAAATTTCTGAAAGTTCTGATATTTGAAAAATATATATATGATAACAGCATTGGTGTTTGCGCATTGTCATTATCATTATCATTATTTTTCTTAAATGCGATGATAAGAAATTTGGTTCCAAACTTTATCAGCACCGTGTATATTTGTTATGTCATGTTTTAAGATATGCATTATATATGACTCATTATGTAAGACTCAATTTGATAAGTCAAGCAGAAATAGCTTTTAAGGGTGTGAGATCATATAGATGCCATCTTGTGGTGAAATCAATTACTACCTATTGAGGCCGCCTCAATTTTGTTTCACTATTTATTTATATTTGTTTGCAATAAAAAAATAATAGAAGTTCTGAATGAGATATCCCATATTAAAAACGGAATATTTTGGAAACAATTCTTAAAGCTACCAAATAACTAATAGTAAATTATGTTAAAGATTTTGACATAATTTTAGATCCAATTTAATTTTTACCGAAGGAGTTTATTATTAACTGGCGCAAGAATGTGGATGACAAAATATAAAATTATAAAATACTGCACCGTATAGTTTATTATTGATAAGATTTTCTTTCCGAATAAAGCCATACGATCATTCCAGAAATCGTAAATCATAATAAGAATTTATTTCAGACAAAATACATAATGCATATTTATTAATTAAAAAAATTACCCTTTTTCTCCAACATTTTTTGGAGTTAACATTAGGCACCAATCATCGAATTTAATGTATCCACCATTCATCACATCTATTTCCAATCTTTATTACTTTTACTATTTTTTTTATTCAGTCACTTATGGTGGAAGCACCGGGAGGGTTTACCAATATTGAAGTTAGGGTGGGGTAAAAGCACATATAAATGAGCTAAGAATGATAAGTATTATTATTTTTCATTTTACTGAGTTAGATTTGATCTAAAAATAAGATTTGTAAATATTTGTAAACATTCAGAGCATAACAAAAATAAAATGCTTGAAATCTATTTATATTATTAAAAATAATAAAAAAAACAACAATTTGTTTATTCAAAACATTCAAAAAACTTCAGATCAATAGACACAAAAAACAGAAAACCATGCCTACAAATATCTAGACAAAAATCTGATGAAATCTGGATTTTAAGTTTGATACTCCCGCTTACTGTATTATATACATCCATTTTTCTATCGCAATAGTCATATACTGAACTAAAGATAATCTATAAAGATTCCACTCTGCAGCATTTCCTAATATATTTGCGCTCTTACTGACGATTTCTTCTAAATTTGTCTTTAAAGGATACAAAAAATAATTGTTAATGATTTATAAATTATTTATAGCAGTTAAATTTATAATAAAATTAAATATTGTTATGAGCAAAAATATTGAATTTTTAGTTTTGGAAGAAACCAAAATAGTTATTAATGTAAAATAAATTGGATTGAACATTCGTAAAATATGGTTTTTGAAATAATATTTCAATAACTTATTATATTCTAAGATTTTCTCTAATTTTTACTAAAGTAAATTATATTTTCATAAAAATGGTTTTCATATTCTAAGATTTTCTCTAATTTTTATTAAAATATATTATATTTCAATAAAAATCAGGGAAAATTTTGAACTAAGTAGGATACATTTTACAAGATACCCCATTTCATGGCTATCTTGATAAAAATTATTACATATCTACATGAATATTATGGAAATATTAGTTTCATACAGCGTGAATCATTTACATAAAAGTTCTTTGTTTTTTGGTAGTACTTATAATACGCAGTAATAAACAGAGTTTGAGCTGGTAATGACCTTGAAAGCGTCAATCGAACCAAAAATAGAGAACAGCATTTCCCCCAACCATATCTACAATTTATCTACCATATTTTGCTTTTAGTTATTGACATATTTTGCTTTGCCAATTTACATGAACACCCTGTATAACCTTGGTAGGTTAGGTAAGGTAGGTGGGTAATGTAGATTCTCAGGTTAGGTAAGTAATCTTCTTCTACTACTGATTAAGAATTAATATTTCATTTATTAACCGAGTCAAAACTAAATAATACCATTTTCCACCCGAAATCAACTTTTCAGTAAATTTTATAATGATTTTTCGATATGATTCATCGATAAAATGATTCTAATAGTTATCAATAAAGAAAAACAAAGTTTTAAAAAAGTGACAAAAGGCTCATAAATAATCATGATCAGGCATTAAAATGAGAAAAACTAAGTTTTAAAAATGTGATAAAAGGCTCATAAACAATCATAAACAGGCATTAAAAAATTAGAACAAGGCATAACATTAATGCAAAACGCAAATATTAAATATTTGTTTCTATATCATAATCTTCTTCTAGCACCTACTGATTTTGCCCATTTATTAAAGTTAACAGTACAATTTTTATTTTGCAATTTTTTTATCTGATTTAAGGCAAGAAAATGCAAGATTGATTTATTCTGAAAAAACAAATGCTGTTATATTAATTTAAATTCATTTTTTTCTTATGATCAATAATCTGGAAATAGTCGAGTGATACACATATCTGACTATACATTTTGTAATTTTGATAAAATTTCGAGAATGAATTATTCTCGAGATATTTCGTATTGCGAATTTACATGAACAGCATAATATCGCTAATTCTTCTTCAAGTACTGATTAAGCATTTCTTCTGGTTTATCAGAGTACCTAAATAGCACAATTTAAACATGATTTCATGCTATCTACCGCGAAAAATATCCAGATTTATATTTTCTGCGAAAATTCCTGTCCAAAAAAGTTCAATCCAATTTTGTTATATAAATAAACCTCTTTTTGATAATGATTTTCCGAAACATATTTTGTTTTACCAATTATATGAACACCCTGTATAATGTCATAATCTATGTCTATTTATTATGAATTTCTTCCCATATATAAAAGTCAACAGGACAATTTTAATTTTGCAACATTTGATCTTAATTTAGATCAAATCCCGATAAATATTTTCTCAAAAAATGCTGTTAAATTAACTACTGTCAACTCATACACATATCTGACTAAATATTTTATAATTTTTATGCAATTGTGTTGTCGTTTCTAATAAATAATTAGCGGATAATTTTGTTTGTTAATATTTAAGACCATTGTGTTATAGTTATATTAATAAAGCAATGTTTTGAGTTGGCACATTAATTAATACATAATTACGCAATGTATTTAAACATTTTGTTTTACCTGTAAAAATGAACTATTTTGCTATAAAATTCTGCAAACCGTTTAGGAAAATTCTAAATAAATCAAAAATTGGTACAAGAAGCAGTCACTAAACAAATCACAGATATTTCTACATGCACGAACAATCCGTAAATAAATCACAAAATATTAAAAACTGGTCAATATCTGCATTCAATAAAACAAGTTTAGTATACAAGGCTGAAAATTTAAGAAGGGTTGAAAACCAAAAGTATTTTGAATAAATTATAAGTGTATACCGGGTGGTCCATATAAGTGAAGACATCAAAATATCTCTAAAAATAAGCACCATAAATACTTAATGGATGACCCATTAAGAGCAATCTTTTTCCGAAAGGACTTTGGGAACTTTGATTGTTGAATGATACATGTTCCAGATGAAACTTAATATAATTGACAGGGCGCATCTACAAACCTCCCACCCCTAAAAAAAGGAGGTGGGGGTGATCTGATTTAGTACCACAAAATATTATATTAACATTCATCTGGAACATTTTTTCGTACGATGCATATTTTTCGAGATATTTCGATTTCTTCACTTAAATGGAGCACCGGGTATACAGGGCATCCGAAGGTTATTTTAATAACGTGCTAAATCGTAAAATATGAAGGAATCTATAAGATATATCAAATAGTTTGAAGGGGCACATGTAAATAAAAATCATAAAACACAGTTCACTTTGAATAACTTAGTAAATGATCCAATATGAAAAAAGAACAACGAGATACATGAACTAGTTTGAAGGAGGACAACATAAGCAAACATTGCAAAACTATTAATGGGAAAGGAGTAAAGTAATGCACCTTTTAAAAAGATTTTCTGTCATTTTAAACGGTCCCAATAGTTTTAGTAAAATATGTCGATTTCTTTTAAGCAGCAGCATTTTTGTGTTTCTAATTTGTATGGAATATATTGGACTAAAAATTGCAGAAAAAAGTCAAAAGTTCACTACTGACCCTAACTTCTCATGGAAATTTAAAAGTATTTCTTCATCAAATGATAATCCGAAGATCATCTGAAATACTCCAGCCCTGTAGTATTACAGAAAAGTACTATTTTTAATCAGGTAATAATTAATATCTTTTTCGTGCTTTGTGTTTGTTAATTGATGGAACATTTTTGAGTCACTCACAATTCTGATAATTTTTTTTTATCATACATTTCTCAGCCACTTTAACCAAAAATTAAAGCAGTTCAGAGAACCAAAAAAATAACATTGCATTTAAGTATTGTACCAAGATTTCCATGGCTTTCTTTAATAACCTTGTTATGTCTTATTTGTAACATTTTTCAGGAGGCACATACAACAGTTAAAAATACTAAATTTTGTTAGAACCTGTGGCAGAAAAGTATACAAAACTTGTACTTAAACCCCTTTATGGGGTTTTCTCAACATACGACGTTTTAATTGATGTTGCACGTAACAGTTTTAGTTTAGAAACTGCTTAAAGCAAAAAATCCCTAAAAATCGGACTTGCATGGTTTTTGAAGAAAGCCGACGATTTGGATATCATTTCCTAGGATAACTGGATATCGGTTTCGACCGTTGGCTCTTATATCTCACTAGAAGACTCTTCGATCTCACTCTTAGATCTCACTTGATTTCAATAGAATGTGGCATCAATATGCTTCATTCAAACATTATTAACAAACAAAAATCAAACAAAACAAACAAAAAAATCTATTGCTCTGAAATACTCTGAAATACTGCTAAAAAATGAAAACAATGGTCAATAAATTAAAAGACTAAAAAAATGATATCAGGATTGTGAGTGTTACTAAAAAATGTTTCAGATCTATTAAAACCAAAATCGCCAAAAATGTATTAATTATGTCGCCTCTCAAATATAAATATCCTAATAGCACCCTTTCTGAAATCATATATAGTTGATCACGAAATTTAAAATAAATTCAGACAGAAGTATAAAATCCTCGGCAGGAAAACGTAACTTTTTTACTCTTACCTAATTTAGTTACTATTGTATTGTAAATTGTATTGCACATTAATTATATTGTATTGTAAATTATATTGTAAAATACATGTAATTAAATTCATCCCACATAAAGATATTTACTATTTACTGCTGAGTAAGTATATTATTTAATAACACTGAAGACTTTATTTGTTCATTTTCGCAATTCAACATTATTAGAAATTTTCTCTATTTAGCTTGGTTATGACCATCATAAGGTATCAATTCATATTTAAATACAGAGTACAATACACGTTTTCATTAAACATATCTACTTAGTAAGAATTCATGATGTATTCCGTAATTACATAACATGTTACAAATCAATGATCTAAAGACTTAATTTGGTATTATGTTCATGAAATAAATATAACTGGTAATAATAAATAACTTATTTATACACAAAAATATTAAGTTCCAAATTTGTGATAATACATATATGAAATTATCAATGCAGTCTCGCAATTGGTATTTCATATGCGCTCTTTTTCTGGATGCCGATGCGCTGCTAGAAATATAAAGGTTGCCGACACCTATTACACCAATAAGTTTATTCAACTTCCTCCTGGCGGAACTTGACATTACGTGTCTTTATTACGAATTTACTATTATTTATGCAACTCAAAAAGCGTTGTGACATCCACGTATCCGTTCCATTGAAAAAAAGTACACATATGTTGCTCAGTTTACAATAAAGTGCGGCCATAAAGGAACTGCTATTTTAAATAAACGCACTCGAAATGCTTAAAAATTTAATACATTCTGATTGTATATAATGAGCCTTAATTTTAAGCCTAGCGCAATAACTAATCGCTTGTAACTAATATATGTACAATGGTACAAAATGTACTGTGATATACAGGGTGTCCCATGTTCATGGACTATTGGAAGTTTGTAGGATTCTCGATAAGATAAAAATTTGAAATAAATCATTTAAATATGGTTGATTCCGTTCTCCTCAGGTGAAATACTTTCACCCTTCTATCACTTTCGGTTATATCGGAAGTAGCTAGCAACTTTTGTTTTTCAAATGGAACACACAATATATTATTTTGTTTTGGATTCCTCGTTTAATTTGAAACATCTTTTGTAGAGATGTGTGTACACCTAGACGGGGTGTCTTAAATAGAGTAGGATTGCATGGGTATCTTCCTTATTCTATTTGAAAAATGGTTTCAATTTCTCATACAAATAAGATAAAATCGGAAAATTTGTCTAGAATTGTAGGTACCTGAAAGGTACATGCACAAGGTAAAAATTAGTCATTCAAAAATGTCATTAGCTAAGTGCCCACTTAAATCAAGTATATTTCATTTGTTTTTAAATGGTATTGCAAACTTTTTATCTCATAAAGCAATTAGTATTACAATTTACTACAAAAAAGGATTTTACATCCATATTCTTGAAATGCGTAGTTTTTGGAATTTTTCGAAAATTCGAATTTCTGCATTATGTAATTTCGTCTATTCTATATAGACCACATTACCAACGAGGAAGTGCTGAGAAGGGCGGGTGTGGACAGACTACTATTCAACACCATAAAGCAGCGCAAGATAGGATACCTGGGTCACATACTAAGGGGGCCAAAATATCGAATTCCCCAGCTCATACTCGAAGGAAAGATAGAAGGCAAAAGGGGCATCGGACGTAAACAGCTATCATGGCTTAGGAACATCAGGAACTGGACCGGAATAAGAAAGTTTGGCGACATATGCCAAGCTGCAATAAACAAAACTTTAACAATTATACAATAAATGATAATTCGCCAACGCACATTGGTGTAAGGCAACAGAAGAAGAAGATATACACATGGACAATAGTTTGCGAAACATGTTTATATATCTTAACTGTGATAAATAATGTTAACAAAGAAATCTCACTTCAGATTCTCGGTTCGAGTCTGTCTAGAACCGCAAAGTTTACGGATCTACAATATAAATATGCAAGTACATTTGGGATCTAGGTAAGCTGTTAAAATTATTTAAGATATTAGTGAGATCATTGTGGTGTGCAGTAGTTATTTTCGGCTTTTTATTGTCAGCCACTGTACATACCGGTTCTTGTAAACCAAAATTTAAATAACAATTTGAATTCCATTACTGTCAATAGTTATTTGTAATATATTGATATAATATTTATAGAAGGTTAATTTGGTCATTTTTATTATTCAATTTATGTATTATTATATGATAATTGGAAGGCCTTTTATTGCGTACATAAAACATGCATCCTTTATTATGCACCTGTGATTCTGCTAACCCGTTTAGTCCGATATGAGAGTAAGGAACGTGGGTGACCGTGCATAATTTCCGAAGGTAAACGCTAAATTATATCAATTGTTTATTTACGAGTCGCGGTTTGGCCGCAAGGAAGACGCAATTAACGTGCATAGTGCAGGCTGGATAAACTGAAAAACGCCGAATCAAAATGAAGGCGTTAAATCATAGCGGGCGAGCCGGATATACGGTAATATATTCAATCTGTTCACGTCAGTTGCACAAAAGTGTAGAGATGAGTGAATACGTCATTAGAGATTCTAGGCCATCATTGTCCGGCTTGGCTACTGTTGGAGATGCAGAGATAAGGGTCCATTGTCGGACACCGGCGGAATACTAACAGCAACACCTAGGGCGGGGTGTAGGTGTGCAGCTAACAACTAGTGTCTACAGCTCGTGATTTATACCAGTACACCTAACAACTCTAAATTGGGTCTATAGCCACGTTTACGTAAATTATTCCTGCTACCGCGCACAGCATGGGAAGTTGATTTTGTTTGCGGCTGTTATGATTTATGGCCGGAGATTAGATCTTATCCGGATTTCGCTACTTGTTACCGCACACGTCCAAAAGTTACGCTTTACTAATTACCTCCACGAGATATATCTAGCAATATTATGTTCAAGACAAAATGCCCAAAACACTACAAAAACTCTAATATGAATATTAAAATTAATAATAACATCACACCGAGATAAATTCATAACAAGTCAAACACAGGTATACACAGTTAATTTGCCGTTTTATATATTTAACATTTCGCTTGGAAACATCTTGATGCCAAGCAAAAGAAAATACTTTGAACGAGAGGTAACTGTAGATTCTTACACTGTTCTTCCTTCTTACGCTGTCCTTAATTTATTTGTATTAAGAATGTCTGGTAAAGCACAAATAAACTTGTACAGAAAAAAATAGAAGATTGGCAAGGAAGACACAATCCGAAGTTAAAATATTAGGGGGCGGGGGACTAAGGAGAAAAGACACAGGACATCGGAGAAAATACAAGATTGACCAAATCAGTGACGAAATACAAAATTACAATTTAAGGGACATACTAGGGAGCGATACTTGCATAGAAGAAAATAGAAGAAGGTCGAAATGACTGCCATAACACGATATCATGATACTAGACTAGGCACTTGGGTTAGGTTAGGTTGGTACTAGGTGCCAACGAGAATAGAAGCAGACGAAGATGATTCCCACACATAAATAAAGTGGCCAATTTGAGCTAAGTGAAGCAAACATAGAAAGTGATAGTTGATACAAAGAGTACAAACGACAGGCCACGGATAACCTGCAGGTGAATAGAATCACCAAATATGTCAAAACAAGGCATAAACCTGACAAGAGGCAAATAAATCGGCAATGGACAAGAATGAGTCAATTTCTATCCTCCATTGAATCCAGCATTGAATTGCTACCAGCAATATCTTCTCCTTTTATTTCTATGTCATATCCTCAATGTTGTTGGAGATCAATTTAGATCTCAATAAATAACTCTGCTGATCAAAATAGGTATATCAACAGATGTCATACCACTATATTGTTTAGGATTAGGACACCAAATTAGGCTTCTGCCTAGTTCTCTGTAGACATCAAATTTACCAGCAATATGGAGGATGATGAGTAGGCCAACAATCCGGAACCGTATAATTTCGTATTTGGGTTCTAAACAATCCGGATAAGTGGATCGTTGGATGTCGAATAGAGGATCTGAAATAACGGATAGAGAATCGTACTGAAAGTTCGAAATCAAATTCTCTAAGAAAAAGAAGCGAGAGGAACATTTTTTGGGCAATGTTCTGAAATTTGTGGCTCTAATCATAGTTTTATACCTGTTAAAGGTATAAAATATATATTAAATATTATATTGTTATAGATAGAATTTCCCATTTCATGTGAGCTTTGCTAGATTAGTAAATATTTCATTGAGCAGATAGATTCTTCTTAAATGGCTAGCTGCAGAATGTCTGATAGTTCACTTATCGAATATTAAGAATTTGTACTAAATAGTATCAGAAGTATGCTTACAACTTTGATTTGCTGGATCATCAAATATGTCATTGAGCAGATATTATTCTACTAAATTACTCTATTAAACTAAGTAGCTGTAGAAGGTCTGATTGTTTACTTATTGAACACTATAGTCTGTCCAATTTCAAGATAGATCTTCTGTAAACGATGCCACGTAAACGGCGACAATTTACAGGGCCGAATCTATAACCACGAGTCACTGCGATTGCAGTAGCAATATCCACTTAGTCCGGCTATGACTGCAGCCTGCGGCACGACCAATCGTATGCTTGTGTTGAAGTGTCTACGTCCTGATCATACATGTAAGATTCTTTGCATTCACTCTATCTTGACATTGTATAGACTAAAAGAATGTGTACTAATTGTATGAAAGTTGTACCTAATTTTAAATTTGAACAAAAAGTATTAAATGTATATACTTAACAAATTTTTTAAAGTAAATAGCTGAAATATAGAAGACAATCAAAGATTTTGTTTTATATTTTGTAACAATTTGCTGAATATTTATACAAATTATGCAATATTTGAAAAATTAAATTCAGTTTCAATTTTTGTTGTTAACTTCCCTGTTAAAAATAATGCTGGGTAAATTTCTAATACAATCCGGCAATTTATTAAATAATGCGATGTCCAAGTAATGCAATGTAATGTATTGTAATGCACTTATAACTTGAGAAACTGGTATCTACTAATCAACTAAATTATTTTGATACGAATTTATAAACATTCTTATAATTTCGTAACATATCTCATGAAGTTCAGTAATTTTAAAATAAATTTATATAAAATTAGGGAAATCACCGAAAAATCTTGGCGAAATTCTAAACCACTTGATGAATTTTTGAAATATTTATTTGCATAGCGTAAAAATATATGAGTAAGTACTGATACCTGCAAACTAATTTTCATGAAAAGATAGATATATTTGGTAAAACTAGTCTTGAGCATTATTTAGTTTTAAATAACAAAACGTCCCAAACTTAAGAGACTTAAGAGAACTTATTATAATTCGTTGAAATATGATAAAATCAATACCTTTTTAGCAGAACATCGTAAGTCAATTCATTTCTGACAGCTAATTTCATTTCGTTTCCATAAGTAGCTATTAACGTTAGCTATTAGCTATTAAGATATTAACTATTGAGCTATTAAGCTATTAACCAATTAATTTATGTATTAATGTGGTTTTACCCTTTAACTTGCTTTATTTCTAAACCATAAGTGTAGCAGTTTATTATTAACCAATACTATATTATTATATTATAAACTAATATAAAACCATATGTGGAATTTGTTACTTACGATGTTCAGCCAAATATGTATCGAAATATTGAGTTCAGCTGAAATTCTGAAGACTTTATAAAATATAAGCATAAATAATACCAGTAAAAGTTCAGAGATTTCGAAATATATAGGGTGTCCCATAAGTGCAGCTAAAGCTTCATGTACCCAATGAAAGATGAACACAAAACTACAACACAAATGGCATTGTGAAAAATTTGACGAAATTTTAAAATTAATTATGAAATATTGAAATATTTCTTTGCATAGCATGAAAAATACAATAATAATAATGTATATATAAGTATTGAGTAATGAGTAATGAGAAAATTTAATGAGTAAATACTTAGAGCTGAAAACTAAGTTTCACGAAAAGACAAATAGAATTTGTTAGAACTAGTTTTCAGTATATATTTTTTAAATAATAGAAAATCCAAAACTTAAAGATATTTTACGAAAATCTAAGACATTTCACGAAATTATAAGAATTTGGTCGAAATATGATAACATTTTGAATTCAACTGAAGTCCTGAAGTACATGGTAAAAATACCATACATAATACCAGCAAAACTGGTACAAATGAACGAAATTATTTTTATAATTTCGTAACATATCTTATTATTATCTTATTATCTTAATTTTAGTTATTTCTAAAGGCATTTAAGTAAGTAAGTATATAACATTAGGAAAAATGCCGAAAAAGCTAACTGAAATTCCAAAAAAGTTTTAATTTAAAATTTTCAAATAAATATTTACATATCCCGAAAAATAATGAGTAAGTACTGTAACTACAAAATTAATTTCATAAAAAGACTGATACACACACAAATTACACATTACAAAACTCTTTAAACGCGCCGAGGATATAAATACAAATCCATATTTTGATTGAAAATCTGATTTTCGGAACAATTATACTGCTTTGTTAAAATTTGAGTCATTGATTGAATAGAATAGAATAAATTTAATGATGTAGCCACATCGTATATGTAGATATGAACGTTAAAGATCAATACAGAAACGAAAAACATACAACGATGAAACATGAAATTTCAAAAGTGAGAAGTGTGCAGGACATTTTTCTCGACATTTGTTACTAATAGCGATATTAATAAGTCTGATATCTAACCAGATAAGCCTCAAAATAACAGATGGCTTTATAGAAAAGAAATTACTTAAATCATATTAGGAAAGATAGACACCTACAATTCAAAATTATTCAAAATAATCAAAATTATAATCCTTGTAGCCTTACATTTCGAAAAATTAATACTTATTTGAAAAATGTAATTGGGAATTTTTAAATGTATCTACAGTAACGTCTACATTTGTTGTTATCATTCAACCGTTTCAGATATCGTTGGGCAAATTTTTAGAATTTCAGATTATTATGCAATGTAATAATGGAAATTATCAGACCTCTCATATAATGTTTGAAATACATTATACATAGGTGTAACTTTATTAAAAAAAAACTCTTTGCATTTCTAATTTCAAATGCGCTTCGTTCCTTATTTATTAATTCGTTCAATCTAGTGTCAATTAGTTATACCGTGCGATAAACAATTATTTAGATAAAGGGCGGCTATGGCTGTGTCAGTGTTATGGAACCTGTCAAAAAAATAATTTTGAAAAAGGGCTTGGATATGCATGCTTATAACATAAATCATGAATTGCTGCCACCAGATTTTAACATATACCTTGTACCCTAGCAGATATATTTTCAACATCTCAAGGCCCTCTTTTATCTAAATCATTGTTGATAGCACTGTACATTTTTCTTCTTCTTCTAACTAAAACATAAAACTATGTTCAGAAATATTAATCTTCAGTAACTTGAAATTGTTGATTTTAGAAATGGCGTTCAAAAATACTGAAACAGTCGACGGACAGTCGATACATTGCATACGGCCTTAGCAGAGATAACAACGGATAACAACGGCCTGAGCAACATTGCCTTAACAAAACATTGTTGCGATGACAGTTCTAAGTTTTATAATTCATAAAACACTGGTGAATCACAATGGGCATGATGTTAGCAGAATTACGTACATCATGAATGTATTATTATTATTTATTTATTTAGGTACCAATGGCATCCATAGTCATTAATGATATTGTCTGTATTAATTATGAGTCATAGATAATATTAAAATTTGATATGAAACTTAGTAATGTCACAATTTTTCTAAAGAAAAGCACAAATTTTATAACCTACTTGATTAATTTCTTTGCATATAAATAATGTAAGGACTAAATTTCAAAATTTCCTTGCTTGTAAGATTAATATTTGTAAACATTTTTTGTTGCACAGGAAATGTGAAGTATTTTTTTTAATATACGTAAAACAATTTAAAACTTGAAACCAGTGAAACTTATACTCGTACCTACCTATTTAATATTTTTGTTGCAAACGAAAAAGTGTGTAACTTCTAATTCCTACAATAACAAATTGATTGCAGTATCATTTTTAATATCCTTGGAAATTTTCAGTTGGCACAGTTTTAGTTTAATATACTGAACTTCAATTTACCATATTATATACAAGGTGTCACACAACTTTGTGGCATTAATCTAGGAGCATGCTAAGAAAGGCAAAAATAAATGAAAAGGCCTAGTTTAACCTCGAATAGCTCAGCAACGCTTCATTTTTTGGAAGTTCCATAAGTACCTATACCTTTTTTATGACAATAAAGCTAATTCACCGAAAAAATTTATATGATCTAAAAAAATCCTAACTTCAAGTTTTTATGTAGCATTAACTATAGATAAACCCCTGTGTCTACGGCACTGTGTTTACTCAGATGTTTGTAATATGTGTATGTGTATGTGCAAAATATCAGGTTTCCAAGTCTACTCTGGTAGAAATGTTAATAAAAAAACTAATTTGCTGAGTAACACTGAGTAACACAAGGGATCAGAAAAAAAAAATTACATTTTTATTTAATTTTACCTTTCTTAGCATACTCCTAGATATATTCCATGAAGTTGTGGGGCACTTTTTTTTACAAATTTAGACTTAAATTCTAAATCTAATTTTTGTCAAATTCGTAAAAAAGCGTGAATATCTCGGCCATTTTGACCTTGGGAAAATTGAAAGTGGACATGATGGTGGAACATGACTTGCTATTTCATTTAGTAGTGTCCGATTTTCGCCAGCTGCTCAGCTGCTATAGGAAAGTTAGGGAATCGGCCACATGAAAAAGAGTGTACCCCGGCCATTATATATTAACTGTATTATGTGTGCCTTGTATTTTTGACGTATGTAAACTTGTATGTAAGTATTAACATTAATAAACATATTATTATTATTATTATAATTATGACTGGGAAAATCGGCGGGTAAGTGAAATCAGATATTTTCCTACTGCAGTAGCGTACCGGAAGATTGAAAAAGAGGGGAAAATCTTCTGAATAATTAACTAGGATAAAAATTGAAAAAAATGTTGAGAAATTTCATTGATTAATAAGAGACATTCATTTGATATCATTTTGGAAACATTGGAAACATGCATAGATATACAGGGTGGTCACTTTTACGACGCCCACCATTAGGATCTATTAAACGGAAATATATACAGAGTTGGTCAAACAGGAGAAAAGTTTCTTATTTTCGTGCCTTGTAATATTCTGAAAAGAAATCCGGGATATCTTGCACGGTTTCTGAAATATCGGCGAAAAACCACAAAATTGCATTTTCTCTTTCCTTTTATAACTTTTCTATTTTTGAAGGAAATTTTACGAAACTTGGCAATCTTACATTTTTCGACATAAACTTCCTGACGATAGTGCCAAACATTTTCTGTGCCAACTAGATGCCCAAAATTTCATAGCCAACTTTGGATTTTCTTTTGGCCGCCATAGTGGATTTTAATAGCATTAAAAAAGCGAAAAATTCCGATTTCAACCATGTATAACACATGCGTAATTTGACATTTTATTCGATTCCACAAACGCCGAAAAGTTGGATCTGGCTGTTTCGGGATACAATTCACCATAAATTCTAACTGTGACTGTCGCATTTCTGTAATTCCTTACATGGAGATTGTACATGTCAATGTTTTCATGTTGAGGATAATATCTTGACATTTTCAGTAATCAAAGATACTATCTCATTTTTTTCACTATATACACAATAAAATTTCTCAGTTCTCAAGTTATTTTCTTTGTGTGAAGAAATGTCAAAATGGTAATATGTTATTTTCCATGGCAACTTTATTTTTGGAGAAGTTCACAGCAATTTGATTTTTGAAATTTATTTAATTAATTTTTTTAATTATCGATGTTTGGTGGTACCCATGTGTTATACATGGCCTAAATCGGATTTTTTTGCTCTTTTGAATGCTATTAAAATTCAATATTGCGGGAATAAGAAAATCAAAAGTTGACTATGAAAATTTGGGCATCTAGTTGGCGCAGAAAATGTTTGGCACTGTCATCAGAAAGCTCACGTCGAAACATGTAAGAGCTCCAAGTTTCGTAAAATTTCCTTCAAAAGTAGAAAAGTTATAAAAGGAAAAGGAAAATGCAGTTTTCGGTTTTTCAGCGATATTTCAGGAACTGTGCAAGATATCTCGGATTTCTTTTCATAATATTAAAACGCATGAAAATAAGAAACTTCTCTCTCATTAGACCTATTCTGTATATATTTCCGTTTAATAAATCCTAATGGTGGGCGTCGTAAAAGTGACCACTGTGTATGTATACAAAGATATACAAACTGTGAGAGGGATCAAAATTTTGGTCGCAAGGCAAAAATTTTCTGCCTTTCAATTGTCATATTAGTTAACCAAATAAGACGATGTTAATTAACGTTGTTCCAGCCGACCATTTTAATAATGAAGAGCCTGGCCACAAATAAACAACTTTCGTTTAAACAATTTTTATTTTTGATTGTCTTGAACCGTTAATGTTATTTTATAATATGCGTTGTGTCGCATTGAAATAAATAATTGTTTAGGGTACATTATTAAATACTGTCTTTGTAATTGATTATGTATCACTTCCTGGAGAAAAGTGCACTCTTCTTAATTCCGCAATAAAAAGTACAGTTTCTTGTTTAAATATACTTTGAACAAATTTTACGTTCAAAAATAACTAGTACATAAGTATATCTATCCGTCTGTCTATTAGTATCTTTACTTCCCAGCAGTATCAAAATTGCAATAGCCTATTATTGCTATCAATTGAACTGAGCCATATTCATTATCTGTTGGTAATTGTTTTTGATTACTTATATTATAATATGATAATATATGACATTGATATGTAGTGTTTCCTGACGTGTGTAAACTTTGTAAATACGTACTGGCATTAATAAACTATTACTATTAAAATATTACTATATAACTTAGAGCTTTCAACGAAGACTTAATAAATTTTGTAAAACTGTAAATTTAGCAAAATAGTTTTTTCTTTAAGTAATTTTATTTTACGTGATATGATCATATTTGCTGCTTGCTGAATTCATTTATAACTTTGTTCAAAAGATATAATATATTTGGTATTTTGCTTTTACTTTATATTTTCAAGGGAATATATTTTTTGTCTTGATTATATTGCAAATAGTGATAATAAATATGTAATGCACGGTTGTAATTTATGAGGATCTGCAGCGTATGTAAGTAATGGCGAGGGCAATTAAAGTAGATAATCAGGCAATCAGGCATAGATTAATAATAAGATTAATATTGGAGCACATATCGGGCCCTAGGATGGTACCTGCATGCGCTCATTACTCTTCATCAGTATCATTCAGGCGCGATAATTACTCGCATTCAGTAGTAATCAATAATAATCTACAGTCGTCAGCTACCGAGCTAATTGGCCATTTCAGTTTTCCATCTTTCATTCGCTCCACGGACGCATCGCGATCCGCACAAATAATAAAAACGGGCACGGTCCACGGCCGCTGTAAACGTATACACATAAAATGACGATGCTCATATGTACGTGCACGTAAAGGCAATAATAAATTATACAATATTTATTGAATGTGCAATAGTTAATGGTACGATTAAACCCTGCGTGTTTCGAGCAATATTACTTAGTCGTCGCTATTTAGATTGCGATATGCATTACAATAGATAAGTTCGCGATGTTACGTAAAGAAGGCCTAATAAAGGATGCCAAAGGGGGCCGCAGGCACCGCCTAGGATGCGGCGACATTTAGAGTGACAGGAGGACGTTACGTCACCCGTGCAACTAGACCGCGAGTCACGCCATCTTCGTCCGGTGGGTCATGGCTACTACTTGCCATTGTTGATTGTTTGGAAACGCCGAAATGAAGAATTGCGCCCGTCGTCTTCGAAACCCCATATTCCGAGACCCACATATGCGCGAGTGTGAGAGGATTTGTTCATTTTAATTACTACACGTGTTAGGAAATTGTCGTTTAAATGGTTTCTGCGGCAATTAACGAAACAATGCCCAGACACGCACAAGTATGACCGTTTATTAAAGCTAATTTGTAAGCGTTGCAAACGGCGAATGTAGGCTGTGCAGATGCGCGTGCATAATCTGGAATTAAATGTGAGCACACAAGTCGCAGCAAGATGCGAAAAGTGTTATTATAGATAAACTAAATTACGCTCTGTAATTGGGAACACGTATAGGGAAAGAATCCGAGTGTGCGACTAATTTTTATATAAAATCAAAAACGTACAGATTCCAGGAGGTGTTAAGAGCATTGCAAGGTCACGTTCTGTGATTCCCAACAACCGATAAGATCGGTAACAAGTTGCCAGTGAACAGCTTCTAATGGTCGTATTTTGCAGCGAGTCCTCCGTCCTCAAGCAATGCAGAAAATAGCTGAGATAAGGATTTTTATATTTTAACTCGCTCTTTCGTGCGTGAGACTTGGAGGATATCGGCTCTCTTTTGATTTTTCCGACAAGATGGGTATCTTTTAATTATGGTACATAATATGGTACGTACCACGTGCACGCACCTACCGAGGCCTCCGCTTGGTGCGCGATATTCTCTCATGGAGTGGGGAAACAAATTACGTGCATTAGGATGATACAAATAGTCAACGTAGGAAAGGACAAGTTAGTCACATTCAATTGCATTATTATTTATCACGGACGGTGTAGGTGAGGTTCAGCGGACACTTCCATATGGCTGGTACGCCACAACACGCCGCGACAAATCACCGCGCGGGACAGTTCGCACGACCCCTGACCTACCACAATAACCATTGCCAATCGTCGCAATTATGACCCTATGGTGCAGACGTATTATTTCATAACAGATCATTACTTGAAAACGGCATTCATATGCGTGTCATCTCTACATTTCTTCAACGTGCACCTTAAGCCTTAGCTGCAGTATCTATATAACTAAATTTAGAGACATATACCTCACTCATCGCAAGATTAGAATTAAACTTCATATCAACGTATCATTAAGACATATCTAATCATTATTAATATTCATTTAGATATTCTTAATCATTCATTCATTCATTCACATTCATTGATATTCATTCATGGATATTCATGGATATTCATTCATTCATATTCATTCAGTCATATTCATTCATATTCATTCATTCATATTCGTTCATTCATATTCGTTCATTCATATTCGTTCATTCATTTTCGTCACTTCATATTCATTCATTCATATTCATTCATTCATAATCATTCATTAATATTCATTCATTCATATTCATTCATTCATATTCGTTAATTCATATTCGATCATTCATATTCGTTCATTTATTTTCGTACATTCATATTCATTCATTCATATTCATTCATATTCATTCATTCATATTCGTTCATTCATATTCGTTCATTCATTTTCGTCACTTCATATTCATTCATTCATATTCATTCATTCATATTCATTCATTCATATTCATTCATTAATATTCATTCATTCATATTCATTCATTCATATTCGTTAATTCATATTCGATCATTCATATTCGTTCATTTATTTTCGTACATTCATATTCATTCATTAATATTCATTCATTAATTTTCCTTCATTCGTATTCATTCATTCATATTCATTCATTCATATTCATTCGTTCATATCCATTCATATTCATTCGTTCATATTCATTCATTCATATTCATTCTTTCATATTCATTCATTCATATTCATTCATTCATATTCATTCATTCATATTCATTCATTCATATTCATTCATTCATATTCATTCATTCATATTCATTCATTCGTATTCATTCATATTCATTCATATTCATTCATTCATATTCATTCATTCATATTCATTCATTTATATTCATTCATTCATATTCATTCATCATCATTCATTCATATTCATTCATAATCATTCATTCATATTCATTCATTCATATTCATTCATTCATATTTATTCATTCGTATTCATTCATTCATATACATACATTCATATACATTCATCCATATGCATTCATTTATTCATTCATATTCATTCATTCATATTCGTTCATTCATATACAATGAGTCAAATTCATTCATATTCATTTAGTCATATTCATTCATACTCATTCGTTCATATTCATTCATTTATATTCGTTCATTCATATTCGTTCATTCATCGTTCATTCATATTCGTTCATTCATATTCCTTCATTCATATTCCTTTATTCATATTCCTTCATTCATATTGCTTTATTCATATTGCCCATTTTCTGTCCAATGGCTCAGACTACCCATTTGAGTCTGAGGATCTAGGCGAACCTGACTACATCAGGGGATTTGTATAGTTGTGCTAATTCGTGGTTATATCTTATGCGCCAACCATCCTCTTCCTGAAGAGCCCAAAAGGTTCTACGGAGAATCTTTCTTTCGAAACGAAGCAATGTTTCCTAAAGCTGTTTTGTTAGTGTCCAACTTTGGCAGCCGTACGTTATTATCGGCCTGATAGTAGCTTGGTATACTTTTATTTTAGTTTGCCTGTTCGCCAGCGACGATTTTAAGGTACTCAGGAGGGCATAGTATGCTTTGTTACCCGCTATGATCCTGTTCTGGATTTTGACCGCGATGTAATTGTTTGTGTTTAGGTTCCTTCGCAGGTATTTAAATTCTTGCACTGTTTCAAAATTCTTATCCTTCATTGTTTTGTTTTGTCCAAGTCTTCTCGGTGCCCTCATGGGTAGAAGTTTCGTTTTGTCCTCGTTGACGGCCAAGCCTACCTTCCTTGCTTCTGTTTCTAGTGCCAGGTATACCTCCTTTAGGTCTAGTATTGTTCTGCCCACTATATTGATATCGTCCGCGCAGCCCACTATCCACAGTTAGCCATGGTCATGTGTGTTAATTTTACTAATTTACTTGGTATACCTAGTTCCACCATTGCTGTATACAAGGCCTCCCTGTCGATGCTGTCGTATGCTTGTTTAAAGTCTACCAAGAGTTGGTATATTAGTATGCTGTGTTCCCATCCTTTCTCCATAATTTGTCATATAATGAACAGTAGGTCGATAGTGGACCGATTCTTCCTGAAGCATGCCTGGTATTCCTCTATTATGTTGTCTGCGTATAACGCGATACCTGTCCTCACGATATTTGAGAAAATCTTGTATGCGGAGGATAGTTATGATATCCCGCGGTAGTTGTTGCAGTTTAACCGCTCTCCTTTCTTGTATACTGGGCATATTATTGATGTACTCCATTCCGTGGGCATCTTTTCTGTTTGATATATTTCTGTGATAAGAAGATACATTTGTTCCAGTGTCTATTCGCCCCCATGTTTTATCAATTCCAGTGGTATGTTGTCTCCCCCCGGTTCCTTATTATTGCTCATGGTGTTTATGCTTTCTCTGATCTCCTGTCTTGTTGGCTCTGTTATTTGGGGTTGTGCTGTTAGAAAGGGGGGGTATGGGGTTCTATCTGGTTGTGGGCTACGTGTTAGTAAGTCAGAGAAATACTCTTTTCATCTTTTCAGGATTTCAGACTGCTCCGTGATACATTTCCCTTCTTTATCTTTACATAATTCTAGCTCTGGGTGGTACTCATTCTTAGTGTTTCTGAGGATTTTGAAGAGTGCTTTCGTTTCCTTTGCAAGGCTTGCCGGTTCCATATTTCGAAGTTGTTTAACCAGTCTCTCAAGTTTCTTTCTCCTGCATTTTTTTTGCCGTCCTTCTTGCCTCTTTGTATTTCTCTTCTGTTCGTCTTGTACACCTGGTCAGTAGCACCTTTCTGTCCCACCAGACCTCTTTAGGGCTTCGTTGTTCTGTGCCCAGTGTCTTCTCGGCCGCTTCTGATATTACGGATTTGAATTTATTCCACGATTGATCAATATCTCTGTCCTCTACCTCTTATCTTCTTCTGTTGTATCTATGATAGATCTCCTGTTGGAACTCTGCTAGTTTATCATCCTCTTTAAGGTGTTCTAGGTTGTTCTTAGGTGATCTTAGTTCCGGTCTTTCTCTTGTGCTGTCGTTCAACAAATTCGTTCGTTCGTGGGATTGAAGCCTTTAACTTTGTCCCTGAAACTTTTCCCAACCATGAATATCACCCCAAAGGTGTGAGTATTTTCATTGGTACCACTATAGTATACGTCCCAGTTTCTCTCCGTAGTTTTCCTTGCCTTGTCCATCTCATTTCCTGTAGGGCCATTAAGCCCATTTTGTATTTGTCGAGCTCTCCAATGGTTGTCGGCAAGGCACCTACTTGGTACAACGTTCTCACATTCCATTCATATTCATTCATTCATATTCATTAATTCATATTTATTAATTCATATTCATTCATTCATATTCATACATTCATATTCTTTCATTCATATTTATTCATTAATAATCATTCATTCATATTCATGCATTCATATTCATTCATTAATATTCATTCATTCATATTCTTTGATTCATAATCATTCATTCATATTCATTCATTCATATTCATTAATTCATATTCATTTATTCATATTCATTCATTCATATTTATGTATTCATATTCAATCATTCATGTCCATTCATTCATATTTATTCATTCAAATTCATTCATTCATATTCATTCATTCATATTAATTGAGTCATATTCATTCATATTCATTTATACTCATTCATTCATATTCGTCCATTCATCGTTCATTCATATTGGTTCATTCATATTCCTTCATTTATATTGCTTCATTCATATTTCTAGAAAACGGCATTTATATGCGTGTCATCTCTACATTTCTTCAACGTGCGCCAAAGCCTTACCTGCAGTTATATCAACGTATCACTAATACATATCATATCACTATTAATATTTATTTACAAACTCATAATCACATTCGTATTCATATTTTATGGAATTTTACCCAAATACATATTCATTGATATTTATTCATTCATTCATACTCATTCATACATGTTGTTTCATTCATATTAATTCATTTATATTTGTTCATTCATAACACATTTATTTATTCATATTCATTAATTCATATGCAGTCATGCATATTTATTCAGTCATATTCATTCATACTCATTCATTCATGTTCATTAATATTCATTTATTCATATGCATTAATTCATATGCATTCATTCATATTCGTTCATTTATATTCGTTCATTCATATTCCTTCATTCATACTCGTTCATTCATATTCCTTTATTCACATTCCTTCATTCATATTCGATTATTCATATTCGTTTACTCATATTCAGTTATTCGAGTGAAAAACATCCTCAATTCACGTATTTTATAGAATATTTTATTCAGTTTTGTCGAAAACTTTTAGAAGTTACACATTTATTTTTTATAATATCCAGTCGGTGAAAAGTCAAACAGACATTTATTGTCAAATCAACATTTTAAAAGGCGGATTCCAGTGTTTTTGTGCCAGAAGGGGTTTCAAACGAAGCCCCAGAAGCACTGGAAAAGTTGGATCGTGTCCATGAAGTTAAAGGTCGATGCTGTATGATGTTGATTTTGAATGAACTAAAAGTTAAAATTCACTAGTCGAATCAAGAAAATTTTATTTCACTTGAAGATAAACAACTGCTTATGATGTGTGCTAAGAGGTATATAACGTCAGTTTAAAACGTCAGAATTGAATAAAATTATTTTACTAGGATTATCATTATTATCTCTATTGTAGTGAACTTTTTCAAAGTGATTAAAATAATTCATCTTTAAATTTCATATATTCAGGGTGAGTCGAGAGGAACGGACCAAATTCCAGGAGTGTATTGTACACGTAAAAATAATTTAAAAAAAACATATGTTGTTATCCGATCTTCATTTGTTTTCAAGTTGCAGTTTCAAATCTTGAATATGCAAATGTGGTGTTTGTCTATGGTTTTTGTAATGGGAGTGCTACAGCTGCTCTTGAAAGATATCGTCAACGTTGTCTACATCAGAAAACTCAGGATAAAAATGAATTTATCCGACTGTTCAACAAACTGTTCGAAACTATCACTTGAAAACAAATGAAAATCGGATAGCAACATTTGAGTTTTTACGTGTACAATACACTCCTGGAGTTTGGTCCATTCCTCCCGACTCACCCTGAATATATAATTTTCACAAATTTGTTGTGATATTTCGAAGTTTCTCGATTGTTTCGAGAATGTTTTTAAAATTCAACAGTTTTGTCGTTGTTATAGCAATACACATATTTATGTTACTACTAAACTACGATTACGAACACTAAACAATATTTTACACAATAAAATCATAATTTTTTTCCAATTATGGACACTCGAAATTTTCATAGTTTTAAATAAATTTGACAATGTTTTTCATATTCATTCATATTCATTCATTCATATTCATTCATTTATATTCATTCAATCATGTTCGATCATTGATATTAATTCATTCATATTCATTCAATCAGTTTCATTCATTCATATTCATTCAATCAGTTTCATTCATTCATATTCATTAATTCATGTTCATTCAATCATGTCCATTCGTTCATATTCATTAATTCATATTCATTTAATCATATTTATTAATTCATTCATATTCATTCATTCATATTCATATATTCATTCATATTCATGCATTCATTCCCATTCATTCATTTATTCGTATTCATTCATTTCTATTCATTCATTCATATTTATTCATTCAGTCAGTCATATTCAGTTATATTCATTCAATCATATTCATCCGATCATATTGATTCATTCATATTCATTCAATAATATTCATTAATTCATATTCACGCATTCATTCCTATGCATTCATTGATTCATATTCATTCATTCCTATTCATTCATTCATTCATTCAGTCATATTCAGTCATATTTATTAATTCATCAATCATTTATTCAATCATGTCCATTTATTAATATTCATTCATTCATATTCATTGAATCATGTTACATTCATATTCATTCAATCATATTTATTCATTCATATTCATGCCTTCATATTTTAAATTAGACACATGTTGTGTGTACCAGTACGAACTAGTTATTAAAATATTCACTAATTTCTATTTGTAGCATGAAAATTAACGTATATTTTATGAATGTACACTAAGGTGGTCGTAAATATGAACTTTTGAATACGAACTTTTTGAACAATTTGCGTCAGCCCTCCAAAGAAATGAAAAAAAGTGGAAACTCTCAATCCAATTGATTAATATAAACACATGCCAGTAAATAATTTAAATTTCCCATTTGAAATACATGGGAAAAAACCCTTATATTTATAAAAATTCGTGTTCACTTTGAGCTAAAAGTCTTTCATAATGTATTTAATATTAAACATAGAATAAAATGCAGCTTTAAAAAAGAAAAATAATTGAAAGATTTTCAAAATGACAAATGCTCAACAACTTTTTTCGGGCTGTGATTTATTTTTATCTTGGTAAACTGATTGACTTTCAGTCAGTGGCTGACGTAAGTATTTAAACAATTTATTGAATCTGTCAAGAAGGAAAAAGAAATAACACAGTAAAACAAATTACAAAATGCTTGTGTTCAAATAAGCCGGATTTCAAGAAACAACATTTGTGTAGTAACACTTGTGAACACCAAAATAAATAACAGTCCATGGCTGTTAAATTTTAACGGCCGTGCCTGATATCAGTTAAATAACAACCATGGAGACAGTACCAATAATATGTAATTACAATTAAGTATAACGAAAAGATTCTAAAAAGATGTTGAACATTTGCCATTTTGAAAATCTTAATTTTTTTTTCCGAAGCAACAATTTATTCTATGCTTAAAACTGAATATATTTGGAAAGATTTTTAGCTCATAAACTGAATAGTAGTTTTCAGAAAAAAGGGGCCTTTTCCCATGTATTTTAAATGGAAAATTTCAATTTACTACTGTGTTACATCAATCAATTGGATTGAGAGTTTCCACTTTTTCAAAAATTTCTTTTGAGGGTTGACATAAACTAAATTCAAAAGCTCATTTTTACGGACACCTTAGTGTAAATTCATAAAACATATGTTAACTTTCATGCTACAAGTAGAAATCAGTGAACCTTTAAATAACAAGTTCGTTCTGGGAAACACAACACGTCTAATTTCGGGGCAAATGTTCATAATTCAAATCATTTACATATTTATGAACCCACTTGGTTAGATTAATTCAGAATGCAATTTTCAATCGACAATCTATTGCTTCTGAAAGTAATCTATTATCTAAATATAAATAACGAATTTACTTGCGATTGCAGTCATATTCATGATAAAATTAATAATACTTTTATTGATAATAATTAATAAATATCTCGAGGTAAGCAACAATTCCGATTACGGAAGTAATATTGCAGAAATCAAGAGAAATTATTATTTACTATTGATAAGCATAACAGGCATTATAAATTATCAAATGTAAGGACTTTGATCTGAAGCTACCACTACATAGGTACACATTATAATTTTTATGTTTCGTAAATTTTTGCATAATTCATTCAAATCTTTCAAATTCGAATTTTGATTTTAATTTTAATTTACAAATTCTGCTAATTTTATGTCAATAGTTCAGAATTTCAGTTAAACTCAATACTTTACCATATTTCGACGAATTTCTTATAATTGATTAGTGTTAGAGGCTCTCACTTCCTGATACTTGACTAATATTTATCTAAGAACTACCTACAACTTTGTTAATATCACATTTCAACTTGAAACTACGAATCTACTCGATTTGTAGTCGAGTCGATGAAAGCCGAGTCGATGAAAATAATCCGGTCATGACCTTGGTCGAAACTATGGTGACTATAAATAAATAAATGTAATATTAACAGAGTTGTTAGTTTCTTATTTAAGTATTAGAAATTCTTATAGTTTTGTGAAATATTTTGGATTTACGTAAAACAATTTCAAGTTTTGGACGTTCTCTTATTTAAAAACAATCAGACAAAATGCTAGTTTAATCAAAATGAGTTTGACATGATATTTAGTTTGGAGCTATCAGTACTTCCTCATTATTAGAGAACGGATTTTGTTCAAACTGCATATCTTATAATTCATGCATATCTTAAAATACGATTAATAATGTAGATGAATTGAAGCATTTATAGATAAGTTGCACTAATTAATTATTACATACATTGCATTTATTGCATATTTTGGCATTTAATACATATTGTAGCATATTTTGCATATCTACTTTATTTAGGTAATATGCTTTATTTATTTGCAGTAACTACCATTTTACGTCATCTTTGCGTAATGATGATTTTGTTGTCAAAATATAATTATTGCATAAATACAAATTTATGCAAAGAAAACTAAAGAAAAATAAACCAATACCAATATTTCGCAGTTTTCTTCTCTTCCAGAGATCCTCGGCCCTTTTTTTCATGTCTTTATCACTTGAAAATTCGCATCCTTCTAAACGATTGGGACGTACTGTGCCCAAACTATGAATATCACATTTATCAACTTCAATTTGTAACTGCAAACTGTTGGACCAATTACCAAAGTATATCTTGTGATACTTATTTCTTGGAATTATTTTGCCTAACTGCAAGACAACATTTCCACTGACACCAATATCTGGAAGGTCAGGATCGTGATCTACAGCACCACAGTAGAGCTCCCAGTTGTACCCAATTCCATCAGACCCACATAACACGAAGGCTTTGAATCCCCATTTTTTAGGTTTTGGTTTTATATACTGTTTGATGAAATGGGATCCTTGTATGGTGTCATTTGCTCATCCACACAAATTTTCTCCCCCATTGGGATTATGTTGAAGTTTTCGAACACTTTGTCAATAAATGGGCGGATTTTGTATAATTTGTCATTGCTTTTAGCAATATCAGTGTTGTTATTAAAATGTAATTTCGCTTTTATCTGCTCATAGCGGTTTCTTGGCATTGTCTCTGCCACCTTCGGCACCTGTGTAGCTCGGTGCCAAAACATTATTGTACGAGGTAAGCCATAAATGGACATCAGGAATGTAATTCCTATAAATCGTTCCAATTCTTCTACTGACAATGAAAGAGGCCTGTTCAAATCAGACTGGAGCGCATATAGGTTACTCTGTTCCACCATATGTTCCAATATGACTCGATCAATAAACTTTCGAAAATAATATAAAGGGAGGCCAACTTCTTCAGGTCCATCCGGTAACTTGTAACGGTCTGGTTGTGCCTCCGACGGAAACTGTCTTATTATTAATTGCGCGCCTTGACCTCCACCGTAAGCAACCATACTCACACTTTTTTTTAAACGTGACGTGTTTCCGGTATGCGTGATTTTTAAAAATCGTCGGCGAGACGCCACCATGATGCAGAAACTAGATACCTTCCCTATAGTGCGGACGTGCCACGAGGTCACAGTTTTCCTTGGTATATCACAAACCGGTTTCCGGGATATAAAACGTGTCCTCATTTAACTACCCTTAAGGGGATTGACGGCACCAAGCGCAAGGCAAGGGAGGGTACTGTGCGATTCAACTCCATACGCTCACAACATCAGAGCGTTTTTTTTGGGTAAGGGCTAAGTAACCCAGCCAGCTAGGTTTTGGCTAGGGGCAGCGACCATCCTGCCAGAGTTATCTGAAGACCGCAGCTAGTGGCGGCATCCAGGTTTGAGAGCCGAGTCCAGAACCGTCAGCGAAGTCACGCACGAGGAACACAGGCCAGATCTTTATATATTTTTTTGTTCTCATTTGATACTTTAATTTCGTTTGATATATCGTTTTTTTTTCTTTTGTGTAAAATTTGCGTTGCGTGTTTCGTGCCGTATGTGTTTTGCGCTTTGGTAAGAAAAACGTCGCTTCGACGGCCCTTCGAATCGCGCGTTACGAATTCGCGGGATTCGGCCGAATCTGGTGAAGGCGGCGCGATAAGGTTGCGGGCGGAGGAATTTATTTCAGGAAACGTACGCACGGTGTCCTGTCTTTTGTGTGAATAAACGCAGATATTTTACACCACAAAATTCACACCTGTTATTTTTTGTTCCCCCCACGTTTTCTCAATCGGGCATTCTTTCAGCTTAACTTCCTGTTCTCACTGCGAGATTTAAATCTGGTCGCGTGGGCGCCAGATGGTCAGCCGTCGCGACAGTTCGTAATTTCTGAACTTCGCTGACTGTCTGCCGTCAACCCACGCAGGTAGGGTGGAGCCCCCCTTTGCGACGAAGTAGTGGCGAGGTTAAAATTACGCGGAGCCTTTTTTTAACCCCCCCACTCTCCGACACCGAGAGCCGGCCCTCGTCGCTGCTTCGAAGGGACCCTCCACTCGCTCCGCGCCCTAACGCGCTGATTGCCCTTCAGGCACATCACAAACTGTCCTTTCCACGGTAATACAGGTCGAATTTGACGTGCCTTTCCAGATATCTATTTTACTAACCCTCTTTTTCTTTTTCTTTTTTTTTATATATTTCTCTGTGCAGAAATATCTGCCAGTGCCAGTTCCATAGGATCTTCTTCACCAAAGTTATTATTGTTGCATGGATCGTTCACAAGTAAAATGGCATCCTCTTCATCACTATCGCTCAATAGCGGATCATTAGAGTCTTCAAGATGCTCTATGACTTTAGTGTATATTTTAGAATGTTTTGTTTGTGAAGTTTTTCCGTAGAACATTGACGAATTGATGGTGAAGACACCGAAATCATTAAATGGTATGTCGCTCATTGTGGCTTCCTGTAACTTTGAAGTAACACCTATTTTTGGTTGCCAATATGTACATAATAATAATTATTACCTTTCAAATGCACACACACAACAACTAAATCTACACCAAATCACTAATATATTTTGTTAACAAATATAATAATTGTTTTGCACTTAATTACCACTGATATTTTGCTCATCAGTTGGAGGCCATTACTGGCGAGTTACATGAAATATATTTTTAAAATCTTCAAAGATATCCTCTAGATGGCACAATGTGTATGACACTATAAAGCCATGATGTTACTTGAAAGTCACAGCCGGCCACAAAGGATTTATAACTCGTATTTAAATAATACTAAGGAAAATGTGAGAGGGATAATTAGATTTTGACAACAAAATCATCTTAAATTATGCAAAGATGACGTAAAATGGTAGTTACTGCAAATAAATAAAGCATATTACTTACAACATTTTGAGAAATCACAAATATTTTTAAACCTTTCTAGTGTAATGTACAGATATACAGAGCCATAAACATGTAATTGTTTGTTCGATAAGATATTACTTTGGAACGTATTTTCTGATATACCATGACTTTATTTTTAAACATTATCTATTTTTCAAAAGCAGTAAACGGCAAAATGCAAAAATATTTTCTCTAGAAAATAATTAAAACAGCTGTAATTTTTTGTAGAGTTGTCCGCTAATCTTCGGATTAAAGGCAGTAAACAGCACAGACGTAAGACTATAAAATAAGCCTAATTTCGACGTTACTGCTTTCAACTTTCCGCAAACTTCACGCACCTCAGTTATATGGGTATTATTTTAACTAATTTGATTTAGATTCTTCAGAATTTCAGCGCCACCAATTTTTTTAATATATTTCGACGTAATTCTTATTATTTTGTGAAATGCCCTGGATTATCGTAAAAAAATCTTGTTTTGGCTTAACGAGGGCTCACTTTTTAATTTGAAAACAAATAGTTGGCATTGTTTGTGTGGTTTTGTGTGGTATCTATTTGATTTATTTATAATGAAACGTTTATACACAATGCATAATAATTTTAATACAAATTCGACATTCTGATATTCGAAACTACGGAATGATTACGTAGATATTCGGTGGAGGTTATATTTTATGTATATCTTTATGCTAGTCGGAATGTTGGCTAAAATTGATTAAACTTCTTTGGATGTTGCAGAAGCCCCAAGGTTAAAAAAAATCCATTTATAATCAAACTTGGTACACAACTTGGCCCAAGTTGTAGCTTATTGGAAATACCATGTTATAATTTTCGACTCTCATAGTTATTATATGTAATTAAAACGAAATACGGTTATTATGCCTTGATTGAGGTGGTCAGTGCGTTGAACTTAAACGTATTAATTCAATTTAAGGAACATAAAAGAGGCGAAGCACTGCGAAACGTCGAACCGTTTAAAGTGTATCCGTGAAATTTCGCCCGTCCGTGTGTGTACACCACGAAATATAAATCATGCAGGCATTGTTCGATTAAGTTTTTCTTCCTGGAACAAATACGAAACTTATCTCGGCGTGTAATACATCATCCGCTGAGGAATTAAACAAACAGGGGGCTGGACGAGATACCGAGATAAGCTCGTGGGGAATTGGAGAACAACATTGCCCACCCATGAGTCGTTCAGCATTAGTGCAAGGTAATTTATAGTTATTGGGAAATAGTAATTATTACGTCTCCTTTCACGATATTCGCTTCTAGAGTGTAGGTATATGTGGAATCGGGCATCAGTAGGTATATTGGTTAAATATATTATGTGCTGTATAAAAAGTAAACGCATATCTATAATTTAATTATTGTAATTATCATTAATAACAAACCATAAATAAGTAATAAAATTATAGACGCAAAGCAACGCTCGTGGGAATTGGTACAGATGAATTTTAAAGTTGCCAGTCCATTAAATTTTCGCCCGCGCCGGATTGAAGATGCAAGTGGCAAACTACTCTAATTACAAGACCGATTCGTTTCGGCGCTGTCCGTAATTACCACGAAATTATCCATTAATTTAGCAGATTTATCAACCTTGCGCAATTATTTTTTTATCAATTACGACGCGTCCTAATCTCATCAGCCTTTCACCAGCCAGTGCCATAAATCTAATCTATATTTGTTATATTACATATGCCACAGCTCTGTAATTATGAAAGTGTAACACTCACGATCCTCCGGAGATCGACCGCTACGATATTGATATATGGATTCACTCGAGCATGTCCGTTTTTTAATGAATTGCCTATAAAAATGTACTAATTTATAAATATGTAGACAATAATTTATTATTTGTGTGGGTGGTGTCGGCGCGTAGTTTTAATTGTTTAACTTTTACTGCCCATATATAATTATCCTGCCAGTTTATATTACTAATTTCCCGGATGAGATATTAGACGTTAATTTCTTTTAACAAGTACTTTCGATTCTTATAAAGCGAATTATATGACGTGTTGAGATAAATGCTTATTTGCAAAACGTATAAAAATGTCAAAATGCGACAAGTTTGAAACAAATGTTTTACAAATTATCGCAGAAATAAACATCATTATGCAAATTGGATTGCTTCATGAATACTGGGGTATTTTTTAGGTGTGCTAAATGGTGATTTAATACATTTATCGCGGCCATATTAGTTGCCATATAAAAACTTAGCCAGTTAAAAATATCCCGACGTTCTGAAGCGTATAATTGCTACATAAAATCAGCATACGCGCTGTTAATATATCATCATTAATTTACAGTCCCGTCAGAGCCATAAATGTACTTCAAATGTAACAATTTCGCATTAATATGTAACGATATATTTCATATCCTTTCACATTTCCACTTATTACAGATTCACACAATTATGGTCATAATCACACCAAGCGGTCGCATTTTTAGCAGCGCACCTCGTTTATTTCTCGTTCTGTCCTACACACGCGTTGTGGGTGGTGAGGGTGTATAAAAGAACGGCGTTCTTTCAGCAACGATCCTTGGGAATACTAATGGAAAACTGCAGGAAGGAAGTTTAAATCATATTTTCAGATAATATTTCAATTTCATTCGCTTCATTGGGATTCCGTGCCGTGATGGATAAATTCAGGAGCCGCATAATTAAATTGTGAAAACAATTCCTCCCATAAAACAATGGTTTTATCGCACCTCTTCCCAGATATCCGGCGTGATAGCCGTTGCCGTTTTTCTAATGTAGTACGATGACTTCTAACATATGCACGAAACGTACATAAACACTGCGCACGTTAAATGTATGCAAAAGAGGCTAATAATTAAAACCACGTCCACTTTCAATTATTGGCGTAATTGGCATTAGTTAGACCGCCATTTCCCTGCTGAATATTTTATTGCACAGGCCTCATGTTAATATGAATAATTCTAGAAATGTCAACGAGTCCTCAACACAGTTGTCAAGTGTTTACTCAAATTTTATAAAACTTCCACATTCAACATTACAAGTTTCACGGCGCACTTGAAATCCAAGATACGAGCAAATAGATTAAATAATGCCATGAAAGTTACGCTTGAGTAGGGCCCATAAAACTACACAAAAAAATGTGTATTATTTAACCAGAAATTATTTTAATGATCGATGATTATAGTATATTTGAGTCCATCAGAAATTTTCTTGATAAATTTTTGCAAATAATGATTTTTGAGGAATATTTGGAGAGCATTGTGATGAAAAACTCAATGGTTTCATAATAATTATGATAATGATAATTATAAATGATAATACTTGTACCATTAAACGTGGATACTAGACTGGATAAGATTGCCTGCAAGTACCCGTAATAATAGCTAAAATTATCTGATTGTGTAGTGTATTGAATGGCTGAAAATTCTCATTATTAGTAAACGTTAAGAACTATATAATCATTTTAAGAAGTTTTATTAAGTACTTTTCTTATTATTCAAACTCTGGGATTTTTATTATTTTGAAGATATAAATAAATATATAACTGTGTATAAACCTTTCCCTATCTAAAATGTGTTTAATGTATTTGCATAATTAGAATTATGATTAATATTTATACGATTTTTAGAGTATTATAGAATTTTAGTTTTTTAGTATCATTGGGTTTAAAAGAGATCTTAAACGATTTTTTATAGAGGGTTGCTTCTACACCTAGAAGGAGATGTGTGACAATATAAATAAGGCGGATGTGTGTTAGTTTTAAGTCTGTGCGATTTGTTTGCATGTGTATATTTTCTGTATTTCCCTGTATTATTTATTCCCAGTTTATGTATGACATGTTTTTTTTTAGCCTGACAATAAACCTTATTATTATTATTATTATTATTAATTTTGTTGTTCTAATTACGATTTTAATTTTATAGACGTATTCAAAAATTTTTAATAAAATTTTAACGAGCTCAAATGTTCTTCACTTGATTTCTTAAATACATTGATTACATTTTTATCATGGAGATTACTTTGTGTGTTCTATTATTGCTTCATATTTATACTGTTAGATGGTAACCCAGCTCTAGCTAGGATGTACCAAAAATTATAATTATTAGTATTTAATGACCCTCAAACACGCTTAATAATTGTGTGAATAAATCTCACTTGTTACAAGGCACTCGCCGCTGAGTTGATGGACGACGTGACATCTCTTGTCTGTTTTATAACACACTGCAGCACGTGCTATCTGTTGGCAAGGGAATGGATGGCGGAAGTTTCTAAAATAAGTCTTCACTGCTAAGCTTCTAATGTTAAAAGTTCAATCACCATGCGAAGCACAAAAGCGGTAATTCTCCTTGGCTAGTACGTAATGTTATTTGGTATTTATTGGTTCCCTTCAATCGTTTGATTCAAAATTTTCAAGAAAACCGAAAAGTCTGACCCTTCCGGTTTCTTAAATTTTGGAATTTAACTATTGAAGAGAACTAATAAATACCAAATAACATTATGCACTGGCCAAAAAAATGTAACCATTTTGTGCCTCACAACTTTTAACATTAGAAGCTTAGCAGTGAAGATTTATTTCAGAGCAACGACTCAGTTCAGGCATTAAACTAAGGGTAAACATATTATTCAAAAAGTTTCTGACTCGCATCGTTTAGTGCTACGTGCTAGTTTAGTGCTAAGTTTAATCAGTATTAAGCATAACTCGATTAGACATTTGCGTTTATTGAAAAAATTAATTCAAGTAATATTGAAAAGTAAGTAGTATTGAAAAAGTAATTCAAGAAACAGTGCTTCAGATACAATGATTATAAAAAGAGAGTTGAAATTATTTTATCACATTTATTTTTAAGACCAAGTGCACATTTCTACGTGAAGCGGTCATTTTCAGTAGATAAATTGTTACTGAAATTGAGAAATTAATGATAGAGTAGTGATTAGTAGAGTAGTATTAGTACTAATGATTAGTAAACAATGATTGGTTACAAATACACATCTTAAACCCCGAAAAACTAATGTACATGCTATATATGAAATTTGTTAAGTTGCTCCGTAAAATAAGCATCGATATGTATGTTTTGAAAATTTGAAACTATATACTCGTAATATGTAGTTGTTTAATGTTCTAAAAGATTATGGAAATATAAAAAAAATCAATACCATTTGTATGAGCATTGCTCGAATTATAGGTAATCTAGCTAAACATTTTGTTTTAAAAACGCTTATATACAAAAGGCCTGTATATCCAGTACCTAAAGGTTGGTAATAATGCTGAGATGTGAGAGACAATTTCTAATATTTACATATACCATCTTATTATAATAAAATGATGAACATGAAGATTTATTAACAAATTGAAAAATTGGTCAAGAATCATTACAAAATATGGGAAATGGTTTAAGAATGATTTAAAATAAATATATAAAATAATGATTAAAAATTGAAAAACTTTGAAAGCCTAAGAAAAAGCAAAATTCTAGACGTATCAGTGAAAAAATTAAACATTGTATAATAATGATGCAAAAGTGTAAAATAATGATTAAAAGTTGTAAAATTGTAAAACAATTATTGTGAAATTAAAAAGTAGTGAACAAATCACTGAAATAATAGGAATTTGTAAAATAATTATAGAATATCTATTGAATAATTATTAAAAATTGAAAAGCTATCAAAAGATTATAGGGGAATAGAAAATCTGTAGGCAAATCATTGAAAAACTCGAAACACTATCAAACGATTGAGAAATAGAAAAATTGTAGCTGAATCAATAAACAAATGTAAAATTGTAGGAAAATGATTGAAAAACCGCTATTTCGGCTGACAGGATAGAATGCTTGCTTAGCATGCACGAAGACCTGCGTTGGAGCCCCAGTACAGGTAGTACATTGGAATTGAGAAACTAGTGTCATTTGCCGTTGGGAGCTCAATAACGGCGCTCTAGAGATTGGGGGCGAATCTCGAGTAACAAGCCTTAACTCAATACACACATTTACACAAATCACACAGCAGAAGGACCCACGTTGGTCGATAGCCTGTTAGGGATAATATCCCTAACAAATACAGTCACTACTACTGATTGAAAAATTGTAGAATGACAATTAAAAATTAAAAACCTGTTTCTTTGTGACTTATGTATTGAGAAATTGTTGACAAATCATTGAAATAATTATAAATTTTAGAAAAATTGTTGAACAATTTTAGAGAATTCTGGAAATATTGAGAAATTGTTGTAGAATAATTAAAACATTTATTATCATACTATTTATTTTATTTTATTTATATTTACTATTTATTAACTATTTTTTTTATGATTGAAAACTATAACAAATAAAATAAAACAATAATAATTAAAAATTGATCAACTGTTGAAAAATTATTAACAAATTGAAAATATAGTCACTTGAAAATAAATGATTGTAAAATTGTAGAATAACGATTAAAAATTGAATAACTGTAGAATAAATAATAGGAAATAAAGAGTACTGAACAATTAATGAAAAGAAATGGAAATATTTTAAAGAATGATTGAAGAATTGTAGAATAATGATTCGAAATTGTAAAACTGGTAAAGAATTATCGATAAATAGAGAAATTGTATACGAATCCTTGAAATAAATGTGAAATTGTTGAAGAATGATTGCAAAATTTTAGAATATTGAATAAGAATTGAAAAAATTTAAAAGAATTACTAACAAAATGCGACGTATCATTGAAAATTTTTCAATTTCTAAAATAATTATAGAAAATATGTATATAATTCAGGGAAGATTTAGAATTTGTAGAAAAGTGTAAACATAATGAGGATTGCCAGTTGTTGTGGTGATTTGAGGGATTTTATGGATTTGATGGATTTGAGGGATGGATTTGATGTGATTTTATGGAATTTAAATAAGTTCATTTTTTCATTTCGCTCAACACTGCTTAAAACTAAAACAACCATATTTTTAGTTTAACAGGGGAAATTGCAGATAAATGATTGAAAAATTGTAGAATAATTATTAAAAACAGATGAACTGCAGAAACATAATTCACAAATTGAAAATTTATAAACGAATCATTGAAGAAAAAATGGGAAATTTTATAATAATGATAAAATTGTACAATAATGTTTAAAATTTATATACAGTAAAATAATAAGTTTAAAGTACATAGTGAATAACTACTAATTAATTCAGGGAAGATTTACAAAGTGCAGAAAAAAGTTTAAGAAATTGGGGATTGCAACTTGCTGAGGTGATTGATGGATTTAATGGATTTGATGGATGGATTTCATGTAATTTGATAGAATTTAAGTAAGTTCATTTTTCGCTCAAGACTGCTTAAAACTACAACGATATTTTTAGTTTGATTAGGAAAATTGCAGATAGATGATTGAAAAATTGTAGAATAATGGGGATAAGTAGATTAACTGCAGAAACATTATTCACAAATTGAAAAATTATAAACGAATCATTGAAGAAAAAATGGGAAATTTTATAATAATGAAAAAAATGTACAATAATGTTTAAAATTTATATACAGTAATATAATAGTTTAAAGAACATAGTAAATAATAACTGAAAAAAAAAGGAATTTGTAGAAAAACGTTTGAAAAATTGTAGAATAATGATTAAATATTGAAAAACTGTAGAAGTACGAAAAATAAAAGTTGTAGACGAATCACATGCACTGCTTCAGCGACTTTGAGTAAATTAAATAATTAATTAATTAATTAATTGATGTATAAATATATTTTCAGAACATGTAAATGCAATATGTGTAATGTGTGTAAAGATGAGATGTGAAGATGATAATAAAAGTGGTAAACAAAAAATCATTGAAAATATGTGTCAATAAGTCGCGGTTAATAATTGTAAAACTGCAAAAGAGTTATTGAGAAATTGCAAAATTGTGGACGAATCATCGAAAATATTGAAATCCTAGAAGAATTGTTAAAAATCTGTAAAGAATTCACCCAAGGTTGAAAAATTGTAGAAGAATGATTGCAAATATCGAGGATTACTATTTGCTGTAGTGGATTTAAATATCATAATCCTCCCAGTGCGCTCAAAACTGGATAAAACAACACCCACTTTCTAGTATGATTGAGAAAATTGTAGATTAATGATTGAGTAATCATATCAGAATTCAGGACCAGGACGAAAAATTATCTCCAATTAGAGAATATTTCCAAGGATACTTGCAAAATTTACGATTTTAAAGAAATATTCAAAAATGTTTGTTTGAACTTATTTTATTTCAATGTATGTTGCCTATACTACCTATAGTAAAACCATAAAATTTATATTGAGGTAAGAAGTGCTTTGTGCAAATTGCAGAAAATGCATAAATATCACAACGTTAATTAATAAATACAGCAATTTGTAATTACAAAATTGTAGAAGAATGATTACAAATATCGAGGATTACTTTTTGCTGTAGTGGATTTAAATATCATAATCCTCCCAGTGCGCTCAAAACTGTATAAAACAGCACCCACATTTTAGTATGATTGAGAAAATTGTAGATTACTGATTGAATAATCGATCATATCAAATCAAAATTCAAATCATATCAAAATTCCAGACCAGGGCGAAAAATTATCACCAATTAGAGAACATTTCCAAGGATACTTGAAAAATTTACGATTTTTAAGAAATATTCAAAAATGTTTGCTTGAACTTATTTTATTTCAATATATGTTACCTATACTACCTATAGTAAAACAATAAAATTTATATTGAGGTAAGATGTGCATTGTGAAAATTACAGAAAAATGCATAAATATCTCAACGTTAATTAATAAATAAAACAATTTGTAATTACAAAATTCAAAGAAAAATTCTAAAAGTTGAATAAAGATTTATTTATCAAACCAATGTATGCATCAAATTAAGAATTATTATATATATTATTATTAATCAATACTTATTCTTGACTTAATAACAAAATGGAAATAAAGACAATAAAATTTAAAAATTAAAATGAAAAATAGCTCAATTTATAGTGAAACTTACATATACAGGAGTTAGGTCAGTTTTAGTATATACTAGCATTATTTGAAAAATTATGCTACCTTCCTCAAAATTATTTAAATAAAATATATACATTAATAAACAGGGGTTGCGTGAATTGTTTTAACTAAAATTTATATTTCATATGCAAACTTAATCAATCAATAAATCAATCGTTTTTAAAAAAATTGTCTCTACGTTAATCATTTTTAATACATTTAACAACTTACAAGTTTTATTTTTAATTTATCAAATATTACTTTGCATTTTCCTAGAAATTTTACAAATCTTTAGCTTCTTATCGATTTTTTTAAAATTTTGTTTAAATAACGAAATTACAAAATTTCAACGAAGATTTAAAAGTAATTCAAATATTTAGATTAAATAGCTAAAGAGTTAGTACCAAGTTAATATTTCTGTTATTGACATGATTTTTTTAAAATAATAGTAACTAATAAATAGTTTAATAATAGTTAAAAATATCCAATAATAAAAAAAAAATTGTTTATGTATTTCTTTAACAACGGCATGTTCATTCCTTTGCATGCTTCTGCGACTGATACCAAACAGATTGCTAATTTTAATACCAACAACTAGCTTTTAAACCAATATTTTTGAATATCGTTTAAATAACATAATTACAAGATTTATAAGTAATGTAAAGATTTATAATAATAACCCTATTTCTACTTTCACAAAGACCTGTTCTGGAATTTCATTCACAAATTTTGGACATGTTTCTGTGAAGATTTATAATAATGATAAAAAATAACATATACAAATTCAATAAATTGACTTATAACTTTTAATGTTGAAATATTACTTCCGCACTTGTTAGAAAATATTCCAGTTTTTATAACTCAAATTAGTGTTTTAATGTTGAAATATTATTTCCGGACTGGTTAGGAAATGTTCCACTTTTCCTAACTCAAATTGGTATTCAAATGTGAAGTTTTCCAAACTGTAGTAGAAAAAAAAATCCAATACGAAAAAAGTGTTGTATTTATGTATTCATTTAACAAATGCTGTTGCTGTTACTGCAACAAACGGCCTTTATATGACGCTGCGACTGATTACTAATTTTAATAAATCACTATGATATTTTGTTCAAATGTTCATCAATTGTCAAAATACATGATAAATAGGGACACTAAATAGTGAATATTTAGGACATTCCAAGAAATAAATTGTCAAATAACATGAAAAGTAACAGGTAACTAACATTGCAAGATATTCAATACATTTTCTTATAAGACCCAGATTTGAAATTACATAAAAAAATGGTTTGAATTTAATGAAAATTTCTTTGAATATCATGAACATTTATATGCTTTTCATAATTATTAGTAACTGATGAAAATTTCCGAAATTTTGAATATTTTAACTAACATTTTCAGGTACAGAAATTTAGTATGTACAAATAGCTGTAATGCAATTGTATTATCTGTAACTGACTAGTTTGTATATTTTCAGGTAGAAAAATTCGATAAGTACAAATAGCTATAATGCTATTGTATTATCTGTACCTGACTAGTTTGTACATGACCAGTAAATTAATAACTTATTACATACAAATGAACTCATAAAAATCTTACTTCCATCAGTCAACACCTATTTCTATAAGAAGAATACTTTTGAATGCAAAGGAGGTTTTTTCTTCATAAAGCAGGATTAGATGGATTGATTTGGTGCTGACAGTAAAGCATTACCGGGCATTAAAACGTGAGATATAGTTAAAACGCGCGGCCGATTACAATAATTAGAAACCGCTTAATTTATGTGCGTCGATTTTTCATAATTACACGATCGAAAACGCGCCCGTGGAAGTAATTAATGGAATCTCGTTATAAATCAGAACGGAAATGGTGGGTATAACGCCCGCGCCGGGTGGCGGCCGAAGAGGTAACTTGTAATTCTAACAGTTCGCCACCATCACGCGATACTTGTAATTACGCTTAACCCAATAAATTTATTTCACACGGCCCACGGGCCATGCGAAGATAAGCGGACCAAATGATAAATCGTTTAGTCGTAGTCAAATCTATCAAACTGACAACTCAATCCGTTGCGTGCGCCAGGTTCATAACTTGAACTGTTTGAACTATTCACTCGCTCGCACGCACTTATTTTTATTTTTATTTTGGTTTGCTCCAACTTTTGGTGGACCGACGAACCGGATTTCTGATTGATCCTCTATTTTGGCAATTCACGTGCGTTTAAAACCGGACAATCCATTCACATGGAAATGTGCTTTGATCGCAGTCACGACTCGCCGTTTTCGCTAGAATTTATTACTTGCCAATGCATAATAAGTGCACACAAAAATTATATTAATTAAATAGAAGTAAAATGTTAATTTCGAAATAAATTATACGTCCCAATATGAATATGGAGATATGCGAGAGATTTAGTATTCAGAACGTTTGTACGCTTTTTTTACACCGCACCATTATTAAATGAAAGGATCCTTTTTATGCACATATATTAATAGCAATAATTTATAAATTCTCACCTTATATTCTTTATAGCAGTGCTCCGCAACCGGTGTGCCGCGGCACACTGGTGTGCCGTGAGCGATGCTGGGTGTGCCGCGACAAAATAACAAATATTTCGCACAGTAAAAGTACGCACATCCGCTTTTCTCCTCAGTCGCGTCAGCTTATCGTTCGGTAGCGCTCTTCATTCGGTTAGTAGTTGACACGGTCTTGGGTTGCCTTGCTGGATTTATATTTAGTTTTACATCCCGTTAAAGATGGATAAGTTTTTATTTAGAAAACATGCGAATCCCGAGATGGATGATAACAAACACAGCAACAGCAGTGATGTTAAAAAAAAGAAGGTTGTTAATAGGAAGTATAACGAAGACTACATACGATATGGATTTTCATGGTGTGCGAAGAAACGGCTCCAAAACCACAATGCATCATTTGTAGAGAAGAGCTAACAAACGAAGCAATGGTACCTAGTAAACTGAATCGACATCTAACTTCAAATCATCCCAATTGCGCCAAAAAAGATAAACAATATTTTCAAAAGCTTTTACTTGAAAATCGAAAACAAATACAATTTATGAAATCGATTGTTACTGTTTCTGAAAAAGCCTTAGAAGCTAGTTACCAGATTGCAAAATTAATTGCACGTCAGAAAAAACCACATACTATTGGTGAAACACTTATTAAACCCGCATGTATGGAAGTTGTTCGGCTTATGCTTGGGCCTAATGAAGTTAAGGAAGTGAGTAAGGTTTCGATGTCAGCTGATACTATTAAAAGACGTATTGACGACATGTCGAGCGATATTTTGGGAACGCTTATTTCAAAATTGATAACGGCTGAAAAATTTGCAATTCAAGTGGACGAATCGACATATATTAAAAATCAAGCACAAGAGCGATTGTTCGTTTCGTTGACGAGGACTCCATAAAAGAGCATTATTTATTTTGTAAGCAGCTACCAGAGCGAACAACCGGCGAAGAAATTTTCCGATTAACATATGATTTCTTCAAAACGCATGGAATTCAATGGAGTAATTGTACTAGTGTTTGCACGGACGGCGCTGCGGCAATGACGAGCATTAAGAAAGGTTTTGTCTCGTGTGTAAAAACCCATAATCCTATAGTACAAATTACACACTGTTGCATACATCGCGAAGCACTAATGGTCAAAAATTTACCAGAGGAACTATTGCAAACGATGAATGAATGCATCAAAATAATAAACATCATTAAATCGAGAGCTTTGAATTCGCGAATTTTTCAAATACTTTGTGCAGAAATAGGTTCAGAACATGAATCCTTATTGTTTTACACAGAAGTACGTTGGCTATCCAGAGGTAAAGTTTTAGCTAGATTGTATGAGCTTCGTTACGAGGTTCGTAAGTTTCTTTTGGAACAAAATATGCCCGAATTATACCAGCTCCTCGAAGACAATAACTGGATGGCGAGACTTGCATACATGGCTGATATATTCGAGCATCTGAATGAACTCAATATCAAAATGCAAGGTAGGACTGAAAACATATTGACGTGCTCCGACAAATTACAGGGGTTCAAAACAAAACTCATACTTTGGCAGAAGGAGTTAAGAAAAGGATCTCTAGAAATGTTCCAAAGGACTAACCAGACCACGGTTGAAAACAAACAATTAATTGTAGATCTGGCTCAACAACATTTAACTATGATGCAGAATAAATTTGATCATTATTTTTATGCAATTAATACGGAACAATACGATTGGATTCGAAATCCTTTTGCAACGAACGCCATAAACTCTACAGAAGCACTTTCCCTGCAGATTCGGGAGGAATTTGTTGATTTGAGTAACGACGGGACGCTAAAACTTCAGTTCGCCGAAGTTCCATTGGATATTTTCTGGATTTCTGTTAAGAGGGAATATCCTCGGATTTCAGACAACGCTATTGCAATTCTACTCCCATTTTCGACAACATATTCATGCGAGCAAAGTTTTTCATATCTAGTGTTAATTAAAAATGATAAGCGATCGTGCTTAAAAGGTCTTGATCGAGAACTTCGGGTTGCACTTTCAAATATCGAGCCGAATATAAAACTATTATGTTCAATGAAACAAGCTCAGGTATCACATTAATTAACAAATATTTGTTTTATATGTAGGTATATTTATCAAATTAAAAAAAGTACAATTTGTGTTTTTTATATTTATACCTTTGAAGCAAATTTTTTTCAAAGTTAAGAAACATAAAACGTTTTACTAAATGCTACATTTATGTTTCTTAATTAATGTTTAAAAAAATCCAGCTTCCTCTTAAAAAGTGTATTCTGAAGTCGCGCCAGTTTTTGGAAAAAAACGCCCTGCGTCACATTTATCACTCGGCGCTTATGCCTTGTACTCTCATGGTGTGCCACGGAATTCTCGGAAGAACTTTGGTGTGACGCGAGTAATAAAAGGTTGCGGAGCACTGCTTTATAGGATGGTTATTTTTACACCGCAGATATTTTAACGCACGCCTGCAATAGTTATTTTTGTCCATAAAGCATATCAAGGCTGCATCATGCATTCAAGGCATACACCAAACTAATACAGACTTAATTGCAGCTTTATATTCCATAGATCATTGCTACCGTCAATCAATATTCATAACATATCTGTAGCACTCATAAACATGTGATCGAGTGTTTTATTTTAAATACGTCCAGGATATCACCAACACGAATATTTAAAATTAATTATACAGTAGTGAACTTTAATTTGTATAAGTCCAGCCTATTTTAATTTTAAATCTCCCAAGAACAATGCCGGAATAACTTGAGCAAACTGTAGCATTATCTATAATTACGACATTAATATCATTAAACTACTAACTATGAATACAGATGGAATCATACGCCCGTCAAGCGAGCCGAGCCAAGGATAATGTTCTGAATTTAATTTGGACCTGCCGCTGCTTCCCAGTCAAATTTCCTACTTATGCAAGTGGCAGCTCGCTTCAAATTCGAAATAAGTCCGTACCCTGAAACAGTACAAGGCTGTTACGAACCACGACTCCTATGCATACCAGATCAATCGCAATAATTGATATTCAGCACGACTTTATTACGACACTGGCGCTAGTCCGATCAAGTCATCGTTTGTCATTTGTTCTGATATTGAAACAAAAGGCTACTGAATTAATTTATGTCGGATCCGTCTGTTCGGCGATGCAAATTCATATTCTGCCCGCAAATCGTGGGCGTCATTAGCATTTCTATTGTGGCTTATAAATTGTATTAAAATCAGGTTAACTCTTATGAAGTCAATGAGTTTTAAATGTAATCAATTACGACCGAAATAACTTTAATTTGTATAAATCCAGCCTAGTTTAATTTTAAACCCTCATTTATACTATCCACAAGAATTTTTTTTTTCGAAAAGTTCAGTAACGTCAGAAAGAATGGCGCAGAAATTTTGTATAATTGACACACATTTTAAAGTAACTTCAATTTACGATAGTTTACAATTTTTTAAAAATATACATAAATAAGTAAACACTAACTTCAGCTTGTGTTTCTTTTTGGTAACTGTTTTAAACTTACGATGTTAGTCGTAGTTTCTAGTAGTAGTTTCTTACTTCGATGTAGAAATGTTAGCCTAACCTAACCTATCCTAACCTAATCTAACCTAGATTTCGTTCTAGAAATCTTAATTTCAACATTTTAATCAAGTACATCGAGTCAATTTTTACTTCACCGTATATAATTACTTGATCATGGTTAATTCCACTTTCGCTGTTTGTTGTTGTTGTCACCATTTGTCATATTTAATTTTTTTTACACTTTTATATCGTATTTATGTATTTACTGTGTATTTATATATATATATATATATATATATATATATATATATATATGTATTATATTGTATGAATTATATTGACTTATGTGAACCTGTATATGGTGTTAGCATTAATAAATTATTATTATTATTATATAATTCATAATTCATAATTTATTGGTGATGGTACAATAAGTTGCTTACACAAGTCAAGATTTACAAAATAAATATTGACATTTCACACATACGTTTCATACATTACATGGAACAGAAATGCTTCAAATTGGCTTGGATATTTCGTTTAAAATCTGGAAATTGATAATTGATTATGGGAAAAATAAACCAAAAGGTGCAAGGCAATTTTAAAATTGTCATAAAGGTTATGATGAAAGACAAAATAGAAGACTGATAAAATTTCCAAAAATAGAATATAATGAAAACTACGTTTTTTACTAAGTTTTAAATTTAATACATTCTGAAATTCTTGTTTCTTCATACAAGTACAAGATATCGCACATTGCCACTAAGTTTTCACAAAAACAATGTAAATTCCGTGAAAATATTATTGGAAACAAAAGTTTTGTAAATTCCAACCGTGAAAATATTTACTACAAAATTGCTGGAAAGCCATGTTTATAAAAGTTCATTATATCCAATTTTCGAAAGACATTTATACATATAAAACACGTTTAATGTACAAAATTTTATAATATTTAAATTATTAATAAATTAATTAAACAATAATGACAAAAATTATAAGATATTACTTCAAAGTTGCATGAAATTTTCCATAAAAATTGCAGAATTATGCACGAAAATGACATAAAAACAAATATTCCATAAATTTTATAATAACGCTATATATTAAAATATAAACTTCAAAATCTACTCTAATTCTAGACAAAAATGCATTGTGTCCAGTTTTTCAAACTAAATAAATATAGTGGTTTACAAAACTGCCAAAATGTTTAGATCGCATAACATTTTCCACAAAGATTGCACAATTTTATCAAATTTCAGGAAGAAAATTACCTACTGAAAACAACAATTTACAAAATTTTGTAACAACACCACAAATTTTGTAACACAAATGTTAAAATGTAACTTCAAAATCGAATAAATTGTTTGACACAAGTGCGTAATAGTATTAAATATCCGAAATAACGAATTTCCAAAATTGACGAAACTTCAACTGTATGAAATTTCTAATTTCAGCAGAGCTGCACTATTCAATCAAATTCCACAAAGAAAATTTCTCGAATATAGCATTTTACCAAATTTTATTGCTAGAAATATTACAACATAAACTTTAAAATCGAAAACATTTTTTATAATAATAATGCATAAAATTTTCTTCAAAACTGCACAATTTTATCAAATTCCAAAAAGAAAATTATTTTAAACAACAATTTTCCAAATTTTTAATAATGCCAGAGCTGTTAAAATTTTACTTCAAAATCGACTTAATTGTTTGACACTAGTCCGTAATTGTATTAAATATCCAAGCAAACTCCAAAATCGAATCAAATTTGTACAAAAATGAATTATTCTAGCAAGTATCAGAATCTATATGAACACTAGGATGTCCGTTATACATTTTTTTTCATTTTAGTCGATTACGGAGCTGGAAAGTGTTCGAATCCCGGAAAATGTAAGCCTCGTAGATTTTGGCGCCAATTTCTTGAGATTAATATATGTCTCAAAGCGAGAAACTATTAAAAAAACAGTCAGAAACGGTCAAAATTGCTAAAAATTATCAAAGTTGGTTGGAAAGTCGCTTTTTCTCGGCGTTTGCGTTTTTTTTTCGAATATTGAAAAGCTTGTATTTTATTTATAATGGACACCCTAATGAATATAGTATCTAATTATCAAAATTACCAAAATATAATTTCAAAATCGCATGAATTTACCACTAAAATTGCACATTTTATCAAATCTCAGAACGAAGTTACATGAAAACTACAATTTTCCACAATTTATAATAATTCCTGAAATGCTGAAATGTAACTTACAAAACTAAATGTTTTTTTACGAAAATGCACCATTCTATAACACATCTAAAAATTTATAAAAAATCTATTTTCCAAAGTTTTATAAGAATGTTACACATATCAAAAATACAAGCTTAATGTTTTTTCGATTCACAATTCTATGAAATATCAGAAACTACATGAATATAGGAATTTCCAAAATTACCAAATCATGATTTCAAAATTGTATCAAATTTTCCACAGAAATTGCACATTCTACCAAATTTGACGAAGAAATTTAGACGAAAATAACAATTTACAGCATTTTATAATATTACTAGAAATGTTACATTTAAATAAAATAACATTTTAAACTTAAAACCAAATATTTTGTTGTAACTACAATAATGCACAAAGCTATAAAATTTCTGAATATTTGTAAAAATTCTAGTTTTATATCTTTTATAAGAATGTAACAAATATCAAATATACAAGTTTCACTATTTCAGATCTTTTCAAATAAAATAACAATAATATAAATTATAATAAAAAAGAAACCTGTTTGTGAACAAATATTATGCCGCTACACATTTTGTAATGGGAAAACAATTTATCAAAGTAAAAGTTCCTCGAACCCACCTTTCCTCGAATGTAAATTGCTCGAAGTATATAGACTAATATAAACCTAACATAAATGACCTAACCCAAACCTAAACTAATCGAAACTAAACAAAACTAACCTATCTAACCTAACCTAACCTTTCGAAGGATCTCGCATTTACCGATTGTCTCGTACACAGGTTAATTAAATTACGCATAGGATATGATATATAAAGGTCATACAGATATCTTCTAGCTGAATTATGTCGAGCAAAGTTACATTAGAAGAGTTATATTTTCGAGAATTTTCTCGTAAACGAAATTTATATTATTTAAAGTTTATAAACCTTTGCTATAACAAAATATCTATTTTTTTTAAATTTCATTCTTTTGAGGATTTTTCCACCTAATCTTTACGACGATATTCAACAATTTTCAACAATTTTAGTGTGAATTTATTGTCTAATAAACAAATGTATTTTAAACACGAAAATTTTTAAAATCGATATTTTGAACTTATATGTCCGATTTAAAATTTTCTTATTCATAAAACATATTAATCAATATAAAAGATGGGTTTTGAAGTGGTGTCGGTCTGTCTGTGTGTCTGTCTGTCTGTCTGTCTGTCTGTCTGTCTGTCTGTCTGGTTGTCTGTCTGTCTGGTTGTCTGTCTATGGCTTAAGGACTTCACCGATTAACTTGAAATTTCGTACTTTAGCTTTTAAGAAAAATAAGGGAGTTCTCAGTTGATTTTTGTCTAAAATCTACCAACCTGAAACGATAGTTTACTTGAAAAGGTGTCCGGTATTTGCAAATATTTCAACTGTCAGGTTTATGGAAAGATATGTAAAGGTACAAATGCGTTTACAATAAAAAATGAAGAAAGTCTTGTTTAAAGAAACCGCTATTATTATTCAATGCCGAAAAACAATTCAATGAACTGGAGTTTCAGAGATGTCAATTAGTATCAATATTATAATTAATAGCAATAAATGTAATGAATAATGAACTAATAGATAATATTGAATTACCTACAACTGTTATGTTTCTGCCATACATGTCGAATATGTATTTGATTGCAAATGTACGTCCAGTTTTTATATTCGTATTTTGTAGATCATTTTTCAAATAAAATGAAATAGTCAATTTTTTTGTCATAAAAAAGCAGAATACCAATCTTCTAGACTGTATTATATGAAATTTAGATGTGTGAAGATATACACAGCCAATTACAATTTAAAAAAAAGAAACTATCTCTATTTTTAGGCATTGTAATGAAGAACTGTTTAAATCTACACTTATTAATATTCCCCAAACGGTTCCCCAGCTGTTACCATTTTCTTACTTATGTTCAACATAATTTAAATAATGAGTGATATAATAATATCGATGTACATACTTTTTGAAAACTTATAACAAAACATAAGTAGCTATTCTTATTAACTTATTTCAAAACATATGACACGTTCATGTAACACTGATAACAAATAATAAAGCAACATTAAATCTAAAAGTTTTAGGCAGACCACCCTAGTTATCATTCCCGCGTTCGTATTGCAGTTATGGTGAAAGAAAATTTATACAAGCAAAAAGAAACAGGTTCCCAGAAAAACGATATTAATGTATTCATAAGCGCAAGAGCAAATTAGCGTGCTGCTCAATATAAATTATAGGCACGATACGTGTATTAGAACGCCTCGTATCCTGTTACAATATTATTAACTTGTATCTGATTTTGCTAAATATTGAATATGGCACATGATTGATTACTCGCATGTAAACGATCGCAGGACCGACCAGCGTCCTAATGAATGGCCGGCAATTATTTATATCAGTGCCGCGGCTGTGCAAGGGACCTTGATATTAAAATGGCGAAAACCAATTTCAGGACGATTGAATAATCACATGTTGTGAGAATTCGCTATTTCTACGCGAACGCGTTATTAACAAACAAACAAAAGTCACGCGAATTATCTCCGAAGCCGTCTATTTAATCGATATTGAATCACGGTGTGCATTCGACTTTTTTTTATGTGGGCCTGGGAACTAAATCGGCGGAGAAATGATACATTTTGAGATGAAGGAAGATAGGTCAAGGCAATGCTACCAATTCCTCTCAATCGATATACAGTTGATTTTATGGTTTATATAGTATTTTATAAGAATATATACTCTGTACAATATTAAATAGTGTGCCTAAATTTTCATTTCGATTGTCTTTATGTCTCTGACACATGGCATAAGAAGAAGAAAGAACTCCAAGGTGAAATTATAATATAATTAGATAAATAAGATAATTAGAATAAGATAGTTAAAGGAAAATTAGAATCAAAGGAAAAGAGGACAAAGAAAAACAACATAGTAATCAAAGCGATAGAATCAAGGAACGAGAACCTGAAAGAATGGGTTGAACAATTCATAGAAAGAGAAACAGACACCACAGTGGAAGTTGAAGAGGTGTTCAAGATAGGAGGACAAGACCCAAAGATAATAGTAGCAAAATTGAAAAACTTTGAACAAGAGAAGGAAGTACTTGAAAACAAATACAAATTAGGAAAACAAAAAATCTACATAGATAGTGACCTAACCAGAGAAGAACAAAAAACCCAAGCAACCATACGAGAAGTAGCCAGAGAAGAAAAAAACAAAGGCAACACAGCCAAAGTAAGATATATAAAACTGGAAATAAATGGGACAAAATATAAATGGTGTGACGAAAAAAAAACGAACTCACAAAAAACTTATAATAGAGAAAACGAAAGGAAATACGTCGACAAAAACAAAAATGGAAAATGAATTGAAAAAGAAAGACGACACAAATAAAAAATACAAACCATTCAAGATTATACATATGGCAACCTGAAACGTGAGAAGAACGTACGAAGAAAAACTATTTAATGAACTATAAAACAACTAAGGAAACACAACATAGACATAATCGCATTACAAGAAACAAAACAGAAGGGAAACGACATCTGGGATATGAAGGAATACACTTTCTTCAAAAGTTGAGGCAAAGATTGGAGATTAGGGACAGGATTTATGGTGAGCAAAAATCTCAAAGCAGAAGTAATAAGCTTTTCCCCCTTAATGGACAGACTATGCTACCTAAGACTAAAAGGAAAGTATGAAAAAATTAGCATAAACAATATATATGCTCCGACTGTGGAGAAACAAATAGAAGAGAAGGAAAAGTTCTATGAAGATCTAGATAGAATATACCAGAAAATATCAAAGTTTGATGTGAAAAAAATCCTAGGCGACGCCAACGCAAAAATAGGAAAAAAAGAATTATACCAACCAGCAATAGGCAAATATAACTTACACACAAAAACTAATGAAAATAGAAGACTATTGATAGACATGGCTATGTGTAGAAGTATAAAAATAAAAAGTACTTATTACCAACACAAGGACACACATAAAGGAACGTGGAGATCACCAGATGGGAAAACGATAAACCAAATAGACCACGTGCTGGTGGAAACGAAGAGTAAAGGAGTAATAAAAGATGTACGATCCTATAGAGAACCAGATTTAGACTCTGATCATTTTCTGGTAGGAATAAAGCTAAAACAACTAACACCAAAAACCACGATTAAGAAGACGGAACAAAAAAAAACCAAATAATATCATTAGAAGGAGAAGGAAGACAAGCAAAGTACGCAGAAGTAATTGAGGAAAAGTTACGACAAGAAGACATGCCCCAAAACATAGACGAGAAAATGAAGCTACTAGAAAAAACCATAATGAGTACAGTCAAGGAGCACTGCATAATACAAAAAAGTAATAGGACCAAATGGTACGATGATGAATGTGAAAGGGGAGTAAACGATAAAATGAAAGCAAGAATCAGAATGCTGCAAGAAAGGACAGAAGAGAGCAAGCACAATTACGAAATGCTAAGACGGAAATGCAAAACCCTATGCAGAACAAAGAAAAGAAGGTACCAAACCAAACAACTAGAAGAAATAGAATAAAATCACAGAAACAAGGTCATCAAGAACTTCTATCAAGGAGCGAAAGGGGTCAAAGGGGGATACCAAGCAAAAACAAGCCTCTGCAAGGATAAACATGGAAATTTAATAGGAAGTCAAAACAAAGAAAGCGACAGATGGGCTGAGTACTTCGAGGAGCTGCTGAATACACACAAGAGCGAAACAAGCTACCAAGAACCAACCAAGCAAGGAAAAGAACCGAACCCATTGCAAGAAGAAACACCGAACATAGAAGAAATAAAACGGATAATAAAACAACTGAAGAACACTAGGAGTGCAGGAATAAGAGGAATACAAGCCGAAATGATAAAAATGGAAGAAACAGACTACAAGACATGATAGTAGAGTTAATAGAGGAAATCTGGAAAAGGGAGGAAATGCCAACAACATGGAACGAAGCGATAATCTGCCCTATTTTTAAGAAAGATGATAAAGAAAACTGTGAAAACTATAGAGGGATAGCCTTATTGGACGGAATATACAAAATCTTAGCCACGTACATAAACAACGAAATCAAAAAACACTCCGAGAATATAGTAGGGAAATACCAGTGCGGCTTCCGAAATAGGAAGATCAGTAGTCGACCAGATTTTCGTACTAAAGGAAATACAGGCAGCAAGTCATCAATAGCAACTTACCATACACCTACTATTTATGGTCTTCAAGCAAGCTTACGATAGAATCAAAAGGGACAAACTATATTTGGCAATGAATGAATTAGGAATACCGAACAAACTGACCAGACTAGTAGAAATAACCCAACAGAATACTATAAATACGATAAGAATGAATGGAAGACTGTCAAAAAAGTTCAGAGTGAAAGAAGGGCTAAGACAAGAACACCCCCTCTCCTCAACATTATTTAACCTTATATTAGAAAAAATCCTAAGAGACAGTGGGATAAGGAGGGAGGGCACATTATACCAGAACCGACATCATTGTTTAGCATTCGCCGACAACCTCACAATCTAGCCAGATCAAAAGGGGAAATACAAGACAGCGTCAAAAGAATAATAGTAGCAGCAAACAAAGTAGGTTTAGAAATAAATGAAACAAAAACCAAATATATGTATGGGGCGGCAAAAATCTCGGGCAAATCAAGCATCTAAAAATCAGAGTAGAAACCAAGGAGTACAAGTTCGCAGAAGTCTTTCGTATATCTTGGAGTGCAGTTCACAATAATACCAAGTAGTGCTGACGAAATCAATTCCAGTATAGCAGCAGGAACAAAAAATGCGCATGCCATGAAGTCAATAATTTCGGGCAGGGTGTTCTCTAGGGCAACAAAATTAAGGGTGTACAAAACCATCATAAGACCCGTAGTAACGTACGCGAATGAGGTGTGGACTCTACGCAAATAGGACCAAGTGCTACTAAGTGTGTGGGAAAGAAACAATCTCAGGAAAATATATGGATGAAAACAAATAGAGGGCAACAGGACAAGAAACACAAACCAGGAAATAAGAGAACTGTAAGGAGATACCGAAATAGTGGGGGTAGTGAAAGCTCAAAGACTAAGATGGCTAAGACACCTAGCAAGAATGAAAAAACAGAGGACTCCAAGTAGGATATGGACATTAGAAATAAGTGGAAATAGAAGAAGAGGAAGACCCAAACCCCAGTGGAAAAACGAATTTACAGCAGACGTAAAACTTCTCAAAGTGCACGACTGGAGAGAGATAACCAAGGATAGGAAAACATGGGATCAGATTGTCCATAAAGCTAAGGGCTTCCAAGGCCTGTAGCGCTCGTATATATATATATATATATATATATATATAGATATATATATATATATATATATATATATATATATAGATATATATATATATATATATATATATATATATATATTGTGTCTCTGAACTATGACATTCGAATCTGGACTGGATTAAAAGCAGGAGATCTTTTTGGGACAGCTGCAGATACGACGGATACAACCGATACGATAGATACGGCAGAGTCATACGAAGAAGTGGATGCGAATCAGCGTAGTAAATATGCTTCAGAAGATTAAGAAAAAGAAGATAACGGAAAAATGAGTTATTGGTGCTTGGGTTCGTCGCTTGATCCATCATAGGATCTCCAACACCATGCTATACCTATAATGTTTTGTCGAATATTTCTGATTCAAAGTTTTTCAAATTTTTTTCCGTAATTTGAAAGCAGGATTATTGATTATCATGATATCCAAAATTTGGTTTATTAAGATAAGGTAATTATTATTTTCTGAATGCGCAAGTTCCTAATATTGATATTTAAAATTTTACACTCACAATTGCTTGGTAATGTTACAAAATCATTGCTTTCGATAATATCTTATTTAATAATACGAAACCTTCTGTGATTTTTAATATTTTTGAATTTGTTTTTTTATCTCGTATACTCACGAATTTACCTAGGTAAAGAACTTAGAGAAAACCAAAAACAACTGGAAGAGGTATAGCAAGAAAACATGGTTATGAAAAAGGAAATCACAAATCTAAGGGAGAGAATGGAAAGTATGGAAAAGGAGAGCAAAAAGAAAAATCTAGTAATAAGTGGATTTAAAATCAACTCGAATGAGGAAATTGTTATAAAAGAGGTGGTGGAGAAATTCATCGAGGAAGAATTACAGATAAAGGCTAAACTTAGAAGTGCTAAGAAGATAGGCGAAGAAAGATGTGTTATCGAGACTGAGACTTTCTCAGACAAGATGGAAATCTTAAAATATAAAAACAAACTAAGAACCAAAAAGGACCAAATCTGTATCGACTCGGATTTAACAAAGAAGGAGCGCGAGGTACAAAAAGAGATAAGAGGAATAGCTAAGGAAGAAAAAGAAAAGGGGAATCAGACAGAAGTGGGATATAAGAAACTGACGTTAAACGGAAAGATTTGGACGTGGGACGAAATACAAAGAAAGGCTCAAAAAAACTAGTAACAAAAAGAAACAAGAGCTGCACACAAACAAGGACTGGAAAGCTAGGAAAACGGATCGTGAAAAAGAACATATATATGGGAATAACGGCAACACGGATAGCAAAACCGAACACAACTAATAATCGGCAAACGGATAACAATGTGAATAACCAAAATAACATACAACACAAGGTGCACGACTTAACAAAAACAAAGGAAAAAATATGGAAAATGGGAACGTGGAATATTAGGAGTCTAATTGGAAAAGAAAATGAACTCACGGACGAATTTGAAAATACTGGAATAGACATTCTAGGGATAACAGAAACGAAGAAAAAAGGAAAAGGAGAAGTCGAACTAAACGGAGGGCATGTCTTGATATACAGCGGAGTAGAGCAGCACAACAGAGCCAAGGAAGGGGTAGGCTGTATCATAAGACAGCAATACAGGAAACAAGTGTGAAACTGGATAGGCATCACAGAAAGAATACTTAAGATAGAGATGGAAATTGATAAGCCGACAGAAACAACAATATTAGTGGTATATGGACCAAACGAAGACGATACAGTGAAGGGAAACGACGCTTTCTGGGACAAGTTAACAGAAGTAACAGAAGAAATCAAAGGCCGACTGATAATACTGGGAGACTTAAATGGACAAGTAGGGAAAAAGGATGGCGAAACAGGGGAGACAATTGGTGAACATGGAGAAAATATAAGAAATAATAATGGAACAAGGATGATCGACCTCTGCATTATGAATAACTTAGTGATAACAAACACATTCTATGCACACAAAGATATACATAAATATACGAGTGAAGTCAAAAGCAGAGGAGAAAAGTCAATAATAGACTATGTGATAATAAACATAAACTTCAGAAATGAAGTAAAAGATACCAGGGTGAGAAGAGGACCAGAAATCTTTTCGAAACGTAGAAGTTAAGAGAAGAAGAAACCGCTAAAATATATAAAGAAAGAATAGAGCTGGAAATGAATAAAATCAAAGAAATGGAAAAAGTACTTGGGAAACAGAAATAACGAAAATTATAGCAGATATAAAGAACAAAGAATAAAAACTAAAGAAATGGTGGAAAAAGCAAAACAAAAATCGTGGGAAGAGTTTGGAAATAAAATGGAACAGGACAGACACGGAAACCAGAAATTATTTTACAAAGCACTCAAAACACTCAGAAAAGAGAAGCAAATTAAAAACTGGTGCATAAAGTGCAAGGATGGAAGAATATTAGGAGAAGAACAAGACATCATGGCACGCTGTAAGGAATATTTCGAGGAGATACTAAATACGGAACAAAGCAATAATATAAATGGAACAATAGCACACACAGAATATAATACAGAGGAGAATATCGAACTTGGGGAACAAGAAGAAGTAACAACAGAAGAAGTAGCACAGGCCGTGAAAATGCTAAAACGAGGAAAAGCAGCAGGTTGTGTTGAAATAACAGCAGAAATGATCATAAACCTAGGAAGCAATGGTTTGGTAGTGCTAACAGCCCTATCCAATAAAGCTTGGATAGAACAGAAGATCCCCAGGGAGTGGGAGCTAGGTATAATACTACCCATACATAAGAAGGGAAACAATCGAGATTGCAGTAACTACAGGGGAATAACACTACTAAGCATAATGGCGAAAGTGTATGAAAAAAATCTGGAAAAGAGACTAAAGTCGGTAATCGAAGAACAATTAGAAGAACCCTAAAGTGGATTTAGGAAAGGACGAGGAGTACAAGACCACATATTCACAATGAAACAAATAATTGAAAAGAGCAAAAACAACAACATATTTGTAGCCTTTATAGACCTCGAAAAAGCATTCGACAGCATACCCAGAAATGCAGTCTGGAATAGTCTTGAAATAAGAAGAGTAAACAGAAAATTAATAGAAAGCATTAGGAGCATCTACAAAACGACAAGGAACATAGTCAGAACTGGAAACATGCAATCAGAGGAATTTGAAACGATGGAAGGTCTGAGACAAGGAGGTGTATTAAGTCCAACCCTCTTCAATATCGTCCTAGATGATATACTGAAAGAAACAAAGGAAACAAAAAAGCTAAAAGTGGGATATAGAAATATGGGAAAGGTGAAGATAGCAGTATGCGCCTTCGCGGATGACCTAATTATATATGCTAAAAGCAAACAAGAGCTACAATTCAACTTAGAATTATGGGAAAAAGCTTTACATGAAAGGAATCTAAGAATAAATATAAATAAAACAGAAATCATGGCACTAGGGAACGAGGATCTGAGCGCACCCGCAAAACTAAGAGGTAGGAACGTTGAACAAGTGGAAACCTTTAAATACCTAGGAGTCAAAATTCACAAAAATGGAGAAAACAATAGAAATTTTTGAAATATTGCAGAAATAAATGACAGATTAGAGAGCGCAACAAAACTGTACTACGCACTAAATAACACATTCCTAAGTAACAATAGAATTACAAAGAAAACAAAACTAGCAGTGTACAACACAGTATTCAAACCAATATTAATGTACGGGTGTGAAAGCTGGATAATAACTAAAAGGATAGAAAGCAGAATACAGGCCGTAGAAATGAAGTACCTAAGAAGCGTCAAAGGAATCACAAGAAGAGACAGAATCAGAAACGAAGTGGTAAGAGAGGAATTAGAAGTGGAACCGATAATAACAAAGATCAAGCGGCAACAACTAAAATGGTTTTTACACATTGTAAGGATGGAAGAAACCAGACAGACAAAAAGGGTATGGCAGGCAATAACACTCCATAAAAGGCAAAGAGGCAGATCAAAAAAATCGTGGGATGACGTAGTGAGGGAAATTTTAAAAGACCGAGGACTGACCTGGAATTAGGAGAAGAAAATGGCGAAAAACCGAAAAGAGTGGGCGAAGTTCGTACATGAACTAAGCTGAAGTAGCCTAAACACCTAACACCTTAGGGTAGATAGGTTTTCGGATATATATATATATATATATACACTCACGAATTTACAGGGTTTTTTGTTTCATTATAAAAAACAAACAAAAATACACAAAAATAAAAAAAAATTATAAAAAAAAGTTTTTTTTGAGAATATTCCTCAGATATGCTCTAAACATAAAAATAAAAATAAACTAATTTTACATAGTAACATTCTTCAGATGTATTTGCATATTTCACAACAATGCAATATTTTGGGCGCATAAGAAATTATTAACGCGATTGATTGAGTAAAACAGGGAAGTGGACGTGGATTTCGACAAATTACGGTACCTAATATAGTGTGGATAGAAACCGAAATTACATACATCATTTAGATTGGGTGCGATTTCGGGATCTGCAATTTACCAATCTGAAACTGGGCGAAGGAGTCGAACCTTTGCACGCAACCTCATTCCCCATACAAGGCGATTCCGATTGTTCCAGCGATCATGGATTTATAGAGATGCATCTTATTATGAATCATAGAGCGCATGCAACATCCTCACTTTCGAAAGCTTGTAGTTGCACATCTCGCAGGGATGTGGGCCGGCCATGGGAGGCTTTAATCACATTGTTTTACAATAATTGTCGGTGAGCAGCCTTCATCGAAACTCTTTTAGCGTTCCGCCAATAATGACATTGGGGCATTGAAAGGCATCATTAAAATGCGCAAACCTTTTAGGGATGCCGTAGGTAATGGCATGCCGATTTAATGGAGTTTAATCGTTTGTACATCCGATTTAGCTTCTTATTGAACAATATGATAATTTTCGTGTTATGATGAATGGCGGACGTTAACTGCATTGCGCAAATAACAGAAACGATCTCCACAATATAGTTCCAACTACGCACTGTGTGAGTGGACTAGACAATCATAAATTGGCTAATATGGCAAGACAATCATAGTGATTTTATATTGCATAAATTATAGGTGTATATATTATTCACACTGTACACTGGATCGGCAGCTTTTGTAACACTTCCTTTTCAGGATGATCTCAGTACGAGTATTCAGGTAATGATTGAGTATTACTAGAATTGCTTTTGTGATATTTTTTTGTTACATACCAATGATTTCTAAATATGAGTTCTACGTGCTTATTTAGTGTGTTTTCGCACCAATATGGATACAGGAAGATACAAAATAATTTGTTGTTTATTGAACTGGTTAAAAAACATTTTTATGTTAAAATTAATTTTGATTGCCATCACATTTTTTTGCAAAACTTACAAAGTAAATAAATAAACAGGGTGATTTATTAGCCAATTTATTAGGCGTAAGGCTTAAATCAAGTATAAAAAATAGCCATAATCAAAAATAAACAGTTGCCTGCTGTACCTACTAATAACGAAAATTATTGTTTATATATTAATCTTTGGTTTTTTTTCCTCGTGGCATTGTGGCTTAACTTTGGAATTAAGCAGGAAATTCAGGAACACGATCTACTTTAGATGTGCAGCGCCGTAAGGGTGTTGAAGGTCTGTCGAAATACGTTTTAAGATATAAAAAATATTTAAAAAAATCATTTTAGAAAAAAGTTAGTTGGAAAATCTTTCTAAATGATTGATTCATTAAAATTCAAATATTTCAACTTTATCCAACCGATTTCTACATATTTTAAAATAAATTGATAAAGCAAAACTTTGACGGGTCAACATTTATGGTTGCAAACCAGAACTTTTCTAACTTTCAATTATCACATTAATGAGCTGAATATGACGATTACGAGATTCCGCTTTAAAGTTTACTCAAAAAGAAATTATTTACAAATTAAAAAAATGATTTCAATATGCTATTTTAGTTAAAGTATCAACGTTAATGACTATTTCATTTTTACAAAATACAATGAAAATTTCCGCTTACGAAATACTGCTCGAAATGTTGCTTAAAAAAATACCATTAAAAATTTGATGGGAAAAACTTTGCAGGCTAGAAACCGCAGACGCGATACAGTTTAATGTATATTCGGAAAACTCATTTTGCAACTGGTTAGATCAGGATTTATCAATCTAACCAGTTGCAAATTGATTGTTGTTAACATGATTCCACTTTATGTTTTACAGAAGGAGACATAATTTTTAAATTGCTGAATGCATTTTTGTTATGGTTTCATTCATCATTATTAATTTGTGCATGACTACTACCAGTATTACTACTTACTGCATTACTACCAGTATGTACTCCCAAAGAATAAGAAAAAAAAATCAATATAGAATCCATTTTTCTTGATGTGAATTCCAATTCAAGTTCGCCTTGAATGATGATGCCATTTTCACGAGAGAAAAAATCAAAATCCGCGAATCAGACGATTACGAGATTTCGCTTCTTGTTTGTTTAAATGAAGAAATGTTTATTGCAAAATTCAAAGGCGAATAGGATTTCCGTTGGAATTTTGGTTATAAGTAGAGATAGGATAGTTAGGCAAAATAAAACATCAAAAAAGGTAGGCAAAAAGGCAAAAAAAGTGACCAAAAAGGCAAAAAAGATGGCCAAAAAGGCAAATTAAAAAAAAGCAAGAAATGCAAAAATAGTGCACAAAAACACAATACCAAGGTATGGCCGAGGAGAAACTGAAAACACATCTAGAGAACTGTAAGAAATGAAACATATTTAAATAATCAACTTTTTATTGGGACCATGTAAAATATTAATAATTATTAAATAAAAATAAATAATTGTTAATAATAATTATACATTTTTATTTTTGAACCATCCCGTAACAAGTAATTTTTCTATGTTATCTGGAGTTAATTTAGTTCTCCTGTCACTGAGAATTTGTTTGTCCACGGAAAATGATCTTTCTGCATCACATGATGTTATAGGAGCAAATTTCAGTGAACTTATTTCGTCTGGAGAGAGTTTATTATATACAAGTACTTCGGAACACGAAGCGGTACCAAAAATTTTGAAATATTTCTTATTTCATCTAAACCTGAATTTTTTTACAAAACTGTTTTTAGTTTTTCATTAATAAGTTTTCCTGCTGGACCCGGAGCACCCGACGTGAGTATGATTGCATCATCGATGATTTTAAGAGATACGATGAGGCTTAATCCAATCTTTTCCAAATTTTCGATTTTTTGCGGTATCCAAGAAAAATATGTTTGTATGTAGGTCAGAACATTTAATACATTTGCGTCGTTGAAAGCTTGCTGTGATTTTGATATTGCCATGGATTTGGAAGCATCAAAAAAAACAAAAAAAATTTCAAGTATTCCAAAATCGAAATAAAAAAATGTACAAACCACCTAAAAAGGCATAAAAAAGGTAAAAAAAGCAAAATGCACCCGAAAAAGGCAAAAACCTCGAATTTATGCGAAAAAGGCAAAATAAAAATAAAATAATTTAGGTTTTTTTAAATGTTTACTATGGTAAACAGATAATGCGCTGGGCCTGCCTTTAATCATACCTTTTATACGAAAAAGGCAAATTGCCTAACTATCCTACCTCTAGTTATAAGTAACACATTTGACTGTAGTCCAAATCACTACTGTTCATTCTCGAGTCGCTTAGGCGATTCCGCTTCAAAATTTGCTTAAAACCTTAATTTCTGAGTCGCTTACGATTTTCCGTATGGAATGTGTTCCAACATCACACTTTATAATGCCGTGAAAAACCTGTAAAAAGATTATTTTTAATATGAGATATTAAAGAAATGATATTTTTGATATGAGATTAAATTTATGATCATATAAATGTCTCTGAGTCAAATTTCAATTGCAGCTCTCAAGAAATACAAATGTACGTCATATACGGTGCTGATTCAACAAAGGCCCAGTGCTGGCCATTGCTCGCCCAGACAATTGTGTTTTTTAATTTGCTATTCAAAAAATTTATTTTACTCTTTTTAACTAAATATAATTCATTTTGAACTGATTTCTTACCATTTGAAGATTTGAAGATTTGAAAAAAAATCAACAGCTGTTGTACAAATTTTAGAAAGGAGTCATTCAGGTGTTTTGCGAATCAAATAACGTTAGAAGTAACGTGTAAGTTACATGACAGCATAACTTTCGAAAGTTAGATGAATTCATATCATAATTGCATCTTACAATGAAATGTGATGCTGTCCAGTAACGTACACGTTACTGTTAAGGTTTCATCGTAATACTATACTGTTATACCGTTTTATCAGAACTAAAAACGCCCTGTAATGTCATGCTAAATGGTCAGCGGCCGTTAAGAATTCTTAAGAGGAACGCACGCCCACCATGGTTAAACAATTCAAATTTAAAATTGCACAGGCCATTACTGACAGATGCATGTCGGCCATAGTAAATAGTTGCATAGTTAGTTGCTGGTCCGTCAAAATGGATAAAGAAACCTTTGAAATCCCTGCCTAATGACGTTAATAACTATTTTTGATACGCAATACACCTGACTATCTGAGAATGTTGAAAGATATGTAGGAATCTTTAAAATTTGAAAATAAATTGAGAAACAGCGATAAACATCTTTCAGGAAAATAGCAGCAGTTGATAAAAGTGTGAAGTTTATGTTAATTTTAATATATTGAAATATACTTATATTAAATAAAATTGTCCAGACATAAAAAAAACAACTTTAAAATTATTTGATACATTTTCTGCAGGCAAACTGAAGAGCCTATTATAAAAAAATATAAAAATTTCTTGAAAAACTAAGAAATTTAAAAAAAGATTTTCTGCTAGCAATGACAATTCATATCAATCAAATCAAAAATTATCAAAATTATCAATTATCAAAATTTTGTAAAAATTAGATAGATTTTATATTTATATTATATTATATTTATAAAAGAACATAATGAATAATCAAAACGAAAGGTAATCGTTATTGGCATAGCAGGGATTTATTTGAAGTAATTAAATGTGTCATCAATCAAATAAATTGAATTGTAAACATACTTTGAAAATGGCTGAATAAGCCGAAACACATATCAGGAAACTGATAAAACATACATATGAAACAAAACAAGAGTAATTATATATAATATACATTTGTAATAATGATTTTATATAATTTTAAAATATTTGAAGAGAAATTTTATAAAATTTACTCAATATGATATAAGTTTACGGAAATTTCAATAAATCTTGAAACACATTTTCTGTTGTCAAATAAAGGTAGTGAATTTGTAGACAAAAAAATTTGGTTCAGAAACCTTGAAGAAATTTCAAGAAATGTAAATAATTATTAAACTACTCATTATCTAAACGTTTTGTTAAGATTTGTAATTTTTTTTTCATTTGATGATATGTATGTTGATGTTTCTTGAAATTGTAAGACTTCTTAAGTAAATTTACAAATATTTCTATAAAATTCACTATTCTTATGTGGATCTGAAAATGTATTTTAAGATTTCTTAAACATTAACATATCTTCAAATATTTTCTAATTTATTTACAGATTTCGTGAAATATCTAAAAACTATAACATTTGGTCGCATAATTGATAACATTTTTCAACATATCTTCAAATATCTTCACAAATTTCTTGAAATATCTAAAAATTTAACATATCGACTTATTATTTTTATATAACTAAGACTAAAATGGGATAAACGACAATACAAAAAATTTACAGGAGACAACATAAATCTATTATTAAACATAATTTCAATAAAGTTCGAAGCTTCTTTTAACATGTGTGTTATAATTTAGTAAGATGAGTAACGCTTGACAGCTCATTGTAAGTTTGATAATGACCCGTTAAGGTGTCGAAACTATAGTCACTACTAAATAAATCTAAGTGATACTAATAAAGTAATCTTTGTGTGTATTTTAACTTATAATTTAGTCTTCATTATTTCCAATTGAACTGTCGTAATAACAAAGTATTATATTGTACCTATTGTAATTCACTATGTCACAAACGTGCAAAGCAAAAATTGTGTTTCTAACGCTTATCTCTTTAAAAAAATAATGCGTCGATATATGGTCCCAAAATTGATTACATTTCTCAATAAATCTTCAAATATCTTCTCATTTAAGAAAAATCTTTAACATATTTACAAAATCTCTAAACGTAAGTGATGTAGTTGCCAGCAGAAACCATTTTTTAGATTACTTGGGTTTTCAAGAAAAAATATTTTATTGCAATCGAACTGGCTATTATTGGTGAACAGAATAAGTGTCACCACATTTTCATATTGCTGCAGCTATATGTTGCTACTGGTCAAGTTTAAAAAAGATTCACACCTTTACTAACTGCTAATATTTGCTTGAAGGATTTTTTTCACCGTTTCTCAAATTATAGTCAAATGTGAAAAAAAAACCCATACAAGTTTACAACAATTGCAGAAATTGTCTACTTTCTATTATAAAGTTCCTGACATTTTATGCAATTGTATGGTATTTTGTTAACAAATTTAATATTTAATTATAAAATTTACTAACAAAGAGTAGTGAAAACAAGAAAAGGTTTTTTTTAATATTTCTTGAAACACTTTAATAAAACTTAAACAAAGTCTTTAGACTTTGAAAGAAAAGACTATAATATATTTGATCGCCAAATTTGCAATACGATTATTTGTCACAGTATTTCGAATTATCTTCAAATAAAAACATATCCTTCGCATCATCACAAAATGTTCGTAGAATTAACTGCTGTAATTTCCAGCAGAAATTCTTGTTTTAACATTCATTGCTTATTTGAGATATGTACAATTTTCACCAAATTTAATCAAATTTTCAATTTGTTCATAATATTCACTACTCTTATTTACCAGCTGAAAATGTGTTTTAGGATTTCTTTGAAATATCTGGCATCTCTAACATATTTGGTCGCCAAGTTCGTAAAACGATTTTTGTCACTGTACCTAGAATGGTCTTAAATAAAAGATATCCTGCACATCTTTAGAAACTTTTCGCCGAATTAACTACTGGAATTTCTACCAGAAAATATTTTTTTAAGATTTATTATTTTGAAGAACTTTGTTTTAGCTGTTTAACTTGTCAGTAAAAATGGTGTCCTAGTTTATAAAGTATCATGAACACTCTTTACCAAAGTTTCTGATAATGACTATTTAAAAAAAAATTAACAATTAACAATAAACAATAACAATAGTTAATTGGTATTCCTCCAGATTCCTGGGGTTTTCAAGAAATTTACTTTTTTTCTAATAGGCTCTTTAACTTGGCACTACTTGGCAGCAGAAAATATATCTTGATATTGTTTGGAACATATTAAAACTTTAAGGTATTAAGTTACATAATTCTTCGAAATGAATTTATTTGTATTTACTACTACGACCACATTGTATAATTTGTGTAATACGACTATTTGTCTGCAGAATAAGAAAACTATCTTAAAGTTTTGGTTTAACAAGGATAATTTTACATTCTTTTACGTAATTATAGAGTATATGCAGTATCCACAGTAACTAAATTCAACTTAAAATCTGCGTTACTTTATTTGTAGTGGTCAGTTATAAAAATGGCCTCCTGACCGCCATGTGCGGTTTAATTAAAATTTGTAAATTACAAGTTTACAACAGTGCGATGCAAATGCGGGCGCCATGAATCAAATGCGAATATATCCAGATACTTTCATTAGGTAGACAATTACATGGTTATAATATATCACAACTGTAAAATTAATAGAGGACCGTTATGGTGCAGACACAAACGTGCATAACTAGGAACGATAATAAACGAAATTAATGCGTCCCGTATGATGAGAGGCGCTGATTTTATCTGTCGCATCTGCGGCTTCACGCGTCCAAATTTTCGGACTTATCGCCGAAAACTGTCCGTATCTGGGGGATATCTGTATTCAGGGGTGGGTTTGGCTGACTCGGGATGCTCGCCATTCTGAATAAAACATTCCAGGCTGCTGACTAATTTATGGGTTGTTAACTATGGCATTGTGAGCGCCTAGGGTACGAATATACAAATAAAAGTACAAAATTATGTACATATTCTACTTGTGCGCCATGTGTCAACGCTATCTAGGATCTCAGCGCCGGAACAAGACGCAATCTATGAACGATCTGCGTTCTCTACGGGTAAACTCAGTTCTGCCTGCACGCAGCCGGACCAGTGTCGTACATATACTTACGTCGACGACGAATTCACATCGTGATTTTAGGAAAGATTTTTATCTATTCACTGCGAAGAAGCAGCGGGAGCGCAGTTTTGTCGCTCGCGATGTCACGTGAGGACAGAAACTGCCGAAATGTGCGCAAACGTTTAGATAACCGGTGTCTATGGGCATGAGGGTGTGCAAGAGGTTATTTATTGCACGTAAGGCACGTACACGAGCGTACAGCATAAAAACAGCTGTTGCGGGGATCGGAACATGCACTTAAAAAATCAAATAACCATTAATAATATTAGGCCTATAAATTATGCGATACAGTTGTTTCAACATAAATTATAGAAATTACCCGCGCACCGTATAATTAACTCTTTATGTAAAGATTTATATCGATCGTTTACATTTTATTCCCAAATTGAAATAGACAATTATACTATTATTATTTAGTTTAATAATTAATTATTAATTTGTAGCCATTGCAAGAATTCACACCAATACTTTATTTTTCTTCGTAATATTTATACTCCACCATATACCGTTTAGTCTCTTGATATCTCTCCTGCCTTGTACGACTCTTTGTCGGATTTCTTGTAACGTTATATTTTTTGTGTATTATGGAGATGGCCTACAACCGCACCCCATATCCAGCAATTAGTCTAATTTCCCCTTCCAAATATCGACTTTTGCCACGAAACGGATAATTGAATTCAGATCGCATCAGATTCTCACGCGCTAATCAGGTAATTTTGTCGAGGACATACTCAGTAGTGAAAACTGGATGCTTTGAGTGCGGGTATCCCGTTGGAGCCGAGGACTGGAACTTGCGACCTGATCCACACACGTACAGTCGCCCCCTAACTTAGGTGAGGTTGAGCCTATTTTCTCTTTACACGTGGTACTTACACTATTCCCCTGACATAGGCTGCTTTACATTGGCTTGTGAGCCGTATCACTTTTCTCCTGGTACTAAAATTTAGATTTCCACCGAATTTGGAACCCAGAGATCTTACGAACCCGACCACACGTGGACGCCACGTCCGGAACGTCACCCGCCCTGCCGAGAGCAGGAACATTTGGCCACTTAACCAGATATTTAAAGTATTTCTTCTTTTAATCATTGCACTAGTGTTCTTTCTATGTGATGTTGTTGTGTATTATTTTGCGTTGTACGGGCAGTTGGACCTCTTACTGACAGTTCGTTACTTTCGGTTGCGACTTGCGCTTGTGCACAATCGCCGGTGGCGGCCATTTTTGAGGGTGTCGCGCCTTTATCGTTCATAAAGTTACGTGGAGCCACCCCCTTGATCTAGCTAAGGCCAAAAGACCGACGCGCCGTCTTCACTGAGTGGGCCTCGGGCCGAGATAGCCCTGCAAAGAGAGGTGAACAACTTAAGCAGACAACGCAGGTAAGTTAGGGCGAATGGAGAAATAGAGAGGAGAAAAAGGGGGGTTGCATTGTTTTTCATAATTTCCATATTTTCGTATGTTTACCCCCAAGTACTAGTAGGCATTGAATGCTGATATTATTTCTGCATTCTCATGTTCTAAATCATCGGATTCTCGTCAAATACATAGGTATATAATTTGGTCCAGTTTTATCGATTTGGCCTGCTTCTCCATAACCTTTTTCGTCATTAGCCAAGTAATATCCCATATGTTAGATTTCATCACATTCTGTAACTATTTTGCCGAGATATTTGAGACGTTTTAAAAGGACCTGGGTTCGATTACTTTTGAAAAGTAAGGTTACGGTTTTCTTAATATCATCATTAGCGAGACAAAACCTCTTATGTTAGATTTTCTTCAAGTTCTGAAACTATTTTGATCGAGATTATCGAGACCCTTTAATAGGTCATGGATTCGAATACTTTTGAAAATTATGGTTACTATTTTCTTAATATCGCAATTAGCCAAATAAAACCTCTTATGTAAAATTTTCATCAAATTCTGAAAATATATTGTTCACGATTTTTGAGACTTTTGAAAACACTTTAAAAACTATATTTTCTTCTTTTCTTTGAGTAACAAGAAAATAAGAGGATAAGTAAAATAGAAAACCTACCTTTTCTGGCTTATTCTTAAATAGAATATTTTCGTAATTTGTAACTTTAGCATAATGTTCACGGTTTCTGAATATTCTGATACTTGCTTTTAATATTTTCATTAAAAATTTGCGCAGTTTAATTCCATCAATGTTTGGAGGGCTTATTTTTCAAGTTCGTTTTCTTTTAAGTTTCAATTTCCATAAAAACTTTTCGGAATTTTCTCAAATCTTTATAAAATTGTGTGTAACTACAACAGGAACTAGAAAAAGTAAAAAAAGAATGTGGAGTTGTACTGAGTACTGACCATTAAGAAAAGAAAACTGGAGTATCTAATCAAATATCGTCTTCTGAGGCTTATTATGCAGGGGAAAATTAAAGGAAAAAGTAGTATTGGTAGGCGTACAGTCTCCTGACTAAAGAACCTGCGTGAGTGGTTCAGCTGTAACAGCACGGAGCTATTTAGAGCAGCGGTGAATAAGATAAGAATAGTTATGATGGTGTCCAACCTCCGGTAGGAGAAGGACTGCAAGAAGAAGAACTTCAATAACACTCATCATATTTTATAAATAAAGCACAAGTTAGCTTTGTAACATCATGAAAAATTTTGCTACGGGTTATAGATAGATAGATAGATAGATTTATTTGCAACACTAGATCATTTACATGATATTTGTTAAGTCAATAATACATATTATTACATTCCACAACATAGCACGTAACATATAGTATTGACTATTTAGCTAGTCACTTAACGTTTGATAATGCCTAAAGAGCTAAAACTAAAGTCATATAACAATTATATAAACAATGTCTGTCTTATTAATAATTGAACATAGTACATCACCAAGTAAATGCCACCACCATTTGAAATATCGTCCAATTTGAAAATTTCACTTTTTCAGGATCATGGTATTTAGTTTTGAGGTTTGCTACGATGTTTGCAATTTCTGAACCATCTTATAATTTTGGTAGGTAAGTAGTTTATTGTAATTTTTTTGAAATTTTGAACTCTATATTTTGAAATATTAATACCTATAAATTTCTATAAAAGGGATATAAGGGGAGATATAAAGGGATTCTATAAAGGATATATATTGGCATTTCTGAAATCTTTCTGCAATTTGGATATGAGATATGTATATTTTGATAATACAATAATATTTTCGGCAATTTTCTCGTTTTTTGGTTTCTTAGTTTCTTTAGTTTCTTTTTTTTTTCAGATATACTAGCATATATCTGAAAAATTCGAAATATTTCTTAATCTCCTATATTTTTATTTGCACCGCTTTTAGTTGCACCTTGATATTTTATGACATAACTCAAGGTTGCACTTTGATCAATGTCAAGGTCATGAAGGATGCACCTTGATATTTTATTACATTCTCTGCAATTTGGATACCATTTCTGCAATTTATTTGATAATTTATAATTACATTTTGATTTAGTGTTTTATGTGGGTAAGTACGCAGGGGAGAGTTGGGCAAAATCGGGTATCTAGTACAAAATTGGTTATAAAAAATTGTTTGTGAACGAGAAATGTTCTTCAAATGTGTTGACAAGTTGAGACACTATTACAGTTTCGATAGCTCATGATATTTTATTTTTTAACAAACGTCATAAGTTATAATTTTCGATTATTTGCAAAATGTCAAAGTACCTTCTATAACCGGAAAGTTAACTAATTAAATGGAATAAATAAGAATAAATGGAATTTTATTTCAAAATGTTGACAAATTATTAACGGAATAATATTTATAAAAAATATAAATACTACACTCAGATGCAAAAAACCGGGTCATTGGGTCATTGTTTGCAAAATAACATTTTTTTTAAATTTTGATGTTTGTATAGTCCTTAGAATAAAATTTTTAGTGTTTCACAATCAAAGAGACCGTCAGGATGTAGAAAGAAGCAACATATGGTACTTATTATTTATTTAATGAACATTAATAACCTAAAACGATAATGTACGTATACACGAAAGAAAATGCATTTCTGCAAAATAAACGTAACAGAGATTAATAATGAAAATGACAGTTAATCGAAAACAAACAAGTCAAAACCCAGTAGCCACTTGGATCCTCCATGCATAATGCCGAATGAGCAATAGGTAGTGAAGAACGCATACCTTTAAATGCTATTTTCGCTTATTTCATGAACTGACAAGTATCATATGTTGTTTTTTTCTACATCCTGATTTGATTGTAAAACACTAAAACTTTCATTCTAAGGACTATACCAACATCAAAATTTAAAAAAGGGTTTTTTGCAAACAACGACCCAATGACCCGTTTTTTTTTGCATCTGAGTGTACTAATTAAACAACACATTTATTTTATGCAATAATCGCAAACATAGTGGTCATCATTATACTATATGTGAGCGCAGGCTTCAGCAGACTTTGAATTTGAGTATAGTTCATCACAATACAAGCATGTCGTATTTTCAGCATGGTTCTGCTTGCTCTTGCAATTGCCAATGCACATGTACACTATGCTGAGATTAGTTTAGCTATTATTTGCCACAATGCACCACCTCCAAAAGTAATATCAATGATACCCTGTTTTATCTTACTACCTGGTTTTACCCAACTCTCTAAATTTTCAGAAACCTCCAGAAACTTTTATTGTACACTTTCTGTTTGCAAAAATTAGTAACTTAACTTATTTATAGCGGTTTTAGTTGCACCTTGTGATATTTTATTATATTTTCAGCAATTTAGATATAATTTCTGCAATATATTTGTTTTTTTCAATTAGATATATACATTTTTATTAAGTGCATTAGGTGGGAATATTAGAAAATCAATACTAACTGACTATTACATTTCTAGAGATATCTGGTAAAGTTGTCATACTGTTTCAACTTGCAAAGTTTAATATTTTCAATAACATTTTCCGCATATTTTTTCCCAATGCTACAACATAAATTTTCTGAAATTTTAGTAAATATTTATCATAGTTCTAGAATTCCAGGTGTAGATATATTAATATCATGTATAGATGCTCGTGAAATTAGGTCAGGCCCTATCAGAATTTACAAAACTCTGATGTGGACCTTCTGCCAGAAAGTTTGGGATACCTTTTTTTAAAAAAGTATATATACAGAAAGTTGTGACGTACCGTATTGATCAGTTAATTTAAATAATTTATAGCAAAGCCTCTTCCAAATGGGGAAGAGTCGCTTTAAAAAGTAATAAGTACCTAAATATTACAAGATGGCAATTGAAATTCCCTAATAATATCGCGTTGATTATCAAGTTATATAGAATAAATGATTGAGAATATTATATGGTGTGGAAATAAGTAGATAAATGTAATGTAAATATTTCGATTAATTAACGAAGTGATTAATTATCAATCAGAGGTGTAATTTAAGATTTTAATAAAAACCTGTAATGTTATAGAAGTAATTACGCCGGTGTACGTTTGCGTTACAAGAAAATTAGTCATAATCTAATCATGAGAATAGTAACTGTTTACTGGTAATTAACGTAATTTCGAAATTACAAAATTCTGTGCGGTTTGTAAGAGATTCTCAAGCGATTCGATTATGTGCGGATGGAACGGGAAGTGAATATGTTATAAATAAGTATGTGAAGACAAACTCACGTTTATCTATTTAAAAAGGTTGCCAACATGACAGGTATAAATCAACTCATCTCGTGCGATGGGTCATGTGGAAGCATCCAAAGTATGGCCTGGTTTGGTGTGGGAATGCTAAAATTGAATTTACTCGTTAGTGATTTAGATGAAGTCTTGCCAGCGACCAGGCTATAAATCAGAACGGCGTGAGTTTGCGCCAGAAACAATATAATAATTAATGACGACCTACGAGCGCATTAGGATCGAAAAATAAACATTAGATAATCTGTAATTATATAGGTACCTCGCGCTATCATCCCATCTGTGTGCGCATGCAATATGCATACGGCTCCACGCAGCCCATTTCTCGTACTCACATAACCGATCACAATTAATTTAATGTAATTGCTGATACGAAAAAGCAATGCCCCGAGGCGGTGTCTGCGTTTAAAGGTTTTAAAAAAATCAATCAAAGGGTCCATGTGGGTTTTACTATAATTGCAAGTAAGCCGGCCAACTTTCCAGCGTTTAATTTGAGATGAAAATTGGTGCAAATATTCGTGATTCTCGGAAAAAAAACGGGTACGCATTAAAGATAATTATTCGCAATTTAAATCGAATGAATATAAGAAGTTATCATTAAATTCACTTAAACGTACGGAAAGTTTCCTCGCTTAAACGTATCATTTAGAAGTCATCATTCAAATAGACATGGATTACCTTCAAATTTCGAAATAAGTGAGCGAATCTTTTGCTATTTGTGTTAATTTAGACGTTAAGCAAAAACGAACAGCAACGCATCACGATGCCTTAGCGCAACCGCATAATAAATGGCGTAAATGCGGCCTAATTGTTAGTTGCAGTTCTTTAGTCTAAAATGAATAATGAGCAATTGATTAATGATGAACGCTCCGAAGGTACGACTCGGCTGTTATTATAATTTATTAAAAACAATGCGCTTACGTGCAGCCGATTCGCCTGTATGTATGTACCGAGGTTCTCGGATCATTATGGGGTCATTATTATAATTAAACGCCTTAATTATTTTGTGTTTTAACTGCGATATTCGAATGCAGTTGAGGAACGCTCGGCTGTGAGCATTCCGCCCACACGGGAGTTGCTTAATTTTCAACGGCTTCATCCCGAAATCCTCTCCTTTAATAAAATATTTCAATTTACCACTTCTGACATGCTAATTTATTTCGTATTATTTAATTTCAACATAATCCAGCGTTCTCGTGATCCCCGGCTAGATAAAGAGTTATTTATTACACGCCGAGGTGGCTTGTGTTGTACGTGTAATTTTTCAATTCGTTAAGTATACGAACATTTATTATTAGGTGGTTATTATAAAAATTTCGCATCGTGCTCGGAATATAGGGTCAGGCCAGAGGTATATATTTCCTGGTGTGCCACCGCGGATCTTTTATGGATTTTGACGTAGCACGGCACGATAACCGTGGGTCAGGAGAGACATAATATATGTATCAATGTAATAACGCCTCTAAACACAGAGCAGCCCACGAACTGAATGTAGCAATACATCATAGCATCATCATGCTCGTAATACGTGTTAGAACCAGACTGCTCCTTTGTTCCCACACGATTATCTCTCTACAGGATAATCTTATCTTTTATATATAAATATAAGCACAGAACAATTTCAAATGTACTTCAATTTAATTAAACATTTAATTGGTTTTAAACGTAACGTTGTTAATTTTTATTGAAAATTAAAATGGTTCAATTCATCTAATTCATTGCAGATCCAACGTGTGTGGTTATTAATTAATATTCATTGCAAATCTGGCGATAGAAATGGCGCGCATTGAAAACGACGGGACGCTTAAACGACACTACACCTGTCCAATATCATTTAATCAATGAGCATAATCGTCCCAAACAACCGTGAAGTGCGCTGGATGCATTTCTCCTTTCTGATATCATAATTTGATTAACGGTGAGGCATACCGCCGAGATATAATTGCATTGCTAATTGAAGTATTAATTTATGTATCGAGCATTTATGCCCGTACAAATGATTGTAATATTTCATATCGATTAGACACAGATATTATAATGCCAGGAATGACACCACTGATGAATGATATTATAGACAGAACACCCTCCGAGTCCAATTATAACAGCCTGAACATCTTGCGCCGTATGATATATACGTGCATATGCGATAAATTGTCTTCAATAGGTTATCGAATATTTTAAATATTTGTTCCTTACTTTACATGTTCTCATAATGCGATGCACCATTATCGAGCGTCTCTCAGTCACAAGTAACTGTATAATTTAAATGATATCCTTACTATAAATCAGCTGACCAATTACAGGTTTTAAATTGAAATTTACCGAGTATATGTCCTAAAGATCGTACGTACGTACGTATAAAATATCACCTGCTATAAAATTTTGCCTGGAAATTTACTATCAATTACGTTTATTTCAATCACACTCAATTATAATAAAAATGTTAGAACAAATAAAAGAAAACATATTCTTCGTATGTAGCAAAATGATTGACATAATATCATAGATGCATAATAATATATTACGATAATAGTCATTTAATTTGTCAAAAAAATTGTCACATTTTGTTAATTTTTAAAAATGATCGAATCGAGATCGAATCAATTTTTAATTAAAAAGTGAAACTTAAACCAACTGAATTTATATTTATATTTTTGATAATTTTGTTGGCATTAACACCCAGGTATTTTTTTATATATATAATTTCGGTTTTAGAACGTCTGTCGACGCTGTCCGATCCCCAGACTCTTCCTCCATCCTAACCTATCCTGCCATTGGTCATCTTGTAGGTTCCTTTCGCTCATAGCTTTCTGGATGCCGTCATTCCAGGATTTCCTGGGCCTGCCTCGTTTCCGTCTTTCCGGAGGGACCCAGTCGAGCGTAATTTTTGGCAAGCGATGATCTGCCATCCTTTTCACGTGTCCGTACCAGATTAGTTGCCGTTTTCCTGCTTCCTGTACGATATTTTCTCTCAAGCCGATTAATTCCTTTATCCTTGTATTGCGTACCCTATCCAACCTCGATATTCTACATGATCTTCTTAGGGCATCCATCTCCAGAGCCTCTAGTCTTCTTTTGTCAGCTTCGGTCCACCTCCATCCTTCTGCTCCGTAGAGTACAATACTTTTTATAACTGTGTTGTATATGTTATATTTTCTCTTTTTCGTTATTTCTTTACTCCACCATATACCATTTAGCCTCTTAATACCTCTTCTACCTTGTCCGATTCTTTGCCTAATTTCCTTTTCATCCTTTCCATCTTTTTGTATGTTTACCCCTAAGTATTGGTAACTATTGCATGCTGATATTATTTCTCCATTCTCCAGTTCCAAATCCTCGGATTCTCCTCCAATACATAGGTATTTAGTTTTGTTCAGGTTCATAGATAGACCTGCTTTTTCATACTCTTCTTTAATTTTCCTGGTCATATATTGAAGGTCATCTTTATCTTGGGCCATGAGCACTTGGTCATCTGCAAATTGGAGAGTGTATATGTTGTTGTCTCCTATGTTAATTCCCATGCCTTTGCATTTCCTTTTCCACGTTCTCAAGGAGTGCTCGATATAAATTTTAAATAGTGTCGGTGATAGGCAGCATCCTTGTTTCAAACCTTTAGATGTACTGATTCCATTCGATATTGATTCTCCAATTTTCATTTTAATTTTGGTATTTTTTTGAAGCCACAATTAAAATAAATCAATTTAAATCGTCTGAAACATGTATCTACACAGTAACATCGAAAAAAAATAGAACCAATGAAACTAAAAAAACAAAGATACAAAAAAACGAGAAAATTGCAGAAAATTTAGTTATAAAATCAAAATGTACACATTATATCAAATTGATAGATTGGTACAGTTGAAAAATAAAATAATAAAATCAAATATAAGAGATTTTGATAGATATAATTTAAAATTTGATGGATTTGGACAGTTGTAATTGAAAATTTGACAGATTTTGACTATCGCACCTGAACTTTCTTCAGATTTCGACTGTTGAAATTACAAAACTTGACAGATTTGGAGGTTTGCAATAGAAAATTTAATAGACTTAGATAGTTATAATACAAAATTTAACAATAAGGGTCTGTTGTTATAAAAAATTACAGATTTTTACAATTTCAGTCGAAACATTGACAGATTTGGACTGTTGAAATTGAAAATTTGACAGATTTTGATTGTTGCAACTGAAAATATGGAATTTAAAAGATCTTTATTAGGCTAAACTGAGATAGCAATTGAAAATTAGAAAAATCTGCATAGTTGCAATTGAACAGTTCACTGATGCAATATTTGATAAATAGGTATAGTTGTAATTGAAAATATGAGAGATTTTGGTAGTCACAATTTTAAATTTGATGGATTTGGATAGTTGCAATTTAAAATTTGACAAATTTTGACTATTGCAACTGAACGTCTGTCAGATTTCGACAGTTGAATTTACAAAACTTGACAAATTTTGAGGTTTGCAATAGAACATTTCATAGACTACATAGTTTTAATACAAAATTTTACATTAAGGGTTTGTTGTAATAAAAAAAATACAGATATTTACTATCTCAGTCGAAACATTGACAGATTTGGACTGTTTAAATTGAAAATTTGACAGATTTTGATTGTTGCAACTGAAAATATGGTATTTAAAAGATCTTTATTAGGCTAAACTGTGATAGCAATTGAAAATTCGAAAAATCTGCATAGTTGCAATTGAACAGTTCACTGATGCAAAATGTGATAGATAGATATAGTTGAAATTTGAAATATGAGAGATTTTGGTAGTCACAATTTAAAATTTGATGGATTTGGATAGTTGCAATTGCAAATTTGACAGATTTTGACTATTGCAACTGAACGTCTCTCACATTTCGACAGTTGAATTTACAAAACTTGACAGATTTTTGGTTTGCAAGAACATTTCATAGACTTAGATAGTCTTAATACAAAACTTTACATTAAGGGATTGTTGTAATAAAAAAATACAGATATTTACTATCTCAGTCGAAACATTGACAGATTTGGACTGTTGAAATTGAAAATTTAACAGATTTTGTTTGTTGCAACTGAAAATATGGAATTTAAATGATCTTTATTAGGCTAAACTAAGATAGCAATTGAAAATTCGAAAAATCTGCATAGTTGCAATTGAACAGTTCACTGATGCAAAATGTGATAGATAGATAGAGTCGTAATTGAAAATATGAGAGATTTTGGTAGTCACAATTTAAAATTTGATGGATTTGGATAGTAGCAACTGAAAATTTGACATATTTTGACTATTGCAACTGAACGTCTGTCATATTTCGACAGTTGAATTTACAAAACTTGACAGATTTTGAGGTTTGCAATAGAACATTTCATAGACTTAGATAGTTTTAATACAAAATTTTACAATAAGGGATTGTTGTAATAAAAAAAATTCAGATTTTTACTATTTTAGTCGAAAACTTGACGGATTTGGACTGTTGAAATTGAAAATTTGACAGATTTTTATTGTTGCAACTGAAAATTTGGCAGATTTTGGAATTTGACATATCTTTATTGGGTTATACTGAGATAGCAATTGAAAATTCGAAAAATCTGAAAAGTTGCAATTAGGAAACAATGACAGATTTGACTTTTTGAAATTCAAAATTTGAGAGATTTTGATTGTTGCAACTGAAAATTTGACAGAATTTGTAATTTGACAGATCTTCATTGGGCTATACTGAAACACCAATTGAAAATTCTGCGAATCTGTATAGTTGCAATTGGCCAGTTCACTGATGATAGATTTGTATAGTTGTAATTACAAATAGGAGAGATTTTGATAGTTACAATTTAAAATTTGATATATTTGGAGACAAATAGGAGAGATTTTCATAGTTTCAATTTAAAATTTGATGGATTTGGAGTGTTGTAAATGAAAATATGACAGATTTTGACTATATATACACCCTTCAATGCCATTTGCCCGAATTATAAAAAAAAAATCGAAATATTTTCATAGAAATTTATAGAATTTGCAAAATATGCAATCCAAATATCAAGAGCTCAAAGTATCATAATTTCAATATAACAATTGAAAGTAATAATAATAACAATAATATTAATCTCTACTGGTTCTCCACCTATGGCGAAATTAGTTATTATAATTATTTGACAGACAAATAGAATTTTCACTATCACAAATGTTCCTAAAACTTAAAAAAAAAACACTATGAATCTGAAAAAATGAAAAACCAAAAAGTTTCAGCAATTTGAATCAAATGCAGGAATAATTTTATAGTTGTGACGTTTACTTTGCAATGCTTGTTAAATTAGAAATTATTCATACGTTAACTTTGTTAATATCATTTACATTTTTAATTTATATCTTCAGTTTTGACTGTTTAATTATTATCGAACACTAAGTGACTGCCTAAACAGTTTAAAGAGTAATAATTAACAACTAAACAGTTCATTTTACTTTTTTTTTAAACTATTTTTCTATATTGAAAATATGGATTTGGATATCACTTTTACTTTTACGACGCTCACCATTAGAATCTATTAAACGGAAATATATACAGAGTTGGTCAAATGGGAGAAAACATTCTTATTATTTTCATGCCTTTTAATATTCTGAAAAGAAATCCGCGATATCTTGCATAGTTCCTGAAATATCGCTGAAAACCCGAAAAAGTGCACTTTCCTTTTCCTATGATAACTTCTCTACTTTTGAAGGAAATTTTACGAAACTTGGCGCTCTTACATTTTTCGACGTGAGCTTTCTGATGACAGTGCCAAACATTTTCTGCGCCAACTAGATGTCCAAATTTTCATAGTCAACTTTTGATTTTCTTATAGCCGCAATATTAAATTTTAATAGCATTCAAAAGTGCAAAAAATTCCAAATTCAACCATGTGTAACACATAGGTAAGCTGACATTATTTACCACCAAAAATCGATAATTCAAAAATTTGTTACAGAAATCAAACTGCTGTGGACTACTCTAAAAATCAAGTTGCCATGGAAAATAACAAATTACCATTTTGACATTTCTTCATACAAAGAAAATAACTTCTCAGTAATTTTATTGTGTATAAAGTGAAAAAAAGGAGATATTATCTTTGATTATTAAAAATGTCAAGATATTATCCTCAACATAAAGAAAATTACATGTACAATCTCTATGTAAGGAATTACAGAAATGCGACATTCACATCTAGAATTTATGGCGAGTTAGCCAGATCGAACAACTTTTCGTCGTTTGTGGAATCGTATAAAATGTCAGATTGCCCAAAGAAAATAAGAAATAAAAATAATAGAAGTTTCAAAATTGTTGCTAAATTTGATGAAACATGAAAATGTTGTAAAACTCTTATTAAGAAGGAACTGAAGGTAGTCAAACATTTGAGAAAATTGCAAAATAAAAGTTGTAATGTCAAAATTTACATATATTTTAGTACATAAAATTTCAAAAATACTTCAGAATTTGCCCTAAAGTTTGATTGAAATCCAATAAAAAGTCTGGAATGTGCAATCAATGCATCAAAGTTGTTCAAAAAAGCTAGCATATTTAATCAAAATATCAAGTATATCAACTATTAAGGTTAATAAAGAAAACACTTGGTAAAGTTTCACAAGTTTTATAGAAGCATTTTTGAAATTCCAATAACTCGTTTTGCAGAAAAACCTGCAAAAAAAACCGAAGTGAAGTCACAAATACGATTTATACAAACGATTTTGAAACCAGAAAATGTGGAGTGGCCTGAGAATGTTCTGGATGATAATGTGTCTCAGGATGCGGATATTGGACCAAGCGACATTCTGATTCGGACTAACTTGGCCATATCATTACCCATTTAAAGTTGTCTGGGCTACCTTGTTAATAAATAAATAAATAAATAAATAAATACATAAATTTATGCAATAAAGACGAAAAATGCAAATCTTTTTGATGTTATATTCCTAAAAAGAATATCGTTTTTGATACAATTTATTTTAAACTTTGTTTTTAATATATTTATAAAACTAAAAAAATCCATGTCTCTTATAATAACAGAATAATTTGAAAATATAGTATTGGTATATTATACATTTTATTAGGTTTTTAATTTTTAGACGCGTTTTTCTCGAAACTCATTTTTTCGACTTACGCTATTCTTGCACCCATGTCCACAATATAAACATATCACGCCCTTATATTGCAGTATTTTTTAAATAGTAATAATACAAGTGTATGTAATTAAAATATATAATCTCACGCGTCGTGGCATAATAGGTACAACTTAATTAATTGATTGATTAATAGATTGATAGATCCGTGCACTTAAAGTTGGTCGTGTGGGGGCGGATTACTTTTCTCGCCGGTAGGTCCGAGGGGATCCAAATACTAAACGCCAGCTCGGAACTATGAATCATAAAATATAAACTGTAAATATTGTTTATTGATCGTAAACCATCAATATCTTCGTGGCTGATCTACAAAGGATATGTGATATAGATTTATGGGACGGGACTTTGTTAAATCAATAAATTAGTCAATCCGCCCTCTCGAACGCCCTCACGTTATGAACTCACTGGCGCAATATTTCAAGGAACTCTCTTCGTTTCTTTCATTGTGATCGCTAATTATATACGAGCGCATACTTTTCATGTAAATCTCACCTATAAACATAATTTACTGCTTTTTAAATTAAACTGCGACTAATGTTATTACTTGTGTATGCAAATGTGCACCTTAACGCCGATAATCTCGTATTAATTGTGAGATTTCTCGTATTGTTGCAATGGGGAACTAAAATCCGGAGATATATCGATGCATCGTTTGTGAAATTGTGGTTGTAATGGAAATCCGTGCGGCTTGACAGTGTGGAACACCCTGGCTGCAATTAATTTTCTATATAATGGCTGTCAGAGGAAACGAATTACTGAGACAATAATGAAAATAAATGCATAATTGTAGTGACACGATTGCGAAAATTGCACGTTTTATAGCGGATCCTCGTTTTCATGTCCGATAGCAGAAAATATTTTATTCGCGAGAAATGCCAATTAATGAACGCATTAACTCGGATCTTATATAAGTGCAATAAATCCTGCAGCCGCCACAATAAATAATTATAATTGTTTGTCCTTTTGTTTAATTGATGTTATTTATCGAGTTCATGTTTAATACCTTAAGCATTGTGTTAGGCTAATTGCATTCCGACATGACGTAACAATGCGCCTATTTAAGGGAAACGTCGATTCCGCGAATCGCCTGAAATGAGCTGAAATCGCCGCGTCCCGAATGGCTTTACGGCCGTCATTGTGCCCGTCCATGCAGGCGTTATTATTTGCGATAATTTAAGATATATTGTGTGCAGACACAGATTGGTGTATCCGAATGCGTTCTCAGAATGCGAATGAGTGCAATTACTCGGAGGCGTGTAATGCGGACTTATTGTGGAACAGCGGACGTGGACATGAATAATGCCGCGTGTTCGTAGCGTGTAATTAAAACATAATACACGCATGGTCTCTCAGATCGCACACTCAAATACTTGAAATATGTGCGCTATTATTTTTACTCAAGTTATTCGCCGCAGTTTATTACTCGCACACCGAAGATGGCTCTCCCGGCTGCCTTCACAAAGGAATACTTTCTTCTCTTCTTTCTTCGGCACCGCCATGAATAACAATGGAAATACTTTTACTAGGAAATTATTGCCGGGATAGACATAGTTTCGCGTACGCACTCGTTTCATTCATGTCCAAGTCTGACTTGCACACTTCTGCTGCTTTGTTGTGCTTCCAACGTTCTCAGTAATAAAATTGCGACGGCGGCTAAATTAAAATCAAAATTTGTATATGGAGCATAATTGTACCATGATATGAAAAACGTACAAATAAATATGTAATATGTGGGAAGGTACTTTATATTTTTCAAATTATTTTTGTTCTTTAATTTGTTCATATTTAATATAATAATACAAGGTGTCCCACAACTTCGTAGCATACATTTAGGAGCATGCTAAAAGGCAAAATTAAATGAGAAATTTTGTAAAATGTATTTTTTTCCCAAGCGCTTTTGTTTCCAAAATGTAGCAAATTATAGTGTTAGGGCAGAAAGACTACGGACGATAGCCTTTTCATGATCAAGATACGTGTACTATGTTATGTACATATATGTTAGATGGTCTTTTGAAAAAATCGATTTCGCTCTATAGTGTTACTTAGCAAATCAGTTTTTTTATTAACATTTCTACTTGAGTAGACCTGGAAATCTGATATTTTCTGACGAGTCATCTACTATGAATACACATATTCACAAATGGGGTGCTCAGAGACGAAATGGACTAAGTCCATAAAAATTTTGGTTAAGTCATCAAGCCTTATAGAGGTTTTTACTTTAATAATTTGCAACAAAATGAAGACAAAAATTACAAACAAATTCGCTAATTATAAACATGATACTTTATTATCTTATAGCAAAAAGTTAACAATTCAAAAGAAAAATATTTTTTATTCACAAATAAAGTAAAGAAAGTGGACTTAAACCATTGGTACTCTGAAGGCAGTTAATTTCCTCTATTCAGACAAAAATTACAAACAAATTCGCTAATTATAAACATGATACTTTATTATCGTATAGCAAAAAGTTAACAATTCAAAAGATCAATAATTTTTATTCACAAATAAAGTAAAGAAAGTGGACCTAAACTGGCTACTCTGAAGGAAGTTAATTTCGTCTATTCATAGAAAGGCTCATCATCTTCATCATTGTTATCTTCTGTATTGCCAATGCAATTTTGTCTTGTTTTGGATGTTATAGGTAGGTTTTTGAAATATGTAAGGTATATTGGCGGTATATAGGGCAGTAAATCCATCATGTGCTGTTGTTTTTGAGTATGTGACAATTCGACTTGTTGGATACAATTGCTCTTGTTCTATATTAAGTGAAGTTCTTGGTCGACCACATACAGTTTTACTAAGATTTACTTGATCAAAATCAACAGTTTCATTCAAAGGCTGTTTAAATTTGAATGAAGTCGGCGATGTCTTCTCAAATCTTAACCAACGGATATTCAGCCAACTGAATGCGTATCCATCAACAGGTTTTTTTTCGATTTTGTACTGCTGATTCCAAGTTTTTTGAAGAAAAAAAATCTTCTCTTTTCATTTTAAAAACTATAAATTTTGGTTCCTGCTTTTTGGCAGTCCGTGCAATATCCATCCAGTGTTGAGGGGAGTAAATGTGTGTATTCTTGCGACTTGCCGTTTCAATAACGCCAAAATCTGCGTCATTTGGCAAATACCAGTGTCCTGACACCAGGAATTTGTGATCTATAGTTTCGATAGTTATTCGAGGATCTTGCACTAATTTTAGTAAAGACAGTGATCATTTATTGTTTCTGTTCTGACCGGTGCAAGAATCAGAGTACAACGCAATATGTTTATGACTTGGAGCATTTTCTTGTAAATGTTTTACAAGACATGATGCTACATCTTGAGATCCACGCCCACCTTCGGTTTCGTCGTACATATACATGAATCCCGTTTATTCATTAGAAAAACGGATTCCTAGATGATAAACATATAGATTATTTTTATAGTACGCTACTGATGTAGATAGCTTGGGAAACGGAAGCGCTTTTTGAAGATCGAATGTTGCCACGTACTTTTCATCGCAAGCAGTCATTAAATCCTCATGAAGACATGTTCGTACTTGTTCGGCTTTAGCGAGGTGTTATGTTTTTTTGTGTTACTAGAGCCTTCTTCTTGGTTCCATCCTGCTCTGCAGCTATTTTCATCTGCAGTTGGTCACATTTATCTTTTGCTGGAGGTTTAAAACTTAAATTGAATTTTGTATTAAATACATGGCAATAGATTTTTTTCTTCAATGCATCAATTCTCTCGGCGACACATTGTTCGGTGTACAATTCGTACATTTTACTTATAGTTAAATTTTCATTAAAATATATTTTTTTATTATCTTTTCGGGAATAATGACTTTGGTACGCGGGAAATCAATTGATATGCTTCAAAATTTTCAAATCGTCTAGCTTTTTTCTAAGATTCATGACACGTTGATCAGTCACCGCAACCATTTCGTCTTTAGAGATACACCTATACAGTCTACCGGTACTAATTTGGCAACGTTTCTGCAAAATATTTCTTGCACACACGGTGTGTGGTGTTATCTACTCTAAAAGCATATTCAAAGTACGCATGCTTTTCAGGATGTGAGCCATCTCTAACACGTTTTCTGTTAACTGTGTTGACTTTTACTGGTCCTCTGATATACACATTTTGCAGGGAATGGTCAGCCAGTTTCCAAAAAGATTCAAAAATGCCTCTTCCTAGATGCTCTGCAATTTTTTGGACGCAGCCCTGTCTGCAATTACAGGGGTTATTGGAAAAGGCTTTAGAAGGAACATTTTTTCCAGATTTTGTAATATAGTCTTGTCCAGTATTTCGGCGATGCATGCGTATATTTACTTTCCAAATAGACGTCTTAACTAACCGTCTTTTTTCTTTTTTGCACTCTATAGGCTCTGTCGCAGTTTGTGCAGTTGGCTCATATAAAGTGTTGCTTCTTATCTCATTTATCGGAAGTTGATCGTCATCTGTAACAACATATATTTTTCGTTCTATTGTAGGATAACATATAAATTTAGTAACAGACACATGAACATAAAAAATATTATTATATTACTTACCACCGGAAGTATCACACGTACTATCAGTACAATTTTTATATTCCGATCCACTTGATTGATAAGGTTGTTGAGATGATGTTGACGAATCCATTGTTGAACATATAAATACGCAGATTTTATAGGTTAAGACATACTGGACATAAATCCACTATTACACTGAATTGGACATAAACTGTTACTACACTGAACTACATTAGCGTTTTGTGAGTGCACAAGGAGGACGACTCGATAAACAGCATACGAAATAAATTTGTGACTTGAATCATTTCTCTGCTAAACGTAGAACGTACTAATGTGTTGAGGCTGCGGTGGAGTGAGCTTTAACGCGTTCGCTTCTAGACCGCAAGGTCCCGGGTTCGATTCCCGGGTCAGCATTTCTGGGGTGGTTTTTCTGTAGTTTTCCCATTTCCTTGCAACAAATGTTGGAGATGTGCCTCTACCATCTATAAGTCGCATGCAGGCGCAGATGGGCAATAATAATAATGCCCCTCTCCTCTTAACGCCCGCATAACTAGTAATAGTTCAGGGGCCTACGGTAAAATTAAATGACAGTAACCAATTACGCCATAGGTGGAGGAGTAGTAGGAATTATTATTACTGTGAGTGTGTTATCGACGAAATTTAGAACTCTTATGAGCAGCTCAAATAAGTACAATCATCGAAGTAAATACAGTGCTTCTCTGCTGAACGTAGAACGTACTAATGTGTACTGAGAGTGTGTTATCGACGAAATTTAGAAAAATGGACTAGAGTAGTGGATCAACTCTTCTAAGCAGCTGAAATAATTACAATCATCGGAGTGAATAAAGTGCCGCAGAAACAGGGGTTCTTCTATGGTTATTGCTACATAAAAACTTTTAGCTTAGGATTCATTTAAATACTATACCATTTTTCGGTGAATTGGCTTTATTGTCATAAAAAAAATATTTGACTATTTATTTGAAAACTAAGGTTTCTGTGCAAATTAGGCAATATTGCCGTGTACCAGACAGACACATATACAATGTTTGTGGAACTTGGCAATAACCTTTGACGATGGTACAGGTTTGTGTAATTATCTGAATTTTCATTCTTTCCGCCATTTTCGCAGCTTTTGTAAACAGTTTTTTTTTAAGGAAAGTGACGGTGTTAATTAATAAATATCGGCCCTATTGTGAGTGATTGTTGCAAAAGTTTTATTCTATGTTCAAGAGGTAAGTCTATAAAATTGTTGAGTCTAATCTATAATAGCGATATTGTTCGGTTTTTGCTAAAATAACGTGTCCAATAACTGTATAGAAAAATCTTACATTACGACAATTATTGGACAATGTTGAATAACTGTGTTTCAAATAAATTGTGTACTCTGTCCATTTTCTTCTTACACATTAAAAGCTGTATTAGGACATATTTTTAATATTTTAATAACTCTACCCAAGATAGTTATTGGACGGGGGTGTCCAATAACACAATTCATTCATTGTAATATTAATACAGTTCTAGGACAGGCAGGTTTGTTCCACAATTCGCTACCTACTTAGGTACCTACATAGGCAGGTATCTAGGTAACTTTTTATGATGTTTCAGATTGCTTTTAGAACGCAAAGATTTCTACAGTAAGATTCACCTATATATTGAAATGCCTAAAAGAGCTGATTAGAATTCTAACTTAATAGACATTGCAGTTTAATAAGTCAGAAATGGCAATTCTTTGCGTTACATTTGTATAAAATACGGATTCCCAAACTCTACGATGGCGTTTAAGACTCCTCCACTACATCAAATTTGATATTCTCAAGTTTCGTAAATCATAAATAAAAAATCCTGGACACCGATCACGTTTTGATCCTTCTGCAGTTTTGACTACTCAAGAAGAATATTCTTTAGCAACGCAAGTTAATAAATCTCCCTGTTACATACACATAAAGGTTAGTATCTAGGTTTCTACATACCAAAAGATAAACTTTGAAAATATTTGTACCTAGATGGACAATAGAGTTAGCAAATAAAGGTTTTCCTAGAACTAGGACTAGAATTACAGTAAATGGTTGGGTAAATCACAAGATTCTTCTGGTAAACAGAATCCAGGCGAACGACCCATTATGATATTTAATGATTTTGGCAAACTTCTCGCACCAGAGAGACTACAACAATTTGAAGTTATCGATGCAATCGCTAAGAAGGATGAATATTTCTGAGATTTTTATAAATTGTGAAAACATTTTACAAGTAATCTAGACAACAACAAGATTGAAAATAGGCTAATTCAGAACGTATCGAAACACTTGAAATCTTAGATGTAGCAACAAAAATCTGAATAATGTTTAGAGCAGCATACATTATTGATGCTGAAAATTACCGCTAACGTAAAATACGATGACTCTATAATTTATAAATCTGAAAATCCAGTTTTAGTAGTATCTATTTTTACAGACATCGATAAATCCATCAGTCCTTAAGCTATAGATAATTATGAAGGCAAGAACAATATACCACCTAAACAAACAAATTATTTCACGAAATATCTTCCATCTCCAATTGCACCTACAAAAAAAAGGAAAGAACAAATCGAGAGATTCCGTCTGTGAAAAAATCACATACTTTTCAGAATATATATAGAGAAAAAAAAAACTGTCAGATTAAGTCGCAAAAAGAAGATAGAAAACCTAAACGTGAAGAATCTAAACTTGAGAAGGCTAACAAAACTACAGCAAAATTTGCGTCGCATGTAATAACCATTTTCATTATAAATGTATACCGCCATCACATACCATACACATACCATCTGAAGAAGAGACAAATATGTGTATCACAACTGCTATCAGGAAGATAGTGACAGCACAAGTGACAATATTGACTCTGGTGATGAAGATGTCGACCAATTATATAATATGTATATAAGGGAAACAAATTGTTTAAGTAATTGGGTACCTGCCTATTAAATAAACGTTTTTACTGTTGCTAATTGTTGCACATAAAATAATTTAAAAATACAACCGAGTGTCCAATGACTGTCAAATTCCTGCCCAATAACTGCAAAAACCGTCTAATTTTGGTCTTTTTGTGCATTACTTGTTTTCAAAATCTATAATTTTTAATATCACCAAATCCCACAAAAATTAAGCAAATCATTCTTTGGCTCATACTTAGAAGCTTACACCTTGTTAATTTCATTATGTTATGTTATGTTGAAAAAGATTTTTTAAGATAGTAATCTCCTTAAGTGTCCAATAACATAGGGTTTACCCTACTTCTTGAACTTCGAAAAAATGATGCGTTTCTGAGATATTCGAGGTTAAACTAGGCAGCACAAATAAAATAATAACAAAAAATTGTTGAATCTTTCCGTGTAAAATATTCTTGTGGCTGCTGAATTCAGTACTTTACAATTATACTTTTTTGTAGTAAATTTTTCTCCCAATCGTGCTGTGCGACAAAAAATGGGTCATTCCATTAAAAAAAAATTGAATTACGAGATATTTACGAGGGCACTTAGATATTGACATTTTATGAACACTTATTATCAAAATTGACAGGTTCCAATTATTTTACTCATAGAGGCATCCTCGAGGTACAATTAGAAATATAACTCATAATTTTATCTTATTCCTAAGAGAGGTTATAGATAGATTTCAGGTTACCTTTTAGAGATCAAAATTTTAGAAAAACATTTTTTTCGTGAAAACTAAAAGAGATAAGTGTACATACGTTCTTACAAAATATGTTCCAATTTAAGCGAGGAATCCAAACATATAATAATATATGGGGTGTTCCATTTAAAATAAGAAAGTTGGTGCTACTTCCAGTGGAACTGGAAGTGATAGAAAGTTGAAAATATTTCACATGAGGATAACTGATTCAACCGTGTGACGAGGATTTTTTGAAATTGTTTTTACAACAGCAACCCCGTAAACTTTTAACGAACGGTTTAGCGTCGACACCCTGTATATGTATTGGTAGTGGTTGACTCGTTGCAAAATATCAGATTTCTATGTCTACTCTAGAAGAAATGGTAAGAAGAAAACTGATATCCTAACACTTTAAAGTCCTATATTTTGGAAACAAAAGCGATTTGAACAGAAAAATATTTACATTTTCATATAGTTTTGCCTTTCTTAGCATGCTTCAAGATTTATGCCACGAAGTTGAGGGACACGTTGTATAACAATTAAAATTAAAATTGAATTTAAGCACTCCAACAAACACCAACCAGCTTACATGCTAATTTAATTTTTAAGTAATTTGAAGTGGCATTTTATCAGAGTGGCAAAAGCGAAATTTTCCCACAGTGCAGCCTTTTTGATATTTCGAATTCATTATACTCATTTATCAATAGTGTGACACACTTTGTGAAATTTGCAACACTAATAATTCACAATCAATGAATAAATTACAATAATAAATTTGAGCTCACATCGGTACCATCATCCAGTAAATTCAGCTCTCGGATGAAAATCACAGTACTTAATTTCTATTGCTGCGTTCGCACCTTTTGCGTTAAATTCACCTGCGTGCAATTTATTGCCGGTGCTTTCTCTTCACATGCCGAGGGACTAATTTCAACTGGAAATGCAGCTGATTCCTCGTGAATTATGAGAACTGTGATATCAATAGTGAAGTTGTTAAAATTATTGCAAATGTGATCATGGAATATTATATTGTTAGCAGGATAATATTTGGAATAACAATCAATTAATTCATTCATAAAAAAATGGTTTTAGTCGAGATCTGTTTTGGAGTCCTAAAAATGTTTAACGATAAAAAAACAAACGTAACTGTATCAACAAACCTTGTTTTATATTCTGCTATGTATAATTGTGTGTTAAGAACCATGATTAATAAGTATTAAGCTCAGATTTTGTTTTTTTTTTGTTTTGTTAAGTTCCAATACAAAGAAAATGTAACAGATGAAAATTTTCTGAATTTATTTTAGAACGACGCTGTAATTGTAAATTAATTTTAACTGATTTCCAGGGTTTTCACAATTCTTGATTTTTACTATTGAAATTGTCTTGAAATTTAGGACTTTCCGGATTTTGTCTTGATTTTTCGGAACTTATGAGAATTTATGTAACTATTTATATTCACGTCTCAGTTTTTGTACTATTTTAATAGTTTTTTTTAGAATTGTCTGGAGTGTAACTTAAATTCACATGGACTTATACGAAATCTTGTTCAAATTTCTTTACAGGTACAGTCGTGCCCACATAAATCTAGTACAATAAATTAGGTTACAATAGCAATTTTACACAGTAATGTCAATATGTTTGTACTAGATTTATATGAGCATAACTGTACATTTCTGAAATGTTTATAATACTTATTGTAAGTTTTTGGTTTTCTTGAGTTTTCCTCGAAATTATAAGAACTTTTTATCATATCATTTGAATTTTCTATCATATAAATTGTGTTCATGAATTTGTATCTACAGGCGCTGTTATTTTAAATAAACTTAAATGAAATATTTTGCAAAACTAAAATCCACTGCTCTTCTATGAATAAATTTCGCGTAAAATTTCGAAAACGCAGTAAATTTTATAGAAATGTGCTCTCATCTTCGGGTCAACGACAGTGAACTAATCTGAGATAGGACTACAAAGAAGTCTAATTTGATCGTTGCTGCTTCCATTTTTCCTCAAACTTCACGAACTACAAACAGCTGTAATTTTTTTTTTTAGTTTTTGCGATAATTAACTTTTTCGAAGGAAACTAAATTAAATTGTAGTACAATTCTATGCATACAAACAAAAATATGTAACAAAACTCAAAAGATTAAAAAAATCAAACTAATGACATATTGTTTATGAGTGCTTCCTACAATCTATAACTTTTCAAATATCCAGAAATAATTTCAAAACGACGTACATAAAAAACTTTACAATCCTATAAATATAATATGAAATATGCTATACATCATATTTAACATCACAAATATTATATACATAATGAAAATATTTATGAAAAATGTGTATACAAGTATAAGGAGGCTACAAGAGAAGTATAATTTGATCGTTGCTACTTCCAATTTTCCGCAAACATCACGAACTACAAACAGCTGTAGTTTTTAGTTTTTGCGATAATTAACATTTGTTAAAGGAAACGCAAGTAAATTGTAGTACGATTCCATGCATACAAACAAAAATATGTTACAAAACCCTAAAGATAATAAAAAATTCAAACTAATGCCATATTTTTTATGAGTGTTTTCTAACATCTATAGCTTTTCAAAAATCCAGAAATAATTTCAAAACGACATACATACTAAATTTTACAATCCTATAAATATAATATGAAAAATGCTATACATCATATTTAACATCACAAATATTATATACATAATAAAAATATTTATGAAAAAATTGTATACAAGTATAAGGAGTTCAATTTTTTCAGATTTTCATTTATTATTATGGAAAAGGTTATAATTTTTGTAGCCCATTTTAGGTTATGAGGACTTCTGTTCGCCAATGATATACTTTTACACATAAAAAGTGTGTTAAAACAGTGTTTTTATTACATGTTTTCTTTGAGTTCGTTTTCCACCAATTTAACTAATACAGTTTGTTTTATAAGAGTATTTATTTATTTCGTATTTTTCCTCATACCTTATGGAATCGGCTGTTATATATTTCAGACAATGTCAAATCAGTCAAATGTTTTAGTCAATTTTTAGAATAAAATGTTTTAACAATTCAGTTATGTTACTTTCACTACCTATTTCTACACAATAATAAAAAATTACTTTATATACACAAATGTAACTTTATGTGTACCTAATTAAAGATAATTTGACTTGGTGTACATAAAAATTCCAAATACCTGCAGATATTCTGAATGAAAAGTATTTTAAAATTTAAAAAACTGTCCAATGTACCTACGTCCTTAATCCAATTTGCATAATTAAAAATTTCAGAAAATTTTACATGTGTGCACTAGTGTACATTATACACATGCATGCATATCGATACACCACTTCGATGTAATTTTTTTTAGTATAATTTGCAATCACAATTATAATAAGAATAATTCAAGTTATTGTCCACTATACAATTACACAAAATTGATGAAATCGTTATTATGCTCCATAAAATTAATTTGTAGTACAAAATTGCAAAATTTTAAGTATGTACCTACATATGGTACATAAACCAAAATCAATTTAAAGTAACATTAGGGGATTAAAGTAGTTTGAAAAAATATATAGAAATGATCTGCAATACATCAAATGTTCAATCTGTACATAACAATATTTTGTTGTACTAATACAGAAATATTTATTCTTCTTACAAAAAAAAAGAGTAAAGACAAATTGGACTATTTTTAGACAATATATGAATTTTGGCATATGAGAACCTATAAATATGTTCCTATGTTCACTTTTAATAGAAAAAATAAAGAAATTTTTATTTTTAGAAAAAGCATATTACGCAAGACGAGAAAGTTAATGACGCGTAATTTCTCAAGTGCGTTATTGCCTTACAACTCGAGTAATGTACGGTTTTTTTTTTCTACTCTCAGTCGTAATTATGAAATTTTCACAAATTGTTACATTTTTGTTCTGGCAGATGCTCATGGCAATATTAGATATTGACCATCATATAACTATTTTGACAAGTAGATGTCACAGTGTTGCCAATGCTCATTCAAATATTCGGGTAGGGTAATATATATATATATATATATATATATATATATATATATATATATATATATATATATATATATATATATATATATATATATATATATATTTATATTATAACTAGTTTACCAGTCATGAAGTCCATGTGTAAGACAACTTACTAATGAGGGACTAGAAAAAAAAATGTATATTATGATTTTACTCTGTAGTACCTCTGTAGTAATTAAATTCTGACTCTTTCTACATAAAATTAAGAAAATTTGACCTTCTGCATTAAAGTATCAAATAGATATTTTACTGTATCAAAATTTGCCGTAAGTGAAAAAAAAAATAACTTACAATTTTCAGTGTATACATTCAAACAATTTGTATGAAAACAACATTTCAAAATATACAAACTACACACTAAAATCAATTCGATGCAAGTTGAAATTGATTGTTTGTCTAGTTTATATGGCAAAATATCTTGAAGAAATAATTTTAAAATTTCAAATCCTCACTAAAATTTTGATTACTTTGTAGGACATAATAATATGGGGTTTGGGTTGATATCCCGACAATTATACAATTAAAATCCCGACGATTGAAATCCCGACAAATCAGAACCCTGACAAATGGAAATCCCGACAAATCAGTATCCCGAGAATTAAAATCTCGACAAAGTAAAATAATTTTTATATTATTCAGAGGTTCTGAGATTATTATTAATAATAATAATAATAAGGGAAAATAATATAAGTCAAATTTTTACATTCTGGTTAATTAGTTAACAAGATAATTTAATTTATGAAATAATAATAATGAGCAATTATGAGCAATGCCTCGAAGGTGATCAATTATATTTAATTGATTTTCACGATTTTCCATTACAATTCGAATACTTTGTTTTCTTTCAATATCCGGTCGCTTTTTTGAAATTTTCGGTTGACCACGAAGTTTTTTTTCAACTTGTTGCTGCTCCGTTTGCAATTTTTCTACCATGTGGATAAGACCAATATGAGCTCTTCCTACGAGCTTTTCGGGACTTCGACTTGAAGGGATATTAAACGACTTATTAATAGCATTTTACCTCAGCTGCCAGTAATAAAATGAATTAAACAATTTCTAGGAATACGTAAAATACGTAGAAACGAATTTGTATTGGTGAATTTTACCTTGCCAGAATTTTAAACTGTCAAGATTTCGGCGGGATTTCGATTTGTCGGGATTCTGATTTGTCAGGATTTCGACTTGCCGGGATTCTGACTTGTCGGGATTTTGATTTATCGGGATTTTGATCGTCGGGATTATGATTGTCGTAATTATGATTGTCGGGATTATAATTTGTCGGGATTTTGAACGTATCCCAATATATGATGTATAAATTACATTTTTTTTTAGTATAAATGATAAAGCGCTGTGCAAGGTTGACTCTTTAAATACAAAAATGATGAAATTGTTATTATTCTTGCTAAAATATATTTCATGTATAAAATATTTTTGCTAAAATGCAAAAATTTAGCAGTGTAGAAATAGTGCATAACCTAAAATCACATTTAAGAACAAAATTACAATAACAAAGTAATTTTAAGAATAAAAATTCCATATATTCTGCGAAACATATAATGTTCACTGTTCACTGTGTACATAAAAAATAAATAAGTTTTTACTGCAAAATAGAGAAATGGTGGCATTTTTTACAAAACATTGTTTTAAAAACTTGGCTATTTGTAGAAGATAATATGTAATTTTTTTCAATACGTGTACACAGAAATAAAGACAGCGTCATGTTTAAAATTCAACATGCAAGTAAAATTAGTTCTTTGCGACGCAATTATTACAGTTTACGAAGTGAACAATGTTAAGCTGAATTTTGCAACATTGACCATTTGAATAACGGAGATATTTCTTCGTTGTATATATTGTTCACTTCGTAAACTGTAATATATGCCTCACAGTGAATTACTTGTATGTTGCATTTAAAAAAAGATTTAAAAAAAGCATTTAAAATGCCACCAATGAATTGATACATTGCTGCCATAATTTGACAGCAGAAGTGGGTAACTATTGAAATGATTAACCCTATGTTGCACGATAAAAACTCTGTATTTGTTCAGACAAAAATAAATATATTTTTGTTTGTACAAAAAAAAATTGACTCTGTATTGATAACTGAAAATGTTTTGATTATTTCTTCAGAAATATTAAACTGCACTAACGATTTGTTACTCGTTTTTGCAAAAATAGTTTAGAAAACTCTAAAGGCAAGAAAAATAATCTGCAGGTTGTGAAAATTTTTAAATCGCTGTAATTTTTCATAGAGACGTCCGCTGATCTTAGGATTGACAGAGTTAATCAAGACAGTTAACAGCACTAAAGCAAGGCTATAATATATATTGATAGTGAAAATGCTCTAAAATTAGCCTAATTGATCGTTACTGCTTCCAATTTTCCACAAAACTTCACGCACACCTGTATTATAGCACTGCAAAATCTAGCACTGTGCTTAAATAACAAATAGTTTAGTTGCTAATAAAATTAACGATACATCATCATTTTACAGACTCTTGATGTAATTTGTCGTGTATTAGAGAAAGCTAGTGTAAGTTATTATTGAGAAAATGATAAATTTATCATTATCCCTATTCACATGAATTGCGTCAACGCCGTAAGATTTTAGTTGGTTTCATAACTCACGCATGGAAAAAAATAATGATCGCAATCGTATTCGATAAGCACCTATAACAAGCTAAAGGTTACATCTGTCGTAGTAATTATCATATATCACATTTTGTACGAAATAATAGGGAACATCAATTAAATCGTTTATCGGCGATTACATTATGTACGAGTTAATTAGTATTTAAGCAGTAAAATTCAGGCATATCAAATATTGAATACCCGCAACTCAACGTGATAATTAAATTCCCCGCACGAAAAAAGAGTGGCGAGATATAACCGAAGAAGGAATCATTCCGCACATTAGTAGGAGTACTTGAAGTTTATAATTACGAGCTGGCTCGCGCCTTTTGATGTTGCGGGTTAACAATGAATGTGCGAAAATCATTAGGCTATATTATTCCGTCCTGCGAGTTTTTTTTTAACCGCCCGACGACTCGCTCGATCATTACACGCGGCTAAATCTTAATTGCAAACGCTTTGCGTGCGAAAAAGTGCAGACCATATTTCTAAGCCACACTGTAATTTACATATACGTACCTAATATATCTACATTATACCGCCGAGGATCGCAACACTTTCTAAGTCCGTAAGGACTTCATCGCCGGGATCCATAAATCAAGTGCTCAATAAAAGTGCCTGATTGCGTTAATCAATTTCCTCGGCCGCTCAGAAAATGTAACAACAATCTCGTCAATGTAATTATTAATTTATCCTCCCATTATGTTCATTAACGAAGTTAATTCAGTTTATATTGAATCTCGGCATCTGTGAGTAAGTTGTCATGATCTTCTTCATTCGTTTGATGTAGTACCCACAAGTTAATTAAATTACTGAGACTCCGTTAAAAGCAAAAACATTAAATGTTATATACTTTTAACCACTGATTTCTATTAGTATTGTAAATTATTAGCAAAATTAATAGTATTAGTAAAGGTACTACAAATATAGGTACGTGGAAAAAATATGGAATACGCAAAATTAGTTTAAAATATTATTGTTATATTAATAATCCTCAATAATATTGTATTCAAATCTATGTCCAAGTCACCATTTCAAAATCTCGTTAATCCCATTCATTGATAATCAAATAACACAAAAGCCATAAACAAAATTTATATTCCTTCCTACTTCAGTCGGCTCTCGACACTTTATTATGTGGCCCTTGCACATTAACCAAAATTGTGTCATAGCACTCGCTTCGTGACACTTTTTCATTACCATCAGGACCATTAAGAGAATTAACCGGTTATATAATTGTGTCATTTTTTTTATAGATGTTGAATTAATATAAAACATTAACAGAACAATAATATATTATTTCACGTGGAGGAGAAGTGAGATTTTTCATTGCACGCCTGAGTTTGCGTGCCGAACGAGTGAGGCGCGTAATAGAAGGCAAGCCATGAAAAGTCACTTCGCCACCAAGTGAAATATACAATTTTTTCTGTAAATGTACTGCAAATTACGAAAACTCATAATTATGATATGTAGTGTTTACAAATAAATTTAATATCAAAGAATGCATCGTATGTTTTTTTTGTTTTCTTGACAGAAACTATTTCCGCATTTGACAGTGACAGTGATAATTTCTGTTGAAGAAACCATTTACAGATTTAATCAATTATTAGTGAAAGCCAAATATCTACCAGAAAATAGGAAAATAATTGTATATCACTGATATATTTCTAAGTAATTTAGAAGTTTAATATAGAAGTTAAATTGAATATTTCAAATAATCGCAAAATATAGGTTTTAATTAAAACCAATTACTTGTTAAAATTAGTTACATGGAAAGTTTTACATGAAGCCATTCTTTTTCTTCTCCTTGAAGTTCTAATTTTTGAAGCTGCAGTGCGAAATAGTTGGGTGGTTATGCACTGAAACCACTCTCTGGGGTTGTTTTAAATGAAGTCATTCTTCTTCTACTTCTTCAAATGCCGTCTCCGCTACAAAGTTTGGCAATCATCATTGCTATTTGCTATTCGAATTTTTGAGGCTGCTATTCAAAATACTTGGATGGTTATGCACTGAAACTACTCTCTGAGGTTTCGTAACCAATATATACCTCGGCGGCCAACATTTCTCTTCCCTTGAATTTTTCCTTGCATCGGCATCAGCTGCAGCCATTAAGTGGGTAAAAGTAGAAGTTAGATGGTAACTGCGAAGTCATTTACCAGGACGAATATGATGTAAAGTTTCAAAAATGTTATAAACTGTAAGTAGGGTGGAAAATTTGAAAAAATTGTAAACGAGAAGTAAGATGAGAAAGTCTTTCACTATAAAAAAATGACACTTAAATGATGCAATGTCTGCAACAAAATCATAAACCAGATCAAATTAGGAAAGAAATGAAATGTTTGAAAGAATACATAAACTCAAAAACATTTAAAAGTTAATTTTAACGCTATTTATCAAAATTTGAAGTTTTATTCAAAAATCAGAAGTAAGATGAGAAAGTCGTTGACTGGAAAAATGACACTTGTATTTATATGATGGGAAGTCTAAAACTTCTCATCAAACTACGAAACTATCAAACATGAATAACTATGAAACGAAATCATATACCAGATCACATTAGAAAAGCAATATAAAGTTTGAGTAAATCCATAAACTGGAAAACATTTAAAAGTTAGTATTAAAGCTATTTTCTAGGCAAAACTGGAAGTTTAATGGAAACTTAAAAATCCTCAGGGCAACAAAATAAAATAAACTTAGATATTACACGAGGCTCTTTTAAATCATTTTCCATAAGAATCCTCATTTCTTCTTGAAAATAATCGAAATTCCCATAAGTAAAATAACAAAATACCAGAAAATTTTCAAGTTAGAAGTAATTATATTAGTAAAGTAATTCTCAACTTCTGTTTTTCATATTTTTTTAAGACTTCCGTAATTTGAATGTCAATATCAGAAATATTCGAAATTTTCAAAATATAAGAATTTTGGAATAAGAAAAATCAAATATGTAGGAAGTACGAAGAAAATAAAATAAATTCTAAAAGTGAAGTAAGAAGTAATTATAAGAAATATATTCGGAAGTACGTTCTGGCAAACACGATATAGACAACTCAAGGCCGGTTTTGACCTAGTTAGTTCTCATCAGTTCAGTGAGTCCACTGTGTAATTGCCGAAACGTACAACCCCAGGACTTATAAACCTGGAGTTTTTCGTCTGATGCATTGTGGTGGTTTGGCTTCTATGTTATAACATTTTTTTGCACTTTGATTTTTATCTTTAAGATTCCCAATCCCCTGGAATCCCCACTATGTAAAAAAATGCGAAAAATGATGTCGAGGAAATTTTTACTGACTATGATATCGATTTGCCTTTATATCGATTTCCGACATATTTCTTTAGATTTAAATATTATTCTGAATGTATGATACTTAATTATTGAATAAATTAAATATTTTAGTAGTAAAATATAAATTTATGCCCCCCTCTACCCGAAAACAATTCTTGGTACTAATATCCCAGTTTCGACCAAAAATGTACCTTCATCGTTTTTCCTTTGTACCTACATTTTAAATATTTTAGGCATACTTCCGAAAATAACTCATTTTTGATAAAAAACGCAACAGTGCCAAAATTTTCAAACATTGATATAACAAAATTGCAAAATATACTTAATGTGGGTATGTATGTGGACAATATTTATTTATTTATTTATACAATAATCACATAGGCCATTATAACATTAGATGCATGATTGCAATCGGACATGGATGTGGGTCGTCATAATTAACAAAACATTATAAAAAGTCTAAAAATTATAACATAGAAGAAAAATGTAAAATGTAGGTGACAATACACAGGTACACAAAATAATACAAACAACGCATTACATACACAATATCAAAAGTATGATATGGTCAAGCATTACAGTCATTAGTCAGAAACTAAATAAAAAAATAAACTAAAGAAAACAATAAAAAATAAACTAAACCACTCACCATTAAAAAAATCTTTCGATTAAAATTCACAGCAACAAATTCGAAATCATCATTTGCAAAGCCGAAATTTTTGATTTTATTGCGATACATTTTTTTTTTCCAGTTATACTCCAGAAAATTGTAAAAATACTATCAAAATATTATAAAATTAAAATAAAAATTACTACAGAAATGCACATACCTAAGTTCATCGGAATTTAAGTAAAACTGCAGAAAATCGTATTTGAAATAATTATAACATCAAGAATTGTACAAATCTTTTAAAATTAGCTTAATGAATTTAAAATTGCAGCATTCAACTGGATAATTTAAATATGAGAAATATTTAGCAATTTCATGAACAAATCTTGTTAATTCGAGTAAAATAAAATCAAAATGAGACAGTAAAATACTACTTCCAAACACATTTTTTTATAAAATTTCAAATTTTCAATAAAATTATCAGAAAAATTGTAAAAGATGTTAAATTCAAATTATAAACCTTCACACAAATTTGAATACTAGTCTTATTCTGCATACTTAACCTTGCCACATGTAATTCCAATGTTTGGTTGTATTTGTTGTTTACTGATTTTCATTGAGATGAGACAAGATGACAAGATTTCATTAAACAATCGTGATAATTCGAGTAAAATAAAATCAAAATAAGGCAGTTTTATGAAAACAGTTAAAATATAAACTTGAGCTGACATTTATATTTCAATCGTGAATGTTTTTTATACATATGGTAAAATACTACTTCCAAACACATTTTATTATAAAATTTAAAATTTTCAATAAAATTATCAGAAAAATTCTAAAAGATTTTTAATTCAAAAAACTTTCCAACAAATTTAACTACTAGTCTTATTCTACATACTTACCCTAGCTACATGTAATTCCAATGTTTGATTTTATTGGTTATTTACTGATTTTCATTTTTAATATCATTTTAGTTGTAGAAATGAAAATATAATATATTCGTTGAATAAATATGTTTAAAATGTTTGAACTAATGTTTTTATTATATTTATTACTTATTTTTTAATATTAGTACATAATGGTGACCATCTATAAATTTTACGAAACGACGAGCGGTACCTATGATTTTTGTATATTTTTGTCTACACTTTTTCAAAAATAGAAAAAAAACTTAAAAACATGTTCGCATACTTTACCCAATTATATTAAATACTGATGAAAAAGCAAAAAATCTTAGTCAGCATGAGTCAGCAACCCAACTGTTTTTGAGATATCATATATGTGAAACTGTAAAATATACAAATATAAGATTCATAAGAAACTTGTCACACGCAACCTGATCCACAAAATGCTATAATTATTTTTGCCCATAGCCTACGTATTGCAGGAAACATATCCAACCTTAGTTATTTATATGGAATATACTTTTTACAGAATAAGATTCTAGATTAAATTCTCTTTCACAGGTATCACAAATCACAAGTATAATTTTGTTAATCGACTTCAAATCGAATACAGTTGAGTTGTAGATTAGTTTATTGACTAATTTTGACATGTTTACTTTTTTCGAGCTGTACCTACTATAATTGGGAAATATCGGAACATATTTTTAATGACCCTATATATACTCTTCTGATGCTGCTAAAACATTTTTTACATAATTACATAATTTTAATATTATTACATAATTTAGATTTTTTTGTATTTCTGATTAAATTTTAATTGTCATCTTATCGCGCAATAATAGTTTAATAATATTACTGAATTAGATAACATCAACTGGATCAGAAATACCTCCGTTTCAATTCAACTGTTGGCATTTCATCCGATTTTCTCACGTTCCAGTTGTTTGCACGCAAAAGACACGACCGATCTTAATGTGTACTTCGATACCAAGTGTAAATTTAATTGATCTATCATCATTTTAACGTTAGTGTAATGGCTTCTCGATTCGACAAAACGAGAACTCTTCGGCGCAATTATTTATAAGCAGCGCAACAATAACCAGACACCTATAATGAACGGGCATTTATGATAAAACAAAGCCACACACATTGCGAATTAGATTCAGTCGTCTTACAAATTACAAATTACGCGCGCTGAATGCACAAACTGATTGAACGTGAGCATTGAGGGTTTGCACAAAGAGCTCATTGTGCGTTACGGACAACTTATAGATGTATCAGGAAATAATCTGCATGTCATCGAGCGTTTTTTATTTGGTGAAATTGGGTCGCACTAAATCGCTCATGTTACATATTTAAAGTGCTTGCAGAAGTGCTTTCGCGAAATAAAGGGAAAAAGTCTTGCTGCCGGCATTCAAAGTACATAAATTTAAAGGCAATCTCTTCCGAGAGCACGGCCATTGTTCGGGTGACATTCCGGACTTAAAAAATTTACTCCGCAAAAATAAATAACGAAGCGAGACGAAAAAGGAATCGGGCACGGTGAATATTAATCACCTCCGGATCCGCAAATGCGGTTTAAATCACTTGGCTATCTCGAAAATATTTACAACTTTTGCCACGAGCAAACTGGTTCAATTTTCAGGAGAACACACAAATCATGGCCATTCCGTACACCAGAGGCGGATCAAGTTGTACGGCCCGTTGATTATTTAGAACTGATATACGAACTAAATACACATGGGCAGTAACAGGTACAATATTTCAATTTACGCCCATCTATCTAGATTGAAGTGTGGCGCACGATCTGACTTTATATATTATATGAAGTATAATTTTCTTGTCCAGTATTTAAATAAACAACAAACCACAGCGCCTGATTCATGCACGCGCAGCATTAACAAATAACAATCAATTAAAAATACCATCAATAATTACCGCACGAAAAAATAAGGCACGATTTCGTTACATAATTATTCATATGGTAAATGAAGGGTTTGTAAGGCATGCTATACGCATCCCGGACACATCGCAATAATTGGACGTCCGATTAAAGGTGTTTACATATAATTTCACTAACAGTATGTAATGCACGCGGTAATTGACGTACTTACAAATCCGCTTCCAGAGCCAATTAATTCATAACGCTGATTACCATTGTAATCCGGCGACGAGCAAAACCTTAGATTACTTATTTTTACACGAGTCCTTGTTTGCCGTAATTAGTAAGCTCGACGTGTGATTTATAGCAAAATTTTGCAATGCGTGCAATAAAATAATACTTTAAGTGATGTAACATGTGCCAATTCAACACTCGTTTCTAGTAGCAATTTTCCTTGATGATGTTAATGCACATGCTATGGCTAAGTTTTATAATTGCTCAGTAAATTAACAGAATTAAACTCATATGTTTAAAACTGTGACAAATCCAGTACATTTCATTTATTAATTTTTTTATGTACAATTAATATTACTCATCTCCAAAATTTACATGCAGAAACAGCCTACAGTAAATTAAACACTATGTTATTTTTTAGTTAAATTTTATTTTTTTAAATTTTTATTATCTATTATTTAACTCATATATGAGGCAGCTCAAACTTGTCTTTAGACGAAACTGAAAGTTTTATAATTGCTCAGTAAGTGAACAGAAATAAACCCATATGTTAAACAAAACTGTGATAAATCCAATATATTTAATTCATTGAATTGTTTGATTCATATATGAAAGACAGCTCAAACTTGTGTTTTGATGAAACTGAAAGTTTTATAATTGCTCAGTAATTGAACAGAAATAAACCCATATGTTAAAAACTGTGACAAATCCAATATATTTAATTTGTTGAATTGTTTATGTACAATTAATATTACTCATCTCCAAAATTTAATCGCAATAGCAACCTACAGTAAATCCACTATGTTATTTTTTAATTTGAATTTTAAATGTTTAAGTTTTATTATCTATTATTTGATTCATATATGAAAGGCAGCTCAAACTTGTATTTAGACGAAACTGAAAGTTATATAATTGCTCAGTAATTGATCAGAAATAAACTAATATGTTGAAAACTGTGACAAATGCAATGCATTGAATTTATTGATTTTTTTTTATGTACAATTAATATTACTCATCTCCAAAATTTAAATGCAATGGCAGTCTGCAGTAAATTAAACACTGTGTTATTTTTTCATTTGAATCTTAAAATTTTTAAGTTTTATTATCTATTATTTGATTCATACATGAAAGCATGCTCAACTTATGTCTAGACGAAACTGAAAATTTTGCAAATAACACTAATGTAGTAACCTGTTAAACAAGTTCATTTATTACGTTCGTTTTCTCCCAAAACACTTCATATTAAAAAGCACGACACTGAAAACTAAATTTAAAAAAATGAACGACAATTGATTTTTTTCATGTACAATTAGTATTACTCATCTCCAAAATTTAAATGCAATGGCAGTCTGCAGTAAATTAAACACTCTGTTATTTTTTCATTTGAATCTTAATTTTTTTAAGTATTATTATCTATTATTTGATTCATACATGAAAGCATGCTCAAACTTATGTCTAGACCAAACTGAAAATTTTGCAAATAACACTAATATAGTAACCTGTTAAACAAGTTCATTTATTACGTTCATTTTCTGACAAAACACTTCATATTAAAAAGCACTACACTGAAAACTAAATTTAAAAAATTAACGACAATACAAGAAAATTATATACCATAAAATTGAGATTTAAAATTTAAAAAATTCATGAAATGGTCCAATTTTCTAGCTTTGTGAACCAATTATATCTCTAACGTCATGTTAATTTTTTTATTAAATTCTGATGTTATACAGGGTGGTCACTTTTACGATGCCCACCATTAGGATCTATTAAACGGAAATATATACAGAGTTTGTCAAATGGGAGAAAAGTTTCTTATTTTCATGCCTTTTAATATTCTGAAAAGAAATCCGGGATACTTTGCACAGATCCTGATATATCGCTGAAAAACCGAAAAAGTGGACTTTCCTTTTCCTTTTATAACTTTTCTATATTTGAAGGAAATTTTTCGAAACTTGTCACTCTTGCATTTTTTGACGTGAGCTTTCTGATGACAGTGCCAAACATTTTCTGCGCCAACTGGATGCCCAAATTTTTATAGTCAACTTTTGATTTTCTTATGGCCGCCATATTGGATTTTAGTGGCATTAAAAAAAGCGAAAAATTCCGATTTCAACGGATTTCGCGGATTTCTTTTCAGAATATTAAAAGGCATGAAAATAAGGAATTTTTCTCCCATTTGACCAACTCTGTATATACCTATTTCCTTTTAATAGATCCTAATGGTGGGCGTCGTAAGAGTGACCATCCTGTATATCTCTTAGTAGACATTATAAGCAGTTGTATATCTTCAAGTGAAATAAAATTTTCCTGATTCCACTAGTGAATTTAAAACTTTGAATTTATTCAAAATCAAAATCATACAACATCGATTTCATAGAATGCCTTTAATTTCGTGGACACCAATTTTACCACTGCGTCTGGGGCTTCATTTGGAACCCCTTCTGGCACAAAAACACTGCAATCGACCTTGAGTTGTACCTTGAGTTGTACGAGTGAGTTGTATAAAACACGAGAACATTCGAATTAATTAGCCCACTCGCGCTAACGGGCTCGTGGCCTAAATTTTATTCTCGTGAGAAACATCCACTTAACTCACTTGTTATATAAATAACCATTATTGTTACCAACAAGTAAACATATTATCATAATGATTAATAAAGCTTCAATATGATTGTAGGTATACATTTTTGGAGAATGTATCGTTTTCGTGGAAAATAAAATGGAAAATTCATGGAAATAATTTTTTGAATATCTTGAATTCTTTTGAGCAATGGATGCAATGATGAATATCGTAATGCACTGCATCATCCGTCATTTGCTTGACAAAGATCAGAATTTTGATCATTACATGATAAAAAAATGGTCATCGTGCCTAATTCTTCACACTTACCACTTACTTTAAAAATATTTAATTAAATTTATTTGTTACAAGTAAATATAATCCCAAGCATTATGATGCTGACGAATCAATAAACATGAATGCTAATGATACTTTCACCAACAATCAAAGAATTCAAGAAAAAAACTATGATTCTAGACATAGTTTATAATTTTATTCAATTTTTGTGTTGTTTTTAAAAAATCGCATATTTTATGCTTAGTACAGGACGTGATACATTCCCGGCCGATGAGAATTGATGTCCGAGCCATCAGGCGAGGACGGCAAGCCGAAGAGGCCGGGAAGGCACTTCATGTACGAATCGCACATACTATTTTTTCTCCCATCGCAATATTCCTTCGTTTCGTAAAAATATGGAAAATCTAAGAACAAATTATTTGCTGTAGACCTCCAGGAATAATTAATTCCTTGCCTAGGCCGGGAATATAATATTCCAATACTGTTATTTCTCCGTTACATATCAACCATCAGCACTATAATCATTCGTTTTCTGGCGTGCGTGTAGGCTAGAAAACGCCTGATTGTAGGACGACGGGAGAAAACCATATTATCTGTATGCATATTTAGTATCTTTTATATAGAGGCTTTTAATTCGTGATACATTTGAAAATATATAACTAATTTACTTTGCTGAGTAACGCTTGACAGCTCTACTTTGTGATATCACCTACTTACTATTACTAAGATTTATTTAGTAGTTTTATATTTGGTAGTAGATGGTAGATGCTAGTAGATTTACTTAGTAGTAACTACTAAATAAATCTAAGTAATACTGACAAAGTAACCTGTGTGTATTTTTGAACTGTGTAGGTATCATAAAATAATATTTATTTTAAGTACTAAAGTATAATTTTTGGAAACGATTATTTGCAAAACGCCTTTTATACTTTTATGTACATTTTGTACCTGAAAAACACTAGTATGTGCAGGTACAATTCAATAAATGATAATGATATTATGATGATGAATAAAATCATATCGAATTTAAAAAATCGTCAAAAATCTAATGGATATATGAATATTATTAAATTTTCAGATAATTATATTTAAATATTATAGAGCAAAGCTATATATTTTTAAAATTACTAGATGTAGAAAAACCACCATTGAAATTTATATGAAAGTTTTTATATACACTTATGCTTATATACACTTTATTTAACTGTATTTAATCAAGAGTTCTCTACTTGAAATGTTTTCAAATTATACATCACAGCACTCAACAAAAAAAAAAAACTGCAAATTTAAGAACAAATGACAGATAATGTATCAACATTTTGGAAGCGTGAAAATTTAAAAGCACCTCATATAAAGACGATTTTTTTTAATCCTCAAAATAGAGACAATTTCACAGGAAATTGCAATAAATCAAAAAGATGAAAAAGGCAATTTCAAGAAAATCAAAACCATTTTCATAATATTCCGATATTAGTGACAAAATTTTCACAAACAATTTTCTTGGACAAATTATTATTTTAAATATGTATTTTTCCACATTTTCCGCTAAAATAGATGTACCCTTTGTGCTGCGAAAGACAGAAATACCTACAAACCTACAAAAACATTAGAAATCTCAAAAATTGTTATTAATAAAATTGTAATAAAAATTTGTAATTAATAAACATATCTAGTTCTAATCAAATTAAAAGCGAACCGTTTAGGCCGACGCGACGGTGTCATTGTTACTGTGAATAATTATTATTAGTATTTAAATCACATATTTATAATTTATAATATGTATTTTTGTAAAACGATTTTTTTGTGCAAGTACAACCAAATAAATCATAATTATAATAATTTAGTTTTGAGTTATTATTTTTAATATGACAAATTAAAGTCAGAAAATGGTACAATAAATATAAAGTTGAATCAACAGTTTTTTTAACTCAACTTAATCATCTTATGATTTTCAGGGCTAAAAAGTTTTCAAATCAAAATTATGACTCTAAAGACTACATAGCTCGAAAATTAAGCAATATAACAAGTTTTCAGGTCAATTTTTGAGTTGTTGTAAAAACTTTCTGAGTCTTTGAGCCAAACTTTGCCTTTTTTTAATGTGATTTTTTTTTAGAGGCAGTTATGTTATTTTTATTTCTACAATTGAAATATTGATTAAAAAATTACATTATTCCGAACATCTTTATATATCAAAATTGTTGGAACAATTGTAACATTTAATCACGAACAAAAAAACAAAATACATCAAATTCCACAAACTTCGGGATAACACATCGAAACTTCAGACAAATAAAAGTTTGAGATCATCATAAAACAAACCTAACTTCCAATATAAAATTTTTCTGTAGTATATAATTTTCGTAGATTTGATAATATACCGAGTGATCGTTTAAATTTCAGCTCTAGTTATCCATGGAAATATTCACACCCAATAAGAAAGGATAACCAGACTTGAAATTTAAATAATCACTCAGTATTTAAATTCTTCAGAAAAGTAAAATATTAAATCATGATGTTAAAAACAAAATACATGAAATTCCACGAAATTAAAAACAAAATACATAAAATTAGTGAAATTGTTACTGAAATTCCAGATAGTATACCAAAATTTTGGAAAATTTAAAGTTTAAGAAAATGATAACAGAATCTACAATGTGAAAATGTCCTGTTATTATACAATTGTTGTGGATTTAATAAGTAGGTATATCAAAATACTTGAGAAAAGTAAAGCATAAAAACAAAAACTAAAAAATTAAATTCGACAAATAGTTAGATTATGTTATTCAGATAGAAATTCTGGATACATCGAAATTTCAGAAAATATGTCGAGGAAATCATGACATATCCCAAAATGTCCTGTTAGCACAAAATAAATTCATTGATAATAATATTTTCCGAACGTCCTAATATGTTCTTCTAACGATTCCAGAAAAGTGAAATTTGACTTAGAAGCAACTAAAACTCTATAAAATTCCAAAATTCAATGTATTATTTCCGTGCAAAAACGTATGAACTTATTTTAAAAATGGCATTCATATTCACAAAGTGAAAATATCATTTTTTTATTGTTTTCTTCTTAATTAGAGTACTTACTGGTAGATTATATATAAAGATCTTTTCTAGTTTTTATTATTTTTATTCTGTCTATTTGACCTTACTACCTAGTTTCGGCTTTATTTTTCAGCCATCTTCAGAGGTTAATTCTACAATCGATATTTAAATATAGAAAGTATATTAAAAATGAGTTTGTGTTTTATGTGGTGTATGTATATTTTAATATAATTTTACTTATTTTTTTAGTTTAATATATTCAATATTAGAAAAGATTTTTATATGAACCTTTTGACTTTTTAAATTATTTATTCATTTGTCAAATTTTTAAGTTTATGTTATGACTTGATGATTTGATTAAGATTCTGTAAGGATTATTTAAAAAAATATATAGTGGTTTAAAAGTTAGTTCTGTTTGGTCGTTTAAACTTATTAAATTAGGTTCTGTATTTATTAATTTATCTATTTCATATATCTCTAATAATATTTGTTTGAGTCCTTTGTTAGTGTTGTGTAATAATTTTGTGTTGGTGTTTAATGTTGAAGGTGTGGTTGTTGAAATGTAAATGTTTTTCAAAATTTGTTATAGTTTTGTCTCTGATATGTTCTTTAATTCTTGTTTCGATTGCTCTTCATGTTTTTCCAATGTATTTTGCACCGCAATCTTTGCAGCTTAGTGCATAAACTCCATTTTGTTTAAATTTTCGGTGTGGTCTTTTGCATTATATAATACTATTTTTCTGTGTTTTTGGTTCTAAATAAAATTTTAATATTATAGTTTTTTAATGTTTGTTTGATTTTGTAGAAGATGTGTCCTTGGTAAGTAAGTGATATGTATTGTATATTGCTATAACGAAAATATTGTTATTTATTATTTTCTGAACGTTCCAATACAAAATTCCGGAAAAGTAAAAATTGACAATGAGCGAAACCATTTCCATAAAGTTGCAAAATTTCAGCTATGATGAAAATCAGTTATTGGTACTTTTGCCATAATAACCTCATGAGAAAATTTAAAAAAACACATTTATGCATTTTATTGTTGTTTTAGACCTATTGGCCAAAAGTCCCCCTATAGTTTTGTTTTTTTATGAACTGGACAACGTTTTCAAAAATTCTAAATTTATTTACCTAAATACATGATGTCTTGGTTTCCAAATAATGTAAAATTTTGACTGTTCATATAAGCTATTTACTAAATAATATTTTATGTAACGAGTGTAATAATTTTCAGTCACACGAGGTGATACTTTAAAGATGTTTTCTAATTTTAACAGAATCGGCCAAAATTTTCTGTTAATACATATATAATTTTCGTAGATTTGGTAATATTTCAAAAATTTTCAGAAAACATTAAATCACGAACGCAAAACAAAATACATGAAATTTTACAAAAAACACAAATTACTATAATAATAATCTATAGCATATGTTTACTCTTTTATCAGTAATTCTACTAAAATCCAAAGAGCTGAGTTGAATTTTTCATCACCAGTTGCGAAAAGTGTTACATTTCCTAACTAGTTACGAAAATTACGCTGCGCTGCGTTGCTGGTTCAAACTCGATAACTTTAGTTCCAATAATATCCTGAAACATTCCGTTTTTTGATATTTTACACCTGATATTGAAAACATGAAATGCGATATTTCCATGTATCGTACATCGCTTATTTAGCTATAGCAGCATCAATAGGCCATAGTTGAATAAACAAATGACTATAATAATAATCTATAGCATAGTTGTTTACTCTTTTATTTTGGATGTAAACTGCAAATAAGTAGACGAATGTAAGTATATTAAGAAACTGCCTTGTAAAATTTTAAGCGTTAGGAATGTTATGAAAGATGTGGGATCAAATCGAAATCGAAGTAATATTTAAATCCGACAATGTGATTTGTATTTCGTTTATGCTATCGGTAGTTAAAATTTATTGGGTGTTGAAATAAGTAAGAAAAAACGAAAGTGTTAGTGTTACAAATGTTATAGACTAATCCAATTCAAATAAGTGCCATAAAAGGCGATCATGGCGTAATATATTACCGCAATTACTTATTCCACGCACGTACTTATAAATATGTTATTATAAATTCCTGTCACTGCGAGTTGGGACCTCAAACAGTCGCTGAATGGCATTCGGACGAGCGCAGACAAATAAAGCTATTTGTGTGGTCGCCAATTTGCAATTATTGCAGATCGGTTTAAACAGTAGTAATAATGCAATAATTATGCGGTTTTCCTTTCGAGACCGTCCGGGCAGTTTGCCGTTTGCCGTCGGATCTCCGGCGGTTCCGTGGCAATCCATGCGCGGATGTAATGGTAGGGGTATTGACAAAAGTCAATAATTTAGCCCATTTAGTCTAGATTATTAGTCCACATTACGGCTGGTAATTTCATATCATTATTTCCATGCCACCCAGTAGCGCACGACATTTTATAAGGAAGGACTAATTTTTAATGGTTTTCTACCTGGACAACAGATGCCGCCGTAAAAAACGATAAACGTATCATATCCAATTATTATTTTAATAAACTTATAATTACTAGACTATTAACCAATTATTAAAAATTCTATGTTTATGCATCACGTCGCGAATAAATGATACAGAGAAAACGGACACAATTTTTATAATTGGATTTAGTTAGTTATCCACAGAAATTATTATACAAATTTATTACCTTCACCATAATACACATACATAACCCCTATTATTAAACATAATAACATAACTTACGTCTAATTTAATTAATTATAGTTTCGATTAATACAAAATTATCGTCGTTTTATTAATTATTGATCAAATAAAGTGTTTTATACATTGCTCAAGATATGTTTGGCTTCACAAAAAAGTGTGTTTCTTTTTATTTTGTACTTATCATTCATTTATCTATAAGTACAAAAATTCTTTGCGTTTACAAAATCATATGAGGAATAAGAATAAAAGTGTGCAAATACATTTTTACATACATTTATTACAATTCAAAAGCGCAATTTAGAAAAATTCCATCGATTTTTTTTTCATTGGCATTTTTATAGTAGTTGATATTTAAAAATACAGTAAAAAAGTACAATATCTACACCTACAATCCTTGTACCTACTATAGAAAATATTAAAATCTCAGAAAATTTCAGAAAATTTCTGCAATACGGAAAAAAATACGCAAACTGCGGAAAATTTCTTGAAAATATTAAAATTTTGCAACTAGAATTTGTACAACAAATCCACCCGAAATTTCTGTAAAGTTACCCAAGTTAATGAAAATTCAATAAATTTTCTAATATGTGTAAAACAATTTTACCAGTACATGATATTAATATATTGTGATAGTACAAATAATACAGTAAAACTTGACGGTTATTTAAATTAAAAAAATTCTATAGATATATGAGTTAAAAAATGTAAATAGTGGGCGGATTTCAAAAAGTATACGATAAGGCTAGCAATGAGTGATAGCGTATAAGTAACGGAAAAATAAAGAGAATAACAAGAAAAGCTATCGAGAACTTGGACAACTTCACTAAAATACCAGTGAAAAAATGACAATATCTACACCTAGAATCCTAGAACTACAAAAATTATTAAAAATTGTGCAATATGAAAAAAATCACGCAAACTGCGGAAAATTTCTTTAAAATATTAAACTTCGCAAGTAGAACGTGTACAAGTCCACTAGAAATTTACGCAGAAAGTCCAAATATATCCAATATCCAAATTTATGAAAGTTCATATTATTTTCTAATATGTCTAAAACACTCAACAAATATTGCAGAAAATTAATTCAAATTGCCGAAAATTTAATGCAATCAGTCATAAATTTGAGAAATTGCCACAATGTTTTGTAGAAATTTATAGAATTTGCAATAAAACTATCAAGAGTTGAACCCCTTGTTGAACGTTAAACGTTGATAATTTTAATCAAACCATCAAAAGTATTGGATTTTAGTACTACTAAAGAAGGATAGAAGTCTAACGAAGGAACTTCCTGAAAAGTTGTTCCAGTTTTTGAAAATTTATTACATTTACTAATACATCTAAAAACTTAACAAAAACACAATTAAAAACCTTAAAAATGCAGAAAGTGTATCCAATTGGCAGAAAATTTTATAAAATATCAGAAGTTGCAACTACAAGCCCTGTAAATTAAAATATTAGAAGTTAGAGATATATTTCTAAATTATCTGAAGAAAAAACTTGAGATAAAACTAACTAAGAAACCAAAAAACCTAAAAATTGCAGAAAATTAAACTATACTATCAAAATTATATAAATTTAGAATTTTAAATTGTTAAACCTGAGAGTGTCTAAATCTTTATATTTAAATCATTCAACTTAGGATGGAACCATACAATTTTAAAATACTTGTAAATTGTCCTAAAATGCTATAGAAATTTATAGAAATTGCAATCAAACTATCAAAAGAATTCAAAAGTCCAAAGTTCATAATTGTAAACAAACTTCACGCAGACTGCGGAAAATTTCTTGAAAGTATTAAAATTTTGCAAGTGGAATTTGTACAACAAATCCACCAGAACTGTCTGTAGAGTTGCCCAAGTTAATGAAAATTCACTACTATGTGTAAAACACTCAACAAATTGTGCAGAAAATGAAACGAAATTGCCAAAGATATAAGCAATCAGTCAAAAATTTCAGAAATTGCCGCAATGTTTTATAGAAATTTATAGAATTTGCAATATCTATCAAAAAACTATCAAAAGGGTTCAAACGTTCAAAATTTTAATCAAACTGTCGTCTACCTAGGTCTAACGAAGGAAGCTCCTCAAAAATTGTCCCAGTGTTTAATAATTAATTAATTTTCTAATATATCTAAAAACTTACCAAAAAATGCAATTAAAAAACTAAAAAAAGTTGCAGAAAATGTATCCAAATTGCAGAAAATTTAATAAAATATCAGAAGTTGCAACTAGAAGCCCTATAAATAAATATATTTAGAAGTTTCTAAATTTCTAAATTTTCTGAAAAAAAAAGTAATGAGACTAAGAAATCAACTAATCTGAGAATTACTGCAAATTTAATTAGCATAATAGTATCATAAACAGAAATATAATAAAATAGTATCATAGTACACACAGAGTGTTCCTTAATAACTAATTAGTGCTTATATTTAAGGGTGTAATTCCTCAGGTCATTTTATGAAGAAAATTTCATATGAACATATATCCGTAACGGCTTATTTTTTTTAAGTGTTGAATTTTTATTTGTTTAAATCGTTATTTTTTAAAATCTCTATACATATTGATGAATAAATTTTGAACACTAAATCTAGTTACTATGTAACAAATCAAGTTTTTACAAATATCATTCAAAACAATAATTGTTGACATATTTGTAAAAACACCATTAAATATTAGCACATCAGTAAGGAACACCATGTATATAATTTTACAATTGTAAATTGTTAAACCTGGGAATGCACAAATCTTTACATTTAAATCATTCAACTCAGAATGGATCCTTACACTTTTACAATACATATAAGTTGCCCCAAAGTGTTATAGAAATTTATAGAAACTGCAATTAAACTATCAAAAGAATTCAAAAATCCATAAGTGTAAACAAACTTACAAAATTATTATGTAGATTTAACTGTTTATAATGTTTTTAATATGTTTTAAATGTTGCTAATATGTAATAATAAAATGACATATTATCATTATACTAATTCTAGTTACTGAAACTGCCTGGAATTTTTGTATTATCGTATGATTTCGTATTTCTGTACTTTCTACGTTTTTGCTTGAATTTGCAGAAATTTCATTTTTCAATGAATCTATTCTCCATTATACTGTAGTAACTACATTTTTTTCCAATTCGCACTATTAAAATGCTCATTATGTATATTGGATCTCAACTGCACTTTAATCGAATGGGTGAATAAAATGTTTACATTTTCACTTTATTCACTGACAACGTGAATAAAGTTTTAAAAAAATAGGTAAATTCGCACTATCCTTGACATTTTCGATGTCACCTGACAATGTGACACTTCACGCAAATTCTTCAATTTTGATAACGAATTGGCAAAAATCTTGCGCTACACGTGAATAAAGCAATGTTATCCACTCGAAAACATTATCGCACTCGCTTCGCCTCTTGCCCTAAACTGTTTTTTCGTGGATAAAAATCAACTTTATTCACTTATACTATAAATAGCTATTTCTTTTGCCCATTTAGGGATTATTTTGTTTTTATCTAACTGTACAGGGTGATCCAAATTAAGTATTCAACATTGGTAACATTGTTATTATTGAAGATACAAAATTGTTCAAATTAACAAACTATTAGTAATACCCATTAATATAGAAAAATCGAAGAAAACTGAGCATCGATTTTCAAGTTTTGAAGATATAACAATAAAAGATGAAAAATATTAAGAAAATTTTTTACTTAATAGAAAATTCATCATATATTATTTTCTTTAAAATTGACCTTTTAACAGAAAACATATCGTCGGATTACAAGTGAAATACACTAAGTCCATTTTTGGCTGTTAAGTCTTATTTTGATGGTTTACTAAATTGTAACAAATCTCAGGCTCAATAAAGGGTCCTGTAGCTGAACTTACAAATTCTTAACTCATTAAATGACTGAGTAGGAAAGGTAACAGCAGAATATAAAACTTTAATTGCAGTTTCTCACATTTTATAGTTTTTGACTTTAGTGATTTCACTTGTAAGCCGACGATATAATATACAGCGGTTTCCATTAAAATAAATATGTATTTTACTTCGAAACTTGAAAAATCGGTGATCAATTGTTTTTTTTTTCGATTTCTCTATATTAACGGAAGTTAAAATTACTAATAGTTTGCTAATTTAATTAATTTTGTATCTTTAATAATAACAAATTTACCAATGTTGAACACTTAAGTTGAACCACGCTGTATACTTACCTACTAAGACTTTTATAAAATTATTATTAGGTAGTTTTCCTTAGAATGTTGAGCAAATATTTTTTAAGAGCAAATATAAGAGTTAATATTTTATTTTTTTGGGAATTTTATTTATAAATTTCTGCAGTTTTTGGTGCTTTTATTGAATTTTTAAAATTAAGTATCTACTTAAATAATTACTTGGAATTTTGAAAATAAAAATGTTTTAACTCTGCTTGCTGCAAAAATATTTCTAAAATTTGATGAAACTCTTGAAATTTCAAATGGTATTACTGATATTTTCGATGTTATCAGTAACTTTGGGAGTATTTCCTGCATTATTGCTGTTTCTGCTAAAACATACGGAAATTTTATTTTATGTACTTATTATAAGTATTACTTATATTACTTATTACGATCGCATTAATAGATGTTTTTGTTGTTTTCGAGGGGGGGTGGGCGGTCAAATATCTACATCATACTTAGAATATATAATACTATAATATTGATGACAGGTAGATAGATATATGGTATATGATGTGATACATGATATATGGAATGGGCTATCGACTTTCGTCTTTCGCCCATTACATTTTTATATTTTTTACAATTGAAAATACCTATTTCGAAAAATTTCATCGGCCTTTTATTTCATCAACAAACAACAATAACAACGCTCTATATATTTTTCAACATATAAAATCCTTTCATCATTTAATCATTTAAGCCTATATAATCATATAAAGAATTTAAAGATAAATAATTAAATCTAGATTAATTAGTTAACTAAATGAAGTAATAGCACAAACAGTTAATTAAACAAACTATGACATTAATTTTAAAAAAATTATGTAAACAATAAATTAAAGCTTGACACCACTTGAAAGCGTTTTATTATTTACAAACAATTAAACAATGTAAAATAAAAGTTAATTTCCATACAAAACGCTCATTAAGCCATTTGCTAATTAGGTTTTCAGAATAATAGTTTTCCCGAACGAGTCCGTCTCTTACAGTATAAAATGAAACACGATGGCTGTAAAAACCGACTACAATTAAATAGTTGTTAAACTATCGTTAATGAAATAAAGTCCCTTGTAGTTGTGGGTCAAATTAGTGAAATTCGTCTTGTACGTTTCCTTTTACACAATAAATTAACTATAAAACGAGGAATGCAGAAGAATGCGTCGTAAAATTATTCGGTCGGACATGGGAGTAGCAGCGACTTGGTGTTCGGTAAATATTCGAAGCTCGCGATAGTTTTCTTCACCTTGAGGCTAAGGATTTAATTAATAAAAAGTTTTTAAATAATTTTAATATATTAATTAAATTAAAATATCAAATATGTGAAGTATCAATAATAAATATGTAATATCGGTATTATTTAACGTCAGCAAAAATATTAAGTCCAGGAATATTAAGTTTCAATCTAAAACATTAATAATATTATAAATATATATTATGTATAATTACTCTTGTTTTGTTTCATATGTATATTTTATCAGTTTCCTGGCACGTGTTTCGGCTTATTCTGCTATTTTCAAAGGATTATATGTGTTTACAATACATTTTATTTGATTGATGACACATTTGATTAATTTGATTAATTCAAATGAATCCCTGCTATAAAAATATCATTGCGTTGGAAATGCTCATTTTGATTATTCATTACGATTATTCATTATGATACAATTGATAATACAATGGTATCCTTACAAACTGAACCACGATCAAGGATGATCCACGATCGTACAACTGAGCCTCAGTGAAATAAACGATTTGACTTATTTTCTTCTAACTGCTTTTCTGATCTAATAGCTTTTATGATCTATATCCCTTCTAACATGTGTAATCTATCTCTTTTCTTTAGAAATTTTTATTTAATTGTAAACATCGTGATTCTATATACATTATATACATAGGTCAAACAGGGAGGAACTTTAAAACATGGTACAATGAACATAAAAAGGGATACAAAATTTAAGTGGATAAATAATCCTGTTTGTCGTGCCATTGCATAGAAACAAAACACCATTTTTGATATCAAACCCATTAAATTTTCTAAAACAGGAGCTAGATTAAACTGTTTGAAGGAATAGTGATCATAAAAGCTATGATGGAAGGAAAAAAACGTAATGATTAAACAAAACGAGCTCTTCCAAGGCAATGCTATTTTTATAGCAGGGATTCATTTGAATTAATTAAATTAATCAAATGTGTCATCAATCAAATATATTGTATTGTAAACACATATAATCCCTTGAAAATGGCCGAATAAGCTGAAACACTTGCCTGGAAACTGATAAAATATACATGTGAAACATAACAAGAGTAATTATACATAATATACATTTATAATAATAATAATATGTTTAATCAAGCTATTAGCATTGATTATAATACCCCTATATTAATAAGGGTATTATAATCAATGTTATTAGCAAGGAAAGTACTAATTTTATCAAAAACATTAAATTAGTAATTTTTCCTGTTTTATAAAATCGAGTACATTTTTTGAAGCAACGCATCGAAATATTCATATTTTGTTTACAAATTTCTTTTGACGTGATAAAATTTTCTTACGCAATCATTTAATTTGACTATTCTAATTATCGTCATAATATTTGTTAAATGTGCTCGATTTTAAAATTTTAAACATTTGGAAAATTAATCAAAACTTTCAATTTCTATTATATTATTACAAAATAATCTAATAAACATGCTATTGATAGTAAAAATATATTATTTTGTACATGCTCCCAAAAGTAGCTATTTTACGGACTCATTTAAGTTCCTGGAATGAGTATTTTCTGGACTCAATCCCAAACAATCAGGTTACTATGGTGGTGTGGTAATTAAACTTCCAATCTCACTATTTTCTAGAAATATTTGCTCTGATCACATAAATCATACATAATAAAGGTCTGAATAATTTGTTGGGAGCATCTACAAGAAAATTTCAACTATTTTCTAATTTTGGCATATGTCATATAGTGTCACTTTTCAAAACTGACAGTAGTTACTTTTAACTTATAAGCAAAAAATTCTAAATGATTTTTTCGTGATTTTAAAGTTTTGGACGTGGAAACACTGTACACGAAAATAAATACGAAACATATTTTGCTTTATAATTTCATTATAATGCGAAATTTAAATGAAGGCAAGCAACAATCATTTGATTTCTCTTGAATAAATGACAATAGTGTAATATATTTAACGGAACGAATTGAGTACATTTTTTGAAACAACGTATTGAAATATTCATCAGTACTAATAATGCTTTTACACATTTCATTTGTCGTGATAAAATTTTCTTACGCAATAATTTCATTTGAGTTTTTAATTATTGTAATTTTTGTTAAATGGGCTCAATTCTAAAATTTCAAACAGTTGGAAAATTAATCACAACTTTCAATTTCTTATATATTATAAAAGCATAAAAATATATTCTCTTGTACATGCTCCCAAAAATAGCTATTTTACAGACTCATTTAAGTTCTTAAAATGAGTATTTTCCGGGCTCAATCCCAAACAATCTGGTTACTATGGTGGCATTGTAATTACAAGAAAATGTCAACAATTTTCTACTTTTGACATATGTCAAATAGTGTCACTTTTGAAAACTGACGGTAGTTACTTTTAACTAATAAACTAAACATTATAAATGTGTGTTTTTGTGATTAAAAGGTTTTGGACGTGAAAACGTTGTATACAATAATAATTACGAATCATATTTTGCTTTATAATTTCAATATAATGCGAAATTTAACTTAAGGCAAGCAATAATCATTCGATTTGTCTTGAATGGGTGACAATAGGTACTACAATATATAATATTTCTTGTAATATATCTTACGCAATCATTTAATTTGAGTTTTCTAATTATCGTCATAATTAATAGATTTTTGTTAAATGAGCGCAATTCTAAAATTGTAAACCTTTGGGAAATTAATCAAAACTTTCAATTTCTATTATATTATTACAAAACAATAAAAAAACATACTATTTATAGCAAATATAGTTTTTTTTGTACATGCTACCAAAATATTTTACATACTCATTTAAGTCCCTGAAATAAGTATTTTCCCGATGCAATCTCAAACAGCCTAGTTACTACGGTGGTATTGTAATTAAATTTCGAATCTCACTATTTTCAAGATATATTTCCTCTGATCACATAAATCATACATAATAAACGGTTTGAATGTTTCTTTGGGAGCTTCTAAAAAAAAAAAAATGTTAACAATGTTCTAATTTTGGCATATGTCATATAGTGTCACTTTTCAAAATTGGCAGTAATTACTTTTAACTTATAAGCTAAAATTCCCATTTTTTTTTCGTGATTTAAAGGTTTTGGACGTGGAAACGCTGTATTCAAACACATATTCCAAACACTTTTTTGCTATATAATTTCAATATAATGCGAAATTTAAATGAAGCCAAGCCATAATCATTCGATTTCTGTTGAATTTATGATAATAGGTACTACAATATATAATATTTCTTTAAGTTTTTTAATTATCGTCATCATTAATAGATTTTTGTTAGTTGGGCGTAATTATTAAATTTAAACCTTGGGAAATTAATCAATACTTTCTATTTCTATTATATTATTACAAAACAAAAAAAACATGCTATTCACAATATTGTCAATATTGTACAATATATAATATTTCTTGAAATATTTATTACGCAAGCATTTATTTTGAGTTTTCTAATTATCGTCATAATTAATAGATATTTGTTAAATGGGTGCAATTCTAAAATTTTAAACCTTTGGAGAATTAATCAAAACTTTCTATTTCTATTATATTATTACAAAACAATAAAAAAACGTGCTATTTATAGCAAATATAGATTTTTTTGGTACATGTTACTAAATATAGCTATTTTATAGACTCATTTAAGTCCCAGAAATGAGTATTCTGCGATTCTCGTAACTATGGTGGTATGGTAATTAAACTTCGAATCTCACTATTTTCTAGAAATATTTGCTCTGATCACACAAAATTATACATAATACAGGCCTGAATGTTTTTTTGGGAGTATACAGGGTGGTCACTTTTACGACGCCCACCATTAGGATCTATTAATCGGAAATATATACAGAGTTGGTCAAATAGGATAAAAGTTTCTCATTTTTGTGCCTTTCAATATACTTAAACGAAATTCGGGATATATTGCACAGTTCCCGAAATATCGCTGAAAAAAAAGAAAAAGTGCACTTTCCATTTCCTTTTATAACTTTATTACTTTTGAAGGAAATGTTACGAAAGTTGCTACTTACATTTTTCCACGTGAGCTTTCAGATGACAGTGCAAAACATTTTCTGCGCCAACTAGATGCCCAAATTTTCATAGTCAACTTATGAATTTCTTATGGCCGCAACATTTGATTTTAATAGCATTCAAATGAGCGAAAAATTCCGATTTCAACCATGTATAACACATGGGTAATCTGATATTATTTACCATCAAAAATCGATAATTTCAAAAAAACCTAAAATTTCCTTCCAAAGTAAAAAAGGTATAAAAGGAAAAGGTAACTGCACTTTTAGGGTTTTTCAGCGATATTTCAGGAACAATGCAAGATATTCTTTTCAGATTTCTTTTCAGAGTATTAAAAGGCACGAAAATAAGAAACTTTTCTCCAATTTGACCAAGTCTGTATATACTTCCATTTAATAGATCCTAATGGTGGGGGTCGTAAAAGTGATCACCTTGTGTATAAAAAAATGTTAACTTTTTTCTAATTTTGGCATATGTCATATAGTGTGACTTTTCAAAACAGAGAGTTGTTACTTTTAATTTATAACCTAAAAATTCTAAATGTTTTTTTTTCGTGATTTAATAGTTTTGGACGTGGAAACGCTGTATACACAAATAAATATATGAAACATATTTTGCTTTAAAATTTCAATATAATGCGAAATTTAAATGAAGGCAAGCAATAATCATTCGATTTCTCTTGAATCGTTGACAATACTATAATTTATAATATTCAAGAATACTAATACTTTTGTAATAATACCATAATATACCGGGGGTCCCAATTAACCTGACAAATCAAAATAACTCGAAAAATACGCATCGTACGAAAAATTGTTTTAGACCACAAATAAATGTTTGACATCTTCCTGTAATAAAATCAACCCTCCCCCTTTAACCCCAGTGGGTTGGGTAGGGGGCAACTTCGAAATTTCAAATGGGAACCCTATTTTTTACAGATTCAGATTCTACGGGGAAAAAATCATAAGTATGCTCAAAAAATTTTTTTTATTCAAGGTAGGTGGCGCTGAAATTGAAAGAAATTGATTTTTCATAATTAACTCGTAGGTAAGTAGTAAGTAACTCGGAAGACTGATTTTATTACAGGAAGATGTCCCATTTGGAAACATTTATTGGTTGTCTGAAACAATGTTTCGTACAATGCGTATTTTTCGAGTTATTTTGATTTGTCAGGTTAAATGGGACACCCGGTATAGTATACGAGGTTGGAACCCTATTTTTTTACAGATTCGGATTCTACGAAAAAAAATCATAAGTTTTGGTCAAAACATTTTTTTTATTCGAGATAGATAGCGCTGTAATTGAAAGAATCTGATTTTTCATAATTAACTCGTAGGTAAGTAGTAATTAACTCAGAGGGCTGATTTTATTACGGAAGATGTCCCATTTGGAAACATTTATTTGTTGTCTAAAACAATTTTTTGTACGATGCGTATTTTTCGAGTTATTTTGATTTGTCAGGTTAAATGGGACACCCGGTATAATTTACGAGGTTGTAACGTGATTTATTTCGCTTGCGAGCATGGTGGCGCGGCGGCCTAACTTAGTTCCCTAGCGGCAAGTCCGACTTTTCCCCTTCTTTCATTTTGGGCTGCGAAGAGGTGGACTATTTATAATTCTCGCCAAATTTTCAGCCCAAATCACTAGAATTTATCATTACTAACTAAATTTATGAGCAACTAAATTATAAATTTGTTTAGGCAGGAGATTATTTCAATTTCATTGTTTTATTTGTGTGGACATGTATGTGTAGTTATGTATTTATATTGCGAAGTACAAACTTTCTTAGTACACAATATTTATCGGAATGTGGCTGTAATACTGTGCTACAAAGTAGAAGCGCACGGAATATTGATATTGTACATATTAATGACGGTGATAAATAATTTACAGAAGTATGCATTAATATTGGATATAATAATAAATATTAATCTGTATGCAATTGCGCTATCTGTACGAAAATATCTGGTTCCCATGATGAAGATCTGCACATTAATTAAAGCTAATGTTTATGAATGCGCATATAAATGTAAATCATACTTATCTATTTTGTTAATTACAGCAACATATGATTATTTATTCGACGAATAAAGTTTCATGATCATATTTCGCCACAATTTTTACCTCACTAATTCACTAATAAACTTATAATTGCTATGTAGGTGAAAAAAATGCGCCTGTGCGCAAACAGTGCTTAAATAAATTTATCGCTGTCGTGACGTTGGCTTTAAAGTGAATTAAGGTGCATTATGTCAGGTGGAAAGTGGAGATAACCGAGCCCATCTGTGGAGTTTTAAGACGCGGAAACATTAGAACCCCCGTGGATCGCTAATAAAACTGATTATGGATCTCCAAGGAGCCTCACTTTATGTCCCAATAAAAAATCGATATTTCTCCTGGGACGCGAGTTAACGCGGCCGTTAAATGCGCGCATCGCGAATGTTATTAATATTAATCAATGTTCGCCGCGCGGTTTGATACAATTCAATAGCAAATGGGCCGCATATTTCTCATGACCCCATCACTCAATCAGATAATCGAATTTAAGAATAACATGGTTTAAATTTATAAGACAAAGACTCTTGGCCGGCTCGTGACAGGAACTGGTGATATCTTACACATCTCCAATGACACGAAGAAATCTAGAGTAAACAAGACTGCTCAACAGCGCATCTAACATTTAACATCACATGCCGTGTATACACAAAAGAGGTTTGACTTTTATAAGAGCCCGTCGAGAGATACTCACAGAAACCGCACCGCTCTTTCACTGGTCGCCTGATGAGAGCAATTTCCGGTGGTAATACTTCCTCGGTGAAAAAAAATTCACCCCACAAATTCACAACCGCAGTTTCCTTCCAATCCCCTTTTTGTGACCCAGGGTGGTCTAATTATAAGCGTTTACAAGAATAAAAAATTTGCCATAATGTTGCAATAACAGCTAAGCTTAATTTTTATCCTAATTTTAGTACACATCACATTTTAGAACAGTAATTTTTTGTTAAAATATCGTACAAATTTGCAGCGTTCGAAAAATGTTCATTAAAAATTTACAAAAATAGAAACAACAAAAAATCATATCATTATACTGAATTCCAAATAAAAACTAAATATATTATTCCATGATATCAAAAAATGTACATATTAGCACAAATCATTTTCAGAAAACCTGTACCTACCCACAAATTTCAAGGAAGAATTAGTACTGAAGAAATTAAAATAAATAAAATAATACTACTTCAATGCAAAAAGTGTACTTGTTACGTATTAGGAAAAAAAATTGTTTCGATAAATAAAATGGTTGAAAATTATAGTGAAAATTGAAAACCTGAAAGTATAATCAAAATGTCAAGAATACCATTTGGAAATCAGAGAGTAAAATTGTTTCTATAAATAAAATGGTTGCATATTACAGCGCGAATTGAAACCCTGAAAGTATACCCAAAATGTCAAATTTTGAAAATCTCAATAGATAAATAGATAGATAGATAGATTTATTGATTCGAGTACAAATACATGATTTGCTACTTACTTCGTATCGTTCGTCAGGGGTTCTTAATTTAAAATTACAATTATAATTACAACAATTACAATTACAAATTACAAATAACATTCAAAATGACACAGTACAAATGAGCGCATCGGGAAAGGCTAAACTATAGAATAGACACCAGTTGAAAATTCAAGGTTATTAACAAACTTTAGAAACATATTTGCCACAAAAACGTTTAGGGAACTTATGTTTATACAACTTTATAACGTAAGAACATAAATTTACATACATATTTCAGAAAATGTTTTCATTCATAAAATTTCTACAAATATGAGAAGAAATACCCAAAAATGCAGGAAATACACTCAAAAATTCTAATAACATCGAAAACATCAGTAATACTATTTATTTAAAAGTTTCGAAACACAGATAATTATCCGTAAATACACTATCATGTCAACTGTCATGTCAAATACATAATATATTCATTAATAAATCCCCATGTTTCAATAAAAATCCCAAAAATTATAGAACATATTTTTTTAATTACCAAAACATAAATTATATATCTCATTATCTAATATTTATAATTACGAGGGCTGTTTGACGGAAGAGTGACTTTTCAAAGGTTGGTAACACTTTCGTTATAATGATTATGTTGCTAGCTCCTGAGGTCTTTCGGAGGTCTACTGTCAAAATTTGGCACCAATCTGACAGATAGATTATGTTTTATACTTATTTGAAGGAAACTGTTTTCGTTGTTTTGTAAATATGTAAAAAAAAAAAATTCGAGTGTTGATTAAACATTATTTTCTACGTGAAAAAACAATTAAAGAAACCGAGGAAAAGTTACGTAAATATTATCCAGAATCTGCTCCGTCCCATGGAATGATCTGTAAGTGGTTTCTGCTTTTAAAAGTGGCCATATGAGCACGGTTGATGCAGATCGTCCGAAACCATCATTTACTGTGACTACTCCAGAAATGGTTAATAAACTCTATGGCCTTGTAATTGGCAATCGTCGAATAAAAGTTTGTGAGATAGCTAATGAAGTAAACATCTCAACCGAACGGGTATACAATATTTTGCATGAACATTTCAATAAGAAAAAGCTATCCGCGAGATGGTTGCCGCGTTTGCTTAATGGTGATCAAATGCGCGCTCGCATTAAGAATTCAGAAGAATGTTTTGCCGTTTTCAACGTAACTCAAAGGATTTTTTTCGTCGATATGTCGCAGTAGATGAAACTTGGATACATCATTATACTCCAGAAACAAGAATACAGTCTAAATACTGGATTTCTCCATGCGAATATGCTCCCAAAAAGGCAAACACACTTTTTTCGACCAAAAAGGTCATGGCCATAGTTTTTTGGGATTCTAAAGGTGTAATCTTTATTAATTGTTTACAAAAAGGAAAAACCATAACTGGCCAGTATTATGCTGATTATGCAGACATGTATTGATGCCGAACTTGAAAAACAACGACCGCATTTGATGAAGAAAAAAAGTGTTGTTCCATCACGATAATGCGCCCGCTCATTCGTCTGCAATTGCTACAACTAAATTGACTGAATTGCATTACGAATTACTGCTTTATCCGCCATATTCGCCAGATCTGGCTCCCAGTGATTTCTTCTTATTTCCAAATTTAAAAAAATGGCTGTGTGGAAAAAGATTTCAGGCAAATGAAGAGGAGATAACCGACACAAATGCATATTTTGAAGACTTTCCGAAAGATTACTTTTTGGACGGTTTAAAAAAATTGTAAACTCGCCGGGCTAAGTGTGTACACTTGAAAGGGTGTTATGTTGACAAATAAAATATATTTTGAACAGAAAAATAACGTTTTCATTAAAAAGTCACTCTTCCGTCAAACAGCCCTCGTATTAATATTCATTTATTTTGTTTAGAACTATACAGCATACACAAGTCAAAGTAGGTACATAGTTACATAGTACATGAAGAAAAATATTACAGATTTGACATTTTGATATACTAATATAGTATCATACGAAAACTGTTTAAACAAAAAACAGTAGATAAACACACATAAAGTACATTACAGAAATATCAAAAAAACATGAAAATAATATAATGTACAGATCGAGCAGTCTATCGGACAATATTCAGTATAGTTATAGTCATATAGTAACAATAATATATCTAATATATCAATAATTTATTTAGATGGTCATTGTAAAATTTTAGAAATGCGTTTATACACATTTTCCGGCAAACTGTAATATCGAAGAAGTATTGATAACAAAAACTTTCAGGAAAACAGCAAAAGTAATCATTTTCAATAAACTACCACTACAAATACTTACATATACTTCCTATATAAAAAATCCCATATTTCTATAAAAATACCAAACAAAGTTTCATCAAAGTTATAATACATTATTAGTTGAGAAAATACTTTTCCATAATATAAAAAAATACCCTTCTTGATAAAATTGATCCATTCACAAAATCGTTAGAAATGAGCATAAAATCAAGAAAATGTATTATCATCATTTATCATCGAAGTTTAAAAACATATTTGCATCGAAAACTTTCAGGAAACCCTTAAAAAATACAATATTTTTAAAATTCACATAAAGGCATGTGAAAATATCAATATTTAATTTTAGGTTATCATAAAATTTTAGAAAGATATTTGCAGAAAATTTTCAGGAAAACTGTACCTAATATCGAAAACTTGCTGTCAACAAAAACTTTCAGGAAAAAGTTTTACACAAATCATAAACATATTAAATAATTATATTAGAAGTTAAGAATAAATAATGCAATTTTTTACTTTGTAGGTATCACCGTTTATTTTAATAAAGTGACAATAGTTTCGAATATTAAAATAAACGGTGATACCTACAAAGTTAAAAATTGCATTATTTATTTATACATAATGTATCACGAAGTAAAAGCCTCCAGTATTAATAAAATAGAAGTTAAGAAACTAAATTTCCATTGATGCAAAAATTTGCCAGTACTATAAAGAAAGATGCATTAATAAAATAAACTTTTAAACTCTAATGGTTATACAAGGCGATGCGGTTCAACAAAAACAAAATGAACTTATCGCATGTTCAGCAAAAATGTAGGAAACATTCTCAAAATTGCTAAACAAAAACAGAAAATATCAATATCTGCTACCATCTGAAAATTTGCAAATTTTTACAAAATGAACAAAAATCCAGGAAATATTCCTAACATTTCTAAAAAGAATCTTAAATATCAGTAACCATTTATCTTCAAAGATTAGAAACATATTTGCTACAAAAACTTTCAGGAAAACAGCAAAAGTAATAATTTTCAATAAACTACCACCACAAATACTTACATATACTTCCTAAATAAAAAATCCCATATTTCTATTAAAATATCAAAAATTGTAGAAAATATTTTTCAAATTCCCACAAAAAATAAATTGAATGTATCAGATATGTATTTAGATGGTTTTCCAGAACAATATAAAATTTTAGAAACGTGATAACACAATATTTTTCGGAAAACTGTGTAATGTCGAAAGGGTTATTATGATTACTTCAAAACAACTACAAATACTTCAACTAACGATTACTTCAACTACAAATACTTCAACGCAGATTTACTTCAACTCGAAAACAGCTCAACTAGAAAATACTTAAACTTTTTATTACTTCCACTCAAAATTACTTCGACTAGAATTTATTTAGACTAGAAATTATTTCAACTTGTAATGACCCAACCTAACCTAATCTAACCAAACCTAACCTAACCTAACCAAATATAATCTGTTGCAAGGTGAAGTAATTTCTAGTTGAAGTAATTAGCACTTGAACTGTTCTCAAGTTGAAGTATTTCCAAGTTGCAGTATTTTCTTATTGAAGTAATTCTGCGTTGAAGCATTTTGTTGTTGAAGTTATTGCAGTGAAAGTAATGGCTCGTTGAAGTATTGTAGTTTTTCTACTTCAGAACCACTACTTCAGTTTTTAAGTACTTACGTGCTCCGTATAGAAAAAGTATTGGCAACACAACTTTTTCATAATGGTATTTAATATTAGAATTTGCGCTAAAACCCATAGATGGCGTAGACCTTCCCCTCACCCCCGATGAAAATTTAAAAAAATCAATTAATGCGATCGTAATAAGTAATAATTATAAGTAATTATAAATATACATATACATTATAAGTACATAAAATAAAATTTCTGTTCGTTTTAGCAGAAACGGCAATAATGCAGATAATACTCCTAAAGATACTAATACCATCGAAAATATCAGTAATACCAATTGAAATTTCGAGATTGTCATCGAATTTTAAAAATATATATACAACAAGAAATTGAAAAAAAAAAGTTTCGAAATACTGAAATAAATACTAAATAAATAATTTGATATTTAAGTAGGTACTTAATTTTAAAAACTCAATAAAAACAACAAAAACAGCAGAAATTTATAAATAAAATTCACAAAAAATCAAATATTAACAATTCATTTCACGATATCCACAAATTTTGGAATATATTTGCTCAAAATTCTAAGGAAAACTACCTAAAAATTTCATAAATGCCTTAGTAGGTAAGTAGGCATACCGCGTGGTTCAACTTAAATGTTTAACATTAGTAAATTTGTTATTATTAAAGATACAAAATTAACTAAATTAGCAAACTATTAGTAATTTTAACATCCTTTAAGATAGAGAAATCGACAAAACAATTGATCAACGATTCTTCAAGTTTCGAAGTAAAATAAATATTTATTTGAATGGAAACCACTGTATATTATAATATGTTTAATAAGAATATGATGAATTTTCTATTAAGTGAATACATATTCTTAATATTTTTCATCTTTTATTGTTATATCTTCAAAACTTCAAAATCGATGCTAATTTTGTTTTCGATTTTTCTATCTTCATGAGCATTATTAATAGTTTGTTATTGTATACTGATAGCCGTTACTTTGTGAAACATTGTAAATAAGTAAATTAAATAAAACAACTTTGTTATTTCCACTCACACTTTTATTTTTGAAAAATATTTAGTGACTGCAGTTTGAACTAAGGTCTAGTCAATATCAAACTAAGTGCATTAACTAAAAGTAAACACATTATATATACATTACATTTTGCAACAATTAAAGAGATGTGAGAATATAAGTTGAGTCTGGTCTTTAGCAAATTGCCATCTTTTGATGAAGAAGCTTTGAAAATTTCTATTGATTCCAACAAATTGAACTTAAGTCCCTTGTCGCCTAGGTGATCTTAATAGGATCATTAGCAGGTTTACTCTTATTTAATGTACAAATTGATCTTAAGTCCCTTGTCGCCTAGATGATCTTAATGGGATCGTTAGCAGGTTTACTCTTATTTAATGTACTTAGTTTGATGACTAGACCTTAGGCAAAACTGCAGTCACTAAATATTTTTCAAACATAAAAGTGTGAGTGGCAATAACAAAGTTGTTTTATTTAATTTACTAAATAGTTTGTTAATTTATACAATTTTGTATCCTAAATAATAACAATGTTACCAATATTGAAAACTTAATTTGGATTACCCTGTACAGGCAGATATAAATAAAATAGTCCCTAAATAGGCAAAAAAAAAGTTCTTCCTACAGTAGAAAAATAGATTTACTGAAAAAATTAAATTTCTACCAATTCACGCAAAAACATAGAAAAATATTGAAACACGAAATCATGCGATAATACAAAAATTTCAGACAGTTTTAATAACTAGAATTAGCATAATGACATTATGTTATTTTATTATTACATATTAGAAACAATTAAAATGTATTAGAATAGTAAAATCTACTTAATAATTTTGTAAGTTCGTTTACAATTATGGACTTTTGAACTCTTTTGAGAGCTTGATTGCAATTTCTATAAATTTCTATAATACTTTGGGGCAATTTATACGTATTTATTTATGGATACATCCTGAATTGAATGATTTAAATATCAAGATATAGACACTCTCAGGTTTAACAATTAAAAAATTCTAAAATTATATATATTTTGATACTATGTATAGTTAAATTTTCTGCAATTTTTAGGTTTTTTGGTTTCTTTGTTCGTTTTATCTCAAGTATTTTTTGTCAGAAAATTTAGAAATATATCTGTAACTTCTAATATTTTTATTTATAAGGCTGGCAGAAGGTACAACTTCTGATATTTTATAAAATTTTCTGCATATTGGATACATTTTTTGCATTTTTTTTAACTTTTTTAAATGTGTTTTTGTTAAGTTTTTAGATCTATTAGTAAATATAATGGATTTTCAAAAACTGGGACAACTTTTCAGGAAGTTCCTTCATTAGACTTATATCCTTCTTTAGTAGTAGTAAAATCCAATACTTTTGATAGTTTGATTAAAATTATCAACGTTTAACAAAGGGTTTAACTTTCGATAGTTTTATTACAAATTCTATAGATTTCTACAAAACTTGTGGCAATTTCTCAAATTTTTGACTGATTGTATTAAATTTTCGGCAATTTTATTAATTTTCTGCAAATTTTTGTTGAGTGTTTTAGACATATTAGAAAATTAAATGAACTTTCATAAATTTCGGCTACTCTGCAGGAATTTCTGGTGGACTTGTACACATTCAAGTTGCGAAGTTTAATATTTTCAAGAAATTTTCCGCAGTTTGTGTGATTTTCCCCATATTGCACCAATTTTCTGTAATTTTTAATATATTCTGTAGTTCTAGGATTGTAGGTGTAGATATTGTACTTTTTTTTACTGGATTTTTAGTGAAGTTATCCAAGTTCACGATAGCTTTTCTTGTTATTCTCTTTATTTTTCCTTACCTCTACGCTATCACTCATTGCTAGCCTTATCGTTTACTGCTTGAAATCCTTGCACCATTTACAATATTTAACTGGTATAACTATACAATTTTTTTAATTTAAATATCCGTCAAGTTTTACTGTATTATTTGTAGTATCACAATATATTAATATCATATACAGATACTGGTAAAATTAGGCCCAACGTGAATTTGCATAACTCCTATGTGCCCCAATCTGTTCAAAAACTTTACGGACTCCTGCTTTAGAATACTAATAAAAATGTTTGGTGATTAGTAAATAAAACTTGTACTTTTGCTTATAACTCACGTCTCAGTAATTTAATTAACCTATCCTACATCAAACAAATGAATAAGAGTACGGCAACTTACTCATAGATGCTGAGATTTAATATAAACTTAATTAATTTCGTTAAAAAAAAATCCTTGATGTCTGCCAAAAAGTTTGGGGACCCGTAGCATACAATAAATAAATAATAAATAATTTTGATTATGTGAGTATTATATAATAAGTATTCCTGTAATTGCTGTGTGCTAACAATAAGACTTCATCACAATCGCCGGCGCCTCCACCAAAATTTGATAATTCCCATAACAATTAATTATACTTATTGAAGTTCACAACAGCAAATTCCGTTAATGTGAGGGATGTGAATTTGTACCATTTATAGTTTATATACGACGTGTGTTGTCTGGTTATTTAAAATTATACCTACTTATTGCGAAATTGATTATTTTACAGAAAACTTTCGATTACTTTCTTTTCAATTTATAATAAATACAAATCTTGTTCTGAGGCAGACTCGAACCCATGGTCGAAGTTTAGACGTCGGAGCCTTAACTCAACAGCGCATCGAGTTATATAAATTATTTTAGTTTTTTATAGAAAAAAATCAATAATAATTCAATTACTTTTTATTTTCAATTTGTAATAAATATAAATAGTGTTTCAAGGGTGACTGGAACACTCGGCTACAGTTTAGAAGTCGGAGACCTAACTCAACGGCGCATTAAATAATTTCTTATTGCATGCGAGGACTGTCCGTGCGCCTGTGAAGCGGCTACCAAGGATGCACCTGTGAGAATCAGTGATCTAATGAAACACAGGTGAGGACTTTCGTTGTGGGCTCGAACTGCCGTCGCATTGCAGCCACACAATGGGGAGACCGCCGTTCGTGCGTGCCACAAAAAGCACAGGACGCCATAAAGCCGACAATTTTATCATTTTAAAGAGAGGCAGAAGCGCAATAAAATTTAAGTGTTGACGATGAAAGTTATGAAATTGGATCCTGCAGTTTAAAAGCTCATATAAAATAATCTATAAATGTTTAAAAGATTACACGCGAACGCTTACTTTATACCGATCTATGCAATCAGGCTCGGCAATAAATGCCCGGCCATCAGTGACCGGCCGGTTACTAACACCAGGACGATATCTTACACCTACAAACGGCCACAGGATTACGACTTCGATAGCGTTCGCACGAAACTATAAAATAAATGGCCGTATAAATGAATAAGGCATGATCTCAAAGGCGACATCTATTCCCTTTGATGCCGACAATTTCATACCTTTATTAATAATATTGCGAACATCTATTAGCGATCATTTTACACGAACTCTAATATGTTTGATTTAAGCCGTCGATAACAGCAATTACTTGCATTATAGTGTGAATCATCGCAGCAAATATCGTTTTGTCCTTAGCTATTACCTTAGCTATGTTTTAGGAGGTGAATAGTGAATACAGGTAGAATTTTTAACTTTCCTTGTTAGTTTTGGCTTAAATTATGATCCAGAGGTTATATATTGCTGTAGGTTAAAATCATACATTTAACGGAGCCTTAACTTACTTCATGTCTCCGTTGCTCCGTAGATAATCCATACCCCGCAGAAATTCCCATTAATGCGGATTCCGGGCCTTGAGCGTGGCATTCTTACCCGATATTGGCTATTCACCTGAGACAATGCACCGCTTCATCGTTCAATTATCGTGCCGTGTACGGATTTAATAATTAATTGGCGGATGATAGTCAAATCTCGTGTGTAATTAAATTAGTCGGTTTTGATGGTATCAAGGCTATTATACAACATACGCAGGAACGATGATTCGTAGACGTAAGGTCATATGTCAGCATAGCATTGGTATGTACAAATATTTTATCATCGTAATCTCAGGCATTGATACGAACTGGGACGGCACCTTTGACCCGACCTAATGCGAATTATAAATAATAGTATTAATGGTTTTTATTTATTTGTCTATTACGTGGAATCACCGTTCGATGTAACGTTTATTCTGGTATCGTTTAAGATATAGCTTAGTCCATTACTGTAATACTTGATTCGTACCTACTGCATACAATGTTGTGGCCAGGATTTATCTTAAATTATGAAATAATCAAAACTAAAAATATTTTCCAGAATGCTTCAAAAATTTCCAAATTTTCAAAGGAGAAATTTTTGTTGTTTTATTATGCAAAACAATTGAACACAATCTGATCAAAGATAGATTAATGAGTAATGTTATGCGAACTTGAATTACTAAATGAAGGTTTAATGCTAATTAATCTGCTATCTTAATTACACTGATATTAGCGTGTACACTAGCACTATGCTCTGCTTTTCCACTAACGCAATATTAAAGTAACTCGGACGGTTTGGTCCGCTGCAGTCTTCTGGTCAAATTCGTTTTAACAAGAAGCTGGATGGCTTCGACGTTGACGTGTTGAAGAAGTCACTGTTTATGACCAAAACGCGGTTTAGGTTTACCGTTTGTATTTGTCGATACATTGTTGTTCCAAATGACATTTTTTTTTTAATTTTTACCCATATCACCTATGATAGTTATAAGAAACATAAGTTCATACATAATAATACAAATTTCCTCAATTTCATTAAGGATTGTTTAAACAAATAACAATTTTTCGAACTGTTTATTTATGTCGAGTCCAACCAACAAGGATGATGAATTGTAATAATAGGTTTTTACATCACAAAGAAATTTTGTTTAAAACATCTTACTTTGTTTGTAACAGAGTGTTTTCCTTGGCGGACCATATGATTCTTCGGAAGGTGAACTGTGGAAACAGAAATTTTAAATAGGTGAACGGTTTCATTTTCAATTTCATACCTTTTGTTTTGCAAATGCAAAGCTAGGGGAACTATTACTAGTTGATGTTATAATTTCTTGCTGGAGGGAACCGTCAACTAGAATATTTTACGTAGGTATTTATTTTCCTCACATACAGGCTGATGATTCTTGACCTGTAAGCATAAACTTTATCTATTGCCGGGTACAATAATAATGATGCTACAGGTAGGAAATAATTGTAATTATTAACATCATAGTTACCATATTCATCTACTACAACTGTCTCAAATTCCTCCTGTAGCTCAGTCTCAATCATGTATGTGCCATTATATAAGCATAGATTGTTCAACAAGTATGAAATTCTCTTACTCAAAATATTCAGCAGGAATAATGTAAGTACAGATTTTTTTTTTAAATTTGATCGATTGCGATTACAAGGAAATCTTGCGTTTATATGAAAAGGTCGATCGCATATCCTGTTTGCCCCTCGGGTTTTTTTAACTCCCTTGACCATGTATTCAATTTAGGTCTATTTGCTGCAATCACCCATTTCTTAAAGAGTTGCAAACGTGATAGCAATAAGGAAATTATCTAATTATGACATTTAAGAATTACATCTGAATCTTGACGAAATACATGCATTTTCGCAGTTCTGCTACAATATCTACATCCTTATACATAGCACTGGTGAACCATATTTAAATATTACTGTCCGAAACTAACAATAACTATATATCACAAAACGATAAATTGTCCTTTAATATACTATTAATAAACTAACAAAACGAGAAATTGTCTGAAATCAACTTTAGCTATAAATTACAACTAACTAAAGAATAAATTGTCCGATAACTAATGACAACTATATATAACTTACAAAAAGCTAAACCACCAAGTCAAAATTCAACGCACAAACACAAAGTCAACAAGTAAAGGAACGTCACAATGTAACGCGCACACACAAAATGAAAATCAATGGAAACTCAATATCGCAGAATGGACCTCGAAATTCATAATTCAACTCACAAACAAAACAACAGCTACAAAGCACATTCAGCAAATGAATCTAGATTTTATATATTCGTTAGTGTTTCTCGAGATATTGTAAATATTTACCATTGAGCAGCTTTTTCCCCAAGTAAATCGTCATTTGTAAACAGCAGCACTAGGGTAAGAGATAAGGGGTAAATTGCAACTAATAACTCTTACTTTACCGTATCCACTTAATACTTACCGTGGCGTCTACGACTGTCTGCGAAGTGCATGTTCAAGGGTTATAAGCCGTTCCACATTTTGAGTAGAACGGAAATTTGCCGATTTTTAAATAATTCGTTATACGTCAAATAAATCAAATAAATTCCTCATGGGACAGCCGGTAAAGCCATTAGCGAGCACTGCTGCCGGTAAATAATTGTAGAACACTGCCAAATGCTGCCGATGCTAGCGACACAGACGGCACGGGGGTATCAACTCGTGTCAAAATCGCAATATACAGGGAGTGCGTAAAGCCTGAACAGGGCTATGTTGATTCCTTTTACTTGTAAAATTTACATGGACCGATTTAGTCTCATTCAATTTGATTCGCCATTGCTTAGTCCAGTTGTTAATTTAATTAACTGAGGTTTGCAGATTTACTGCTGCATCTTCGTGATCTTTGCCCACAGCTAATATAGCAGTGTTTTCGGCAAAAGTGGCTATCGTATTATGGTCTAATGCAGGTATATCACTGGTGTATAATAGCCAAAGTATTGGCCTTAACACACTGTCCTGTGGCACACCTGCCTTTATTTGTTTTAGTTCAGAGTAAGCATCTTCCTGCTTAATTCTAAAAACTCTATCTGACATGTATGATTCTAGTATTTCTGTATATGGTCTGGGCAGAAGTTTTCCTAATTTGTATTTAAGTCCCTCGTGCCACACTTTATCAAAAGCTTGCGCTACATCAAGAAATATTGTAGAGCAAACATTTCTTTTTTCCAATGATTTTTCAGTTACATCTGTTATTCTATGGACTTAATCTATAGTTGAATGAAGTTCTCTGAAACCAATCTGATGTTCTGGTATTATGTTTTTGCCTTCAATAATTGGTTTTATACTTTTAAGAAGTATTTTTTCAAACAGTTTTGAGACAGGTAATAACGAGATTGGTCTGTAAGAAGAAACTTCATTTGGTAGTTTTCCAGGTTTAGGAATCATTATCACTTCTGCTACTTTCCATATATTAGGTACATATTTTAATCTTAAAGATGCATTAATAAGATAAGTAAGTTTTAATGATTGCTTTACAAGGTAGTGGTTTGGGAATTTTGCCAGTAATGAAGTTTAATCCTGGAGCAATCTTAATGTTGATGTTTTTCTTAATTTCTATTGCAATTTTTTAGGGGTAGAGTCTGATTTCACTATCTTCCTGTGTAATATTTTCCCACTTTAGAATAGCTTCACCCTCATTCGGTTGGAAAGTCCTTTCAAGATATTCAGCATATCTACTAGCCTTTTAACTATTGGTTTTTGCATATATCCCATCTGCACATATAATTGCAGAACTCTGCAAGATTGGTCTCTTCACTCACTTAGTAGCTTTCCAAAGTGAATAATCAGTTTTACTGTCATTTGATAGAGTCATTTTTAATATTTTTAGTCTGTCTTTTGAGTTGTTGTGTTGCGTTATTTACTCTAGTTTTATCTGCTAGGATTCTAGATTGATGACAGAATCTTCTGAATCTTCTCTTTTCGGAAAAAAGGGTTCGAATTTCTTTGGGGTAATTGTTACTTTTGGTTCGTGGGGTAATAATAGTGGTGTTATCCCATGTAGCTTATTGTATATTATCAACACATTTTTACGCTTCATTATCCAGCTGATCTTCGTTTCTTATTGAGGATGACAAGTTAATAGTGGCTTGAAGTTGAAATTTAAAGTCCTAGCAGGTATTTCCTTTTGTACTATACTACTAGCGATAGTACTATCGTTTAGGGTGAGGACAATGGGAGAATGGTCAGAGATCATATTCCAAGCCTCTTCCACGTACATATAGTTTACAGATACATTTCGCGTTGTAAAAAACTCAAATAAATCTGGTATATTATTAAGATCTGTAGGCCAATAGTTGGTTTGCCAGTTGAAATTGTTTCGCATTTCAATTGGTTGACTGCTTGTAGTAGTTCCTTTTCTTTTGTAGTTGTTAGTGTAGATCCCCATTGAATGTGTTTAGCATTAAAGTCGCCTCCAATGATAAATCTGTATCGCTGTATATTTAGGAAGTCAAAATATTGCTCTTTTTTGGGAGCATGAACTGCAGAGACAGTGATATTGTAAGTTTTTGTTTAAACATTTATAGAAGCAGCTTGAAATTCATCTGTTTTATATCCCGTCTCTTTGTTATGTTCAATTGTTTCCTTGATTATGATAGCACTACCATATATGGCTGTATTTTCAGGATGTATGGTGTGATATACCTTATATCCTTTATATCGTTTGAATTACATAATTGACTCTCGGAAATAAGACATTTGTCAATATTTTCTATATCTAGCTAGGATTGCTTGCAATTCTTGTTGGTGTTGAAGGAGTCCATTGGCATTCCAATCCATAATCGTAATGTTACTTGCCATTGCGGATTTTGGGAATAGTTCCTTTAGTGCTATGTTCAAGTCTGCTTATACGTTCATCCATTTTTGTTAATTTCTCCATAATTTGCTGGAGAGTTTTGAATAAATGTATTTTGATCTTGGTTTTGGGCTTTATATTTGGGTTTTGGGATAAATATATATATATATTTATTTATTAAAAAAAAACATATTACACTAAAAACACCAAAAGCTGTAGAAAATATTTTAAAAATTCCCAAAATGTAAATTTTAATGTAGGCATCAATAATTTAATTACCTACATGAAATTCCAGGTCATTATAAAATATTAGGATTGCATTTACAAATACATATGTTTTACGAAAACTGTATAACTTTCAGGAAAATGTTGAATACAAATACAATATTGTTTTTCATACTTTATTTCCCATTCAAATTCCATGGTGACATTCACCCACGCTCAGAAGTTAGATTTGAAAAAAAACTTTCTGATGTACACAACTACCCTCAACTACACTCTTCATACTTTATTTCCCATTCAAAATCCAAACATTGACAGGGATCTATTAACTCAAAATACTGACGTTCATTCACGCTCAGATGTCAGATTTGAAAATACTTTCTGATGTACACAACTACCCCACTAGACATAATTCCAACTTCAATAATATGTTAGCAGAAATACTAAAGGTCTTCCCAGCAAGAAAATTCAATTCAAGACTCAAAGACTTCCTTGCTTTTAAGGGCTTCTACTCCATCAATGAGAATTACTAGGACGTGGGAAACCTTTTGAATATGTCTAACTGAAATGTGGAACTTCTGTATTGCGCTACTTGTGTATTTTTTACTGTGACATACCCAACCATGTTAACTTTATGACTAAATGGGTAAATAAAGATATGACAAAAATGAAATGAAATCTCAAAGACATTGCCAAATTGTTCCGCAACATTTGAATCGTTTATTTCAGAAACTGGTTAACAGACATTTTTATGGATTTTTCTTTTTTTTGCGGAATCAGTATCTCCTATTATCACAGCATATTTTTCTGCAATATAACTTCAACTGCCATTTCATTTTATGGTATATAATTTACAATGAATATCGCGTTTAGTGCAGAAACCTGTCAAGCGATATAAAATAGCGTGTATCTGTAATAAATTTAAACTTCTGCAGTAAAAGTCCTGTGGTATTTTGTATAATACTAATACCTGGTAACAATTACCATTGGTTTGCCATTACTTACCTTTGCTTAGTTGTTTGGTATATTTAACAAATCAGAAAATTAGTTAAATTTTTTTATTGTATTTTAATGAAGACACGGACAATTTTGTGTTTTATTTTGTGTTCAAATAAAAAATATATAGTTTATAATAGTTTTTTGTTTGTTAAAAATCATAAAACCACAAATAAATTAGGAAATTACCATTAGAAATATATGTTTCTACATTAAAATCTTATTTTATTGCAGAAACGAGTCAACTGCAATATTTCCAATATTTTTTTACAATTAAGGGAGACATATTGTAATTTAATTACTGGCAGCATCAACTTAGGAAAGATGGTAACTAATACTAGAAATTTTTTCAGGGGAAATTCTGTGTAAATATGAAGGGTATAATGTTTTTCTTTGTTTTCCAACAATTTGAAAAGGTGTGCGATGTATTTATATTTTTCAGTTGCTTAGGAAAGTTTCCAAAATTCTTCATACTACAGAATATTTTCATAGAATATTCTGCACATGTTATCAAACTTTTTGTGGTTATCCCTAATATAACACGAAATTGAAATAAATTGTATAGAATCCTTGTAGAATTTTGTCTGAATTTTATTTGTAATGGTTTTAATAGAGTTGTTCGTTTTATTTATTTTTGTGTTTAAAATGCGAGCTTTCTTTCTTATGTATTTTTGTTCTAATTTCAATTAATCTTTGTTCATCATCAAAATCTCGATTCGTTCTATTCTGTTAAACGTAAACTACATGAAATTCAGTAGTTGTTGTCACAACTTATAAAACTTAATCTTTTGAAGTTTGGAATATTTTGAAAATGTTCTTGACTGCAGTGAAATAGAATACGAAATGGAAATAAATTGTATAGAATCCTTATAGAATTTTGTGTGAATTTTATTTGTAATGGTTTTAATAGAGTTGTTCGTTTCATTTTTTGTGTTTAAAATGCAAGCTTTCTTTCTTATGTATCTTTGTTCTAATTTCAAGCAATCTTTGGTCATCATCCAAATCTTGATTCGTTCTATTCTGTTAAGAGTAAACAACATGAAATTCAGTAGTTGTTGTCATAACTTATTAGACCTAAGCTTTTGACTATATTCAAACAAAAAAATATTTATATTTTGAATTACATTACACCTAGTTCAACTGTAGTTCAATTATTTATTAGTCTGTTTCCTATCACATGTTTCTACTCGCCACTGTTAGTCGAACTGGCCATAATAAAAAATTAACGTTCTCCAGAAAGTATTTATTTATGGAAATAAAATATCAGAACCGAGCACTTACAATTTTGAGCAAAATAATTGTCAAGATAAATATTGATAACTTTGCATGAAATCAGAAAATATTTTAATACAAGCGCTCTATGCTACAAACTAAGTATCTAATTGCCTGGAAGTAGTGGTCGGCTTTTATAATAAATAATAAAAAATAATGTTCGTTGATGAATTAATAGTTGGTAGCATAGTTGTGGCCTGTAGCGATATCGTTCAGAAAATGTAATTTACAGCAAGTCCATAAATGTAGGAAATATAATGAATATACATTTCCAGAAGCGAAAGACGTTAGGAAAATAAAATATGTAACTTTGAAAAGATTAATATCATATCCGTTATATTGGGTTATTTATGGTAATGCCGCGCAGCATCGAGGATGTCTATGTGCTGAGTAGGATCATAAACAATATGAAGCATCTAGAACTTGTGAAACACCTCGAATTTCGATATACAGGTGCTATAATCGTGGGAGTGCCACCAGGTCAGCGGGTGAAAGTGTAGAAGATGTGCGGTACTCATACCGGTGTTATATATGGCGTACGCGGTCCTGGTGTAAGTAATAGCGTTGACTGATATATTGTATAGACGACTCACCGCTGTGTAATATTGCGAGTCTCTCCGAAGATGCCCCCTCATTTCCCCGCACACCAAATGACCGAAAACACCACATGGTAGGTGCTGCCGCCGCTGATAAGCGATAAATGGTTGGGATAGCAAACGGCAAAGCTTTCGCAAGACGACGCCAATATAACGTGAGCGCCATTTGAATTATACTAGTAACTTAACTTCCAATAAAACATTATGAATGGCTCTATGCCGGGTATATCGATTTAATCAGATAATTAAATGTACAATAAAATGAAATAAAATTTTAATAATATTTATTATCATTCGAACTGTTTAAACTATATACTATAAACATATATTATTAACATACAATCACTAGAGACTACAGTTTATTAAAAGAGAAAACAATGTATCAGAAAAAAGGTACAAACACAGACAAATTTCCAAATGCTAATCGCTAATAAACATTACGCCAATAAACAATACGGCAATGAATATTGCCTTACTAGAATATCAATATATAAAAGATATAAAAATGGAAACATATTTAAATGCTAAACTCTATTAAAGATTACGTTGACAAAAATTTTCCAAATGTTAATAGTTAAAAAATATTACATATATAAACATTAGGTTAAAATCTTAATGGTTAAAATCGCCGTGGTTTTGAAACTTGATTTTTTTGTATTAAAGCATAATACATAATATTATTATTATTTAATTTTATTAAAAATAGAATTTGTACTTGAAATCAGAAATCTTAAAACATTTTTCCACCGTATTTAATTTTTATTTTTAACAACCAATCTGTATGCTTTAAATATACCAAATTTAACAAATGCCTAGGGACCGAATAAAGTAATCGTAAGCTAATTTTGGGAGAGAATGTTAATTTTTCTATGTGATTTCACATTATTTGTTGGCCGATTTTCCTTATTTTTAATTTCCCACTTCAATGCCCGGAATAGTTTTATTTTTATAATTTTATTTAAGATTTCATATCTGTGTCCGTTACATTTATGTTTTTGATCCAGCCAGTTATATTTGCTATTAACAGCTTCTATCAAGTATTTTTTAATATTTTTGACAATTGAAATTTGCGATTTAAATTTATGATAATAAAAATTAAATTGATGAAATAAAAAATGAACAATTTCAAAAAAATAATCGGTGGGTCGGCACAAATAGCTGATACAATCCTCGTCGTGTCCATAATCTTTATTTATAATAAATAGTTCTTTCCTATCAACATTAAGTTTTTCCGATTTTTTAAATTCTTTTGCGCAGTTTGTGCAAGTATTTTTCTTAAAAAAATTGAAAATTAAATACCCCGCTACATAAGCAACTGTTTGCGTTTCCAAACAATTTATATTCATTTTAATCCCTTCCGTATTTGTATTTATTTCATGATCTTCTTTGTTAACTTCTGAAAATTCGATTACGCCGGTAGAAGTACTTGGTACATCACTGTTTCGTAACGTTGGGAGTTCCTTTTGTTCCGATATATTTTCGAATTGTAATGGTTCGTCATCATCCATTTCACAATTTGATGCTTCACTTGACATTTGAAGCCTTATGTGCATATTGTGTTGCAATGCAATTCTAAATTCGTGGACCGTTGGATGGGCATTATATCCACATCGATTTCTGATCACTGAAAAACAATTTTCAATAGGATCCTGGTTGATTCTCGATGTTAATAAAAATTTATAACCCTCGGTTTGTAGCGATTTCCACAAAAGTAAAATCGATTGTATGGTCCAGCAAAAACCATCCACACAAGCAATATTGGTCCTTTCTTTGTCGTTTTCGAAAAACTTTAAATTTTTAAAATACTCCAAACTCTCGATTAATGTTTTTTCAGGCAAAGGACGAATTATTGATAGGCCACATTTGAAAGGATTGTAGTCGTTAACAACTCTGCTATTAAGTGCATCAAAAATATTGTTAATGGTTTTTAAAAACAATGCGGTGTTTACTGCAGATGGACTTTTTAGTTCATTTGTTGCAGCTGCAGTTAAAATTGCAGCTGCAGTAGAATTACTGAAAATTTGTGCAGCATATTTTACACGCATTTTTTGAAAGCTAGATGGATTTATATGTTTTTGCTACATCGCTCTTTTTATCGATATCATATGTATCAGTAATATCTTTCCAAGACACAACTTTGCCATGTATAATTGTTTTCAATCGAGGATTCATGAAATTATTTCGAAGGCTTTTTAATAAGTGCGGGGTATCGTAACATAAATTAACTATTTTATCTTTGACTACTATATATGGTTTTTCAGCTGTTGCACCAAGTGCCTTATACGCATTACGATTATTCGTTCCCTGGTCGCAAACAAACACGCGCGGAACTAAACCTAACGAAAATGATTTTTCGAGAACCAATGGAATTAGTTTTTCTAAAATTTTACCTTTTGTTGGCCCCGATGAAATATAATAACATAATGGGATTTTCCATTTGCAAAATAGACCTCTTGCATAAAAAACTAGTCCATGGTTACCATGGTTACTATTCCTCCCAAGAGAACCAAAATCTTCATAACCCTCTACCAGGTCATGGAAATGATTATAATTGAGTCCTCTTTTTAAAATAATTTCGTCACACATTAAAACACATTGTTTTTCAGCTAGCGTCATTGTTTTTAATTTAATTTTTAATTTTTCAATTAAAGTTGTATCTAATCCTGTCTGCAAATTGAAAATTTTCAACCAACGTTGAATGGTTGATACGCCTGGCAATGCACATTTTAACGATCTTTGTAAATATTTATAAGCACTGGGAGATTTGTAATATATTGACAAGGCTACTTGTTTTTCGGATTTTGTCCACCCAGTTCTATTTTTATGAAAGCACTGCATATATACAAGTGTTTTAACAGATGAAGTTGATTTATATAATAAACTATTTAACGATGCTTTCGATGATAATGCTCTCAATTTTTTTTTTAACCTGTAATTTGCATTTGATTTCAAACGTAACTTATTCCTTAATCTATCGATAGTTTTTTGCAATTTTTCTTTACGTGGAGAATTTTTCGGGCTGTCCATATTTATAACTCTAGGGTCTACTACTGAAGTGCTACTGCTATCGCTAGAATTTCCGCTGTTATTGTTTGTTGAATATTTGTTTTTCTTTGGGAACCTTAAAAATGTTGACTGCTTCGAAGGACTTGTTTCTTCATTTAATTTTCTTTTCCTCGAATAAGTTTTCATGTCGTTTGATGTTGTTGGTTGTGGTTCATGTAATTCCTCCATATCTAAATATACTTTTGATTAGTATTTATCTTTAACCAAAAAATAAAAATAGATGAAGAAGAATGAAAAATCTTTGTTGAATATATAATTTTGTGGTTTTATTAGTTTTACAAAAAACTTGATCATGTATAAATTAATAAGTAAGTATTAACTTACCGATAGAAAAATGTTATTTATTTTGTAGCAATTGTGAAATTATTTATTTATGTAGGAAATACAAATCATTACAGTTTTCTTTATATTTTGCATTTTCCCAGAAAACTCCACAACATCGAAAATCCAAAAATAGTATTAATTTATTATTTACCTGTGGCTTTCCACCCAACTGGTACGGCATTCCAATTCAGTCTCTTATGTCGAGCATTTGCATCCCTGAAGCTGGAGTTCGAAAAATGTTTTTCACAGATTAGTTTCGCATTTAATTCCTCGATTTCGAATACAAGTAGATTTTTATTACCACTGTTTAACACCCACTCACGACATCGCAATTCATTTTTTACTGGAAATCTAAAGAATGCAATTCCGCATGAATTGTTTCTTGTTTTTTGACACAAGTAATACGCACACGTATTATTAGCGACAGAACTCATTTTCTTTGCAGAAAGTGCACTATATAAACCGACTATTCAATTGCTTGGCTATAGTGCAACTGTTTTCAGATTTCAAAGTTTACAAACGTGTACATGTGGCTAAAAATGTGTAAGCAGGGGTAGAATCACTAACAATGGTTTTATTACTATATTTCCCGGTCGGTCCGGCAAATCCGTGTTTTCGCCGTTGTATTTCAGACATGTGGCAGCAGCATGTACGAAACAATTGACAAAACTAAACAAGTTAACAAAACCTGCATTTTTTGCGATTGATGGGCGATTTTACAATCCGTGCGATGTTATAAAGATTTGTGACATTATACTGTATGCATTTGACACATCGAAGGTGCAGTGCACAAATGTTGTAAGTACACTTTCGGGCGAAATTGTGTCAAATTCGTAGAAATGTTTTAATTGATACGCACATTAAATAAATTAAAAAATAATAAATAATAATTAAAAAAAAAAAAAAATCACTAATAACAACATTTTATCTGTCGTAATGTTTAATACCATGCATAAATGTGTAGGTATCTAAATTACACATAACAAGTTAAAGTTTATTAATTTTTAGCACTAACAGCATGTGTCAATGCTGTATTGAATTGTAATTGTATGCTAAACCATCGATGTTACCAGATGTTTTCCCTCATGTTCCTAAAATCGTCATTTTTTAAAATATAATTGTACATTATTCAAAGCACAAATTTTAAATTTAAATTGGCTCTGCTAGTTGCTGAACGGGAAAATTTTATACAAGCCCTCAATCTCTTGTGTCTCAGTGCAATTTGCGCCATGTCGGCACCGTCGCAGTTGATTGATATATTAGTAATATGAGTGAAATCGGCGGTCACATTTATGTGGGAACATAACTTTGAAATTTAAAGTTTGAATTTGTCCGTTAGTTGGTACTGAAGAATACTGTGCTATTGTAGGAAGCTGTAACTAAGAGCGCCCAAAAGCGCTCCCTCGTGGAACGCCTTGTAACTAATCTGCGCCTCCTATTATCCTGCCTATTTTGCGGTCTCGTATAAGCCCATAAGGTGAGTTATCTATACAATATTCAATCAACGGTAATAGGCACCCAGTGGGACATTCGTATATGTGATCGTGGGAAATGGCCGGTAGCGTGCGCTCTAATCTAAGCCCGCATTAGCTATTGCTCTCGATAC